>CM024699.1:29799369-32250489 GCA_014182845.1 Corymbia calophylla | reverse complement strand
GCGGATGTTAAGGACAGTTTAGACTGACCCTTGATGCAGGTGTAAACGCATAGAGCTGGGTTAACATTCAAGGCACATTTTCCCACACACTTGAGCGTGTCCCAAATGGAAAGTGTGCGCACGTCGGCATCAACACCCATGGACGACCATAATATTAGAGCTGCCACTAGCAATGCTAGCCCCATTCTCCTGGATGCTCTTACCGCCATGGCTATTCCCACCTAAAATTTTCTTAGCCCCGTGTGGGAATCTTGATAGCTTTGGGACGAATTGCAATAATGTTCTGAGGTGAACTAGTATAGCTCCTTTATACACTAAAAGATTTATTCAAGTTATTGAATGAGTATTGATCACAAAGAGGACAATATATCCATTTCATTCAATGAGATTATGCTTGATATATCATCTAATTTAAAGATTTAGATTTCTTACCAAATTTAGGGCAAATACCACCAAAAACCCTAAATTATGCCATCTATGACAATTTTACCTTAAAAAAAAATTTATGTCACCAAAAACTCCAAACTATGCCACTTGTGACAATTTTACCCTGAACTATATCACTTATGACAATTTTACTCAAAACTATATCACTTGTGACAATTTTACTCAGAACTTTTTTTTTTTGCCACAAAAAACCCTAAACTATGCTACTTATGACAAATTTACCCCAAAGTTTGCCACAAGTGGCATAATAGAAAAGGTCTTTTTATTACCTTTTTTTCTTTACTTTTTCGATTTTCATAAGTATTATAATAGTTAGTTTAAGTCAATTTTAGCTTATGGTCTCTATAATTGTAAAAGTAGAACCTTATTTAGAGTTATATTGGGTTGACGTTTGTTAGGTGAATTGCAAGTGCACAATATCAACAAGTAATAAAGTGATGAGTGAGTATCGTTCCCACAAGGACTATTTTTATTTTATTTTATCCAATTACTTACTGAAAGTGATCAATTCAAAGATTTAGCTAACCAAATCGAAAAGACGAGTAAAAAAAATAAACTAGACCAATTAAAATACTAAAATATAGAAAAGTCAAAACTTAAAGAATTAAAAGCTAATTAAAATTAATCTAAAGCAAATTCAAGATCTCAAAACGTTAGAGCATCCAACTTCACTTAACCATTCATAATTAATTTTCTTAACTTTTCATGCAACAAATTAATTTCCAATTGTGTTGGCGAAATTTCCCTAAGATGAATTAAAAGCCGACCTCGGTCTAATAATCCCTAATTAGGTATGTTAACCCACACTAACCTTAGGTGAATTTAAACTACCTAAAAGCATTAAGTTCTTGTGGAAATTCCCGGATTTAATCTAAGTAGTCCCAACCTAGATTTACTACCGCAGCCACATAAATAACCTAATGTACCTTGACCTAGATTTAATTTATGGTTCAATATCACTATTACACATGCACACAATCTCCACCCGGTATCATGTATACATCAAAAATCATTCAAAAGTTGGCCAGACTTCTAAAAGCATTAAAATCATGATAAAGAACGACACAATCAAAAATTTTATTGCACGAAAGTCTTAGAAAATTAATCAATCATGATTAAGATCCATTGTAGCTCTAGCAAAAGAAATTTAGAACATAGTAAAAACTAAACTAACAAATATTAAAGAAAACATAATACTAAATAAAAACAAATTCACCAATTTGAGATACAAGGAGCTTCAGGGTTGTCTCCTCCTTCTCTCCTTGACATGCATCAACTCCACTAAAATAGAAGAACAAAATCTAAAACCTAAAATCTTCTGCAGATGTGGTCTCTCCAAGGATTCTCTCTTCTTTTGCGGCACAAGAGCAGTTTATATAGCCTCCAAAAATATGCCCTAGGTTGACTTCTACTAGGATTTGGAAAAGATTCCTCCTTGATTTTCTTTGAACTTTATCTTCAATCATGGTCAAATTCTCCAAATATTTGATTTGGGCTGCATTTTTCTTCAAGATGCAATATTCTGAAAGATATTGCAATATTTTGGAAGATCTAAAAATATTTCATACAAAATAAAATTACGTGAGTAGCAATTAAATTCACCCAAAAATTCTTCAAAATTTAGCAAATATCAAGTCTAAATAAGCAAGAATACTCTATTAAAAATAGAGTTATCAACGTTCCTCCTATTGCAAGTCTTAGTGTTCTTATAAGAATGACCTGAAATCATACTAATTTATCTATATATATAATCGTAATTATAATAATTTTCTAAATATATTAGAAAGATAACGGTTTCAAATTTTTGAGTTTCCAATTTTCTAATTAAAATTGGTTAAATCCGTGTCTTCAAGTTCTACAATTAATTATAAAAAAATATTTTACAATAATAAAAAACAAAATTTGACCGATAAATAGACCTATTGATGGCCCTCTAGCAAAACGAATTTGTCAACGGAAGGGCATTACGGAATTAGAACGAAAATGGTTTGGACCTTGGATAGGCCCGTTCCACATCCCATACATTGCAAATTGAACAGTTTGCTAGACTCTAAAGTTTGTTGCATGGGGACATAATGATGAGCCACGCCATGAGAAACTCAAATCTAGATCATCATTCGTCATCATCAATTGATCTTATAGCTAGTAGACCAAAAGTCACAAAGTAATATGCCCTCAATGATACATCTTTTGGACTCCCCCTCCCCACCACAGCCGCCCAGAATTAATCGGAAGAATGACCATCGGTAAATTTTACAATTGCAATGTACACGGAAGAATTAAAACTACCATGCCCACCAAAGTATTGATATACACTATAATACCTAAGTTGCAATATATCTAGCATATAACCTAGTTTATCACAAGCGAAAAAAATATATTGGGATCATGTACCATTTAATCTGGAATGTCCTAGTGAAGGGTAAAGTTGTTGTGAAAAAGATCATTACAGTGGAAAACCTTGCAGATATCGATGAATTTGCATTGTGTATATATGAACTGTGGATTCAAATTTTGGTTTGATTTAGACTAAACTATTTTGGGATTGGTTTCGGTTGCATTAGCAAAAGTACGGCAATTGTTCAAAAGTCAATCTTACACCATATATTAGTCACTTAAGGCAGACACGACTAACGTTATGTTATTTCCTTACTCTACAATTTTGTGACCCATCCCGTTATTCTTTAAGTACCTTCATGCGCTTAGGCTCGAGGCGTGACATCGATACTCCAATTTTCAATCCCGATATTCTTAACTGTCGGCTCGACTCATCCTCGTGGATGATGTACTCAGATTGCCGTGTCCAAGTGCGTGAATCAAACCGGTACAATGGGGTTCTTTAAGGAGTAGCTCTAGCGTCACATCCAAAGGCCAAATGATGACAACGGAAAGAGAAAGGGGAAAACATCAAAACAATAAAAATATTTGGGCTAAATGAGAAAAAAGCTTATGAACGAGACTTTTAAAGGGGATGGATTGTGGCCGGAAGGAGGGGAGGAGGGGGCAGTGTCGGTGCCAACACCGGTACAGTTTACCGATAGTTATCAATCATCGATTCGCAACAATTAAAGTCCGACCAAAGTTACACATAAGTACATATCTAAATCATGAATTGGACAATTCACCATTTATGCCATTGACCACCAATTTATCATCATTAACCATCAATACAACCCTCATCGCTGACTATCACTTTCGTCCAATATTGTCAACACCTACCATTATCAAATTTAGGTTATTGAACATCCATCAACATTCATTCATCCCCAAAACAATACTACGATTTGCTTATCATCAAGTCACATCAATCACAGACTTCAACCATTCTTTATTTATGGAACATTTAAATTACCTGTTATCATATTACTATGGAAATAGTCAATACACGGGTTAGAGGGATAAACTGATGCAAAAACACCTTAAGGGACCAATTACTTCAGAGAACAAGATGAGCCATCTTTTCACAATTCACCACCAACAAACATCACAAGGACACATGCTTGAACAAAAGTTGCAAATCCACGGTCCCCGCCTCAGTGTTAGCTTGTTATTAGAGACCACATAGTTGTGTATGGATGGTACGATTTAGAAGGTGGTTCTTCTAGCATGTATGAGAGGGTTCATCATGTACATAGACGAAGAAATATTTAGAGGAGATTGGTCGATTCTTGTCAAGAAGTCATGTAAAAGATATCTCTCCCGATATTATTTTGTGTCTAGTCTAACCCATAGATTGTCTCTTTGTTTTGCAGGAATATAGAAATCTACCCCAAATGGCATGCAGCAAGTCCCAGATCAAGAAGACGAGGAAGAGTAACATTCATGCTCATTTACATATGTATGGATGTCTTGTTATATGACAATTGCAATATCTCCGGTTTTTATAGCTTAAGAAAGATGCCTAGCCTAGATGCAACACTGAACTGGTCTTTAGCAAGGTTAAGGACTTCTAGATTTTGGAGCTAAGAGATCGATAAGGTTATCGGGACATCAAATTTAATGGTTTCAAGTTAAAGCCGGGTTAGTCAAGTCATGTTCATAAGACAAGATGGTAAAATACTATGAGATTCATGAGCTGAAGCCGCATGGTCCCACTTATCTGACTACCGAAGAGCCTTAATTTAGTAAGCTAAGATGGGTTTCTAATTGAAGGTGGAATCTCGTCTATTAGTATGATTCTTTCAACGATCAAACTAGTGAGCTTTGTTAGCTTCCAAACCTAAAACAGAGAAGATATGGGCTAGCAATCGATAATCTCTTTATCGGATATAGATATTCAAGCTTGGTAAGGTTACCGAATGAAGATGTGATCATCCAGAAGAAATTACAACCTACCAAATCAAGATAACTCAAAGGCCGAAGGTTTCCAATTGATGGTGGTAACTCCTAAGAAAAACATGTCAAAAGCAGCTACAGTCCCTCAAGAGGACTAATCGAGTTAAAGTCAAGTAAGTGTCCCACGAGATAGTTGTGATCCATATTGAGATGATGTGGCCTCAATTAATGAAATACTATAGCTAGAAATACACTAAATGAGTCACAACCATGCATTCTAAGCCTTCTTAGAGAAGTCAAATTTGCTAGAGTATTAAGCACTACCAATGAAATGTTCAAGTCACCAAGGACAAGTTGTTCTAGTTTGTTTAGATTTTAAACAGGGTTTCTAAGACCAAGAGAGTTCATTTCCAACATAATGCCGAAAGAATGACGATCCCTATTGCCACACAAATTAATATGAACGAACATTCTCAACTTCAAGATTTCCAATAGGACTTGACCATGAAAAACAACACTTTAGAGATTGAGATGAGCCAATCTTGAAAGTTCCTTGATCTGGGATGGTATGGGAGAGTGGTTGAAGTGATTATCTCTGAGATTGAGCTTTTCAAGATGAACTAGATGAAAGAGGCTACTGTTATTACTGATAGAATCATAAATAAGACTAGTTCACAAGTCAAGAACAATTACGTGGCCAATCTTCTTATCACACTCTCACCATCCCATAAGCAACAACCTCAATTTGGTTTCCAAGTTAAGAGTCTTTGATAAGCAAGATTGCTAGAAATGTTGGCAAGTATCAAGCTTTCATTGAATTGCAGTAGAGTAGATGTCTCTTCCATATGACACCGTGGTTTTATAGTATCAATTAAATTGTACACGGCCCCCTGATGAAACCTTGCATACAACGAAAGCATGTGCCTGGGTATAAAGAAGCACAATGGGAAAACCATTGGTTTTAAGTGGAGGAGCTCTGTTTCATTAAACAATGTGCGAGAACAAAGTAGGTCTTATGAGCAGTGTGAGGTGTTGGGGTAACAAGTCTAGTATCACTCTTTTTGTTTATGTTGGATAAGCAAGTAAACTTGTCTTAATCGACAACGCCGTAGACTAAGCTTATGACAAAAACATCATTTGAATAGTCGTCTTGATCAACAACATTGTCGACTGAGTCTATGGCAAGCGTGAAAATATTCAGACTACGCCTTCGTCAATTGTTCAAATGATGTTCCACATTAAAATTTTGTGTTTTACCTGTAGAGAGAGCTGAGCTTACTGGAAAAACAATAGCAAACTCTTTTAAGTATGTTAGGAAATCACATGCCGATTCCAAAAAAATAATGCAAGGAAACGATTCATTTAGGTAGAATATAATAACAAAGAACATAATCAAAAGAACACACCAAAAAAAATTTATTATCAAAGTTCACCCAAACCTAGGCTACGTCTCCACGCAACGGCATTCTATGAATCCCCTAAACTTCGAAGAAGTTGGAAGTTGGAAGTTGGAATACAATGATGATCTTCTTTCAAGATCAAGGCACAGAGAGATTGAGAACCCTCACAAAGAAAAAAACTCACGTTTTTCTTCTCTCTTTTTCTTTTTTTTTCCTCTATTTTCTTTTTCAACGCCTTGACAGTTAGCATCTAACAATCGCTCATATAAAGTACATCTTTTAACCTAAAAGCAAAACTAATTAAAAAAGACAAAAAAGCCCTTACAAAGTATTTGGCTTCACCTGCCAACAAAGTATACCACGTCTAATTTATAAAATTATTGCCATTTGCAGGTTCTAGACATGACATAATTATTTGCACATATACTGGCGTCGTTACTTAGACGTGCCAATTAATTACTCTGAAACATTCGGACACAGTTACTCGAGTGAGTTAAATCTAGATTGTCACAAACTAAAAATTTAGTGTTACTTTGTGTTAACTTCACGCGAGGATTTAGATCCAATGATCTTATAGAAGTTATCCCTAAATGGCGATCCAAGCACTCAGACACTACAAAAGCCAAGATTGCATTGCTCAAGCGCTATCGGGAAAGATGATTTGCCATCTTAATAACCTCGAAAACAAAGGCCGTAACAAATCCACTGCAAAATGGTTATTATGCGAGCACGAGTACCCCTTCATTTACATTCCAAGATGCGTCTACGAGGAATGCACTACATATTAGCCCCACCATGAACATAATTGCCACCTGTCTCATTGATGCCTAGATCTTCATGCAGTTGCTCGCTTCCCTCTGTGCACTCTCTCTCGTTAATCTTGTATTTGGTGGGTGTGTTCGAAGTAGGGAAGAACCATATAGAGCTTAAGTGCATGCAGAGTTATAGATTTTCGACTCGTCAAAGAGCTAATAAAAGTGCATCATTTTTTAATAGAGTTGTAAACATCGCCTCTATGAGGAGTGGATTTTTTTCCTTGACTTTAGACTATATTTAAATGGGTGACCAAAAACTATTTGATGTCTTGTCTTATTTGACATGCCTATTTCCCATAGTCAATATATATAATTCTCTCTTTTCTTTTTGGCTTAACATGTGTTCATACACATCATATTATATCATATCATATCATTGGTCAAGTTGGAAGCACTAACAAGTCGTCACCCTTCTAGGCATGCAAAACTTTGATTGTGTGAAGACATCCATTCATGTTTTGACACAAATCCAAAGAGGCATGACAAAGGCAACTTGGATATCTTGTAGAGGTTACCTTTTCTTTTGTATTCATATTTTATTATCCAATTCCACATAATAGAGTATCGACTCATTTTATCATACTTAACATTTCATAGTAATGTAATTCACCCATGGTCAAACTGGATAATTAAAGGAATTTTTTATTGGAGGTATGAAACCCTAAAGGCATTACATAAGTTCAATGACTTTAATTCAATGAATAGTCTTCTGGCAACTCTGAGAGCACGAATTTGCACAAGCCTTGACCTTCTTCACATCCACTCCAACTTTCTTGGTGTCTACATGAGTTTAAATTGAAATAAGAGATTAAAAAAATCATTCACATCAGTATTGAAATTGAGTATTTTCTAACAAGGGCACATATATCAACGTTCAAGGAAATGAAATGGCTTAGTGTGCAGCCATCCTCTTATAATTTAAAAAAATATATCAATGAACAATGACAAAGCAAACACAGATTAAACAATGACTTTCTTGGCTTTATAAATCTCATAAAAAATTACGTTATATCTTCAATCTCAATGTGAAGATTATTACCTGGATGGTAGTCAAGGCAAGTAGACAAGAAGCAACCGATATCGCAATGGTCTAATGCGGATGTCAAGGACTGTTTGGAATAATCATGCATGCAATCCTTAACGCAACTAGGAAAATCATGAAACAATGAACATTTTAAATAACATTTGATCCTATGCCAAAAGGAAAGTGTACGGGCATCGGCTTCGGTGTTGGCACCCATGGACGACCACAGTATTAGAGCCGCCACGAGCAACACCAGCCCCATTCTCTTGGATGTTGTCACTGCCATGGTTATTTCCAACTAAACTGTTCTTGGGCTGGGAGTCTTGACAGCTTTGTGATCAAGTGCACTGATGTTGTTGGGAGCAACTAGTATAGCACCTTTATATACTAATAGATTCATTCAAGTTGTTGAATGAATGATGAAAAGGTCTACAGAGGAGAAAGAATATCCATTTCATTTAATGAGAATTTAAAGATTTGGATTTTTAACCAAATATAGGGTCAAGGTGATAATATGTTGCCATTTCTTTTGAGAATATGCTTGCCATTTCTTGTTGAATGAATGATGACCATAAAGGTCTGTAAAGGAGAAAGAATATCCATTTCATTTAATGAGTTTACGCTTGACATATCATCGAGTTTAAAGATTTAGAATTTTAAACAAATTTTAGGGTCGAGGTGATAATAGGTGCCATTTCTTATGAGAATTTCTTCTTATATGTAGGTACTCGTCAAATTTAATCTCATCAACATGTTTCTTTTTAACAGGCCCTAATTTTCTGAATAAATTCAATTTAATCCTCAACAAAGTATCTAATTCTAGGCCCAATCGGATCTCCTTGGGGAAGTCCTCCGAGCGACTATAGAAAGGCTAATCTTTTTGCTTTTGAGCCATTGACATATCGTGTTATCCTTTAAATACTATCTTATATGTATCAAGACTATCAATTTTATTGAACTAGGACTTTACCGATAGAGGCCCGAAAAATAACATTGCATTTGTTTCCTAAATTGAGATGGCATATGTTATTTGTTGTATTTACTATAACATCCTTAAATTAACTCACTCAAAGTATTGTTCGCTTTTACCTGTCTCATACCGATTGTCACAATTTTGTCTTTTGGCATATAAGTATGCACTTTTTCAAGAGGTATCTATTCTAGCAATTCTCTAGCCCGAGCATGCTAGATTTGAGAATTTTAAAGCAAAACTTGTTGTTATGTCGAAAGGTACCTCCGTAAAATAATTAAAGTTTTCATATATATCCCAAAATCATTTTCTCTCCTTATTTGGTGCACAGTTCGTTTCATTCATGTCCCCTTCGTTGTCCTAAAAGCCTTAATGAAGTCTATCTTTGTTTGGGCGCTCATACCTCGTCGACGATCACTCCCTACCCTTGTTGGATCTAGTCATTACGGGCCCACTAGCTTTTGTGTGGTTCATCCTCCAACCACATATCTATTAAAGGAGGTCTCACTCTGATACAAACACGTGTCACATCTTGAAACCAACAAACACGCGAGAATGACACGGCCGTCTTTCCATATGAAAGACGCAACCTCAAATAGAAACTAACAACTCGTTATCAAATTTTATATCTCCTTTCAAATATTTATATATATTTGATAAGTCAACAAGTTAGTTACAATATCAGAATTTCTATAATTTATCAAAAAGAAATATACATCTCCAACTAACAACCAAACCTAGGGAACTCATCTTAATTATATACAACTCAGATATATACAATTAACTATATTCATACCCAAAAAATTACCTTATAAATAAACACCCTGGCGATAATACCATCGCTTTTGTTATATCTATCGCTAATCGAGAAATTTGAAAAATATGGATGACAAATGAATGAGTAACTACGGCCTAGTTTGTAGTACAACTTTTCTTTTCCAAGAAGATCAAGAATCCACCATGCATGTTTAAGAAACATAAACATAAATCATCATGCCAAATCTTGAATATAACAAACTTAAAGGGGTTGGGACACCAGGAGTGCCATTACTTTTATACGGTGCTCACTTTGGTGCCAAAACTTTTTTTTCGCTCACTTGAGTGCCACAAGTTTAAAAAAACATTCACTTGAGTGCCACTTCTGACGTGGCCACTAGAAAAGCTGACGTGGCCGCCGGAAAAGCTGAGTTGGCCGCCGAAAAAGCTGACATGGCGCCGGTGAATAATATTTTAATATATTTATTAATTTTTTTCATTTTTTTTTCGATTTTTTCGATTTTTTTTCTTTAGGGCCGCCGGAGCTCGGCCGGCTGCTGGAGCTCGGCCGGCCGCTGGCAAAGGCTGTCGCAGCCTCGCCCGCAGCTGATGAGGGTCTCGCCAGCCAGCCCAAACACGCAGAAAAAAAAAAAAGAACCTGGATTCTAGGTTTTGAAAGAAAAAACGCAGAAAAAAAGGAGCTGTGATTATGGGTTTTTGGAAGGCTGAATAGAAGAACCAAGGGGTCAGCGGGAGCGAAAAATGCAGAGGAAGAAACAGAAAAAAAAAAGGCAAAAGCGAAGTGAAGTTGCCGAGCACAGAGAGGAAGGTTTCCGCCGCTCAACCGGGATGGGTATCTCCCGGGACTCCATGTACAAGAGGTGCTCCACCGGTAGCAAAAAAAAGACCAGGAGGAAGAGGGAGCACGGGAGTCTGGTTTTGCTGGTCAAAAAGGAGAATGCGGATCGATTTTCTAGGTTTCTGAAGAAAAAAACAGATCTGGGCTGGCCAGCGAGACCCTCACCAGCCGCGGGCGAGGCCATGACAGCCTTCGCCAGCAACTGGCCGAACTTCGATGGCCCCGCCTCGGGCCTTTGTGGCCCAGGGCGAGGGTTCCGCGGCCGGCAAGGGTCACCAGTGACCCTCGCCGACCCTAAAAAAAAAAAAACAAAAAAAGCAAAAAAAAAATCGAAAAAATTCCAAAAAGAGTAGAAACGACGTCATTTTGCATGAAAAATCCACGTCGGCGTCGAAAATTATTTTTAAAAAAAAAAGAAAAATCATTAAAAAATTCCACGTATGCATTTTGGCCGGAAGTAGCACTTAACTAAACGATTTCACTCCGATTTGATATTCAAGTGAGCGAAAAAAAAAAGTTTTGGCACCAAAGTGAGCGCCGTACGAAAGTAATGGCACTCCTAGTGTACTTATCCCCAAACTTAAAAGATCAAAATGAGTTATTTATGGCTTCTTGCCTTTCGACTAAAAGTAGCCGCTAACGACCGATGATGCTCCTTGCACTGCAAGCTATTGCGCCTCCCAGTTGCTTGGGTTGGTTGATGCTCGTGCTCATGACACCAATGTCGTTGCCACCGTCTTGTTACCCCACAATGCCTACTGCTACGCCTCACTATGCGGGTCAAAACATCTCGGCTATTCCTTCGATAAATCCCTCCTCTTGTAGCATTTTGGGAGGTCCAGAAAATATCTGTCTAAATGTGGAATGAATAGGCCTAGAGAACCCCTTCCTCTTCCGAATCGGCTTCTGCATATACCTCGGCCCCTATGGCCTCCACAGTAACCTAATCTTCCTCTTTTGAATCCCTTTTGAACTCGCAAGGGTTCTCTAACGCCTTGGGGATATAATCTCACCAGGTTTGCATCTATTCTCTAATATAACTCTCCCAAACATTAAAGCCAGTTTAGACATTTGAGGGGATTGCATGACTATCCGACGAGCACATGCACCAAAGACCAGCTCAAAGGTTTGGAAACTAGAGGCACCTGTCGGTTCAAGCTTCACGTACGGAATTGCAGTGTCGTGGAAAACTTTGAAGTCCGACTCCCCATGCACAGTTACGTTTGACCGACAATTATACGACATTTTTCTTTGGCCAGACCGATTCTATGAGTTTCACCAAATTCCAACGCAAGCGTTTTCTTTTCAGTCGAAACTCCAATATTTCATCGAATGGAAACGCCGGGACGTGATCTCCTCTCTCTTTCCTTCTGATCCGCCTTGCTCCCCTTCTCATTCAGAAATTTTTCAATTACAAGGTTTGTAGGATATCGATTATTGCTTGTACATTCTCAGTTGACTGTCATATACTAGTCGCTTAAGGGACATGTGAAACACTATCTCAGGCTTCGTTTGTATCACCGGCAACGAATAATTTAAAAAATATTTTCCTAAAAATACTGGTTACAAAAAATTGAATAAATGAAAAATATTTTCATCGCTAGCAAATATGTTGAGACATAAATTTCCATTAATGAAAACATATTTTCTACTAACTAATCATTTCAAATGATACAAGCGACAATTTTCAGGAAAAAAAATTCAAATCATTTATTTTCTGTAAAATAAATGGAATCTCGACATGCTTGTATTTTCATGTTATGTAGGTGCGACTCACGCCCTTTTGTCATGGGTTGGAAGTCACATGCTTTGACATGTGAAAAATTTGAGAACGCCTCTCTATAAATTGGCTTTTAGATAAAAGGTTTTATGAAAATGCATTCCACTAGGATCACGAAATTGTCTTTCTGTTTAAACCTAGATGCTTTTCTCTACTTAATTGACATAATTTGTTTATTTTACTATTGATCTCGGTGGATGCTCCAACAATCAATTTAACGGTAGGAAGAAAAAAGGTCTAAATAATCACAACAATGAGAGAGCTAGTGGCAAAAGGTCAAGTAATACTCAGAATGACAAGCACGGAAGACATTGTCCCTTGCTCAATCCTCGTCGAGTTCCCCATTACCTTTTTGACGTGTTTATCCAGGTGCAAGAGAGGAACAGAACAGAAACTATTGTCTAAACCCAACAAAATGCGAGGTTCTAAAGACAAAAGAATGCATCAGGTCAAACTACATGGAATCATCATCAGTCGTCAGACTGGGCGCACGCATTTTTGAAGCTATTGCCGATATACATCCCGACGTGCACATATAATAAGAGGTTAATACTACACTCATGGGCCAACCTGGCCATCTGCTAGGAGCAAAACATGGCCTATTCTCTCTTACAACAACAATACTTCACAAAAATAATAATACTCTAGCCCAAGTTAGCATTTTGAAGCTTGCAGCTAATGGTGTTCACTTGCATTGATTAGGGCAAGTTAATAAAACCAATGCCAGTCTAGAGACTTGGCTTTTTGCAGAAACTAATAAACAAATAAGGCCATCTAAGACTAATGGAAACGAAAATTTACCTCTTACTTCAGAAACGCAAACAAGTGCCCTTTTATTTTTGGAATGGACGTGAGCCAACTAGAGAATAGTAGCTTCGCTTCGTCCACATCTGACCAAAATTCACTCTTTCTCTTAGCGATCCTTCCGAGGGGCAAGTATAACTAGACCCACAATGTAACACCAATTGATCCCACGTCTAATTGCAACAACTATCTCAAGAACTCGAAGCGAAATCTGAATGATAAAGGCGAAAAGGACGTGAAAATTTACCTCTAACTTCGCAGAGAACGTGTAGGGAGAGATCGGAAGGTCGAACTCTGAAGAGCGACGGCGACGGCGTAGACAGAGCTTTGGGAGGCAACGGCGTAGGCGGGACTTCGAGAGGCGACAGCGGGAGGCGGAGGCAGCGTCGGGAAAGCAGAGGTTGCGAAGTGTGAGGGCAAAACGTGTCGGCATTGGCGTCAACGGCGACGCGGCAACTGCGAGAGGAAACAGCGGGGGCATGTCAGTGTCATGGTCCCCCGGCAGATCGTGTCAGCATGGTGGCCCGGGGAGGCAACAGCGGCAGAGGCGAAGCCGTCGGCACGGCGGCTGGGGACGCGGAGGCGGAGGCAAAGGCATGGTGGCTCACTAGCAGATTCAGAGAGAGAGGGAACAGATTGATTAAGCGCGGAGGCAAAGGAGAGAGAGAGTGAAACAGTTTTGATTTTTAAATGGGGTTTAATAAATGGAGCGAAATTCTTTTCGCTCTGTGAGGGAACAGAGAGAGAATGCCGTTGCGCGGAGACGTAGCCTAGGTTTGGGTGAACTTTGATAATAAATTTTCTAGTGTGTTCTTTCGATTATGTTTTTTGTTATTATATTCTGCCTAAATGAATCGTTTCCTTGCATTATTTTTTTGGAATCAACATGTGATTTCCTAACATACTTAAAACCATATCATATAAAGTCATGCATTTTCTCTATTGCAAGATATGAGCACATCCCATCAACAGTAAGGGAGTTTGCTATTGTTTTTCCAGTAAGCTAAGCTCTCTCTACGGGTAAAACACAAATTTTTAATGTGGAACATCATTTGAACAGTTGACAAAGGCGTAGTCTGAATATTTTCACGCTTGCCATAGACTCAGTCAACAATGTTGTTGATCAAGATGACTATTCAAATGATGTTCTTGTCATAATCTTAGTCTACGACATTGTCGATCAAGACAAGTTTACTTGCTTATCCAACATAAATAGAAAGAGTGATACTAGACTTGTTGTTACCCCAACACCTCAGACTGCTCATAAGTCCTACTTTGTTCTCGCACATTGTTTAATGAAACAGAGCTCCTCCACTTAAAACCAATGGTTTTGCCATTGTGCTTCTATATACCCATGCACATACTTTCGTTGTATGCAAGGTTTCATCAGGTGGCTATGTACAATTTAATTGATACTATAAAACCACGTGTCGTATAGAAGAGACATCTACTCTACTGCAATTCAATGAAAGCTTGATACTCACCAACATTTCTAGCAATCTTGCTTATCAAAGACTCTTAACTTGGAAACCAAACTGAGGTTGCTACTTATGGGATGGCGAGAGTGTGATCAGAAGACTGGCCACGTAACTATTCTTGACCTGTGAACTAGTCTTATTTATGATTCTATTGGTAATAACAATAGCCTCTTCCATCTAGCTCATCTTGAAAAGCTCAATCTCGAAGCTAATCACTTCAACCACTCTCCCATACCATCCCAGATCAAGGAACTTTCAAGATTGGCTCATCTGAATCTTTGAAATGTTGTTTTTCATGGTCAAGTCCTATTGGAAATCTTGAAGCTAAGAAGGTTGGTTCATATTAATTTGTGTGGCAATAGAGATTGTCATTCTTTCGGCATTATGTTGGAAATGAACTCTCTAGGTCTTAGAAACCCCATGTAAAATCTAACCAAACTAGAACAACTTGTCCTTGGTGACTTGAACATCTCGTTGGTAGTGCTTAATACTCTAGCAAATTTGACTTCTCTAAGAAGGCTTAGAATGCATGGTTGTGACTTATTTAGTGTATTTCTAGCTACAATATTTCATTAATTGAGGCCACATCATCTCAATATGAATCACAACTATCTCGTGGGACACTTACTGGACTTTAACTCAACTAGTCCTCTTAAGGGACTGTGGCTACTTTTGACACGTTTTTGCTAGGAGTTACCACCATCAATTGGAAACCTTCGGCCTTTGAGTTATCTTGATCTAGTAGGTTGTAATTTATTCCAGATGATCACATCTTCATTCAATAACCTTACCAAGCTTGAATACCTATTTCCGATAAAGAGACTATCGATTGCTAGCCCATATCTTCTCTGTTTTAGGTTTGGAAGCTAACAAAGTTCACTAGTTTGATCATTGAAAGAATCATACTAATAGACGAGATTCTACCTTCAATTAGAAACTTGTCTCAGCTTACTAAATTAAGGCTCTTCAGTAGTCTGATATGTGGGACCATGTGGCCTCAGCTCATGAATCTCACACATCTCACTGAATTAGACCTATGCATAAATCAACCATCGGGTATTTTACTATCTTGTCTTATGAACATGACTTGACTAACCCGGCTTTAACTTGAAACCATTAAATTTGATGTCCCGATACCCTCATCGATCTCTCAGCTCCAAAATCTAGAAGTCCTTAACCTTGCTAAAGACCAGTTCAGTGTTACATCTAGGCTAGGCATCTTTTTTAAGCTATAAAAACTAGAGATATTGCAATTGTCATATAACAAGACATCCATACACATGGAAATGAGCATGAATGTTACTCTTCCTCGTCTTCTTGATCTGAGACTTGCCGCATGCCATTTGGGGTAGTTTTCTGTATTCCTGCAAAACAAAGAGACAATCTATGGGTTAGACAAGACACAAAATAATATCAGGAGAGATATCTTTTACATGACTTCTTGACAAGAATCGACCAATCTCCTCTAAATATTTATTTGTCTATGTACATGATGAACCCTCTTATAACATGCTAGAAGAACCACCTTCTACATCGTACCATCCATACACGACTATGTGGTCTCTAATAACAAGCTAACATCGGGGCGGGGATCGTGGATTTGCAACTTTTGTTCAAGTATGTGTCCTTGTGATGTTCGTTGGTGGTCAATGGTAAAGAAATGGCTCATCTTGTTCTCTAAAGTAATTGGTCCCTTAAGGTGTTTGCATCAGTTTATCCCTCTAACCCGTGTATTGACTATTTCCATAGTAATATGATAACAAGTAATTTAAATGTTCCATAAATAAAGAATGGTTGAAGTCTGTGATTGATGTGACTTGATAATAAGCAAATCGTAGTATTGTTTTGGGGATGAATGAATGTCGATGGATGTTCAATAACCTAAATTTGATAATGGTAGGTGTTGACAATATTGGACAAAAGTGATAGTCAACGATGAGGGTTGTATTGATGGTTAATGGTGACGAATTGATGGTCAATGGTAGTAAATGGTGAATTGTCCAATTGATAATTTAGATATGCACTTATGTGTAACTTTGGTCAGACTTTAATTGTTTCGAATCGGCGATTGGTGTTGATCAATGGTAGTTCGGATTATCTTCAAGTTGGTATAAGATATGGATATACTACTATTGAAGTTTTGTTATTCTCGAATCAACAAGTGTTAAAAGCTACCTTGGTAGTAAAAGGATATAGGATGGGTCGGAAGACGCTGGAGGAAAAATAAGAAGAAATAAATAATAGCAATAAGGAAATAGGTGAAAAGAGAGATAAATGAGTAATTTGGCTTTAAATTAGGAATAAGTTTAGAATGAATCTTAAATTAAAGACAAGGTTTTTAAGCTTTTTTCAAAGATTTCTAATTTTTCTGAATTTTCTAATGATTTTTTACTATTTTTAATTTTAAAAAAATTATTACTAAAAATGGACTTTAGACCATGTCCTCTTGACCCAGTCCGACTCGTTAATCTGACCCAGACCCTAATGGTCCGGGTTGGGTCTGAAATTGGACCAATTCTAAGGCCCGGTCCAAATTTATCAGAACTAAATCAGCCACATTGGGCCTATTTTCACTTAGCCCATATCAATTCGCACATTAGGCCCAACCTCCAGCCCAATTTTAGCTAATCTAACCTAAAGCTTGATCGGCCCAGCTCTCAAATTTGACCCATCCTTCAAATTATAACAACAAATTTTTACTACTTTATTTTATTTGCTATTGTCTATTTTTATCCTTTTTCTTTTTTTATTTAATTTTTCTTTCTCTTCATGGATTGTGTTCTTCCCGAAGCCTTTCCCTTAGCGGTGTTCCTATTTAAAAGAACAAAAGTGTTTAATTCTTAATCTCAATGTATAATCGTTAAAATGATTTTCATTATATATAGATATTACAAATGTTGCACTTTGTAAAGAAATAATATAATAATGAAAATAATTAATTATATTACAAGAGTTGTTAATCCCTTGATTCTAGTATTTTCAAAAATAACTTGTGATAGTGATTAGATTTTGATTGATATATTCATATTCTTCTTCCTTAATTGGGTTTTACCCTACCTTCTTTCTCCGCAAAGCCACTACTCTTTGCCAATCTTCCACTCCGACCACAACTCGTCGGCCTACCTCCTTGTTGCTGGCCAAGGACCACAAGACATGGCTGGCACAAACACAATAAGAAAAACGGTGGGACCAAGGCAAACAAAGCGGTGGGCAGCCCCAAACAACGTCAAGCTCGAAATCGTAAGATTAACAACACACGGGAACATCGATTCAGCCTCGAACAAAGAACACGAAAGCAGATCTAACTTAAGCATTTCATCGAGCAGTTGGGGTGCACTGCCTAAAATGATAGAAAGAAGAACCCACCGAGGCTAAAACTCATGCTAGGACTCATGACAATCAACCTACAAGAACACAAGGACAAGACACAAGGATGACACGGGCCGGAACGGCCGTGTGCTCCAGCCTAGCATGCCCAAAAGAGGGCAAGAGCAGGGTCAGGACTGACCTGCTTAGCTTGAGGACGTCGCCGGAAGAGGTTGTCAGATGGGTTCGCGCACGGCTGAGATGTTGGCTGAAGTGATTTTATACATTTTGTTTTGATAAATTTCCAAATGTGATTACTACTTTTCTCTAAAATTTTGTTGCATACTAATTGACATTTCATTTGATAATTTTGAGGTGCGAGTTATGGTTACAAGCTGTCAATGACATCTCCATAATTTCTTTGTGAAAATATCATCTTAAATCATTGAATCGAATCCCTTGAAATTGCCCTCAAAGGTCATTGTCGGGCCCCCTTTGTTTCCCCAACAGGTGAGTTCATTCAATGAGTGTCCAATTGTGACGTCCTGAAATTCGAGCCCTTTGAGGGAGAAATAAACGTTAAATTCACCAATGCATTGTTAGTTGATCTCACTCGGAACTGATCACTCCTGAGATACTGACCTTGAGGGGAAAGGCTAATGAGGACAAAACTCGTGCGACTAAAGAACTTGACCAGGGAAAACGACTCGACCGTGAGACTTGCGTAAGGATGATCCTGTAGTCATGCAGGCCGATTTCAGGGACGACTAGAGGTTGATTCGCGGATAGAAATAATGGGACGACGGGTGATTCCATCTACTGTTATCGAACCCGCGAACGGCCCTATGTCGATCCTTGATAATCGTGTACTTTGAAATAAGAATCGATCCTTCGCAATTTCATGTAGTCAAGGACATCCATGTGTCAAGAAGTCTTGAACGTGAATTGGCACGAGTCGGTTACGCGTGAATCCTCGAAGCCGCCTGTCAGCTTGAGTAATACCAAAATGGCATTTGGACGAAATTAACATGGCATGAGAATCCAATATTGGACTTCGAATTTTCGGGAACGTCCGGGACGGACTTTTGGATGATACTTCCTCGATAGTCGACAGTGTCAATTGAGCCGAGTTTTTGGGAAATAGGTTTACAGACCGAGGAATCGAGCCTACAAGGACGTGGGCCGGGAAAAATCAGTGTGGGCCTCACGCCCAAAGTGGGACAGCCATCGTGGAAGACCGAGACAAGCAAGTGAGCCCGTTGGGTCAAACTGATCATTAACCCTCCCGAGCTCGTTGTCTAAACGTGAACCAATTCGAGCCCAACAAATTCCCGAGCCCGTTCCTACCCATTTCCTAGCCCGTTTCCTAGGCTCGCCCTTCATTTTCAGCCCAAGGACAGATTGAGAAATGTGCAACGTGGAAAAGACCAAAATGCCCTTGGATATTTTGGAGAAAAGTCAAAGGAAGAGAGAGAAGATGATGTCATGTTTTGTGGGGACTTGAGCCAAGCCATTAATGGCATTGATGAGGCCTAGAAGCAGCCCTCAATGCCCTCTCTCTCCTCCTCCTTCAGCCCTCCAAAATCGCAGCCCCTCTCTCCCCTTCTTCCCTTGCTTTCCTGAAATTTCAGCTTCTGACCTCTCACCGAAAATGGAGTTGTTCATGGCCTTCCCGGTGGAATCTCGGGCCGTGCCACCTATCAATATGTTCAGCACAGAAAAAAAGTTCAGATGGCATTAGCCGTTCGCCGAACGAAGCCTCCGGAAGATCCGTACGGCCGTCGGAAGTCGCTGCTCGCCGGACCGCCTACTGTAGCGGCAGCTTTGCACAGTTCCGCTTTTTCCTCCATTTCTCTCCATTTTTGGCCTACCCACTGCCCACACCAGCCACCCACAACTCCCCCTCGACCCCCTGGAGCCTCCGGTCATCGGCCACCAGCTCGCCGGAGCTCCGGCCAGCTTGCTTTTGCTCCGACCAACAACCTCCTCCTCTTGCAGTGTTGTTTTGTGAAGTTCAGTGGGGCATCCGAAGTTGTTGCTGCTGTGCTCTGGACCACCTTGGATCATCGTGGGAGAGGTCCCCGAGTGTCGGGTTCGTCGCCGCCACCGCACCCGTGTCGCCGGCCCGCTTAACGCGTGAGTTTAGCTCCTAAACCCTATTTAGTGCCTAAACTAGCTTAGGGTTGGGTTAATTAGTGCTAAGGGCTAATTAAGGTGTTTGATTAAGTTCATTAGCCCTAAGATAGGTGGTTAGATAAATGGTTAAGATTAGCTTAGCTTAATCTTGATTATTTATGCTTAATTGTGCTTAATTAGGCTTAATTGAGTGTTTTGTGCTAATTAATCATGTTTTTCCTTAATTTCTTGATTAATGTGATTAATTGATTAATGTATTGATTAAATTAATTTCTGCATTTAATTAAATAATTATTTAATTTTCGGAATTTATTTATTTAATTATTTTAATTTCTGAATTTAATTATTTATTTATTAAATTCGGAAATTACTGTTCATCCAGAAATTAAATTGTGTAATTTCATGTGCATTGATTTTATGGAGTGAATTGAATGTGTGATTATATGAGCATCCGCATGAATTGTGTGATTTTCATAAAAATGAAAAAAGATGAATTGTTCGAGGGACACCGGAAATGGATTGCCTTTATGAGAAAGAAAATGGTTTGTCCGAGGGACACCGGAAATGGATTGCCTTTATGAGAAAGAAAATGGTTTGTCCGAGGGACACTGAAAATGGACCGCTTTTATGAGAAAGGTGGGAAAAATGGTTTGTCTGAGGGACATTGGAAATGGACCACTTTTATGAAGAAGGACTTGAGATTTTAAATGCAAGTGTATGTGTAAATATGTGTGCATTGGCTACGATAGTCCGAATCATCGAAAAGAGGGCACGGTTGCGCCTCTGCGGAGGAAGGGCGCCGTAGCGCCGTTACGCCTCGAAGGGCACGGAAGGGCACGGTTGCGCCTCTGCGGAGGAAGGGCACCGTAGCGCCTCGGAGGGTACGGAAGGGCACGGTTGCGCCTCTATGGAGGAAGGGCGCCGTAGCGCCGTAGCGCCTCGGCCTGCACGGAAGGGCACGGTTGCTCCTCTGCGGAGGAAGGGCGCCGTAGCGTCGTAGCAATAGCACGGAAGGGCACGGTTGCGCCTCTGCGAAGGAAGGGCGTCGTAGCGCCGTTGCACCTCGGCCCAATGAAACACGTGTGGATACCAGAGTGTACGAGAATATTGCATCATCAGTTTCGATTATGCATGAGGTGATCACATCATTATTTATGGCACACACGCATGAATTAATAACGTGCAGAGTGTGGCAATGGCCAGGTGAGATCGCTTGTGACGCGACTCGCATGTGATTGGTGAACTGCATCATCTAACGGCCATGTGCATTGCGTGTATTGTGCCTATATATATAATATGCAGGGTATGGCATACCGAGTAAGGTTGCATGCGAATTGGCTTATGATTGTTGATTGACCCTGCCTGTTATTTTATTGCTGATTGCTGGTTGTTTGTGGTTGGGTTGAGTGAGGGGTGGTTCTGGAGAGATACCCCAGGTTGAGTTGGTGTACTAACCGGGACTTAGGGGAAGAACTCGCTGAGATTTTATCTCAACCCGTCGTGGTTAACATTTTTCAGGCCTTTAGAATGGCGCACCCGCAATGGAGAATCCTGCCCCCACTCCACCAGTGATCAACCTGACGGAGCCGAGTCCGATGGGTCTGAATGACCGTGGTGCTGAACCCGAGGGTTCATTGTGTATAGCTGGATTAGCCTAGCCTAGTTCCTTTTTTGTTTGGCTTAGAGGATGGATCAGCCCCTTTTTGTAGGGCTTGTAAATTGGAAAGCGATCCTCCGTTGGTTAATCTAGTAATTGTATAAATGAGTAGTCGAGGTTTCTGCTATTCATCCATCTATCCCTGTTTGATTCTTTGATTGTTTGTTTGACCGGGATGGTTCGTCTTCCGCTTGCGTATAATGAAAGATTAAAATGAATGGTTGTCGACGAGTCTTGGGACGTTGCTTTCAATTGACCATGGTTAGGGGTTGTCGAGTGCTCGGGGTTCGGGGCGTGACATCCCCGTCGGTTTTGGTATCAGAGCGAGGTTGAGACCTGGAGTGATAAGGTGCGTGGGATTTTTGGGATAGTGAGATAGGGATGGCTTTAATATTACGTGCCTGCGATGGCTTTGTGTGGCTTTGTGTGGTGGCGGGTTGCTCATAATCCAGAGTGATGAGCAATCCTGAGCTGAGAGAGCCCCTAGGTGTAGAGCAGCGTCTGGTCAGACCAGTGCTAGAAGTAGTGCGCAGGCAGATCCTAGGTTAGACGAGATCCTGCTGGCGCTAGAGACCTTGTTAGAACAGCAAGCTACGTGCTTTTGCTGTGGTCCTTGTGGTTCCCCTAATGAGAGGAGAGGTCTGTGAGAGACCGATGCCTAGGTTGGTAGAGTAGTTCCCGAGACTGAAGCCACCGAGATTTAGTGGCGTGGGCAACCCTGAAGCTGCGAACCTTTGGATAAGGGATAGCGAGAGGACTGTTACAGTGCTGAGGTGTTCAGAGAAGATAGAGTGCTTCTGGCAGTTTATCAGCTTCAAGGTAATGTCATTAATTGGTGGGAAGTCACTCAAGAAAGAGTGTTCCCCGAAGGCACGGCTCAAGCTTGGGATGCCTTCCGTGAAGCTTTCAATGGGAAGTGCTTCTTAGACAGTGCGAGAGAGTCAAAAATGGCAGAGTTCCTACAATTTCGTCAGAATCAGATGTCAGTTGATTAGTATGAGGCAAAGTTCACTGAGTTGGCCAAGTAATAGCCGAGGTTGGTAGAGAACCCTGTGGATAGGGCGAGACATTTTAGAGATGGCTTGAAGCCAGAATTGAAAGCCCAGTTGGTGCCCTTGAACTTAAAGAGCTTTGATGAGATGTACGAAAGGGCCTAGATGATAGAGAAGAATATGATCGAGAGGGCGACCGCATCTGGCTCGTGGTTCGTGCCTAATAGAGACAATCGTCGGTTCGGGAAGGGACCGAAATGGGGTGAAGGAATCCCATTCCACCCGACAGAAAGAATTACGTGGGAAAGCCAACCGCCCGAAACTAAGTCGTGAGGAAGCCATTGCATACGGTGGATTGTCATGGAAAGACAATTCAGTTTAACCCAGTAGTGGGTGGTCGTTTTGAGTTTGTGGGAAATCGAGGAGAACCCTCCGTTCCTCTGATTTCGTCACTTGAGGTGACTCGGTTGTTGGTGTATGGATGCCAAGGGTATTTGGCATTGGTGGCAGACACGATGGTGAAAGGATCAAAGGTAGAGGACATTACTGTGGTACAAGAGTACATGGATATGTTTCTCGAGGAATTGCCGAGATTGCCCTAGAAGAGGAAATTGAGTTTGTGATTGAGTTGGCCCCTAGGATTGAAATGATTTCCAAGGCACCTTATAGGATGGCCTTGTCAGAATTGAAAGAAATGAAGGTTCAAACGCACTGGGACGAGCGTCTCCTTGGGGAGTGCCGGTACTATTTGTAAGGAAAAAGGACGGTTTGTTGAGATTGTGCATTGATTACCGACAGCTTAATCAAGTGACGATTAAGAACAAGTATCCGTTGCCAAGGATTGATGATTGTGTTCATTGACGATATCCTGGTATACTCGAGGAGTCCAGAGGATCATGAGAGACACCTGAGATTAGTACTGCAGACCTTGAGGAAGCATGAACTTTATGCTAAGTTAGCAAGTGCGAGTTTTGGCTATCTCGCGTGGCATTTTTAGGGCATGTAATTTCAAGTGAAGGGATCATCGTTGACCCGACTAAGATCGAGGGGGTCATGAATTGGCCGAGACCTATCACGGTAACTGAGATTCGAAGTTTCTTGGCATTAGCAGGATATTACAGATGTTTCATGGAGAAGTTTATTTGCGATAGCCATGCCATTGACTAGGTTGTTAAAGAAAGAGGAGAGGTTTGAATAGACGGACAAATGCGAGCATAGTTTCCAAGAGCTCAAGAGTAAATTGACTACCGCACCTGTTCTAACAATACCGTTTGGTCTTAGTGGGTACGAGATCTACAGTGATGTGTTGTATAAAGGACTAGGCTGCGTGTTAATGCAACATGGCAAGGTGGTTGCATACGTATCCCGACAGTTAAGGCTTCACAAGCTTAACTATCCGACGCATGATTTGGAATTAGTGGTGATCATCTTTGCCTCATGTTCAATGATGATGGATGGAACTTTTTAAGGATTGTGATTGCGAGATTTTATATCATCCTGGGAAAGCAAATAAAGTGGCAGATGCGCTTAGTCGAAGTCGACAATTGCACAGATGAGAGTACGAGAATGGATTCTCTTGGAGGGAGTCGGGGACTCAGATTTTAAAATTGAGGTTGGCCATCTTGCTAGTCTAATGGCCACTTTCAGGGTGGAACCCGAGATGCAAAGTAGGATTAAGAGTGCCCAAGCGATGGATTCTGAAATTCTTAAGATCCTGCAGATGGATCAGGCAAAGAGAAAAGTAGACTTTCAAGTGTTCGAGGATGGGACATTAAGGTTTTGAGGGCGATTGTGCGTTTCGAAAGATGCAGAACTTAAGGAGTGGTACAGTATGAAGTTGGACATTGCAAAGCACGTGGCTAAGTGTTTGACTTGCCAACAAGTAAAGGCTTAGCATTGTAAGCCTGGTGGACTGCTACAACCTCTTGGGATTCCCGAGTGGAAGTGGGAACGCATTACGATGGATTTTGTGATGGGACTGCCAAGGAGTCAGCAAGGCAATGACTCGATTTGGGTAGTGGTTGATAGATTGACAAAGTCGGCTCATTTTATCGCCATACGGAAAGATTTCACGTTGGATAAGTATGCAGAGTTGTACGTGCATCAGATTGTATGCATACATGCAGTTCTAGTGACGATCACATCTGACCGTGATCCTAAGTTTGTGGCAACTTTTTGGAAAAGTTTGCAGTCGGCTTTGGGGACGAAACTGCAGTATAGTACAGCATACCATCCGCAGACGGACGATCAATCAAAAAGGATTTGAAGAAGTATTCGAAAGCCTTTAGTGCGATAAATGACATTTGGTTTGCACTAATTTTCATGTGGTTGAGGCGAATTCTTGGTTTGGTTATTAAATGGACGTGAAAGGAATATTGAAAGAAAAATCGGTGGTTTGTGGAATTCGGATAGTGGTTCAATGGAAATTCAGTGAATCAGATTTCAAGTGTCAATAAGTGACCCCGTGGGAACGAACTCATGAGTTGACGAGCTGGAGAAAGTTTTGCACTTTGAGATGCTCAGACAAGGTTAAAACCGTGAGGCTTGGTATGGGACAGGCCAAAGCGGATAATACCTCTATGAGATGGTGCATGTCTAAAAGGGACTAGTAGTGGTGCAGTTCGAAGATACCCATAACGACTGATCCGATGAGGGCGGGGAGTGGTCGCCGGGGCTAGAGTGCCTGAGTAAGGAGCGACTCCCGGCAGGTTTCTAGGATGTCGAAAGGGGCAGAAATGAATTGAACTACGCATTGTGCAAAAAGAGAGTGCTTGTGAGATAAGATTTTATCGAAATGGTATAGCCGCAATGTGATCAAGTTTGTGGAACTCCAGTTTTTAGAACGAGGTTAGAGAACGGGGAATCGCTGGTTCAAAATTCGGTTTCGCAATTATTGAATACAGTTCAGATTATCTGAGTCCGACTAAAGACCGCTCAGAGTCGTCAGAAGAGTTGTTCAAATAACCGTCGTAGACCGTTGGAGTTTAAGGTGGACGATCATGTGTTTATGAAAGTATTGCCGATGAGGGGAACTTCCAGATTTTGCAAGAAAGGAAAGTTAAGTACGAGGTACATGTTTTAGCATACGTCTTGCGTTGCCACCGAAACTTGCTCAAGTACATGATGTTTTCCACGTGTCCATGTTGAGAAAGTATGAACCAGACCCGACTCATGTTTTGAACTTTAAAGAACTGGACGTAGACGACAGGGTGTCGTACAGGGAGAGGCTGGTACGGATAGAGGACTGTAAAGAGCAAGTGTCTCGAAACAAGACTATCGCCTTGGTTAAGGTGATCTGGCAACATCACAGAACAGAGAGAGCTGCATGGGGAAAGTGAGAAAGTGATGAAGCATCAGCACCCCCATCTTTTGAGGATTTGTCAGTGGTTGCAAATTTCGAGGATGAAATTTTTGTAAGGGGGGAAGAATTGTGACGTCCTGTAATTCGAGCCCTTTGAGGGAGAAATGAACGTTAATTTCGCCAATGCATTATTGGTTGATCTCACTCGGAACTGATCACTCCTGAGATACTGACCTTGAGGGGAAAGGCTAATGAGGACAGAACTCGTGCGACTAAAGAACTTGACCTGGGAAAACGACTCGACCGTGAGACTTGCGTAAGGACGATCCTGTAGTCATGCAGGCCGATTTCAGGGACGACTAGAGGTAGATTCGCGGATAGAAATAATGGGACGACGGGTAATTCCATCTACTGTTATCGAACCCGCGAACGGCCCTATGTCGATCCTTGATAATCGTGTACTTTGAAATAAGAATCGATCCTTCGCAATTTCATGTAGTCAAGGACATCCATGTGTCAAGAAGTCTTGAACGTGAATTGGCACGAGTCGGTTACGCGTGAATCCTCGAAGCCGCCTGTCAGCTTGAGTAATACCAAAATGGCATTCGGGCGAAATTAACATGGCATGAGAATCCAATATTGGACTTTGAATTTTCGGGAACGTCCGGGACGGACTTTTGGATGATGCTTCCTCGATAGTCGACAGTGTCAATTGAGCCGAGTTTTTGGGAAATAGGTTTACGGACCGAGGAATCGAGCCTACAAGGACGTGGGCCGGGAAAAATCAGTGTGGGTCTCACGCCCAAAGTGGGACAGCCATCGTGGAAGACCGAGACAAGCAAGTGAGCCCGTTGGGCCAAACTGATCATTAACTCTCCCGAGCTCGTTGTCTAAACGTAAACCAATTTGAGCCCAACAAATTCCCGAGCCCGTTCCTACCCATTTTCTAGCCCGTTTCCTAGGCCCGCCCTTCATTTTCAGCCCAAGGACAGATTGAGAAATGTGCAACGTGGAAAAGACCAAAATGCCCTTGGATATTTTGGAGAAAAGTCAAAGGAAGAGAGAGAAGATGATGTCATGTTTTGTGGGGACTTGAGCCAAGCCATTAATGGCATTGATGAGGCCTAGAAGCAGCCCTCAATGCACTCTCTCTCCTCCTCCTTCAGCCCTCCAAAATTGCAGCCCCTCTCTCCCCTTCTTCCCTTGCTTTCCTGAAATTTCAGCTTCTGACCTCTCACCGAAAATGGAGTTGTTCATGGCCTTCCCGGTGGAATCTCGGGCCGTTCCACCTATCAATCTGTTCAGCACAGAAAAAACGTTCAGATGGCATTTGCTGTTCACCGAATGAAGCCTCCGGCAGATCCGTACGGCGGTCGGAAGTCGCTGCTCGCCGGACCGCCTACTGTAGCGGCAGCTTTGCACAGTTCCACTTTTTCCTCCATTTCTCTCCATTTTTGGCCTACCCACTGCCCACACCAGCCACCCACAACTCCCCCTCGACCCCCTGGAGCCTCCGGTCACCGGCCAGCTTGCTTTTGCTCGACGGCAACCTCCTCCTCGCAAAGTCTTTGTTTTGTGAAGTTCAGTGGGGCATCCGAAGTTGTTGCTGCTGTGTTGAGCTCGGGACCGCCTTGGATCATCGTGGGAGAGGTCCCCGGGTGTCGGGTTCGTCGCCGCCGCCGCGCCCGTGTCGCCGGCCCGCTTAACGCGTGAGTTTAGCTCCTAAACCCTATTTAGTGCCTAAACTAGCTTAGGGTTGGGTTAATTAGTGCTAAGGGCTAATTAAGGTGTTTGATTAAGTGCATTAGCCCTAAGATAGGTGGTTAGATAAATGGTTAAGATTAGCTTAGCTTAATCTTGATTATTTATGCTTAATTGTGCTTAATTAGGCTTAATTGAGTGTTTTGTGCTAATTAATCATGTTTTTCCTTAATTGCTTGATTAATGTGATTAATTGATTAATTTATTGATTAAATTAATTTCTGCATTTAATTAAATAATTATTTAATTTTCGGAATTTATTTATTTAATTATTTTAATTTCTGAATTTAATTATTTATTTATTAAATTCGGAAATTACTGTTCATCCAGAAATTAAATTGTGTAATTTCATGTGCATTGATTTTATGGAGTGAATTAAATGTGTAATTATATGAGCATCCGCATGAATTGTGTGATTTTCATAAAAATGAAAAAAAGATGAATTGTTCGAGGGACACCGGAAATGGACTGCCTTTATGAAAAAGAAAATGGTTTGTCCGAGGGACACCGGAAATGGACTGCCCTTATGAGAAAGAAAATGGTTTGTCCGAGGGACACTGAAAATGGACCGCTTTTATGAGAAAGGTGGGAAAAATGGTTTGTCTGAGGGACATTGGAAATGGACCGTTTTTATGAGGAAGGACTTGAGATTTTAAATGCAAGTGTATGTGTAATTATGTGTGCATTGGCTACGATAGTCCGAATCACCGAAAGGAGGGCACGGAAGGGCACGGTTGCGCCTCTGCGGAGGAAGGGCGCCGTAGCGCCGTTGCGCCTCGGAGGGCACGGAAGGGCATGGTTGCGCCTCTGCGGAGGAAGGGCGTTGTAGCGCCTCGGAGGGTGCGGAAGGGCACGGTTACGCCTCTACGGAGGAAGGGCGCCGTAGCGCCTCGGCCTGCACGGAAGGGCACGGTTGCGCCTCTGCGGAGGAAGGGCGCCGTAGCGCCGTTGCACCTCGGCCCAATGGAACACGTGTGGATACCAGAGTGTACGAGAATATTGCATCATCAGTTTCGATTATGCATGAGGTGATCACATCATTATTTATGGCACACATGCATGAATTAATAACGTGCAAGATGTGGCAATGGCCAGGTGAGATCGCTTGTGACGCGACTCGCATGTGATTGGTGAACTGCATCATCTAACGGCCATGTGCATTGCGTGTATTGTGCCTATATATATAATGTGCAGGGTATGGCATACCGAGTAAGGTTGCATGCGAATTGGCTTATGATTGTTGATTGACCCTGCCTGTTATTTTATTGCTGATTGCTGGTTGTTTGTGGTTGGGTTGAGTGAGGGGTGGTTCTGGAGAGATACCCCAGGTTGAGTTGGTGTACTAACCGGGGCTTAGGGGAAGAACTCGCTAAGATTTTATCTCAACCCATCGTGGTTAACATTTTTCAGGCCTTTAGAATGGCGCACCCGCAGTGGAGAATCCTGCCCCCACTCCACCAGTGATCAACCTGACGGAGCCGAGTCCGATGGGTCCGAGTGACCGTGGTGCTGAACCCGAGGGTTCATTGTGTATAGCTGGATTAGCCTAACCTAGTTCCTTTTTGGTTTGGCTTAGAGGATGGATCAGCCCCTTTTGTAGGGCTTGTAAATTGAAAAGCGATCCTCCGTTGGTTAATCTAGTAATTGTATAAATGAGTAGTCGAGGTTTCTGATGTTCATCCCTCTATCCCTGTTTGATTCTTTGATTGTTTGTTTGGACTGGGGATGGTTCGTCTTCCGCTTGCGTATAATGAAAGATTAAAATGAATGGTTGTCGACGAGTCCTGGGACGTCGCTTTCAATTGACCATGGTAAGGGGTTGTCGCGTGCTCGGGGTTCGGGGCGTGACACCGATCCCTCTTCTTCCTCCATCGCAGAATGAAACGCTCTCCATGGTCTAAAGTAACGAGAAGATCCGCTTTCGGATTCGAAATTTATCTACCCCAATCGATTTACATAACTGTTGCATAACATGCTATTTACACATCGGGCTAACTAAAAATGTCACTGACTAAAGGTTAGGACATCCTTGAGTACAAGTATAAAGTGCATGAAGAAGTGAACAAATGGCAAGTTTCGCTAGTTGACTTGCTTACGCTTTGCACGAGGATACTCAGAAAGCTTACAATATAACGTAATCATTTTTAATTTCAAATCGAAAATATTCCTATGTTTATAGATAGATTCATCATTTGGTGTTATGCTATTTCAATAGATTGATTTTGTCTTGTTGCAGGTCACATGACACATGAAACCCTAACAAATCTAGAAAAGAAGGACCCGAAAACATAGATTTGCATCAAGAGGCAATGGATTTGCATTGGAAAAAAAAATTAACAGCAAAAAATCATAATAGTGAGAAAACATGACTAGTTAAAGAAAAGAAAAAGTAATATTGATGAATTTGCATTGTGTATGTATGGATTGTGGATTTAAATTTTGGTTTGATTTAGACTAAACTATTTTGGGATGGATTTCAGTTGAATTAGCAAAAGTATGGCAATTATTCAAAAGTCAATCTTACACCATATATTAGTCACTTAAGGGAGACACGACTAACATTATGTTATTTCCTTACTCTACAATTTTGTGACCTATCATGTTATTCTTTAAGTACCTTCACGCGCTTAGGCTCGAGGCGTGACATCGATACTCCAATTTTCAATCCCGATATTCTTAACTGTCGGGTCGACTCATCCTCGTGGATGATGTACTCAGAATGCCGTGTCCAAGTGCGTGAATCGAACCGGTACGATGGGGTTCTTTAAGGATTAGCTCTAGAGTCATATCCAAAGGCCAGATGATGACAACGGAAAGAGAAAGGGGAAAACATCAAAACAATAAAAATATTTGGGCTGAAGGAGAAGAAGCCGATGAACGAGATTTTTGAAGGGGATGGATCGGGGCCGGAAGGAGGGGCGAGGGGGGCAGTGTCGGTGCCGACACGGTACGGTTTACCGACAGTTTTACCGGGAGCAAGAGGTGGTGCGGGCTCTTGTTTACCGGCTACGGAAAGTCATTGGTCCAGAATCCCCATGCAGTCCAGTCCGCGGCTCCTCTCCCGTCGGTGGGAGATGGATTTTTGTTTTTTCGGGTCTTTGACTCTCGCGAGTTTTCAGGTGCCTCGTAGCTCCATCGTAGTCCCAATACATTGTTGTTTATTGTTACGTTGTTTGTTTGTCCATTTACTTGGACAATTCATCCCATCATCTGTAAGAGACACATGAATTGCGAAATCAGAGGTGAGAATCGATGGTTCTTGATAAGTTAGTGCGAGGCTACAGACTGATGTGCGTGAATCAAGAAGAATATGGAGAGACTAATAGGCACGTGATCTGCATTGATGAGTTGATATTCGAATTTGACTTAAGGTGGAGAATTTATCGAATTGTGCATGTACATCGTTCAGGGGCTTGCGAAGGCTTGGCCCGTCCAGGAACAACCATAGAGCGCTGAGTTTGCTCACCCTGTGCAGCCACCCCGCTCCGTCCAGGCCGGCAACTGATGTGCGTTTTCTAAGAGAACGAACGAGTTGGAGCAGCAAAGTTATGCTCAATCCAAACCCTAGCCCAACCTCCCAATATGAGGTAGGTTGTAGTGGTGAACATTTTCTCCATTATTTTGGGGACTAGAAGGGGTCAAACTTGGGCCAAGCATGCTCATGTTTTTAAGGCTGGTGGAATAGAGAGGGCCTAAGCTCAACTCATTAGTCGCTGCCTACAGACGTGATCACGCAAAAGCATTGCGTAAAGGCATACACGCTGTTGAATCTCTTTAGACTCTTATTAATTCATTAAGTGTTGTGACTCACATCAATTATAATAGATTCATAATATATATAAGAGATCAGATTTTCTTTTTTCTCGAATCAAATCTTAAATTTGATGCAATCCTTCTTCATATGCTCACTTTCGTTACAAAAGAAGTATTTGGATTCTTTATTAATGTCAGCTTATGAGGTATTTTACACTTTGCCTTCTGCTTTTCATGCCTCTTATTCTTTGCTTGTGTTACCAAACAAGCACTGTCACACCCCGACTTTCGAGCTCGCGACAACCCCTTACTATGGTCAATTGAAAGCGACGTCTCAAGACTCATCGATGACCATTCATTTTAATCTTTCATTATGCGCAAATGAAAGACGAACCATCCCCAGTCTAAACAGACAATCAAACAATCAAACAGGGATAGAAGGATGAACAACAGAAACCTCAACTACCCATTTTTACAATTTACTAGATTAACCAACGAAGGATCATTTTCCGATTTACATGCCAAACAAAAAGGACCAATCTATCCTCTATGCCAAACCAAAAAAGAACTAGGTTAGGCTAATCCAGCTATACACAATGAACCCTCGGGTTTAACACCACCATCATTGGGACCCATTGAACTCAGACTCCGTTGGGTCGATCACTGGAGGAGCGGGGGCAGGATTCTCCACTGCGCCATTCTAAGGGCCTGAAAGTGGTTATACAATAACCGGTGAGATAAAATCTCAGCGAGTTCTTCCCCTAAGCCTCGGTTAGTACACCAACTCAACCTAGGGTATCTCTCCAGAACCACCCCTCGCTTAGCCCAACAACAACCAACCAACAATCAGCAATCAACAACAGACAGGGTCAACCAACAATCAAAAGTTAGTTCGCATGCAACTTTACCTGATATGCCATACCCTGCACGTTATAAGTTAGCACAATACACACAATCTACATGGCCATTAGATGATGCAGTTCATCAATCACATACAAGTCACATCACAAGCGATCTCACCTGGCCATTGCCACACCCTACACGTTATCAATTCATGCATGCGTGCCATAAATGATGTGATCATCTCATGGTTAATCAAAACCAATGATGCCATGTTTCTCATGCACTCTTGCATCCACACGTGTTCCGATTATTACTGCCCCTCGGGCAACAACTTAGGCCAAGGTGTTACGGCGCCCTTTCTCCGCAAAGGCGCAATTGTGCCCTCTGAGACGCTACGGCACTACAGTACCCTTCCTCCGCAAAGGCGCAACCGTGCCCTCCCTCTCCATAATCTCCGATAAATCGAACTATCACCCCCCGAATTACGACCGGGGCGGCGGGTTCAACTTAGTGATCACGCAGGCATACCATCACAACCCACTTATTATCTTTGAGCATTAACCAATACACGCGTGCTTGCATATAAAATCTCAAATCCTTTTTCATAAAAGCGGTCCATTTTCGGTGTCCCTTAGACAAACCATTTTCCCATTTCTTTTGCGAAAATCACATGATTCATACGAATGTTCATGCAATAGCACATCCAATTCACTTCATAAAATCAAGACACATGAAATTATGCACATTTCTAGCTTCTGAATGAATAGTGCCATGAATAGTGAAATTTCAGAATTTAATAATTAAATAATTAAATTCCGAAATTAAAATAATTAAATAATTAAATTCCAAAATTAAAATAATTTAAACATTAAATACAGAAATTAAATAAATAATTAATTAAAATAATTACTCAAATTAATCAAGAAATTAAGGAAAAACATGCTTAATTAACACAAAACATTAAATACGGTGCTAAACTCACCCTTTAAGCGGGCCGACGACCCGAACGCAGCGGCGGCGACAAACCCGACTCCCAAGGACCTCAACCATGACACTCCAAGGTGGTCCCGAGGCTGAAACAACAACAACAACCTCTGCTCACACGCTAAACTTCAGAAAACAACACTACAGGATGAGAACAGGACTGATTAGAGCAAAACGGCTTGGCCGGAGCTCCGGCGAGCTGTTAGTCGGTGACTAGCGGCACTAGGGGTCGAGGGACAACTGCTGGTGGCTAGTATAGGCATTGGTTTGGTCGGAATGGGAGAGAAACAAAGGAAAAGGTGGAATTGGGCAGGGGGCGACGCTACAATGGCGGTCTGGCGAGCAGCAACTTTCGGCTACCATATAGGTCGGCCAACGGCTCCTTTCGACAATCGGCCGATGCAAGCCATATGGATTCTCTCTTCTGAGCAAATTGGTGAGTGGCACAAGACGTGATTCACACAGGAAGATCATGAACAACTCGATTTTCAGAGGAATGTCAGAAGCTAAAACTGCAGGAAGGAAAGGGAAGCAAGGAGAGAAGTGTGCAATTTTGAGAGGGCTAAAGGGGAGAGAGAGAGATAGAAATGAAGGCTGGTTCAAGGCCTCATTAAGGCCATTTAATGCAAGCTTCAACTCCCGAGGCAAGATGACGTCATCTTCTCTCTCTTCTTTTGACTTTTCTTCAAAATATCCAAGAGCAAAATGGTCATTTCCACCTTGCACATTTTCTAAACTGCCCTTGGGCTGACAATGAAGGGCGGGCCTAAGAAATGGGCTAGAAAATGAATAGGAACAGGCTTGGGAATTTGTTGGACTCAAAACGGCTCAAGATTAGACAATGGGCTCGGGAGGGTAAATGGTCGATTTGGCCCAACGGGCTCACTTGCTTGCCTCGGGTCTACCACGATGGCTGTCCCACATTGGGCGTGAGACCCACATTGTTCTTGCCGGCCCACGTCCTCGTAGGCTCGTTTTCTCGGTCCGAAGATCCCTTTCTCAAAAACTCGGCTCAACTGACACTATCGACTATTGAGGAAGCATCGTCCAAAAGTCCGTCCCGAACGTTCCTAAAAATTCAAATTCCAATCTTGGATTCTCATGTCTTGTCAATTTTGCCCGAATGCCATTTTGATACAACTTAGACTGACAAACAGTTTCAAGAATTCACGTGTAACTGACTCGTGCCAATTCACATTCAAGACATCTCGACACATGGACGTTCTTGACTACATGAAATTGCAAAGGATGGATTCTTATTTCAAAGTACACGATTATCAATGATCGACATAGGGTCGTTTACGGGCTCGATATAGTAAACGGAATCACCTATTGTCCCATTATGTTCTGTCCACAAATTGATTTCTAATCGTCCTTGAAATCGGCCTGCATATCTATAGAATTGTCCTCATGCAAGTCTTACGGTCGAGTCGTTTTCCCAAGTCAAGTTCTTTAGTCACCCGAGTTATATCCTCAGTAGCATTTCCCCTCAAGGTCAGAGATTCTAATCTTCTCTGATACCAAATGTTAGAATATAGATGGGCAATTCTGATCATGCTTAAGAACAAAATTCAAGCATAAATTATAATCATATGCGAAAAATGGATTAAAATAAATTTGACCTCTAGCCATTGTTCGAGTTTGGATTCATCAGAAATCCATACAGACTCAATGACAATTTGATAGCAATTATGGATGCACTTTACTAACCCAATCTCCTCGCATACTGATGATGTATTACTAAAAAAGAGGATTTGCGTTAGATCTTGTGATGTCATTTACGTAAATGATTGATCCTCTTTCATAAACTGCTTCCCATTAAGGCGGTTACCAAATAAGTGATTGTCATCGAAGGGTACAAACATGAAATCGCATGGTGGAGTAACCTTTTCACAAAAGTAAAAATATGGGTCAATATCAACGAATAAGTTTTAATTTAAAAAGTATATTCCTAATTGGTGGGATTACATTCGACTCGTCAAAGAGCTGATAAAAGTGCATCATTTATTTAATAGAGTTGTGAACATCACCTCTATGAGGAGTGGATTTTTTTTCCTTGACTTTAGGCTATATTTAAATGGGTGACCAAAAACTATTTGATGTATTGTCTTATTTGACATGCCTATTTCCCATAGTCAATATATATATAATTATTTCTTTTCTTTTTGTCTTAACACGTGCTCATACACATCATATTATATCATATCATATCATTGGTCAAGTTGGAAGCATTAACAAGTCGTTACCTTTCTAGACATGCAAAACTTTGATTGTGTGAAGACATCCATTCATGTTTTGACACAATCCAAAGAGACCTGACAAAGGCAACTTCGATATCTTGTAGAGGTTACCTTTTCTTTTGTGTTCATATTTTATTATCCAATTCCAGATAATAGAGCATCGACTCATTTTATCATACTTAAAATTTCATAGTAATGTAATTCACCCATGGTCAAACTGGATAATTAAAGGAATTTTTTATTGGAGGTATGAAACCCTAAGGGCATTACATAAGTTCAATGACTTTAATTCAATGAATAGTCTTCTGGCAACTCTGAGAGCACGAATTTGCACAAGCCTTGACCTTTTTCGTGTCCACTCCAACTTTCTTAGTGTCTGCATGAATTCAAATATGAAATAAGAGATTAAAAAAATCATTCACATTAGTATTGAAATTGAGTATTTTCTAACAAGGGCACACATATCAACGTTCAAGGAAATGAAATGGCTTAGTGTGCAGCCATCCTCTCATAATTATATATATACAATGAACAATGACAAAGCAAACACAAATTAAACAATGACTTTCTTGGCTTTATAAATCTCATAAAAAATTAAGTTATATCTTTAATCTCAATGTGAAGATTATTACCCGGACGGTAGTCAAGGCAAGTAGACAAGAAACAACCGACATCGCAATGGTTTGATGCGGATGTCAAGGACTGTTTGGAATAACCATGCATGCAACAGATAATGCAAGTAATTAGGTCTAAGTTGTATGCACATTTTCCCCAACACTTGATCCTGCTCTAAATGGAAAGTGTACGGGCATCGGCTTCAGTGTTGGCACCCATGGACGACCATAGTATTAGAGCCGCCACGAGCAACACCAGCCCCATTCTCTTGGATGTTGTCACTGCCATGGTTATTTCCAACTAAACTGTTCTTGGGCTAGGAGTCTTGACAACTTTGTGATCAAGTGCACTATGTTATTGGGAGCAACTAGTGTAGCACCTTTATATACTAATAGATTCATTCAAGTTGTTGAATGAATGATGAAAAGGTCTACAGAGGAGAAAGAATTTCATTTAATGAGAATTTAAAGATTTGAATTTTTAACCAAATATAGGGTCGATATGATAATATGTTGCCATTTCTTTTGAGAATACGCTTGCCATTTCTTGTTGAATGAATGATGACCATAAAGGTCTGTAGAGGAGAAAGAATATCCATTTCATTTAATGAGAATACGCTTGATATATCATCTAGTTTAAAGATTTGGAATTTTAAACAAATTTCAGGGTCGAGGTGATAATAGGTGCCATTTCTTATGAGAATTGCTTCTTATATGTAGGTACTTGTCAAATTTAATCTCATCAACATGTTTCTTTCTAATAGGCCCTAATTTTCTGAATGAATTCAATTTAATCCTCGACAAAGTATCTAATTCTAGGCCCAATCGGATCTCCTTGGGGAAGCCCTCCGAGCGACTATAGAAAGGCTAATCTTTTTACTTTTGAGCCATTGACACATCGTGTTGTCCTTTAAATACCATCTTATATGTATCAAGACTATCAATTTTACCGAACTAGGACTTTACCAATAGAGGCCCGAAAAATAACATTGCATTTGTTTCCTAATTTGAGATGGCATATGTTATTTGTTGTATTTACTACATCCTTAAATTAACTCACTCAAAGTATTGTTCGCTTTTACCTGTCTCATACCGATTCTCCCAGTTTTGTCTTTTGGCATACAAGTATGCACTTTTTCAAAAGGTATCTATTCTAGCAATGCTCTAGCCTAAGCATGCTAGATTTGAGAATTTTAAAACAAAACTTGTTGTTATGTCAAAAGATACCTTCATAAAATAATTACAGTTTTCATATATTAATTTTCTTTTAGCATTCCGAAGAAGTAATATCCCAAAATCATTTTCTCCTTATTTAGTGCACAGTTCGTTTCATTCATGTCCCCTTCGTTGTCCTAGAAGCCTTTATGAAGTCTATCTTTGTTTGGGCGCTCATACCTCGTCAACAATAACTCCCTACCCTTGTTGGATCTAGTCATTATGGGCCCACTAGCTTTTGTGTGGTTCATCCTCCAACCACATATCTATTGTAGGAGGTCTCACTCTAATACCAACACATGTCACACCTCGAAACCAACAAGCACACGAGAATGACACAGCTGTCCTCCATATGAAAGACGCAGCCTCAAATAGAAACTAACAACTCGTTATCAAATTTTATATCTCCTTTCAAATATTTATATATATTCGATAAGTCAACAAGTTAGTTACAACATCAGAATTTCTATAATTTATCAAAAAGAAATATACATCTCCAACTAACAACCAAACCCAAGAAACTCATCTTAGTTATATACAACTTAGATATATACAATTAACTATATTCGTACCCAAAAATTTTCTTATAAATAAACACCCCAACGATAATACCATCGCTTTTGTTATATCTGTCGCTAATCGAAAAATCTGAAAAATATGGATGACAAATGAATGAGTAACTACTGCCTAGTTTGTAGTACAACTTTTCTTTTCTAAGAAGATCAAGAATCCACCATGCATGTTTAAGAAACAGAAACATAAATCATCACGCCAAATCTTGAATATAACAAACTTAAAAGATCAAAATGAGTTATTTATGGCTTCTTGCCTTGCGACTAAAAGTAGCCGCTGATGACCGATGATGCTCCTTGCACCGCAAGCTATTGCACCTCCCAGTTGCCTGGGTTGGTTGATGCTCATGCTCGTGACACCAATGCCGTTGCCACTGTCTTGCTACGCCTCACTAAGCGGGTCCAAACATCTCAGCTATTCCTTCGATAAATCCCTCCTCCTCTTGTAGCATTTTGGGAGGTCCAGAAAATATCTGTCTAAATGTGGAATGAATAGGCCTAGAGAACCCCTTCCTCTTCCGAATCGGCTTCTGCATATACCTCGGCCCCTATGGCCTCCACAGTAACCTGATCTTCCTCTTTTGAATCCCTTTTGAACTCGCAAGGGTTCTTTAACGCCTTGGCGATATAATCTCACCAGGTTTGCATCTATTCTCTAATATAACTCTCCCAAACATTAAAGCCAGTTTAGACATCTGAGGGGATTGCATGACTATCCGACGAGCACATGCACCAGAGACCAGCTCAAAGGTTTGGAAACTAGAGGCACCTGTCAGTTCAAGCTTCACGTACGGAATTGCAGTGTCGTGGAAAACTTTGAAGACCGACTCCCCATGCACAGTTACGTTTGACAGACAATTATACGACATTTTTCTTTGGCCAAACCAATTCTATGAGTTTCACCAAATTCCAACGCAAGCGTTTTCTTTTCAGTCGAAACTCCAATATTTCATCGAATGGAAACGCCGGGACGTGATCTCCTCTCTCTTTCCTTCTGATCCGCCTTGCTCCCCTTCTCATTCAGAAATTTTTTTAATTACAAGGTTTGTAGGATATCGATTATTGCTTGTACATTCTCAGTTGACTGTCATATACTAGTAGCTTAAGGGATATGCGAAACACTATCTCAGGCTTCGTTCACCAACAACGAATAATTTAAAAAATATTTTCCTAAAAATAATTGGTTACAAAAAATTGAATGAATAAAAAATATTTTCATTGCCAGTGAATATATTGAGACATAAGTTTCCATTAATGAAAACATTTTGTACTAACTAATCATTTCAAGCAATACAAGCGGCTGTTTTCAGGAAAAAAAATTCAAATCATTTATTTTCTGTAAAATAAATGGAATCTCGACATGCTTGTATTTTCATGTTATGTAGGTGCGACTCACTCCCTTTTGTAGTGGGTTGGAAGTGACATGCTTTGACATGTGATCCAAATCCTCTTCTAGCATGAAAGCGACCCCTTCCAGTGAATGATAATGTTGTTTCCTAATTCAAAGTTGTTGAGACACACCCTGTTATTCTTAAGTAACATTGCACAAATGCATTCAATGATTCTTAGTCATCTCTTGACAGATTAATTCATATTCATTTTATGAGTTTTTCTAGTGATGACACAAATGATTTACGTTCGAGAGGGAAAAAAGAAGAAGTGCCTGAACACTATAATAGTGACAATTGAAACAATGTTATTAATGCTCCATACATTTGAACCTTTCAATTTGACTAATCTCTATATATATATGCTAATTGCTCCATCTATAGACATCAATTAATCAATGTAATTTTTTTATCAATGGCTCAGGATAACCGTCCAAAAATCTTGAACCTATCATACAATTCAGTCTTAAACCTTTCAAATATGTCAATTTAGTTCTAAACTTTCGGACAATTTGCTAATTTAATCTTAAACTTTTCAATTGTAACAATTTAGTCATATACCTTTTGAAAATTTGTCAATTTAATCTTAAACATTTTGACGACTTGCCAATTTTGACTAGAAATCATTGACGTGGACATCGGCAAACTGCGCGCCATTCTACATGTCGTGGCTAACATTGACATGGACAGTTTTCCCTTTTTTTTTTAAAAAAAAAAATTGAATTTTCCCATTTTCTTTTCCTTTTCTTTTTGCTCATCGGCCGTGGCTGGCAACCGGCCATAAGAAAGGGCGCACTTGCCAGATCTAATGAGGACTCGAATCTTGTAGCATAGTGAGGGTGGCCAACGTTTGTGGCTAATACTAATAGCCGATCATGGCCGAGTACTAGCTACATGCAAAAGGAAAAAAAATAAAAAAGGAAAAATTCAGAAATAATTTTAAAAAATAGAAAAATTATCCACATTAGTATTTTTTGGCCAAAATTAGCCGGAATAGCTAAATTGATAAATCGTCAATAGGTTTAGAACTAAATTAGCACAATTGACTATTTACGACTAAATTGACTGTCATACAATAAGTTTGGATTTTTAACAATTTCCCCTTGGTGGCTCAATTGTCACATCCAACTGGCAAATAAAGTCAATGGACAAAAGGGGGAGAAATAATAAATATTTGCAGGTTTAGAAAGAGAATAATATCCTTGGGGAATCGTCTCAAATTTTTGTCCAATATGTAAAATAATCTTTTAATTCATCTAATGTAGTCCTTGAACTATTCCTAAATATTTAATATAGTCATTTTGTTTGATCAAATAAGGGAAAAATCACCACAAGTCCCTAAACTTTTAATTTATTAAATTTAGTCCATCAACTTTTCATAATAAGTCAAATCAATCATCCAATTTTATTAACAAGTTTTCTTAATATACTTATATCAAAAACTATCCCAAATCAAAAAAAATCTGTTATCTTTTTATTTCCTTTTTAACTTTTTCGATTTTCATGAGTATTATAGTAGTTACGTTTAAGTAGACTTTAGCTTATGGTCTTTATAATCGTGAAAGTAGAACATAATATTGGATTCATATTCCTCCTATTGCCAGTCTTAGTGTTCTCATAAGAATGACCTAAAACCATACTGGAGACTTGAAACCGTACTGATTTATCTATATAGATACGCGTAATTATACTAATCTAAATCATTTTCTACATTTCTGGATAGATAACATTTTCAAAGTTTTGTGTTTCCCGTTTTCTAATTAAAATGGTTAAATCTGTGTCTTCAAGCTCTACAGTTAAATGATTTATAAAAACAAAACAAACAAAATTTGACTAATACATACACCCGGTGATGGCCCTCCAGCAAAACGAATTTGCCAACGTAAGGGCGTTATGGAATTGGAAAAATGGTTTGGGCCTCGGACAGCCCGTTCCACATTCCATACATAGCAAATTGAACAATCTGCTAGAATCTAAGATTTGTTGCCCGGTGATGAGCCACACCACGAGAAACTCAACTCTAGATGATCATCATTTGTCATCATCAATTGATTTTATAGCCAATAGACCCAAAGTCACAAAGTTATACGCCCTGAGTGGTTACATCATCAACCGCCCCCCTGGCTGCCGCCACCCAGAATGACCATCGGTATATTTTACAATTGCTATGCCCACCAAAGAATCAGAACTGCTATGTAATGTCCCCCGCGCCAAATCGCTCAATGTGAAATAGCAGCCAAAGCGCATCTTATATACACTTTATCTCCTCTTCATGTTCAGATCATGGGTGTAACATTACAGCAAATTTGCTAAACACATTCGTCACTTTCTTTTCTTGTTTTCCACCAGAACTTGATTGTTCAAGGCTGTACTAGGACTGATTTTGATGCATCCAGATGATTTAGTCGACAAGTACCGAGAAGGACCTCAGGGAGTTCATCTGGTGTATTACCCTGGGGAATTAAGTTTTACCAAATAAGCAAACTCGTCTACTTGATACCATAGGAAGGAGTATACGACAACAAAATAGTCTACTGGTCAAAATTAAAACACGTATCCTGGCCTATGGCTCACTCATAGTGCAAGCTTTTCATGTCAAACAGAGTTTCTTGGTACCGTTGCCAATTGTGAATTCATGCAACTTACATGAAATGACTTGCACGAAGATAAACTGTCATTCTTAATTGTCCATCTTGCAGGCAAACTATAATAGATAACAGTTTTCCTGCTGTAAGAAAAATATAGCTACACATACCTGGATTAGGAATGCCATTTCAATGACCAAGTTGTTCAGATATCCAAGAACAAGACTGACAACTCCTCTTGCCACTGTCGAAGACCCAACATCGACCCCAAGCTAAATTTTCAAACGCCAGTCAGCATTCTAGTTAATACAAACTGAATAGGGAGTAATATCACACAACAATTGTAGAAATCACATAATATGAAGAAAGAGCGGACTTTGGAATGGAACCCTTCTTTCATATCATCTCTTTCTGACTTTCTTCTTTATTTTTTTCGAAGAAAAGGGGGAAATTGGGGGGGGAGAGAAAATTGCATTTCTCTCCATTTTACCCAAGGCATGACAATGAATTTGTGGAAAACAGTTTTGGATAGCCAACCATAATGTTTTTAGTGTTGTGACCCTTTCCCCAAGAAACCAGAGGATTCAATCTCTAGAAATTGATGAGCCATGTTAATAAGGAGACAAGCTCAACCCTTCAGCAGATCAATATACCATATACCATGAAAGAGGTTTGCATACCTCCAAGTAATTCTTTCCACGAAAATAATTAATTGCTAGTGCTTGACCCACCAAGCATGCTTTTTTTCCAACACTCTGCTTGACTATCCATGATCCCTATTGAGAAGTAACCCTTATTAGATGCATACCCCTCTATGACAACTGAATCAAATACAGTGGTCCAAATGTGAAACTATCACACAACAATACTTACCTTGGAGATGTATGGTATGAGCTTAAATCTGGAATTCCTATATGTATCGTCTCCATTAACAAATCTATGCAGCAGAGGATTTTCTTCGAGGGGAGTTTTCATCATATAATACAATGCCAAATTATATGTGGTGGAGCCTGGAACCTGATCCATTATATGTCAGGATAACATGCGTTAATTCTCAAAAGTATGACACCAGATGAGAACCAAAGATAGAAGCAGTCACAATTACCTGTATGTTTACAATGAAAAAAAATTCTGGACCACCCAATGCAGCGTATTCCTGCATGAAAATAGTAGGATAAGAAGATGCACCAATCCCTCAGTGCATTTGGATATTTACATTTCACATCTAGGCTTATTAAAAGTTCAGACCTGGACCACCCCACCAGGACGTCCTGCAAGATCATCCTCTCGTTTGTCAGATCTCAGCCAGTCTGCACCAACCATTTGCATCAATGTTCCTTTGGCCTTGATCTGTGGAAATATGTATGAGTCATGAATAATTAAGAGAAATCTGAGAAACAAGATGTTTTTTCTCCAAAACAAAGAAGATAATATCTAGGTTTTCAAATCACTAAAGTCTCTTATTAATCATGTGCTTATATCAGAAAAGCCATTGTCCAAAAGCTTTGACAAAATGTTTTGGATATCTTCCTATGTATAGTTATTATATTCGCAAGCTGAACTGGATTCTAGATGTACAGACTTCCCAGACTCAGCAATGTAGAATATACCATTGGGAGGGTAGTGTTTTATGCTTACAAGATTCATTCATGAAAATAACTTTGCAATTTACAACATATAAAAATGAACCATTATTCCACAATGTCTGCCTAGCTTTGTCTTTCAAACCTTAACTGTATTCACTATGGTGCTAGAAAACAGAAGATCACGATCCACAAATGGGACAAAAATGGGCCAAAAGATCATCCACAATGTTGGACTTCGATTAATTTTTGCCAGACAATGCATCTCTGCACTTTCAATTACTTTTTTCCCATTCAGGCCTTTTTTTCTATATGCCTTTAAGAGCCTTACGATCTTCAGTGATCAACTGCAAGACTCGAAAACCTACATGTATTCAAAGGACTCACAAAATCCTTCCATAAAATTCTACATGGTTGACCAACCTCTTTCCAGCAGAGAATACCTGCTTTTCTGCATTACATATATAAGAGCCTCATTCAAAAGAGGAATCATTCCATCATTGACCTTAAAGCTTGATCAGCAAAAATTCTCTCCTCTTACCTCGTTCACAAACATTAGCAAATATATCTCAGCTCTATTTATGCCTCCAATGTGAGACGCCTCTTACACATGACAATCCATGAGGCAGTGATCTCCTAGTCCTATTCCCTATGCAAGAATGACAGTAGTCTTTACAGAAAAGAGATGAGCAACTTTATTGTCTGAATCATTTTTCGAAGTTCATTTGGCAGCATTTCTCTTCCTGCCAACCTTCACCAAAATCCAACCCCTCTTATGAAGTCAACTTCATTAACACCTTGCATGACTTCAGTTATTCTGTCACTCTGTTAATTCTCCAAGATTGGTCATATTCTAAATTAAATAAGCATTCATGCAAAATTTGATGCATAGACCACCTGTAGGATTGGACCCTTTGAAAAATGAAAGAGAAAACACCATTCGCAAACTCCATAGTGATACAATGTCCCTAATTAATCACCTAGCAAGTATTGAATAATTGGCACGACAAAGGATGTCCAGTAAAAGACTGCTGTTTTTCATATATGGAAACTGGAAAGTAGGGAAAAAATTTCAGAACCATTCAACTAGTTAAATTCTTGTGGTGCTCAATTCGTTTAATAGATTGCATAATTCAATAAATCATACAGCTTATTAATGGAGCCTCCCAAGCAAGGTTCTGAGCTACAATTTCATTGTACTTGAAATTCTTGTGCAGCTTTCCATTGCTATAACCTTTCAAATGACAGTTTGTTCAAAGAGAGATACCTTCTGATGGTCATTCAAATAATTTTCTCCACGTATTAGGAATGTAGAAGGATCAGTTGTTGTCCAACTGCAAATCATACTACAGCTTGGATCACATTGGAGAGTTGATCCATAAGAACATGCTATGCTATCCTCTCTCACCAACTCTTGTAGATCCATATAACCTTTCTTTTGAACTGCAGTAACAATGAAATTCCACCTGTTCCTATCAGAAATGCTTGCTAAAACACCAATACAGGCATGTTGAGAACTTTTGCTGTTAAGACAGGACTAACCTGCTAGATCATGCAACTTTTTCACAAAAATGGCCGTTGATGATAACTTAGGCTGGTGCATATTCTGTTGAAGAAGCAATATAGAAAGATTAACCCCATGAAATACCCAAGACTTGTTCACCACTAGCAACCGTTCACGTGTCGGTTGCAAATGATAGAAAAGGCTAACGCAGGAACCCTAACATAAGATTGACAAGAAAGATAATATCAAATTAAGTACCGGAGCATGGAGTTCGGGGATCAATTCAGACGCCCAGTTTTCTAACTGGTCATAATCTGTCGGCTCAGGAACATCAAAAAACTCATCATCAGCATCATTCAGTCCCATCAGGCTAGAAGTTTGTGAAGGTGGCCTTTCAGACTGGTCTTCTGTAAACTTGACCTCCTGGATTTTAACAATTTTTTCATGATCCTCTACTTCGGCTTTAACATCCTCCTTTACAATCTGAGGTAACCCAATATTCCTCATCAAGTCACCACAAGAGTAATCTGAAGAAAAGTTTCCTGCTTTGGATTTGAACATCTCTCTTAATGCTGCAAACAACAGCAAAGAATATTTTTTAAACAGAGACTCTCAAAGGGAGAAGGTAGGGAGAAGCATGAACTTGCAATTCCATAATCAGGGAAACAGGCACTAATTTGCCTATCTCTACAAGGGATCTTTGAGTTCACTCTGCTAAAAGCATTGTCAACACAAGTTATGTATGAAAAGCGACGGCAATATTAATTATCCAAAAAGTACCTGCAACTCTCTCGAGCATACGAATCGTAGTGGATCTTGCAGATGATGGATGCAGATACATTTTCCAGAATTTCCAATCAATCGAGAGCATGTGTTTCACCAGGGACTGTTTTCCTTGGTTTATTGGAGTAACTACGTATCCCCCACCTGCATGTTGGGCAACAAATTACACCAATAGTTCAAAATCGGAAACTAGAAGACCTGATTCTCTGACACATGAGGGCCAATAGCATAGGAGAGATGACACATGATTGCATAAGATATTGCTGGTTTTTGAAGTAGATAAATGACAGAAGTGGTGTCAAATTCTCATATATTTGCAAGCACAGCATTCACTTTCTTCAGCCTATGCTTTGTGGGCAATGAGGAGATCAATGATAAACCATCATGCCAAAGCTTATCTTGATTGTGAGTCTCGACTGTGTTACTGTAACAGATTAATGCACCGGAAGCTCGAAATGATCCATCCTTAGCTTCATCAGTTGTTTCAATTAGACCAAAAACTACACTCAACAAACTTTTTTTCATATGTCTACATGCAGAACGAAATATGGTCTTTATGATAGTCCCCAATTAAAAGTCAACTTTGTTATTGTGTGGCGATAAGTTTGCAAAGACTACAGAAGGAAGAGGACCATTTTTGTAAAGTAGCAATTTGCACATATGTAATCTGAGTACGGTTGTTGAACTCAGTCTCAATAGAATTATATGTTGGAAGCCTTCATTGCAAGATCAAGAGTCTTTTCCCATCCAAGTTTTAACGAGCAATTTTAATACACAAAATGATAGAACATACTCAGAAAAAAGCATATGCCTCACGTACTCATTAGAAGGAACTAAAATGATAAGTGTCTATATCATGTCTCAGTGAAGTAGTTTGCAAGTCATTAGTTGCGATCATAGGCAATACAAAGTACTATGGATACATCAACATTCAAAGCATACATTACTTTTAAGGCAAGCACGAACATAGCCTCTCTGTGGTCGACATTTCTTGTGGAAAACAGAATGGTAAAGTATAACTGTGACAAGAACAAATAAAGTAAGTTAGGGCATAGACAGCAAACCAAGCATCATAATATACGTTACAAATTCATTGTAATCTAACAACCATAAGTGCCATCATCCTCCCTTCTCCAGTAGCGTCGTAAGAGTAAGTCTCTTCGTCTCATTCCCCTACAAATGATAACAAGTTAACTAAAGCAGGATAACATAACTGAGTTCTTCCTAAACAAAAAATTTAATCTAACCATGGAAGCCAATCGCTGTATAGCTGTTTGTGAATAATATCTGTATGACCATCAAGGTGCTCCACCACACTGCCTCGGTAAGAGCAGAAATCCCATCTGCAATGAAAGATCAACCAATATTATTGTGACTGGTTGGTAGACCAATATTAATTACCCCAAATGCCCTTTGAAGTGAGTCTGGCGTAATGGGCATTTAGTGTCTTTAGGATCCTTCCATCTAATATTTGAGGAGAGACCTGTTTGAAGAAAATGTGATGTGGAGAAGCCTAGTGTCAATTTTTTAAAGCTCTACAATAGTAGCCAAAGTGACATCAAGGGTTTGATTGACACATTAATTAATCTCATTGCCTCAGGGCTTCTTGGAATCAATCGTGTGGACAAATAATCCTACTAGTTGGTTATAAAGTATTCCATTTAGGCATTACAGTGGTTGCAAAGTGATGAAGTTGACTGTGTGAAACTCCAGAGAGTAAAATTAACTGGACAGACATACAGTTTTGGTGGTTAACCAAAAAGATTGTAAACTACTTAAATATGAGGATGTCCGTGCCATAAATTTAATGAAGCAGCTTCCGAATTGGAATGTCAAGCAGCTTAGACTTCTGCTAATAAATAGATTAGCTAGTTGTATAGTTTCCACTTCCATTGACCATTAATTGCCACATCACATATGCTTGAGAGGGTGAGAGGACTCATCAGAATGCCACAACTAATTTAGCACATCTAGTTCTACCACAAGAAATAACCTCAATCATCCTATGATTCAAGCCATCGTTTCAGGCAAACAAAGCAGCATTCTTGCAATCTTACTCAGAACGTGAAGAACCAAGAGACATAAGACACCGGAAAATAGCCTCTGAAGTTCCGTCAACCACTCCAACAGCCATGATTGCTGGATGATCGTCCCAGTGCTAATATAGTAACAACATTCAGTCAGAAGATACTTGCAGATGTTAATAATTGCAAGTTAGCAGAAAAGCAACGCACCCCTCCACGAGAATCCCAATCTTTTGCTTCTTTGAAAAGGCGCAGTCCTTCAAGATGAGTTACAATTAATTCAATGGATTCAGTCACCCAAGAAAGTAGAAACAAGCTTAACTTTTACCATTTTGACAACCAAATATTTTCCATGGTGAGGGTGCAATAACATCAGATTTCATTGCCTCTGTACGCATGGATGAGAAAACTGTCCAGTCTACAGAGTGTTTACTGCTTGTCCTTTTTGAAGGGGTGCAGATCCTGTTGCGAAAACATGCCACTAAAAGAATGTTAAACAACTACTCATTTGCATGAAAAAGAAATGAAATGATTAACTTCATTTGTCTTATTTATAGAGAAATAACTATTTATAGCAGTAGGAGTAGTATATTAAGAGAGTTAAAATTATGGAAAACACCTAAAGGTATGAGCAGAGGAAGATGGCAAATAGAGCCAAGATCGTAATAACAAAAGCGATTAGATGAAAGGAAGAGAACACTACAAGGGAGAAAATAACTAAAGGCTGCGGAGAAAATATCATCAAATTAAAATCTATTCTCAGATGATAAGGGGCACATGAATTTTTCCAAAAGAGGAATCCCACTCCTGCTTCAGCAACTTGCATTGAGGGTAGCAAAAATTGCATTATTTCTTTTCCAGGATCCCGAAATTGCATTTAAGAGCGAAATAACCATTAAGTGCAGTAACCTCATTGATAAAACTACAGCTCTGACAATGATGGCATCAAGTGGCATGAGACACTAATTTCCATAAGAAAATGAATCTATCAGAGAAAAGAAAATCATATGCAAAGCATTACCATTCACATTGCCACACCACACACCACACCCCAACAACGCCCCCCCCAGCGGAAAAAAAAAAGAGAGAAAAAAAAACCCAAGAGAAAAATAAAACTGGATGAAAGGACAAAAATTTTCTCTACCCTTTCCTCAATTGGTGTACACTTGAAGTTACATGTTACCGTATTCATCAAACTTGTCATTTGACCCTGGACATGCACTATCACTGCAAGATGCTAGAGCAGGTAACATGTCTCTACAATGTAATAAACCGCAATCACTTACCTCTCCCAAATTGCACTCTCAGATATCAAAGCACAGATTAGTATAAAACAGATGCTAAACAACAGATAGATATACCTGAAAGTCAGCCATTTCCGCTTAGAACATGAAACGAAATTCGTGGCTGGGTTTGGATTTTCCTGAAGATGCACAAGAAGTCAAATTTATGCAATGAGCAAAAGAGTTTCTCATGAGATTACTAAATAAGGTAAATTGGGACCTTTGCTGCTGCATCCTGCAAATAATGTATCCATCTTGCTGCATCCTCTGAACTATCTGCTCCCAACTATATTGTTGAATAGTCATCTTTAGATATGTGAAATCATCAAAGATAAGAATGGATGAATGAAACAGATAAATCATATTACTGCACCTTAAGCTGATCATTGTGATTAGCTGTATTATAAAGGGTGAAAATGAAGACTACCTGTAAGTTGGAAATAAGTCAATATACATTAAATGCTAGAGGAATGAATTTATATCTCTCAAGAACAAACCACAATTAATCATATTATCTGTACTTTTCGATGGATGCTCTCCCTTCCATTATCTATGACCCGAATGCAAGAGTCAATAGCTGCACTTCGGATGGGCTCCTGAACAAAGGGAATTACTCTGTTAGCTGGCCCTTCCCTATCAGATGGAACTAGAAAAGGACTCTCAGCTGCCATAGCAGATGATTAATGCTGTGTAAATAAGTTTTAAATGATACAAACAAAGAAATATTTACAATATAACAGGAGGAACATAAATAGTTGGATTTTGTTGCTATATCGTTGTCTGTTCGTTTACATGGGGAATTGTTTTGATCATCCGTAAGAGCTATGCGAACCAATCGGGTAACATCAGATTTGACAACTGATAGCTCTTGATCAGCAAGTGCGAGACTTCAGACTAAGATGCACGAAAAGGAATAATACCGAAAGGCTAATACACGACTGAACAACATACACGAGTTTCTCCACAATCATTTTATTTCACCTCATCAAATGCCAAAAGATGAGAATTTATCAAATTGTCAAATTGTGCATATGGGTGTCTACGACTAGTTTCACTCATATTCTAAGAACTCAATACCGAATTTAAATTGACCACGAATGTAATGCAAGAACTCATTTCACTATGTGCTTTGACATTCAGTTGATCAGTGGCTCCAATCTAGGGAAAATGAAGCTATCCATCCACAACAAAACCGACGACCTCTGTTTTTTTTTCTTCTTTTTTTTTTTTTTTTTTTTTTTTACTCGTTCTATTCGTAAAGGAACATGCCTCATTCGTGCAAGACGACTAGGACCATGTCTCTGAAGCCGACAAAATCACGAGAAGATGCCTTTTTCAGGTACCATCCTGAGTAAAATCAATGGCTATATAATTCCTAGAACGAGACTCCCTCGTCCAATAGCGATAAACCGCATGCGATGCACCCCTCGAGGGGACCTCTTGGCAAACTGTCCGAGCAAACAAAATTCAGAAACCGGCGGCGGGCTCCGCCAGGACAGATTCGATACGACTCCAAGGCAAAGCAACGAGAGAATATGCCGGACGACATCCTCCAGGACGACGACGACGACAGACGAGCGCAGCGAAATCACAACCCTAGCCACATCGTTCGCGACCCGCCATACGATGACGAGCCGAAACGCAAAGTGAAAAAACCAACGACGAAAAAATCGATGAACTCGTGCAGCTCCAAAATGCCGACCCAAGAAAATAACAAAAGAAGAAAACCGAGTAATGAAAAAGAAGAAGAAGGGGGGACCACCTCGTCGTCATCTATAGGGAGGTTCTTGAAGCTCTTGAGGCTGTTCTCCTTGAGAATGAAGTAGCGCCTCCGCGAGTACTGGAGGCCGAACCTGTTGGAGCGAATGAGGTAGAGCCACCCCTCCATCGCGTCCATCGGGGAAGACGGGAATAATACTAATAATATCTCTCGCGCTCCCGCACCGCACGCTCCCCCCACCTCCCCTTCCTCTTCCCCGCCCGCCTCCGTCCTTCAGCAGAGGCTCGACGGCATGCGGGGAGAGCTCGACGACGCCCGTCTCTTCCTTCGCCGCCGCCCGTCTCCTCAGAACCAGAAGAAGCGCCCGGCAATGACGGCGACGCGCGAGACGCCCCGAGGAAGGAGGATTGCACGAAACAGAGCACTCCGGCTCCGACGACGACGACGACGACGGACGAACTAGTCACGCTTGTGGAATGGCGAGAAGGTGGAAGGTGACGAGGAGGATGGGAGATGGGAGAAAATCCTCTGATTCCACGAGGAATCAGAGAATCGAAGCTCGAGGGTAAAATCGACAGGGCCCCCCGATCTCCTTTTCACAGCGAACCTCCAAAAAAAAAAAAAAAAAAAAAAATTTGCCTCGCACGATTTTTCCGGCGTTCGCTGTTTCTTCTCTGTCTTTCTCCCTTTCTCCTTCTCTCTGTCTTTCTTTTTCGCCTGTTTTTGTGTGGGTGTTCCGTTCGGTTTTCAAAACTAACCGATTTGGTGCCGATGGAATCGAGCGATACAGCTCGGAAACGAGCGCGAGCGGTTGGAGCTGCAATTACCGTAATGCCCCCTCCCTCCCTCCCTCCCTTCTCCCAACGTTTCCCTCTTTTTCTTACGTGTTTTTCGAATTTCCGTTTTCCTATATCCCCAAAAAGAAATTAATTTCGTTTTTACTTTTCATTTGGGTTTTTTTACAGGTTGGAATTCCGATTTGATCCGCAATAATACGTGATGAATCGTGAATGTGAAATTTATGGAGGAGGGGCAGTCTTGGGATTCCGATTTTTTAGTGATTTAAATCTGTGACACCCGAGGGAAGACAGAGTGGGGCAGTTTGGATGCATTTGCAGGCTGACTAGATTGTTTTGTGGTCAGGCCTTCTGCCTCTCTCTCTCTCTATAGGAGGAGGAGGGATTGGGTCAAAATGACAATTGTTTTTTCCAAGTAATCTTCAATATGTTTCTGTAAAAAAAGAAAAAAATAAGAAGAAGAGGAAAGGAGGAGCTCATGGCTAGGAAAAGAAGGTGCAGCTGCCATTGAGTAGGCCCCACCTAAAAAAAGGGACTGCTGTTCCCTCCCTTTTTTGGGGCTCCCCCCTTGAATAATAAAAAAATAGAAATGATTTTTGGGGGCTGGGATGTGTTGAGGGAGGTCCAAATGGATGGTGGTGCAAAAACATATTCCTGCTTTTGATTCCTAAGATGTTTCAAAGAGAGTTTGCCTCCCAGGTTGGATCATACCTGGGACAGTTCTTAACTGAGGGGGATTATTGAGGGGTGGGTTAAAAGGAAAATTACAAAAAAAATTAAAAAAATTCAGCTTAACAAAGGGGGAAAAGAGGGGAGATTGAGATTGGGGAGGCATGTGTGGTGGAGTCCTGCCCCCACTAAGACCAAAGTTGACCAACCCCCCATATATTCAATTGACTCTTTCCCATTCTAATCCTACCCTTCACTTCTTTTTTGTCTATGGTCAATGGACTTGATGCGGTGAGAGATGCACATTTCAAGCTTTTTCAAAGGTTGTTCCGGCTTTTGCCTGATTAGATGCGTGTTCTCTAAGCTTTCCCAAACGCATCCATATTAGGTAAGATTTGAATTCGATGCTACTTTGAAGTTAGCTTTATAACGTGGAGACAAATTCCTTTTCCCGTGAATCTTGTTAGTTTATCATGTTGTTCGCGAATACTTCAACAGCTCGTACAAATAGATAAGGATGGAATTCGAATAATGACATGGACAACATAAGACTCTCGGATTCAGCTATGAAGAGCTTACTTAGGAATAGATGGATAACATATTCTTAACGGTTAAAGCAAATCCTTTAATGGAAAAATGGATTCTTTGCAAATTTCATTAATGTCAGCATGATAACTTAATATCAATCAAACTAGGATTGAATGTCACCGTACCATAATAGTAAACAAAATCCAAAAAGATATGGTCTCAAGGACACAGATCCTCCTGTTGATTGTCATATCGTGCACTCCACACAAATTTTCATTCACTGGACAACAAGCAAATTGCTAAGGGCAAACTCCATTCCACTCCCCAACTTTCCTGATTTCCCGATGCATTATTTGATTTTCCTTTTTATTTTCGGCCAGGTTTTTTTATTTATTTTTTCCCAAAATTATGCTGAAAGCTGCATCAACGGGTCGGTACTCATATGAGACCCACCAATCATTAAGATTAATCAATAAACCTATATAATATATGGTCCCCACCTACTATTTTATTTGAAAAAAAAAAGACAAATATTTAATAATATTCATTTCTTATAGCTGTGGCAACCGATGAAATTAGGTATAGGCCATGTGACAAAATTAGTGCCAAAATCGATGGACGAAAAGGGCATCGTTGGAATATGATGAGGGAGAGTGATGGTGGTGGCAGGAGCAGCAGGATAAGATGCAATGAAAGTCGATGTCTCTCAAGCTGGCAAATAATTCGGCATGCTAACTTTCATGCACGGAAAAAATAACTAATTAATTACCCCTCCTTTCATTATTATTATTATTGTTATTACTACTTTTTGGCTTTACTGAAAGATCATCATAATTAACTTTGGTGCCCCAGTTCACCAATTTTAAGTTAAAATTGTTCGAGAATGATATTATATAAATTTGGTTTTGTGACGTAATAAAATAATGTGGAAATGCAATAGATGCTTTGTACATATAAACATTTTTTTTTTTATAATTTATGTTGTTTGGTGTGAATTGATGTTGCTTATTATATTCGAGTGGGTCATAGTCATCAATTTATGTAATTTTTTTTTCCGAAAGCTTCCAAGGTGTCTGTTCACGGAAGTTATTCCTTGGACGAAGTTTGCGACGGCAAGAAAAGAAGAGTAGTAGGGCAGGATTCCTCTACGGATTGCTAAGCCGTTGATTAAATTATGGTAACCTTAACTTGAAGTGTCTCTCTTCTCCGCTTTAATCTCCCACCAACTTAACTCTCCTAATAAACCCGCGAGGCTAATTAACGATTCAATCGAATGCATAACGAACGACATTGCGTGACGGTGACACGTGCTTGAAAATGAGGCAGCCATATGCAAGGGCTTTTAGAATTCAAATGCAAGATCGATTAGATCTGATGCGCATAACGAAAATACGACCAGCTTGTTGCTCTCACCGATAAAGACCTACACCTTCTCTCCCTCCATCAATCAGGCTAACAACCATTTCCAAATGCGATTAATAATAATCCTTTGCATTTTAAGTGCCAATTAAAACGTATTGATATGTCATCAACAAAGAGCAAGATTTCCCTATCCAAATGAGCAATTCTTATTGAGCTGTCTAATGGCACTTTTTATCAAACAAATAACCATCTTGACTTTTATTTGGATGGCAATTAATCAAGTCATTTCCCCTACATGATAAATCGCGAATCATTGACTTTGTCGCTATATATTAGATTGGACCTGAGCAGATCCTTAAAATTCTTAAGGAAGAAGAAATAGGTGAGAGATTCTCATTCTCCCTCTAATGAAATGCGTCGTAATGTCACTTTTCATATTTCTTGATTTGTGAGGAAGAAAAATATCCATCAGCCGACAAAGGATGTAACACTTCCGGGCACCAAGAAGTTAAAACAAAAAACGTAGCCTAATAGGACCCTCCATGAAGAGATTATCGCAAGTTGCCCTTGCAGGTGGGCAACCACCAAGAGAGGAGAAGAAATCAGCAAGAAACACGTAACCATGACTTGCTGGAGCCAATAAATCGTGAATCATTTCCTCTACCCCTACAAAGTAGATAGAGATAGCAAATAAATTCTTTGGGGATTGATCCACCTCGCTCCTACCTGAAACTCCTCTATAGCCATCGGGGCCGTGAGGATAGAAACATGAAGAATGATAGAAATAACAAAATCGATTCATGAAGTGATATGATAAATTCTTCTTAATGTTTAAGTATGATCAATTCATCGGAAAATCAGACAGGTAAGAAGAAGAGCGAAAGAAAAGGGAAGAAAAAAGAACGCAAGAGAGAGAGAGTAAGAGGTCAAAATGACGTGGGCGACAAGGTCAAAAATGATTAAAAAATGGAGGTATGTAGGAGTTAGGGGTTGACCCACCAAGGAGAGTGAGTGACAGAGCATATAAAACCCGAGGAATAAAGGAAATTTTATCTTCTGAATCTGCTTGGCGGTGACAAAAAGCAATCCAAACCGAAAGTTTAGTGTGTGTCTATATATGTATATATATGGGACGGAAGATACGTGACCCAATCATACTTAGTGAAATCTGTCTCGTGCAGTATTGGGCAATCATGGTTCACATGAGCCTAAAGCTACCTTAGAAAAAGAGGGAAAGAGAAGACTCTTTCCAGCTTCTCTTGTTTTGTCTTCTTTTCTACTCTCTCTCTATCTCAAAGGGAAGAGATTGAAAGTGACACTTTTGCTGCGGCCGCAAATGGAAAACGCTGAGAAATCAAACCAGACTTTTCCAGGAAGGGACGTGGAGATTGCCTTCCCTAGAAGCTATCAAGTGGGTAGCGGTTGAGCCCTATCCTGTGTTAAATAACACAGAATCAGTCACATTCAATTCGTCCAAGTTGGAGAAGAGTGGCGTCACTATTCCTAATCAGTACTTATCGGATTTAAGTTCACCAGAAGCAACCTGAAACGTTTCTGGGATGGACTCTCTTGCACCAGGACCGTCTGTAGGTTGGAAGCGTGTAGCTGCATGCAAAAACGAGTCAAACGACTCCTTCCATGGTCAAGTGGTCATTTCAACCATCGCCGACCACCAGGCCGAAAAAATTCAAAGTTTCAGTGAGGTCGTTCTACTGTGACCAGCCTCCAATCTACTGGTTTGGCCCGAAATGCTTGCGGCTTGCACCACTGAACCGTGATTGGGTTTCGTCCTGTATCTTCAGCTCAAAGACAGCGTTGTTTTTCTTCTTCGCAAGGCGAATTAATAGTCATGCAATCCAAAGGATTCAGTAAAAGATTTACTACATGATCTGAACTGAGGATTTATAACCACAAAATTTTTCCTGCTACATATACCATTCAAAAGTTACAGCACCAAGTTGACTGCTATTGGTGCACTATGAACTGCGACCACTAGAAAAGGCCATAACCATGGCACAAATTGCCAGTAACAGTCTCATCCATAAATATAGCTTCACTCTTCACTAATTTGTTCATCTCTTCCTTGCTAAAACGATGATCATTTGTGTAAAGACAGATCCATGTGTAGGTAAGCCACGCAGGTCACGAAAAGTAAGAAGAATACAGAGGTCAACATTAATGGCTCCGCAAGCATGAAGATTGGGTTGAAGTGGTAGTAAACCTGCAAAATAGCAGAAAGAAAGAAGTGAGAAATTGTGGACTTTTTGGGGCACAAAACTTGGTTCGAGACCACATGCTATACTTTAAGGGGAAAAGATCTTTCTCCTAAATTGATTATCAATCAAACATTATGCACCACTTAGCTCTACAGACATCATCTTTACATTTAATCCTACTGTAGACAGGTCTTCCATTTTTCTCAAAGGGGAGGGGAATCCAAAGAGATGACATTCCATGGATCAGGACTGTTCTGGCATGGGGGGGCCAGTTTAAGAAGTGGCAAATGCGATGGAAGAAACATTAAGAGATGATAGTGCTATAAATATTAAATCAGCTAGGCTCTCAAGCAGCCACCACAGGAGGGCTAGTCCATCTCACCTAAAGGCCAACTTTTGTGCCAATTACATGGCAGAGCATCCCCTTCATATTTATTCGTTTTGCAGAATTGAGTAAAATCTTGTTTATTAAAGCTAAATTACCTGGAAGGGAATGCTATGCTCAGGGACAACATTTTTCTTCTCCAGAACTACCACTGTCCTTCCAACAATATCGAGGTATGAATATTTTTTCTGCAATCACATATAAATGTTACATCCAAGTTAATATGGAAAAGATTTCAGATTCTGTACAGGAATTTAATGAAAAGTCCAAATAAGATGGCCATGAGGCACTCAGCCTGGTGGTAGAGGGATTGGGGTGAGGGTATGCTTTCTAAGCTCAGGGGTTTGACCCCTGACCAAATTAAAAAACATAGAAAGTCCACATGAAATGAAGTGCCACACTTGAGCAGGACCTCAACTGACATATTGAGGTGAAAAAAAGGTTAATGAGGCACGGCACTCGTGTATGATTCCTACAGAAAGCAATTACCTCCAGATGTTGATTCACAGGAAAAGGTACAACAGCAGATGGCTCTTTTGATCCCTCAGGCAGCACGACCTGAGATTCAGAAATTATCATAAACTAAACATGCCAAATGCATTAAATGCTCCATGAAGTTAGAATACGAAAATAACGAATTAAATTAGATTTGATAAGTAATAAAACCCACTTTGATGGTTAAGTTGTCCACCACTGTCTCCACTAGAGGACATCCGTAACTGAAATTGAGGTAACGCCTGCCATCAGGAGACTCAAAAAGGAAATCTTCCAGTGGCAGACCATACCCAATAACAAAAGTTGCTTTCCAACCTCCAAACAAAGGATAACGAGGCTCAATTTCTAGTTCAGACTGTCAAAAAAGCAAAATTGAGTCAAATATTCAGGAACTAGAATAGCACACTGTAAATGATAGTATGCTCTAAGTTGATGTGTTTAGCAATGGCATAAAAGTTAATATTTTTAACAACGCAAATAATTAAGGAGGATAGTTGGGATGAGTAACACCCAGTAAAATTCAAATGCTCTCTATGTTTTTATAAATTGCAAGAGTGGCAATGAAGCTACCAAATTAAAATCAGATTGAATATGTTCCTGATATGTGAAAAAATAAGTGACTAAACAAGAGCACAAGTCCTAAAAATTTTCAACTTTGTGCACTTGAGGTCTTCCTTCAATTCCGTTAGTTTTTAAGTAAACCAAAAGAGGGGTGTGGCATTGTTTATTCGTTTCTTTGTTGCGGCTTTTTTACTCATCTTTTCACTCCTTGAACTCAAACCGAAGTCATTGTGACCCAACATCAGAATGTTACAAAATCTGAAATTATATAAAGCTAAAATACTCAAAATAATCTTCAAAGTGAAAAAAGAAAATAGCAAAATTAGGGGTTGCAGGGATGGTGCTGCCACCGCTCCATTTAGCAGGCGAGGACCAACAACCCTCGCCTGACCATCAGTGAGGGCTGCAGATCTGGGAGGGGAAGACCCTTGTGGAGCTCAGTGGCGGTACCATGGTCACCACCACCAAGCAAGGGTGTGCTTGCCCTCGCCAGTGAAGGGGCAGGGCAGTGCTGCCCACTATGGCCCTGCCCCTTGTGATGTTTTGTTTTTTTGCAAGTCCTTTGTTAATTTTCAAATTAACCTTTTTCTTTCAATTTTAATAAATTTTTTGGAAATTTTAACGTTTTTATTTTTATTATAGTTTTTAATTGTTTTATTTTCTAACGTGGCATCAAAAACAGCGTCATTTTGTGTTGAAAGCGCACCATCACAACATTGTTGGCCACATGAGAAAAATAAAAACAGAAAAAGCCGCATGGCATTTTCCGTTCAAAAAGACAATGGAAGGACTAAAGTGCATGAAATTGACAAGTTTTAGAATTTAAATGCACAAAACAAAATTTTTAGGATTAAAGTGCATGAAGTTTACAAGTCTTAGGACTTGCGCCCTAATTATCTTACTAAACAATTAGCTCAAATAAAGTGCAGGACTGACAATACGATTAATTGCGACATGTTCCTCTCTGGTTTAAGATTTCAAAGATGGGGAGAATGCAGCACCCCACTTCATGGTAAAGGCATCTCATCTAGTCTAATTCGATCTAACACATCAGTATAAATAGGGGTTGGACGGAGAGTTATGGTTGGATCACATGTTTACATCACAAAGCTCCATTCTACTAGGCCTGCCTCTCAAATCCTAATGCAAAAATTAGACAACTCCTTTTATATCCCACTAATTCAAACAATAATGGTTCGAGAGAAAAGAGTTCCAACATAAGCTATATACTCAGGGTATGAATTTAATTAATCTGGATAACTTCGCATGATAAACTGCAAAACCAAATTCTTCCATAAGATAGTTACTTAAACAACAATTATTCTTCAAGCCAATTTCTTTTATTTAAAATAAACATCATGCGAAAATTATCCCCAACAAACAACTGCATGAGCCTATATCCTGCAAGATAGCGCGTCTTTTCTTAGACAAAAATATGAAGGATGTACCTTTTGAGCACCCAACCGTAGGCGTGATGATGAAATGTTGCCTATTTCATCACGATAGTATACAGAGTGCACTCTAGGTGGGAGTCTAGCTAGAAGATGTCTGAACGAAGAGACACCACTATGACCTGGCTTAGATTGATATTCAACCCTGCCAAAAGAGAACTTCTGAAGTTGAAAATCTAGGTAAGCAGTAAATTAACCAGATTGAGGAATTCAAATGAACTAACACCAAGAACCACTTCTCTTTTCCTCATTCAATTATCCAACAAAAGCATCACACCACCTGAGCAACTATTCTCTAGATTGGAGAGATCCATTAATATAGCTATAACCAGCAGACACCAAAGTTTTGGGACATCAATGAGATTGTACCGAGTCGATCATGGATTGCATATTTATAACACAAAAAGATCTTTAAATGTCAATTATATAAAAGAAGGATTCAAGCATCGATCTAAAGTTCCAAATAATTCCACAGACTACTAACAAGCTTTGAACACCAAAAAGAGCAAGAATTAAAGAGGTCTTGGAGTCTGGTTATTTACAGCACAAGAAATGGTATCCTCTGTAATTTATAAAGGCGTTCAAACTAAAAATTAAAATAATAATACTTATTCAACAATTGCAAGATTGAATTAATCAAATGTAGTCTACTGCATCCACACGTCACTTTGCAATAATGTTTTTACAAAAAACATACTCATAAGGCCCTGAAAAGTGAAAAATCAGAAAGCAGTCGAGTAATAAGCAGTGTTTGCATATTCAAAATGATAGGACTAAGCATCTTGAAAAGTGAGAAGCTTACCTTGAAAAGACACCTTTATGGCGAGCACCAGCGTGAGCCAACTTATATTGCTCAGTGATCTGAAGGCTTCCCCAGTGAGATATTTCCACTTCCCGTACAAGCTCCTCAACAACAGCGAAGGGACTATTATTTTCAAAGTGCACAATCATTGGAGAATATGAATATGGAGGACGGTCATTGTAAGGCCCATATTTCAGTTCAGAACCAGCACGATGAGTAGGGTCTACTACAGTGAAAGACTCCACTTTTGTAGTTGGTGTCTTAATAAATGTTATCTGCTGCTTGACATGATATGGCGACAATATTAGGGCACTGTCGCGGTAGTAGACCAGTTGTGATTCTGATTGGCTTATCTCCACGGGAAAGGGCTCCAGAGAATGTGTTAGCATATAAAGTATCTCCAATGTCACAGTTTCACCAGCAGCTAATGGAGTTAGCAGGATAACAGATAAATATTTAGTTCCATTGGGTGCATCAGGTAACTCTTTTGGATTCACATCTAGAGGGCTATAGGTTCTCTTCTTTCGTTTTCCTATTGCCACTTGTGCCTTCACAAGTGCTAGATGATCAGCTTGTGTTGGTGGAAAAGCAAGCAGAATTTCTGAAGCAGGAGAAGCCCCAGTATTTTCAACCTGAAAGAGGCCCATCAATTAAAAAGCTAAACTTATGGACATAAAGCAACTTTACAAGAAAAACTTGGCAATTTATTGTTTGGTATTTATCAGTGAGATTCCTGAAAGGAATTTCATGTAAGATGAACCGAAAGAAATGTGACTGCAGCCAGGAAGACTCTACATTTTCAGAGAGATAAAATCAAACAAAGACACATGCACTTACCTTCAAAGTCAGGAAAACCTTAACTATGTGAGAAGTCAGGTCAATCTGCAATCAGTTAACAGCACAAAATGCATCAGTCGTCAGCAATGATCAAAGAAACATTCCATGAGTAATAAGTGGTATCATATGCGATTGATGTACCAAGAAAATGTAACTTAAGTGACAAGAAAAACAAAGAACTACTGAGAAAAGCTATTCTTACTTTCTAGCATCATAGCGTATAATCTGTAAAGCCATGCATTTTCAGAAGACTATATTCAAACCAACATTCACAAGAAGGAGGAATTCAATTCACAGTGATAGATAGATGGAAAAAAATCTCGACAAATTTGAGTAGCTGTGGCAGACTGAGGCAGTGAAAAGTCTATCATCAATAAACAAAATTCCGTCTTTTCCCCAAGCTTCCTATAAACTTTCTATTCCTGAGAAACCATCAATTGAAGAGAAGCATCGTCTACAAGGTCCACAACCGCCGCTATAAGCAGCATATCATATGTAACGACTGGATTCCTTATGCCGAAAAATCTTAAGTCCAAAACCACTCCAAACAAACTCGCGACCACAACGATGTCCGTCCACAGCTCGACAAAGAACCTAAGCCCCGTCACTCTATCGCTTCCTGATAAGAAGCAATTCCACGCACTCTAATACACAGTCTCGGCAGTCAAATCGATCAACGACGAAGTCAACCCAATCAACGATTTCAAGCTCACGGGATCCGCGATCCCGAGGAAACGCAGGACGCGCTCACGGACGCAAATTGCTTCAGGAAATGGAAAGAAGAAAAACGTAGGAGGAGAAGGGGAGAGAGAGAGATTACCCTGCGTTCGGCATTGACGACCTGGATGTCCTGAGCAGAGCAGGAGGGCAGGATCAAGAGCAGAGCGACGATCGAGATGGGAACGGCAGCTCGGAGCGGCAGCGGAATCTCCATCGGATGCGCCGCGCCTTCTCTTTCTCTCTCCTCTGTTGCACTCGCTTGACCAGCCAAAGGGAGGAGACGACTCGCGGTCGCGCAAACTGGTATTCGGAGGAGAAGAGAGGAGAGGAGAGAAGGAGAAGGAGGAGGAGGAGGAGATTGTGGGCTTGTGGGCTTGTGGGCTTTTTTAGTGGTCCGTTGGATTGATTTTGGGCCTTGATGTTGTGTGGATCGGGCTTCAGGTCTGGCCCGGTTCAAGACAGGCTGAGGTTACTTGGAGAAAAATCGGAAGCTTCCCAATTCCATCCGAGTCATGCTTATTATTGTATGCTTATTGATATCGTCGTGATTTTCCTACCCGTGGCTCCGATTATTTCACCGAAAATGAATAATTTAGAAAACATCTCCTACAAATGATTGTTTATATAATTTGGAATGATTAGTTAATGAAAAGTGTTTTCATTATCGAAAACAATTTGTGTTTAAACATTTTCGTAAAAGATCAATATATTTTTCATTTATCCATTTTCGTAAGCAATATAAATAATATTTAAAAAAAAACATTCTCGATATCATATATTTTTTGCGAAACAAACACACCCTTAATGCATTGCATCTTTTGTTCTAATTAGATCCTCTCATGAGTTCTTCAATTCTTGGATCATAACCTATCTTAACGACTTTTATCTCTTTATAATTCTAATATAAAGATGTTGTGATACATTATCAAAGAAAATTTAAATTCTAAATTTAACAACTATTGATCTCTTGATGAACATTCTGCCACATACTATGTATTGAAGAACTTGTTGAGCCGATGTTGGCATCGATCATCCTAGTGAAAAGGGCTCTTGTAACTTATCCATCATTTTGTACAAACTTAATGAGGAGGCATACCACATTAAAGATAGATCTCAACCATGATTACTTCATTCTTTCTTTTCTTTTTTCTTGGAAAAGAATTTCTGTTTCATGAGTAAAGTTTATGTTATTGGGGAATAAAGAAAAGATGGAGTGACTTTACCAAAAAAAAGAAAAAGAAAAGGTGGAGTGATTATTGCAATAATGAGCATTAGTTAACCACCGCACTACATGAATCACACTCCAACTTGATGAATTGCCTTGGGCCACCATTGGCATCCTCTCGAGTGAGAATAGAAAAACCAATTGAAACCAGATATATAAACTTAACACATGTGGTCCTTCTCTAGTCTCTTGAGGTTTGGTTCAAGAAACATCAGACTTTTTGGCCCGTGCGCACGACTAATGTTTTCATTACGCTTGCTGTGTCATAATGAATTAACTATAAGAGCAATGACTTTACTAAAACCAGATATAAATTATCGTTTCTACCGCTATATTGGTTCTTTTTTGGAAGACAAACATTCGAATGGACATTTTAATCTAACCGAACAAGGTAACAAGATGTTCGATCTTATTATCATTTTTTACCATTATAGTGACTATTTTCTGGAAAGCAAACATTTGAGTCAATGATTTGTTATTCTTTTAATAATTAAAAACAGATATTCTACATACATGGAAAGGAAAATTAAGGACGATAAAGTCGGTTGTTGCTTGGCTTGATGGTTAAGGGATATCGCTAAAAAAAATGTAGATGAGAGTTGAATGAGAGAGTAAAGAATATACGAAAGATGTCTAAAGTGGCCTTCGTTTTAGAGATGGTCAGTTTCTGATCCGATCTGATCTCATTCAAGAACCGGAAACCAAATCGAGAGAACCAATTCCCATTTTTTGGGACTGTGGATTGAACTGATTAGTCTTGAAACTTGGAATCGGACTGAACCGATTGGTATGGTCTAGTTCCAATGTGCAATGCGCAAAAACCCATTGGCATAGCCGAAGCTGAGCGAGCTATGAGACGAGGCGAGAGGGAAAGGTCGACGAGCGAGGCGGGAGGCAAGGCTGTGACGGGAAAAGGTGTCAATGTCGAGGGAGGCAAGGTCGCGGGAGGACATTCGGCACAGCAGAAGGCGAGGCTGCGAAAGGGAAGGGAGGCTTGAGGCAAGGCCACGAGAGAACGTTGAGCAAGGTGAGACCGAGAGAGTCAAGCAACTTGCTTTGAACAAGTCGTGAGGCGAGGCTACACATGCAAGAGGGAAATTGAGAAAGAGTTGATTTCGCACGGTTTGAGTTAGCGAAAGAGAAGTGGAAGGAAAAGAAACAGGGAAAGTAACGGCAAAATGGGAAAGAGATGTGAAAGTAATGGGTCTAATGGCACAATGGTTATTCAGAAATTAAAAAATATATACATGAATGGTCTAATTTAATCCGATTCGGTCCCAGTTCGAACAGTGCCTTTGCATACCCCTACTTTGTTTGCATAATGGGCCGACAACAATTTGACGTGGAGATGATATCTACGTATGGAAAATGATCAAACGCTCTCAAACTGATCCAGTTTTTCATGCAACGACTTATGCAGAACTACGAGATTCCGAGCGGAAGGTCAAAACATCAACTTCAGGAAGCTCAAATGTCACTTACCTAACATGAGAGAGAGAGAGAGATCCGTAAATGGCGTCCGAGAATCCAGAGGTTTGAATGGACCCGTCCTTTGAGTCCAAACGAAGATAACCACCGAACAAAGCACTGCATTTGCGTTTTCTTTAATCACTGCCTTTTCGTATTACCCTCGTAACTGAACTTTCTACCCTTTTGAATCTCTCCCTCCCTCTCTCTCTCTCTCAGAGTCAGAAACAGAAAGATCATATTTTGCACCGAGAAAGTAGACGCCCTCCCGAGTTCTGCACTCGCCGCTGTACTTCCTCGTCATCATCACCATCGTAGTCGCAATCATCACCGTCCGTTCTTGTCATTGCTTTCTTGTTTGTCACTCCATTCTTCAGGGTCGTTGCTTTATATTTTGGCGGTGCAGCTAATGTCTGGGTGGTAACTGGAGTGTGTGATCGGCTCTCGTACTCGTTCATGGCGTGCATGAAGTTGGGTTCCAAGCCTGAGGCCTTCCGCCTCGATGGCAACTCCTGGTGTGCTTCATTTCATCGCTTCTCTTTGATCACTTATTTGGTTTTTTTCCTTTCCTTTCATCTTGGCAATTTCAGTTTCTTTGGAAGATGAGATGCATAATGCGGGTGTTAGGTTGAAATTTGCTTCGTGGGTGTAATTTATCCGGTGGATATGAGTTTGAAGCTGTCAAGTTGTTATATGTTATGGTCGTTGACGTTATGAGCTTACATTAGAAATTTGCTGGTTGATGTTACCATGAAACACCAAAGCTTGAACAGCTTAATTGGAGAGTGTGATGTGGCCATTTCATTATTCTTCACTCATTTTCAAATTGTTGACTGTGTAGTTGACCAGCATACGTTCACACGTTATGCTGTTGCTGGTTACACCAGAGGGTTTGCTTTTTATCTGTGGTACTCCACAAAATGAAATTGGAAAATGTTTCATCTTTCTTCCGTAATCTGTCTTTTGGACTGATGCTGTCTGCTTAACGCTTGGTTTATGTCTGGACGAATGGTTTTTGGGTCATACTGGAGCTGAAGTTCCTTGGTTTAAGTCCATGGAATTGCAGTAGCAGATATTGTTATTCGAATTGGTCTGAAAACACCAGATTTGTTCTTTAAAAGTGGTATTGCTTCTCGGCTGGATTTGCATAGTTGAACGGGGAGCTATTTTTTGCATCTGAAACTATTTGGGTCCGTTAAAAGATGGTTCTTTAACCTTACTATTTGGAACTCTCCACTTGGATTGAGCTTCGATTGTTTTTCTAGGATTTGCTCAACAGGGTTACCAAGTGATGTTGTAATTGAAGTTGGAGACACATCCTTCCATTTACATAAGGTTAGTTTCACGGTCGAGTTCAAAACTTGGCCTTTCTGTCTAGTTGTTCTTTTGTTGGTTAAATGCAAACTAGAGATCTTAATAATGGTAGGTAAAGGCCAGCATTATGAGACAGGAATTGTAATAGCATCTAGTACTACTTCTTCAGTTCAATCCCTTGATTGTCAAGATTTAAGTACTGAATTCCCTAATGAAAGATTGATACATGCAAAATCTTACTTGACATGTGAGGTACTTTACCTCCAGGATTGGCATTTTATCCCACAACGTTTCTGCAGAATTTGTATTATGCCTTTTTTCTTGGTTGTTCAATTTTCATTTCATTCTTCAGGGGAGGCCTTACGCAAAATGTGGAATCTTCAATGTTGAAACATGAGTATGAGCTAATGTGTCAATGATATAATATTCACTGATGAGTTCTGAATCATTCGAAATAGAATATTTTGACAGTTGCTATGGTCCTGAATATGTTCTGTAAACTTTCTGGTTGTCAATACATTTGAATACAAATCCAACTTAATTTTTAAACCTTGATCAAAGGGGGAAGCATTCCCTGGTGGTTTATGTCAGAGTAAGCTGTTTACCAAAAATTACAATAGGAACATGCGACAAAGAAGGTCAAAATTCAAAATCGTAGCCAAACTCGAGAGCTATTGAAGTATGTGCACACGGATACTGATTGAACATTGAATTTTGATCACTAGATATCATGAATCTTCCGATTTTTCAAATCTAATGAAGTTTTCTGTTTCCTATATTTCAACCAGTTTCCCTTGCTGTCTAGAAGTGGGTTATTGGAGAGTCTTATCGGAGAATGCTCCAGAGATGATGAGCAGAAATGCACGGTGCGTCTCAACAAGATACCTGGTGGCGCCAAAACCTTCCTTCTCGTGGCGAAATTCTGTTATGGCATCAAACTTGAGCTCACCGCAACAAATGTGGTCAGCATTAGATGCGCGGCCGAGTATCTCCGGATGAACGAAGACTATGGAGATGCTAACCTCATAGCACAAACCGAGAATTTCTTGAGCGAGATCTTCGGAAGCTGGCCTGACTCGATCAAAGCGCTGGAAACCTGTGAGGAGGTCCTAACACAAGCAGAGGAGCTTCATGTCGTTTCACGATGCATCACTTCCTTGGCAATGAAAGCCTGTGCGGACCCGAGCCTGTTTAGTGGGCCAGTTTCCACTCACAGCGGATCGGAAAGCCCGGCCGGTTCTGCAGCCTGGAATGGAATATCTGCAGCCGGCAAGGCAGACTCTGTTAGCGAGGATTGGTGGTACGAGGATGCCTGCATCCTCAAGTTACCATTTTACAGAAGGCTGATTCTAGCCATTGGAAACAGGGGCATGAAGCCAGAGAGGGTTGCCGGGTCGGTCATGCGTTATGCAGGGAGGCACCTGCCGTTAATGCGCAGGCAGTCGAGTGTGGCCCATTCGACTGTTTCATCATCATCCGAAGCAGATCAAAAGAATCTCCTCGAACAAATAGTTGAGCTACTCCCCTACCAAAAGGCTGTGTTTCCTACCAATTTCCTGCTTCGACTTCTGAGGACATCCATGATCTTACATGCTGGATCATTGTGTCGAGAGAATTTGGAGAGGCGCATCGGGGCACAGTTAGATCAAGCCCTCCTCGAAGACCTCCTCATACCAAACATGGGTTGTTCAGTCGAGACGCTCTATGACATCGACTGCGTTCAACGGATCCTTGATCACTACATTGAGGAAGAACGCGACGTGAATTATCGAAATGCAGATTGTGTGGAAGGACAACTTATGGGAGGTTCTCACGCCTTGACTCCGATGACAATGGTCGCGAATCTGGTGGACAGTTATCTTTCCGAGGTGGCGCCTGACGTTAACTTGAAGCTGCCAAAATTTCAGTCGCTTGCTGCTGTCATCCCTGATTATGCCAGGCCATTGGACGACGGTATCTACCACGCCATCGACATATATCTCAAGGTAAATGAGAATTCAGAACTCGACTAGTTCACTGGACATTTAGGCGGGAATGCTTTACTCCTGTCTCGTATGTGTGTGGATTCTTGATCTGTCTCCCGCCACAGCTTTCTCTTCTGACTGCTAAACTGCATTAACATATCAGGCACATCCCTGGCTTACGGACTCCGAGAGAGAACAGCTATGCAGGCTCATGAACTGTCAGAAGCTCTCACTCGAAGCCAGCACGCACGCAGCCCAAAACGAGCGGCTACCTCTCAGGGTGATCGTACAAGTTCTTTTCTTCGAGCAACTCCGTCTCCGCACTTCGATGGCTGGCTGGTTCTTTGTGTCTGACAACCTCGGCACCACGCAAAACCCAAGTTGCAACCTCGTGCTCGCGAGGACTGAAGCTCCAACCCCAGGGACCACAACCCAACAATTTGCTGTGGTAGCCGACGACGTGAAGGAGAGGGTTTGCGAGCTTGAGAAGGAGTGCTTGAGCATGAAGCAGGACCTGGAGAAGCTGGTGAAGACGAGAGGGAGCTGGAACATTCTCTTCAGGAGATTAGCCATCCGGCTCAAGTCGAGATTTCCGAAACTACCAAAGCCATCCACTGATGCCAAAGGTTCGGAGACACCAACAGTACCTCTGATTGATGGCAAAGAAAACCATCATAACGCCGAAAAGGAAGAGCTGTCGAAGATTTAGCTGATCATGTTTGAAGAAACTTTTCAATTGAGTCACGCACTTCTCCCTCTTTTCCCGTATATCGTTGTTATCGGTTAAATCTGTTAGTGTGCGGTTGTTATCGGTTAAATCTGTTAGTGTGCGGCCCTTGACTTTGTTCTATCCTCGAGTTTCTACTATGGTCAGTCTTGATCTATTTTGCATTATTCTCTTATGGAAGCAATAGGTGCATGTTACCCTATGGTTATTTCAAATGTTCCTGTAACTAGAATGTCTGCATCAGAGAAAATGCTTACGCTCTCAATATCTGCAATATGATATTGGACATTTTAGAACCTCCAGCAATCTCATTGGAACAATTAATCAATACAGCTTGAAATTTCGATTAGGAGGGGACCCAGCTTGTATGAGTTACCGGGTAAGATTGCTCCAAAATTGACCTAACAGAGTTATTCTCGCTTCCATTTGCCTAATCCTGTATATCCTAGATGCCAAAAGAAAAATAGAAAAAACCGGTCTATACTCATAGGTATCAGCAATTCTACATTGTACACAGCAGTCAATTACACTGTTGTCCACCGTATCTCGACATGTATCACCCCATTCTTCGAATCGATCAAGTGATATTTCTCATTGATCCGTCCATTGTGCACAACATCGTTGAGATTGATTTGGACGTGGCCTAAAGATTCCTGCGGCGCAATCTCACTTTCAAAATGTGAAGATTGTAGAAATGGGAAGAAAGCCCATGATCCAGATATAAGAGTAATCGGCACTAATTAAGATGGCACCAACCTTTGAACGAAAGCTAATGCTGGTTCGCTTGCTCATTACTGCTATGTAGATCTTGTCATGCAAAGGAGGCTCATCGAGCATGAACTGGAATTCTTCATTCCAGAGAGGATCGCGAGTCTTCTTCAGCATCTAATGAAACAGTTTACCATAAAAAGGTGGTTTCTAGACTTCACAATATGAAACAAGATATCACGGACACCATATTGACATTTCACAACTAGGCTAGTTTGAGAAATGGGTCAAGAGCAGAAGATGCACCGAGCCAAGAATTACCTTTGTTTTTTTCTTCTCTCCCCTGAAAATCACCAATGCGTAAGGATTATTGTGCCTCTCCCCTTCAACGTCCTCAGCTCCTTGAACAATAACCGAAAGTAAGCCCGCCCCACTCAGAGCATCGTCATCGGACACTTTATCAACTCCACTTTCGACTCTTCCATAGCCATTGGGAAGTCCATTAAAGCTTCCACTTTCTTCCTTGAAAGGAACAAACGTTAGTTCCACCACCAGCTGGCCTCTTTTTTTCTTATCTTGGTGATCACTAATATCTGTGTGCTTCATCAAGTCGAGAACAAACTCCTTTTTCTCGTGGGGATTAAGCAAGTTCAGAGGAACTAGTTGCATCCCCAGTCTGTCGTGCGCGCCTACCTGCAGACAAGAGGGATCAAAAGAAGGAACAATTGACCGTTCAATAAAACTCATTCAGATTTAACAAAATAGGGAAAGAAATTTCTCATTAGGGGAGCATTTGTTTTGGAGTAAAACCATTTCCAAGAAAATGTTTTCAGACTTTCCCACCTATGAGGACACCAGAAAATGAATCAATCTACAAAAAACAGTTTCCATTAACCAAAATTGATATGCCAAGACTTTAGAAAATCATCCCATGAAAGGTGAATCATTTTCCCCAAAGAGACACCATTGTGGCGCTGCCAATGCAACACCAGTGAGCACCTCTCCCTTTCTCAGGTAAAACCATTTCCTCCAACATGAAGTTTTTTACGAAACAAACACACCCTAAGCATAGATAATAGTGTTATTGCTGGCACTCAAAAGAGAAGAACAAATTTCTTTTAGGATATGAAATTTTACAGTTTTGGAAGTTTCTTGGGACAGGTAAAATTAAATGGTAGTTTTAATCTCTAAAAGCAGGCGCTGCCTATGATTCTCCATTGTCTGTATTTTTGTCTAGCTTGAAATGATAAGCAAATATAAAAATGCTTCAAGCTCAGCTTTTGAGCTCCTTCTAGCTACTTAATAATGGGGAATAGCAGAAGAACCTTGTCCCAGTCATAGACTTGCAAATGCAAAATCTGAGACTGCGGATCCTTCACTATAAGCTTGAAGTTTTCGTTCCATTCAGGATTCAAGTTCTTCCTTATGATGGAGGTCTTCTTCGCTGGAAGTCTGTCTGCGCTCAGTTTGAGTTTGACATAAGGGTCTGATGCTCCCAGAAAGTCCATTTTCAAGAGCTTCATTGCGCGGACGACTTTCACATGCAGTATTCCTACTGGTTTTTTCACAGCCACTCTACACAAGATATTAAATGGATAAAAGTAATTAATTAACCATTTGTTAATCTCTACATGTAAGTAAGATATGTTCCCATCAAATATGGTTTCAAAAGCTTTCAATATAAATGCGTTTTCCTAGTACAGGTGATCTACATGAACTTACATCGAAGCATCAAGAATAGGTATTTCAAGTGTTTGGGGCCATAGATACATGTTCGCAATCTGTTTCTTGATCGTCTCCTGCATGTAGATGGAATCAAATGTAAGTTACAAGTAAACAACTTTTCTAGTCAACGAACTTGATCATGATCCAACTCTTTCCATAAGAAAATTGATAGTTCCGCACCTGAACAAATCTGTATAATCCAGGTATTGACATAATGTCCCCTCCCAAAAATTTCATTCCGAAATCCACATGTGGCTGCAACCATTGACCACAATTTATCATAAGACAGTGCTCTTACGCACTCTTCCACAAATGTTTTCATATACTCTAAAGCCAAGACCTACCTTCTCCATCAATGATACTATGATATTTGTGAAACATGGGAATGTAGGGACCAGGGGCTTCAGTTTGATCCTCGGAGCCATAAATATTTGCAAATCAACCAACTGGAGGAAGAACAATAAATCTTCTTGTGGGCATCATCCTCTTCATATGAATCAAAAAATATTATTACTGTTTGAGGCTTGTCTTAACCTCTTCTGACCTGGATTTTGATATGCAGAGACAGCACTCTCACGGACAAGATTATGTTGGGATTGCCTGCCCATTTAATTACCGGTTCCATCACTAGCTCTTTCTCATTAGTCTCATAAACTTTCATTCCTGGGAAGCACATCATGAGAGGGGAAAAACAAATGAAAAACAGGGCAGAGAAAAGATGTCAATAGAGAAGCGTCTCCTCAGATTGTTTTAATGATGTCACTAAAAAAGCATACAAGCAAAGCATTTGATTCCATAGACAGACTGTTCAATCTTTGTATGAGTTTGCAGCTTTTTTTATATGAAGAACAAAGTTAAAGTGAATGTTTTCCTTTTCTTAAGGGAAGCTAGACTTTTTGGACAACTCCTAAAATACAGAAAGCTTTTGCATCATTTTGCAGGGATATCTGTTTTTATGCTTCACAGTCGCTTCAAATAGAAACCATGAATTAACCTTCTTCTTCTTTTTTTCTTCTTTTTTTCATTTTTTGCGGCAACTTGAAGGAAACTCGATCTTTCAAAGTTCTAAATATACAAGAACAGAAACAAGAAATTCAATGCAAAAGCAGTCATCAACTATAAATGTTCCATTTGGGTGGGGGAGAGGGGGCTATGGTAAACATACTGCTTGCTTACCATGAACTGTGAGCGGAAGAGTTCCAAGACTTAACTTCTCAAACTCGATAGCTTCAATTTTGTACTTTCCGATGTACTCTGCAAACATAGGTTCTGCCGTGCTTCTTATATTACTACAAATTGCCTGTACACGAGACTCAAGTAATGCTCATATGCTTCTACATGCAACAGAAAAAGGTCAAAAAAAAAAAAAACTTATATGCTACTACATTACCTTATCGAGGTACGGCCACATGTCCAAGATGAACTTGTTCAACCAGTCGACCTGCAGAATTCCAAATTATGGTCAAAGTGGCACATAGAAAAATGCGACCATCTCGCAATATCATGAAAGAAAACCCAAAGAACTTACCCTATCATAGTCCGGACTCTTGATCCATAGAGGAATCTCCGGTAGTATCTCCTGCAATGCACTTGTATCCAACTCATGCAGGGGCTTAATAACCGGTTCCTGCGAGTAATGCAGATAACAGCCAAGCTGAGACACTTTCCTCACAAATTTTTATCTCTCTCTGAATTTTGATAGTACGAATTAGAAATAGTTTTGTTCAAAAATGGTGGAAGAATGGTATTTGTAGGGTCAATATGGCACTGAAAGATAAAGTGTCTTCCTTTTCTTAATCATTGTGAGCCATAAAAAAGAAGCTTCTTTTTGTAATGCTTTACAAAATAAAGATTAAATTTTTCCTTCAGAGCCACTCAGGTAACCAATGAACAGAAGAGCTTCATGTCCCTAAGTATCGTTGAGAAAAGGGGGCTAAAAAGAATTTCAGAATTAGAACCACTTAAACTCGGTAAAAAACACAAGATTGTGCTTGCCAACTCAACAGTCATTTTATTGGATAAATTTTGAATGCAATGACTAAGAATTTGCTCGTTTACACCTCCTAGGTATTGTCATTGTCCTGTCCATTTTTATGTTCAAGTTTGCATGAGTCAGCGTTTGTCCAGATGGCAAAAGACCAAATGATTTATACAATTAATTAGGCTAAGAATTACAATCAAAACCACAAGAACTCCAAGTGATACGACCTTCTCGTGGACATCTGAAATGCCACTTGTCTTGCAGGCCTCCCTCCCTCCCTCCCTCCCTCCCTCCCTCCAGAAAATTACAGGAGGAAGAAAGGGTCAATGACTTGTGCGAAATTTCAAATCTCATATGTGTAAGAAACTTGTCGACTTTGACCATCAAGACTGATTGAAAACGAAACGCAACCACACCATCACCTCTCAAATCACGAAACTTAGCTTTTTCAGAGAAGAGAAGATGTGATTGATCTCTCTACTCACGATAGACGAAATTATCCGCCGCTCTATCTCATCCTGACCTCAGCCATTAAAACTCAATAAGAAACGTATCATCCAATTGCATTTAGAAAAAAAAAAGAAAAAGAAAAAAACCCAAATCTCTTTCCCGGAAGAAGGTTGCAAGCTCAAGTCTCAGCCGACGAACATAGCAGCATCGACAAGATTTCAGAAAGAACAGATCATTGCCGTTAAAATTCCGATAAGAACACAAACAGGAGAGTCTTTCTTAAGCTGAGCGATGACCAAAAAAGAAAAGCACAAATCCACAGAACAGTCCTCGTGTGTATCCACAGTGTAAAGAGCAAATGCAGCACAAGCAGATGATCAAACAAGAACTCCAAAATGGGCAACTGCAACAACAACACAAAACGCTCTTACCTCGACATCCTTAGGCTGAGAATAAACGAAAAGATAAAAACCCACGATGAGGCCGAGAGGGAGGCCAATCGCGAATCCAAGAATCCCGAAGATGGTACTCAAAAACCCCATCTTGCGCTCTCCACTCGGAAGCACTCACTCCAAGAAGCTGGAGATGGCGATCAAGAAAAGAAGAAAGCACTCCCCGAGTGCATGCAGAAGAAGAAACGGAGGAAGAAGCCGGACGAAGGTGGCGATAGCAACGAAGAGAGAACTGAATGCTTTGGGGGGGGAAAGTATGCGAACGTAAAATACTGACGAATTCGTGAGCGAGCGAGCTTGCTTGGTTTGAATAGGAACCGCCTAAGAAAGAAACGACGACTCTTCAAAAATTGAAAGCGTCCAAGTGGCGATCTTTCCTCCTCCTCTGATCACGAGTCCCGACGCAACGGGCTAAATCGGGCCCGCAATGACCATTTTGTCCCTGTACTTTGTTCCTCTCCTCTTTTCCCCCTGCCCTTTTTTCTTTTTCTTTTTTCTAACATAGAGAAGGTGTTTGGACGATCCGATTCGACCAATCCGGCGAAGACTTTGTACGAAAGAATATGTGCAGAATATTATTTGGTAAAACGCCTGTGAAAGACGCATAGCACGTCGGTTTATGCCATGGGAGGAGACTAGAAAATTACAATTTGCTTTTTCCGCGTAATTATTATCGGAAATTTTTTCAAATACAATAAAAGACAAAGGGCGTGTTTTTCTATGATCCATCGTTCGTTTGGTGGGACGATAACGCAGTCCTCTTATATGGAGGTGATCGTTGAGCTTGATGTGCTCGAGCCAAGTCGTCGCAAGAGTCTTCCTCTTTTTCTTCGGGCCCAAGAGGACCGAGCTGCTTGCCTTGCCTTGCCCTACCCGCTGGATGATCAAATCGACACTTAGAACAATGAAAAATCTCTCATCTTATAAATAATGTATACATTGTGACTTTTGTTTCGACTTCTTTTAGCTTTTGAACGTTCCCATTGGAATAAAATAAGAAGAGTAAGAATTACGATATTGGATGTCACAATTGAAAAGGAGAAAACGACACAAATAGTAATTAAACTTTAATCCAAATATGTAATATAGTCCACAAATTTTAATCTATTCAATATGGTCATTGAATTTATAATACATGTTCAAACTAATCCTTGTGTTATATAAAAATACTTAATATTACCCTTAAACTTATATTAATTGAAGAGTAATATTACACATTTTCATATAGTTTATAAATTAATTAAACATTTATTAGAAATTCAAAGATCGCGCTAGACAATATTGCACATTGGTCTCAAGAGACCAATTGTGTCATTATCCCATGACAGATCGAATTTTGTTTTTCTGGGTCATATCGAATTCAAGTGTCCTTATTCGCACATGCACGAGCCCCAGGTTTCAGAGTCACGGAATATTAAAATGAAAAGAAAAGCAAAATCCATTAGGATAAAAAGGGGAACAGTAAAAGCTAAACACCTTTCTAAAAAGACCCAGAAAAATATCAATCAATTTAATTCTTTTTTCTTTCTTCCTTTTTCCTTCCTGATAACTGATAACGAGAGAGGCAAGAGAGCAAGCTGGCAAGGAAAGCAACAAAATTCCCCCTTCCCCCCCGCAGCATTTGAGCTGTCAACGTGGCGAAGAAAGCGAAGCACCGGCCCAAGATCGGAGTTGGCCAGATCCGACCTGCGATGCGCGTGTGGTCCGATGCTGGGAACCGAGAGGGGGATTTCGATCTGTGCTCAAGAATCATTTGTTTATGTCGGGTGGGTTTGGTTGGGGCTGGCTGGTTGGTTTTACTTTTCGTGGACCAGAGGAAGGTGACAAAGTAGAGATATTTATTGCTTGTCAATTTGATTCATGATTCATCTCTCTCTCTCTCTCTCTCGGAACCTGATTTTGTGATGTTGTTGTTGGCCAACTTGCGAAGCTCCGGTTCGTCCATAGTGATCTTAGCCATTAATCAAGGGTTTCTGTCGAACGAATCTCGAGACTTTCAAGAAAGAGTATTTGGTTACGTAAGATCTCATGCGAAACTTATCGAATACGAGAGTTACTTACGTGTTCCGCATGCTTCCCTTAGCTCACTTGAGAAATAGTACAGATGCTCGTTAAATTCTCTTTCTTCTTCTTTTTCGAGATTTGAAATGTGCCCACTACTTTAAAATTAGCTATCTAACAGATTTTACCATGTGGCTTCTCCCTTTTGCAAACTTAAAGAGACAAAATTTATCTCGAGAGGGAAAAACAGAGTTCTGTGATACTTAACATAGTTAATTTATGTCGCGACGATTCTTTTCTCTTTTATGATTTTCATCAATTTGTTTACATCCGACTTCAAGATGCAGATAAAATTGATTGATGCTTCTATGGTAACTCACACTCATAATGTTGTGAATTCATTCAAGTCCTTGTCATCACTCGATATGACCAAAACTTGACAACGTTAGATCACACATCTTGTCTCATCCTCTTTTTAATTTCTTGACAAATTCTCGACTAGTATTTCCATGCACCTGCTAGACTAATGACTAAACCGAAAAAAAAAAAAAAAAAAAACCACAATCTTTTCAAGCATTGCCCTTTTCGAATCCGCGCATAAGTAATATTATTTTAAAAAAATTAAAGTCGTCATGCCTTTCAACCCCATAATATTAAAAAAAGGGAAAAAGATTTACGGGGGGGGTCCTCCCAGGTGTGAACGCATGGGTGAATCGATCATTGGGCAGCGAGATGTTTCAATGCTGATGCCGACCCGATCAGATTAATAAATAATTAAATACCAGATTATATACGCCTTCGGCGTACGTGGTGGAGATCCTGCATAAATTAAAATTTTCTTCTCCCCTTTTTCTTTTCTTTTTTCCTGATCCTCGGTGTGAACGGGCGAACCGGGTCCCACGTACTCGGACTTGAAAGTGCTTCGACGGTTTTTTTTTTTTTTTGACCCTGACATTCGACCTGATCAAATCACAAATGACAGCTTGCCACGTGTGATGGGGAGTCCTTTACGAAATTCTTTTATTTGCTGAATTTGAGTAAGAAAAGCGGGTCTAAATTATTGGGCCGACAGAAATTTAGGGCGTCGACTTCGACGAGATTAAGGATCGTGGAGGGGGGGTTTAAATTTTAAGGTCAGACGGTCCAATCAATCGCTTTCGTGCCCAATAAATAAATCGCGGATCAAATTTCTTCTTGGCTAAGAATGGTATTGGGGACCAACCTAATTACCAACCGCAATCTCCTCTGCCTGGTGCAATGTCACCTATCGCGGCACGGAGATGTGATGTTTGGAGTGTGTAACGTAAACTCATGAAAAAATCGTGAAAAATATCCAAACACTTTTGAACTTATTGCATTTTAAGTCAATTCGATTATAAATATTTCGATTGTGTAAATTAAGTCTTGTACATATTCACTTTTTATTAATCAAGTCTATTTAGGCAATTTTGATTGAAATTGCTAATAGATGTTGATTGTCTTATATGGTACAACAAATACTGATGTAAACATCATTTTAATAATATTTTTATAAATTTTTTAGATTGTTTTGGTTTTAAATTTTCTTTTCTTTTTGACCAAGTGTCAGGCCAACATTGGGTGAGGGCATTATAGCCCTTGTCAGCTATGGGCGATTGCCATCATCGGCTAGCTGTGAGGGGAGCCGATATGACTCTCGCCCAAATCTTGCGAGGGCCAAGAGAGGGCAGCCGTTGCTTGTGGCTACTAAGGGTGGGCTCCCTAAGGTAGGGCAAGGGCAACTCTTGCCTAGGCAAGGCCGTCCCTCACCTAATCATGGCTATCAAGGGTGGCATCGCCCAACCCTTTCTACCCATCGCCTAAGACTGGCCACTAGCCAAAAGAAAAGAAAAAGCAAAAAATTTGAAAAGATGGCCACATCAAAAGCTAATACACCACATAAAACGACTGACGTTTATTGGATTATCGTGTCAGCATCTTCTAGTCAAAGTTAAACAAATGAACTCATCCGGCGTAATAAAAAAGTTAATGATAATAGGTCATTATTGTTCTTCAACTAAACGCGTATGTGGCCAGAATATGAATGCCTTTGGTCAATGTCAACTTTGCTCAGACTTGACTAGTAAATCTTATTCGACGCCCGAATTAAACACGAGCTCGATTTCTAGAAGAGTACACAAGAAACGGGAAAAAGTTAAAACAGCTTTCCATCTATTTCATCAACATACGATCCGGACCTTGTTCACGTGATGGGCATAAACATCAGGCGGATTGCTCGAGATCTCCAGCACGGCCCGAAATCTGCCAAATCGCCGCCAACTGTGCCCAACTAATCCACGCAAAATCAGTGGGCCGTCTGTCCGCGTCTTTGCTGGCCTTCCAACGTTAGAAGTTGCTTTTTTGGAAACATGCGTAATCATCTCTTGATTAAACAATGTTATGGTAGGATGCGAACAACCTCGTAATGACCGATTAACCCAACACTTCTCGTGCCACGATAAAGTTAGATTAGTTGCTAATAATCTAAACGGGCTTCGTAATGGGTATGGTCTTGACCAAGTCTTAATCACGATGTTTTACTTGGTTGGCTTACGGTGAGGAAGATTATTGATAAATCCTAGCATCATGAAAAGAAAGATAAGAAAATTGTTCAAAAAATCATAAAACCTATTGCTCTTTTGCCAATTTAATTTGAACATTTTAATTATGTCAATTGAGCTAATACGACCAATAAGATATACTCAATTGACTAAGTTTATGACTGAACTAGTAAAAGGGTAATTTTTTAAAAATTTTTTAAAAAAATGATTTTGAATAATTTTCCACAATGAACCTCAAAAAAAACTTCCATTGAAAGAAATGAAAGGTTTCACTATGACTTTAGTATGATTAAAATTAAACCATGCGATATTTCGAGTGCATAAGCTACAAATGGACTGTTTGAAATTTGAAAACCGGTTTCTATAATTTTAAGAGACACAATTTCGATTGAGAAATAGAAAGCTTCCCGACCAGTTTCAGGCTCGAAAAATTGATTCGGAACTCTTCCCTTTATTACAATAATATATGTGCTCTAACTACTTTGGGATCATCCCTTTATGCAGGATTTGAATAATTTTGTGTCAACAATTGGGTCAAGCCCATATTGTTTTAACCCAATCTATGACGTTAGGGTTTGCACCCCACCCACAACTTGGGCCATAACTGTAAGTAAGCCATGACTACTTGGGCCTTGAAAGTTGCATATGCCGGTCCGTCATATACTATACCATTTTACATAGTAAAGAGAGCCTTCCACTTTTGAGAAATCTCAGCGGTTCTTTCTCTTTACCAAATATAATTAATTACTTATCTTAAAAATATCGTTTCCAAGGGAAAAATGCATAACTATATAGTTTTATTTCTTTCTAATCCAATATTAGAAATTGGATATCTTATATCCTAGGGCGACTTTCTTCGAGAGATTTCAAATATCTAAATAATCTTCTCTTTTCATAAGTACAATTTATTCATATTGTGAAATTACATCGATCACTCATTTCCATTGTTTAATTATTCATATATTCGGCGAAAACTTAATTTCTCAATTGTCAATTTCTCACACCTGCGCAATGTATGTCCACTTTTGCTAGTGAGAATCATCTTGTATAATTGATGTAGGGCATCTGATCATGTGTGGTTGAAACCTAGACTCGTGAACACAAGCTCTTATTTCATGTTCGATTATTGTCATTAATTAGTCTAGCCGGGTATCAAGGGAGGAATAGTTCTGGACAAACGGATTTTGTCGAGAGCTAATTTTTGGGTTAAGTAAGGATGAGAAATCGCTTTGTTCCTTAAAAAAAAAATTACCCCCTAAGCATCGTCCGGTTGATTTATCTAATAATTAGGTTTGTTAATTTGGAGTGGACTGCAAGGGGCATCTTATATTTTGATCCACATTGCTGATGCAAGGACCATTCCGATTGCCTTCACAATTACGTTTGCCCGTAAATATCGGTCAAATCGAGTTGTTGAATTCCACGCCATCTCCTCCTAGTCTCTGCCTAAATTATTTAGCAAAACAAAATAATAATAATAAAAGCTTCGAGAATAAATAAGTAATTTCAAAGTAAATTTGGTATGTTGGAAATATTTAAGAAAATTATAATGGTTTCTATGGCACCGTTTGATAACCTTCCAATTTCTTTGTTTTTCTGTTCTTTTGTTCCCTAAAATAGAAAAAAAACAAAAATACATTTGATAACGCAAATTAACTTTTCTATTTTCCGGAATAAAAAGTTGTTCTCGAGATTAGATTTGGAGTAGAAATGAAAAATAGAAAAAAACAATTTCTTGTTCTTGAGAACAATTTTTAGAAATTGTTTCTTGGGTCATTACTCATGGCCGATCGCCGTCCGCTAACCACTGCCCGTGTACCTCTACCCGCCAACTGTCAATCACCACCGCCGATCGTCGGTGATTGCTGACCTTTGGCAGCCATCACCAACCGCCGACCAGTTGCCACCCTTCACCTGGCGATTAGCAGATAGCGAACTGATGACTGCTGACTGGCAGCTCGGCATTCAACGTCCGGCAACCCGACGTCTGGCAACAATGGCGACTAGCAGCCCGACATTTAGCAGCGGCGGCAACTGATGACCGCCGCCCGACACTCGCTGCCGCCATCGAGAAAAAAAAGAAATAAATTTTTTTTGTCGATACCAAATGCATTTCTATTTTTTTTTCTATTTCAATAATAAGAAATTTTTGTAATTACCAAACGCCTTATTTTACTAAGAAATTGTTACAGAAAGTAGAAATAAAAAAGAACTATTTACAAGTTGAAAATTCTAATATAGTATTAAAAGTACATCTTGCATAACTTATTTGCCGGATTTATAGCGAAATTATATACATCATGATTTTGTGTACATTTTGATCATTTGGTTAATAGTTTGAGATGAAACTTCTAGGAGCATGTAAATTTATTGTTTTGTGTAAAAAAAATACGGATTTACTTGTCATGCTAACAAATTAAAAAAGTGTTGGTAAATGTAAGAAACATGCTGGTGAAAACAATGGTCATTGATTTTTTTAAGTAATGTGTTTACGAATAATTTTATGAAATTACCTACTTATTTGTAGTTTGCAAATTCTCAAATTTTATACAAACTTATCTACTTTTATCTACATATCTTACTAATGCTTCGAACTTACTAACTCTTTTACGAAATTAATAACATAAATCAGTGTGATTTACTAACTTTTGTCCAATTATATTACTTAATTTTGGGTTATGGGCTCTCTTTGTGTTATTTATCAATATTTAATTTGGTTTAATGTACTATAACTTTCCTGTTAAAGTTACTAAGTTTTCTTATCATTTCAACATTTTCCTAGCAACTCTCGTGATTTACTAACTCTTTTTAGAGATTACCATTAATCTAATTCAAGCGACATAACGACTAATCTCAGAGTACCAACTCTCACTTGAGTTACTTGCAAAATTTAATTTTCTTCTAATTACCAACTTTTACAATCTTTTTTCTAACTTTTATGTATCTTTCTTAACTCCTCCCACATATATTTTGTACGCAACATGCGACAAAGACATGATCATATGTTGTCGCATCTCTTTCTGTCCATCTTTTTCATACAAAATTACAAGACTTCTCGAGCTTTCCATTAATCTCCATTAAATGAGGTGGTCACCAACTCAAAAAGGGTCCAATTGATAATACATTATAGGCTTATACACCTAACGATCATCTTGAGAGAATAAGCTAAACCTAACACACTTGCTAAATATATGAATTAGGTATCAGTTTGGCCATGGTTTGATTAAGGCTAGGTAATTAGCTGCACTTTTGGGTGACTCCGAGTCCGAGAGTCCAACTACACCATTTTACATAGTAAAGAGAGCCTTCCACTTTTGAGAAATCTCAGCGGTTCTTTTTCTTTACCAAATACGCTTAATTACTTATCTTAAAAATATCGTTTCCAAGATACAAATGCATAACTATATAGTTTTATTTTCTCTCTAACATTATCCAATATTAGAAATTGGATATCTTATATCCTACAGTGGCCTTCGAGAGAGATTTCAAATACTGAAATAATCTTCTCTTTTCATATATACAATTTATTCGTATTGTGAAATTACATCGGTCACTCATTTCCATTGTTTAATTATTCATATATTCAGTGAAAACTTAATTTCTCGATTGTCGATTTCTCACACCCACGCAATGTGTGTCCCTTTTGCTAGTGAGAATCATCTTGTATAATTGATGTAAGGCATCCGATCACGTGTAGCTGAAACCTAGACTCGTGAACACAAGCTCTCGTTTCCTGTTCGATTATTGTCATTAATTAGTCTAGCCGGGTATCGAGGGAGGGATGGTTTTGGACAAACGGATTTTGTCGAGAGCTAATTTTTGGGTTAAGTAAGGATGAGAAATCGCTTTGTTCCTTAAAAAAAAAAAAATTACCCCCTAAGCATTGTCCGGTTGATTTATCTAATAATTAGGTTTGTTAATTTGGAGTGGACTGCAAGGGGCATCTTATATTTTGATCCACATTGCTGATGCAAGGACCATTCCGATTGCCTTCACAATTACGTTTGCCCGTAAATTTCGGTCAAATCGAGTTGTTGAATTCCACGCCATCTCCTCCTAGTCTCGGCCTAAATTATTTAGCAAAACAAAAAAATAATAATAATAAAAGCTTTGAGAATAAATAAGTAATTTCAAAGTAATATGATATGTTGGAAATATTTAAGAAAATTATAATGGTTTCTATGGTACCGTTTGATAACCTTCCAATTTCTTTGTTTGTCTGTTCTTTTGTTCCTTGAAATAGAAAAAAAAAACAAAAATACATTTGATAAAGCAAATTAACTTTTCTATTCTTCGGAATAAAAAGTTGTTCTCGAGATTATATTTGGAATAGAAATGAAAAATAGAAAAAAACAATTTCTTGTTCTTGAGAACAATTTTAGAAACTATTTCTTGGGTCATTACTCATGGCCGATCGCCGTTCACTAACCACTGCCCGTCTACCTCTACCCGCCAACCGTCAATCGCCACCGCCGATCGTCGGTGATTGTCGACCTTTGGCAACCATCACCAACCGCCAACCAGTTGCCACCCTTCACCTGGCGATTGGCAGATAGCGAATTGATGACCGCTGATTGGCAGCCCGACATTCGACGTCCGGCAACCTGGCGACTGGCAACAATGGCGACTGGCAGCCCGACATCTAGTAGTGGCGGCAACCGATGACCGCCGCCCGACACTCGTTGCCACCATCAAGAAAAAAAGAAAGAAATTTTTTTTGTCGATACCAAATGCATTTCTTTTTTTTTTCTATTTCAATAATAAGAAATTTTTGTAATTACCAAACGCCTTGTTTTACTAAGAAATTGTTACAGAGAGTAGAAATAAAAAAGAACTATTTCTCAAAAGAAATTATTCCTAATAGTAGAAATGTTACCAAACGCACCCTATATCTCTCACAATCATTGTAAGTATCCGATATGATTATATATATCTTAATTGATATGTTATCTTACATATCATAAGATCTATAATAAGCTTTTTATGCACTTTTTTCTATATATTGAAATACACATAAAATTCTCTATTCTTCTTTTCGTAACTTGGTCTACCTCTTCTTTGACTGCATCTCGATGATAAATTCCTTCATGATTAAGTAGACCACTTGTGCTGAGCTTAGTGCAAAAAATCCTTCTTCTTTTTTTTGTCATATTTCAGATTTGAACTTGCGTGGTCACTATCAATGGGTTTGATTTCGTGCAAGCTCACGCGCGGCTCTTTTCTAGAAGCGGAGAATTTCTTCCTCACTACTGTCGTTTGCAATTAGAAAACGCTAGAGATTAGTTAATTTAATCATTTAAAAAAAAAAGATGCTGTTTCTATTTTATTTTAATGATTTTAATTGCTCTTTTTTTTATTTTTTCTTTGCAACTTACCTCTCCCAACCTGGGCTTCTAGACGAAGAAGGGTCTGACATGCATATAGTCTATAACTTGTCCAGATTTTATTGATATATTAAGTATAAATCTACAAGTAAGCACCCTAAAATACATATATAATATGCAAATCAATTCCCATTTTTCTTCTGGACTTATCAAGAAACCCGTGGATGGAGACACCCTTGGAATTCTTCCGAGGTTGCAACTTGTTGAGGGAACAAGATAAATTCAGAAATTAAATCCCTACCGTCAGGAACTCAGTGATCATACTTGCATATGCACATGCTTACCTCATCTATACTTTAGCTCAAGGAGAAAAGGTCGATCTAAATAAACCTGGTTGAAGAAATTCAATATTCGATTTAATTTTGAAAAAAAAAACCACCGAAATCTCATCGATATTTATAATATTTGGACACATAGGAATTTTGAGGTTCTTGTTCTAGCTAACTGATGTAGTTCATTTGCATTTGCAAACCATACACACATCTCGCGTAGTGAATAGCTTTTAGCCTTTCTCAGGAAAGAGCATGAAATGTAGAGACTCCACCTAATATCTTATATTTACAAGTTGAAAATTCTAATATAGTATTAAAAGTACATCTCACATAACTTATTTGCCGGATTTATAGCGAAATTATATACATCATGATTTTGTGTACATTTTGATCATTTGGTTAATAGTTTAAGATGAAACTTCTAGGAACTTGTAAATTTATTGTTTTGTGTCAAAAAAATACGGATTTACTTGTCATACTAACAAATAAAAAAAGTGTTGGTAAATGTAGGAAACATGCTGGTAAAAACAATGGTCATTGATTTTTTTAAGTAATGTGTTTACGAATAATTTTATGAAATTACCTACTTATTTGTAGTTTGCAAATTCTCAAATTTTATACAAATTTATCTACTTGTATCTACATATCTTACTAATGCTTCGAACTTACTAACTATTTTACGAAATTAATAACATAAATCAGTGTGATTTATTAACTTTTGTCCAATTAGATTACTTAATTTTGGGTTATTGGCTCTCTTTGTGTTATTTATCAATATTTAATTTGGTTTAATGTACTGACTTTCCTATTAAATTTACTAAGTTTTCTTATCATTTCAACCTTTTCCTAGCAACTCTCGTGATTTACTGACTCTTTTTAGAGATTACCATTAATCTAATTCAAGCGACATAACAACTAATCTTAGATTACCAACTCTCACTTGAGTTACTTACAAAATTTAATTTTCTTCTAATTACCATCTTTTACAATCTTTTTTTCTAACTTTTATGTATCTTTCTTAACTCCTCCTACATATGTTTTCTACGCAACATGCGACAAAGACATGATCATATGCCATCGCATATCTTTCTGTCCATCTTTTTCATACAAAATTACAAGACTTCTCGAGCTTTCCATTAATTTCCATTAAATGAGATAGTCACCAACTCAAAAAGGGTCCAATTGATAGTACATTATAGGCTTATACACCTAACGATCATCTCGAGAGAATAAGCTAACCCTAACACACTTGCTAAATTTATGGATTAGGTATCAGTTTGGCCATGGTTTGATTAAGGCTAGGTAATTAGCTGCCCTTTTGGGTGACTCCGAGTCCGAGAGTCCAACTACCAAATCAAGACAGGAACAAACACATTAGATTAGTTAATTAACCATTTTATTCGAAAAAGATGTTATTTCGACTATATTTTATGATTTTAATACCTCTTTTTTTTTCTTGCAAGTCACTTCTCCCAATATGGGCTTCTAGACGAAGAAGGGTTTGACATGCATATAGTCCAACTTGATCTAGATTTTCTAGACATACTAGGTATAAATCTACAAGTAAGTGCCTAAATCACATATAATAAGTACATAAGTTCCCATTTTTCTTCTGGACTTATCAAGAAATCTGATGGATGGAGACACCCTTTGGATTTTTCCAAGGTTGCAGCTTGTCGAGGGAACAAAATAAATTCACAATTGAATTCCCAATATTTGGAACTCATTGATAATAATTGCTTGTACACGTGCATATTAGTCAAAAGTCTAGAAAAATTTCCCTTGTTTATAGGTTAGCTCGAGGATAAAGGTCGATATAAATAAACCTAGGTTGAACAAATTGAATAATCGATTTAATCTTGAAAAAAAAAAACACTAGAAACCTCATTTATATACACACACAAAAGCAAGAATATGGAGCTTCTTGCTCTACCTGGTTGAGTAGTGACTAGCTTTTAGCTGTTCTAAATGAAGAACATGAAATGTAGAGAGGGAGTTGGGACGTGAGATATAGGGCCTGTTTGGTTCGGCTTTGGGCAAATGTCCCTAGGAAAATGCAAATATCCTTAAGCTAAAGGAGATTTTTGAAATACAAATATCGTTTGGTAAAATGAAATTTTTCATTACAGTGCGAAATAACTTTGGCCAAAATACCGTTTGGTAAATACTACACTTTGTAAAGCATTTTTACTAAATTTTTTCTGGCCATCGGACAGCCTCGCCTGAGGTCGGGTGACCTCAGGTGGTGGTCAGATCTGGCCGTTGCCCGGGTTCACGCGGCCTCGGCGGACAGTCGCCTGGGCACACAACCTAGGCGACGGCGCCTGGGTTCGCGACCCCGCCTCCGTCGCCTGGGCGCGCGACCTAGGCGAACATCACCGGGGCCACGCGAACCCAGCGACGATGACGGTGCCTAGGTCGCGCGACCCCAGGCGGCGGTCGGTGGGGTCCGGTGACCCCTCAGCGGCGTTCGCCGGCGTCGGGACCCTTAGCTAGCAGTCATTAGCCTTGTCGGCTCATCAGAAGAGAAGATGAACAGTAACTAGGTGAACAGTGCCATTTGCATTTGGAATATGCAACTTCCCAAAGTAGCTCCGAACCTCCAAAAAAAAATTTAAAGCGCCTTTAGAGCCATTTAGAAACGCGGTGTATTTGGCCAAAGTCCTCCAAAAACGAACCAAATATGTTTGCGTTTTGAGGGCTTTCACCCCGAAAGTTCTCAAGAAAGCTCGAACCAAATAGGGCCATAGATGCCTCCTCCACCTAACCTCTTACATTTACCGATCAAAAAATTCTAATATAACATGAAAGCTGGCGTGTTATAAATACATCTCGAGGGACTTCTCGAGCTCTCGATTAATCCCTCTAAAAAATGAGCTCATCATCCCGACTCAAACAGCGCCCGGTTGACGGAACATTGTTGGTTTTTACTCCATACCGCCATCTCGAGAGAATAAGCTGAACCCCAACACAATTGGTGGCTGAATGCACGTGTTAGGTATCGGTTTGGCCACGGTTTGATCAAGTCTACGTGATTAGCTGCACGCCGGTCGACTCCAACTACCAAATCAGACATTCGTGTCCAAATTACTGCTCTGCTCGTCCGACCCAACTGAATCTTCGTGTCGTCCATTTCATGTAAATTTCTCACTGGTTTCACCAACTCGAAGGAGCTGCGATCCGCGTGGTTGGTGGCAACCCTTTTCTTGTCCTCTTGTGTTTTTTTTTTCCCTCGCCTTGATTTTCCCTTCCTTTATTTTCTTCGGGGTAGGTGGCAATTGGTAGGCAAGACTTTAATAAATTCCGCATAACTACCGCAAAAAGCAACTCGACCTTCCCTGGCTTGTGTCTGCATTTAAAATGCGATGTGACCGGATCTTGAATTGAAAAGCCAGCTACCGTCTCTCTAGGATGACAAAGATTGGCGATTCGATCGAAAGTGGTGGACAAGGATGATGTTGTTTGGTCTTTGGATTGGGTGGATGGGATTTATTAATTCCCCGCCAATCTCCATAATCCATTATTTAATTAACTTTTGCTTCGCGAAATTTGGGTCCGAGTTCTCTGAATGTATCCCTTGTGTGCACAGGCCCTGGCCCTAGCACGGGGGCCAAGTTCCGCGAAGATCGAGTGCAGGAACCCGGTACTCGAGCTTGATTGCCAACACTTAGGCTTGAATTCACAAAGGTCATAGGCTTGACTCGAGACCCCGAGGCCAGTGGATCCAAGTGTTGTGCCCTGATCCTTGGCACTTGGGTTGGGGTGTATTGCAGCTAAGCTTGAGATTCTAGTGATCATATATGGTTCTTAGGTGCCCATGCACAAGTAATTAGTGTTAAAATAGTATAGGTACATTTAGGAAAATCAAGTAAGATTTTTCATATGAAACAACATAAAATAATTTGCATTTTGTTTTCATATTATAGCAAAATATCAGAAAATATTGTCATTTTTTTTAATAATGATTTCCTAGGAAACATTTCCAAGAATTGTTGTATCTTTCACAAAATAAACGGAACATTAATCCGTGTAATGTGATCTTTTAATTAGTTATAAATGACCTTCGATATGCTCCATTTAGTTCCTCGACTTTTTAATGAAGCCAATTTTTTCTTTTGGTCATAAATAACAAAGTCATATTAATCATTCAATACTAATCACATTTTTTTTTATAGTTACACTACAACAGATTTCACAATATCTCTTCGTTTGCAATAAGTAACAAAAAAAGGACATAACGTGAGATTTACTATTTCGGGGTCAACAACTTGACATGAGATTTTTGGAACACAACTGTTTAGTTTAAAGCAGTCAATAAGTTGAAAATGTAAAGTAAAGATGCAATTGCTTCAATAGATACAGGAACTACATCGCTTCTATCGTCATCCATCAATGTGGTCCTCCCTAAATTCATTTACTGATCAAATTTTTTTTTTTTGCCCCAATTTACTGATCAATTTGACATATTGAATCTTTATATAGCTTGACCTACTCACAAAACAAGGTAGTTTTGTCCTTACCGGCAACTCATCGAAACCGCGATTCCATAATGGAGATTTGCTTAGGAACCATCGTTAAATTTTTCTTCAATAAATATGAAGATAAAAAAGTTAAATATTGATAAAGCGAAAGATAGAAATGGGAAATTTTCTAAATAATTTGATATATTAAATGAGTATATAGAGAGATTATTTATAGGCTTACATAGAGAAAATCAAGGGAAATCAAATCAAATGTATATAATTAAAATAGATATAGAAAATTAGAGGAAATATCTTAAATATCTTTAAAAAAATATTTAATTTCGTAATATTGCTAACATAAAGCATAAAACAGAAATAGAGAATTTTCTATATAATTCGATATGTTAAATGAGTATATAGAGAGCCTATTTATAGGCTTACATAGAGGAAATCAAGGGAAATCAAATTAGATTTACATAATCAAAATAGATATAGAAAATTAGAAAAAATATCTTAAATATCCTTAAAAAACATTTAATTTCTTAATATTGCTAACAAAAAAGGTCCCCATGTACTCTTCCATTTGAGTTAAAATAGGATTTTGTTCATAGGTACTCAGAGGCACTTGCTAAGCCGCCAATAAGAAAATTTTACAGTTTCTAATACGCCGATTATCTTGGTAACGTGCTCTTTTTAGTATCTTGAAAATCGAATTATTCAAAATTAAGTTTGAGGCACTCGTTAGCAATGCCCTGTGACCTTTTTTGTTATAGATTTTATTAACGAATGCATTAGGACAATTTATTACTTAACAAGTGTGTTAATGACAATTAGTGTCTACAAATAATAAATGTCCATGACTTTCATTATGAGTTTCATTAATGAATACTGAACGAACTTATTAAGCATATTTAATAAGAAAAATGTTCTATTTAATATATATATTTGTTGAATTGTTAATGAAATGTCTTTGGGACCCGCTTTGTGATTTATCCATTCCGCTGCTGAGTGGAAAGGAGGCTACCGACCCTACGTCTACATTGGTTGGTGCATTGGTTTGGTTGGTAGGAATGACATCGTGCCCTCTCCTTCTCCTCCTGAACGACATTGTCGGAACCCATTTCTTATTATTTGCAAGGACGGAATGTTTTATTCACTACAAGTTCCATTAATTTCCGATACGACTTGGCAACACGGGCTTACAGAACTCGTCGTGCCGCCTCTCCCGAACCCGACCGACCCAAAACGGACACAAACACGGTGGAAACTTTCATCAAACATTCGGCATTAGACCACGCATTTCATATAAAGCATCGAAAGATCGAGTCAAAAAATGGAACGGGTATGAGAAGAATGGGGCGTGCACATTAATAAAAAAGAAGAGGATCTGACCAGTTCTTGCGCAAAATGATAATGAGATATGGAGGAGATGGACTGTTTCAATGATCCGGGAGAGCGCAATTTGTTAAGTAGTGGGGTTGGTGACCGCAAAGACGATGGCTCATGCAAAGCGTGTTAACACCATGGAGTCAACCAAGACCACCTTCCAACCCCCAAAAAAAAATGAAGAAGATGAAACCACTTTATAATCCCGCTTTATATTTAAAAAATATCGGGAAGAGCTCAAAAAATTTGAGCTAATTTCTAGGTGGGCGCAATTTCTTGGAAAAAGTTTTTGAAAATTATGAGCAAAAGAAGTGTTGGAATGACAAGAAGTAGGCCTAAAAGCAATCGATTATTCTATTTTTTTTATCTTCTCGTTAAAGGAATTTGACTCGATATTAATTATTAGATCCATCTTTTCTAATAAACATTTATTAGATTCCTTCCTCCCCGTGATGTAACCCTAGCCTAGACCGATTCTTATTATTTCTCGAAATGGGAAGGCCATTTCTCAGTTGTTAGTGGAACAAGGTCAATGTGTTTAATCATCGCTCAAACGACTCCAATTACCGGATCACTCCTGTAATTTAACAATTCAAAAAGTTCAATCTACTCAGGAATATAAATTCAAAAAATCTCTTTGACCCGGGAAATTTTTTTTCAAAATCGCTTTGGGACAACACCGTCTTATCAATTGTTTGACCTGGAACAGCAGAACGAAAACTCAAAAGAAAAAAAAAATAGCACCACGAGAAATCTAAAGCAAAATCCCAAAGTTTTTTTCTGTCGGAATTAGTTGCATTAAAAAAGAAAAAAAGAAAAAAAGGAAAGAGCTAGGCGGGCGCAACCGCGTGTCGTTCTTGCGCCGCTGACGTGGTGCTTACGTGCGTCCACCGAGCCCTCCCTCACCAACCCCCGGCAGCCAGATCCTCTTCCCCCCACTCCGTTTGACGAGTATACGGCCGCGTTTCATTTCTTCTTTTTAATTTTTATTTTTTCTTTTGGACTCGGCAAGAGAACAAAATCACCAAACGACACTGACATCCACATAGTCCTCCACGTGTCGGGATCCTGCCCGTCCGTGGCCCGGGGGGGCAATCCGACGGCCGCGGGAGGATTTCAACCAACCCATCGGCCAAACCTACCCGGACACTGACGATTCCTATTTAAAGGTCCGAATTGCTGCTAAACAGACTCAGGAAATTCCACTAAACTTCTTAGTGCTTGAATTTCCAATAAAGCCCAAAAAAATACTCCGCAAAAAAAAAAAAAAAAAAAAAACACACACATACACAACAACAACAACGCAAGCGAACGCGCTCCCTCGCTTCCTCGCTCTTCCGCTCGATTCTCCGGCTGCTACCAACACTCGCATTCGCGCTCATCGTTCGGGGAGGAAGCGGCGATGGACATGGAGACGTCTCGGGACGCCGCGGCGGCGTGCAACGGCCAGGGCTCCCTCGGGCTCTGCTGCGGCGGCGCGGCGGGGGGCGACCCGCTCAACTGGGGCGCGGCCGCCGCGGCCCTCACCGGGAGCCACCTCGACGAGGTGAAGCGCATGGTGGAGGAGTCCCGGCGGCCCGCGGTCCAACTCGGCGGGAAGACGCTGACCATCGCGCAGGTGGCGGCGATCGCGGGGCTGGGCGCCGGCGCGGCGGTGGAGCTGTCGGAGGCGGCGCGGCCGGGGGTCAAGGCCAGCAGCGACTGGGTCATGGAGAGCATGAGCAAGGGCACGGACAGCTACGGAGTCACCACCGGCTTCGGCGCCACCTCGCACCGGAGGACCAAGCAGGGCGGTGCTCTGCAGAAGGAGCTCATAAGGTAAAAACTAAAAAAATAATAAATAAATAAATTGCCAGCTTAATCTATTTCTTCGAATTCTCATTCGGGGTGTTTTTATTAACAAAATATTCGTAAAAAATTTCGAAAAACTTTTTAACCAATCAAATAACGAGGAAAAAAATTGCCGATTTCAAGAGATAAGTTCTTTGGGAATTGTAAATTTCCCTTATTAGGTATTAATTATCAAGTAAATTGTAATTTATTTATTTATTTATCTATTTAATTTATATTGGTGTCGTGAAATTACGTGACGTGGAGAAAAATTAGCTTTATGTCTCTATGTGTCGGGGTAGGTGGGTTTCCCTTAGTGATGTGCCAGTTTCTAAATCTAGGTGGATGGTTTTATTACATCGAGGTCGACGCATGAATTGGGCCCCAGCAGGAATATAAAATTATTTAATGCCGTCGAGTCGCATAGAATTTCTTACCTAGATTCTGTAATTTATTTCGTGTCGCGCCTTTTAATGAGGTCCATCCTCAATAGTGAATTTATCGAGTTCTCATATTTTTTATTAAATTGCTTTCTACAAATAATTTAAAAGACGCCAAAAATTAGCAAAATATGTGAAAGGTAACTCGCCGGTCGTAAGAGATTAGTCTAATTTTGAAGATATTTCCTCAAATTTTTTTTCATTTTTTACATGTGCAGACACTATTCACAAAGCTCACATGAGGCAAGAGACAAAAGTACAAATTAGCACATTTAATTTTTTTAATTTAAATACGATAGCAACAAAAAAAATTTAAAATAAATAAAATGGATTTTTCATTATATTCCTCTCTGTTCAAACTACTGATAACGATCCACCAGCAGACAATAAAATAAAAGGACCAGTTGGCCCGTCCATGTCGCCCCATCTTCCACATCCAATTTTTACAAAAATATTTCCAAAATAACAAAATCAAGTAAAATCCTTTATTTTAATTTAAAATTAACATCTGTCGTTTTTTGGTATAAATTAATTTCTAAATTTTTTGAAATATAGGTATTCCGAAATTAAATTGGGAGAAAATTAATTAATTTTGAAAGCAACACGGAAAAATTATTTTTTTTGGCAGACGATGAGCGCAAAGACCTAACTTCTCATTTCTTTCGATTTAATGAGTTTGGCGTGTGAGGTGTTTAAATCGTCCTTTGCTATGATTAAGATATGCGGCTGACGAAATTTTCCGATCGGGCCAGGTTCTTGAACGCCGGCATCTTCGGCAATGGGACCGAGTCGTGCCACACGCTGCCCCACTCGGCCACCCGGGCCGCCATGCTCGTGAGGATCAACACGCTCCTCCAGGGCTACTCGGGCATCCGGTTCGAGATCCTGGAGACCATGGCCAAGTTCCTCAACCACAACATCACCCCGTGCCTGCCCCTCAGGGGCACGATCACAGCCTCGGGCGACCTGGTCCCACTGTCCTACATCGCCGGGCTCTTGACGGGCAGGCCCAACTCTAAGGCAGTTGGGCCGAACGGCAAGTCCATGAATGCTGCCGAGGCCTTCCGTCTTGCCGGGATCGAGCATGGGTTCTTCGACCTGCAGCCCAAAGAGGGCCTCGCACTCGTGAATGGCACGGCGGTCGGGTCCGGGCTCGCTTCCATCGTCCTGTTCGAGACGAACATCCTGGCCGTCCTCTCGGAGGTTTTGTCGGCGATCTTCGCCGAGGTCATGCAAGGGAAGCCGGAGTTCACTGACCACTTGACCCACAAGCTCAAGCACCATCCTGGACAGATTGAAGCTGCAGCTATAATGGAGCACATCCTGGTTGGGAGCTCCTACGTGAAGGAGGCTCAGAAGCTCCACGAGATCGACCCTCTCCAGAAGCCGAAGCAGGACCGATACGCGCTCCGCACGTCGCCGCAGTGGCTCGGCCCCCAGATCGAAGTGATCCGGGCCGCCACCAAGATGATCGAGAGGGAGATCAACTCTGTCAATGACAACCCGCTGATCGACGTCTCGAGGAACAAGGCTCTCCATGGAGGGAACTTCCAGGGGACCCCGATCGGTGTTTCCATGGACAACACCCGTCTTGCCATCGCCTCGATCGGCAAGCTCATGTTCGCGCAGTTCTCCGAGCTCGTCAACGACTTCTACAACAATGGGCTGCCCTCTAACCTGTCCTGGGGGACGGGACCCGAGCCTGGACTACGGCTTCAAAGGAGCCGAGATCGCCATGGCCTCGTACTGCTCGGAGCTGCAGTTCCTCGCCAACCCGGTGACCAACCATGTCCAGAGCGCGGAGCAGCACAACCAGGACGTGAACTCCCTGGGCCTGATCTCGTCGAGGAAGACCGCTGAGGCCGTTGACGTGCTGAAGCTCATGTCCTCCACCTTCCTGGTCGCCCTGTGCCAGGCCATCGACCTGAGGCACCTGGAGGAGAACCTCAAGAGCGTGGTCAAGAACACGGTGAACCAGGTGGCCAAGAAGGTCCTCTACGTCGGTTCCAACGGCGAGCTCCACCCGTCGCGCTTCAGCGAGAAGGATCTGATCAAGATGGTCGACCGGGAACACGTCTTCACCTACATCGACGACCCCTGCAGCGCCACCTACCCGCTGATGCAGAAGCTGAGGCAGGTCCTCGTGGACCACGCGCTGGAGGACGTCGACCGGGAGAAGAACCCCAGCACCTCCATCTTCCAGAAGATCGGGGCGTTCGAGGAGGAGCTCAAGACCCTCCTCCCAAAGGAGGTCGAGAGCGCGAGGGCTCAGCTCGAGAGCGGGAACGCGGCGATCGCCAACAAGATCCGAGGGTGCAGGTCGTACCCGCTATACAGGTTCGTGAGGGAAGAGCTCGGGACCAGTTTGCTCACAGGGGAGAAGGTCGGCTCGCCGGGCGAGGACTTCGATCTGGTGTTCACCGCCATGTGCGACGGCAAGCTGATCGATCCTCTGCTGGAGTGCCTGCAGGACTGGGACGGTGCTCCGATTCCCATCTGTTAGGAAAGCTTCCTCGATCGCCGAGACTTGCCTCGTATTGATTCGCCCCCTATTCTTGGTTATGTACTTAGAGAGCTTTTCGATGGTCGAGTGTCCATGCCTCCAAAAGAAAACTGCGGTTAAATTGTAATCGAGTCTATTGTCTTTGTTCAGTTCTTTCTTTTTCCTAACCCTTGCAAAAGTTATATTTGTACTTGAAACTTCATCAGTGTAACAACAATGTTGATATACGTGAAGGAAAAGATTATACATCAAACATCTTCGTTCTTTTAAAGTGTCATGTATGATCATATCTCCATTAGATAGGCAGAAAGGGTAAATTTTTTTTTTTTATTGTGAGCTAATTGTTACTGGGTATATCTGACTATACTTTCCAACTTCCAACTTGACCCTATCGAATGTAAAATCGGAATTGACATTTATTTTCTAAATGGAGCTGCCCTCAATAGGTAATATCTGGATTTATCCTACATGATCAAGTGGCTCGCGCATTAAGATTTTATATGGTATTGAAGCCCATAAAAAGAAACATGTTCATTTAACATGGAAGCATGTTCATTTTGGAAGAGGCTGACCTACCTAGCATGGATTTTACATTAGATAGGCCCATCAAAAAAACATTGTGGTCGATTCGGTTGGTCACATCACTGTAATAAAAAGGAAAGTTAAGGTTGCTTGTCTTTGCTTAGGCCTAGAAAAATGGCCGACAAACCTACTGGGCATGACTTTTGGAAGGGGATGACCTACCCAGCATGGATTTCCAAGTGGGTTGGCCCAAAAAGGCAATAAATCTTTTGGGACATATCTTCCAAATCGAGTGGTTACCTCGAGAGGAGAGGATAATTCAATGATTGACATCATGAGACACCGTTCTAAAGATAAAATATCAAAACTTTGGATTTTTCTCCATGCACTGGCCTAAGCCATGTCCAAAACAGTAAACTAGCTAATAAGGGTTAATATCACGAAAAATTTCAAATTAGTACATTCGTGAAATTTACCCTTAATAAGTTTTTGTTAATTTTATCATTACATTATTAAGTTAGATGATATATAACAGTTGATGAATGTATTGATTTGTGATTTTTTTGTGATATTAATTCAATTTAATGGAAATTAATATATGGTAAATTTGTTACCGGAAGTACTAATTTAGAGTTTTTTTAGTCAAAAAATTAATTTGGGATAAATTTATCATATATATATATCAATTTGAATTTTGTGATATTAACCCTAAAGCCAAACGTGACATGCATCTAAATGACGTGTCACGGTGGATTTCCTAATATTCAAATCCCAAAACCATGGCCCAAAAGCCGAAAAGAATCTCAGGAATTGAACAGGCGGGGTTCATCCCAAGATCGCAGAGGTGAGCCCAGCCCAAGAGAAACCATCCACCGAGCTTGCATATCAAAACTAATTTTACAATTCCTGGATGATCATATTATGTACCAATTAAACCGAGCTGCGCACAAAGGGGGAATCGATCAGAGACAAAGCCAAGATCTATGAATGTGGGGCTTGCGGCCACGGTTCGCGCAGCAAAGGACGGTGAGGAAGAGGTTCTCGTTGCACGGGATGCACAGTTTCGAGGCCGGGGCAGTGAAGTCGAAGGCCTCGGCCGCTTGGTCAAGCAGCAGCTGAAAGAGAGGGTGCTGGAGCAACGCGATGTGGATGACGTATCTCCTGCATTCCTCTCCCACGTAGATTGCCAAGTGACCCTTTGGGATGTCTTTCGGTACAGGACGTTCTTCTTCGCGAATGCATGCCCAGAGTTTGCCACTTCCGCAGATTCTCAACTTGAAGAAGAATTTATTGAGTGACTTGATCTTCATGATCATCATGTTAGAGAGAGAGAGAGAGAGAGAGAGAAAAAGAGAGAGAGAGAGAGATGAGCTGTTGAACTGTGATGAGAAGAGAGCGAGTTTTATATAGGAGAGTACAGGAGTGTATGGTATTTCAACGAAGGATAATGAGACAATTTGATACCCTTTTGGAAGTTTCAAATGATACGATAAAGGAGTATCGGAGGGATTCTCTGCATGATGAACTGCATAGTACGCGAGCAAGAGTCATGAAGATTGTCGTTTGTTTATGAAAAAGCCCCATCAAGGGAAAGTGTAGGAATCGGAAACAAGAGATCATGGGGAAAACTCATTAAATAAAGTCGCAAATGTGTTCGGGAGAGATTCCCTCCAGGTTCTTGGTATAGTTTAGGAAGCGACGAACAGATATGCATGTCCAAATCGCTTCTTAAAATGTCAAGAGGGTTCCGAATTCCGACGAGATGAGGTTCCATGCATCGCATGTTACTTTAATCCACACTTGCACATGTGGACATCGAGTCACGGGCGGTTCCACGTTGGAGGATAAGGAGCAGGAGTCATCAGAAACGGATCTTGAAGATACAATCCGTATTTTTTCTGATACAATCCGTATTTTTCTGAAATATGGAGGTAGAATTTCAGTCCAAGTTGATGAAACCAGGTAGTCAATGTTAGGGAAATATGACAAACGATAGGGAAGAACAATAAAATCAATGTGAATTCGAATCAATAATAATCAAATTGGACTTTGATGCGGTTTTTTTAAGGATTTATTTGCCCCGTAAAGTTACTAATAATCACCAGCAAAATTCTTTTAGAATACAACAAAATGTCAAATGAAAATACTAGATAACAATTCTAGTATATCTTTAGGGTTTCTCTAGAAAATAATTGAAAATAATAGCTGTAGGTTTTGAAAGAAAATTTGAAAAGACTTGATCATCATTGATCCCAAAACTAATGTATTTTTTTTTGTCTTTTGAATAGAGGCAACCTTTCGAAAAGGTTGCAAACTGAACAATTATAATTTTCAAAAGTTATCTTGAAAAGACATATATAAAAATTTGAAATAAATAAAAAATAACCATAACTCCTTTATAAATAGTCACACTCATGGTTAAAATTTTCATTTAAATAAAAAATAATGATCGTTGGTTGGTGTCAAATCTCATCTACGTGTGCAATCACATCTTTTCGATGTGGGATAAGGCACCTCTTTATTTTACAAATAAACTAACAACACTATAAACACGACAGCAAACCCATTTTACCTTCTCTGCCCTTTTGTGCACTTCACCATTATCAAACCACGACCAATTGAGTTTGTATTAAATTTAACCTTGTGCAGCTTGTTGCCGCCATATCATGTAATGGCGGATTCTCTTCTGGTTCGGCTGAGCTCGGACTAGTCCAAAGGCGTTCAGTCGCTCTTTCAGTCTTTAATAAATGCTGTCGAAAGCACAAGCATAGCCACCTATGATCTGCAAGATTCCATTTTGAACTTCAATCTATACAAACATAGCAGATCGGATGAGGAGAAATGGGTGCATGTCTGGTATCGTGAATTGTCTGAGTCACTGACAGAAGTTCGTCATTCGGTTATCTTTCTACTTGTGGAGAAGTTTGCTTGCGTAGCAGTAGTGCAGAGGAGGAGCACACAGTTTCGGCTTACTGGGGACAGTTTTCAGGGGGCAGATAGGAACAGAAAGGGAAGACCCTCGTTTAGACACATCGATCCAATGCCAGCAGCCAACAGATTTCCCCCAAACACGGGCCATCCAATCATTCCTAATCCTCAGCGTGGTCGGATGTAAATGTGTTTTTGTCTCCTCTCTCTCTCTCTCTCTCTACCCCCACAAGACGCTTTCAATGCGTCTCGGTTCATGTCTTCGAACTGGGGTTGGCCTTGCCGGCGAACTTAACCAAATCGTGAAGCGTATGGCTCGCTCTTCTTCTGTAAAGATCGATTGACCTAAGTGAATTCTGAGTTTGTCTCTCCCTCCAGAGATCAATGGACACAGGCGTCGATCAAAGCGGGCGGGTGAACTTCGACATGTTGTTTGCCCTTTCGCTTTCCAACTTCTCTTAACAATCTTGGTGAGCGACGGCGGCGAGGGTCCGTGATTCTAATATTGTCTCACCGAATGGGTCTATCTGTACGTGCTGGCAATGTTCCTATATTTCAGAATAATATGACAAATGCAGCCGATAAAGAGACTGAATTCACCTTCTATGTTCGTGGGATGTCATGTTTTCGTAATGACCACAAATCAGGGAGAATTGCCAAAAAAGTCCTAAACCTATTGGGGTTGTCTTGCCAATTTAGTCATAAACTTTTTTTTTTTTTTTTCGATTTAGTCCTAAACCTTTTGCGATTTTTGCCAATTTAGTCCATCCGGCCAAATTTGGCGGCCGGAGAGCGACGCGAACGCCGCACGGCGACCGGCGACAATATTTTATTATTTTTTTATTTTTTTTTATTTTTTTAATTTTTCTGTTTTTTTTCTCTTGCCCCTCCCCCCGCTGGCGCGGTGGCCGGCCAGCTCCAACGAGGCTTGCCGGCCATTGCACGAGGGCCGCAAAGCCCTCGGGCCGGCGAGGGTCGCGGCCCCATCCCCCGCCCAAACCCTCGGCAAGGCGGCTCGCCTGGTCTATGCGAGGCCGCCGACAAGGGTTGTGCCTCGCCGGCGGTCTCGGCGAGGCCTAGGCGAGGGTCGCGGCCCTTGATGGCCTCGCCCGCCTCGCCGCGGCCCCCAAGCCTCGCCCGGTCAGTGCAGGCGAGGCCGCCGGGGCTGCGACCTTTGCGGGCGGCCTCGGCCTCGCACGGACCGGGCGAGGCCACCGGTGAGGGTGGTCGGTCGACGGGGGCCGCGATCCTCGCCGGCCACCGGCGAGGGCGGAGGCCGTGGCCCTCGTGCAATGGGGGGCAAGCCTCGTCGGAGCTGGCCGACCACGCCGCCGACGCGGGGGAGGGGCAAGAGAAAAAAAGGAAAAAAAAAAAACAGAAAAATTAAAAAAAAATAATAAAAAATTCTGAAAATAAAAAATCGAAAAATAATAAAATATTATTAAAATATTGTCGCCGGCGCCGCCGGCCCACGTCGCCCTTGGCCGGTCAAATTTGGCCAAATGGACTAAATTGGCACAATCGCAAAAGGTTTAGGACTAAATCGGTCAAAAAAAAAGATTTAGAATTGAATTGGCACAACCCTAATATGTTTAGGACTTTTTTGGCAATTCTCCCCCACAAATCACTCTTTATGTCTAGTTCATCTAAGTCTATTTAAAGCATGGACCTGGACAAAATGAGATGATCAAATGGCGGTATACATTACTAGAACAATAGCAGCATTCAATTGTCCCATGGCCAAGGATATGGATTTTTTTTTCTCTGTGCTGGTAAATTTCAATAACCGTTGTCAAAAGACCATTGTTAAAAAGAAATGGATCGTAATTTTTTTTGGTTCTTGAAAACTCATGGGTAAATGACGCTTTTTTCGGCATTTTTCTTTCATTGTTGTGTCTTGTGTAAAAATAATAATAATAAATGCCCATTTAGTATTTTCCGTTACAAGATACCTAAAAAGATCTTTATATTACTTACTTCTAAAAATTGTCAACTTGCAAGCTAGGGTTTTTGGTTTGTTATCTCGACGAGATTCTAGAGATAATCCAATAGGGGTGTGCAATCGGACCGATTTTATTGGAACCCAGATCGGACCACTCAAAAAATAGGGTTGGGAACCGGTTCCTGGTTAAACCGGTCCGGGAACAGGGTCCAAGTAAAGACTCACCTAGAAACCAGGACTGGTTTTGGAACCGGCTTTTACCTTTTTAAAAAAAAAAATCGTCTCTCTATATAGTGCCTTTGAGTCTCTTTATCTTCGAATAATTGTTAAAAAAAAAAAGCTTCTCTTTAAATCAAGTTAATGGAGAATTGTTTTGAAAGAATTGTAAAAAATAACTGTTCTCATGTATTGTTTTTCTTTTTTAATGGTCCCACTTTCAACTATTACTATAGTCGCAAGACAAATGCTATTAATTATTATAACACTAATTAAAGCATTTTCAGTCCAACTCAAGAAAGATATATTCTTAATAAAACTCTGTTGCATACATATGAGCAAGCACATTATATCATATCAAAAGTATTTGTGGGAATAAGACTAATATTAGATTCATATTTGTTGCTAATGTTTATGCATTATTATGATTTTTGCTTTGTTTTATAATGTTATGAGGATTACGTTGTTATTTTTTCGCTAATTAATGTAAAATTCAAAGTCATATAGGATATCGAACGGTTACAAAACAGGTTCCAATGAAAACAGAGTTGACCCTGTTCCCGGACTGGAAAAACAAGGTCGGGTCCAAAATAGGGTAAAAAAAAAATAGGATAAGGTACAAGATCCAAAAAAGAGGAGCCGGTTATAACAGGGTCGGGTACAGGATCCAGTCTGGACCCTGCCCATCCTGAATCCGATCACCTCTATAATCCAATAGGTCGACGCCTTCGAGGATCAAAAACATAGCGCGGCATATTGGATCGATTGGCCTAACGGGCCATGTTCATTTAGAGCATAAACAGCTCAAACGATTATATTCAACCTTGCTTAAACGGTGACGGATGACGATCCGAATTCAAATTTCGGTGGACGTTAACCTCGGTTCATCGATGTCCGAATTTGGTAATCAATAGAATGGCGGAAATGCACCGAGATTGGACGTCTCTCACCTGGGTGCGAGTCAACGCGAAGAATCATCACCCCCCATCCCTAAAGCTATGCAAAGTTGGAGAGTGTCCCCCTATATGTTGAGCACCTCGGACATCCCTTTCGATCTTCTCCTTTTTCGTGCGGCGAATGATTCGAAAACTCTCCACGGGGATCGGATTTGAAAGACCGCGAATCCCATTCGTTAATCATAAAAGTTCCTTTTTAAAAAAAAAAAATTGCACATTTTCGAAATGCCGAACCCTTTTTGTCGGTTGTTATTATGCTCCCACTCTTATTATCATTTTGGACTTTTTGCTCTGTCTCTTGAGTTGAATCTACATCTCAGATTAAATTATTCATTCAACCTAATGAGAATGTGGAGATTCAAATCTTCTGCATCTCTCTTTTTATATGAGAAGGATAGTTGTTAGGACAAATTCCGAAAATTCCATATTGAAATATCGAAAAATCTTGTAAAGTTATTACCCATTACATCTCGATGATCCGTCGCTTAATAGACCACGAAACTCCGGTAATACTAAGGAAGCATTAGAAATGTCTAAAAGAAGGGAAAAAAACAATAAAAAGAAAAGAAGAGCTACCTAAAAGGAAAGAGGTTTTTAATAAAGAGAAAATGCCACCAAAAACCCTGAACTATGCCCATTGGGACAATTTTACCCTGAACTTTTTTTTATACCATAAAAAACCCCAAACTATGCCCATTGGGACAATTTTATCCTAAACTTTTTTTTGTACCACTAAAAACCCTAAACTATACTACTTGGGACAATTTTACCTTGAACTTTTTTTTGTGCCACAAGAAACCTTAAACTATGCCACTTGAGACACATTTACCCCAAACTTTTTAACTAAAGGGCATTTTCATCTTTTTCTCTTTCTTTTCCTCTTCCCCTCTGCTGGACCAGTAGAGGGGAGCCGACGACGGCCACCCTCGCCGACGGCGATGTCCGGCGAGGGTGGCCCACACCGAGGAGGGTCGCCCTCGACCGGACGAGGGCCACCCTCGCTCGACTCAGGGGAGGGTCACCCCCGCCATGGGCGAGGGTCGCCTGGTCGGGAGCGACCCTCACCGGACGCTGCCGCCGGCGAGGGTGGCTGTTGCTGGTGCCAACTCCCTTCTACTGGTAGGGAAGAAGAAAAAAAAAAAATTAAAAAGAAGAAGGAAAAGACGAAAATGCCTTTCGGTTAAAAAGCCGGGGTAAATGTGTCAAAAGTGGCGTAGTTTAGGGTTTTTCGTGGCACAAGAAAAAGTTCAGGTAAAATTGTCCAAGTGGCATAGTTTAGGGTTTTTGGTGGCACAAAAAAAGTTTAGGGTAAAATTGTCCAAAGTGGTATAGTTTGGGGTTTTTTATGGTAAAAAAAAAATTCAGGATAAAATTGTCCAATGGGCATAGTTTAGGGTTTTTGGTGTCTTTTTCCCTTTAATAAACTATCCCCCTGGCACATGGTTAACTTGTGCCTTTTTCCAAAGACATTTTTATTCTTTTTCTCTTCCGGTAATGAAAATTTTGTACAGTTATCAGACACGTTCTTTTACTCAAAGATTATTTCAATGAATAGAGATATAAAAGAATTATTTCTGGAAAAAGAATTCTCGAAAATAGAAATATTATGAAACGCAATCCTAACGGGTTGTATTTATTTGGTGTGCAAATGGTGCTAAGATTTACATTCAACCTTGACTATATGGTGACCTATGGATCGATCGAGCGCACAATTCGAATTCGAATTTTGGTCAACGTTAACCTCGGGTGATCGATATTCGATTTTGGACATTGCTAGAATTGCGGAAATGCACCGAGATTGGACGTCTCTCGCCCGGTGCATGTCAACGCAAAGAATCATTACCCCCGTCCTCCCCCAAAAAAAAACCAAACCAAAAGCTATGCAAAGTTCGAAAGTGTCCCCATATAATCGAGCTCCTCAGACATCTCTTTCGAGCTCTTCTTTTTCGTGCGGCGAATGATTCGAACCCTCTCCCCGGCGATCGGATTTGAAAGACGGCGAATTCTATTCGTTGATCATAAAAGTTTTTCTTTTTCTTTTTCCTCGAATTTTCGCCCTTTTCGAAATCCTATATTTAATCATAAAAGTTTTTTTTTTTTTTTTCCCTAGAATTTTCGCCCTTTTCGAAATCCTATATTTATTATCCATCACATCCGGAGGACCCGCCTCGCGGTAGACCATAGAATTTCGATAATGCTAAGGAAACATATTAAAAAGGTCTTAAAAAAGAAAAGAAGAAAAGAAGAGATAACCAAAATGGAAAGAGGCTTACCGTGCGACGCGACGCAGGGGAGCGTAGCACCCACTCGCGACTCGCGGCAAAAAGGTAATCAAATCGTAAGGACGGTGATAAACAGTGAACCCGCCCCCCAAAAAAAACAGTGCGCCGTGCGCCCACGGCTTATACTAAACTGGGCCCCCGCACGGGGCTAACCTGCGCCTTTTTTTGGGAATGTCTCTCGAAACCTAGACACGCCCAATCTCTCCCTCTCTCTCTATCTCTTCCTCTCGCTCTCGTTCTCGCTCGCGAAGGGGGAATTCACCTCCCCGATTCATGAAGCAGCAGCTCCTCTGCTGCAGAACGTTCTCGCAAATCTCCGCTCGCGGTCTCCTGCAATTCCACTGCTCCTCGAGCTCCGCGTAAGTTCCCGCGGCGAATTCAAGTTACGGGGAGAAGGGGGTCGCCGATTCGCGCCGGAAAAATGCTCCGGTTAGGGTTGTTCTGATACCCCCGCCGCCGCTCGCTTTCCGCGCCAGCGCCGTCGCTCCGATTCGAGCGTCCCACCGTGCCCGCCGGTATGTTCTCGTAGCGGCGTCTTCGGTTTCTTTTTTTTTTTTTCCCCTCTGGTGTTGATTCGTCCATGGGTAATGTGGAAATCCCCAATTGGCTCAAGGGTTTGCCGTTAGCGCCCACGTTTAGGCCCACGGACACCGAGTTCGCCGACCCTATCGCTTACATATCTAAAATCGAGAAGGAAGCTAGCGCCTTTGGGATATGCAAGATCGTCCCGCCCTTGCCCAGGCCGTCGAAGAAGTACGTCTTCGGGAACTTGAACAGGTCCTTGCTCAAGTGCCCCGAAGTGGGGTCGGGCGTGAGCCCGCAGAATGCTCTGCGGAAGCCGGGGTCGGAGGATGGTGGCTCCGACGGGGAGGCGAGGGCGGTGTTCACCACGAGGCAGCAGGAATTGGGTCAGAGTGCGAAGAGAGCGAAAGGGGTGGGGAGTAATGCTCACTTGGGAGTCCAGAAGCAAGTTTGGCAGAGTGGCGAGATGTATACATTGGAACAGTTCGAGGCGAAGTCGAAGGCTTTTGCACGTAGCCAGTTGGGTATGGTAAAGGAGGTTTCTCCTGAGGTTGTAGAAGCCTTATTTTGGCAGGCAGCTTTGGAGAAGCCTATATATGTGGAATATGCTAACGATGTACCTGGTTCTGGTTTTGGAGAACAGGATGGTAGATTTCGCTATTTTCATAGACGTAGGAGGATGAAGGTGGATTACCATAGGCATAGAGAAGGAATTGATTCCAAGAACAATGAAGTAGATAATGTAAAAGATTCTTATTGTAGTGAAACCAAAGATTTGTCTCGTGGGGATGATTCTTCAGGTTTGGAGGCACATAGATCGCCAACATCTCAATCAGGTATAATGCCGGAGGAAACTTCACGAGCCTGTCGTAGAAGTAACTCTGGTAGCAATGAACTTGAAGGCACTGCAGGTTGGAAACTTTCAAACAGTCCTTGGAACTTGCAAGTGATTGCAAGGTCGTCTGGATCACTTACACGCTTCATGCCAGATGATATTCCGGGTGTTACTTCTCCGATGGTCTATATCGGTATGCTGTTCAGCTGGTTTGCTTGGCATGTTGAAGATCACGAGCTTCATAGCATGAATTTCCTTCACATGGGCTCTCCAAAGACCTGGTATGCCGTTCCTGGAGATTATGCGTTTTCTTTTGAGGAAGTTCTTCGCAAGGAGGCTTATGGGGGAAATATGGATCGCTTAGGTATGGTTTTTCTTTATACTTGGTTACACAGACAAAAACGTTTATGTCCACTATGAAGGATGAAATGTGAAAAGGTGTATACCAACCATATATTGAAACTAAATTGCTGATTTAATGCTTCCAATGCATGAGTTGACTATTCTGCACTCCAGAGCTTCATAATTGTATACAGGAGGTGACCAAACTAAGTAACTGTCTCTTTGACATCAACCTGATCGGATTGCGTCGTTGTTTGTTTTGAAATGCTAAAGTCATGTAGTTCAGTCTTTTGTATGTTGTGGTGTTGCAAATTGCCATTTATAGGGATACATTCGTCTGTCCTGATCGTGTTAAGGCGTTATTTGGCTTTTCAAAAATGATATAGTCATTCCCAACAAAATGGAAACTGAGTGATGTATTAAGTCACATGGACTTCATCTCATGGGCAAAATAATCTAACCCAGGCCCAGTACTTATTTTCAGCCGTTCTCTCACTTCTGGGTGAAAAGACAACTCTTCTGTCGCCTGAGGTAATTGTTGCGGCTGGCATTCCTTGTTGCAGGTCGGTTTTTGTTCTCCTTTACCTTCTTTTTAGTGGCTGTGTGGCATTTGAGTTGTAGGTTTGCAAGATTACTAACATGCTGTTATCTTATTTTGCTTTTTTCAAGGTTGATTCAGAATCCGGGTGAATTTGTGGTGACTTTTCCAAGGGCTTATCATATAGGATTCAGCCACGGTAATAGCTCTGTCATTTGTCTGCAAATTAACCAGATTCAGCTGAGAAGAACTAGTATTCATTTTGTTTCATCATTTCTATGATCTGTTACCTACTTGCCCCTGGGGAAATGAGATATCACGAAGTCATTGGAGACTAGATTTAGAGGGCAAGATCTTGGAATCACAATTCCATGGATTGTCACAATTGTGTAAAATATGAATCTCATATAATATTTTGAGGCTTGGTAATATGGAATTGTGTGGTTGAACCTGTCAGATACAGTAAACTGGGTACCTACGCTGCACTGCCATGTTATATCTGGCTGAACGATGGTTTATTTATATGGACAGAAGGAATCTGAAGTGTTATCCTTTTGGCTATGGAACTATGCTGGGTCTAAAACATAAATAAAAGTTCTAGTTTTATCCTTTCCTATTGGTTGGGTTTGGCTAGAAGGTTTCTCTTCATCATTTTATCCAAAACTCTTCATACTGTCAAGATGGTATTAGGACGTGCCCAGATGGCATATAAAGTATTTTCGTACTTATGCATTGTACATTTGAGGGTAGGTTTTTTTTTTTTTTTTTTTTAATGTTCTCATAACAGATGGTGTCTGACAGGAGTTATATTTTTTGGTTGTTAGTTGCAATTTGGTATGCCTTGGGTTACACTTACTAGATAAATATTTATCTGGGTTTGGGTTGTTGATATTCTTTCTTGCCACATTTACAATGTCAATTTTTAAACTTCAGGATGTTTCAAATCCTTTCAGCCCAATATTCTTGCCTTTATGCGCTACTATATTGGTCCTTTCTTTTCCACAACGTAGGTTTTAATTGCGGTGAAGCAGCTAACTTTGCAACCCCTCAATGGCTTAGATTTGCGAAGGAAGCTGCTGTACGTAGAGCTGCGATGAATTATCTGCCCATGCTCTCTCATCAGCAGCTGCTCTACCTGTTAACCATGTCCTTTGTTTCAAGGTCAGCTTGTGCATATAATTCTCATGCATATACGGAAGAATATCTATGCGTAGTAGTTACTTCACGGTAATGTTTTCTTCTGATGCCAGGGTTCCAATGTCCTTAATACCCGGGGCACGAAGTTCTCGCCTGAAGGACCGCCTGAGAGAAGAAAGAGAGCTATCTGTGAAAAAGGCCTTTCTAGAAGACATTTTGAATGAGAATGACCTATTATCTTCTCTTCTTAGAAAGGAGTCTACCATACATGCAGTAATATGGAACCCTCATATGCTACCTTCTTTGGGTAAAGGATCTCAGTCGCCTGATGGAACTGCTGTCATTTCCTCCTCAGAAAGAGAGAATTCACACCACTATTCTGGAAATGATAGTTCAATCAATCTTTTCAAAGAGATGACAATGTTCATGGAAGCGCTGAATGACTCATATGTTGGCAAGGATGATTTATTTTTTGATTTTCAGGTTGATTCAGGAACATTGCCTTGTGTAGCTTGTGGAATTCTTGGTTTCCCATTTATGTCTGTGATACAACCATCTGAAACAGCATCAGCAGCATTGCTACCCACAAAACATTATACTCAGCAAACCTGTGGTAAATTGTACTCCAGCATTTCTATCTGTCTCAGTTTCCCATTTATGCCTGTAGCTCCAACCTTGGTGAAGAAATTTGCTATTTTACATGTTTTTGCCTGTACCCTTTTATGTTGTCGCTGATTTTAAGAGTCACTAGTCATAATTTTGGCTAATATGACAGAAGGCTTGTTGCTGTGGGGTTTTGCTGTTATGCAGACTAACAGGTGTTTGTTCTGGTCTCAGAACAATCACCCAATGCCCACAGCACATCTCTTACGCAAAGCCCAAAAAGATTTTTCTCTTATTGTGTATTTATTTATTACGAGGAACATAAAGCAAACTGATTGAACTTTGAGTATTTTACTTTACCTCAACAGGTTAACTTGAAGTGTTTGATGTGTTATCGTCCTTTCTTCTGCAGAGGACCGGTCAAATATTTCTGATACTGCTCCACCTCCAATGCAATTGCAAGTAGCATCAAGCACAGACTCAGAGAAGGGTATGGGCAGTTCTGGTGGATTGCTAAGACCACGAATCTTTTGTTTGGAACATGCAATTCAAACAGAAGAGCTTTTGAGGTCCAAAGGTGGAGCAAATGTGCTTGTGATCTGCCATTCCGGTAAAATTGGCTTCCTATCTTTGTCTTGTTGATGGGATTGAGTTTGTGAGCTATTTATGAAAATACAAAGCAACTCACGTTCTAATTTCAGATTAATTTGAGTGATTTTTACTTTTTTAATTATAACAGAGTTTTGTAAAGGTCTAAGATACCATATGATATTCATGGCAATGGAAGTCATCTATCTTGATTGTGCTCTCACTATCATTGTGGAAGTGCACACTCCATTGGCTTAGTTACTATATTGATTCCCATGAAAAATCTGATTTTGTAGACTATCAGAAAATGAAGGCGTATGCTGGTGCCATTGCTGAGGAGATTGGTGTTTCTTTTAAGTACAAGGATATTCCATTTGATCCTGCTTCAGAAGAAGATCTAAACTTGATGGACCTTGCGATTGATGATCAGGAATGCACTGGTTACAGAGACGATGATTGGACCTCAAAGCTGGGCATTAACTTGCGGTATTGTGTAAAGGCGAGGAAAAATTCCCCATCAAATCGAGTCCAACATGCATTAACATTGGGTGGATTGTTTTCTGAAGAAAGCCCATCGACTATTCTTAATCTTAAATGGAATTCCAGGAAATCTCGCTCGAGGACTAGGTTAGATACTCCAGAGAAGTGCGAGCCATGTGACAGCCTTCAGAGAAAGGATTATGAAGTATCGAGGAACAAGTTGGACAGTGATGCTGTCAAAAAGGAAGAAATAATTCTTCAATACACTAGAAGGAATGCCAAGTTTAAACCTGGTAGTTCTACTGGAACTAGCCGAAGCTGTGGCCGCTATGATAAGCAGCCAGTAGAAGTCTCATTTGCCAGTGCTGGAGAAGTACATCTGAAATCAAATAATCAGACAGAAAATACCTATTGTGGCACAGAAAATCCTGCATGCAAAACTGCAGCCTTCCCTGTTGGATTGAGTGATGTTAGCCATGAAATCCAGGTTCTTGAAGCAACTACAGATCTGACCTTGGATTTGATTCCAGCACAAGTTGCAAGTTCACTTGCCAGTGTCACTACATATGTGGGAAATGTTGAAGTGCAGATCATAAATCAAGCTTCAGAGGAGATGAATGTAAAGCAACAATCTGTTGGGTCAGCTACATATACTTCTCAAAGGCACAGTGAAAATGAGTTTTCCCAAAATTTAGGTGGGCAAAATGAGATTTTGGTTAGCACTGACTCTTGTTTTCCTACCATCAATGAGACTGAAGAAAATTTTGACACAGTAAACGCGACCAAAACAACAGAAGTTTCAGATAGTGATATTGTCAATGATTCAGAATTTGCTGAAGTTCCAAGTGTACCAAGCCCTTCATCAAGTCTATGTGCCAAATTGACTTCAGGTTGCAAAGTACACGGGGAAACAGCATTCTTAGAATTGAAAGATGGTCACAATGTTAAGGGTAATGCTGTTGCATGTACAGAAGCAACTCAGTGTGGCATTCCCATGGGACCACATCCTCACGTTTGCAGTGGGATTGATGAGGAAGAACATGAAATTCACGGAACAGGCAACCAGTCTGTTCCTTCTCTCAGTGAAGCATGCACCGAAGCTCCAAAACCAACCTCTTCGGAAGAACAAGGGAGCAGCTATGGGAGTGCATATGGTGAATCACCAGAAAAGGATTGGACCGCAAATGCAACCAGTGATGAGAACCCTGAAGTTTGTTCTGTTGAAATTACAGATCAGCACAGTGCCGCTTCTGATCAAGAATGTTCTCATGTTCAAAGAGATTTTGGTGACAGCAAAGGTGAGATGAATCACGAACACTCTCCTTGCCAGGATGATAGGGAGCCACAAACCATGGAGTCCACTAAAGTAGATCAAGTATCAACAACACGACAGAGAAGGAAGAGAAGGAGTGAATTGGAGACAATAGCAGAAGACCAGCTTCATTGCAGTGGCTTCATCAGAAGTCCCTGTGAAGGTTTGAGGCCGAGAGCGGGGAAAGACGCAACCAACGGAAGTGACTGCATCAGCTCATCAGGATATGAAAATCCTGCCAAGAGGGCTAGGGAATCAAGAACAGAAGTCAAACCTAGAAAAGAAGCTGCCTCTTTTGACGATAAAAAAGAGAAGAGGGGTGGCTCTTTCAGGTGTGATATGGAAGGCTGCCGGATGAGATTTAAAACGAGGGCTGAGTTGATGGTGCACAAACGGAATCGGTGCCCGGTCGAAGGGTGTGGAAAGAGGTTCAGCTCCCACAAGTATGCAGTACTTCACCAGCGTGTCCATGAGGATGACAGGCCACTTAAATGCCCGTGGAAAGGTTGCAACATGACATTCAAGTGGGCCTGGGCCAGGACCGAGCACATACGGGTACACACGGGGGAGCGACCATACAAGTGTAAGGTGGAGGGGTGTGGGCTTTCTTTTAGGTTTGTGTCGGACTTCAGCCGCCACAGGAGGAAGACAGGTCATTACGTGAGCTGACTTTTTGATAGCTACATATCCTGACTAGGCGGGGAATGTGTCTGTAAAATATGTGAAATTGGGCACGAAATAGGTGATTCTGCGAGGGCTAAAAGTTGGCCTCGTGGATCAGTTCGTAGTTTTTGGGTGTTACAGTAGGATCGGAATGGGTGACAGAATATTCATAGAGGTAGGGTAGGAAGTCTGTGAATTCGGGCGCTGTAGTTACTCAAATGCACTGATTGTTTGAATCCTTTGTATCTCCTCATCTCTATTGTCAATTCTACACCAATTCTATTCGTTCCCTCGTGCTGATCCTGTTTGATTGGATGCAATGTATCTTGTGGGCAGATTTATGTCGCCTTATATGCCTTGAAAGGAGACTCCTGATTGTCTTAGCTAACCCATTTCATTGAGCCCCGCAGTGATGATTTTGCTTGATTGGATGATTGTCTAAGTCCTGATGATTTTGCGGGTCATGAATCCGGTTTGCTGTTGTCATTTTGGCCAAGATGATTAATGCGTGCAAGCAATGCTTACTTTTTGCTATGCGATAGAAGCATATTCTCCCTTACAGCAGAGAGACGAAATTTCCAGAGATTTAAGAATGTGGTCAAAGGAAGAGTTCTTATCCTATATCGCACTTAAATTTTATACTTTTGATGAATTGACAATGTTGCTCATCCAAGTGTCCTTGTTTGATCATACTTCTCTTCTCTTTCATTCTTGAAATAGAGATATTCTTTGGATCCATTGAGGTTTCGAGGTTCTTTATCAAAAAGCATATGTCTTGAGATATCAATTGAAGGCTGTTCCATCTGTCTAATAAATATGCCGTAAATAGATTGATGAGATTACGTTATTTATTTTAAATTTAATGGTGCCTATAAATTTCAATCCCCAATTTGATATGGTACATTTGTCGAGCCTATCCTCAACTCTACTTTCCAAGGGCTTTACGTCCACGACGGCGAGAGGATAAGACGTAACAGTTTAAAGTCTTGCCGATGATTTGACAATTTTATTCGACGAAGAGTTGTCGTCTGATCGCACTTCTCTTCCCTACCGCCTCCATTCCTCGCATCTTCCCATCTAGTTCTTCGTTTTGACCGAAATGCCCTCGTTCCAATGAGGAAATTCCCACTCCCCACGTCCCCACGTCCCCAGACCCCTACTTTATAACCCCGAAGTTCTCGGGCCTCCAGAACCTCCTCCCATCTGCTCCTCCTTTTCCACCAAAAAGCAAACACCTTGCGATCAATCTCCCCAGGCAGGAAAGAACCCACCGCTATGGCCGCCGCCGCACCGCCTCCGCCGCCCTCCGATGTCCCCGGGATGCCGGAGATCGCTCCGCCTTCCGCCCGCCGTACGCTCTTCGGCCGCGTCCGCCTCGCCGCGCCCTCCGACGTCCCCCACATCCACAAGATGATCTACCAGATGGCCGTTTTCGAGCACCTCTCGGACCAGTGCATCGCCACCGAGGCCTCCCTCACGTCCACCCTCTTCAACTCCCCTCCCTTCCAGTCCTTCACGGTCCTCCTCCTCGAGGTGTCCCACCTTCCCTTCGCCCCACTTCCAGCCGCCGCCGCAGCAAAACCCTACCGCGGTGCCCGCATTCGTCCCGGTCGTCCGCGCGATCAACCTCGACCTACCCATCGAGGACCCCGAGGCCGAGATCTTCGCTTCCGGGGCCGAGGGCGGCGGCGCCGTGGTGACGGGGTTCGTCCTGTTCTTCCCGAACTACTCGACGTTCCTGGCGAAGCCGGGGTTCTACATAGAGGACCTGTTCGTGAGGGAGTGCTACCGGAGGAAGGGGCTGGGGCGGATGCTGCTGGCGGCGGTGGCGGGGCAGGCGGCGAGGATGGGGTACGGTAGGGTCGAGTGGGTGGTGCTCGATTGGAACGTGAACGCGATAAAATTTTACGAGGAGATGGGGGCGAAGATCCTGCAGGAGTGGAGGATTTGCAGGCTGACCGGAGATGCTCTCTCTGCATATGCCAACATCAATTACTGAAGATGATGACGACCAGCCAAAAAAGCTCACATTTTTAATGTGGCTGAAATGAAATTCCAAGTCATGGTTTTTGTGTTTCTTAATTAGGTCTAATCTGATCTGTTGTTTCGTTGAGGAATTTCGGGAATGAGAGTCTGTTGTTTGTGTTAACTTCCGAAAGCAATCGAATGAACTCAAAGGTGCCTGTTTGGGCTTTCTTTGTTAGCATCTGCAAGTGTATTTTAGTACAGTTCAAGTGTGTTTGGAAATCCAGAGTGTTTTTCCATTCGCAAGTGAAGTCCGGATTGGGCATGTACTTGTTTTCTTCTTCTTCTTCTGCTCATGATTTGGACCTTGTCTTTACGTTGGGCTTTTTGGGTACACCGATGAATCTCCACGATTTTCTCCCGACTCTTGCCGGCCGACTTCGGTGTTGGACCCGGTCCGAAGCCGGCTCAGTAATGACGTCGTGTGTGCTTTTGTGCCTAATCGACTCCGCTAGCCTTCTATGGTCAACGCACTTCCAGTTACATGATTAAGTTTCAAGAGCTGTCCTGTTCCATCAATGAACCGTTCGTCGCCCTGAAGATGAGGATTTTAGTCTTCTGACGTTCTGTCCCCGCTAATGGCTCATGCGAAGGGCGAAGGATTTCTTGTTTCAAAGCTTTCTGTGAATGCTAAAACAGCTCATTCCATATTTAGTCTTCTTCTCTTCTTCTTTTTCAACAGCGAAATGCGGTTGCCATGTCATGGTCTGCGATTAGGTCAACGCATGGTTTCTTTAATCCCGCCTTCTTCTTTAGATAATGTTAGGAGGAGGAGGAGGGTCCGGAGTTGGTATTAGAGTTAGATTTCTGCTCTGTAATAAAGAAACGATCGATAAGAATTCCGAGACGATTACAGAATTTTCTTGGCCGAAAGAAGATGACAGGAGCGTTTTTTTTGGTTTTCCGGCCACCGGTAGAAAAAGATCGGATTGCCATACTGTCTGTGCGGAAATGCAAAATGGATGTTGACCCTTCCCTTTTTTCAATATCTGGAGAGAGCCGTTGACTTGGCAACATGGATCTATCGTAGTCGACTGTACCATGAAACTCCGCATGCTCCGATCAGAGCACGCGCCACGCAACACCTGACAAGGACTTCACTCCCCTGCATCTGAATCTGATTACGACCGCCTCCCGCCCGAAACAAACGACTCAAAAAGTCAGAGGAGAAGACACCTTGAACGGAGAACGAATAATCGATTAAAAAATTCGTAGGCCGAAGAACGAAGAGAACGCAAGAAAAGAAACATTCCGCCATTCTTGTGCTGAGCTGCTTCTATCTCAATCTCCAGTTTCGTTTCTGCTGCCGCCGCCGGTTTAAGAATCGAGAATCCTTCGATTCTTTAATCCCACCCAAAAGACGAAAACTTTCCTCTTGCAATTCCCGGCGACGACGAATCTTGATTCCGGCCATTCGAAATCTCTCTCACTCTCGCCCCTCTCCTCCTCATGTGCAGATCAAGAAAATCCACAGACTCGATCCAACCCAACCCGAGGAGCCCAAGAGGATCATCCAGATCCTTGAGAGCACCACCCTCTTCCTCCTCAATTGACCGATCATCGTCGTCCGCCTCCTTCACCGCCACCTCCATCACCACCACCACCGCCTCCTTCTTCAACAACCGCCGCCGCCGCCACCCCACCTCCGACTCGTCGTCCTCCCTCTCCACCACCCCGTCCTACTCCCTCCCCGCCCACCTCAAGCTCCACCTCCACGACACCCCCCATATATACCCCTTCTCCGAACTCTCCTCCGCCACTGGCAACTTCCTACTCCGCCGCCTCTCCCCCTCCTCCTCCGCCTGGCGCTGCTCCCTCCGCGGCCGCGACGTCGCCGTCTTCCGCCGCAGGCTCCGCCGCCCCGTCGAGCTCCCCCGCCTCCGCAAGCTCCTCACCTCGATCTGCAGGAGCCACCACAGCAGCGTCGCGAAGCTGCTAGGCGCGTCGCTTTCGGAGAGCGATGTCTATCTGGTTTACGAGTTCGTGAAGGGCGCGAACCTCCGCGATTGCCTCAGGAACCGGGTCAACCCGGACTACTCGCCCCTTGCGAGATGGGCCTCGAGAATGCAGGTCGCGACGGACGTGGCTCATGGGTTGGAGTACATCCACCACTGCACGGGGATGAACGGGTCCGGCTTTGTCCATAACCGGATCAAGAGCTCCAGCATCGTCATCACCGAAGATTCGTTGAACGCCAAGATCTGTCACCTCGGTACGTTGACTTTCTGGCCCCACAAATCTTATTCCTGGTTTTTTATCGTTTGCATCTTCCGATCAAAAACAAATCGCACGAAAGGGTCATTGAAGTTCAATATCATTCTAGTATAAAACGTGTTAGTCATTGAATAATTTGTTGTACGTGGTACAAAATAGGGGATCCAAGGAACGTTTCATATGCAGATTGCCATATGTCTGCTGACATCTTATGAAGTTTTGGTCATTTGGGAAAGCATGATACGAGAGAAAGCGTAACATATGTTCGTTAGAAGTGACAGGTTTTGCGGTTATGTTGTTCTGTCCTTTGGACATTTCGTTACTACAGTCGCATGCTCATCCGGGGCATTTTCACTGACTGACAATGTTTGTGAGGATGAAAGAAAAAAACGATTTTTTACTTGACAATCGCGGACTCTCGACTGGCGTTCTCCACCAGGTACGACGGAGCTGTGCGGCGAAGTGGCAGAGGAGGACGAGCCTCTGTCGTCCCCGTACGGACCCAGACCGATGAGAACCAACAGCAGCGCGATGAAGTTCGAGGGAACGAGAGGCTACATGTCGCCGGAGTTCCGTTCCACGGGAACCCCGGCCCGGAAGTCCGACGTCTACGCATTCGGGGTCGTCGTGCTCGAGCTGTTGTCCGGGGAAGAGCCACTGAAGTACTCCTACGACGGAGAGAGCGGCGAGTTCAGGAGGACGAGCGTGATAGAGGGGGCGAGGGACGCGGTGAGGGAGGGCGTGAGGCGGTGGGTGGACAAGAGGCTGAAGGACTCGTACCCGGTGGAGGTCGCGGAGAAGATGGTGCAGCTGGCCTTGGAGTGCGTCGACGACGACCCAGACAAGCGGCCCGACATGGGTCGGGTCGCGGGTCGGATCTCGAAGCTGTATCTGGAGTCCAAGAAGTGGGGCGAGAGGTTCGCCGTGCCCCAGGATTTTTCGGTCTCCATGGCGCCGAGGTGACGGTCACGGGCTCGCTTTATTTTTGGTCGGTCCAGACCATAGATTTCTCGAACATTTTTTGACTTAGATATTTGTGAATATCCATGATTTTTTCACGGGTTCTTTCCCTTTCGGATCTACCATGAATTTGTTTTCTGAGGTTGTTTCATTATTTTTCTCACGTTGCTTATGATGAGGCTCTCTCTCGTTGAAAAACCAACACGTACAGAGCACTTCTCCCACGTAGTGATGCCCTCGTCCTTTAAATCAATTCAAATATCTTGATCCGGACTACATGGTTTTCAAAACACTTTTTTTTTCTGGGGGTACTTGATGTATGTCAGGGGACCAGATCAAAGTCAACGAATTGTTTGGCAAATTGCATTCTCAACAGCAAAAGTAATTTAAATAAAAAGAAATGATTAGATGATGATTATTAATGAGAATAATAATTTATTTTTTTAAATAAAATAATAAATAATTATAGATTGTTGTAGGATTCATTTCTTTTAGAATCTATGGTTCACAATAAATTATTATTTTTATAGTAATCCAAAGACTACGATATTAGTAAAACTCACATGATCTCATTTATTCTCTCTTTTTATTTTATTTTATTTTGTGTCCTTTTTTCCTCTTAGATAGTTTTTGTAGTTTCATATAACATGATGTTACCAACTATAGTTTTTTTTTTTTTTTTTTAATTTCTTGATATTGAAAGAATTATTTTTGTTCCATACGTTATTGTGAATAACATTACTTAGGTATTCTTTTTAAAAGTGTAGCGAGAAAGCCTAATGATCTTTGTTATCATGAAATATCAAATAATTTGTCTTTTTTGAAATCTTATTTTGATTGAAAGAAAGTGTACATAAGCCAACCTAACAAAATTTGTACTTGTAATTGGGGGTGAGCAAAAGAACCAGGACCCGCCAAGACTGCCCGGACCCGGACCGAACTGGCCTGGAACCGATGGTTCCTAAAGGGACCCGCCCGGTTTCGGTGCCCATGGGCGGATCCACCGCCCGCCGCCTGCACGGACCGGTATTATAATAATATATATTAATTTTTATTATAAAAAATAAAAAAATTTGGTTGAAAAAAATTAAAATTTTGAAGGACCCTGTTTAGAATTTTTATTTTCCATTTAAAGCCCTAATTATCTACTCGGTTTTGTGGTCGTGGTGGAATAGCCCTTGCTTGCAGTTCTCTTGTCAAACTCTTGAAGAAAGAAGCGGCTCGTCTCTCGATTTCTATCTTCTCCATCTAAGTCTTCGAGAGTCAAGACTTCGACAATCTCACGACCACACTCACGATTGTCGGTCGTCGACGTTCGATTGCATCTCTTAGCTCTTGATTGTGTCAACTCCGTCGACCACACTCATGACCGTCAACCGCGCCTCCCTCTCTCGACTCGAGCGTGCCACTCACGGCTCTCGATTACTATAAGTTGAATCTGCTCACTAAATCCCTAAATCTATGAGTTCTTTGTTTGTTTGGTTGATTTAACTAAAAACCCTAAATCCCTAAATTTTGATGCTAGTCATGGTTAGTGTTGAGAGAGTTTGTGTGTTTGTGCCGAGTTCATGCAGGATTAACGAAGATGATATTTCTTCGGGTGGAGGAGTTGGAGGAGGAGGGAACAATGTGGAGTTGATGTGCAAGATGCTCCAGGTGGAGCACAAGCTCTTCTACTTTGATCTGAAGGAGAACCCTTGCCACCTCTACCTCAAGATCTTCGAGAAGACGTTGGCCACGTGGTCCACCATCATCGTGCCTTTCTCCGGCATCTCCTAGTTCCTGGATCTCTTAATTACTATGTCAATATCGATGATCAAGAGGCCTCTAGCAAGGAATTGCAGCTCGACACCAAGGCATGTGCTTTTCTTATTCGGGCATTCTATTCCTTGTTTGATGTCATTTCTGGTGTTCGCATTACTTGAAATTGCATGTTGTTGGTTGCAGGTGTTCTACTTTGATGTTGGCGTGATTGCTTGTGAGACCGGCTCCATGGATTCACCGAGAACTGGACTGTTGATGCAGTCCGGTTCTCGGGTGGATCCATGGAATCAACCAATGGGTGGTTCCCAAATCGAATTTTCCTGAACTGATCCTTAGCGGACGGTTCCCAGTTCTAGGGTGGGAATCGCCCGCCTGAACCATGCTCACCCTACTTGTAATCCCATTTATCTCGATAATCTAATGAACACATTCGATAATTATTCATACCTTCTTATTTGTTTTAAATGTTGTTTGAAATATCATAGGATATACATAATTAAAAAGGTCAAAGATGTAATAATTAAAGCTAAAGTTCTTTTTTAACTACTAAAAATCAATTAAAGAACTCAAATAGTAATATGTGGCCGGTTCCCCATTACATCAATTATTTTTTACCTTAGTAATTACCTATCTAGGAAATCACTATAAATTAAAGAATATCACTCGTTGCACAATTTCCTCTTTGAAATAAAAAGATAATGAGTAAATTCTAATCATAATTGTAAAATTTCATGCCATAATATTATGCTTAGATAATATTGCATCTTCTGTTCTCAACTTCGAGTAGCTTAAATATTAAATTTAGGATATGTTTATTTCACCGAAAATTTCACAATAAAATAAAATATTTTACATGAAAATCATTTCCAAATATAAGAGCCAATGATATTATTTGCTAATTAAGAGAATGTGATATCTTTTGTACTAGAAGGAGAAATTATTTTCTCCTAATACACCCATGTTGTTTTTTTTCATACAAATGCACTATTAATTAACGTTAAATTTGATTCATCGGATTGATTCGTCAATCGAATGTAATGGCAAATTTGGGGTAAATTTAATTATTTAAGACATATATACTTATTATTATTTTAAAGAAATTGTATCTTTAGATTTCGAGCTTGAGTTCGAGTCAGTATTAACTTAAGCGTCGTAGGTTGAAAGTTATATTTTCTTTCATTTCATGATCAAATAGCCCAATATCATCGGAGCTCGAGATGAAGGAACTGAGGTTTCGACAAGCCAATTGAGCCGTGCCGACTCAGCCAGACTCGGTTATCCCCTCCCCCATCCCCAAATTCCCACCATCAATCGGTTGAAGAAGCTGAGTTCCGAGCGTTGGAGGTAGGATCTCGACTTTCCCATGGCGGCTGCTGGTGCTGGGAAGGTGTTGCAGAGGCGAATCCTCTCCCTCTTCGCCGCGAATCGTGCTCGGGATCTTCTTCCCACTGGTTAGTCTCCTCTCGCTCCATGCGTCGTTCATGGACACGCAACCAGAACAGCAAACAAACCCTTAACGGCGGCAGTGCCCGGCGAGCATCGATTCCCTTCTCTCTCCTCGACGATTTGGACGCCTGCGTTTTTCTTTGCTTCGCCATTTGCCCGTCGCAATTAGTCCTTTTAGTTAGGTTTGGATGGGCTTAGATCTTTTATTCCTTTCGTTAGCGGAAATGGGTAAGCGAGAATCGCTTAAAGTCTGTGGCTTTTGTCCCGCTGCTCTGGTTCTGTGCTCATATCTCTTCCTCGGAAATGAAGGGTCGTGTCTGAGTTTAGATAATCATGTTCGACTGAAGGGTGATGAGAGTTTTATAGGACTTTATTGCCTTGTCCGGAGGATGTTCAAATTGAGATCTGTGATTGCTTTTAGGAGAGGGAACTGAGAATATTTTTAAGGGAAAACGAAGCAGCAGTTGGTGTCGCCCATGGACATGGCTGGGAAGTCCTTCCCCCTTTTTTTTCTTTGAATTGTTTTATTTTGGTTATGTAAATTTTGTGGGAGTTAGGGATGTCAAGGAGTATCCTACTTTTGGGATATGGCGTTGCCTTTACGTACTACTGGATTAGTTGCTGAGGAGGATGGTAGGATTCGGCATAGCTAATTTCTGGATTAGAAGTGAAAGCGAGACGGACGTAGCATTTCACCAAAGGATAAAAGATTATTGGTGCTGTTTCATCAGATTAGAGGTCTGATTGACTACCTGTTTGTTGATGGAGAGGAAGACACTTCTTGGATATGCAATATTCTTGAGTTGTGTTTCGTATGCTTGTTGGGAACACTAGATGAGTAGATCGGATTGACTGGGCATCTCTTACTCTTATTTGATGCAAGCCAGTAGAATGAGGTTCTGCTACAGATACCAAATTAGGGATTTGCCTCTGGTAACCTGCAGAGATGAGTGGTGTCAAATTATTTGATTACTTTGGGGAATCAAATAGATATCTCACTCTTGAGTGGTCACCAATTGGCAATGGATGCACGAACCAGGATATGTAGAGGAAAATTTCCTTTTTACAAAGACATAAGATAAGCTCTTTCTTAATTCTTCCCTTACTTTCTGATTGGATTAACCTGCAATGGATGTGAACCATGAGCCATCCCCTATTAATCTGCATATCTTTTTCAAGCCAGCCACCCACCACCTAGTGTCAGTCTCCATTGCCTGAGACTTTCGAATTCATTCTCAATCAATCTGCATCTGCAAGCTTTTACACGCTAGATTTATGTTGTCTCAGATCATCCTTGAATGTAGCCATCATTTGTTGATGCTCTTACTTTCTTCTGCTGTTGCTGCTACTCACACCACTTTCTCATTGCAGAAGCCTCGCGACATATCCTTCCTTCTGCAAGTGCATTGTTCAGAAGACACAATCTTTTCGAAAGAGGCTTGAAGACTCAAGCAGAGGCCAATGAGGCCTTGAAAAACCAAGAAGTTGGCGAAAGGAAGCCCAACAATTCCCTTCCAAATGAACTGAAGAGCAATGACAATCCCGACGTCAAGTACTCTGCTATATCCAACTTGAAAACTTCTTCAAGGCATGATCTTGCCCTGGTCTTTACTTGCAAGGTCTGTGAAACGAGATCAGTGAAGACGGCTTGTCGTGAATCGTATGAGAAAGGTGTAGTTGTGGTTAGGTGCGGCGGTTGCAATAATCTACACCTGATAGCGGATCGCCTTGGGTGGTTCGGAGAGCCCGGGAGCATAGAGGATTTCTTGGCTGCTCAAGGAGAGGAAGTGAAGAAAGGCTCTGTAGATACCTTGAATTTGACTTTAGAGGATTTAGCTGGAACCAGAAATTGAGAATGCTTCCAAATATTGCTAGTGCGAATTGCAGATGTATTTCCTTTAGAAAAATTTTGAAATCTTGATCACATCACTTTGTTGGCAGTTGCTTCAGGTTGTAAGGTAGAATTACTGGAGCCTCTTCAGCGCATTTTTGTCGATATTACGAGAATAATGGCTTTTCATTGTCTCTCAACTCTCAATTCACTACACGATTCATTGATTCGTCAGTTCCTGAAAATGCGAGAGTCGTGAGAGCAAGTTATGTGTGCGTCTGGAGTATGTGATGATCATAATGCGCGTTCCGTGACGTTCCGTGTGGGGTGCATCATCCATTCCAAAGCCTTGTCACGCACCAGAGATTTCAAGATCCGATGGATCGAGAAAATGGCCATGATGATCGGGGCAAGCCTTTGAGCTTTTAAGCGCGGAAGTACACATGGATATTCAACAGTATTCTCGAGGTAATATGAAAAATGAACTCGCATATTATAAAGACTTCCTATCAATCTCCATAGTTAAATCTAACACAAAAATAAGATGGAATAAGCAGTACAAGGATGATTCATGAATTGTTTATTGAAATTTGATTTATCTATTGGATTGATTATTCAATGATGAAAATAAAATGAACAATTCAGTTTTTTTTTTTCGTTTCACAAAATGAAAGATTTGGTTGATATTAATTATATTAAAAGAACTTATCCCATTAAACTATTAGTATCAATAAAAAAAATCTATCTTACCAAACAAGAGTTTTTTTTTTTTTTGGGGTAAAAGATCAAGAAGGAGCTCTTGGGCAATCCCAATCTTTTAGCCGTGCATAATCTTCGTCCTTGGTTCTTTTTCGGGGCTTACCAGAAAAAGAATCGCACGCACGGTCCTGAAGGACTCTCTCGGACTCTCCGACTCTCTCTCTCTCTCTGCGCCTCGCTCCTCAGCAGAAGTAGAAGAGAAAGGGGAAGGACGATATGGCGACTGCTCCATGTTTGCCCTCCATTTCTTCGCCTACTTTTCGCAAACCCACAACCTCCATTGAACCCATCAATCCGCTTTCTCGTCTTCCCACAACGTTAGCACTGACGAATCCTTTTCGCAACAAGTTCATCTCACTTTCCATCGCTAGAAAGAGTCCGAGGAGTCCTTTTCGAGGTAATTCAATCGGTGCCCACTTCGCTGGATGCTCAAAAAACGGTTGGGCTTAATCAAGTTTTTCATCTAACTGATTCCTAGTCGTTAATTTCCCCTATTTGAGCTAAAAAGAACCTTGCGCGTCTGTGTTTAGGTGGCTTATCGTAAGAACTGGTTGTGTTCCTGGAATTTTAATATGCAAAGTTTGGATTTTTCAATGGTTGTGAGGAGTAGACCGTTTTCAGGTGTATTGGTTGCTGTACTTGCTGATAAGTAAACACTGTGGAGGTTTGGTGTGCATTAACCAAGAGATTAGAAGAATGACGAGCTGGACATTTCTTTCATTAATCAAGTTAATGAGCTCAAGAATTACCTATACTTTATTTGGCCAAAAGAATGGATGAACTCAGCTTTAGTTTTTTCCTTTTCTTCTTAACTAAATGTCACATGTATCAAACGGGTACTCCATGGAAGTTGGTGTCCGCACTGAAAGAACTGTCTTTATTAGTATACAACTTATTCTGCGTCTGTGCAAGAATCTTTCTGTGTGATAATGAACTGGTAACAACTGTATAGTAAAATGTCCTCAAATGCATAATTGATTAATTCCACTAACATAATGCATGAGAATGTGATCTGCAGATATTTGGGTATGTGACTGCATACTCATAATGAACTTGTAAAATAACTGGGAATTCTTTTATATTTTCACAAGTTACACATTTAGAGATGAAGTACTTCCACACAAGGAGTACAGTCTATGAACATGTGAAGTGGTTCATTGAAGATTGAACTAAAAGAGAAAGAAAATTTCAAATACTTTTTTGTATCTTAGTTGTGTACTTCCTCTGGAGTCCTTGAACTCTTCTTATTGAATGTCTGGATGGCATCAATTTTCGACTTTTGGTTGACTGTCTGATTGGGTTCAGACCTAGTGAAGAAGGAGAATAGAATCTGTGTTCGCTTGATGCAAAGTTATTAAGTCTAGGGATAATTCTTGTAACCTCTCGTGTCCATTGGGGAGGCATTGTCTCTGCATTGATGCTCTTCGGTCTCATCTTTCCTATCTTTCTCCAGTGAGGGCAGTGGCAGCCCCTGCAGAAGGTGTTGCAGTGTTTGATGAGATGGTTGCGGGGACTCAGCGCAAGTATTACCTTCTTGGTGGGAAAGGAGGTGTTGGTAAGACAAGCTGTGCTGCATCACTTGCTGTGAAGTTTGCTAACAATGGACACCCCACTCTTGTAGTGTCAACTGATCCAGCCCACTCTTTGAGTGACTCGTTCGCGCAGGTTCAGCCTATTGGTACTTTCTTAGTTTCTTTGCTGTTTCTTTTTGCCCAATTTGTTCTAGTATCTGATGCTGCATTTCTATCTATTTATGATATGTAGGACTTAACGGGGGGTGTACTAGTTCGTGTTGAAGGACCTGATTATCCACTTTTTGCTCTTGAGGTATGTGGCAACGGCATATGATTGGTGGAACATCCAATGGTAAATGTTGTGTCCTAAGATGGGGTCTAGTATTCTATTAAAGTTAATTTTTTAATGCAGATAAATCCAGAAAAAGCTAGGGAAGAGTTCCGTAGTGCAAGTCAGACAAATGGTGGAACCGGGGTTAAAGATTTCATGGATGGAATGGGCCTCGGAATGCTTGTAGAACAGGTAAGGATATATTTCTGTGCATTTTTTGCAGCTCTAAAAATTGCCATTTTCTGTATGTTAGCCCAACATAATTACCCTCGCTTATTTTCCATTTGAGTTCAAGTTGATACAAGACTATAGTTAATTGTTCCTTTGCTTAGAAGCCTTGTGCTATAGTTTGAACAAATTGTTACTTGTTAATATTTGTGATATTTGAATAGAAGTTACTCGATTGTTTGTGTTTGGAGCTTCTTTTTGACAAAAGACCAATAGAAAATCAGTTCCCTGGAAATTGTGTGATCGTGTAACGATGATGAGGCTCTGTTGACCTTTTTCCAAGGTTGGTGAGCTTAAGCTGGGAGAGCTGCTTGATACACCACCACCTGGACTGGATGAAGCAATTGCAATTTCGAAGGTTTTATCTCCTCTTTTGGAAGTTTCTTGCACTACAGCTTAGTAATTTCTATGATATATCCATTGCATATTTAATGATTTTGAAAGTTAAAATGTTCCAGGTGATACAATTCCTTGAATCACCAGAATATAGCATGTTTACGCGGATCATATTTGATACTGCACCCACGGTAGGGAAATTGAACAGCCAATGTTTCTCAATCACTAGATCTATCATCTTATTAGCAGTTTTTCAACAGGGTCATACTCTGCGGCTGTTGTCTTTGCCCGACTTTCTGGATGCATCCATAGGCAAGATATTGAAGGTAAGAATTTGAATTTGTGAACCCAGATCCTTGGTGATTCAATTTGAATTAGATTCATTTTGGTCAAATGAAAAAAAAAAAGGATGCGAAAGACTTTGCAATTAAACTAAGAACAACAAATAAGCATGTGTTAATGTATCTTTGTAAGTAGCTCTCATGAACAGGTTGTGGTGAATTGGATGGCTTGCACCAAATACTTTTGGTTGTTCCTTCTTGATGACAATTCTTCCCTTCACTCTGTGATATTACTTTCATTATATTTGTAAGTTGCAGTTACTGTGGTTCACCAAGTATAGGAACAACTCTGCATAAAAAATAAAGAGATTGATATTAGGCTCTATAAAACTTATAGGACTTTAATTTATGTTTTATTGGGTCCCTTCTCAAATTTTTGTATATCTTCTGTTACAGCTGAAGCAAAAAATTTCATCAGCTACCTCTGCCATCAAATCTGTTTTTGGCCAAGAAGAAAATAAGCAGCAGGATGCCGTAAGTGAAGAAAGCTTAATTTAGGACTATTTGTCTTTGCTGTGATATTTTAATCAGAATGATTCATATTTATATCTTGTTATGCAGGCTAACAAGTTGGAGCGTCTAAGGGAAAGAATGGTGAAAGTTCGTGAGCTTTTCCGTGACACAGATTCAACAGAATTTGTCATAGTAACAATACCAACGGTAATGGGCTCTATGAAGTCAACCCTACTTGTAGAATTCTATTGCAAAAAAAAAGAAAAAAAGGCTAATTAGATCAGTTATTTAATTGCTATTCTCTGGTTTATTCATCTCTAAGATTGTTGGTTGATGTTTGGTCATACATCTCTTGGTTCTTTATTTGTAGGTGATGGCAATTAGCGAGTCTTCCCGGTTGCATGCATCTCTGAAGAAAGAAAATGTTCCAGTGAAGAGGCTAATTGTTAATCAGATTCTTCCTCCGTCTGCCTCAGATTGCAAATTTTGCATGATGAAAAGGAAGGTAACCTGCTTCCTTAGTTCCGGGAAATGATCTCTTCTTAGTTGCTGGGTTATTAGTTGTGCGGTTATCAAAGTTTTGCACAGATGCTGACTAAAAGCTTCCTTGAATACTTCAGGATCAGATGCGAGCTCTTGACATGATCCAAAATGATCCAGAACTCTCTGGCTTGAATCTAATTCAGGCACCTCTTGTTGATGTAGAGATAAGAGGTGTTCCAGCTCTTAAATTTATGGGTGATATCATCTGGAAATGAGAATGACTATGAGGTAATTGTAGGCCCTCTTCTTCTTGGATTCTACTTTCTTCATACCAGCTTTACTTCTCAACGTAAATGTAAAATAAGGAAATTTTCTGAAGCTTTTCAGGGAATATGTGATGAATTATAGCTGGTACTATAACAAAAAAGGATGAACTCCTTTTATGGTCAAGAATCTTCCTGTAGTCTTGATACCATTTTAAACTCTGTTAAGTTTGGTCGTTTGAGGATCATTCGAATTGGAATCTAGTATTGAGAGGGCATATTTTCATGTCTAGATGTTGAGACCACTGCTTTGACTTTAATATGCTTCCTTGTTTTTTAAGCATGATATATGCCTGATGAGCAGAGACCATCTTTTCTGTCGATTTCCACATTCAAATTCAGATGCCATGCCATGCTGCAAGCACCAAGTCTCCGAAAGACTCTTGGAGACATTTTGGTGACAGGCCTACTTTTGCCTTAGCGGTTCAGTTTTCTTGGTCCAGACTGAAACTTCACAACCAATTGGCATGATCATACGTTGGAGCCCTTTCACATAGTAAGATCGAGCTTCTCAAGGCATATTCTTGGGGATTGCGCAACAAGAATTTCTCTTGTTGTTTATTGGCCTTTGATATACGATGTATGACTCAAGTGATTCACTTCTTTGTTTTACTGGACCGGTTAGTTTTTGTACCCATAAAGGTCAAGGTAAGAGCAGACAACTGTACAGGAAACATTTTAAATGACATCACTGATAGAAATTTCATGCTGCGAATGCATGATTTTATGCAACAATTGAAAATTCGCTGGCGGAATTTGTACTTCAACATGCAGAAATATGAACTATGAGATGGGAAAGAGGAAAAAAAGAAGAAAGAACAGCTAATTCTTCTATGCACTGCCAACGTTGGTAATATCATCGCATTGCCACTATTGAATTTCTTGGATTATAGGAAGTTGCCGGACGAGGTCCATATGTTTCACTGGCATCATTCTTTTAAAGAAATTAAATGGGTTCGTGAAAATTATCTTCACGTCCTTCAAAGGCAAATTCTTTACTTCAACTCATCATCGATGGAGGCCATCAATTATTCCTAGCTGAGATTGCATGTCTGATCCCGCGTAAACGTCCTTCAATCGAAGATTTGAATATTTGGTAGTCCTTGGGCTAGATTCTTACGATGCCAAAGGAACTTGTATTTTTCCAAAAAGAATGCAGTGGTAAGGTTTCATGTTCCAGAATTAAGATCCTGCAATTCCATTGCACTAATCAACATTCTACAGAATATCAAAGGGGGTATGTATGGTATGTACTTTGTACCAGAACAATTTTCTTAATATTTTGAATACAGAATGGCTGAGCAGCAACTTTCCCCAAATCAGATAGAGAACGTGGACGGACCAATTTCGCCAAGGATGGCTGACCTCACATACTCGGTATAGAAAATGATTAAGCAATTCCGAGAAAGCTAATGATCCAGTGAAATCCTCCTGTCTGAGGGGTTGCGCCTTTCTAAATATTTGGCCCAAATAAAACTGCTCAAAGCTGTGAATGGTTCTGTGCACACAGATCTGATGATGATGAGGTTATCGCTGCTTGAACTCACTTCTTTTGGAAGATCAACATGCCGAAGAAGGCTATGGCACGGGCAAGTACGCCAATGAAGACAAGGATAAATATACATGTACCCCAGTTATTAAGATCGTAGCCTTTACTGAAAAGTGCACCACACCGAGTAATAAGCCACACTCCATAGTATCTGCAGTGGAAAAATAAGCAATATGATCAACATTTGTTTCTAGGGTTTTTCTTAGTATGATCACGTCAATGTCTAAACCAATATATGAGGATGTTTGCTACCGTTTTGTAAGATCTAATGGTCTCCCCACATTGTTGGACCATCGAATATTGCGGTGAAGTCTAGGGATAAAGCAAGAGTGGATCAGTTGGCAATTACCTTTCAGCATTTGCAATCACAAATGCTTGCAGAGCCCACTTAGGGTAGCAAAAGTTGGATATGATTTTCAAAATACCACCGTTATTCCGTGTTGCGACGAGTGTCAAAATGACAGGAAGAAGAACTGACCACTGCAAACATCAGGAGCACGTGTGACAAATTAGAAGTAAATAGGGCATTGATCATAGAGTTTCTTGTCAATGGCAAAAAAAAAAAAATTGTGAATTTTACTTACCAACTGGGCTGCACCAGCTTCAAAGAAGATGGCCAAGGCATAAGCAATACCAGTCACACAGTATACAAGGCACAGAAGAACAGTATAATTGTCAGCAAAGGAAGATCTCGGATTGGTGAAGAAATAGAAAGTCGATAAATACACCACTGGCTTGATCACTGTATTGAAGTGGTCAATTGTGTCCTTTGCAAGAAAATAAGCCAAGCTGCTCATCCCAGAAGAACTTTCTCTCCAGTGCTGCAACTTATCTAGAGAAAGTGACCTCAAAGCCGAGATTTTGCACAGAAGGGCTGAAAGACAAATAACAATTACCTTTAGTAACAAATATAATGCAGAAACACGCAATAGAACATGTATGACCAAGAGCTTACAAAAGGAACATCATGAATCTTCTAGAAGGTAAAGTCATTGGGTCAATATTAACAATCACAAAGTCAAATAAAGATAGACATATAATGAATGCTCAAGAAAGTTCCAACTTACAGACACCAATTATGGTATAAGTATAACCAGCAGCTCCAAATGATTCATCGCCCCCATTAGCAAGCGCTCCTAAGCAGGCTCCAGCGAGTAATAAAATTAGATAATCTGCTGCTTGTATTCTAGCTTCACGTAATCTTTGTTTGCCGACCCTGGAAATGTCAACAACATAGAAATGAGAAAAACTTCGCAATCATTGCACATGCCTTCCACAAGACCAATAATTGGATGATTATGAAAAGACACATGATTTCCCTGACAAGCCTTGAATAGAAAGTACAATAAAATCATATTGATTTGGGTTCTTTGTTCAGTGAAGCCATCTTGAACTATGCGAGCAGAAGTTTTGAGTTCACAATACACATTTTAACTCATTTAAGTCCATCCTTTTGACTTGTGTAGAAGAGTCATACAACAGGAACTTTTTCTGCCGATTAATATGTCTTACCTCCCAAGAAAGTATCTGTACTGTGAGATTATTCCTGCAGTTTGCCGATGAGATAAGTCCTTGGAACTCAAGAAATTGAGTCGTATCTTATCCCGCTGCCTCTCAACATTGTTCCTCACATCTTGCCATATTTCACCGGCAAAAGATTGCTCCTCGGTTCCAACTCGAGGGGCATTAAGTCCAACAACTATACCTGCGCCTCCACTGGACAAAATGGCACCAGCATCCTCCTTCATATCTGGAGGTATCGGATACCCGTTGTGAATCATCCACCTGATAGGAAGGTCTTTATAGTTCATGCCAGAGCTTGTGCTTGGAGTGACAATGCCCTCTAAAATGTCAATAAAGTGATCGGGAGGGTTCACTCGCTCTGGCACATGTATGCCAATTTCTGCAAAGTATTCCTCAACTTTCTTCGCAGGACCATGATAGACAATTAGGCCTCCTTTTGCCAGCAGAATCAAATCATCAAACATCCTGAACAGTGAGTAGCTGCACCCAAAAAATTTTGTTCAGTTACCAGAAATTTTTCTTTTTTATGTATGCAACAACATAAGAACAAGGCAGCCTAGAATTGAGACTTTTTTTATAAGAACATCCCTAATGATAGTCGCAGCTACATTAGGTATCCTTATGAACACTGCAAATCATAGACCTTAATGAAAATGGTTATGCATGATAATTTGATGATTCTTGCAGAAACTTGCCTCGGTTGATGAACCACCATGCAGATGTTAACCCCTTCCAGTGCTTCGTGTCGAAGTGCTCTCAGGAGCAGCTGTGAGGATGCACTGTCCAGACCGGATGTTGGTTCATCTAGAATTAAAAGTGAAGGTTCCATCACCATTTCTAAGCCAACATTTACTCTCTTTCTCTGGCCTCCGGAGATCCCTCGCTTCTCGACTGTTCCAACCAGCGAATCTCGCACTGATTGCAACCCCAAGGACTCAATAACTCTCTCAACAACAAGCACTTTATCTGCCTTTGGCATCTTAGCAGGAAGTCTTCAGGTTTTACATGAAAATATAGAAAGAATTATTAATTGAAGAGTGTTGCTGCTGTAGCCTAGCATAAAATTAACGTTTGATGCAGCAAAGTGGTATGAAAGATCATGTTCACATGTGAAAGATGGACATTTTCCACGAACAGTTCTCTGCATAATCCTAGACTAAGAAATGCAACATAATTGAAGAAACTTCTTTGCCTTTTTTTTTTCCAAAATAGGAGATGCGTGATGAGGTATGAAGAGTATGTTCCTAGTCCAAGCTAAAACTTAATCTGATATGGGACCTGAGAGCCACAAACTCTTAGTTTATATTGATGATCTAAATTCTAGCAAACATTTTACAAGCATGCGTTTCTATAATGTACATCGAAGGTATTCTTTCGAAGTAATTAGTAGCAAATCAACTGAACCATACCTGCATTTTGCACTAAACCAGAGATTCTCTTCCACAGTCAAGTTTCCATGGACAATATCGTCTTGTGGCACGAAACCGGTAATTTTCTTGTACGAGTGGATTGATTCCTTCTTCCCATTGATCAGGATTAAACCAGTAGTTGAGCAACCAATAGCTTTTCCAGCCAATGCAGATAGGAACGATGTTTTCCCAGCCCCTGATGGACCCATGACTGCCGCAATGCGCCCAGGCCTTAGTTTTCCAGTAACACATCTTAAAAGATGCTTCTTTTTTCCTTTCAAAGTGAGTGTAAGGTCCTTGAATGTTACTTCGATAAGTGGCCTTTTGCTAATTTCAGAATTAGTTGCCATCGAAATTACTCCAGAAAATGTAAGATCTTTGTTCTGCTGTTCCTTAGCTCTCTCTTTCTCAAGTTGAGAATATGCATACTTAAAAATTTGGGTATGAGTATGCATATTTTTAACTTTCTTTACATTCCCTTTTTTATTCTTATCCATGCTACCTGCATCGGAATCTCCAAGATTATGAGAAAAACTATCTTCTTCAATCTCATGCATCATCTGCATGAGTTCGATATTTTCCCTCTTTCTTTGATTTGGTGGCAGATTTGAATTCCTTGCATGATCAGTTTGCGAAAAATCATAAGCTTCATCGGGACTATCCTGATTTAAAATTTGGAACTGCTCGGCGTCTGCTCTCCTGGAAAATGTCTGTGATAAATGGGATTGCAACCCACTTGCATGCTTTTTTGCAGCATCTTTTGCAGCTTTCCATCTCTGACGTGCTTTGGCAGTCTCTCTTGCACTTCTTGCAGCTGCTTCCCTGGATTTGGCTAGTCTCCTCGCTCTAGTAGTGAGTAATTGGTCGGAACAATTGTAGATGATGAGTAGGAAAGTACTCAAACCAGCCTGCATGAGCATAGCCAGAAACTTCAACTCCTAAATTGTTGGTTGCATATGTAATGTCTTGGAAGAATAAAATACATAACAACAAAACCAACGTTTGGCAAAAGTAAAAGATCTGGAGATTGCAAAAGTGAATGGCCCGTAATGTTCAAGATGACACATTTCATGAAAGAGAAGACATTATGATCGGACATCTGGCATTATCTAAAATACGAGAAAAGGAGATACTAAAGAGATGCTCAAGATGTATATTAAACTTACAATAAGCATAATCCCATAGGCACGGATGTTTTGATTTACAGTGTTCGAATCACAAGAAACCAACTTGAAGCAAGCTGCAAAAGAATACGGATATCAAGAAGTGTGTAAACCCACAACACAACAAAATTGAAGTTCCAAATGCGGAATATTCAATTTCTAATGCTTAATTTCCCTCGATCAATTCACTTCCAATAAAAACTTACGTTGCTCCGATGTGGATCCCAGCCGGCAATAGTGTCTGCAGTTATGTGAAAAATGAAAGAAAATAAGAAACAGGCCATAACTTGGATGGGAGATCAATATTAGAAAACGAAAATACAGATGAATCAGATTCACATCCGATTGAAGGTAGAGAGCATTGTGGAGGTAATCCCGAAAATGAAAATAAGCACTGGAATAAAATTAAATACCCACTATCACATGTGGTTTCCTGCACCGTAGTTGGACAGTAGGATCCCGATGAACAGAAAATCTCCCTGCTCCTACCAACATCAGCCCAAATATTTGCTCCTCCACAAGTATGATTTGGCCTCCCCGGGGGTAGTTGGTAGGTATAGCTGCAAATTATAGCAGCATAAAGTTCTATTGGCACCTTGGGCAACATAAAAATAAAAATGAGAAATACTACTAACTAGGCTGAGCTTACGGTTCACATATGCCAGTCGATATGTTGAGTTTTGCGAGTGGGCAGTATGCTCCAAGTGGGCAGGCTGTAACAGTCCATAAAGATAAAGCTTATAAGTGCGAGAAAAATACTTTTCAATCACAGAATTTTTACAACTGGAGAAGTCACGAAACAAATTTAAATTGTATCATAAACGAGAAGCTAACTAATTTTATGTTCAACAGAAGAATAAGGAACAGATATGTATTTCTGTCTGCTGGCTTCCAGGATCGTCAAGAAGCTCAAACATGCAAACGTTATAGATTATGGGTTTATACCATAGTCAATTCTCCTGTGGGGAATAAAATCAGAGGTCAAGGTCATGTTATCCCATTTCAATAACATAAGGAGAAACTACATGAAAAGTCACTCAGGTAAAAGTGAGAGGCCAGATAATTGGAATTCCATCTTGTGATAGTAAAATTTGCTAAAGATTGTGGTAGGCTTAGGATACTTACGGATCATGCATGTAAGACCATGAGGACAGAAGAATCCCTCACAGCAGGCCTGACAACTATCGGTTCTTGTGGGGATATCTTGTGCATTTTTCAGATCGACTGGTTCATTTGCACCAACACTGCAAGCCCATCCAGGCTCACAACCAGAAATCCAGGTGGTGAGATTACAATTTTTGTTGGGCTTCAGATAATTACTGCTCACTGAAGTTTGAAATAGGTAATTGAAGTAGAACTTCAGTTCTGCTGCTGTACACAAGCGGCGAGCGATATCTCCTATTTCATCAAGTGGGAGCATCATGTCAGATGAGAAAAAAAAATTGTGTTGACAGGAAAATGTCAGTAGATTCTTGGATCCAGCAAGGAAGTGGCAAATGGAATGATAATACCCTGTCATTGGATAACCATCAATATTTAGGGCGATTTTGTCCATGTAATAATGTGATTACAAAATTACATTCAACCAAGATATGATAATCCAAAAGATGAAACTAGAAAGCCTCAGTTATTACAACAATAGTACTCAACTTAATAGCAAAAGGTGTTCTAGATTAACAATCATTAAAAAACAAGAAATATTAGACTTGCCAACTTCTCTAGGGTAAAATAAATAATGTGTTATACCTCCAGTTTGCTTAATGCAAGAGGACAAGAAGTCCAAATTAGATGAAAAATTGAAAGCTCTGTTCCAATCATCTGACCTGAAATATGGAAACATCGCGATTGGGTTAAATATAAACCGATTACAGGTCTACCCAATTATTCCCAGAAAGCTTAATTTGTTAAGAAAGAACATGAAAACAAACCGTCCCAACAATCTGACAAATCAACATCAGAACTTCTGCAATTGCTTTTAGAGCAACGAAACATTTTTCACCCAGTTAAACGTACTTATTCAAGAACAGTTCACCTAAATTGAAGTAAACAAAGTCCATGACGCAGCATAATAAAGCACAATCAAGAATTGTCAAAGTCCTAATTTGCTCAGAAAAAAGCACGCGCAAAATCACACTTTTAACTTCTCCATAGAAATCCTAAACCAGAAAAGATCACGCATTTAACTTTTCTACATTTCTCACAATCCTCATTTGACAAACAGCAGGTAGGGCGAGCGAGCAAGAGAGTACTGACGGATTCTTGATGCAGAAGCTGGACCGGTTATTGAGCTCATACTGAAGACTGTTGGTGACATTTGAAAGTCGGGCATAAGCGAGTTGAGTAATGAGGGGCAGAACAGCAGGGTTGTTGATTTGGTCGTAGTCACTCACATCTTGACACCGCACAAATCGCACACAGCTCAAAACAAGAACGCCCACCAAGAAAAACGACACGGACTCGACGATCCCGAGCTTCCCCGAGCTCATCTTTCTTCTGCAGGGTCGTGGGTCGGAGCACTGATCTCGAGATCGAGCAGCAGCGCAGAGCAAAAGGTACACTCGATGGCGCAAGAATCAACGCATTGGCGATGGGGGGGGGCTGCGAGAACTGGTTTAGAAAGAGATGGGTTTCTGCAAAAGGAGGACAAGATTTGTCCTTGTATTTGAACACGTTCGCAAGTCGGCTCGAGCTTCCATGTGGAGTTTACGGACCAGAGGAAGAAGAAAGACAGGGAAAAGAGACGGAAAGAGCGTCGCGGCGGGTTAGTGGGATTCGTAGGTAGGACCACGTCGCGGCAACAACGCGGACCATCTGCCGGCATTTGGACAAATATTTTTTGGTTGTGGATTGCCACCATCTTCGTTCGGGTCTGTCTGATTCATTTGTTTTCTACAGCATGTTTTCGCAAGAACAGACGTTTTTGAACCAATACACAATTGCACATATTGTCCCCATCCGTGAGTAATTCCTTCAAACCCATCATAGAGAATAACTATGAATTTGACCGGATTGAATTGACCGAAAACTTGAAGTTTCATGTGTATTGCGCTTTGATTTGCTCACCTCCGATGTTTGGCAAACTTAAATAAGATTACAAATGTGAGTAGAAAATCATAAGGTCCATGGAACTAACGTTAACGTATTAATTCATGGCATCGATCTTAGGTGAGAAGGATAGAGAAAATCACGAGAATAATGCTGTCCTTGAATAACCCATTTAAAAATAACTACTAATCAGGAACTGACATGTAGGATTTTCATGCATAATTAGTGACTCATCAACATACAATTGACAATTCACAAAAAAACAAAAGCATACAACTACGAAAAAAACATGCCATTCAGATAAGAAAGATAGATACCAAATAGATCCCAAGCAAAAGGGGAGGGAAATAGAACTATTAACGTCCACATCATCAATTTTCGGCTAAAATTAATCAGATAAATTATGTTGACAAATTGTAAAAAAATTTAAGATTAAATTAGCAGGTTTTGAATTTTTTGTAATTATTTGCAAAAGGAAAAGAAGGCATAAAAAAAGTAGCAAAAAAAGTCACAAAAAACCTTAAACTATGATACATCTATCTCAACTTTCTTTTTGTGATACCAAAAAAGAGAGTTTAGTGAAAAATAAGGGAGATCGTGTAAGTTTGGTTTGAAATTTTAAAAAAATAATTATTTTTTATTATCCGAACTGAAACCCAAACCAAATTGAAAATGTACGAAAATTCAATTTGTATTGGTTCCGATTCCATTTTGGTTTGATTTTGACATCACTAGTTATAAGTTTATGGTTCTTCGCGTCAAAAAAATTTTGTTAGCTAAATATGTTATGTGGATACAAATCTGAAGTTTTTTGTGTCACAAAAAAAATTTGAAGTAAATATGTCATAATTTCACAAAAAAAGTATTACAAAAAGGTGGGTTCAAATTCAAATGACTTGGTAAACCGAATAAAACCTCCCGTACAAACAGATATCCTCAACGATGCAATCGAGTATTAATTAACCTAAAGCATAGAACGCGACCGACCCGTTGACTTATGTTAAAGAATGCTTTGGAGTAATTCCCTACTTCCATTGATTAAGTCTGAATATATTAAATTTCCTCTCATCTTTGCCTCTTGACTTTGCTCATCGCACGCAATCATTTTCACCTATAAAAAACCCTTCACTTTTAATACAACATAAATAAAAAAAATCACTCCTTGACCCCCATCGAACTAACGAACGAAAGGAATGTCGAAAAGGATTAATGAAATTTTTTTAAGCTCTGTTTATTTACAAAAAATGAATAATTTATAAAATATTTTCTTAATTATGATCTCTTGTATTGTTTGAAATAATTAGTCAATGAAATTTCTTTTCAATATTGATAATAATTTATATATAAATATTTTTATGGATGATAAATATCTTCTTTCATCTATTTATTTTAAACGATACAAGCAATGAGAAGAATATTTTCTAAATTATTCGTTTTTCATGAAATAAACATACTCTTAAATCTTATAAACTTTACAGCGCCCCCTGCTTTTGACGATAGAGAGACGAATGGCGAATGGTCAATATATTGGGAAACCATACCGTGTCTTTTTCTAAGTAACGCAATTCACGGCGCACGATGCACAAACGTCTCCATTCGTTAGCTCCGCCCGGAGCGTGTCCTGTTGTCGGGCTGTCGCTGTTGAAGGGCATGATTCAATACAGAACTCTTGTCGTTACATTACACGCCTATTGATTTTCTGACCAGGAATACATGAATGGTTGAATTGAAACAGCACCAAGTATGAACCCTTGATTAATATAAACGGGACTGACATGAAGATTTAGTTGCAGTTTCGGTAAAAGGATCATATCACGCGATCTCGTGCATACGTATGAGAATCAGGTGGCCCGACTGTGTCCGTTATTTCGGCACACGACTTTGTCCGAAAAGACTGATTAATTTTTTTGGTGCCAGTTCAAGGAATTGAACGAGCCACATTCCCATTAAGAAGAAAGAATCTCACTTCCTTGCAATTTGGTACTTCTATCATGAGATATAAGATACAAAAAATCAAAGGTGGCTTTGTATATGGCGAAGTGTCGCGGCACGTGGAAATTGTGTGTCGCCAAGAGAAATTTGCTAAAGAGTGCCTTGAGGCACTTGTGAAGTGATTTTCTTGCATTAACTGTTCCAACGAATTGCGAATTCAGTATGTTGGAAATTGCAACTTTTCTCCAGTATGCTTAACCAATGCTCCGAGGGAGCTCGTTAACAACTTCCGTACAAAAATTATCCCGTATCTTAAGCCTATCATGAAATTCGTCGCATTAAAGACCTTGATGTACAAGTAAAGAATATTTACAGTAGCAATACCTGCAGCAGCAAGCGTTCTGTTTCGACTGCTTTACACAGTAGAGAATTGTCATTCCGAGTGTTAATACCACAAGTCTTTCTCACAAGATTGTATGCATCCGAGTAGATGGGCTTGAGGTCATGGAACTCCACCTTTCCACCCCAATTCTTCGACGATGTTCCAACTCTCGAACGGAAGAACAGTTGAATAGGTTGCCCGATAATCTTGTTTCACGTGATCTGCCTCGTATCATGTGCAATGCGGAAGCTGCTACCGTCCTTTAAATGGCCTACTGCTGTTGGGAGGAACCATTTTAGCATGTTTGGGCCAAGGACCTAAAACGAGCAGGAAGAGCTCCTCAATTACACACAATCCTTCTATTGAATATTGATCAGATTGACACAAATATTAACAGTCATTAAACAATGAGAGAGAGAGAGAGAGAGAGAGAGAGAGAGAGAGAGAGAGAGAGAGAGAGAGAGAGAGAGAGAGAGAGAGAGAGAGAGAGAGAGAGAGAGAGAGAGAGAGAGAGAGAGAGAGAGAGAGAGAGAGAGAGAGAGAGAGAGAGAGAGAGAGAGAGAGAGAGAGAGAGAGAGAGAGAGAGAGAGAGAGAGAGAGAGAGAGAGAGAGAGAGAGAGAGAGAGAGAGAGAGAGAGAGAGAGAGAGAGAGAGAGAGAGAGAGAGAGAGAGAGAGAGAGAGAGAGAGAGAGAGAGAGAGAGAGAGAGAGAGAGAGAGAGAGAGAGAGAGAGAGAGAGAGAGAGAGAGAGAGAGAGAGAGAGAGAGAGAGAGAGAGAGAGAGAGAGAGAGAGAGAGAGAGAGAGAGAGAGAGAGAGAGAGAGAGAGAGAGAGAGAGAGAGAGAGAGAGAGAGAGAGAGAGAGAGAGAGAGAGAGAGAGAGAGAGAGAGAGAGAGAGAGAGAGAGAGAGAGAGAGAGAGAGAGAGAGAGAGAGAGAGAGAGAGAGAGAGAGAGAGAGAGAGAGAGAGAGCGAGAGAGAGAGAGAGAGAGAGAGAGAGAGCGAGAGAGAGCGAGAGAGAGAGAGAGAGAGCGAGGGAGAGAGGGAGAGAGAGAGAGAGAGAGAGGGAGAGAGCGAGAGAGAGAGGGAGAGAGAGAGAGAGAGAGAGAGAGAGAGAGAGAGAGAGAGAGAGAGAATTAACAGTCATTAAACGAGAGAGAGAGAGGGAGGGAGAGAGAGAGAGAGAGAGAGAGAGAGAGAGAGAGAGAGAGAGAATGTACTGATGTCACGTTTCTGTAAACACCAAGGTTAAACGGATGACGATAGCCCTGCCCAGATTTTCTTGCCAGCCATCGTGCTCGTACTCCTTCATAATACTGATGAAGCATCCAGTGGCATAATTCTAAAATTAATCGGAAGGAGAACAGAGCTCTCTACATTGTATGCTAAAAAAATAAACAAGTACCTCTATGGTTGTCATGTTATTGGCCATTAGGTAGATATGCCAGCACAACAAAGAACCCAGTATCATACTTAGGCCAAGCACAGGTGTTCCACATATGACCTGAAAAAAGTACAACTTCTCGTTAAATTCCCGAAATCTTCGTCATGCAAAGAAGAATTTTGCAAAGCAGAAACTATGACAATGGTCACAATGCCCACACACCAGAAAGAGCATGGAGCATCATAGAATGAGATCCATCGTCTAAAATTGAACGATGCCAGCAAAAAACATTCCATTGAATGCCAAAGAAAGTCATTATGGTCACAGTGCACACATTTGGTTTATCTCACTGAGGCAGTATCTAGAAAAATAATTACGAGATATTGTAGAAAAAGAACAATAGTAAGAACATTTCTTTTACTCCATTAAAGTAGCTTGAAGCCTCGTAGTTCCAACACGTACATATTCAGCTTAGGATAAGGAGCTAAGTGTTTTTCATTGGAAAAAGAGATCTTACAACTATACATAAAATTTTATGTACCCATCATCAACAGCAAGATAAATGCACCATGTAGATGAATGTGAACTCCACTAGTGAAACGAGGATCTAATTAAGCTCTGTTCAACTTGAGTATTTATCATGATGAACTGACTAATACTATCACTATCAATGCATAACCCCTGAAGCAGATAGCTTCTAACTTACATAAAAAAGCTTGAGGTGAGATTGTCCCCAAACTTTCTGGTCCTTTTGGAGAACACATGCTATAAAGACGACCTAAGCACACAGAAGGCGTGGATGAGAATATCAGGAAGGTTATCTGCTTCAGGGATTGAGGAAGCTTATTTAATATAATCAGGTGAAGTAGAACATACCATCGAATAGATGCTTGCTACAGTAGCAAAGAAGACAAGTATAAAAAAGGCCTTGTAGTTCCAGTAACCAACACAGTTGTTGATCCATCGACAGTGATGATCCTGCAGCCAAGTATTCATTGAAAGGAACCAAAATTTGCAAGTATCATTACCACATAGAATCTGTAGAAATTTTTTGAAATGTCAGACTTTTTTAGAAGAAATCACACTAGCTACTCTTACCATCCTCAAAACACACCTTCTGCAGGTTCGGCAATGATGACATCTTTGAGGCTTGTATGTAGAGCAAATCTCACATTTCCTTGGATGCTTAACCTATCAGTATTTGTTCATCTTTCAACATTTAGGACCATAGGTAAAAATTTATACTGCTAAATAGATCAGATGGCAAATTAACATTTTCTTCCCATAAAAGATACAGTATTTCACTGAAATATCCATGAAAGTTGAGCTAATGGATATAGGGATATGGTTTGTCATCTATTAACTGCAGTGACTTCAATGTATGCCGCAGAAAATATCCCCATAACCAACCACATTAGCTCATATATGACAAAGAAAGTCACGACACATCATTTCCACAAATGAACCATTGCAAGTCCTTTTTGAGTTTAAAACCCATCATCTCGAGATCCTCTTTTGAAATATAGAGAAGACTTCATTAGTAGAGAAATTAAGAGGATATTAATTTCCTATACCAAGTGGCTCTGAAGATGAAGCGTCCCAATTCAAAAACCATGACAGCTCTAGATTAATTACCCTCCCCTCAGGACATTCGCACATTAAACTTCATTAACAACTACACCAGAAGGGGAAAGTACAGAGGCCATAGATCATGCTAAGCAGTCTAATACTCTTTGACTGAATCAAAGTTATAACCCTCCTTCACAATTTTTTCATAGATCATCTGAAGTTTTGAGTGATCGAAACTATAGGCACAAATGGTACAAACAGAGGGGAAAACCCACTACCCTAGTTTAACTTTTTGCAAGCGAGAGATACCAATGCTTTCAAAGTAGATGAACAAGCGGAACCAAAAAGGTTCGGGAAATCATTGTAGGGTTGACGCAACTCAAATGGGATTGGCATGAGATCCTCCGAATGTCTGTTTCATGAGAATTCAAGGAGACAAAAATAGATACTTTATCTATATCAGAACCTCAAAAGTAAGTTTTGCATCACATCCGTGCATGTTTCTTCTAAAACTAGGAGACTCGATATAAGCTTAATATGAAACACATAGGCACATCTATATACAACAAATGCGTCCACATATATCTGTATATACAATTTCTGAATATGCATGTACATGTATCTTGCACTGGATGAACAAGGAAACATATCACCTCGTTAGGTAAAATAGATTGACCTGATGGCAGTACTTGATCAGTACCTCCCTAGAAAGATTAGACGATCATGCACATAATCAAGCAAACAAATAAGGTCCTCGAAATGCCATAAAAAAGGAATATGCAAAGTAAAATTCCTTTAGAGAGTTCACCAGAATCAATCCCAGGCCAAAGCCGAAACAAGACCTACTACAATGAGCTCTACAGGCATATAACCCCAATTCAATGGCAATGTTCACTTACTATACACCAATGCAAAATTTGATCTTATGGTTCATCCAATGTGTAGCATCAGCATTTACGTATCTGTATCTAGCACTCCGTTCTCGAACTACATACGAAACCTCAGTTTCATACGTCAATAAGCTAATCTGCTCAACCAATTACCTCACTGAAACCGAACAAGATACAGCAATAGTAATGAACTTGTGAAATGGGTACATTCGCGAACACAACAGAACTCACATTTCTCCTGAATTCTTGATCTGAGAGCTCCCTATCTTCAACATCAGGGACGTAAGAAGAAGGAACGTGTCCCGGGTCAGTGTGCACGCAGACGAAGAACGAGAAAAGACTGTAGAAAGCCAAGAAACTGAACACCGAGGCGTGAAACGATCCGTCCGAGCTCCGTAAACCGACCCAATCTTCGATGGAAACGAACAAGGTGACGTAATAGACAAAGCCCATCAGAAGAAACACGGCGAATATCGGAATCGATACGAATCTCTGCCACTTCATCGCGCTTAAACGATGTTCGCCGGAAGATGAGCTGGAGTCGAAGAAATTCAGAATTTATCTTGCAACAGAGGGGCAGCGAGCTCGAGCTAATTTGATCAGATGCGCGAGCAAAGCTTTTTACCAGTTTTTTTTGGGCCAAGGCTGTTCTTATTGGGCCTGGGCTTGGCCTTTGGCATATGGGATGGGCTTGGGCCTCTAGCGAGCTCGTCGTTCTTGGATCGGGAGAGAGAACTCGCATGGCTTTTAAATTAACTGCTAATTAAAGAAGAATAATTAACAGAATACAACGAAATTAATGAAGATACAAAGCAAGGTGTTTGAACACGGATCACTTGTTTAAGCAGGATGAGAGCAAGAACTATACAGTGGCGGTGAATGATCTCCATGAAAATTATTTTTGTGCATCGGTCATTGATTTCTCTAGAATTGATAATCTATAGCGATGCTTCCTCCCATGTACAAATAACGCCTAAGGAAACAAACCGCAGGACATTTACACACCCAGGTCCGCCGGATGACTCGATAGAAGGACATGAAAGACAAAGGTATTAAGATGTAAACTCCTGAACTATCCTCTAGTGTCGTGATTGAGTTCAACCATTGCCGTTCTTAAAAGCTCGGAGATGCAAGGAGGTGCGAAAGGAGTGAATATGGTGGGGGTGGGGGGGGGAGGGAACACCCATGGCCGGACCATAATTCGTGGGGCCGTGTGCAATTATAGCTGTCGATCCGTTGAATTCTACAGGACTACTAGGATCAATGGCCACGCTCGATGCGACCCGAACGGGCAGAGAAATGGCGAAGGGGAAGACAGAAGGCTCTTGTCCTATCCCAAGCAACGTACGCAGAAGGTGGTGGACGCATCAACTATGTTCAATCAATCGACCGAAAAAACAGAGCAGCACGGAGGGACAACGACAGTCTCTCGGTGTGCTCGTTCGACCTCGTACGTCCATCTCCATCGCGCATCATTGCTCTTGTCGCGCGGACCAGCCCCCTTTGATGATCGATCGATCAACCTTCATAGGTAAGGCCATGAAAGGGAAGGGACGGAAAAAGAACAGTAAATTGCAGATGTGGACCTTCGATCTTTTGTCATAATTGGTACACGTCAACGCGAAAAGGAAAGAAGGGGAAAAAAGATGGGGCTACGATAGTCATTGAGCCGGAATTAGTGGTACGAATCCGGCGATGTAATAACCATCGTAGACTAGTAGTCTCGGACACTCTAGGTTTCGGCGTATCATAAAAAAGACGTTTGACACGTTTAACCAAGTTGCCAACATTGTATCTAGACTTATTTGATAAAAGCGACATGTATTGAATGCACATATAATTCTGCTGATTGATCTTCTACTAATTACGCATGACTGACAAGTTAGGTGGAACATAGAAAACGCATGCGTTGTAGGATGTAATCCAAAGAGCTCGAGCAGTCTAATGGCGTCGCCTCCCTTAGGAAGACATAATTGATTCTTGCATGCAGGACAAGGGTGTGCAATTGCAGAAGAGAAAGTAACCAAATAGCCGACAGGGTCATGAAGACCCACTGAAATAAGTCTTTACTGGTTAATTGGGTTACTTATACCCTAACTTGTCTTTTGGAATTGCTGTGTTTTGAGGCCCGTACTTTGTCTACCCAAACTTTTACTTGAATGAGAATGTTACAAATGCTTTTTTGACCCAAAAAAAGTAAAATTAACCCGAGAGAGGGTGAATTAATGAGATAATTGATACGCATGGTGGATTGAATGAAGATTGAAATGAAAATCGCTGTTTATGCCACGCATCCTAAAGCATCCATATACAGACAATCAATTCATCGGGACCGAATGCTTGTCGATGATGGTTCTATCAATCTGTCCTTGCTCCTGATGCAAAACCCTTCTCGTCCAAGACTTTACTTAAACGTATGCATGGACATGAGAAGAGAACTCTTGTCATGCTGGCTCTTCTTCTGTAGGGTTTCCAGAAAGGTAACAGTTGAGGGAAAAGAGAAAGTGATGCAACACAAGTAGGACGGGGGCAAATTGATTGCAAATACACTCTTGGAGATGAGCAGCTTCCGGTCAGGAGCCATAAAGATGCAGCAGGAGAGGACTGCTTTCTTTCGCGTCTTAGGCTAGACTCAGAAGACCTGCTGTTGTAGTAATTCGACCCGAGTGAACACAGCATGAATTGATCTTATCACGATAACAAAAGCTACAGCCCCGACTTCTTGGTCTCGAGGAAGAAATTTCTTGCAAACATCCTACTTTCTGGCGTGAAAGGGACGGTGTTGGACTGGACAACGAAGAGAGCGAGAAGCTCACCCGAGGGTACTAGCTAAAAGAAGGCACTCCGATGATATGGCATGCTAATCTCCTAATCAAATCGGTGTAAACTGAAAGCGTACCTCGGACCAGATCATAGGACAACAGATGCCAAAGACCTAAAACCAGAACCACAAGAACGCACTCAGTACAATAGCATAGAACATAAGACGGCCTTCGTCTCCCCCCCTCCCCCTCTCCTCGAAAATCAAGATCGTCAAGCTTACATTCATAACTACTTTAGGTTTAATAAGTCGACGGGGGCCTGGATAGAATAAGAAAATGATTAATCGATGAAAATATTCTGTAATCCTGTTTCTGAAAACCCTAACTCAAACTTTGTTAACAACAAGAGATAGCACACGCCACACCAGTAATTTGCATAACAGTAGTCTTGTACCCCAGTTAAAAAGCTGGTTTTCGGAACATCTCCAAAGTTTACATGATGGTATATACATAGATGATATTGTAGTGCAAAAACATGAGGAAATCAATTATTGGAAGAGAAACCAACTTTTCACATCATATGTAGGGAACATACACCGTCACGCGCGAAACCATTTTAGGAGGATTGGCGAGATACAAAAAAGCAAACATCACATCTGCGAAAAGCTACAAGAATCACAGTTTCCACAAGAATCCACGCATACACAACTTCTAAAAGTACACAGAAAAATATCTTCCTGTCTTACACTAATTCTCTGGTGTGATCTCTCAGTTGTACTCCATCATTGCCTTTTTCTTCCTCCCACCATGTGAAGTGTGGACCTCAAGCAAAGGGGGAAAAATTTCATCTGTCAATTGCCACAAAAAGAGGACTTTTCTTTCTCCTCCTCCTCCTTTCCCCCTTCCCAAAGGCTAATGCCTCCCAAAATATGCCATTGACGCAGTGCCTCCCAAAATATGCCATCGATGCCAAAAAATCACATCTTAAATTCGTTTCTTGAAATCAGTCATTTTTCTTACCCCGTTCTCATTAAAAGAGGATTTTAATTAATTCTTCTTAGCTTCACCTTTCTAATATAAAAGAGTGGCATATGATACTAATTAGCTCTTAGTTAAGAGTGCTCTTAATGCAACATTGGCTAAGTGAGCTCAAATAAGATGAACTTTTTCAAGAAATCCAGCATATGCAACGAATCTTGTACGACATACAAATAATACACACAACTCTAGAATTGGAATGCATAAGCTTTCAACGGGCTAGTCAGAATTAGAGATGTATTTTCCCCCTAGTAATTCAATCAAGAAATTAGATTGCAAGAATCACAAACAAGAACTTCCTAATATCAATAAATTAATGTTAACTGGCTCTAAATGATGAGAAACATCGCAATTTGGTGCCAAGGTCCCTCATTCTTTTGGCTTATCTTCTATGCAGGTGAACAATACTACAGTTGCTGAATATTGTCTGTATAACATCATGTTACCACACTTAACATTGATTTAAAGATATAGAAGTTGGCAGCCGCAAAGCCGGAGGCAAAAGAAATAAGCTTTCTTCATAAAAAAGATTTACTCATCCATAATTCAATTTCAAGATACAAATTTTTATCCATTCCTGTAGGTTGAGCTACTTGTGTTAGATATTTCAAATCCTATCTACTAGCAAAAACAATCTTGTTTTGAACAAGTTTTTAATGTGCTCGACAAATGTTGCCGTCAATAGGAAGAAATGAAGCTTCATGTGGAATGGCTCCACCTAATAATATGGGGCGGAACGAGCCAAACGAATTTACTCAAGATGATGATCATGTTATTTTGCAATTCAAAACTCAATTTGGTCCATCCTTCAACCACTTGCAGTTGCAGATACTAAAAGCAGTAATTGAGCGATCAAAGCCACATTTTTCTCATCTTATATATGCATACAATATAAAAACCAAAAGCTTCGCTAAGGCAATGAATGTGTTCAACAGATTATGTGCAACATGGGTTAATTAATCTATATTACTGCTCACAGATTACAAAGGATAGTAAGTATCTTACCTTTTATGCCAAAGAAACTTCAGGATCACTTGATGGCTGAGCACTTCCTCCTTCTGTGTATACACATACTAGCTGCTTTGGTGTTGCTGCAATTAATTAGCGAATGTACAAAACATCCCACTAATTCAATTAACCTCTAAAAAATGACAGAAAGAATATTTATATATAAACACATAGTTACAGTCCAATAAGGCCTTTTATATCCAGAGGTGAAGAAAAGACCCTGAAATTAGACATGTATACACTTCTTCAAATACTCAATAAATTAAACTAAGGCCGTGGATAATGGGATACTAGTCATTGATTGCTGATGCAGCATCATCAAGATTCTCAATACTAAACCTCTGTTGGCGAAATTCATGTCTATGCCATGAAATAGTGTGTGAATCTTGATGATGCTGCACCTGCAAACAAATGACTGTGCGCAGCTGCTTGCGGATCATTTGACAAACCTTCTACAGTGAAATATTTGGCCCTCTGAAGATGGAAATAAAACTTTGCGAAAAAAACGAGATAAAAACATATCGAATAAGGGCAAAAGAAAAACAGGAAGGACTAAGGTCCGGAGTATCGTCAAGAACAGGAAATTAAAAGGGAATAGCTTCAAAGATTCCTTATGTCAATGTCTTCGATGTTGTAAATAAACCCTAGCTAATGAAAACTCCGTCCCAAAAATTTTAGCAGGAAAAAATGGGATAAAGCAAAAGGAAAAAAAAGACAACAATGGATCAGTGGAAGAAAAGACATGGCAAAAATATATGGCCGAGAATAAAATACATGTGATGAAAGACACAGTAATGGTGATTCCTAGCAAAGAATGATCTCTCTTCTCTTGGCCTCCGTTGAGGGGAAAAAGATACTGAGCAAGAAGAAGAATATAGAGGATATGGGGGTGGCTGCCCGCGGCGACGAAAGGGATGAAAGAGAGAACAGGAACATAGGAGGCGGCGGCTGTGGCGACGACAGGGATGAGGGAGAGAACAGGAACGGGAGAAGAGGAGTATCAACATAGAGAAAGAGAGAGAGAGAGAGAGAGAGAGGAGATGATGAGGACAGGAAGGAAGGGTGATGGTGAAGAAGAGTAAAGATACACAGTTTCTTATATACGCACAACTATGCCATTTATGCTTTTCTTTTTTGCTTTTTCCCTTTCTTGATCTTGCATGAGGATCAACAGAACATATATAAAGAGCATTCTTAATTTTGTTTGGTAAGGATGAGAAACCCATTACAACCTGAGCGTGACATTTTCTAGACATTATCTACTTAGGTACTCGATTATGCCCATGTGATTAAGAAAGTAAAGTTATCTTTTTTAGAAATAAATAAAGTTGTGACTAGATTGTGGAAAACCAGAGCTGCTTTTCCTTCTGAATTTGGGAAGATGGCCACTGTACTAAATTGGAAAGAAACTTCGTTATATATTTTAGGGGAATAGAACTTATTAAAAAAATATTTTAAAAAATTGCGCGCATGGTCCACCTAATTTAGTTCTCATTAGGGCATCTTCATGTTCATGATTTGTGTCGTCCAGTGTCTATGCGTTGGACTCTTGATTTTCCTTCACCTGCGTATCTCATCCAATCACATACGTAATTTGACAACGTGCAATTAAAAAGTAAAAATACGTGGCCAGCATGAAATGACCAGCTATCATAAGTTAGCTCCAACACCATGTAATTTAATACGACAAGTATACCCTGTTTGTAACAGAACAAAAATGAAAAAGAGAGTTGCCCCGGGAAATGATGATCTTTATGGGCAAAAACGGAATTTTGAAGAATATCCAACTTATTCTATCAAAGCACGATGGAGCGAAAGATCATTCCTTTCAATTTCCAACCCCAAAATGCACCATTAAACAAATCCACTTTTTGGGATTATGTCCGGCAATGATACTAAGAGATAAGATTAAGGGTGTATTTATTTCACAAAAAAATTGAATAATTTAGAAAATACTTTCATAAAAATGATTATTTGTGTTGTTTACAGAAATGATTGATTGTAAAATATCTTCATCGTTCATGAAATTATTTGGATATAAATTGTTATTGATAATGAAGATATTGCTTAATACTAACGATTTAAAAAAAAAAAATTCAAATCATTCATTTTTTACGAAACAAATAGACCATAATATAAAAATAAAATAAGGAGAACCACTATTGCCCCTTATTCACAAAGTCTAATTCTTTGATAGTTATTTCAATCATTCCTTTTCCTCACATGGCCCATCCAAGTAAATTATCCTAGTAGAATGAAAATATTGAAAATATTGAAATTACGAGACTATATAAATCATAAGTCACACGAAACAAAATAAAAACAAACTAATAAATTCTTAAGGTATAATTTAAGCTGTAAAAGAAATAGACTCTAACAAGTTTAGTTCAGCAAAGCGGTTCAAAAATGAGGGCAAAAACACGTCGAAACTCCACTTCGGAAATGATAAATCGATTGAGGACGGACTTAAAGTAAGTTTTCGGATAAGCATTCGAGGATCCATTCCATCAGGATCAGAAGTTACATATTGACATAATTAGGATACACAAAACTCACCGATCAAACGCAGGATCATTCAACCGCTTTCAATTCGAAAGCTATTCGGCAATCATGTCGACGTTGCTGTCCTACCGTCGTTGTCGAAATAATGGAATTTATATGAGGCGAGCATGTTGATGAGATCGGCATATAATTTGTCTTTCTTGGAGATGTGAGGATGGAAATAAGACTTGTCATGATTATCGTTTTGTCCAAGAGTAGCAGCCTCTGTTCCACCATCGATGTTTGACATGCTTGGCTGAGATTCGTAGCAAAACCTATAAATAAAGTCCATTCGTACTTCTACCTAGATTTCCTCTTAGACATCATCAACTCATCATTCTGCCATCATGGTCATATCAAGAACACAGAGTGTAATTAGCCCCCGAGAAGCCTCTCCGATTGCTTCTTCACCAAAAGGGGCTAGTTATAAGATAGCGCCGATAAGTTCAAATCTACAATCGGTCTAAATAAATTTTTGGGTGCGTTTGTTTTGCGGAAATCGTCCCATTTTAAAAAATATTTTTTAGGAATTTTCCTGTGTTTGGTGATATGTGATTGAAAATGTTTTTAGATGTTTGGATGGCATTTGGAAAATGATTGAATAACATTTGAACTTCATCGATAAAGATGATGATGATGAGAATCACTGAAGAAGAGCAGCTTTTCTCTGAGAAAAAAAAGAGAGATTTTAGAGAGTAAAAGAAAAGGATAGAGATAACCTAATAAAAAGGAATGACCTAAAGACCTAATAAAGAGGGAAAGTGTTTTCCCCTTCCCACGCACATGAATTCATTTTCCTAAAATAAAACATAATATTTCTGTTGACCGGAAAATATTTTCCATTGACCAAATCATTTTTGGAGAAACAAACAGCGGAAAGTCTAGAAAACACTTTTCAAAAAAATATTTTCATTGAAACAAACGCACCATTTATGTGCTTTCTTACCGAATGATCCACAAGTATGTTTTTGTCAAATGTCAACCATCTATCTGTGAAAGTGTAGTTACTTACATTTTTATTATATTTTCAGTTTTTTTTTATCTGTAAAACTCTTCAATTGGATGATCATATTAGGTTCTCTCTCTTAGAGCTAGATAAGTAAGAAATCAACCGAGCAACACGTTTAAAAAGCTTAGCAATATTTGCCATTTTAGAAAAGAAGAAGATCATGTTGGTCTTTTTCAAGTACTTTGGTGTTATAGCCACCTCTATCTTAGGGTCTTTTTATCTAAAAGTTCAATGATATCATGATTGCGTAGAGGATTATCTCCGTTTGTGCATTTCCTAATATTCTGATAACATGACCACTGATGACCGAGTCTAAAATTTTAAAGTTCATTTTAATGGCCGCAGTTTGTCACTATCAATTGTTGAGATAAAATTTCCATTGTTAAAGAATTTGCAATCATGGTGCATGATGAACAAAGAATAAAGACAAGAGAAGCAAAGCATATCAGGAGCTTGTATGATCAAGTGATCTAACTATAAGATCGGATATCTTGCCATTCACAAATAATAATAATAATAACCATTAGGTAACGTTCATTTTCTAATCTACAGATTATATTACTCATTGTTTTAGATAAAAGCTATTTATACTTAGTAAACATATCTATCGTAAATAAATGACTCTCATTTGAAGTAAAATGTTTTATATTTAGTAAAAACATCCATTCATAGTTTAACACGTTATTTCTAGCGCTATCACCTTTTGAATTTTTTTTTCTTATTTTTTAGTAATGTTACCTATCTGGTTTTTGGCTTTTCTTACCTACTTGATTTCACATCATTCGATTTGGTTAATTAATTTTTGCCTGCATTACACTCGAGGCCAACCATTGCTTATTGCTAGAGAGGGTGGCACTATCCTCTCCACAGGTTGGTGAGGGTTGTGTGACTCTCACCCGCAATTGGAAAGGATCATCCTGTCCTCTTAAGAGGTCAGCAGCAAGGGTGGTCGACACTTGCCACTGCTCTGATGGGTCCCCAACTCCGACAAGAGCTATCAATGGTTATTCCACTGCCCAACCACCTTCCCATTTCTCCACTCTTTACTTTTTTTTATCAAAATATTTTACTTTCAGAAACAACATATAGTTTGATTTTTCAATTTATATTAATTAGAATAAATATTTTACCGAAATCAAATGAAGCTCTTTATGAATGAATATAATTTACCAGCGATGGTTCATTGTCTCTTAAACTACATATTGAAAACGAGAAGATTTATTGTGACTTACTGCAATAACATAATTTCTATTAACAGGCTAGATTCCTATTAAAGATTTCGACATACCACAAAACAGGTGAAATTATTGGTAATGCCTGCATGATATATACTACCCAAGATATTTCATCCTCCTTTTGAAAAAAGAATAAGAGATTTTAGCAGAGGATGAGGCCCGACTTTACTTTTGATGAAGATGGTGAGATCTGACCATGGGATACATACATGTCAAGAAATAATATTATTGGGACAATCAATCCATCAAACAAAAAGGACGGACGAGTCAGAGAGATTCCTTCCCGTCCCCACCTCTCCATTGGAGATGGGTCCGTCCGTACAACCCGATGTGGCTGCGTCTAACTTTTCCACTCTTTCTTTTCTTTTCATTTCTTTCATTCTTTTTTTTTTCTCCATTTTTTTTAATTTTATTTTTCCAGGTTCTCTCCTTTTCATTTCCTTCGAAAATGACAGCGACCACACTTGCATTTGGCAATTTCCCTTTTACCATAATTCTCCAAAGCAATAGAGAAGCAGACACTTCATACTTTTTTCTGCAGAGGAGCTCACCTAGAAATTAAATGATGACATTCTTGAATTTCTCTTTTTTCTTTGTGATTCGATCTTCATGTCATATTATGGTGTACTCTACATCTTGGCCATCTTGTCTTGTTAAGTGGCCTCCAATCTTCTTAGCATTTTTGAAGAAATTTTAAAAAAATAAAAATGAGCGCCTCAATTTCGTTGATATTCGAGGAATTTATTAAAAAAGTAAATATCTGAGTTTCCTTGAAAGTAACATTTTCGAGATCTCTCATATCATTGATTTATCCATTAACAATAATAAAATTTTTGTAACTGTTATTCATAGATTTTGCAATAAAGAAGTGGCTTGACGTGTAAGGTATGATTTTTGAACTGCTTTAAACGTGTTAAGGGATGATGATTGGAGAAAATAAGACAATAGAGGATTCGAGAGAAAAAAAACAACCTAGTAACATCATTTATGGGTACACCACTTACAAAGATGGTGCATTTCTAAGACGTCTTTTTGACAATGACTAGTCTGTCGCGTCATTAAGAATGAATGGATTCATTAGTCACCTAATTCTCTGTTCTTACTTCCTATTATTGCATTATTACCTAATTTTGATGGATTACCTAATTTTGATTCCATCCATTTGATCATAGAGAAAAACTGTTAACCCTCCTTTTTCTTCTTTTCTTTAGTCCATGGTTTCTACCTTCTCTAGAAATCAAACTCACTATTTTGAGGATTTTCTAAATAACTTAGGTGTCCTATATACATATATATATATAGTAAAATCATTTAACTTGGTTTTCAAGTATTTAAACGTTTCTTGATTAGAGAAAATGTTTGATTATGTCAAATAATAAAAGTATATTTATATTATTTCCATTAAACAATTTTCTCAAGTGTGAATGCTATTTAAACCCTTATTTTTCCTTTTTACAATAGTAAACATCTTCATGATATAGTTAAATAAATATTAATTAGCTGGAACTAACAAAAGTAGCACATTTATTTCCTCATAACATAAAAAAGTACTTTCAAGTCAAAATAATGTAACGGACATTAATTAATTTTAATTAGTAAAAGAGGAACAAAAATTTCAAAGATGTTAATAGTTCTTATGACATTAATCTTCACAGTAGACGAATCGCCATTAATGGTAATGATATATGTTGAATTTGTCATTTCATTCCTCACAAAAATTCCAAAGGCACATAAAGCTCTCAGCAATTTTAACAAAAAGTCATTTTATGGTCATTTCCCTCTATTAATCTAAAATTTAATATTTCATTGTTGCGGTTGTGAAAAACAGATTATTTTTCCTTTCGATGCAATGAAATATATTGATTTTCGTTTCTTTAATGACCGATTTTATCCATAACCATCTAGACTATATTTTCATATGGCAAACCAATTTATTTTCTTTAATATCATGTATTTTTTATATCGAATTTTCCTTCGAATTGAAAATTCTTTCGCGACAATTTACTTCTTTTAAATGTGTTAAATAGCAAAACAATCTCCCCCCCACTAAGTAATCGCTTCATCCAGGTTGACTAACCTAATTTTAGATCGAATCATAATCAAACCAAAAAGTCTTCTCTCCGTCGTTATAAAAATCATTCTCGTTCAAGAAAACGATCTCCTAGTTCCAAAACCTTCTACCTTTCCCATGTAAATTCAAAAGCTTCTAGCTTCTTACCCATCGCCATCGAGCTTTGACTTCTAGTTCATAATCTCATTTGATTCCACAGACTTGGCTAGCCTCATAAAACTACATAGCCCTTCTTTTTTCTTCCATAGACACCTATGGTCATGAAATAATTATGCATGGTCTAGTCCCTTGTCAAGACCAACCACTTCGATGGCTTTGCCATTTTCCAACTCGAGTAGTCAATGACCACTTTTCCTTACCTTCCTCTCCAATTGCTCCCTTCAATCCTCCTATCAAGGCTAAAAAGCTTGCCAATTCAACCTTCTTCTCTTCAAATTAAGAGTATCCAAAGTGGGTAATCATCGAATCCATCCGTTGGTTCATCATGGCCCATCGAGACTATCTCGAGCCGGTCGCTACATTCTCTTCATGCGTATGCGAAATTATTGGTCATTGACTGATGTTTTCAGATGCCAAAGCTGATGAACTTGGGTTGCAAACTTGCGAGATACTTGATTCAATAATTTTCTGGTTCGGCATCATTATTAGGTTCCAAGAGACTTGAAAAAGAGGAATACCCCACTCTTGTTGATCTGGAGCTGTCTTTTCATTCATGGAGGAGGAAAGCCTGCCCTACTTCATGGCCAACAACCTTGTACAGCTTTAGCATCTCTTCGTAGATCCTTTAAGGCCCGCAAAAATTCCTCCCTTTTATCCATCAAGGTAATCGCGATCTTCGGCCTTTCAAATAGAGCTGTTTCGCATAGAAATTACGAGTATGACCTGTTTGATGGATTGGAAAGGCAAAATCTCAAAGAAAAGGTATCTTCGTCATGTCTTTTAAGGCACATGAAGTGTCTGGGATTCTTTCAAAAGCTAGGTTAATTTTTTAAGATTAAGCAACCTCAGCGCCAGGGTTTCGACACGATGTTTCCCGAATTAGATATACAGTTGGCATCGTACAAGATTTCACTAGACGAAATCTTTAAGATCGATATACATTTCTTCTTTTGGTAGATTGCACGATTGTGAACCCAATCCTAGCCCAGTACGATCAGCCAATGTTTGAGCGAAAGATCTGTGGGTAACTTTCCAAAGTCTCGTTCGATTGTTATGAAGAGACACCAGAACTGAAATAAGAATTATATTCTGTTTCAACTGCATCTCCGATCGGCGTGTCGTTTCAGTATCCAAGCTTAACTAAACTTATATGCCGGATATATCCGCGGTTATAGCTCACCAATCAAAAGACCGGTCTTTACGATAAAAAGAAAAGGGACGTAAACCGATTGGCCAGTGCATACGGTCGAATGAGAAGAAAGTCTCTTTCGAGAGAGGGAGGTCTTATGCAGTGAAGGAGCAAGCGACAGTGCGATGCGATGACCCACAAGATTTGAATAATCGCGCTCTCCTGATTAGTGGGTAAAGCAGTCATTAGATGATTGATTAATTCCTTGTTTTGGTCGAGCTGATAAGACAAAACGCATGTCAATCTTTCAAAATTCGAATCGATGGCAATGCGCAATTGGATCATGGATCTACATCTCCTCCTAAGCTCGTGCCTTGTTGATCCCATCTAGGGTTTTATCTCAGTTGGCCATGACGAATCTCCACGTGGGTTGACGAGAAATCACTTGATCGTGGCGCTGAAAGATTTTTCGTGCGCAACAGGTGATGGACGACACGGGAACATTCACCTGTGGTTCCAGATTTTCATGTTTTCCTCGAATCTCGCGATGAAATTAGACCTAGAAAAAGTAACATAATCGAAAGACTACGTGTAAATCTTACATTGATTTACACTTGTGGTCCTCCTCATCAGATGAGATTTTTCTTGTTGATGAGGTAATGTTTGGGACTGTTTTGTGCCCGGATATTTTACGATAATATTTATGGGGGGTGAAAAGGGTATTCTATGAATTTAATTTACGTACGGTCGATGTTGGAATGTTGACATTTGAGAATTCCTAGATTAGTAATTGTACTTCGACCTTGGTAACTACCATGCTTTAAAGGGTTATATCACCCTTTGAACATGAACGAGAGCTCGAACCTAGATTGTTCCATGAAGGTGCAAGCATAATTCGTATTCTCCTTTTGACTCAAAGAACAACTATCTATTTGCATAGTTTTTTTTTTTTTTCCAACCAATATTTTAAGCCCGAGATTTCTTAAAAAAATGTTAGTCAGTGCATAGGAAATTGTCGTATCATCGATTACCTTCGAATGCCAGTGCATAGGAAATTGCCATATCATCGATTACCTCCGAATCATCATAGCACATGACTCGCGGGAACGATGATCAGGTCATGTGATCGCCGACCCACTGTCTGCCTCAATCTGACTCGATGGCACGTATTCATTATCCTGTCGGGCGCAACCTGATTCGACAGCGGTGATTCAGTAGACGATAAGAAATCTTTTTCATCGGGATAACATTGTGATTGAGTGCCCATTTCCGTCCTCGGTGGGAAAGCATTGAGCTCTCCCAATTATGGAGTGATTACTTTAATTAAGCTCCTTTCACCTCGTTAATCAAGATGAGAACCCCTCCTTTTTCGAGAGTCACGAATTATTCTTCGCCCCCATGCTTTGTTAAGAGTGGTTTATGTTCCTAATTGCTTTGGTTCCTTCGAAACAGTGGGCCATTAGCATTACATTATTGCCCTTAATCCGTACATTAATAATACCTATGTTGAACCCTCGGTTTGGCTCCTTTTCATGCCTTTGATTTCTTCCTTTTTTTCCCCATTATGTCTATACATACTTATATGTGCGGTTTAATATATATTTTTCTCAATAATTTTGTGTTTAAATATATTCGGCATCAATTATCCACATGCTTCGATGTAATGACGGATGTGTGTAAAACAACGTTCAATTCCAGATATACACACGAGTTCCATTATGGCTTGTGACTTTCCAATTAACTCAAGCAATCAGTATGATATCTCTTTTATCCAAAGGTTCATTCTCTCTCTCTCTCGTGAAAAAGGATGATGTGACTAATAATAAAGCAGAAAAATAGCACAAATGAAAATGATTCATAAACTTTTAAAAAATTATAAAAAAAATATAAATCTATTGTAATTATGCCAATTCAGTCCTAATTTTTTTTTACCAATTCAACCCTAAATTTTTTGTAATTATGCTAATTCAGTTCATCCGAGCAAATTTAGCTAGTTAGCTGGCGTTAGCAAAAATTTTTTGATAATATTTTTTCGAATTTTTTTATTTTTTCCTTCTATTTTTTCTTTCCTTCCACCCTTGCCTTCTCCCTCCGAGGCAGTGGCCAGTGAGCTCCAACAAGGATTGTCGGCCACTAAACGAGGGTCGTGAAGCCCTCACTAGCCACCAGCAAGGATCGCAGCCCCCACTAGAACTCCCCCTCACTGGTGGCCTTACTGGGGGCGAAGGTGGAATCATCTAGGTCTTGGTGAGGTCGCTGATAAGGATGGGGAGTTCTGGCGAGGTCGTGACCCTCACCAATAGCCAGCAAGGGCTTTGTGGCCATTGCCCAACCATTGAGAGTGGGGGCCAGAGAAGAAGGCAAGGGAGGAAGGAGAGAGAAAAAAAAAGGAAAAGGAGAAAAAAATTAAAAATTATTAAAAAAATTATTGTCAGCATTGGTTAGCGTCCACGTCAGTGCTAGCTGGCCAAATTTGGCCAAATTGACTGAGTTGACATAACTGCAAAAGGCTTAAAACTAAATTAGCAAAAAAAAGAAAGAAAGAGATTTAGAATTGTATTGATACAATGGTAATAAGTTTAGAACTTTTTTTGTAATTCTCCTCATAAACTTTCGCTCAATATATAGTATAATCCTGGGACTTTTAATTTGTTTAACCAAAAAATTTTAGTACATATTCAATTTCATCTTTGAATTATATGAAGATATTCAATATTGTTATTCCATTAATTTAAATACATGTTTAGTTTAGGAACAACATCAAAGATTTTCATATAGTATAACTTTATAAGGATTAAATTGAATATGTACCCAAAATCCATGGACATATTGAATAATGTATATTGGGCCCAAATTCAGGATTGTTCATGCAACTATTCTTGATAAAGTTAATGACTAAGGAACATGCAAAAGTATGCTTGAATTAAGGTGGTTTTTTTTTTTTAATGCGGGTCCTACTTGTCTCTTCTGTAAATGACCTGCACTGCATGTATACTATGGTTGCACTGAGTAATAATTTTATTTATTTATTTATATATATTGTGCATATAGATGGTGGCCCGGTGGGGTTTGGAAGCTTTGGACTTCGCGTTGGGAAATAGGTTTTATATAAGAGAAATTATATGTTTCTTGCTTTATATAAAATATCTTGAAATCCATCGTGGGCTTATTGGTTGGAGCCAACCGCAACATTAGGTAACAATCATATAATATAATATAATATAATATAGTACATATCAACCTAAACGTTAGGTAAAAATCATATTTTATATGTATATATGTTTAGGCGTTGGTCCCGAGAGATTAAAGAACAAAAATGACTTTTACGAGACGACGTCGTTTACACAGTGCTAGTGGAATATGTTTCCGTTGTAATTTATAATATATACCCTCGCCATTTAAAAATAGATGATGGTGATGGTGATCTCCCACCAAATTTACAGCCCGACCCGACTAAGCAGATGCGGACAATGGCTGAACGGTTACTTACCATTTTTGTTCTTGTACGATGAAAATGTTTATGTGCACCTAATCTTAAAATCTTAAGTAGAATATATATAATGTATATAATATATATTATTCGACGACTATAAAGTATGAACAAGACAATTTCTGCAAATTTGCTGCAATTAAAGTGCATAAGTACGTTTCTTAACGATTACCTAGACATACGAATCTCGCTATTTTTGAGAAGTGCGTGCTTCCCGATTTTGAAGCAGTCCAAATCTCATTCCTGCTTTCTGCATAACTAATTAAAGTGTAAGATTCCATAACAAGGACGCAGCTGGATCCTTAATGCGTGCCACACCTGGCCAAATAGAAGATGAATGCATCTTGTTTTTATCAAGAGAATAACGACACGAGAGTATGAGATTTGTTAGTAATTGCCTAGAGTTATCGGATTTAACTAATAGCCATTTTCGTTTTACTTTTTGCATTGGGAATAAATGTGTATATTTATATCTATCATTTGATGACTAGGAACAAGACGATCTATGTGAATTTGCTCTGATTAAAGTGCATAAGTTACGTGTTTCATCAATTATCTAAGCACGCTAATCTCATTATTTTCACAAAAGAGTATGCGCTTTCTAATTCCGAAGCGATCAAGCCTCACGCCCACCTCCCACATAATGTCTAATTGAAATGTAAGATCACGTGATGGGTATGCAATGGGATTCTTAATGTGCCCTATCCACGTGATAGATCGAATATTAATGTACTTGCTCAGATCTATCGAATTACGATACTACCCAATTTTATTTTTTTTAATTTACTTTTTGGACATCAAAGATGAGCATATATTGTAGTCCATTAAAGAATGCGAGCTAATTCGAAAGCTAGGGTTTATTAGTAGTGTAGGTGCACGGCGGTGATTCCATGGATCGTGCAATGAACAAACTTTAGTCACTTGGGCGACTCCTGCAAATGTTAGCCATTTGAATTTCAAGCAGGTTTGTACGAGGATGATGACATCAGTGCATTTAATTATGTAGTCAATAATTCCACCAAGAACAAGTGCCAAGTCTCAGCATATTTTTCAAATTTATGATAGTTTATCTCAAAAATAATATATTAATGGACTGTTTCAAAGATAACTCCGGGCAAGCACCGGGGACCTTAGGTTTCATCTACATCGCCAATCGCCATTAAATTAAATGAAAGAATCGTATGGCAATATGCACTCAACAAAAATTTGCCTATGTGCTTAACAAGATTCGACTTTGCTGATACTCACCCTAAACTAACGTACATTTACTGATCTGCCGTTTAAGATTTCTAAATATATGTTGACACTCTGTCGGTCATATGATCTCGTACTTTTTGTGAAAAATAATCATTCTGTCTAAACCAGAGATCCATCGATATTGATGTCGAAACATGAGATGGGTTATTTATCGGTCACAAGCAAGTTGCATGGCCTTTCAGAGTTTGATTATTGTATGATCTTTGTTATAACTTATTTAAGTCATTGATTAGCCGAATTAATAATGTCCCACGCGAAAAAGCGCGAAGAATCTAGGGCAAAAAAGGCCAATGGGCTGCAAAAAATTAAATTGGACGAGATCATTCTCATGTACTTTAGGCTTGTAATGTGATGAGGCTCTATACAAACATAGGAGAGGCCCATCTCCATAAGGTGGCCTATATAATAAGTTCCCAAGTCCAAAGAATTAACATAGGATATCATGTTTATGTCCAATGGAATTATTCATATTTGAATACTGGGGGACAATTTTTTTTGTTTTGTTAGCACAAGATATCCAAACCTTTCAATTCGATTAATCCTAGATGGATCCATGGAAGCCACACCATCGACCACATGCATCAGATAAGGTTTCCAACTACAATTGATATTTATCAAAGGAATGATTAAAATCTGATTGCATGATGTTATCATCTTTTAACATCACTTGAGGAAACTCTGTTGGTATGAAATAATTGTATCCAATCAACTCGACTAGATCCAAGAAAAATAAAATCGAATTCGACGAGACTTAATAAAAATTGACTTGATTTTCAATCTCCTATTACATTGTCAACAATTAAATTAAAAAAAAATTGTTGAACCATATTCCAATTATGTCAATTCAATAAGTAATATGCCATAAATACATTGTTGGTCAGTCTGTAACAAATGCTTAGGAAAAGTGGTTTGTCTAATAAGATATCAAAGCATAGGTCAATGATTTGAATTCCAACACTCCCTCTACAATTTGTTATCCCATTTGCAATATCGATATAAAAGATTATCAATGTCGATCAAATAACATCCATCATCCAAGGATCCCAAAAGTGCAAATTGTCCGGGCGACCCTCGCTAGCCTAAGCCCAAATCAAGTACTATGTAGATGTGCAATTCTCATTAGCGAATTCGACGGAGCCAGTGACGAGAACCTTAAATAATCGATGCATGTGACCGTGACCGAGGACTCGATCGAGCTCCACTTGCATTAGCGAACAACATAGTTTACATTTTCTAGTCGCCGTAAAATCACGTGAAGAGAAGAGGCCATCAGGACGACGTGACGAGGTGGTGGCGGTGCACGTAATTCTTCGTGAGGTGGTCGTGCTAGATTTTATGACACGGCGGTGGTTGTGCGGCGTTGTGGTTGAATTATTGCCGATTCCCGCCTGACCAGAAAGATTTTGTAGTTTGCACTTTGCATGCCCATTAACTTCCCCCCCATCCAGATCATCTCCCGAATCCCCGATTTGCTGACGTGTGTGTATTTTCCACCTAATTGTTCGGTCAAACCGGTGAGCTACTCGTCCCACGTGGCGCCGTCTCGTTGGCCCACGCGGGCCATCCGTTTGACTTCCGAGAGCTTGACCTGCTTTCTCCGGTCAAACGTTTCTTTATTATCTTTAGTTCCATTAGGTGATAAACGCTGGATTTCAGAATTATGATGCGTCGTGCATGTTGACTTTCGGAAGGAGATAACGTTAATATCATGGGACGATAATGAAGGGCACGAGCATCATCACTTCGCGTTTAGTCAAAAAGGCGAAGTGAAAAAAAGGCTATCTCCACGACATCGCTTTTTGGCTAGGCTTGAGTTGGCACTAAAGCTGAAGTCCCTGCGCTCCTCACGATCCCCTATTTAAAGGCATCTCTCCATCTTCAAAACTCCATACATACAATCTCAAGCTCATCTGCAAAAGAAAAAAATCAAAGAGAGATATCACAATGTCTTCTACCAGTGCTGTCCTACTGTTCTTCCTCTTCCTCTTATCTTGTCCCACCCTGTTTGTGACTACCTCCATGGCTACCATGCGTCCACTGAAACCCGTGCCTCCGGGCTATGCAGGTTTCGACCCAAAACGGAGCTCGACGAGCAGCAGTAGCTTTGGCAGCAGCGGTGGCGGTCGAGGCATCGAGAGTTGCTTGCCTAAAGGGCTTCGGCATAATTCCGCTCCTAGCCGATACGTGAATTATCAACCCCTTGGGTCGCCCTCAGCTTGTTCTTCGAGCAACGACACCAAGAGCCCGTGAAGACTATCGAAGTGCAATGCAAAGATTGAAGTTTCTCGTATTAAGAAACCGGTGATCTAACTATATGTTATTGCACGTGATACAACCAATGCATACGTAATGTCTACAATAATGGAGGAAAGGGAGACACAAGTCGTCTGATTACTCCATGTGTGTATACACGTATATAGTTGAGAATGCTTCTCCATTGTAAATTTGGGTGAATGTCATGACTATGCCTATAAATGAGTAGTTACATTTTATTTTGAAGATGAATAACCTACTTTTCACTCGCCCGACATGATCTAACAATTTATGTGAAACGGGCTAGTATAAGCCAGAGTATTCAATAATCTTCCCACTTCAAATCGCCCCTCGCAATGAGATATGTATGCTAGTAGATCTCCCATCGATTATCCATTATATCTGAGATTTTATTTCACCTATATTTTTATCCATGCACAAAAACTAACTATGAGGAGGAGGAGGAGGAGAGGAGGAGGTGGTGGTGGTGGTGGGGGTTGTGGAGATTTCATACTCTAGGTTAGCCGTGAAAGAGAGAATTTATGACCATCTTTCAATGACGATTAATGATTCTATTATAGTTTTATTTTATTGTCAAGCCATTATAGTATTGACTATTCTTTTGCTCATAATTTTCCTAGCCATAGCAGCTGAGCTGGAAATAATAAGATTATTATTCACCTCTTTCCTTTAGTGAAGCATCCTATGTAATAACCCGTTAGCCCGACAGCACAAACTGTCTTAACTCTTATGTGTAATTATGACAATAATATTTGTTGTGACAACGTCTCCTAATCTACCTATAAACCACATATATATATATATAGCTAACAATTATTTTGGAAAAATTGCCCAAAAAGTCCTAAACTTATTGTACGGCAGTCAATTCAATCATAAACCTTTTAATTGTATCAATTTAGTTTTAAACATTTTAACAATTTACCAATTCAATCCTAACCCTTTCAATTGTGCCAATTTTATCCTACACCTTTTGACAATTTTCCGCTTTAATCCTAAATATTTTGATGATCTAGCAATTTTGATTTTGGACTAATTTTGTCTAGAAATCACTTATGTAGCGGTTTAGTTAGCATCGGTTGTCCTATATAGCACAACTGGCAACAACGTGGACACTTTTTAAATTTTTTGAAATTTTTTGAAATTTTCTTCTTTTTCCCTTTTTTCCCTTTTATTTTGTTTTTATTTTTTAATTTTCCTCTTTTGAGACCTTAGGCAACGCTACCCTTGCTTAAGCTAGCGAGGATCACCTTTATCAGGGATCCGCGACCTTCATTGTCTATACCAAGGTCAAGCGATGTCTGGTGGAGTGAAAAAAAGGAAAAAATAAAAGGAAAGGAAAGGAAAATTTTAGAAATAAAGAATTGCAAAGGTTGCCCACATCGGTGCCATTTGTGCTAGGTAGAACAACCAACCTTGACTAGACTACCATGCCAGCAAATTTTTGCCAAAATTAACAAGAAAGACTAAATTGACAAATTATCAAAAGGTTTATAACTACATTAACACAACTTCTCTGAATCTATGACCATCTTTTATTCATTTATTGAAGATTATTGATTCTATTATATTTTTTTTCCATCAAACTATTATGGTATTGACTACTCTTTTGTGCATAATTTTCGGCTAGTTTACATAAAATGGAAGACAACACAAATGGTCTCTGAATTTTAGTCCAATTTGCAATATAGTTTCATGGTCCATGCATTTTGGTCTAATATTTATTAGTTCAATGTGATCTATGAAATTTGCATTTTGGTCTAATATTTATTAGTTCAATGTGATCTATGAAATTTGGTATGATGTTCAATATAGTCCTTGAACTTTGATCTAATATTTAATTTGTTCAATGTGTCTTATGAATTTCAATCTAATGTTCAATGCAATTCCTAAACTTTTAAGTATTTTCATATAGTTTAGAAACTACAATAAATATGGATAATTTAGGGATTACATTGGACAAATCAAAAGTCTAGAAACAATATCACACATCGAGCTAAACTTTAAGAACCATATTAAACAAAGTAAAAGTTCAGGAATCCAATTGCACATTGGATCAAAATTTAGAGATTATTTGTGCTATTATCCATGCATATAAAGGCTGATAGACCAAGCATAAGAGCAAGTCCTAGGGTTAACGAACTATGAAGAAGATGGGGGCCGAGCAAGCTTTGGCCCATTGGGCTTACGTCTCTACAATGCCTGGATTTTCGGCCCTATATTTTACATTTTTCTTTTTCCTCCTTGTTTTGCTGATTGAATGAAATTGTGGAGAATTGAGAACTATGGAGTTAAATTGGAATTCTCCACTAATTTGCACTATAAGCTACAGTTAGCGTGCACAAAGTCACTATTTATTATCAGTAATTTTGACATATCTCGGTCCTAAACTCTCCAAAAATTGGAAATATCAAATGCAAATGAAATCATGTCAAATTTATGATTGGCTAAGTGGTTAATTAATAGACTTTGAGCTCGCAATGCTCGTCCAATCATTTGCTTCAACAAATGTAGACATTCCTATGTCTATGCTAATTGCCCGAATTTTATTTAATTTTTCCCTTTTTTCCTCTTTTATTTATCACACGATATATTCAAGTTTTTTTTTTTTTTTGAACTCGACTAATCTCACGGATGTACTCAGATCGTCCTGCTCATGTTCTCAGATTGTCCTGTTCATGCACGTCAAGTATGGCTCCACCTCCAACATAAAAGATTCTTTGACTAGTTTACACTTTATCGACTCAATTTACTCAATTTTAAAGTAAACTTTTCGTTATGGCAAAAGGTCAACATTGTCTTTTCCTATATTTCCAGGAAAACTCCATAGGCGAAGATTTTGCGAGACTTCTGGCCAAAAGAAAAGATTTCATGAGACTTATAAATAGGTTTACGAGCTTATCTTAATTAGTAAAGAGAACCTCTCTTTCTCTCTGTCTCTGTGGGCGACCAGAAACCACCCAAAATCGCAACTAGAGTTGCTCGCCACTCTCTTTTTTCACCGTACCGTCGCCGTCGCCGTCATCATCGATTCACCGAGAAAAGATGGAGATGAAGAAGCCGCAAAACCCTAGTTTCCACGACCAGCACGTCGGGGACTCGTGCAGATCGTTCAAGAGGAGATGTAGCCGGCTGGTGAAAGAGCAGAGGGCGCGCTTCTACATCCTCCGCCGCTGCGTCGCCATGCTCATCTGCTGGCACGACTGCGGCGACACTTGACAGTAGCCGAATCCGTACCGAATCCCATTTTTGTTCCGTTTGCTGCAATTTTCGGAGTCAGGCGTTCGCTTATATTACACACATAAATTCACGAAATGCAGAATTATTTCTAGCCACCTGTAGAGAGAAGACTGCTGTAGTATATATGCATATCATACTGGCGAACCCAGAAAAACCAAGAGATATGTACATGAGATATTAGTATATTATTTTGAAGGAGCATGTCTCAAGTTCTTCTACTCAACTATTCATTTTGCCATACATGATGACTGCCATCTGCTGGTTTCGAGTAATACAGATCGATATGCAGGAGTTAGGAGGCCGCTGGGAAATTTGTATCGCACGTGGAATTATACGGAGAATTCACGCTTCTCTTCGAGATCTATGTCATCGGTTTCTTAGTCCCTGTGTATGGAAAGATGAACTTATATAATTACACACAACAAGAAAAGATGAATTTGCAATACAAACAGGTCGGCGAAAAGTGCCATGTATGTACAAGTTACATCAAGTCATACCGGCAGAACCTAGCATTGGATCCTCTGGCATGAATGAAGGAACGACGACAAGAGGTTGATTCTACATCATGTTATACCGGGTTCGATGCGCTATTCATCGGATTTAATTAACTGTTTAGATCATGTAGATACAAACTCGATGCATTGGGTCCATACAATAATTCTTTCCACCTTTTTTTTCGGTGATACTATATTCCATCCGTCCTTTCGCACGCATGCTTTCCACGCCTTTCGTTTTTTGTCTCAGCTTTTTTTATCATCAATTTTCCGATTCCTCTGATTGATAAATTTTCCCTCAAGATCGATGATATAAATTTAAAACTTAAATTTTTGCTCTTTATGTGGTGTATATTGGCCATAAGTCCAAACCATCTTTGAGAAAAAGATCCACCTTCACACGTCCTTTTATGCATAAGGTAATGTTTCCCAGGCGATGAAGAATTGCTACTCGAGGGCTGACCAGACAGCGAGATTTTTAGAACAGTGTGACATCGTACAAGATTCTAACGCCGTGATACTTTTCATTTGTTCTTTTTTCCTCTGGAAAAATTGTAACCAGTAATTGTTTTTCCTAAAATGAAATTTCCGATGGTACGTTCTCATCTTTCAATTTTTTGCCCAAGAAAAAAGGAAATGATATAATCAATGTTTTTGATGATTGATCCGAAAATAAAATAATGACTTGCCTCCATATAATTTCTTGCTAATTTTTTTCAATTAACTGTGACCCAATATGTGAATCAATTGTAAGGAGAAAATTAAAAAGGTATCCTAAAATAACGACGATATCAAACTTAGGTGTCCCTCTAAATTATAAAGGAGCAGTGTCAAATTTTTGTTTGACTCGATTTGACTATGACGTGGGGTCTTTGCTCAATTAGGGAAAATAATCATTAATATTGCATGAACACATGGTTTATAAAATAACTGTACTCACATGTACAATTATTTATTTATTTTTTATTTCTTTCTACATTGCCTTTTCTCTCGAAAACCTAAACTAGTTCATAGATTTTGTATTTTCACAAATATACCAATTTAAAATTTTCGTGATATTAATTTTAAATTTTTCAAGTCAATCGTGTAAATTTTATTTGCTACTTTTTGTACATTATTGTCGGGACAGAGAGGAGGGAAAGAAATGAAAACAGCCGTATTTTGTGGGAAAGGGTAATAGGTGACTAAAAAAAGGACTGCAAAAGCTAGCCACATTGAGCACTTGTCTAATCACAACAGTGCCTACCTTTAATTATTGTACTGATATATGCTAAGGGGCAATAGTGACTCTGGTAGGAAGTGAGATTAAAAGAAAATATTTGAAACATCATCCAAAAACATATCTCGCATTTTACTGGTATTTCTCTACTCTCGAAAATACCAAATTTAACAAATTAATTTTACCTTGAATGGCCACTTTAAACATTGGCGTCAATCATAGCTACGAGAATGCTGTTTGGTCCTTTACATGTGGGATTTTGCTTAGGGTTAGGTGAATGGTATATGCCAAATAGAGCTGTAAAAGTAGTCATTTATTGTCGATATTTTCTCAAAATATTTCAGTTCAACGTTAGTAGAGATGTACATTGCCTCACGTAAGTTATTGACATATTTACTTTCTTTTGACATTATTAACTATATCCGACGAACTTATTTAAAGATTTACATCTCAAGTTCAATGGAATCTTTCTTGCTCTTTATGTGTTTGTCCTTTTTTTTAAAAATGAAATATTAGCTGTGAACATTCAATAACCCAATAATTCTGCATTCATGTAGCAATAGTCATATAAGATGTGGATCCTCATTAATTAAGGATGACTGCGGCCCCATGGTAAGTTACATCACGATGATTAAGGTGCACCTAATTCTCGAGGAATTTATGCAATAGAGTCATATAAGATGTCGATCCTCATTAATTAAGGATGACTGCGGCCCCATGTTAAGTTACATCAAGATGATTAAGGTGCACCTAATTCTAGAGGCTCTCGGTGCGCACGGTGGAGTTGTGGATGAGGGGCATGGTGGAAAAAGCAGTAGAAAAGAGAAAAAGGAAAAAGAAAATAACTATTGATAATTTAGAATGTCCATATGCTGACTTGTAGGACTAGATAAAAGTGGAAGTAGTTTAGGTTATATTTGGAGGACCGGATAAAAGTCAAGATATGATAAAATTTATTATACATTGTGTTGGATTCTTGTCTAAAACAGAATAAGTTTGAACATAAAAATGATATAATTTGGATAAATATATTTCACGTAGGGGAGGATAAAGATTCTTATGTCTATAATATAAAAATTTATTTATTTTAATAACATACTTATTAAAATAATACATTTTAAAAAATAATAAAATGCAAAAAATAATTTAAATTCCAATATAAAAAAAAAGAAAACAAAAAAAAATAACAACAATTTTCACTTTAATTTATTCATTTTTTATTTATATAATTGAATTTATTTCTACTTTATAATGTATATTCCATGCATATATATATGTATGTATTTATATTTATTACACATTTTACATATATGACTAGATTTTATTATTTAATAAAAAAGTATTATTTAGAAATGATGGAAGGGAATAATGAGGGGGGGGAGAGAGAGTAACGAAAAAATAAAGCACAACAACCCATATTTCATACGAACAAATTCAAACTTGAATATAATCTTTCTAATTCTTGAAAGTGAGGAACAAGGAAATTTCTCAGAGAAACCCGACCATCTCTTTCTCTTTTAGCTCCATGGCTCTAGTTCATGTTGAAACTTTACGACTCCTCAATAACTCTTTGGTTCACACACATCAAAGCTCTACAAAAACAATGTGAGAGTCAAATAGAAAATTGAAGCCCTCTTTTCTCTGTAACTCTCTAGTTCAAGTTAAATGTTCGCAAAAATAGGAAGGGAGTCAAAACTCATTCTTCTCTATAACTCTCTAGTTCATGGTTGAAGTATTATACTTTTCAAAATTGCAAAAGCGAATGATCATGCTTTCTCTCTCTTACTTGATTAGGCATTTGCTAGCTGATCTATATCATTGTGTCGTTGAAATCTGTTTTCATTTCTTGTCATAGTCAAACTTGTGGCTCTAAATACTACAACAAGCTCCTTTGCTGTTTAAGGTTTAAATTGTACGATAATCATTGATTGATTTCTTGAGATTGTCTTCATTTGTGCATTTGTGGTTTCTACAGCAATGAATCATGAGACTTTTATCATCTTTGTTTATGCATTTTTGGGTTCATTTATACCAATATGTTGTTCATTTCAAATAGTGGACATGATAAAATATAAAATTATTTGTCTTATTTACTACAATATACTAAGCAGTAATTGGGATAAAGCATAATCTCTGAATTTCATATCCTATTCTATTTAGTCCTATTCTAATAAGAAGTCCAAACAGCTAAATGATTGGCACCAACATAGGAAGAAGTGGAATAATTGCAACGCAAACGCACACACGTTCACAAATCCAAGACTCGAGCACAAAGACCTCGTAGTGTCATTATCAACTTTCCACCTTTGTTTTTTGGCCCTTTTCATGGTGTTGGTCCTTGTTAATGTGTGCATGCATATTTGATATGGGCATCGCATTATTCCTCCCTAAGCTGTAGGACCAGACTGAAGGCGTTGCCACGGGCAAAGTGAGAGAGGTTTGTGGGTGAAGTGATTACACATTAACAAGGGACAAAGGAGGCCTCGGCTCTCCTTTCTCTTTGCATGAAAGAATGGAAAGAAACTCATCATCTCTCTCCTTTCCTCCTTTTACATTTCACATGGCAAACGCCATGAGTGAGTACTCGTCGAAATGCTATGGTCCTTTTCTCTCCCACACCATATAACTCATCGAACCTATTTTTGTCATTTCACTCATTGCTATCATTGGACGACTCACCGAGCAACTTGCAAGGAAATCGCTGGCCAAAATGCTAATTTAGATATTTCTATCGTGCGGATGTCAATTTAGTCATAAATCTTTTAAAAAGATTAGGAAATTATCCATGTCATCAAAATTAGTCAAAAAAACCACATTGGTAAAATATCAAAAGGTTTAGAATTAAATTGAATAAGTTGAAATGTTTAAAACTAAATCGATATCCGTATAATAGGTTTAGGACTTTTTTGATCATTTTCCCTACTCATTATTGTCAAGGGATAATCCACCAAACAACTTGCAAGGAAAAATGTCGTAGGAGAGTTATTCGTGTGGACGAAACGATGGATAAAACCGAAGACGATATCCTCGATTGGTATAAGCAGCATAATATGGCAGTAGTTCCCGAGAATTTACATCCTGCATTTGTGTTATTAAAATTAAAGAATTTTATCTGTATTTTATATCCATCTGGTTTCTCGATAGTGTATAGTTGTTACGGGAACAACTGCGTCAACATACCAGTGTGAAAAATTGAGAAATTAATTGCAAAGAAGTAAATGCGATGGATGAGAGCTGGATGTGGTCGTACTTATTGAAAGGTCACTTTATTATTAGAAGTGTGATTCTATTTTTTATAAGTTGTGAATGCGGTTCTGTGAATTAATATCATTGTATGATAGCTTGTTTTGATATAGAATTATCACTTTGCTATTGTACTTTTCACAACAATCGAGTCTTGCGTTCCATTTATTTTACAAAAAATGAATAATTTAGATATTATTTTTCAAAAAATAATGACTTAAATCACTTACTAAAAATGAATAAATGAAAAATATATTCATCATTCACGAAAATATTTAGACATAAATTGTTATTAATAATGAAAATAGTTTTCATTAACTAATTACTTCAAGTAATACAATTGATTATTTTTAAAAAATATTTGTCAAATCATTCATTTTCCTCTAAATAAACGAAGCCTTAGGGGTGTATTTGATATGTGGAAAAAAATTATTTGGAAAATATTTTTTGAAAAATGATTACTTAAATTGTTTAAAAAAATTAGTCAATGGAAAATATTTTCATTTATTTTCCTAAACGATGTAAGTGATCATCTATCGAAAAATGTTTTCCAAATCACTCATTTTTAGTGAAATGAACACACCCTTAGATTAATGTGGCCAGACAACTTGGCAAAAGTCGAGAGAGGGCCATTGGTGGGCATGTAATGGATGGTCCATAAGTGAGCTCGCGATGGATGAAATCACTAAAGGTATAGGTGTCCATAAATATCTTGTCAAAGTCCCTGTCGATTCGATTCGATTCGATTCAGAGAAGAAAACAAGCAAGGAAGATTCAATCCAATTACACCGATTGGATCTTGTTTGTGGATCTCTCTATGGTTCGATCGGCCATGTCCGATTTTGTTCTTAGATGTTCTATATTGATTTTATTCTTGAATAAGCTTCACATTGTAAATCCATACAAGATTGATAATTTTCACCGTGACTTGACTGACATGATGTAGATATCCTTGGTTTTGGTTTTAGAACTTATCTCCCATTCATATAGTAATTTGATGATTTATTCGGTCGGTTTCCATATCCTAATTGAGAAATTTAAAATCGCTTCACTTAGACAAATTAATCAAGAAAAATAGGCTTTCATTATTAGTAATACTACATGCCTAAACGTTTTATTTAGTAATGAAGATGTTTTGTATTAACCCATTTTTCTGAGTGATATAAATGATCACACATTGGGAAAATTATTTTCGAAATATTGACTTTTCTCGAAAACAATATAAATCAATCAATAAGTAAACTTCTTTCACAAATATTTTGAAATTCTTGTCTCCTTTCCATTAGGAAAATTGTCCAAAAAGTTTTAAACCTATTATACGATGATCAGTTCGGTCATAAACTTTTCAATTGTATTAATTTAATTCTAAATCTTTTGACAACTTGACAATTTAATTTTATACATTTCAATTATATTAATTTAGTACTAGACAATTCGTCAATTTAGTCCTACTAGCCAATTCTGATCGAAAATAGTTGACTTAACACTACCATCATTGAAGTAAACAAGTTTTTATATTTTTAAAATTTTTCTTTTTTTTTTCTTTCTTTCTTCCTCTAGTAGGTCGCTAGGCCTTAGCAATGGACAAGTCTGGTTAGAGGTGAGGGCCAGTGAGGTCAATCTCGCCGTTGCTAGGCAAGGTTGAGCCTCACGAGCCTAGCAACTGAAGAGGTCGACCTCACTGAAGGTTACTAAAGTTGACCTCGCCTCTGGCTGATTGCTAAGGCCCACCAACCAGACAGAGGAACAAGGAAAGGAAAAAAAAATAAGAAAGAAAATGATGGGAAAAAAAAGAATAAGTTTAGAAATTTATAAAAAAAAAAATTGAGGAAATGTGTAAGAACATTGTTCACATTGGTCGTCCCAAGTGATGACCGACAATGACTAGACCGCCACGTCAATTATTTTCGACCAAAAACGCTAAATTGATAAATCATTAAATGATTTATGACTAAATTCTCAACTTATTAAAATATTTATGACTAAATTAACATAATTAAAATATTTAAAACTAAATTGGCAAGTCGTCAAAAGGTTTAGGACTAAATTGACATAATTAAAAGATTTAAAATTAAAATTACCACCGTATAATTGATTTAAGTCTTTTTAAATAATTTTTTCCCCATTGGAGCTTTATTAGAAACAATAACAAATCCTACATTTATTTCGTAAAAATTAAATAGTTATATTTTTCCACGTGCACGTGTGAACCGTTCAAAGTTTGAATGAGTAGCCACTCCAAAAACATTATCATTATTCTCCGCGACAAATAATGTCGACTAGTGCTCGGTCCTCCAAAAGCTTTGTAATAATAGAGTCGAAACAGGTACCAAGAAACCAGCAAAAAACAATAATGAAAAAGGAAAGTGGGTGGTGATTGGAAAATAGCTGGAGATGGGAAAGGCATCCAACCAAAGAGATAAGATAAGCTTTCTCTCTAAGTGTTCTTGTGTTCCAACCATGATTGACATGACCCCATAAAATCTTTAATTTCACCGCCATTATCGTCGCCATCCCAAGTTAACAAAAAATTCGAAACTCCATCTAAATTTGCATGTTATCCCTCTTCTTATTTATCATTTCAATTCGAAACACGATTCATTAATGAACGATCAATTCATTCAAAAATCTGAAAAATTAACTATGGAGCATAGCATTTGTCTATGTAATTACATTGATTTGCATGCATGGATCTTCGCGTTGTAATCGATGCATTGTGAGCGAGCAAAGTGTGCTGAGATTTCTTTTTCCCTCGTCTTTCTTGAGCCACAGAAAGGAGAAAGGCAAGTTCCAAATTGCATCGCATCACGTGTGAGGGAGACCCGTTGATTTCTGATTTTCCGGGGTGTCTGTTTCTCTTCGGAAATGACTCCATTGCGGTCGCGGGGAGCACACGAACGCAGACGAGAGGAGAGGATTGGGTTTATGTGCTGGTGTGATATAAAGAGAAAGAAAGAGAAAGAGAGAGAGTTTGGGAAACATCGACATTTGACGGGACTTACGTTGGACAATGCAAAAGTCTCATGACTTCAGGTGGGCTTGTCTCCTGGGAAGTTGGTTAGTCTTATCACAACTCCATGTATCGCCCGAACATGTCACCTTCCTGTCCACCTCATTCTCATGTTCAACCCTGTGAAAAGAAAAGAAATATATATTAAATAATAACTTGACTTTTCTGAAATCATGCGCAGGAAAGTGCAATTTCAAAACTAACCTTGTAGAATTTGATACTCTTCTCCTAAATAAATCATTTGTTAACCTATCTCTAAATTTTAACTTAATATATAATGTAATTCCCGAATTTTTAATTTATTTAATATAGCGTATCAACTTTATCATAATATGTGATATCATTTCTAAATTTTTAATGTTTTCAATATGATTTATGAATTTTTAGTACATATTCAATTTAATTCATAAATTATACAAATTTTTTTAATATCGCCCTTCCATTAATTTAAATTTGGAATAATGTTGAAGATTTTCATGTAATCCATGGATTAAATTAAACATATATCAAAAGTTCATAGACCACATTAAAAGTTAAGGGATAACATTGCGCATTGATTAAAGTTTAAAATCATATTAAATAACTTAAAAGTTGAGGAGTCATATTATACATTCAACCAAAGTTCATGAGCTATTTGTGTAATTATTTAATTATTCGGATGGTAAAAATCAAGATGAATGATCTCGTATGTGTAACAACCATACGACATTCTGTTGATCTTATTGCACCTCCACACCCTAAAGGCTTAGTTCCGGGACATGATCTCGAGCGTCAACACTACTTGATTCGTCTAGTTTTGGGTGAGGGCAGAATTTTAGAATGGAAAAGGAGAGAAGGGCCAAAATGAAAAGGGCAAAGAACGAGAAGTTGGAAATACTTTTGATGTTTCTATGGAGCTAGCTTTGATGTGGCCCATCTCTAATCCGAACTTCTACTTCTTAGCCTATTTTGAATTTCGTGCGCATGGCCCATCTCTGACTTATGGGCTGTTCATGGCCCATGCCCCTGTATGAATTGAGCCTATGTCACTTGGGCTTTCATTGCGATAAAAGCCCAAAGCCCAGTTAAACTTATGTCATGGATCTCCAAATGATCGACTCGTGTACTTCGTCCCTAAAGCATATCCCTCTTATCTTCTTCTCGCGGTTATCTTTGGTTTTGAAGTCTTTATTTATGCGTTAATAATCAAATATAATCACACCCTTCTCCCCCATAGCCCCAAAAATTTTAGGTGTCTTTAAATTTCATTTCATTAACAATCCATTTTGCTTGATAAGTATTAAGGGGGTGTTTGGTTTGGCTATTTCAATGGGCTTTGAGTTCATTGAGGAAAAAAAATGGAGGTGTTTGGAAAATATGAAAATGCAAAATATTCATTTCCCCAAAATTGAACTTAATGCATCCTAAATATATGTTGGATCAAACTCAAACGGGAAAAGAAGATTAACAAAAAAAAAAAAAAATGGATCCTGACGCAAAAACGACCTGTCGTCGCGGGGGAGTAATCCCGTGGCGACGACAACTAGGAATGCTTCGGTGAAACCGGGTTTCCAATCGCCACGCCAACTACCTTTCATTCGTGCCCGTTGAAAGTCCAACGAACTCACTCCTCCTCCTCTTCCTCCTCCTCCCCCTCTGGTTCGCTCTGCACGCCGACCTCCGATTTTGAGACGCTGTTTCTCTCGAGCTCCGGGCGTCCGCCGATCCGAGCATCCGTAAGATCGCCTCGCCGGAGCCGCCATGGGTTGCTCCTCTTCGCTTCCAGGTAATCTTCGTTTCCCGGCCGTGCGCGGTTCTCGCGACGTTTCGTCGGCGGCGAGCTGTATTGAGCTCGAGCTCCGGTTGAGCCGTGCCTTCCTCCGGCTGCGCGCATGCCGTTGGTTGTCTCGGGAGGTTCTCCCCGCGTTCTGGGAGTCGCGTCTATCCTGCTTTTATATTGGGAGTAGTCGAGTGTGTAGATCGTGGTTAGGGTTTGCCGGATTCGATGGGTGAAATTGTTTGCCCCGTAGTTGCGAAAATTGGGAATTTGTTGGGCAGTTTGAGTAATCCGTCGGAATTTGGTGAATGCCTCTAGTTAGTGAATCGGCTTTTGTGCTTGATTGGCTCGACATTCGGGTTATTGCAGATAGGGCTTCTGGAAGATTGGGCGGGCTCAATTCGGAGAATGGTTCAGTGAACGATGCAAAAAACCTGCGTGTTAAGGTATGCTTGCTACATGCTATCGTCTCTTTCTTTTTGTTTGGTCATTCTGCTGGTATGAAATCTTATATCTAGGTGGAATGACCTTGATTGGTTAGAAGTCTTCTGCGTAGCTGGATTATGGTGGCTTGATTTGCAACATCCTCATAGTCATTGCTGCTTTATATAGCTTCAGCATCTGAATATCTTGTCAATTGTCAATTGTTTATATTCTTTGCATCATGTTTTAGCATTTTCTATCAATTCCTCGTAATTATGCCAATACCCTACTTGTTTGGGGTATCTAGTGGCAATGCAGTATGTTGATATCATGAAGGCATTTAACATTTCTCGTCCGAATGCCACATTAGTTCATTAAAGAAATGCATAGCAACATCAAGGCTATGTCAGGTTGGTAGTAAGTTTCAGTGTCGACAAGCCATCTTGAGTAATTCAATTTATAAAGTCTGTCATGGGAGCTGTTGTGATCTTAAACTATCATGACTATGTATATGGGAGATCTTTGTTACCTTTAAGATGTAAATTCTACATGTCAGCGGCACAGAGCAAATTCTGTTCCTGCATCACATACACAATCGCAGAGATACCATTTCGCTACGTAGTCCTCTAATGTAATTTAATCCTTGGAGTAGAATTAGGAAAGGTGGTCTTATATGTGACTTTACTGAAATACCGACTGCATTTGGCCTTACTAAGCTCTTCCAATCTACCAAAATCTTTTTTTCTGGATTGGTCATCTATGAGATTGTTGTCACAACCCCAACAACAAACTAAGCCTCATCTCACTATGTGGGATTGGCTACCCAAATCTTTTACCCGTTTCACTCTATTTTGTTGGTCTTCTCTCTGGATCAAGTCTTCATATCCTTGTCCGCCCATACAAGTTTTTTTCAAACTACCTTTGTCCAATATAACACTTCTACCAATAACTTTGGACTCTACTAAAGATAAGAGAAGATCTCCATATTTCTGAGCACTGCACTTTTTACATTACTCAGACAAAATTTCTGATGGAATGATACCTATTCTCCCAGTGTCAAATTCATCTTGAGGGGAAATAGTAGAATCTAATTCCTCTTTTTCCTTTATATGTGTTAACTTGCAAAACACTACCCTCCCCCATCTCCCTCTTCCCCCCACCCATAAAAGAACATAGATGTGCTGTTAAAGATTGCATCAACTTCAGAAAGAAGACATAGAGATGGTATGCGTGCGAGTTGCACTATGTGTTTCTCTTAGTTCGGAAGCTTGCAATGGCATTTAAATGCTAAGAAATATAGCCTTCAACTAATCCTAATGTCATTAACCTCTTTATCATATCTGCAGCTTGTACTTCTAGGGGATTCTGGTGTCGGGAAAAGTTGCATTGTACTTCGCTTTGTCCGTGGTCAGTTTGATCCAACATCCAAGGCAAGGGATTCCATACTTTTCCTAATTTTCCCATTTCAGTTGGTTCGGGCTTCGGGCAATTTCATTCTTTATATTTTTTGGAGTTCCTAATTGAGCTCTATGGATATTAGTATACTTGACCATTTAACTTGATTTCTGAAATGTTGATTTGTAATAGTCAGGTTTTTTGGGTCTTATTCGCAGGTAACTATTGGAGCATCGTTCTTGTCACAGACCATAGCTTTGCAAGATTCTACGACAGTTAAGTTTGAAATATGGGACACTGCTGGTCAAGAGAGGTATTAAACTGTGCAATATATGTTTTCTTTTGAATTTTCATATTTTAAGAAGTGGGGTGACAGAAACTTCCTTACAATCTATCACAAACACAGAGAGAAGAATTTACTGGTTTTCTTTATACAGGTATGCTGCCCTGGCCCCACTTTACTATCGGGGTGCTGCTGTTGCAGTAGTGGTTTATGATATAACAAGCCCAGAATCGTTTCAAAAAGCTCAGTACTGGGTAAAGGTAGGGTCTCAGGGATTGTTGCAGTTATATTTTAATGCATACTTTCCTGTTTACCTCTTCCACTATAGTGAATTTTGGTGGAAGTTATTGGAGAGTGATCCTCAAAATCCTTGCAGGGATGAATAACACTGACTGGGTTTTAAAGTGAATAGCTAGTACCACCTTTGATGTCTTTGACAGAATGATGTATGGTATGAAAAGAATCTCTGTGGTGGAAGCCAAGACTTGGGTCTTATGTCTTATTGTAGATATAAAGTGAATAGCTAGTACCACCTTTGATGTTTTCCAAGTTCCATATAACCCTTTTCCATGGAATATCGATGTGGTCTTTGTGATGATGTTTGTTCTAGCGAGTTTCTGCACCAATTTGAGTGCATCAGAGTTGATAATTGAGAACAAATTTACCTGCTTATGAAGAAAACCATGTATTAGATCCAGCCAACTTTGGAAAATATTTGATGTAACAGAGTAGATATAGTTGCAGATTACCATGATTCATTTTTTAATATAAATAGAATATATAACAAAAGTTTCAGGCAGACTGCTGTCTTTCTGAAGAACTAACTTTTAGTGGAATGGCTGCAGCACTTCCATTCTCTCTATGGCTTTGGTGTATAGGCAAGATATATTGCACTGAAGCATAGTTTCCAAGAGAAAAGCATGGAAAATAATTTTGAGAAAAAGAAAGAGAAACAAAAGCATGTATATTAAGAATATACTCTGGGACATCAAAAGACATTAAAATAGAATGCCAGGCCAATATGACTAGAAGTTTCTTTTTTTTGGGTTGGAATATAACTAGGAGTTAGGTAGCTAGGTATTCTCACTTTTAAATTATGGTTAAATCAAGTGGAAAACTGGGCGCTACCGAAGCTGCTTGTTCCTCCATGCTCTTTGTAGACGTGACACCCACACGCATGCGTGCACGCACGCACGCACACAAACTCTATCTGTGAGCCCGAAATACTAGTGTACGATTATAGTTATATCATTTTGTACTTTTAATATCTAATGACCTGATATTTCTTTTCTTTACTTTCAATATGGAGTTCTATCTTCCTCTCTTAATATCTCATGGTATTCACCGTGTGCCTGAAATACTAGTGTGCTGATACAATAATCATCACTTGGTCCTCTTAATATCTCAATGACCTGATATTTCCTCTCTTTCCATTCAAAATGAAGATTTATTTTGATGTATTTGATGAAGATTGTGTTCATGTACAATGTATAGTTTTGTTTCATAGGAGCTTCAAAAACATGGAAGCCCTGATATGGTTATGGCTCTGGTTGGAAATAAAGCCGACCTTCAGGAGAATCGTGAAGTGACAGTCCAAGTGAGTGTGACACTCTGCAAATGGTTATATTCTGGAATATATGTCTGTAGGGATATTTCTTACACAAATGTAACAGCTAACATGGGAAATTGTTGTCACTTTTCCTGTAGGATGGCATTGACTATGCTGAGAAGAATGGCATGTTTTTCATTGAGACATCTGCTAAAACTGCAGATAATATAAATCAGCTGTTTGAGGTATATATGTCTGACATATAAGATTTATGGCACGGTTTTAATTGATAATATACCTTGTGTTCATAAAAATTTCTATAGATCTATAGACTCTCATAAACTTCTAGCAGTTCTAAGTAAAGAACATGGTTTTGTTCTATATTCATCTTTGATTTGGTTTGCCCCATTAGCATTGGTCTTGTTCCATTATATGGTAGTAGTAGTTGCTGCTATTGAAGTTAAAGTTCAGATGCATTTGTTCCTTTGCTTCACTCAGCTCCAATCTTTATTGAGTTTCATTACAGAACATTCAGAAAGAATGTTGAAGTAATGATTGATGTAGTCAATTAAATTTCTTTGAATATTAATAAAACTAATCAATCCCTATTTGGTTTGTTGTGGTGGCGATATCGTTTTAGCAAAAGCCTAGTGGAGTGCTGCTGTCACTTTTCTTTCATCTGTCAAGCGATTATAATAGTTGTCATGAGATGTTCCTCTTGAGTGCAAATCAGCTGTTTTTTTTTAGTATTATAGCAGTTCCTAAGTACTATATGTTGAAATTGTTCTTTTGCTCTCAGGAAATTGCCAAGCGGCTTCCACGTCCAACACCATCATGATCAGCAAGCTCATACCGAGTTTAAAGGCGCATATGATGTTTTGGGAGTCTTCCGTGGCTGTGATGTAAAATATCTATCTCAATGTATATCTCCTGTCCTGGAATTCTTTGGTCGACTGTTACTTTTCATTTTTCCATGAATTCATTCCACATAAGTTGTAAGATGATCAGTTCCCAATTGTACGAGAGAGAGCTTGTGAATGTAACATGGAATGGAAACCCAGTGGGTTCAGACCGTTGCGGCCAACGATTTCTCTTGGCAAACTTGAACTTCACAATGATCTTTACTTGCCTGATTGTTACTCGAATGCTTTGCCTTTTGTCAGTCCTGAATTTGATAAAAACAATAGGAGAAAGAGTATTGATGTGGTAGGAGGATGAAGATGCCCTCAAGTAGGTAACAACTGCACCCTCGCGTCTGGTCTCTCTGCACGGTCGAAAGAAGAAAACGAGATCATCCTGTCTTCGTGTATGTCATTACGCGAAACGTAAATACCTTTTTCCTGAAGTTCCTTTTTTTCTACAATGGTCGCTTCCGGTTAATCCAAGAAGTGACCTGTTGAAGTTCCAAAAACGAACCCTTTCCTTACCCATAAGTTACTTAAAGAGGCAGGGTCATCAGGTAGGTGGCTGTGAATAAGGGTGTGCAAAACAAACCAACCAAACTAGAAACTGCCTGGATAAGACCGTATTGACTGGTTTGGTCCAGTTTTCTAAAAGTGAAACCAATGTTAGACCGTATTGACCGGTTTGGTCCAGTTTTCGAAAATGTCGGTTTAGTTCTAGCTTTCTAAAAGTGAAACCAATGTTTGGGCGATCTCCTGTTTCAAGTGATAAAAGAAAAAAAAGTGACTGATTTCATTGGACAAGACCGGATCAATGATTTAGCTCCATTCCCAATTTCCAATTTCAAGAATCCATCCTGATTTCCGATTCTGTCTTGAGACCGGATCAGACTCGGAACCAATTGCCTTGAATTGCAAATCCCAAAAGCTTTCAAAATCCTTTTAATCCAATCTTGTCGCACTCGTGTTTTCAAGTGCAATCGGGAACTAATCTATGTAATGCTTATGCCACCAACCTTCTCATCTCAATAATGCCAACGCGTCTGAGTCCCTTTCTCATTGTCTATTCAAGGCAATTGTCATGTCCACCTAATCTTGAGCTAAATCTCATGTATTTCCACGAACTTGTGATCAAGGGCCAGCTGCAACCACACCAACCACGAACTACCGCCGCATCTTCTCTCCTCTTGTCATTGCACTTGTGTGACTTTTCTCCTCCTTTGGTTCTTTTCATCCACCCGAATGATGAGGATTGAGGCCCCCCATTTACATGTTTATTTTCCTTGATAATTGGTTCGGTTGTCGATGGACTTTGTTTGAAAAAAAAAAAGAGAATGAAGAAATATTAAGTGGGCCGACCGATGTGCGATTCACGAATCCTCCTTGAATCTGACGTACTCTGTGTAAATTCTCATGATAAAATGAATTGTGCAACTAAAAAATAATATACGATTCAAACGTGTATGAAAGATCACTTTGAAAATGACTTAATCTAAGGAGCATCATGGTCGCAATTTGGGTCCTCTTCGTCCTTTAGTCGGTTAATGTCAATGAGAAATGATTATTCCATAATTCGTTTCGCATTTTCTCCGCCCGAAATTGCCCGCGATCATTGCGTGTTGGAAGGTCCTATCTTACCGACTCCAGCAGATTTCTTTTTTTTATTTATTTATTTATTTTATTCCCGATGAGAATCCATCGTTAGGGGGAAAAACACGATGGGTCCCACCGATCTTTTGGCTGCCGTCCACGTTACGGCACCTCATTGGACTCAGTCCGACATCACCGTCCACGGCGACGCGCTGGCTCTGTCTACGTGTGCGCGCCGGCCGTCTCGCGCCACGCCACGCGGCTCCATTTTCGTCCTTTTCTTTTTCTTCTTTTTTTCTGTGAAAGACATCGAGGAAAGATTAAGTTGACTTCTATTTCTAGGATAAATAGTCGTCGGGCAAAGTTTACGACAAGCACATTCTTAATTCCAAGCTAGTCATGGCGCTTATCTTGCCATCAAATTGTGTTTGTTTGGGAAAAATATATATATCATTCATGTCAAATATTCAAAGAATCATTTTTTATTTTTTTCCGATCACCTACCTTATTAATATATATTGAGGATTAAAATACCTAAATTGAATAGTGTAAAATTGTATGGTCACGTAATTTTATGAGCCATGATAAATGGTGAGTATTTTTTTTCTATTATATCATGCTTCTACATTGTTTTTTTCTTGAAAATCTGGATTATCACTATATTTATCAATGGATTTGAAAAAAAGACCATATCTTAACTTGATATTCATTCTTCACGAACAAATTTTTTTAGGATTTGTGTCAATATTTCATATAAAAGTAACACAAATCTTGTCCGGCACCTACGATGACAAAAAAAAGAAAGACCGTAACATGTGTATATGCACCCGATGGTTTGCGTACATGCGCCGGCCGGGACTGGATAGTGTCGTAATTGAAATAGCCATGCAACATAAAAATAAATAAATAAATAAAAAGAGGGGAGGAAAAATAGAAGAAAAAAGAAGGAACAAAAATTTCCGGGGCTAAAATGTGAAATTGATTACCAAAGAGCTGCCGTCACAGGTGACGTCATCATTTCATTCTCTCTCTCTCTCTCTCTCTCCTTCCTTCGAGTCGCGATCGCAGCAACAGTCAAAACCGGCGGAAGAACAAAAAGCAGGAGAGACTCGGCAATCATTTTTCCAGCATGACGCTTACGACTCTCCTTCCCAACCTCCTCCTCCTCCTCGATCCGCTTCTTCAAATCCAAATTCGAACTCGGATTTCTGACTCGGTCGCCGGATTCCTTTCCTCCGATCCTCCCTCGTTGACCTCGGATTCGCCGGCCCGAGCTCGATCCGGCAACTGATTTTTGCTGCTGCTGGTTCCGCTGTTCTGTTTCTTCTTCTTCGTCCCTTCTTGCAGCCACCGCCGCCCATGGAGACGGAGGATCGGCGGAGCGACGAGCCGTCGCCGAGCCGGCTCGTGGAGTCGATCAAGGAGATCGCTGGCCTGCCGGAGTGCAGGAACTGCTGCAAGAGGATGTACGGCAACCTGGTGCGCAGGATAAAGCTGCTGAGCCCTCTGTTCGAGGAGCTGAGGGACGGCGGCGGCGGCGGGGAGGTTGGGGAGGAAGCTCGGAGAGGGTTTGAGATGCTGAGAGATGCTCTGGATTCTGCCGTCGCGGTGCTGCGCTCGGTCAATCAAGGGAGTAAGCTGTACCAGGTGAGGGCGTTGTTGTTCCCGAGCGGTGTGGTTGAGGGATTGTTCCGAATGGATAAATTGGCTTCGTGGCGATGGTTTTGAGTTGGTGAAATTTCGAGTTTTGATTAATTTGGAAGCGGTGGGATGTGAATCCTAGCTTTATGGACCTTCGCGAGAGGCTGTGCAAGGCTTAGATGAGTTTTGGTCATTTAGGCATGGTTTTGTGAATTGTGTGCTTCGAGGGTGTGTGGAGATGCTTAATTTTGTTGATGATAATGCGAAAAAATTCGAATTTGGGTACCTCATTGAAATTTTGAACCCTAATTCCTTTGCCTCTGAGGCTAAGGAAGAAAGTAGGTGCGCAACTTCATGATGATGAGTTGCTTGCCACGTATTTTAGATTTTAATCTCTGATTGAATATAGGGGCATCATTTTCTTGCAGCTGCAATGTTCATGACATGATAAAATTAATGATGTCATATTATATTTTTCTTTGCTTCTTTTACTCCGTTGATTCATATATTACTCCAGTATTTTACTATAATAAGCACTAGATCTTTTTTTTGGGTAACAGAAGTGGAATCTTGGGTTGATGTATTTTGTTCTTTCTCGCTAAGCGTTTTTTCCTTTTTTATGTATCATGCTCCAGGCTTTTCAAATTAACAAAAGCGCTGCGAAATTCCATCAGTTGACAGGACAAATTGAAGCTGCTTTGAGTATGATCCCTTATGAGAGACTAGATGTATCAGAGGAAGTTCGAGAACAGGTTAGATTTCCGACTGTAACATATGACATATGAACTAAAGCATATCTTAATTTCTTGCATATCTTAATTTCTTTGTCTGATTTATTTCTTCCATGAATTGGATATGTGATTGAGTCGTACAGCACACTGATTTTCTATGCTTTGACTAAAATTGGAGGAAAAGGTGTAGCATTATTCCCCCTACTGATGTGATGCAAATTGGAAAAGTAGGAATGATTGTGCAAAATGTCATCTATCACATATGTTCATTTATAGAATTTCCAAAAAAAGTCCCTATGACGTTGTGCAGATTGAACTGGTGCATGCCCAATTTAAAAGGGCAAATGGAAGAATGGACTCGCCTGATTTACAGCTGGTGATGGACTTAGATATAGCTCAAAAAGACCAGGAGCCGGACCTTGCAGCACTGAAACGGCTCTCAGAAAAGCTTCAACTGAAGACTTTAAATGATCTAAAGAAAGAATCGCTTGCTATCCATGAACTGGTTATTTCAAGTGGTGGTGAGCCAGCGGACTGCTTCGAGAATATGGCATGGCTGCTTAGGGAGTTGAAGGACTCTGTTATCAGGGAAAATCCTGAAGTGGATGCCTTTGAGAGCGAGAAGGGCTCGATAAAGCACAGATCCCCTGTTATTCCAGATGATTTTCGGTGTCCAATATCTCTTGAGTTGATGAAAGATCCAGTGATAGTATCCACCGGACAGGTACATCATGGTTACCCGTTGCATTTCAATAATTTCATGCCATTCTAGCTATCATCTCTTTGTAGTCATCACATAGATTCTCTTATTTTACAGACATATGAAAGATCGTGCATCCAGAGGTGGCTTGATGCGGGGCATAAGACATGTCCCAAAACCCAGCAGACACTACTGCACACTGCCTTAACACCTAATTATGTTCTGAAGAGTTTGATTGCTTTATGGTGCGAGAGCAATGGCGTCGAACTTCCAGAAAAGCAGGGAAAAGGCAGAAGCAGAAGATCTGGACGTGTTGCTTCTGAATGCGATCGGGCCGCTATCGATGCCTTGTTAGAGAAACTAGCCAATATGAATCTGGAGCAACAAAGAGGGGCTGCGGGGGAGCTCCGATTGCTCGCAAAGAGGAATGCAGATAATAGAGTGTGCATCGCGGAGGCAGGAGCAATTCCACTCCTTGTTGATCTGTTATCCTCACCGGATTCCCGAACCCAGGAGCATGCAGTTACTGCGCTGCTCAATCTTTCTATAAACGATAGTAACAAAGGGACAATAGTAAATGCAGGGGCAATACCTGACATTGTGGAAGTGCTGAAAAAGGGAAGCATGGAGGCAAGAGAAAATGCTGCAGCCACCCTGTTCAGTTTATCAGTAGTTGATGAGAACAAGGTGGCCATTGGAGCAGCTGGGGCGATCCCTGCCCTTATAAGATTGCTATGCGAAGGCACTCCCAGAGGAAAGAAGGATGCTGCTACTGCAATCTTTAATCTTTCGATCTATCAGGGAAACAAGGCAAGGGCCATAAAGGCTGGTATCGTGGGTCCACTCATAAGACTGCTGAAGGATCCTGGGGGAGGCATGGTGGATGAGGCATTGGCGATTCTAGCAATCCTTGCTAGTCATCCAGAAGGAAAGACGGCAATCAGTCAAGCCGAGCCCATCCCTGTGTTGGTGGAGGTTATAAGGACTGGTTCACCCCGGAATCGAGAGAATGCAGCGGCGGTGCTTTGGTCTCTGTGCTCAGGTGATGTGGAGCAGCTAAAATTTGCGAAAGATCTCGGGGCAGAGGAGGTACTTAAGGAACTAATGGAGAGTGGCACTGACCGTGCCAAGAGAAAAGCCGGGACTCTATTGGAGCTTATACAACGAGCCGAGACGGCTCCTGATTTGTGACGTGTGTGGTGAGAATTGTTTTGGGGTTGTTTAAAGAAACGTAAGGTAAGGTACAGGGAAGAATGTCCACGAAGAAAGGTTCTTACGTGTATTAATTCTGTTTCATTATGTACATAATTGATACTTGCACGACAGTGCATGATGGTTCGGTCCACGATTTTTCTACCCTCACCATGAAATTTACCGGCTCCATTAGATAGTTAAAGATGTTGCTTTTCCTTTGACCTCCACAACTGCCGCTTGCGAACTACGGTAAAAGGTCTATTTTCCTCGGGACAAACTTTTGCACTTGCTGATTTAGAAATGGCTGGACAGGACACATTCAGTGTGACTGAGGCGGTCATTACAGCAGGAAGAAATTCTGGAAAGTAAAATCCATCTTTCTCGTATGTGGGTAGGTAACAGAGCAGCATTTCGCTCTTCAGTGCCCTTTCCTTTGTTGGGCGTAACACAAACGAAATACAAGAGAGAATGAAATTAAACCTGTCTGATACTTGAGAATCCTTTTGAGTCGACCTCACATTTACTTTAAGCAGCACCCTTTTTAACGAATGTATGGAAAGAAAACAAACTCTTCTTCCTCCCGTCCAACTGTATATCAAGAAGCAGAGAGCATGTGAGCTAGAATGTATGGTGGGGTTAATTGTTCGGAAGAATGGCAGCCAGGACAGACAAGGGGGAAACTGAAATGTAGAGACAGGATGCAGCCCGTTCAAGAGTTGCATTCCATATATCGGCAAATCACGATACTATTGCGCAAAATGGCACGGCTGATTCATACACAAGCTGTAATTCAAAGCAAAGAATCCTGGCATCTACTTGATCTCGCAATGTGATTGAATCACATTCAAAGATCAGGGTAGCACCCTATCGTCTCTGCGCCTAAGCGGCTCAGCCTGAGCCCTCACCTCCACTCATATTAGCACGTGGAGTTCTGAGGTGTGATGATTTTAGCAATCCAGTTTCTCTGAAGAGAAGGTCAACATTCTTTTCTTCCTCACATGATCAGATGAAAACTGAAGGGGACACAAGAAAGATAAATTACAACATGATCTCGAAAACTGGTCAATCATGAAAACTCATACCACCTGCACAATGCAAAAATTGCAAAACTCTACTCAAGAGTATGACTGGACATCAGCAGAGAAAAGAACCCTCGATCAGCCCATGCTCTGGACAAATGTTTCAGTCAGGGTTTGACCACTAATTACTTTTGTAGTGCCCACGATTATATCATATGCCATCCCCTCCTGCAGGCAAGACGGGAAACATTTTCTGTAATGAGATCATCGTGAAGACATTGCATGACTTTTAGCCAACTTAAAACTTCCATCTTTAAAGTTCCAACCACTATTGAAAAGCCACAGAAAGAACTAAGTGACTTAAACTAATTAGATTTGACAAAACAGCTCTTTCATACATTACACTCTACTTGAAGTTTTACAACTAGCAGCTTCAAGTACACCAATCTGACCCACTAAACAGCCAGCAATTACAGTTTTAAAAAGAATTACACAGGTTATCTGTACAACCTGCAAGAAAATACTAACAAACAAAATTGAGAACAAGCACCTGAGCACTGAGGAATCGTAAAGCAGAAATCTCTGCAAATGTTACCCCTCCCACGAAAACAACAAGTACCAAGGAGCGTCTTCCTCCAGCCACTCTGACAAATTACAAGAAGTTTCATAAGAACTATGGTTGTGCCAGGATATCATAAATTTGAAAGTAATAGCATTTATTAAGGAGCAATTCTAAAGAACGTACCACTTGCATATGTTTACTCTTTATCAAAAAACCGGTCATGAAACTGTGTCACAGTGGATAGAGGCAAAAGAGACTTGGAAAAGAAAGAAATGACAGATTCTCCATCCAGGATTCATAGTGAATGACCAGACTATTGTGATCAAGAAGATACCTCCCCCAGCATCATTAAACTTTCCACTAAAGGGAAAAGAGGAAAATGAGTTCTAATTTTCACTCATCTCTTAATTGATGAGAGCAGACATAACTTTTCAGTTCTGCATTCTATCTAGTCCCTTGATGATCTATTAGCCTCCTTATTCTTCGAGTGAAAAGTTCATCCTTAAGTTTATACATATAAAACAACTATGAGATCAATTCATTTTGATAGCTAAAGAATTAATCAGACTGCAAACTTAGTAAGAATAGTAGTCCAACTTAAGCTAAACATTCAAAAAGAAATCAAATGGAAAAGCTAAGTATTATTTCGCCAAAATCCCAAACTACATGATGTATGGAAAAATATAAATTTTACCTCAACAGTGAAGTTTATCTAGTGCCAACAAATTGGGAAAAGGAATATAAAGAAAACATGCCAAATTTAAGCAGAGCCATATAGCTTGAAAATAAAAGGAAATTACTTGTCAACTGAGGCATCTTGCAACGAATCATATGATTGACTGCTTGCAAACCTACTCTGCAGACATAGCAGAAAGAACATGAGACAAACTAACACGACCACACAAGCCCTCAATAGTTGACCATCAAATAAATCTCAAGTAGACCCATGAAACTGCACAAAGGTACAGGATTAGCATCGACATGTTCCTGATGACGTATATGCACATGGTCTCTTAGGATAAGAACTACAAAATGAGCCAAAGAAATCATCCAATAACAGCCAGAGTATGAAGCATAAACATTATCACTGAGAGAAAAATGAAGTAAACATAAAGCAGTATGCAAACATTGGCAGAGAAATGATAAATGTAAAATAATACTTACTCTCCTCAATTCTGAATGGGGTCCTGGTAGCATTCTCAAGATCTCCTCAATGGGACGCCTACAAAACATGATTATTGAAGTTCAAAGATTTCTCATAAGGTATCAAAGCAAGCAGGCACTTTGCACACCATGCATAAAAGAAATTGTTTAAGAAGTGGTTGAAGTGAGCTTCCGGATAATATAAAAATATAAAATACAAGGGCAATGATATTCACAATGTCCTGATACTAAAACCTTAAATTTTGCATGATAATAAAAAGGCTGCTGGTAACAAGGTAATAATAAATGACATACTAAGCGGATGCATATGTTTATTTATGTGTGAACTGGACAGCATCTAACAAGAGAGTAGTCAGATCAAATTATTTACAATGACCATAAGAAACTTTTCAATTTCTGACACCAGAAATGCTGTTTCTCACGGACCTACCCAAGCATGAAATCAAAGAATTTCAATGGACTAAAAAGCAAGAATAAAATCTTAAAATTTTGTTTACTACTCATGTGAAATTTTGTTAGGATCCGCAGAAAAATTATTCCAAGCTCGCAAACCAAAAGGACCACCATGCATCAATTGACTTCAGCTTGCAAGCAAAACTCAGAAAAGCTCGTGCAGATTTCTTTCTGTTTTTCTGGCCCACCAAGGCTTATGTAGATTAAAGCAAGAAATTTATGGTATTTCTGGCATGGGTATAACAGAAGCTAAAAAAGTAATGCAGCTCACCAAATACAAAATATATGTGAGATTCATCAGATAAAGACTCACCAACCAGATCGAATAGCATTCTGAACAAGCCGAATGCTAAGCGGGGCATATCCAGAAAATACATAGGCAATATCATTGGGACTGCAGAATAGAGAAACTTCAAAACTCAGCCACAAGTGCAACAAGATGATCATGAAAAGAAAAAGGAGGATAGCTAAGAAGTACAAATCAATGGTAATTGGTAACAGCACAACATGTTCAATATGAAAAACTAGAAGCACAGAACTAGCTGAAGAATGATCGTACTTGGCTGTGTCAGTATCATCAACTACAAGCTGCAGAGCACGTTTTATTGTCAGCCAATTGCTCTTTGACTCCTGCAGTATTGGAGAAGACAGACCAATCAATATTTTTCAGTTGAATACCTTGTTAGAGGTGAAGGCATTTGGTGAAGGCAAACCTGCTTTTTCAGCAGTCCAGCTTTTTCCAAATTGTTCAGTGTAGCCATGTGCTCAAAACCATAGCTATGAAGTAGCTCCCTCCTGAAACAAGATAAATGATACTACCAAATTTAAATTTGGGAATCCTAAGGCTCTGTTTGGAAAGTTACAAAAAGGGGAGTGGATGAATATTGGAGCGGAAAATGAGAGAGATCCTGAAATTTCTTTGTGAGAGGGAGGGAGAGAGGAAATTTAAAATTTGAGAATTTTCTTTCCCCACCCTTTGTCTATCTTGCCAACCATAGTGTAAAGAACAAAGAACTCAAAATTGGTAAGAGTGTCATGCTCGCCTTAAATAATCAAAATGCTTCTTAGGCAGCCCCGCATTTGTAATAGAGAACAGTATGAGCATTCGTAGGACATTGACAAGAGGTTCCTGCTTATGGATCATTTCTTCAATGTACTCAAAGCAACTGCATGTGAATATTATATAACAGATAGCAAAAAAGAAAGTTCAGTATGAGAAAAATCTGGCAGCAAGTAACAAAAAGAAATCTAGATAAAAAAGAATCACTCTACAAAAATATATTTATTCCTCTTCAAACTGATGAATTTCTTTCACTTCAATCCAGTAACTAAGGTTGTATGTATAGGGGAAAAAAACCAGTTCCACCAATTTATTCTATTGGAATAGGAAGCCAAATGGAAGAACTTGGATCACTCAGAAATTGTCTAATGGAAATATATCACAGCCGTACATCCTCCACGGTAATTAAAATCAGAGTATATGACATCAAAACAGTAAAGAGAAGATGAATTTATGAGGACGCATATATACTGGGCAAGAGGAGGACCTTGGACTTGAGAGTTTTGTCAGAGTAAGTCAGAAGCAATGATGTCATTTTTCCTTGTGTTAAGATGAATACTTAGCCACTAAAACCGAGTCAAATGCAACTTTCATTACAAGGAAATCTACACCTTAATAAAATAATAAAATAGAACTTATGCGAAAGAAGGCACATGCTAGGTTTATGACAACATGTACATTCAAAGAATTAGCTTACATGTCATAACTCTGAGCCTCAACCAATGTGTGTTCCATGTCAAGTCGTGCAAGAAATGATGGCTTAGATGTGAAAGTTGATAAATGCTGAGCAAGATTTATGTGCCTCTGAAAAGAGAAAGGAAAACACATAAATATAATTGAATTCAAGCAAATAACAAATGAGCAAAGGCCAAAATTAAAGGCAACAGTACTTACAGTCATTTCAGGTAGTGAATTCAACTTCTTTACAAAATCCTTCAACTCTGAAACTGTCTGAGTCTGCATGCAGTGTCAGAAAGCTTTTCAGATTATCCCTCAAACTGTTCACAGTAGTATTAGAATGGCCCAAACACATTCAGTTGCAATCTAAAATTTCTACCCTATGCAATTAGTTTTATGCCATTCAAGCTACATGAACTAAATGCTTCTAGTGATGGATAAATACAGCTATAAAATATATGCATGAAGGCTATTGCACTCAGTCTGCTGAAAAAGGAACTAGAAGTCAAAGATCCCTGAGGCCAGTGAGACGTAGGCACATGCGGTCAGAACCAAGTTGACTTACGGTAGTTGTCATCTCCGTATAATCTTGCTTCATTGATGTTGCTTTTTGACGTAAAACCTGCAACCAAACTGCAGTTGGAACTAAGACATGGAACATCCAAAGACATGACCTCAAAGCAAAGATAGTAAAATCATAGTACGAGGCAACATAAAGAACAAGATGATAAGTCAACCTGGACAACAACTTCGAAGTTGAGATCTCGTATCTCCTTGAAAAGCTTATCACTACAGTTCAAAACACAAACCATTGTCACTAAATCAAGGAATACTGAAAAGGAGGATAGATAAATCACTGATGTTACCAAGCAAAAGAGAAGTGAAAACCAACAAACACACGAATGCAACGTACTTGATTTCTTATTCTTTTCCTCACTAAGAATGAAAAAGGAACAATGAAGTGACTACTCTTCATAACAAACATGCAATGTGGAAGCAGTTATATGAACTACAAGGAAGTGGCTTACATAAAAAGTGCTTCTCAAAAGTGAGCCACACAAATCAAATGCTAGGATGGCATAGTCTCATCCAAACAGCATCTATCAGCTGAGGATATAACAGCCACAGCAGTGGTAAGCTATATATCTTACCTAGAATTAAGTGGAACTTTCATTTTTTTGCCTTCTTGTTGAACACCCATGATAGATGCATCAAGCTCCACTGAACCATTGTTCACATGCAAAAACTGCCAAAATCGGAAGTATTAGAGATGACTTATGGATACAACAATAAAGGAAAAACAGAACTTGCCTTCTGAATGTGATCACATAGCTATTATAGTACATCTGCTAGTATACAATGCTCTTAATGTCCACAGTCAACCATTAAATGGTCAAACAACTCATGTTTTGGCAAATACCAAAACTATTTCAAAAAAGAAATATAGAGCACAAGCAACAGCAACTACTTTCTCTAAATCACAATAGAGCTCATTATCATTCTTTTGGATAAACCAATCTGAACTATCAACAATAGTTTCAGCTTAATTTTTTTCTGAGAAATTTTCTGATATCGTATAGATACTTAATTCTTTGGGAAAAATCCAATAGCAGTCATTGTACTTTGATGCAGCCTGCAACTGGATTCTTGATTTTTTTTTTTTATTTCTCTGACCGAATGCATTTAACTTTACTTGATTTGCAATTGATGCACTACCTATTCAAAGAATCAGTGACTACAACTAAAATATAATAAAAGTGAAGGGACTGTGCATACAATTAAGTTGAACTATAGTGGCTAATAATGCATCTAAACTGAAGTAAGGTGTTGTACCCTATTAGAGACTGCAAAAGTACCAAATACATCAATTTACCTCGTCCAACAGCCCCTCGTAGGTTAACTGAGAACACATAGGAGTAACCATGTCAACCTGCAACCACAAAGTTAAGCTTTTAATCACACTTCCAGTATCAATCAGACATTGGTGTCACATTTAAATGGAATTGGTGAAACTGCGTGAGATTGCAGTCAATGTCATGTGAACTCTGATGAGGATGCTCTTAGCAAAATAATTGTCCCCCGCAGTGGACTGTTTACAGAGCGCATTCAGGAGCACATTGAACTAAATATAAGACAATTCATCTTCCATAAACCTAAAATTTGGGTTAAAACAGTCTGATCTGATTCCTAAATTTTTACAAGTCTGCCAGAGCTGATCCTCCTAAGTTGGTGGAATATATGTATCCTGGCACTTCATATTGCTTCACCCCCAGAAGAACAGAAAATAAACTCGGAACCATAATTACCTCCCTATCAAGAATAATAAGAGTGTTTATTTCCGGCACCACAATCTGCAATAATAGTGGAGAAGACAAGTACACAGAATTAAACAGATGGTATGGCTAAAGTACCACTAAGCTTACAAAAGCTATTCATTATTACATCAGATGAATTGACTGGTTCCTCTGCTTGCATCCGATTAAGTATGTCTGCGACTCGTACTGAGGCTTTGCCCTTAGCTCTGACATTCGGTATCACCCCGAAAGCAAACTGTCAATCAAATTACTCAAATCACAACAGATTCAGAAATCGTCACAAGAGGAACAGACCATTTCCAATGCAACTAGTACAAGGATGGAGAAAAGTAAATCTGAAACTCAAAAGCTTCTTATAATGGTATACATAAAAATTGCACCTCAAGCTTGTGAATGGCTTTTGCAATATGCCAGAGTGAGCTTGTATCACCATCAACTGAGCTCTCCTATCGAAGAGGAAAAATAAGGAAAAGGAAGTAAGTAGACAATCTTACTAGAAGGAAACTATTCTGGGACTGGTACACATCAGCAAATGAACTAGAGTTTATCCTTACTTTATAAGCAAGGTCCAGTTCGAATGATAGGATATCCTCGTCCATGGGAATGAGGTATAAGGGGTAGTCCCCTATGGTCAACAACTGATGAACTTTTTCCTCCTCAAAAATCTGCACAGCAAGTGAGATGATTGAACAAACTTTACCAGATACTCAGAAAAGAATATCACCAGCAGTCATTTCATCCTTTGTGCATGGCAAAGATGACAAATTTTCATACCTTCTCACACGCTACTGCCCGGCGAGGAACGAAATAAACATAGTACTCCCTCTGAAACCCTTTGGTTTGATCGCTGTGAATGTGCGAGCATATAAATTTCATAAGATCAAGTTGAGCCCGAACGAGGTAAACAACTTTGGTACATTCGGTCTGAATTGGCTCAGCGGAAAGATGCCTCAACTCCACGCCATGTTCCTGCCACCAACAAACCGTCCATGAACTAAGCTCCAACCAAACCAACAAGGGATACATCTTTTGCAAGAAACTCAGCAAGTCAGAGCAGAGCATAATATGCAAGCCATATACTCTTCTTAGTTTCTCCGGACGTTGTAAGCCATGATTCGAATGACGAATTAATTATCGGTAGTGTTTTTTTCCTGGACAAACAGAGTCATTGACCATTAACTATGCGACATCCTTGCCTTGAGAAGTGAAGTTTGGATGATTAGAGATAGCGAGCCGCTGAGCTTCTGATCGACAACCAGACACTTCCTCCCCCGGATCTGGAGAAAAAGCCAAACTTTAACAAGTCAACATACAAACGAAAGTTCCGATTTTCAAATACAAGCGAGCGCGGCGCTAAGGAACCAGAAAGTGGACATGGGCTGGACGCGGTCCAATGCCGGAAACAGCTGAAATTGCAGAGAAAAAAGCAAGACAATGCCTAATCGAGTTCAAAACAAAAGGACTCACGTTCTTTAGGATGGTTATGAGCTCCTTCTGCGACTGATCCCTGATTCCGGCAAGCGAAGCAGGTTTAAGAACAAAGAAAAACACGACACCGATGAGCAAAGCCGATCAAAAGATGAAGAAATCGACGACGAGTCGGGATAGCGATGAGTGCCTGATCGACGAGAGATTGACAGGAGCATTGTCCAGGTTCGGTATCTGAGCCATCGGAACCGGGGAGAGAGAGAGCCGAGTCGCCTCCGTGCAACCCGCAGAGCCTCGTCGGAGAAGAGATGATCATCAGAGAGAGGAGAGACGGACGGAGCCAGAGAGGGAGAGAGAGAAGACGACGACGACGATCGCCTCGAGCCTCTTCGGTGCTGGTAACGGGCCTGGGCTTGTTCCTGGACTCGCTCCTCCTTTTGGGCCTCTTTCGCGTTGCCCATAAGCAGACCATCGTTATGATATTTCATTCTTGCACCTTTTTTGTTGATTGATGGATCCTTCTATCATATTTGAATCAATGAGTGCCGTTAGGGGTGTGGATCGGTCCCGATCCAACTTAAGAATTGAACTAAACCTAATGAACTGAAAATAGCCAGTTTCGTGTGATTCTCACGGGATTTGGTTCCCAGTCCCTTGGGCAAAACCGGACCAAATTAACGGAATTGGCCCATAATATGCCTTGATTTTTTTTCTTCGTGGCATGGACAAACAGACTGATAGCGAGCTGTTTGTTGCAACATGTCTTATTCAACTTGCATGTAAAATTGTCCAAAGAGTCCCAAATCAATGGTACAATAGCCAATTCAATCGTAATATTTTAATTGTATCAATTTAGTTATAAATTTTTTAATTATGTCAATTTAATCATAAACATTTTTACGATTTGCTAATTTAGTTCTAAATACTCCAGCCAATTATTTAAAGGGAAAATTTCAAAAAAGAACCCAAAGTAAGCCTATTTTCTCAAATCAGGACCTAAAGTGATCGTTGTCTCAAATGAGGACCCCAAGTAGCTAAACCAGGTCTCAAATAAGGACCTCAAATCGCCAAAGCCAACCAAATGTTCACCCAACTAAATGTTTGGGGATTTTGTTTTTAGGGTTTGTTAATTTTCTATTAGTTTTTTTTTTACAAAATTGCCCTTATGGCCATTGGAATTGCCACACACTTGCTGTACCCGGCAAATATTTGGCTAGCCTATTGGTGATTTGAGGTCCTTATTTGAGACCGGCTTAGCTACTTGGGATCCTCATTCGGCACAACGGCCACTTTGGGTCCTTATTTGAGAAAATGGGCTTATTTCGGATCATTTTTTGAAATTTTTCCTTATTTAAATAATAGGTTTGGGACTAGATTGCAATATTTCAAAATATTTTGGACTAAATTGATAAATTGAAATATTTACAACTAAATTGGCTATTGTATAATAGGTTTATGACTTTTTGAATAATTATCTCATGTGCATCCATTGGTTGCTAGCAAAAAGCTTACAACACTGCTAATTGACCATGTGTTTTTGCGTTCTATTTAATTGTTTGCTATTTTCAATGGATAAGGTGGAAAAATCCATATGATGGATGAATCGAAAATGGCTTTTGCGTTTTGAGTTGCTAACTTGGGAATGAGACTACAGACCTTGTTAGATCGAAGAATCAATATGTTATGTACAGGGCATTTATTGTATAGAAGAAACCCAAAAAAGAAGAACCTTGTGGATTCTCAAGTAGATAAAGTCCTCGGTTCCACAAAATAGAAACTCACCTTGTCTAAGTTGATCCTTGAAACTAATTACTCCTAAGACTCCGATTGTTCATGGAAAACATTTTTTTTCGGAAAAAGATCTTCCTTATCTTCCGGCATGTCAAAGAAAAAACCATGCTTAAATTTAAGAAAATGATTTATTCTTTAAAATATTTGGAAATCATTCTTTAAAATATGACTAAATATTGTTGCTTGAGTCAAGAACTCAATGTTTGGATATGGAAATCCCAACATTTGTTCTCGATGCCAATGCTCAGGTCCCTAGCACTCGAGCTTGGAACCTTGATGCTCAGGCCCAATCCTTGGGACTGATGCTTGTGTCCATTAAAGTTAGGCCCGAGACCTTAGTGTCCGTGGGACCGTGTCCAAGATGTTGGCATTCATGGTCGAGTCGGCTAGGTTTGAGATGCCATCATTCGCCCGAGTCAATCGAGGCCAGACTCAAGATCTCGGCCATTGTGCCCAAGTCCATCGAGGTTGGGTTTAGGACCTCGGTGCCTAAGCCCGAGTCCTTGACACCAACGGTGGGGTCCATTGAGGTTAGGGATTGGGCCCCTAGAGCCTATGCCCCTGTCCCGACATCCAAACCGGGGTTCATTGAGATCAGACCTAAGACCCTAGTGTCCGTACTTGGTTTCCTAGCCGCTTATGTGTAAGTCATGATTTTAAGTAATATATGTCTATTAAGGAAAATCAAATTAGATTTATTTCACCAAGCAATGGAAAAAAGTTTTAGTTCATTTTCAGATTAAGTCAAATATCAAAAAATATTATCATTCTTCTTAAAAACAACTTATTCGAGAACTTTTAAGAATTCAATATTTTTCATGAAATAAAGAGAACTTAAGTGTTATTGCTCGATATGTGCCGGCCACCACGGTCATTCGAGAGTGATCGACTTTATTCACTGGGGCCATACAAAACGCACGGACAAGAAAACGCAGAAACGACGACCGAAGGGAAGCTCTCGATCCCACCGTCGGAACTTTCCATCGAAAGACCAGGGACTATATTAAATTGCATCACGTGCGTTGAAATCCACGTCAAGGCCACGGACGGCGACGGGCGGAACCCCCGTGGTTCCGCATTCAACGTCGGACCGCCCATTTTCAAAGTAATAAATAGAAAGAGGGAAGGGAAGGTGGCGCCTGGCGGCGACTCACGAGTCCCATCAATCCTTCTGAATGGCTTTTAAATTACTTTTGGGTCCCTCACTTCTTCGATAATTTTATATAGTCCCGCCCCGTAAATATTTGCGTGTTGGACCAAGTCACCCATCAGTGAAAAAAAATAAAAGGTCATTTTTTTGGACAAATCAATCCTAAATTTCTTTTTGACAAAAAAAGAAAAATCTTAAATTTCGTTTCTAACGAAATGAAAATCCTTGGTTTTCATAAGTTTTTTTACAAAAGGTAAAAATAAAACTTATATAAAAGATTATTCTTAAATTATCATCAGTATATATTAATAATTTATTATTCACCGTTGACATAATAATATAAACTATTGAAATTGCTTTAGTGAGTACCTTTTCTATATAGGAAAAGAAAAGTGAAGAATCTAACTTTCCACCTTCTTAAAGAAGCTGATGGTAGTTAGTTTTGTAGTGAGTTTATGGTATGTTTGTTTAGTAAAAAATAAATGATTTTAAAATTATTTAAAAAAAATAAATTATTGTATTGTTATAAAAATGGAAGCAACGAAAAATATATTCCGTGTCCCCAATAATATTTAAATATATATTATTAATAATAATAAATTTATTTTTTGACTAATTATTTTGGATGGAAGCAATTGTTATTTTCAGAAGAATGTTCTTCAAAGGCTTCGTTCTTCGTGGAGCAAAAATAGCCGCGACGAACGACCAAAAAGAAAAAAACCATAGCCGCTATGAAAGTCAATAGATAATACAACCTCTTCGGAAAGTGGTATTATGGTAATTTTATAAGATCCGCTAAAGAATCCGATTCCCGAGGAAAAGTCCTCATCACCTCCTCCCATAACTGATTCCCACGCTTTTCCTGCCACCACCGCACCGCTCTGCTCCGCTCCCCAATGGCCTCCACCGGCACTCGCCTCCGCCGCCTCGCCGGCATCGCCACCGTCGCTGCGACCGCCGCCGCCTGCACCTCCCTGACTCCATCCGTCGCGTCCTCCGATCGCGGCGGCGGACCCGCCCACGACGCCGTGAGGCGGAGGATCGTCGATCCCAACGCCGCAGTCCCGCCGCGAGCCGTCCAGGAATCGGCCCTCGTCGGCGCCAGCCCCGCTAACCCGCTCGACATTCTCGTGATCGGCGGCGGCGGGACCGGCTGTGGGGTCGCTCTCGACGCCACCACTCGCGGCCTGCGTGTTGGACTCGTTGAGAGAGAGGATTTCTCGTCCGGCACTTCTTCTCGGTCGACGAAGCTCATTCATGGAGGTACTGAATTCAAACTAAGACGAGATTGGATGCGTGCACCGATCATGAATATTTGCACCTAGGAATTGAGTGCGTTTAGATTGGTGTGAAGCTAAATTTTGTATGCTTCAAGGCAGTAGACTTTGTAAGAGATCGGAATCCTTTCAATTGCATCATACATTCTGTTTAGCTCATCGTTCATTCCCTGTTCTTGTCCTACTTCCAGTATTGAAATTCTTTAAACGAAGCTTTGATCTTCGTTTCATTTTTTATTACGACTCATTATAATCTTGTTTTCTAGGGGTTCGATACCTTGAAAAGGCTGTGTTCAATCTTGACTATGGGCAATTGAAGCTAGTTTTCCATGCACTTGAGGAGCGAAAACAGGTCATTGATAATGCCCCGCACCTGTGCCATGCTTTACCCTGCATGACACCGTGCTTTAACTGGTTCGAGGTTGTATACTTCTGGATGGGCTTGAAACTATACGATTTGGTAGCAGGAGGGCGCCTTTTGCACTTGTCTAGATATTATTCTGCGCAAGAATCTGTGGAACTTTTCCCAACTCTTGCAAGGAAAGGCAAGGACCGAGTACTGAAGGGCACGGTGGTTTACTATGATGGGCAAATGAATGACTCGAGGCTCAATGTTGGATTAGCATGTACGGCTGCCTTAGCTGGTGCAGCAGTTCTCAACTATGCAGAAGTGGTTTCCTTTCTTAAGGATGAAGTCAGTGAACGAATAATTGGTGCGAGGATTCGAGACAATTTATCAGGTACAATAATGACATTTTATTGTGTCCTTTGAAGTAAGTAATACGGGTTTTTCAGCTCTGCATCTGAGAACCAGATACGCCATTTGAGGGTTTTGTTCTTCAGTACATCCGATCCAATGCAGAAGTGTGGTTTTCCATATGTAAATATTTTGTGGGAATGAAATTTTTGTAATTTTATAATGTTAAATCAATTTGCAAAAATGTTATTTCTTTAGCCTTGATTCAGCTTATTCATCTAGGAGGATTGGGATTGTGAACCAGACAATCGGTTACAGATGATGACAAAGAATACAGACTGTGTTTCAGAATCTTCATTTATCTCATTTTTTTTGCATAAATCCAGACATCAAGCATACATATGACCTCATGTTCTTCGAAAATATTCATATGAAAGATTTGTGTTTTTAACCTGAAATTGCGAAGACCTCTTTAACTTAAAAATTACTAAAGTTTAGATTGGGATTCTTCCAATAAACAATTCCTTATGTTTTCAACTTTTCCAGTTTGTTTTTTTTTAATCAACCTTTCTCTTTAGAAATTATTCCTTCAGTATTATATTGATTTGCCCTCATAGTTCTAGTCTTTCTTAATGTAATGACTTGCTGACCTCTGTACTTAGGTCAAGAGTTTGACACATATGCAAAAGTTGTTATCAATGCTGCCGGCCCATTTTGTGACTCTGTGAGGAAGATGGCTAAAGCAGATGCACAGCCGATGATCTGTCCTAGCAGTGGTGTACACATTGTCCTCCCTGACTACTACTCTCCAGAAGGCATGGGCTTGATTGTTCCTAAAACTAAAGATGGAAGAGTTGTTTTCATGCTTCCGTGGTTGGGGAGAACTGTCGCGGGCACTACAGACTCTAACACTGCAATCACAATGCTACCTGAACCTCATGAAGATGAGATTCAGTTTATACTCGATGCCATCTGTGATTACCTCAATGTCAAGGTTGGGTTATATTACCCGTCTTAGTTTCTGCTTCTTAATGCAATTCATTTGTGAATCCTGGGAAGTAGGTTTGTTTAAATGATCCTTTACTTATGACGTTTGACATATCCAATAATATTATGAAATGGAGCTTTTTCTTGGACATCATTTCGTTAGCTTTTCCCCTGCTGAAAGTGGTACCATAACTTTCAGTTGTGTGAGATCTGATTTTAGTTTTAGCAGGTGGAGATTATATGCTGTGCTGGAATTTCACCAAAATCTTTTTGTTTGTACAGAAGTACATGATTTACATTAAGTGGTAAATGTGGTCTAAACTTTCATAATTTGGGTTGGTAATGTGTGGTAGTGTTGATTGAACTAATAACAGATGTGTCAAAAACTGAACGAATATGTGGGCATAGTAATCACTACTTGTCAGTGAGAATTTTATTGATTGATCTTAGAAAGCACGGGTCACTATTGATTTTTTAAGCACTTCGGTTCTTTTCCATTTATCTTGTTTGTTTCTGGGATTTGAAGGATTTTTTCCTAATTTAGGTAAGACGTACAGATGTACTCTCTGCATGGAGTGGTATCCGTCCATTGGCAGTTGATCCCTCAGCCAAAAACACTGAGAGCATATCTAGAGATCATGTTGTGTGTGAAGATTATCCTGGTTTAGTCACCATCACAGGTGGAAAGTGGACTACATATCGGAGGTACCTTTTTAGTTTCATGGTTCTTTTTGTGGTTTTACCAACTAATGGCAAATTCGTTTACTAGCTACAGAAGCTCAACTATTCCTCATTAGATTCAGCTAATGTACTTTGTTCATGCTGTTGCGGAACAATCTTTGTTTCCATAGCTCTATTAACTAGTATTTATATTGATGTAATGAGTTTCAGCATGGCAGAAGATGCAGTTAATGCAGCTATCCAGTCTGGAAAGCTAAAGCCAGCTAATGGATGTATTACTGACAACCTCCGACTGGTTGGGGGAGAGGGATGGGATCCTGCATCTTTTACGGTGCTTGCTCAGCAATATGTACGAATGAAAAGAACATATGGTGGTAAAGTTGTTCCCGGGGTGATGGACACTGCTGCAGCCAAGCATTTGTCTCGTGCATATGGAACTTTTGCTGAAAGAGTGGCAGCTATTGCTCAGGTTTAACTTCTTGCCAAAGATTCAGTTTAGAATCATGTCTACTGATTAATACCAGAAGACTTTAATCGTTGTACATGCTGGTACCTCCATCATCTGTGACCTCTAGAAGTTTTATTAACATAGTTAGGACTAACAGCCTTGTAGTTGGTTATGAAAATTGACCAGAAGAAAAGAAGTATACACTGCTGCTATAATACACGTTGTTTGAGGCAACTGTTGTTAGTTTCTACAACAATACTTGAAGGATGATAATGCGAAGAATATAAATATTTTCTGGCAATATATAATGGAGAATAATAAATCCGTGATTGTGTTTTGAGCCTTAACTCTAGAAAACATACTAAGGCATGGAGGTTCTGGTGGTAATATTGTTCAGTAGTGGTGATTCCCGATGATCGCCATTAAAGATGCTAGGAATCCCCAAAGCTAGTTGGTCGATTGTGTGACTATTATTTGTTAGCTGCCACATCAAGGGCTTTGCAGTGCTGATTATGGCTTTAGGCTGAAAAAATTTGAATACTTTATGGTCTTATGCTAGTTTACGGTTGTTTGGTTTTGGTTTCTTGCAGGTGTGCTGTTTAGTTGGCTTCATCATGTTGAAGAACATATGTACAGCATTTGAAACTCATGATTTTTGCAACTAAAGTTTGTTGGAATCCAGTAAATTCTTGTGCAGTTTTAACTTTGCCTTTTTTTATGGCAGCCTTTCCGAAAATGTTATCGAGCATAGCCAATTTTGATGTTTTATGTGCTGATTGTAGATCTCAACACTTGAAATCTTCAACTAGTTCACTATATCAGGTGATTGACCTTCAAGTACATGGATCATTCTTACATTATTATCTTTTGTCTACTTTTAGGATGAAGGTTTGGGTAAGAGGTTGGCACATGGATATCCTTTTCTAGAGGCTGAAGTTGCTTACTGTGCTCGATACGAGTACTGTGAATCTGCCGTTGATTTTATTGCCAGGAGATCAAGACTCGCATTCCTTGACACCGATGCAGCCAACCGGGCACTGCCTCGAGTCATCGAGATACTCGCGACAGAGCACCAATGGGACAAGTCGAGGAAGAAGCAAGAGGAACAGAAGGCAAAAGAATTTTTGGAAACTTTCAAGTCATTAAGAAATGCACAATTTCACGATGGGAAACACCAGTAACAGGTGCATTTCTTTCCATTTGTTGCTTCAGTGTTTAGTGTTTTGAAGTTCTTACGGGTTTACTGGCTGATGGCTTGAATGAATTGCCCCTCCTGTTTCAGGATTGGGACTGACTTGGGGGGATGAAGTGAGTTTGACTTCGTCACGGTTCATGACAAATCGAGAAGGATATATCTAACTTTTCTTTTTTGATTTGTTTATTTCTTTGTAATCAGCTCCTTCATGCAATGGAAGGCCAGAATTATACTTCTGATTCTTTTGGTGTTAATAAATTGGGGCTTCACTATAGTGAGGTCAAAGCTGCCTTGGGCTTGAACAGTGTTGGCGCAATAAATTTTTGGCAAGTGTAGTAATTTTTTTTTTATCATATATTATCTGAATTTGCAGGCATTTCACAAGTACTGACTTTCCTCCTGCGTTCTGTACGTTATATTCTACAAATCCGGGATTTGGCAACACGGTTTGAAAGGTTACTAATGAAAAGAAAATGAAAGAATCTGAGTTTTTATGATTTCCCTTATGTTAGAGTAGGATATGCGCAGATGGATTATGGGGGCATATCACGGAGAATCTTCACTGTCCTGTATCATCAATGTTATAAATAATAAGGGTGAACGGTTCTAAATTTCAATTTATTCTGGAATTTATAAGGAATCTAAAATTGCCTAAAATGTAGAATCTACATTTTGGTATAGGTTCTTTATTTTTTGGAGCTTAAAACCTACCCGTTGAACCTAGAACTTACTGTGTTACAAGTTTTAGAATTGGTTCTAGATTCTAACTTTTTTTTAATTTTTAGTTAAGTAAAACGAAAATAAACGCAACAATAAAAATGAACAAATATGTTATTATCAATTGTCTAAAAATGAATATCCATATGCACTTGTCGAATAGTATTAAAGAAATTTTATGATTTTCAATGTACCGATTATTGTCGCATTATACAGAATTATTGTCTATGAAGAAACAATTGCCCGAATCTAATTATATCAAAGAAGCAATTGGAACTTTTACTGTTTTAATACTCTATGAGAACACATTAGGCACAAAAATATGGACATGTCATGTTGCAAAATAAATCTTATCTTGATTTCATTCAAAAGTGAGATCTCTCATCCTTCTTCTCCATCTTTTAACAGCCACATAAATAAGGTAAATAACAGTAATGTCTAAAAATCAAACGCAATTTTCCGTATATTAAGTCATGTAATCTATAGAGGCAAAGATAAGAGAGGGGAACAAAAGGACTCATAAAGTTAATCATCAAAGTCTTCAATGTCAAAAAAGATTGTTGGACAACAATTTTGGAAAACAATACCAAATGCATGAGTAGAGGTCCCCTCTTAGCGCATAAGGGAATAATTTACACATTGATGAACTCACCCAAAGTCAACACTTTTATAATCCATGATGACTTCAGACACATCCTTCTTCTTAGTGAGTTTTAGTCACTACTTCTCTCTAGGTTTTGCAACGAAAGAAAAGGAGACAACTGTAAATAGAAAACAATAACGATGTTTCATACATAATGCATGCATATGGGGAAACAAAAAGAATGGAGGTAATGATAAAGGTGGAGGGGAAGAATAAAGCCAAATTAGGGATTTGGCTATTTTAGGGTTCGGGTTTGCAATTCCCAATTCCCGAGTTTTGGTTCCAGTTCACATTCTCAATTTAGGTTCCAATTCTTGGTTCCAATTCCTATAGGAGCTAAGAATTGAATCGGGAACCGGCGGTTCCTAAAAAAGTGGAACCAAGAACGTACTTGTTTCTCTATAGAATTGGGAATTGAATTAGTCCCATCGGTCTAATTCGTAGTTCTACTCTAAAATCGTGCTCACCTCTAATATATAAATTGTCGCGATTTGGAAATACTTAATGTGAAAATTTTATTCATATTGTAGAAATAAAATAGGGTCACGAATTACGAGGAGGAAGCAAGACGTAATCATCATAAGTTAGAAATATTCTCACTTGGATTTAATTCAATCATGAATTCCACCATTTCTTATTATGATGTACACGAGCCTCATATAATAGTTTATGAAAAAGACAAAAATAATTCATAAATTTTGATTTAATGAGCAGTATTGTTCGTGAACTTTAAATTGTTTAATGCGGTGTTTGAATTTTAGTCCAATAAATAATATCATTTCGAATTCTTAATTAGTTTAATATAATCCTCAATTTTTTAGTACGTCCTTTTCATCGAATAAATTAAGAATTTAATAATAATAATAATATGGTTACAAGTTGGACTAAAGTTGACGATCATTTGTGTAATTATTTCAATAAATAATCATTACCCAAGTCAGGTTCAAGATTTCATAAGTGATTAACGCCCTTGGAAAATATTGAAAAGTGAACGGCATTTGCAAAAATCTTTGGGGAGGAGTTCTCCGACAATATCCATATAGCCCACCCCCTGACCCTCCTCCTCCTCCTCCTCCTCCGGCCGATCGAGCACCGTGGAAAAACCACCTCCCTCTCTCTCTCTCTCTGTCTGGTAGAAGCTGACCTCTCAGAACTCCGGCGCAAACCAACGGCGGACAATGGCGGCAACCCTGTCGTGGTCATCCCTCTCCAAGTCCTTCCACTTCCCTAGACGCCCCGCCCGCTCCCTCTCTCTCGCGCCTCGCATCGCTTGCTCTTCCTCTCCCTCTCCCTCTTCCCTTCCGCTACAGTTCAACATCTCCTTTGCTCCGCCCAAGCCGAAGCCGAAGTCCCGACCCGGCTCCGACTCCGACTCCCGCGACTTCGACTTCATCTCCGGCGCGGGCCAGCAGCTCTTCATCCCCTGGATAGTCCGCGGCGAGGACGGCCAGCTCAAGCTCCAGTCTCAACCTCCCGCGCGTCTCATCCACTCCCTCGCCCACGCCGACACCAAGGAGAAGAGCGCGAAGAAGAAGGATAAGCCGAAGGGCACTGCATCGGCGGCGGCCACTGGGGAGCCCAAGTATCCCAAGGCGGCGCGCCGGTTCTACAACGAGAATTTCGGGGATCCCCCGCAGCGCCTCAGCAAGGTTCTCGCTGCTGCCGGGGGTAATTCAAACAAATTCAAATTCCTGGTTTTCTTAACTGTGATGTACTCTGCTCTGGTTCAAGTGTCACTAATGTGTTTGCGACTATGCGTGTGAAAGCTCTTGGTTGATAAATGTCTTCGCGGAGATTTTTTTTTTCCTTCATTTTTCATATTTTTCCCTTTTGATATTATGAAATGGATTATGCCTTCTAGCGGAAAAACGCTGGGATGTTTTGATCATTTTGGAATTTACGCAATGTTGTTGTCAACAGTGGCATCGAGACGGAGCAGTGAGGAGCTCATTTTTGAAGGCAAGGTCACTGTTAATGGCTCTGTGTGTAAAACCCCTCAGGTCAGCTCCTACCGTTAGTGTTTGCTTACCATTTTCCTCTTTCCCTTGAAAAGAATTGCTTTCTTGTTGTTTCTAGAATTATGTCATTTGTGCATAAGTTGGTCTTGAGAGAACATTCTTGGCAATTGTGACTGAACTTGATAACCAGCTTTAGTTCGTGAGAAAGCCTTTCATGCTCTCCGCACCAACAAGAAAGGGAAAAGAAAGAACAGGAAGGGTATTAGTTTTCTGGGTCCTCGTAGTTCTTCCAAGAGTGAAGGAATAAGAATTGAAGAGAAGTGCTAGAAGCTTCCTGTGATGACATGTTGTTAATGCGGTTTTGCAAAGTGAGGACAAAAATTATCATAATCATAGTCAAAACATGGCTATGGAGATAACTTCATCTTCAACAATTTGTTTATTTTCTGCTGTTGAAATAATTTTGCTGATGCAGACTCGAGTTGATCCTATGAAGGATGCCATTTATGTTAATGGGAACCGCCTGCCCAAAAGGTTGCCGCCAAAGGTCTACCTTGCTCTGAACAAGCCAAAAGGGTTTGCAGCTAACGCTAAACATTATAGCTTACTCTGGAGCATTTTATTAGGTTATTTTTCTCCTTTCTTTTGGAATTAGCTAATGCTGAAAATACTGACAGGTACATTTGCTCTGCTGGGGAGAAAGAGTCTAAATCCGTGTTGGAGCTGTTTGACGACTATCTGAAGATCTTGGTACCTTATATCCATACCTGACAGAGTGCCACTCTCTATAAATTAATCATTTTATTTTATTTTTGGTCGAATACTGATTAATCATTTATGTACTCTATCTTCCTTATACTTTTGCCAAAAAAAAAAAATCATGGCTCAGTCCAAACGTCAATGGAAGGGCCCTGTCTTGTTCTCTGCAACTTGAAGGATTTTTCCTAGACATGTTATGTATCTGCTGAGACTTATATATTGGGAGCTTCGAGTTCTTATAAAATCTGTGACTTATAGCATCATTTTTGCAAGCTAAGGAAAAAATGTCGTTTCATTTTAGGGCAAGAGAAATCCCGGACTACCCAAACCCCGACTATTCACTGTTGGCCGCCTCGATGTTGCCACATCTGGCTTGATCATCGTGACTAATGATGGTATGATAGTTAAGAGATGCTGGAACAGATTATTCTTACGTAAACATGAAGCTTCTTTGAGTTTAAGGTGCCATGGATTATTTTAAACTTTTCCATGTGCTATGTTCTGCAGGAGATTTTGCTCAAAAAATTTCACATCCTTCAGCAAATTTATCTAAGGAGTAAGTATTTTACATGATGAAAAGAAGGAAATTGCATGATGCTATGGATATAGTTCTCAATCTTTGGGGTTTGCATTCCAAATCTGTGGAATTTTGCTTCCATGTGCTTGTTTTTTTTAAATAATATATATCATATGGTGAGAATTATAATAGTTTAAGTTGTTACTTCTCCATTTCACCATACTAGAGAGTTGACCTTGGTTTTGTTTCTGAATTGCAGATACATTGCAGCAGTAGATGGTGAGGTGCACAAGCGACATTTAATAGCTATCAGTCAGGGAACTGTTGTCGATGGAAGTCACTGCATCCCAGACTCTGTGGAGTTATTGCCAAGGCAGCCAGAGAATCCAAGACCTCGTCTTCGGATTGTGGTACCTTTTGTCTCTTTAAAAAGTGTCGTGACAAAAAATACATTACTCGGTTCCAAACACATTTCTAGCAGAAAGAAAATGAGTGAGAATTTGCAACCTCTTTCAGTTTTTCTGAGGTCCTGATGTCAAAGTATTGGAAGTAGTTTATTCATGTCTGGAAGCAATCTATGTTTGTCGAAAGAATAGACATAGGAAAAATTCTTTAGATCAATTGAATCAATGACACCGACAGCTGAAATAGAAGTACTCATCCTCTCATCTTCAGTGCTGAAAATGCAGGATACTTAGATTTAGTTTCTTTTCCTGACTTCTTTTGCTTTATATGCCACATCATGGCGAGGTGAAAGTTGCAGAGTATTGTGTAGGAACACTCAACTCTATTGATGACAAAATGAGAAAACTTGAACAATTTAAATCACCTTTTGTCTTTATAGTCAATCTTTCTTTTCATTGCCTTGAGTAGCTTTCGTGTCATATAACGTTATTCACCTTATTGGGCATCTCCAGGTCCATGAAGGGAGGAACCATGAAGTCAGAGAGCTTATAAAAAATGCTGGACTTGAGGTTAGATTGGTTGATTGGTGAAACAAACTTATTTTGCAGATGAGGAAAAATATGGCGTGGTTTATAGACTAAGCCCATCTAGATTGTTAAACATGTGGGTCTGTTCATCATATGGGCCTGACGGTGGGAACCACATGATTAATGGTTTGAATGATCTTGATCCACTTTAGTCTATAGACCATATAATAATTTCTCCACAGATGCTAACATAATTTCATGGAAAAGAACTTACCTCCCATTTGCTTTTCCAGATTTATTCATTAAAGCGAGTCCGAATTGGTGGTTTCAGACTTCCAGCAGATCTTGGGTAACTCCTCTTAACTCTACCCCTTTCTCATCTCTGTGTCCAGTTTACTTTTTCATTCTTGAAGCCTTTCTGGCACGAGCACACTTATGAACACATGTTTTGCATGAGATGATACTTTTATACCAGTCATTTGCTGATAGCTCTAACTTATGCTATAGCACATTCTACTGGGAAATGAAGTTATGTTATCACTTCATTTAACTACCTTCCAGGTAGTAAAATTCATTAGAACCTTTTTGTCTGATTTGTTATAATTTCAGGCTTGGGAAACATGTTGAATTGAAACCAGTCGACCTTCAGGCACTGGGTTGGAAGAGCTGAGAAGTCACTGCTTATGCTAGACTGAGTTTCTCTGAAAATTCTATTGCAAGAGCACTTAAATGACAAATGGGGAAAGATGCTCATTGTCAAGGAGAATTTGAGCATTTGCTTCCTGCCCTCTGAGCTGCTGGTTGAACTACATTATATTAATACCACAGGAGGCAGTTACAGGCGATCGGCATTCATACCAGAGATGAAAAATTCAAAAGAGCCGGTAGGGTCATCTCTGGTGGAGCATCTCTGGCTGAGCATAAACTGAGGAGAATAGGAACCTCTTGGTCATCAATTTTTATTGCAAGAAGTTTCAGCTTCATTTGGAGGACTTATGGAGTTAATTTTTCTGCCCATTTTTCGTGAGAACAGGCTCTGCTAAGCTCTGCACATAATGTAATCAAAATCTAGTTATTGAATCATAGACTTGAATTAGACACGAGATCATATCTTAACACCATTTATGAAAATAATTTTCTTTATCCACTTGCTCATATTCCCTTGATATGTTTTGCTAGTATCTTGATTTATGATTTCCAGTTGATTCCTTGGTTTTTAATTCTACTATCTTCTCCTCCTCTTTTGCCAACCATCATGCATGAGCCTGTGTCATGTCTTGGTCTGGTCGAGCCTATCATGCATCCAACGGTCTACTGCTAACAGGTAATGCACAGGGATTGTCCATGCACCCTCGTGTGCTAATTGGGCCAAGCTTGTGCAATGTCGAGTGATGTGCCAGGCTATGTTAGCCTTTGGTCGTGCATTTTTACCTAAATGAGCTTTTCATTCTATTCTCGTTTTATGCACTACGCGTTGTAAGTACTTTCTTTCTTCAGGGTTAGTGAGCTTGATAATCTTGAATCCGGATAAAAGAGTTTCATATGGTGCACACATTGAGCTCTGCAGAAGGTGAAGTATTGGTACCGGTGGCAAAAGAAAAATATATACTTACAAAAGAAAAAGAACTTATAACTATGGAACAAATGTGGACATTGATTTGATGCCAACAAGATAAAGATCAATTAATAAAAGTTCGTTTTTCACAGCGCTTGCATTGGAAGGGAACTTAATGATCCACCCATTTACTAACAAAAGTAGTGATAATGATGCAAATTTCACAATGTTTTAGTTTTTTTTTAAGGAAAACGAATGATTTTTAAATATTTCCCGAAATTGATCGTTTTTATCGCTTGAAATAATTATTCAATAAAAAATAAAAAATATTTTTATTATTTACAATAATTTATGTCTAAAAATATTTGTGGACAATTAAAATAATTTTTTTATTTAGTGATATAAGTCATCGTTTAATATTTTCTATATCATTCATTTTTTATGAAACAGTTGATTTTGTATTTAATCTATGTGCATTTTAATCCAATTGAATTCTAGAAAAAGATAACAAAATATGGACGTGATTTCTCTTGGAACCTAATCAACATTGGTTTGCATTGCACTTTGCTCACATTATCTATAGTTGGAAGTAAATAAAGAACAAGAATGGATTCAAGATTGCAAAGCAACTCAAGACCTCGTCAATTGGAAACTCAAGTTTGAGCCATTTAAAAACATCTAATCCGACTCATCTTCACACGAAACCGATCCAATGTCCAATGTCCATTGTCCTCGCACTAGCATCTTCAAACGAATATTTTCGAAAAAGGGAAAAGAAAAGAAGGTTTGCGCTCGGACCGAGAGAGCCTCGAATCCCGAGGTTGTCCCCCCATGCCTACTGTTTGAGCGCGCAATCGACTCGGACTTCAACGGACTTAACGACTAAAACCGTTCAAATTTTTTCTCAGCGACCGAGCGCACGCAGAAAAACACCCCCCGCCCTCGTTCGCTGTCTTCTCAGTCGCCAGTCCTCACTCGCTCCATCGTCTCTCTCATTTCTCCTTCTTCTTCTTCCAAAAACCCTTCTCTCTCTCTCTCTCTCTCTGTCAAATCGCGGCGAGATAGAGCCGGCGGAAATGGAGCCGCCGAGCGATTCGCCCGACCCGTTCGCTGAATTCCCTCCCCTCGAGTTCTACCCCTTCGAGCCCCTTCCGAACCCCACCCCCAGCCCCCTCCCTCCCCCGCCTCCCAATCCTCCCTCCCCGCAAAACCCTAATTCCGCCTCTGGCTCGGGCTCCGGCTCCGGCTACAATCCCTTCCTCTCCCTCACCGTCCCCAAGAAGCGTAGGCGTGGCCGGTCGCAGCGGAACGTCGCCCCCCTCCAGCTCCCTCCCTTGCCGTCCAGTAATCCTGGTTCCGCGTCCGCGTCGGCCTCTTCATCTGCTCTGGTGGCTGCTGCTGCTTCGAGTAAGTCTGCTCCGGGGAACCCTAGCTCTGCCCCCGATGCTTCTGATGAGATAATCGTGATCAATAGGGAGTCCACGGCAGAGGCCTTGATCGCACTCACCGCAGGGTTCCCAGCCGACTCGCTCACCGACGAAGAGATTGATTTCGGCGTTGTGCCAATGGTTGGCGGGATCGAACAGGTTAATTATATTTTGATTAGAAACCACATTATTGCGAAATGGCGTGAGAATGTCTCCAATTGGGTTACGAAGGAGATGTTTGTGGATGTTATTCCTAAACAGTGCACTTCTCTGCTGGACTCTGCTTATGATTACTTGGTTTCTCATGGGTATATTAATTTTGGGGTTGCACCTACAATCAAAGAGAAGATTCCACCGGAGCTGAGCAGGCATAGCGTGATTATTGTCGGCGCTGGGCTTGCAGGATTGGCTGCGGCGCGGCAATTGATGCGGGTAGGTTTTAAGGTGACAGTTTTGGAAGGTAGGAAGAGGGCAGGTGGGAGGGTTTATACAAAGAAGATGGAGGGTGGGAACAAGTTATCTGCTGCTGCCGATCTAGGGGGAAGTGTATTGACCGGGACATTGGGGAACCCCCTTGGGATTGTTGCTCGGCAGCTAGGACATCCACTTCACAAGGTGAGGGACAAGTGCCCTCTTTATAGGGTGGATGGGAAGCCGGTTGACCCCGACATTGACATGAAGGTTGAGACTGCTTTTAACCGTCTCTTGGATAAGGCTAGTAGGCTTAGGCAATCGATGGGAGAGGTGTCCATGGATGTTTCGCTTGGATCCGCCCTGGAAACATTTAGGCCGGTTTATGGGGACGCTGTAAATGCTGAGGAAATGAACTTGTTCAATTGGCATCTTGCCAATTTGGAATATGCTAATGCAGGTTTGCTCTCAAAGCTTTCCCTTGCATTTTGGGACCAAGATGATCCTTATGATATGGGAGGTGATCACTGTTTTCTGCAAGGAGGGAATGGAAGACTAATTCAGGCTTTGGCTGAGAATGTACCGATTTTGTATGAGAGAACTGTGCATACTATAAGATATGGCAATGATGGTGTGCAAGTCATGGCAGGTAGCCAGGTTTTTGAGGGTGATATGGCACTTTGTACTGTTCCTCTTGGTGTTCTGAAAAGTGGGTCTATCAAGTTTATTCCTGAGTTGCCTCAGAGAAAGCTTGATGGAATAAAGAGGCTGGGATTTGGGCTGCTAAATAAGGTTGCAATGCTTTTTCCTCATGTGTTTTGGGGAACAGATCTTGACACCTTTGGACACCTAAAAGATGATCCAAGCCGCCGCGGGGAGTTCTTTTTGTTTTATAGCTATGCAACAGTTGCTGGTGGTCCTCTCTTGATTGCATTAGTAGCTGGGGAAGCTGCACATAAGTTTGAGAGCATGCCCCCTACTGATGCGGTGACGCGGGTTCTTCAAATTCTCAAGGGTAACAGCCTTTAATATTGTTAAAACCAATTGTTCTGCTTTATTTACAGGAGTCTGAGTTCAATTTATTAATGGCCAGTTAATGAGTGCAAAAACTTTTGTTTTTAAAAAAGAGTGGAAAAAGTGGAATGCATAAGCGATCCTTCATAATCTTGAAAACAATATTGAGGACTTTTGGTGTAGTTGTTATGAGAATATTTCAGTTATGGATAAGTTTTCTACCCAAAATATACGATTGTCCTTAGATATAGAGCAATCCGACTAGATCATTTGAATCTATGTGTTGCGACTTTGATTCTGTTTTCTTTTTTTCTTTTTTAATCTATGGACCTTCCTAGTCCTAAGTTTACCTGACTTACTCTTGTCTAATTTTTTAGGACCATTGAGATGATTACCCAAATTATCACATGTTCGTAGAAGAGAATGCATGCATGCATGCATGAGTCAACACACAAGGTGCATGGGCATTTTTTAGGTGACTAGTAAATGTATTGCTGGACCAAATAATGGCAGAAGATGTTTACTTGTTGGAAAAAAAAGGAATACATAGAAATTTTAGCATGCAATGTGCAAACACTATGGCTAGTATTTGGACTTGACATATTACTTAGTTAATGGATTATATTGGATGTCAGAGGTATCTATATGTATTATGGCTGCATTTAAATAACATGCTGCCTAAAATGATGGATATCATAACATGCAAATTGGATCATTATGGCTCAGTTTGATGTTGACATATTAAGTAGTTTTAGATTGTAATATTACTCAGGGAACTTCTTATTTAGCCTGTAGTCTGTCTTGAAGTGGAAGAAATATATGGCGGGCTTAAAGAGCATAATTCAGCAACTCATTACTTGCTGACCTATCATATGTTTTGTATCTTCAGGAAGCACTTACAAATTTGTTATATGTCACTTTGAATGGATAATGAGTGTATTGAGGTTGAATGCTCTAATTAATGAATATTTATTCACATGACTAGGCTCCCTTTGCACTTTGATGGTTGATATGTTAGTTAAATAATGTTGGTTGGTTGATTCTCTTTTATCATATGACTCTTGCAAGTTAGCCCGTTTATTATATTTGCTAAAATTGGCTTGATATCTTAGTATGAGTGAAGTGTCTGCTGCTCCAACCCCCTTTCAAGTAAACTAAGAAAGCAGGTCATCAATAACATCTGGCGTCACCATTTCTAGCTTTTCTTCTGCCTTGGTCCTGTTTTCCTTAATCTTTTTGAGTTATTGGATCAAAGACAAAGTCTTGGTATGGGGAGAGCATTTAGTGTATTGTGGCTGGTTTCTTGGGCTGTTCATGCAATGAAGTCAAATTGTCGTTTAGATAATTATCCATAGCTGTTCACTTATTGTTATGATTTGTGAGTGCAGGTATCTATGAACCGCAAGGGATTAAAGTACCAGATCCTATCCAAACTGTCTGCACCAGGTGGGGTGGTGATCCTTTTAGCCTTGGTTCCTACTCTAATGTGGCAGTAGGGGCATCTGGAGATGACTATGATATTTTAGCTGAAAGTGTGGGAGATGGAAGGCTCTTCTTTGCTGGGGAGGCAACTACCAGAAGGTATCCTGCAACTATGCACGGGGCCTTTATGACCGGGCTGAGAGAAGCTGCTAATATGGTTCATCATGCTAATGCTCGTGCTTCAAAGAAAAAGATTGACCAGACTCCATCAAAGAATGCCCATTCCTGTGCTTCCATTCTGGCTGACTTATTCAGGGAACCTGATTTGGAATTTGGGAGCTTTGCTGTCATTTATGAGAAGAACTCTGATCCCAGTTCTGGTGCAATTTTGAGAGTGAATTTTAGCGAGCCTCGTAAAAAAGCTCATGATGGTCTGAAGTCAGACCATCATACCAATAAACTACTATTTCAACAGCTTCAGTCACATTTTAATCAGCAACAACAACTTCACATTTACACCATGTCATCAAAGCAACAGGCTCTTGAGCTGAGAGAAGTGAGAGGAGGTGATGAGATGAGGTTTTATCATCTTTCTGAAAAGCTCGGGATAAAACTGGTAGGGAGGAAAGGTTTAGGACCTGCTGCTGATTCTGTGATTGCTTCCATTAAAGCTGAAAGGGGCAAGCGCAAACCTGCTTCAGCTTCTTTGGCCACTAAATCAGGTGAGGAATCGGACCTTTATCAAAATATTAGTGGTTTTCATTAAAAATCTGGTGGTGAAACCTATTTTGATTGTTGGAAGGTACATTGATGAATAAAAGAGGTGCACTGAAGCAAAAAGTTGTCAGGTACAACACTTGGACTTAGCTCAAGTTCCAATTGCTTTTATGTTGCTGGATATAGCTAAATATGTCTAATAATTCCAATCTTTCCATTCAAAATATCTCAGAAAAGCGAAAATAGTGGGAAAAAGTGGAGGTCAGGGAGCTGTTCCTGGTGTAAATGCTGAAAGCAGTAAGGTGACACATGATGTTAGAAGCGCAAATCCAGCCACCCCTGGCCCATCTGAGACAGGTAGATGTAGACCTCTGTGAGCAAAACAGTCTGTGGCTTGAAAATAGATCTTCTATTTGTTCATTTAACATACTTTTCAATTATGTCATTCGTCAACATTCACCATATGACTAAACCTCCTTCCTACATGGGAAAATAAGTGGGTTTAAACTTCTTGCATTTGTATGCAAGAAGAATTGTTTAGATTTGGTTGATGGCTTTCCTTCAGCACTCCTGTTTTCAGTTCCTAATTTCAGCTATTTACTGGGCTGATGGGTGCGCTATACATGAAATTTATTAGCACTTGTCTATTTATGTATCAGCTTGTCGATTTGTGAACTTCTGTTTTCATGAAATGCTGAGATTGAAAGGATATATGTCATTACATACATTGATGATTTCTCCAGTCCATTCCTCTTTGGATGGTGGGAATTGGACAAACATATTGCAATGAGATTAGAATTGGCAATATGGAATCAAGAGAGAAAGTGAGGTTAGATAATGATTGTCCATCCATTATGGAGAAATTTCATTTTCTTTTCTAGTATTTAGCAGTTCCATTTGCTAATTCCTCTCATAATCCGACCACTTTGAAATCATGATAAAGGGATAAGTTTCATTTAGGTGTTATCTTCTTTCCTCTTCGTTTTCTGTCACTAAATGTCGGAAAGTGATAATAAACTCCTTAATCCTGTTCTAATGGTCTTGCTCTCTGTAACCAAGCAATGGAGTTTTGTTTTCGTCTGTCTTGAACCCTCATCTACCTCATGTTTTGGTCGTACCTGGCAGAACAAGTCGAACCTAAAAGTTAAGTTGTCTGAAAACTATATGCATTCTTTGTGAGGCTGAATAAGGGAAAGTGTCTCTTATAGTCATTTTTATTGACAAAGTAACATGACTCGTTTGGCTAAGAGTTGTATCTATAATATGCGTCGTGTGATTTCTTTCCTAGTAGAAAAAAGTCAAGATGTTGATAAAGTGCAATCTTGCTACAACATTCAAAAAAGCAATACAGAACTAAAAAAGGAAAATATCAAATTATTGAACTAGTGGAACGTAGGGAATTAATTGAGCAAAAGAATATGTTGCCAAGTGCTCTGGTACTGAGTTACGACAAAATCATTGGAATGAACCCATTTAAGTTGACATAACTCGTTAAAGGGATTTAAGACAACATGAATTAAGAATAAAGTTTGAGTTGTGTTCAAGTCTCCTGCTAGAATGTGTAACTCTCAACTGTCCTTTATTGATGTTTCACAGGTAAATTTGTCTTTGTATGACAAATCCAGGCAGGGAATTCGATGTCATTTTTCACTCCACAAATTTGTTGATTGCTCTTCTTAGCTTTCTTGTCAAAAAGGCGGGGATCTTCTACGTAGTCATTTTCCATTACGGGTTGGCTCATGGTCTTGTGGGATGATTAGATTAAAGGATTTTAGTTGTATAGTTTGCTGGTGTAATATATTTTGGTTTTAGATTGAGGATTATTGTCAAGAAGGCATATGTATGGCATTTTAAGAATCGGCTAGGAAAGGAAATGGTAAATTATAGATGGGACTCGGGTAGCTTGTTCAAGACTTACTCCAATAATAAGTTTAACAGAAAATAAGATATTTTGTTTTGTCTCATTAAGATAGAGATAGGAAAAGAGAAACTTCATTACTCGTGTATCACTCACATTGCACCAATAGCATATCTTTCCGTGGCACCGGTTTTTAAAAGTAGGAATGAAATTACTTTTACCTGTTATAGATAATTTTTTGGGCCAACTGCATGTTATAGATTCATAGGCTTAGTCAATTCTAGAAGTCAATTATCATTCTACATACTATAGATGTTGGGATTTATCGTTTTGTTGCACAAGTCCCTTCTCTTTATAATTCTTTTCTTCTTCTTTTTTTCTCTTTTAGTGTGGATGGGTGTGTGATGGATACAATTAAGTAGCCACTGTTTTAAAAATCAATGTCTTGCGACTGGCAACTCTTTTTTGGCCCAGAGATTGACTAGCAGCTCAACTGGTTGAATTGACGGTTCAAGTTTTGTTAAAATATCATTAATTTTTAAGCGATTGCAATGCTTGTCTTGCTAATGGAAGGAGTGCCAAGAACACGTCAAAAACCCTTTTTGTTGCAAATAATGCCTAGACATATACTTTCTTATATGTAATTGTAGGCTTCTGCCGGGAAGTAATATATATCTGATTGGCTTGATAACTCTAGAAAAAATCTAATTGCCTTAGTTTGACCTGTTGCACTGGGTCAATGCCATATCAAAATGCTTCTGCCCAAACACCATCCATGGTCTAGTGGGTTATGACTTTGTATCAGTTCATGGTTCAACAGGCTGAATTGACTGGTTCATCATGGGTTTGAAAACAATGAATATGAGAGTGTTGTTTCATTGAGTAGAAAGTTCATTGCATATTGCATACTTGTAAATTTTTTACATTATTGTAATTGACACCTGAAGAATATCATTTTTTTGTAGGGCAAGTTCATGACAACATAACGAAGCAATTAGAAGAAAGTGTACACCTCGCAGACAGTTGAATGGTGAGATTACCCATTTATACGTTCCCATTTAGATGGTTTTGGAACTTCTGTTTCATTATTCATTTTGGTAATTATAGTCACTAACAATTTTCACTTATGCGCATTTGATGTTGTTCCGGATTTCATAATCTAACAATCCAAATGCTTCAGGAATTAAAAGTCTGATTTACTTTCCTTGGAAAGTCCCATAGCCGTGTGTGCTCTTTCATAAATGTTGTTAATTCGATGATAAGATTTTTCTAGCAAAATGGCTGATGTACAGTTTATGGTGTGAATTGTAGGATTTATTGAAATTAACTGCGATTTCTATGGAGGATTTTTCTTTCTCCACTTTCTAGGTGATCTGGTGGAGTTTATTATTTACTGAGTTATCCTCTGCCACACTATTTTAATCACTCTTTTTTCAATAGTTACTCATTCCCTTAATCAAGCTTTAGGACACGGTGTTTGCGTAAATTTGAGTGGGTGGCTCTTCCTTGTCTGCATGATTTAATATGAATTTTCCTACTTACCAAGAATTAGTCCCTAAATCGAGTATTATGACACGGTGTGTGCATGTAATTTGAGTGGGGGCTCTTCCTTGCCTGCATGATTTAATATGAATATTGCAACTTACCGAGAATTAGTTGGCTTTTGAGTGACGGTCATTGATTTTGGCTGAGAATTGAGAACTTGAATTTCTGGCTTACCTTGGCTTCTCTTTGTTAAATCTGTTATCTTTCTTCTTCTCTACTGCAATTTTTTCCTGTCAAGAGGTCGAAGGCTCCGTTTTGTCAGAAAGTTTTTATAGAGCGGTTGTGTATACTGAACCATTTGAATAGCATAACTTCTTGAGGGACACAAATCAAATATAGTGGAGCATTTACCTCTCTTCTCCCTTTCTATGAAAGGAAATGCAAGAGAAACTAACTGCCTTTGAAAGAGAGTGAGTGGGGGGGTAGGGGGGAGGCACAGGTGGAACGAACATCTTAAAAGTTAAAATTATGATATTCCTAGCATAAGGGCTGAGCCTGCAGCTTCCTGTCAAGAAGTTAACATACATCGATGACCAGATAGTTTATTATTTTTGGGCAGGTATTTATGTCTTTCTATATTGACAGCACATGAATTTGATGAATTTTGATTCCATCTTACTCCTTGGTCTTGAACTTAGTAGCTGTTCTTCTGCATGATGTTCCACTCGACCTTTAGAGTATCTTATGCAAATGCGGTTGTTTTAGGGACCAGCCTCTTCACAGCTTACTTCATTGCCCCCATATTGTTGCTCTTTTCATTTTAGACATTAAGGAAATGAGTGCCAAATGGAGACAGCACCTCGACAACATGTTAGCCACCCTGCATGTGTGGATACATCATCAAGGTCTGGAATCTATATGGAAAACATAGAGAAAACTTGTAAAGACTTGAAACTAGTATTGTGTAATATTGTCTACTTTGGGTCGAGACCCGCACGACTTTAAAACGTGTTACATAAAATAGAGAACCCAAGCCTTATAAACTTGGCCTGGGACTTCCCCCCTAAGCGATGTGGGACAAGAGATATGCCCCCTCCCTGCGTACGTCCGAGGACCGAGCCATGGATGCACCTCCATTCCTCCTCCCCACATACCGTCACCTGGGCCGTCCCATTCTCCCCCCCTCCCTTCGGGCACAGTGTCCTTGCTGTGGCTCCACACGCTGCGGGAGTCGGCTCTGATACCATTTGTAAGGACTCTGGACTACCACTATATAATATTGTCCGCTTTGAGTCAAGACCTGTACAACTTTAAAATGTGTTACACAAAATAGAGAACCCAAGCCTTATAAACTTGGCTCAAGACTCCCCCCTAAGCAATGTGAGACAAGAGACATGCCCCCTCCTTGTGCACGTCCGAGGATCGAGGCGCAGACGCACTGCCATCCCTCCTCCCCGCATACCGTCGCCTAGGCCGTCACAGAACGTAGATGCAGAATGCCTTTGTACAGTCGGGTTTTCATTTGTTCTACTGGATCAACTAGTTTTAGTATTAATAAATCTCAGCATTTTCAGCCTAGTCAGGTTCATTTAAATACTTATTTTGTTTGTCACAAATTCAAATGTTCACTCTCTGTGGGGAAAGGTTTGTGGCTGGATAATTTGGCAGATTCTGACTAGGCTCTTGATCGTGGCTTCTTTCTTATTGCAGGATTGGATCCTCATTTCCTCAAAATCTCTGTACAGTTTGTGCTTTACATCTATATGGCCTTGCTTTTGATGCTGGTGTTCCTTGAGCTGTATAATGTTGGTTATCGTTGGTCAGTCATCATGGATCTCCACATTTGCATGACTAATGGAAGCTCCAAATGGATTGTGGCTAGGCTTTGTGAACTAGCAGATGAAAAAGTGTTACAAATCTCACTCTGAAGCAACAGGTTGTGAACCAGTTTCTTCCTCTCCACCTCCCTGCTAAGAAAATGTCTTAATGAAGGCCTGTATTTCGTTGTCGTACTAGCAATATTCAAATGTGGCATCTCTTATTGCTACTGATCATACTGACTGCTGTCAATCATGCGATGGAGTGAGATTACCCTTTACTACCTCAAGGAAGCAGGACTCAGATTTTTTTATTTTAGTTGAGGCTGTCATAATTGTGCTGTATTTTTGGAAAAAGTTCAAGGCATATGATCAAAGAACTTTTGATGCTTCCAAAGTGTTTATTGGTGACATTCAGCTATACAACTGAAAGGTTCAAAGATTCCTTTAGGTGTAACAGAAAGGAATGTGACTCACTTTTCTTTTACGAAATTTCAGATACAAATGTAAATACATCGGATACTTGGTTCAATTTAGGCAGATTCCAGTCTGGAAATTATTACGGAATTCGCATTGTTTTTATGTGGAATTCTGCATGAGACCTTTTATTAACTCTGCAATGTGATTGTCAGTTAAACCAAAGGGAAACGTTCTTGTGTTTTATTGGATGCTGAATTGCACCTTTTTCTGGGGGGTCATGTGTGCTTTGCTCTGGGCGAAGTGCTGCTTGTACTTGAAGCAGAATCTAGACAAATAGACCGGTGAAAGAAGGCCCACTGTAACCCAGACGGCAAACACCAGTAACTTTCAATCCCTCAGCCTAGGGGTGATCGGTCCCGGTTCCCATTTTTTGGGACCGTGGACCTGGGATGGTCTAGGGCCTAGGGAGCCAGGGAACCTGACCGACCACTTACCAAAAAAAAAAATAAAAAAATACTATAAATATTATTATTTTAGGGTTTATAGCATTTTTTAAGAATTTTAAAAATATATTTTAAATAGAAAATTGTCGGTTTGGTTTGGTCCTGTCCGGTTCCCCCCAGAACTAGGAACCGGATCGAAAATCACCGGTTCCATAAATGGAATCGGGAACCGAATCGATGCTCCTGGGAACCGGACCAAATCGGCCGATCTGGTCCGATCCGGGCGATTCTCAGTTCGGGCGGTCCAATGTGCTCACTTCTACCTCAGCCAGATGTAGCTGGAGGGCGAGGCAGAACATTCTCCTGGAGGGCAAGGACGTTTGGTTTCCTGGGCCACCAGAGCAGAGTCAAAATGAAAATAGAAGGCAAACCTGGCCGAATTGATTGGGTCCTGTGGGCGCAAGGTTCTCTTTCGGTCGTACTTTGCACATACGAGTTTTCACTTTTCAAGATATGGTTAATCCTCGGAATACAGACCATTTTAAAGATCTAGAGAGATGAAAATGTTTTGATAGATCCCGTTCATGTAAGCCAAAAAAAGTAAAGTCGTGAGGTCGGTGCGCGCGATCTTGTTAGTCTACATGGACACCAAAGACTGGTACTGAAATATTCTTATCGCCTATTCCTGCCACAAACGAAGAAAGTTCAAGAAAAGGCCTGTTAAAGGCCTCATTGAGGAGCTGCAGCACCAAGTTTGTACTCTGTTGCATCTACATCATAATCATCATTTTTTTTCCTGCCACAGTTCATCTTGAATGTCATGATAATCTCCAATGATAAGGAGATCTCCCTCGCACACCAGTTCTTTAACATGCTTCAGAAAATTTTCAACAATTTGTCTCAAAGATTCACCTGATCACTGCTATGGAATAAAACCGGTATAAGTATATTGAAGTTTATTCCACAACAAGCTACAGATACATCACCCCACTCAAAAAAAGGTTTCTCACTGTGGAGAAACTGCAATAAGCAAGCCAGGAAATATACAACCTACTTCACAAGAAGATAAAAGAAAAAGCTTAGTTTTGGGAGACTCCTGATGCAGTTACCACATCTTGGAATCAACAAGTAGCGATGTTAGGACCCAAGAAATTGGAACACAAGCAGAATACATGCAAGACCGTCCCTGATAATAATCGCTTGGCTGATGCTGCTTGAAACTGCCTTCATAAAGCAATCTTGCTCTCTGTTGGAGAGTCTTGAATCATCTGTAGCTTTAGCTGCACTCTCTCTGAAAAGACCAGTGTCGAATGTATTTTCGTAGCAAGCAATCAGTCAATAGTGATCATCATCTGGACAGATATTTACATCCCAAGTAATAAAATGTACAAGGGTTGTTATTTTAAACAGCGGCGAATCAAGCTAAGCTGATTCCCCATTAGTCGCTCCATTGCAATTATTACGGTGACCAGTCTCTCCTAGCCACTCCTCCAATTTTGCTTCTCTATTAGCTTTAAAACTCTCGAAGTCTTCTCGCACTGGCAATAAATTATCACTTGGCAACTGGAGAGTAGTGTGGCCTTCTCCTTCTTTCTCTTCTTGCAGTTCTTCAGAAACCTCACTTGATAACAGCAGTTCATCAGACTCAAACACTGGCAGGGTTGAGCTTGAGCTGGTTTCCGCAACTGCCAATGGTTCATTAGTATAAATCAAATGTTTCTCACCCTGCATCCGAATAGGATCTTGGGAATCAAGGTTAGACCACTTAAAATTGCTCGCCCTTTGTTTTGCTGACTTCAGAACATTGGAAAAGTAATTTCCACTCCTTTCACCATCTTGAGGGTCAAAAAAGGTAGATCGTCCCCAAGTGGTTGGCCCTGATGAGCTAATACTTCGCATTTCAAAACCTGAGGTTTGGTTTTGTATCAATCCTCTTTTAGGCTGTTTTGCTGACACAATTGCTAGAGACTTGTTGATATCACTAATCATGTCATCAACAATGGGGTACCCACAATCCTTCATTGACCTCATCATTGTAATAGAATCTTCTAAGTCCTCCATATGCAGATTGGTTGCTTGTGATTTCCCTGCCACATTATTCTTGAGACTAATAACGTTGGGCACTGCATTTTGAGTGTGCTGCAGTATGTAAAATAGCCCCACTGAAGGTTCATTTGCCACATACTTGATCATCTCTGCCAAGCTTTCAGTTATCTCCACAAAGCCATCAACAGTGGAGAATCCATGCATCTTGTTGAAGGTGAATGACAAATCATCACTAGTCCGGTCAATGACTTACACAGGGAAAATCCTTCAAGAAATAAGTAAAGAAAAGACTCGAGAAATGGCAAAGCTGCTAGTCGCAAACGAGCAAGCACTTAACTCTCATAGAATACATGTAATAAACTTTTAAAACAAAAAAAAAGAACCTAAGTTCTTCAGGGAATTAGACCTAATCTTCACTTTAAGGCAAACTGGGACCTGTGTTAGACCTGAATCCCAATCCCAAAATGATAAGTCAGTGCTTTTTTCAGATTTAAGTTGTTCATGGTCCTTCAGATCCTATTGCCAATCGGATTGCAACTTTAAAAGTCCATGTCGATTCACCATTTGCACTTGGAAAACCTGGAACCCGATTGGAATGAAATTGTTACTTTAACAGGATATTGTCAGCCAAAATTTCAAAGGCCATGCATTTAGAATTAATGGATCAACAACGTAGAGTGAAGGATGTCTTTTGAGGATGCTAATCCCCAGCATCTATGCAGTCCAGGTTCAGCCAAAAAAGAGAGAAGAAAAAAAACAAGAACAAAAGAAGTAATCCAAGACCTAAAAATGTATGTCCTCCAGTTTCATCCGCCAACTGGTCAAAGGTCACAACTGACAAGTAACATCAGTGCCACCAACTAGGAACATGGCAGAGCAACATATGTACACTTGAGAACCAAAATAATGACTAGAGGGCAACCTGCAGAGGGAAACCTTTGGAATGGTTGTGAGATGGCAAGACATGCTGGCTGGATATGTACTGTGCAAATACACGGAAGTGATTCTCACTTCAGCAAATTTTCATTAACTTTTCTTCCCATCAAGATTTTTGTGTCAATCGCACAAAGGTAGTGCGTTAAGTTAGTCATAGCAGCTAGCACAATCATGACCTTCCAGTTAGTCTCGTGAAGCCTCTAATAGTAGCTGAATGACTTCTTTTTACAGTGCTCAAAAGCCACAAGTACATCAAGCACCAAGACCAATATTTTGTGGCCATTCGCCTGCACATGTTAGACCTTCACAAATTTTTGGGCAGCCCAATCAAATAAAAGATAACTTGTTCAACCATCTAAACTCTACGACGAACAATCATCAAACGATCAGAGAACCGAATCAACAACACCATCAATCACAAATCTTGAAACAACGAGCTCACCAAAGAACTCCTCCAATCACAGAAGACATATCGCGCCGCATAGTACCCAACTCTAACTTCCTCTTTTCTGAGAAGCCCATGAGCTCCAAACTCAAAAAACCAGAGTCGGTCGGAGAAACATAAACAAGAAAGATTCGGGATCTCTATCCTCACCTCAAAAGAAGCAGTCTTTCCGAGAGCCCTCCCGATCAATTGGCCGCCCGAGTCGCCGATCGAGAGGAACGGTGACGAGAACAGGCTCTTTCAAGATCTCTGGCACCTCCCGAGAAATCGGTGGGCACTTGCGATGACGACAAGCTAATATCCAAGAACAAGGGCCATCATCGCTCGGCAGGTGGTGGCGTCTTTCTTAACGTTTCACCTTTTCTCCTTCAACCGACGACAGGTACCTCCTCCGAGAACCGACAACACAAAGAAACAGAGTGACGAGGATCGCCGAGCACGGGAACTGGCGAAAGTGGGCCGACTCTATGGGCCGGTGCCGTTAGCCCATATTCATTGGTCTCGGCCCATTTTCATTGTGATCGGCCCATATTAATTGGGCTTGGCCCATCGTAATTGGGCTAGGCCCGCATAAGCTAATTGATTTTCCTCGCAGAGACATATGGGCCGGTGCCGAAAGCCCACAATGCAAGGCCCATTTTCATTGGGCTCGGCCCGCATTAATTGTGACCCGTCATCTTCATTGGGCTGGCCCATTGAAGCCGATTGATTATTCTCGAAGAGCCATATGGGCCGTGCCGAAAGCCCATAAAGCAAGGCCCATTTTATTGGGCTCGGCCCATGGCCTTCATTGGGCTGCTAATTGCCTCGCAGAGTCATTGTGCCGAAAACCCATAATGCAAGGCCCATTTTCATTGGGCTCGGCCCACATTCATTGTGACCCGCCATCTTCATTGGGCTGGCCCATTGTAATTGGGCCTACAGAAGCTAATGGATTATTCTCGAAGAGCCATATGGGCCGTGCGAAAGCCCATAATGCAAGGCCCATTTTCATTGGGCTCGGCCCATATTAATTGGTCTGGCCCATTGTAATTGGGATAGGCCTCCAGAAGCTAATTGACTTCTCTCGCAGTCATATGGGCCGGTGCCGAAAACCCATAATGCAAGGCCCATTTTCATTGGGCTCGGCCCACATTCATTGTGACCCGCCATCTTCATTGGGCTGGCCCATTGTAATTGGGCTAGGCCTACAGAAGCTAATTGATTATTCTCGCAGAGCCCTATGGGCCGACGACGAAAGCCCATACCGCAAGGCCCATTTTATTGGGCTCGGCCCATATTAATCGGCCTGGCCCATCGTATTGGGCTAGGCCTACAGAAGCTAATTGACTTCTCTCGCAGAGCAGTATGGGCCGGTGCCGAAAACCCACAATGCAAGGCCCATTTTCATTGGGCTCGGCCCACATTCATTGTGATCGGCCCATCTTTTTGGGCTAGGCCTTCAGAACGGTTAGCCATATGGGCCGGGCCTAAAGCCCATAATCATTGGGCTTGGACCATATTAATTGGGCTCGACCCATCGTGATTGGGGTAGGCCCACAGAAGCTAATTGGTTTTTTTCGTAGAGCCCAACCCGCACCTCGCCGCGGATATATCGAGCCGACTACGAAGACGAACGAGAAGAGAGGGTGGGGAAGCGCGAAGCAGGAGCGATCATGGGAAGCCCAAGAACAAGCGCAGGCACAACGAGTCCGATTCCGACGAAGACGATACCTTCTACTACCGGTACGCCTCCGCTCCACCTCCTCCTCAGCCGTCGGCCTCCAACCTCACCGCCGCTCACGGCGGCCGAAGGAACTCGAGTTCCGGCGGCGGCGGCGGATCCTCCGGCGGTCTCGTCCCCTCCAAGTCGACCCTCTACGTCTCCAACCTCGACTTCTCCCTCACCAATTCCGACCTCCACACCCTCTTCTCCACCTTCGGCAAGGTCGCCCGCGTCACCATCCTCAAGGACCGCGCCACCCGCCGCAGCCGCGGCGTCGCCTTCGTCCAGTTCGTCGCGCAGCTCGACGCCCAGAGGGCGACCGCCGAGATGCACGGCAAGATCCTCAACGGCCGCAAGGTCGCAGCGTCGATCGCCATCGACAACGGCCGGGCGCCGGAGTTCATCAGGAAGAGGGTTTACAAGGATAAGAGCAGGTGCTACGAGTGCGGGGAGGACGGGCACCTGTCGTACGAGTGCCCGAAGAATGTCCTGGGGCCGAGAGAGAGGCCTGCCCCGAAGAAGGGGAGGAGGGGAGGCGGAGGAAGGGAGGAGTGGGGCGGCGGGGGTGGGGGCGGGGGCGGGGGCGGGGGTGGGGGCGGCGGTGGAGATGATGAAGGGGAGGTATTTGAGGAGGAGAATTGGGCCTCGGTGGTGGACGACGGCGCGGACGAGAGATTGTTGCGGAGAGAGAGAGAGGAGAGAGAGAGAGTGAAGGAGAGGAGAGAGAAAAAGGTGAGCTATTTCAGTGACGAGAGTGGTGAGGAGGATGATTGAATTTACAGAGAGTGAGGCCTTGGCTTGGCGTGGATTTCGTAGAAGTTAACCTTCTTGGAGGTATGTCTTTGTGCTTTTTATCTGATAAGCAGAAGCATCTGGTTTTTCGAATCGAGCTACAGGTCGAAGTCCTCTGTTTTGTGGTTTTCTTGGTATAGTCAGGCTTAGAACACTTGGTATTTGGTTAGAATGATATTGGAGCTAGGGATTGTATGCTTGGTGTATTGAGATGAAGGAATTACTGATGATAAAGCGGTATGAAGTAGTTTTTGCCTTTGCGGATGGAAATTGGGTGGTTGTGTTTGCTAATGAGTAGGTGATTCCCATGCCGCATGTACTGCGCATGGTTGCATTTCAAACTCCAGAAAGATACATAGTCCATAGGAAAACTGAGCTACTCGGTGCTGCCCCATGCATACTGCAGTCAAGCTCGTGTTAGGTTTTCTCCTTGCTCTTATGGGGGTGCAATCTAAAGGTGACGTGGCTGCAGTCTTTTGCATTTGACAAGTCGTCGTTGAAGATGAGCGCCTTCCTTTTTAACATTTGAGTGAGAGTATATGTGAAGGCTGAGTTATTCCAGGCGATAGATGTTATATCGGCAATCCTGATGCATTTCATTGCCTGCCAATGTTGGTATGGTAGGTTTTGGCAAAAAGGAAAATGTATTTATGAGAGTTCAGCCTGAAAAAAGTACAATGATAGTTTGAAAATGGCCGCAGATTGTGGAGGAACTATGCAAGTTCTCTTTCACCTGGCTTTCTCTCTCAATTCCTTTGTGTGGCTTTCCTAGATAAACCGCGAGGATCCATCTTGTTGTTTGTGATTCTTTCTGAGTTGTATCATAAGATAAGCTCATATGTAGTATGGTCCAAGTCCGTTGCTAACAGCCCATGTTGATCATCAAAGTGACCATCTTCTCCTACATGCATTGTTGCACACAGACATATGGTTATACATGGTTAGGCTTCTTCTTGAATCTTGCTTTGGTTTATTTTCAGAGGTCTTGCCTGAAAATAGTCTGGTACAACATTCTTCGATATTGGCGGATGTGGCTGGGTGGAAAATGGGAAATTTGCTAGAGAAAGGATGCTTGTGCAGGACATTGGGGAGATGAAGTGCGTTGTCTCCTTTATAATTGGAAAAGGGAAAAGCCTAGTTCCTTTCCATATGTATACTATTGATTGTGGTTTTCAATCGTTAACTTTAAGGCGCAGATGATGATATAGATTAAGAAGAAATTTTTGGTTAAGTTATTGTCAACCATCCGGATGTGAACACATTGTGATTACAGACAATTTGCCGGATGATGTGCAGCAAGCAAAGGGTTGAAATCTTCAAAGTCAAAAGCACTTGAGACAGACTATGTTGGCTTTAGACTTCTCATGACATGTGAAAAAAGCAATTTCCGCTGTCTGTCCTCTTGAAACCCTATCATCTAAACTAAAGCTCATTGCTTTCCTGATGCCAAAGGCTGGTTTTCTTCAAATAAAGAACCATGTCATTATTTACGCTGAGTAATTTATGTATTGATTTCACAGCTTGGGAGCGGATGCAGAAAGCAGGTAACAGTGCTCTATGTCATGGAATTTGAATAGGAATGAAATAACAATCTGCTGTTTTGATAAATATCTTTTCCAGAGCCAAATGAAAAGGTTGCCTGTCTTTTCGCAAACGATGGTCACAATCCTCCAAAGTGATTCTTAGGCTGCACCCTTTTTCCAGTCTGCCAAGAATCAAATGTGCCTCCATCAAATTGAGGGACTGAACCAAAATTAAAGATTCTCGTAAGACAATGAAATGATACATCAACTTACAAGCATTTCATGATCTCCCATTATTTCTTCTATCAACTCCTGTACTGGTTTATTGGCGCTGTTGGGGACTAGAGCTGCAAATACAGCCGGTTCCAATCCTGCAAGGACCAAAGCACATTTTGGCATATGGTAATATGTAAAATCATGAATGAGGATTAACAAAATGCAGATTCCTATACTCGAGCGACCAAATTTAACTAACTGGCTCAGTCTCTAGAAACAGTTTCCTAGCCGGTCTACGATGAGTAGAGCCCAGACAAAAGTATTGAGTATTTCCAACGCAAATGGTTTCAAATAAATGAATAACCAGCCCCTATACGGAGAAGAATGAAGCGATACCCGTTTCGGGAAAGGCATCAATGAACATCATCATCTCCTCTCCAGTGAGACCTGACAAGAAGCAAATACGCGGAACATTCTTTGCAATCTGAAAAAAGATGTGATGATGCATCAGTGTAAATAACAGAATGTGGAACAGAAAAGTATAGAATCGTAAGTTATTACTTGCTTGTAATTCTACAGCCAAACCTACTGAGGGTCGCTAAAGGGAGTTGGTAATTTGTAACCTGCGAACTCATTGAGCCATACAAGAGGGCTACAACAGTTTAATATCTTTTAGAACCTTTTGTAAGGAATGACAGTAGTTCTGAGAAGCTGTTAAATGACAGTATGAGGATACTCCAATATTCATCACCACATCATCAAACAAATTAGTGGATATTTTGTTAGCAATTATTTCGTTCTTCCAAAGGCACCAGTCGCGGAAATTGATGCATTTATTTTGATGGAGAAAGAGAATCATGGCAATAAAGGAAAATGGTTCAACCCATATAAAATGCCGTGAAACTAATCAGAAGACCCATAACATAAACGGAACTCTTTATATTAACCTTGATTGCCTTCAAATTGGGCTGTCTTGTATGTACCGCTTCCCACAGTGAACGATTAACCATACTCTCGGTGCAGTACAAAATCTGCAAGACAAAGGTTAGGGATAGATCAGTTAAGGCATATAAAACCTGCTGGCATGATCCTGCTTTTCTGGCAGATGTCAAAATATGCTCTTCCAACAAGCTCTCTTCTTCAATTCAGGAAAAGAGCATAAAATACAACAGATTGCTTTTGGTGAAAAATTGGTTACAAGCAAAGAATATAGACGCTTAAGTATGAAATCATCCAACATCAGCAAATGTTTGTGAAAATGCTGTCCCAGCATAGAAGGATTCCCATGCCTATATTCACTTTTGTCATCGCATTTTAAAGCAGCGTCGCAAACAATTTACCTTACTTTTACATGGTAGAGATACATGAACAGAAATTAGGAAATTAATCTCCAAAAAGTTGCAACTGCCATAAGGAACACTGAATTACAATACCTGTAGAAATTCGCCATCCATCTCTTTCAGAAGTTGTTGGATCTGTAATTGTAGAACACCAAAAGAAAAGTTACTTTAATAATAGGCAGATTCCCTCATACCTTCTGAAGAGAATTTCACCAACACGGAACATGGACTAAAGATAGTAGGTGATATTCAAACCAAAGGACTCTAAAAAGATGTTTCAACCTTCTCTACCTAAGAAGAAGGGCCAACTCAACATAGAGTCATTAACAGAGATTTATACCTTTCCCGCCTCCTCTGCATCAAAGCCTACTAGCAACAAAGCCTGCAAAATTCAAACTTCTTGAAACATCAAGGTAATCCCACGAGGTAAACAAAATAAAAAATTAGACATGTTCATCAAGTTTCAAAATAAGAAGTTCAGTTTTGTTCAGTAATTCCATGCTTTCAATCGTAGAATTTTACAGTTTTGCTGTATGAATTGCTACTAAGATAGTTAGGTGCTAAGGGATTATGCAAAGCAAATTCATGGTAGCTTGTGTAATGCTACCTATGAATCAGGAATGCTGCATAAGAATGTGCTGTGAAAAAGAACTTGCTGTGGTGCAGAAAACTAACCAGAACTTACAGGGGGGCCATATCTAGGATCTTCGGCATTCAATGGAACAAACTTCGAATCTTCAACCAACTCACTTGGAACTCCTGTAAAACAAAGCAAATCAAGTGTGAATAGGCAATGGTCCTATTGGAGAGTTGAGACCGAGAAAGCATAAAATTTGTTGTCAGGAATGGTTTTTTCTTGGATCTTATCCCAGCGGTAGAAGGTGATGCTGTCACACAACATACTAGTAAAAAGCAAGTAGAATAAATTATTCGAAATCCGCTGCTTCTGCCTCTATTTCAAAGAATGAGCCCGCCTTAGAGTCCCCATGTGTTCTCTGGCCCAAGCTTTCATTCTTATTATTTATTTTTCTCAAATTTCCCTTCCCAAGTTTATAACGCACAAAAGAACTTGGATTGACACTCTCTGTTTCATTTTATGAATAGCTAGTAACCTATCCTTTTCACGATATTTCATCGATCACAAAGAAAAGTTCATTGAAAGAAATGCATCGACTTAACCATAATCTTTTGCTCGCTCAGCATCGGTGGCGCCATGGCTTATGATAACTCTCATCTTCCAAGTAAGAGATCGGAGGTTCGAGTCTTGTTATCTTTTACGTTCCCCTGTTCAGGGGAGACGTCACTGGCTGTTTATAATGGTTATGCATGGACCGCTATCATGCATTCCATGTCATCAAAGATTCAAAGCTTAAGCTCAACCACTCTCACCACAAACATTAAAATTTGGCACAATGCTAGAATTGGAGAGACCAAAGAACCATTGCATCATATGCCCGAGTGGTGTTTTCACTTTTCACCGAGCACTTGATCAAAGCGCCATTTGGTTCAAAAACGACGGACGAGTGCCCCATCTCGCACTCGAATCGCCCGCATCACATTTTCTACGCTCTTTTATATACAAAGGCAATCCATTTCGACCAATCACAGCACAAACATCCTATAAGAGCACAGCAAGACATAGAAAGGATAACGACCCACCACGGCAAATCGCTCGACGAGAAACAAAAGAATCGAATTCCACGCCGATCAGGAAAGAATTTCAGAGACCCCAGCCGAGCGAGGGAGTTAAACCGAGGAAGAAAACGAAGAGACAAGCTTTAGAGACCCCCACGCTTCGCACGTCGACCGATTTGAACCTCGCGTGCGAGACCCATTCTGGGATAAAGGAAACGAACCTTCAGCAGACGCTCTCGGGATACCATGCCGGAGCCTCAAGACAGGGAGCTTCCTCGAAGAAGCGAGCGCGGCGGAGAGCTGGGAACTGAGAGGAGGTGGAGGCGGAAGCGAAGGAAGCAGGGGGAGCGAGTTGTCGGAGAGAAGGGGAGGGTTCAGGGAGAAACTCAGAGCAGACGCCATGGCCACTCGAATCCTTTCTCCTTCGCCATCTCCCCTCTCCTTTTTATCTTCTTTTGATTGGTTTACGTGAGGAATGTGACCGGCGACCAGCGCCCGGAGGCAAGAGACGTTTGTTACTATTTACGCTCCAGTTACGGAATGTTAAATTTTAAAATTCTTCCAGAAAATCTGTTTGGATAAGGTTACGTAGTAATTAGGCAGTTATGTTTTTTTTCTCCAAAGAGGTCCATGTTCCTCACAGACAAGGGGATGAATCTCTCTATATAAAAGCAGTTATTTAAAGCATTGCTGCTCCTTCCTTTGCCTACCGGCTTCTTCTTTCGGTCCTCAAGTTAACCAAGAGCCTAAATTCGATCTGCTTGATCGAACTCATTTAGCTTTGGAACCAAAGCTAATTTGTTCTGTATCGCACCCTCATCGACATCCCCTTACGCTGACTCAATAGAAGCTGGATCGTGGACAACAGTTGAAAGATGTGCAAGCTCAAAGTCGCCGGTTTTATCACGCTCTCAGGTGACTAGCTTTTTTCGAGCGAAGCTGGTTCTACGCTGACTCAGGCTGATCTGAACAAAAGTTTTCACCAGTTCTATCTATTCTATTTTTTCCGACTCCTCTCAGGTGACTAGCTTTCCTTATCGAGCATGAGAAGTCGGTTCTTCCAGCTGTAAGTCATGTGAGAATACTTAATTTGATTAGATTTCACGCAATCTTTTCACCCAGTTAAGTGCACAGCTTGAATGAGCCTTGTTGGATCCACCCTCACTCCCAGGGATATCCATTTCGAGAAAAAAGGGCCTTCTATTGGGTTCCAGTGACCGGTACTTTTTTAACTTACACTTGAATCCTAATTCATTAGAACCATAGAATCCAGAGAACAGGACAATGCATTAGAACCATGGAATCCAGAGAACCAGATAACCATTGCACGATAATCCCATGCGCTGTCAGGTAAGAGAGGCCGAGAGCAGAGCTACTGGAGCGCGTAATCAAAATCTACAAGCTACTGGTTATATGAAGTTTTAAAAGGCAAAAGAAGTTGCAATGAATCAATAACCGAGGGTGGGGGGCTCCTCCTGATGTGCCATTAAGATGAGAAACGCTGCAACGAGAAGTTGTAAGGATGAAGCGAGTTTGTTTACCACATAGTTATGAACGGAAAAAGCTATGGCTCTAGCCAAGGACGGTCCAAGAAAACACATCACAACTTCGTTCCAACCTGACTCCAAGGATTGTCCCACAGCAACCAAATGACTCACCAAAAACATTCAGAAATGAGATCATCAAAGAACAGCACATATACCTTCCTTTACCTTCACTTTAAAACATGGGACAAGGATAAAGTTCTAGTTATGCTCAAGTGCCCAGTGAGATTAACAGAACCATCTCAATGACCGACAATGTACCATACCATCTTATGTCGGAGGGCCTCTAAAGGTTCTGAGAGCACAACATATCAAAAGGAGATATTTACAAGCACATATAGAAAGGAGATAAAATTCTTGAAGTTGTTATTCCCATGAGATGTGCAAGCGACAGAATCACATCTCAGCCACCAAGTTCTCCGAGTCAGCCCCAGTTTTAGAGAGTTTGCCTTGAGTCCACCTTTTCAACATCTCTAGTGAAGCCTTGGGCTGGTCCATCGGAACCATGTGACCCGCATCATGCACCTGGTGTCAATTAGATCATGCCGCTTAGAATGGCCAAAATTATTCCATCTCATATTTAATAGAGAGAGAGAGAGAGAGAGACCTTGAGGAAACTAAGAGGACCATGGCTTTTCAAAACTCCTGCTTCTGATCCATCAACTTCGAAGGAAACTTCAGGAGAGTCCACAAACTTCTTCTGACCAGACCATTCCATGGCATGAACCCATCTTGAATTACCTGATCGTATAAATACAATAACCAATGTGACATGTTTAAAATGATTTAGCTTGACCTACCACTGAAAGTAGTTAGAGATAACTCACCAAGCCAGTTGCAGATTAAATCATATTCTCCAGCATAGACTAGCAATTCAACTCCATCCTCAAGAAGAGTAGGAATTCCTACTTCCAGATTCCTCATCCAGTCCACCAGCATGGCCTGATAAACTGTCGGGCTACATGATACAAAATCTATCTCCCCAACTCCAAGTGCATCTCTGACAGGTTTCTGGTTCAGGAACTTTTCCATGTTGGAGAAGTCATAGCACAGGCTCCCTTCGCACTTCTTTCTGACGTCATAATACTGCAACAGACCAAATATAATCATCAAATTTTACATCATCTCCAATACCTTCCTGCATGCTTGCACAAGGTTTAAAGTAGCTTTCAATCTGTATTGTTCTATAACCTCCAGTTTATGAAGATGAGAAATGGGAAAGTGCAAACTCCATTCTTCAATAAATGGTTATATCAGGTAATGGTACAAGAAAAAATTTAGAACTATGAGCTCTTAATTTAACAAAAAAGAACAATACTTATATCTATTAAGCTTGGATTTCCAGAAGTTAACTGTTGACATGTTAAGAGATCATAGACAACAGGAGAGAACAAATGGAAACAGCATAGGAAAGCATACCCTGATTCACCACCAAAATGCCTGAAAAAACACAAGGTGACAAACTTACGTTGATATTACCAGCCAGTGCCATGATGCTGCTGAATATAGTATTGCAAACAAAATATGAAGCCATGCAAGAGACGGTACCATCAGTACCTGAAAGTAGTATATTCCAACAAGAAAGTTTCATTATGTGCATTAGAAAAGTAATTGCAGTGGGAAGAGAGAGAAGTTAAATTTCTTTTAGCAATTATCGATTAAACTAGTGCAAAAAAAATAAAATGGTAACCAGGGAAGAAGAAGAATGGATAGTGGAAAGGAGAATTTGCTGACAAGATCAGGGTCATTACCACAAAGCTTTATAGCCATTTCGCACACTGGAACAATCTTGTTGATACGGTCATACTGAGATTTCTTAATAATCCCCATGTCCAACGCATAATCAGTGTAAGCTTTGTACTGAATTGCAGGATCAGTCAGGCCATTGCCAATAGCAAATCCCTGTTTTAACATTTTGGTTTTAGTTTGACAAAAAATTTAATCAACCACTACAATGATGTGCAAGTTGAAGTTAGCAGCACTACCTTTAGGTTTATATGAATTCCTTCTTTAGCTTTGTTTCCTTGATGAACACGAGCAGCAAAAGCAGGTATATAGTGACCAGCATATGATTCTCCGGTAATATATAAGTCATTCTTTGCAAACTCAGGGTGCTCCACAAAGAAGGCCTAGAACAAGAGCGCTTCAAGTCAAAAGAATGCAAAAGTCTATATGGTTTCAAATGAAGCCCCTGTTTCTTTGTTAGGTTAAATGAAACAAAGAAAAGGGAACTAGTACTCTTTAAGTCAGATGAATGCTACAAATCTTTTCAAGATTGATATCTTCGCCAAAAAATCTGGCATCCAGGGTACCAACAACTCTGGTAAAATAGAAGTCAAAAGAATTTACAGACCTGCAAGAAATCATATAAGTCATCACTGACACCATCTTCATTGTGTCGGATGTCACGCCTGTCAGAGGTATAACTGAAGCCAGTCCCAACTGGTTGATCAACATAAAGCAGGTTTGAAGCCTAAAAAGACATTGTCGAGATCATATTAGTTGCTAAGGATACAATAGAATAAGAGTGTAATGATGCAACACATTTAAAATCCTTGCCAAGTGGCAATTGTTTATGAAAACAGAAAATTAAAAATACTCCCTAATACCTTGTCCCAACCATATTCATTCCAAACAAGGGACATGTTGTCTGCAATGGCAAAGGGACCATTTTCATAGAACATGGCCAATTCACTACTGCAACCCTGGCCCTCCAGTCAGCCAGATAACAACGGGATCATCCTTGTTGCTTCGTGATTCAAAAAAGAAGTAGAACATCCTACCAAAAACAAGCAACAAGATTAAAAACAAGTTTTACAGCTAGATTTGAGACACCAAAAGCTAAGTTAGTTTGATGTGAGAAGTAATATGCGAATTGTTGACAAATCAACTTGGTAGCAAATTTTCAACATACTCACGAGATAAGAAAAATAAACCGGAAGCAGTGCGTTGCTAAGTGTAGCCACAACATGTTTATTAAATTTCCTTTACATCATGACCTCTCTAAATGATAAAGCAAATCCAAAATATTCTTCACTCTCACACTTTTATACAAGCTTTCCAATAACAGTAGTATATTACTAAATAATGGACAAAATGATAAGGTAAAAAAGTCTACATAACTCTCATAGATTCTAAATTTAAATTTATTTTCTATAATCCCACAAAAGTTTTGATTTTCAAGTAAAAGTACCAGCACCACCAGTAAAATTACGCTGAGAATATACTGTACATGAAAATGCAACAACTTCATCTCACAAGAAACCTCTTTCAGAGGATGCAGGTTACAATTTGCAACAAGGTTCTAAGCCATGACAGTATATCAAGCATTGAATCAAAGCAAAATTTCATGCAGACAGATCAACACCTCGCAACTACACAGTACACGGAACAGCAATATCCACAAAATTTCTTCACATTTCTCAAACACGACATGCAAAAGATAAGCCATCACACCACTAGCAATCCCAAATTTAATCTCATAACCTAAGATACCCAAAACAACAAGACTTGACCTTCTGATATTACAAAATAACATGACCTTTAATATACCCCAAAAAAATCAGACAAAAATCTAAAATCGAGGACAGTCAATCGAGACATCACGCTGAACCCCCATCAAACCGCTAACGAGGAATCCTTAACGGGAAAAAAGAAAAAAATCCATGAGAATTACCTCGCATCATGAGAATGCTCGAGCTTATAGTACCCAGCGTGGTGACCCAAATCCTCGACGGGAACCCCCGAGTCCATCCCCAAGTTAGGGAACCTGAACCGCTTCTCCTCGATGCGCTTCCCGCCGAGCGAAGGACCGGAGACCCCGCCGCGGGCGACGTTGACGTCCTCCTTGGGGAACAGATTGAGCTGCCTGATCAGCTGCTCGGCGTGGACCGAGGGGAAGCTCGACTGCCCGAACCTGAGGTCGCGCACGTCCGTCGCGGAAGCAGGCGTGACCAGCAGGAGGGCCAGGAACAGAGAAACGAGCTTCAGCCGCTCCATTTCCCCTTCACCACCGGAGCCGCGGCGATCGATCGTCGGAGGTCGTCGCTTATCCTCTGCTTGAAGCTGAAGCGACGATCGTATTGAGTAGATTCCTCCAGAAAGTTGGAATGGTGGTTGCGCTACGTGGGGGTTCGCGTCTTTATACGCGTTCGAAGAAGACGGAGCTTGAAGAGGAAGAGCGGTTGGCTGTGGCTTTGAAACGGCGTAGTTTCGAGTTTAAGATATTTCTTTTTTCGGGCTCTTTTTTGCTCTTTTTTTTTTTTTTTTTCTTTTGGGTTTTCTTTTTCTTTAGGGGTGGGGCTTGCGTGTGGAGAGGTGTACGTCTGCAAGTGTGTGCACGCAAACCTCGGATGAGCTCAGGCAAGGGGACAATTCACGACGGTCGGATCTATCTAAGCCCCGGCTTGAACTTCTCTTTCCCGGGTCAATTCACGACGGCGGTTAGATTTATGCCCCACGCTTTAACTTCTTCTTTCCGGGTCGGATCCTTTTTTTACCAATTTGCCCGGAAAACAAGGATTCACACGAGGGAGTCGCTCCAGAAATGTCGATTCGAATGCTAAAATCGATTACTCATTTCCGAGACGCAAGCTAGACGTCACGGGCGGTTCCCGGATTACCAATCTTAATCGACCCGATCGAGAACTTCAGTGACCCGTGATCGTCGGACACATCTAATTTTTTCGTTTTTTTTTTTTTTTTTTTTTGTCTAATGGAGGGGGGCGGTTGCCGGCGTGGGTGACGCATCCCAAAGAAAAGGAGATAGCTTTACGAATTATAAAAATCTTCCCTTTGACAATTCTTAGCCAGCAAGCGATCCGCATTGCATCATCCCTTTGAGGAAAGGAAGCAATCAGGACAAAGTCAATTCAGAAGAAAAAGGATGGCGAAGCTACTTTGTCAATTCATCGACCCACGGATCGCATGATGTCAATTCTGGTCATCAAGAGCCCTGTAATGGCTTCAGTTTCATCTGGTGTTTGCTCCTTGTGCATCTTCCTCAAACTCCCGCAGGAGGTCAATTTCCATGAGGCTTCGCAGTCCGTCATTCTCTTTCCTGAATCGAGATAAGGTCGTCCCCTAAAGAAATCAAGAAGACCCGCTCGCCTAGAGACGACTTATGAACGTTCGAGACGAATGGAGGGACAAGCATACCAGCGCAGCAGGGCATAGCTTTGAAACAGAATGATTCTACCTGTTCATTTCGCCTCAATCAGTTTCAGACGTGAAGTGAGGGTTCGGACAGAAACAGGCACGGAAAATAATACCCAACCTTCAGGCCACCCATTGATAAGAGGAACATATAGATTATTATTCATTTCCAACGTACAAATTTAGGCAATTACAACCAATAGTACGATCCAACACAGCCGTCATTCGGTCATTCACCGGTACTTGAGGCACAATTCCAGTATACATTCAGAAACATTCAGAATTAGATGGTTAGAATGGAGCACTAACCTATAAATGTCTGCATCTCAGACTAATGTCAGGAAAGAACCGTGAGTAGAAACAGTCGTCTTAGGAAATCCATGGCTTGATCTAATAACTAATAAATGGACAAATCACTCTTTGAGTTCCTTGACCTTGGTTATATTCCATTAATTCCAGTATTTCCTCTACCGATTGTCTCCATCATGTTACAGAATGATGAGGAAGATCCACGGTCTAATCAAAGAGGCCTTCGCCGTGCCAGATATCAACCAAAAAATCGACCATCTCCTGCAAGATAATCAAGATCCCACACTATGTTAGCATTTAGGAGTTTACCACATCCAGAGCAGAATTTCTTCAAAAAAGCTCATTATTTGCAATCTCTCAATGCAATGCACGAGACATGAGAAATGAAGCATTTCTTACATCTAGCTTCTTTATAGCTATACACTAATGTATTTCTTGAGTAACAAGTTGGCTGTGAGTGTAAGTACATCGAGTATGTTTGTGTAGAACCCTAGCTGTAGCATGTTCTAATTATCTAAAGAAGAAAAGGCAGCATATTAGTCTCACCGGAAGAGGAATGGGCTCAGAAAACGGTTCATTAGTCGATAGAAGTTCCTCGTAAGTTGTGGACCAGCTGAATTGCAACAATAACAATTCGCAGTTAGTTTTTGCAATCACCCCGTTATATTGAAGAACAGGTGTGAACATTGACAGAGGCACAATACAAACGATGAATGATATTGAAAGGCTCTAAAGAGAACAAGAAACATAATCCCCATAGGAGATTACAATTAAGCACCCAAGTTGTCTAAATTGGTACTACAACATCCTTCATGCTGTTTAGAAGTTCACAGTGGCAAAGCTAGATCACTACCACTTGCTCAAATATTGAGTAAAAAGACATAGTAAAAGAATAGATGCCCATTGGGAGGGGCTTATCAGATGTCAGATTAGATGACAAGCAGCAATTTTATAAGCATGATGCAGAGAAGTTATTCTGTACTGCTCAAACATCCCTTTGCAATAAGTCATTCGCAGCTCTTTTTTCATTCAAGTCCGAGATTTCAAACTTAAGAAATGCTGTCTAACTTCTTTTACCGATACAGCTGGAGCATTGGAGTATTCATTTATCTTATCCAAGATGGCAAATAGGCATCTAACATATTGCGAGACTTGCTCATATTTATATTAAGCAGGTCAGTCACATATATTTCTGTATTTACTTCATACCCCAATCCGTATGAAAGATCAAAATACAAATACATACCTTAAATCGTCTATTTGATCCATATCATTAAAGGCGGTATCAAAGTCGCATGCATATGCAGAAATCAAAGCTGTTTTTTTATAAATAAATAAAAATTAAAAAAAGGGGCTCCTACCACAAACAGGCAACACCATTCCAATCCATATACAAAAGCTCTACAGACCATTTAGTACCACCCTAATGGTAAAAGCATTCAGTGCGCGACTCCAACCTAGAGAAGTTATTTGCAAGATGTTGTAACACAATTGAATTCAGTACCTTATAGTTTCATCCTTGACCATTTTTGGTGATCTTTGAGTTTGATCTCCAACCCACTTCCTTCTATTCTCATGCCAAGCTACTGCTGCTGCAATACATATGAATGACATATTTTACTTAAGGACCCCATATATATCAACCCCACATGACCAGCCAAAAGATGACTAGTGAAATTTTCACAATTCGATGAGATCCATTACACAATAAAACTTTTCTATTTCCTTTCTTGTTTTAGCTGAGATCTACTTCCGCAGAATAATTTAGTATGAGGCTTCTGTATAAGCACAAAGAGCCATAGACAGGTATTCCTGCGTATGAGTAGCCAATATGGATTGGAAATAAACAGCATGAAGATAACAATGCGCCAGACTGTGATTCAATTCAATTGATAGCATGTTTTTTCTTGTGGAGGCCTGTATGTTCCTCTTTAACGCAGAAGATTATACTCGATATGCTTTGACTTCTTCCTTCAACAGAAAGAAAATATTCTATTTGCAGATGTCAGTTGCATCTATCTATCATTAATAAGATCATCTTGAAGGACAAAAAAGTGTAAAAGAGGTTCCATGACAGACATTCTACAAACAAAACATTGATCGACTGCCATGGCTGCATCCTTTTAGATTATCTGTAAATAAACCAGCAAAACCAAGTAAATACAGGGCCCCTTTGTAGAGTTATTAAGTGGGGGCCTCTAAACATGTTTGTGATCATTAGCATCTTCCACTTTCACATGTGGCAGACCACAAAGCTCACACCCCTTTCCACTTTCCCCCAGTGGCTAGAATTAAGAATGGTATGACTTTCACAAGTAATTAACATTGGGTATGTTAGCGAATCTAGGTGAATCCCAGAAAAATGACAGTTTAGATAGATCATTGCTTACTCCTTAACGCAACATCCTAAAGGTCTAAAAAATTTTCTGACAGCTTCTTCACGCCACTTACCATCAACGAGATTCCTCATTAAGAAAAACAGAGACATATGACATGTAAATGATCTAAGAACAATACAGTAAGTATCTTCCAATAATTACTGCTATATGAAGTATGGAAAGGCCAGAGGTCGAGGAAATTCATTCCTAGATAAGAGAAGGTGAAGCAGCTCATATTGAGAATCTGCAATATGTGATCCTAATTAATGTGACTTGATAGTCAGGACTAAAGGCTCTACTTGTTTCATTCCAAACTCAAACTGCCAAACCTACATTATGTGATTTGTCATGTAGCAAAGCTTTCTGCTTTTCTCTTAGTGAGACCACAACACAACAGACAGTACCTTATACTAAATTCACGTCAATGACTCAAGGTAACGTTAACCATCTAGGGAGAGCAGTATACCGTGATTGACAAACAAAGAGGTGTTTGCATCTTTTCCTACAGATTTTTTTCCTTCTTCCAAAGACTTGCAAGACTCTACAGGTTGCTTTTCACTGAAATGGGAGTTCCCAGTCATGACATCCATAAGATCGGGGAAAAAGAACCACCATCCCTTTCTATGGAGACGGAGTGTGAAGGACTGATATTCCCTTGGAAGATCAACAGCAGTTTCTGTCAATGGATGATGCCGCTTGAAATGCAACTAGATTTCCATTCACCTTGCTCTGCATAAAGTAACTACTTCATATCATTAATCACACAAAAACCAAAAACAATGAGCGAGCAAGTTCAATTAATTGCACGTCCAATGCAATCGAGAAAATAAATTCTAGACTGCACTGAAAGCAGAGAAATTATCTAAAAGTCAAGTGATAATTTGAGGAGCATTAACATTCTATCGAAACATGTATACATGGCCTAGTAATGGGCATATAGCTTTCTTGGCTAATGACCAATACCAAATGAATTTGCATCTTATAGCACAAGAGGACATATCCCATCAACAACTGCTTCCCGAGTCTTCCACATTCAATGGACTTACCAAAAACAAAAAAAAGTGGAGAAAACTAATGTTACAATTGCAAATCATGGCAAGAACTTGCTTACAATGTCCGAGGGAGAGTTCCCATTTATCCTACTGCAGCATCATGAAAGTCAATACTAGAGAAGCTTTAGCTCGCTGGGAAGGGATTCTGGTCCACAATGCTCTCATCCCTCACAAATCAATCCCAGCAGAACAAATGCCACTTCTGCCTTCTCATCGTATTCAAGGACCTAGAAGAATCTCTCTCCTATTCCGCCCCGCTGATTAAATAGCACATACATCGATGACATTGCTAAGCTCGCCAATCGTCTTTGCTATACAATAACGATCCACTCCTTTTAAAGATCAAGAAGACCATTCCCAACCCTCTATCGCAACGCTCCAAAAAAGATTTTTCCAAGTCTCTCTCTCACTTCGTTTGCCAGTACCCAATAGGGCCCACCTCAAGTACGTCCCCACATTCTTCCCAATCGCGACATCCTCTACCCACCAGAACGTGAAACACGTGCGCATTGTTAAAAAAAGGAAGAAAAGATCGATTCTTGATTCCCCACGGCACTCAAGAAACTGCATGCGAAAGAACCCACCATCTTCACGCACGCAATCCGCCCCTCCTCATGATCCCCAAAACCATCGAGGCATTACCACGTCCTCGAGCAAACGAAAACTCCAGCCGACAAATTCGACGGACGGAACCGACGAAAGCAAGCAAGAACCAGAACGGAACAGCGCAAAAAGAAAACCCAAGACTTACCCTTTCCTCTTCCCCGGACCGCGCCGGCAATGCGCGCGCCTCTCTGGAGATCTCCGAAAGGAGAGAACGAACAGAACAGAGTGAGAGACGCGAATGGACGGAGAAAGAGAGGAGAGAGGAGAGAGAAGAGAGAAAGAGAGGAGTTGCGACACTGGGGGTTATATTTATAGGGGCTTTCGGTAATAACGAGGGGAGTGGGGTGTCATTTTCTAAGGTGGGGCTCGCATTTTTCCGTCACGCGCTTCTCTCCGTCTCTCTCGTGCTGACGTGGACCTGCCATGGACTTATCAGTGGATAAGCCCACATTCGTTTAGGGGAAAATGACCGAGATGCCCTCAACCTAATTCAGGCAAGTATACAGGGTGCGTTGCTCGGCGGCGGGTCCACCTGGCAGGCTGGCACTTACCGAAAGAAGAAAAGGTTAAAAAAAAAAAAAGAGGAAAAAAAACACCCTTTGCGAGTTTTGACATATGCCATGATGCCATACGCCATCTACATCAAAGGGGCCGAAGAAAAATCGTACATTACTTCCCAATGGAGCTTCACCGTATCGTTTGTTTGTTCCTTCTCCTATTGTATTCCTTCACGGCTCCTCGGTTTTTATATGTTGTTTGTCCTTTTTCGATCGCTCACTCGGAACAGGGCGATTAAAACGTGCAATACCGATGAAAGGGTTGGCATGAATGGAGGAAGATGGTGTTCAAACTCTCTTATTTTTCCGAGAGATTGAGTTCAAAATCCAATAAGAGCTCGTGCAAGCCAAATGTCTCCACTGTAAAGGTGTCTTGTCCAAATGACGTCTTTATGTCGATAACATGGCCCATCAATTCTCGTGAAGAAAGCAAAAGTTGTTATTCAAATCAAGCACTCCATAGAATAGAATGACAGAACTTCTAGAATAAAGTCTAAAAATGCTTGCAAATATCGATCTCACTTCTGCCTTTTCACCTACCCCAAAAATAGAAGAGTCGATCGAAAATTGATAAGATGGAAAACCAATGCCCTTTCACCTACCCCAAAAAAGAAGAAGAAGATTCGATCGAAAATTGATCAATGGAACACCAAGTGATTTCGATCTTGTACGCCACGGAAAGTGATGGAGGAAGAGCTCTACAAGTAGGCTGGGGAGACCTTTTTCCGAAGGCCATCTTCCGTTCAAAGGGAGTCAAAGAGCGTTTGGCGTTGGACATTAAAGACATTTTGGTAGGAAAAGCTGGGGAGAGTAGAAGGAAGGTTAGAAAAGTCAAAGCGGTGACTCTTTGGTCTCGAGAGGAGAGACGCACCGAATGTTTGGGACCGCGGGTTACCAATTATTTTATATTTTTTATATAAATTATTGCGAAATTCGCACAAGAAACCGACCTTAGCTCAGTTGGTAGAGCGGAGGACTGTAGTGGGCATCACTCATAGTAATCCTTAGGTCGCTGGTTCGAATCCGGCAGGTCGGATTTGACCTTTTTTTTTACCCCCCTTTACCCTCATTTAAATCCGCCGCTCGGATTTACTAATTCAAGTCAAATTTCTTTTTTGTTCCTTTCTTTTCTCCGATCGTAAGCATTCACAAGGCACAACAATCCTTAAATGTAAAACCCGATCACATAATTGAATTTTTAACCCCTCTCCCACCCTATGTGACTTGTCATGTGCTAATGACGTTTTGCCTCATTATCGGGCTTTTTTTTCAAATAAATGAGACGGACCCTTTCCTATCAAAAAAAGAAAAAAACTAAAAGTTCACGACAAGCATTAAAAAACACACACACACACAAAATATACCACATCTTCAAATTACTTGATATTGGTGCATTGTTTTAGGGTAAATCATAAGATCGTGTTCATGTATTTCAATTATACGTCATATTTAACCAAAATAATGATTAGATCTAGACCTTTTCCAAAAAAAAAAAAAAAAAAAAAAGGAAACAAGAAAGTTCTCGCTTACGATATAAGCCCAAATAGCATATGAAGTAAATTAATGGGTAATTTTTTTTCTCTCAATTTGGCTCCTTGTTTCTAGACATAGTTTTATCCAAGAACATAATTAATAATAAATTAACTGATAAATTTTTTTCTCTCAAATTGGCCCCTTGTTTGTAGGCATCGTTTTATTCAAGAACATAAATAGAAAAATTAACAAGTAAATTTTTTTCTCTCAATTTGGCCCCTTGTTTTTTAGCATGTGAAGTATATTAATGGGTAAATTTTTTCTCTCAATTTGGTCCCTTGTTTCTAGGCATCATTTTATTCAAGAACGTAAAAAAAAATTAACAGGTATATTTTTTTCACTCAAATTGGCCCTTTGCTTTCAGGCTTTTATCTCAATTTGGCCCCTTGTTTCTAGCCATGGTTTTTATTCAAGAACGTAAAAAAAAAATTAACGGGGTAAATTTTCTTCTCTCAATTTGGCTCCTTGTTTTTTGGCATCCTTTTATTCAAGAACATAAATAAAAACTCGCAATGGGCTTGCGAAAAAGGAAAAATGAAAAAAGACTAAAAAGGATGTGATAATGTTGCTGCCCAGGATCGAACTGGAGACCTTTAGTGTGTAAGACTAACGTGATAACCACTACACCACAGCAACCAGGCTATGAGCTTTTGCTCAATTAAATATATTTTATCTTTTTCTAGAACAGCACGGCTTCCTCCTAGCTCCGCCGACTGCAGCTGAACCTCGGGAGGCAGGTCATGCTTTGGGCAAAGATGAATGCGAGGATACTGACGTGTGAACTATTCCGCGGCTGCCATCACTGCATCTTATTCATACACAACTCGCAGTCGTCACGACTTTGATGCAAGAACGCTGGAACTTAGAATCCTCCCTCTTCACTATTCATTCCATTCGCATGCTATAGGAGTGGAGTGGAGTGGAGTGCTCACAGCCACTCTACTTTCTTGCAAAGAGATACTTTGAAAACACGAACATCAGGAGCCCGCTCGCGATGCTCGCGTTCAGCGATGGGAATGCAAGGAGCTCCTCGTCTCGTTCCAGGGCGGACAGTATGTGCTCATCCAGAGTCATCCATGCCTAGATTCCAAGACCGCTTCGAGTTTCCAGGAAATTGACAAGATTCCTGAATGGCGACGCTTTTCCTCCCCAGATTTTTCGTCCGTACAGGCTTTCCCCACCTGAAATCCGACTCTCCGTAGCCCAGATTGCACCAGCCGCTGAATCCAGATGAATCCGGGCTTTCCTGGGAGAAGTTTTCGAGCACGAGCTTTATACCGTTGTAAATCATGGAACACCGTTGATCTCCCCGTAAAGTTTTCAAGTAATCACCGTTCTTTTCCTGAATGGACTCTCTTGTCACCTTCACCTTGTCAGATAGGCCTGTCTCCGTCTTTGCAGAGTCGAATCCTGAAGTTGCAGACCACAAAAGATTGCCGATCAATTTCCCGATCGTGTTCCTGGACAAGGGCTCCTCCATTCTTGATCTCATGTCGACTAAGTGTATCGACACAGAGAGCTTCGCCGACTCTAGAGGCAGCCGTGGCATGTTTCCATATGAACGAGCTGAGAGCCTCATATTGGGTCGGTTTCGGTAGGCTTTCACTTCTGGCTCTATCTTTGAGGATGTCTATCAACTTTGGATCGAACACGAGTCTCCTCATGATTACCTTCCTCCGCAAAACCATCCCTTGTCCCTGCCGGATAAAAACTCTTCAGGCAACTGATCTCTTGCGCAGGAAGAGGGACGATACTGTGTAGAAATCAGTATGGAACTCTTTGGCGCATCCACGAGCAATGGTCGTTCACTTTGACAGCATCGACCATTTTGGGCGACATACAGACACAGATCACTAGTCCTCCACATTCGAAGATGTTTGCTTGGACAGCTACTTGGGGCACAGAAGGATGTTGCTGCTTCACAAACGGTCGGAAAGTAAAAAACCAATTGAGGGATTCTAATAACTTCATATTTTCAAGAAATCCGTGGATTGGGGAATGAATCCACGTTTTGCAATAAAAAGCACCTTCGCCGTTGCAACTTATGGAGAAATGATCAGAAATTCTCCCAGCAAGGGAATAACAGTGAGCGAGCGCCTTGGAGAGAAAAGTCTTCAATACGGACAGGACCAAATTGATTTCAATCTTCACCGCGACTCTCTCTCTCTCTCTCTCTCTCTCTCTCTCTCTCTCTCTCTCTCTCACATGCGCACGCCCATGCTGACACGGACAATCTTTATTAGAACATTTGAAACCTTGCCCTCTCCGACATTGGAGTAATGGGGATGATGTAACCGTTCATCTCTACTGTAGGAAACCAAATTCATAAGTTCCGCCTTTCGATGACTCGTCAAGTCCCAAATAAGGCGCTCATACAGATAGTCCTTGCCATTTGTGGGCCAAACTCTGGGAGTACTTTTTACTAGTCACACTCTGGACCACAACTTCAGATTACATGGCTTCTGGATTAAAGGGCAGATCACTATCTTAATCGAAGTCCCAACTGGTAAACAACTCTACCTGCTACTAAACCAGGCAAAATTATGGTGCTGCTGTGTTCATGCTATGATTCTGCAGTTGAGAGGGCACGAGAAGTTGAGAGAAATTATGCGCGACCAAGATGTAGCCGATGCCGCAATCTCTTTCCCAACAATAAAAACTAGAGTGGTTATATCAACAGCTTACCATTTCACATTATGCTTTACAATATTTACACTCGATGCAGTTCGAGAGCCTAGACCAGGAAAGATGCCAAAGAAGTAAACATAGCTGTACAATAATGGAAGACTCAACCGGTGCCATACTTTTACCCCCTATCCCAACCCATCAATCGATTTCTAACGCCCTCTTCAATCTTCTTCCTCGGCACACACGAACTATCCCTTTCATCTAGTAAGATTCTATAAACCTCCCACTCCCGGTTGCATATCATGTGTCGTCCTATCTCCACCTGAGAGGATAACGATGAAAATAGATTTGTAAAGCAGTCGAGACTACAAGGGAGAATATTTGACATTTATGCAGGATCACAAAGTGATCGGAATACTTACCGAAAATATTCCAGTATTGAGATTCTCCAGAGCATAGGTAATATCATAAAACACGAGAGGGCGACCTCTTCCAGATAATTCAACTGGGTTTGCAACTAGCAGCTCGGTCTCTGGGCCTCGGCTACCCACAGCCACTTTGAGGGGACTCCGCAGCTCCCTTTTCAAACAAGAACTCAAGTCATTCTGCTCGGTGAGGTCAACAATCTTGCTTCCATCTGCATGCATCGTGAAAAACTCTACCTCACAGTTCCCTCTAGAGTTCGCCCAGAACCGTCCATAAGAGATCTGAGAAAACAGGAGAAAATCCATAAGAATAAAAGTGCTTGCCTTCGTTGCGGGTTTGTTGTGTCTAGAAAGTGGGGAAATAGCATTTTGATCAATACAAGAGCCCTTAAAACTATACTATGCACCTGGATATTCAAATCTTTCAACGTCCTCATGATATCGTAAATGAGGCCTTTGTGGTCCTGACATTCAATCTGAACAATTGTGTGTGAGGGACTCAGAGAGTTGTCCATTGAAACAAACACAAGGTTAGAGAAATGAGAACTGCTCTGATTCCCATCTAGCAGCTCTAAACTGGAAGTTTCCTCAGTAATTGCAGAAGGAAGAAATGGAGAACCCTGTGAGCATGCAGTGACTTCTTGTCCGGCCAATTCAATCTCACAACTCGCCATTGTGTCCCCTAGTACAGCCCTCAAGTGGTTGATTGTCTCCTCCTGTCTCTTCTTTGTATGAAGTAGCCCTCTGATTCAGGTGTGAGAATAAGACACAAGAAACCCCTGCATTTTATTTACTAGAGAGCGCTCCTTCTCTTGCAGCTAGACCAATCTTTAACTGAAGGTTTATACTTCTTTTATAATACAAGAAGGCAGTCAACATACAGGTGACAGGCCTGACGGACTTCAGTTCGTTCATACATAAGCACGATTAAAGGACCTATAAGTCTGAGTCTAGGCTTCACATCGCATATAACAGTATGATGCTTTCGGTTATGAAATTGACCCCAAAGAGACGGATAGTTGATGCACAATGAAAGGCATTTCAAATTGATGCTATTGCTACAAACGCCGTTGGAAAGAGTTTGACTTCTACTTTTTCTCCAAATGATCGAGGCACTCAAGGATAACAATAGTAGTGAGCAAATGAAAGAGGTAACTAGTAGTGATCACAAACCTGGAGTCTGTGACAAAAAAGAGGTCCATCACTCTCCCATCTGGAGTTGTGGATACTTTTACTCTCTTTATCGTCAGTTCCAGTTCGCACAGAACCTCTGTCACATCTGCCGGTGAAACAAAGGACACTGATCAGTATAAATGAAACTTCTCTACTTGAAACTTCTTTAAGCGATAGACCTTGGATTCTCTGCATGTAAGAGAAACGGACAGCACATCATGACGGATGTTAGCAGTAAATACGGGTATTTACTGATATGTTTGAGGTGATTTTTTCTTCCCATCTAAAACAAAAACAAGCACAGAAGTTCTTCCCTCGTACCATGATCAAAAAATCTCATAGCTTTGCTTCATTCAATCATGTTGACCTATATTTCAATTTATGGGATGCACTTCTTTTCTTTAAACAAGACAAGGAGTCAGATCAAAATATAAGGGATCACAATAACAATTTCTTCAGTGGAATTACCAACGATGCTCGATTTTGTTCAATCAACTAGCCACGACACCCCTACTTAAATGCGGACACCATGTACTTACTAATCCAAAACAATCCAAGTTTAATTCTGTGTAATTAGCTAAGAAAGAAGAAAAATTTAGGCGAAAGAAGCACTACCATGTAATAAGCCTTTGCGATCATACGAGCACCAGAACTTCAACAAGAACACATCAGGTGGCCTTGTTTGCTTGTTCTCAGGCCGCCTGTAGTACTCAATCTCCGACGTCGAGAAGTACGAAGGGCAAGCATCCAGCAGTCTATTCTTCAACAAATTCCACCTAGTCGTCGGTCTCCCCTCCAACCAGAATAATAAATAACACCATTTCCCGTCGGTGGACAAATCTGTGATGCAGAAACAGAGCAAAATCTCATCTCTAGATGGATTCTCCAGATAAATGAAGTAACATAAACTACCAAAACGAACCCAGAAAACCCAGGATCCCCAACCGGATATGCTAGAAAGAAAGACGGATAAAACATATGAATCTCATAGCAGCTCATCAGTCCATTCATAAGTATTCAATCTCCAGGATGTCAATATATAGACAATAAAAATCAATCTCACCATTTCTCTAGTCCTAAATAAATCATTCCACCTCAGTATAAGCTAACTTTAGAAAGGCGCTGCTAAAGATCAAGAATCCAACAAACCCATCAAGGCATCTCTCGGAATCGAAACAGTAACCCGCAGAAAGATCGAAACCACCCCATCATCCCCGCAACAATCTCGACCTCCGCCAAAACCCATTGCCCGCAAGACCAAAGCTCACGAGCTCACTCACCTCCCCTGCAAATGCTCAAGCCGAACTGCAATATGATCCGGCACAGATCGCAGCCCAACCCAGTCTTGTCGGGACAGTTCACGGTGATCACGGTCTGGTCGCTCCCGTTCTCCGACCGGGTAATCACCACCGCGTCCTCCTGCAATATCCCCATGCCGGCGACGCGCCCCAGCTCCGCACTGCAAACTTTTTTCCTCCGCCGCTTCCGCGCCGCCCTGCCTCCTCTTTTCGCCGCTCAAAAAGCTGGCTCTTTCACTGCTCCGATGCGCGTCTGAATCAGCCGAAAGGCTGGGAGATTCCACCAGAGGCAAGCGGACATGGGTCGAGCTCGACCTCTCCTTTTTTTTTCTTTTCTCTCTCACTTTCTTTTTCCTTTTTCCCGGCGTTTTCCTCGCTTTTCTGCTCGGGATTCTCGGGAAAATCTGGACTATCTCGTGCCTTTTTGCCTGTTCTAAGAAACGATTAAATCGGCGGTTCTTCGAAAGGAGTAAATCAACAGCAGGTGGATAGGGGAGACTGCTGCTTTAAATAGACTACATAACGGGAAGATAGATAGGGGAAAAAAAAAAATCTCTCCGCCTTTGGCTTCACTCCTTAAAATATCTCAAATTGTAAATCAAAATTAGTATACAATTTACTCCAAACCAATTTTTTCATTATGAAAAATCTCAAATCAGTATATTTATGATAAATTTATCTTAAATTAATTTTTTGACGACGAAAAACCTCAAACTATACATTTGTGATCAATTTATCCAAACTAATGTTTTGACCGTAAAAAATCCTAAATTGGTACACTTGTGACAAACATACCCTAAAAAAACCATAAAACTGGTATAAATATAATAAACGGAAAGTAAAATCTTAAATTGATACACCAATTAACTATTACATATTATCCAACTTAGTAATTTGACAATCAAATTTAATGAAAACTAATAAATGGTAAATTTGCCATACATATATTAGTTTTGAGTAAATTTGTCAAAGGTATACCAGTTTGAGATTTTTCATGGTATTAACCTAATTTTAAATCTAATTTCAATTCTACCTGAACTTTAAAAGAAAAAATCACGAAGTGTTACTCTAATCCCGAATCCACTCCGATTAACTCTTTGTCCAAAAATCGTTGTTAATTTCTTTAAAATATTGAACATTAGGGAGGCAATTATTGTTCCATGCAAAGAGAAGGGCATAAATGAAAACACCAATTTCAATAGTGAATCTCTCAATGGACTTGATGTTGATAATCCTAAAGAAATTAGTGACAATTGCTAGTCGGAGGGTTAACTAAAATAGATTTGGAACTAAAGTGAGAGTTTGTGATTTTTCCAAGACAAAAACAAAATTCGGCAAGAAATTTGAATTGAACTCAAAGTTGGAATTTTTTTTTTGTTAGGGAAATAAGCCAACAGGGAATGCTTGGTAATTTAGAAGTAAGTTATTTACACGATGAATTCGATTGACACAATCGACCGCGATTGGGCCACACACGAAAATCGTGTTGATCGCATCGAGGTTCGTGGAGGGGGAGGTGTTCCACTTTAGTGCGAGCTCATTTGGTAACCGCGATCGTTCCAACCGAATTTGATAACACATAAATTTTATTATTGTTGTTATTGTTATTTATTTTATATCACAAGAAAGAAACTTAATTAGGATGGCCGGCGTAAATATTAATTTATCCCTATATGAGATGGAGCCAAAATCATTTATATGGCAAATGTTTGTGTCATCTAAAAAAATTTGGGTTAATATCACGAAAAATTTGAAATTGATATATCTGTTACATTTGACCACAAAAAACCCAAACTGCTACACCTATAATAAATTTATCAAAAATGACCACAAAAAACCTAAATCGGTACATCTATAATAAATTTACCCCAAAATAAAATTTTGATCACTAAAAAACCCAAATTGGTATAAATTGGTACAACTATGACAAATAGAGAGTAAAATCCCAAATTGGCATGCTAATAAACTGCCACATATCATCCAACTCAGCAATTTAATTGTAAAATTTAACGAGAATTAACGGGAGTGAACTTGTCATAAGTGTGCCGGTCTAGAGTAAATGTATCAAAGGTGTATCAATTTGGAGTTTTTGGCGCTCAAAAAATTAGTTTAGGGTAAATTTATCACAAATATACTAGTTTAGAGTTTTTCATAGTATTAATCCAAAAAACCTTAATGACTAAATAAACACGAGGTATAGTTTGATCGATTTTAGGTTGGATTTTCTTTTTCATTATAATCTCGATGTCACTGAATAGAACGATACTGTTCCACACAAGAGTTAGTTTATTTGGATGATATTTTTACTTTTTTGGGATAAGCACAATACTTGACATATTACCCATGGGACACATGCTCTTTTATGCTCTCATGTTTCGAGCAAGACAGGGACGCAGTAAGTGTTTAGATCCCGACACTCACTCCTCGTGTTTTACCTGTTTTGTTACCTCCATTCCTCCGCAGGTTTCCTATCCTTTGTCATTCCATCAATAGAAGAATCTTCTGTACCGTGCTTAAGGCGCTGCTTAGAACTTATGCACGACAAGAGCTTTTTAAGTTAGTTTATGAAAATACGATTTGCCAAACAGATAGCTCCACGTTCGATAGCTGCTCGAGAAGATTCGAATGTGTAAGATTCTATAGAATTATTGTCGACAATTCCAAAAGTGTTTTTTGTATTTTAGTTTGATCCTATCTTATCTTTATTTTACAAATCACTATGCATGTCATGTGCTGTGCACAAATTGCAAAACTTTTCTACTTCTTCACTCACGCATCCCCACTTAGTCTTTGATAAAGTGGGGATTCGAACTCCTCACCTCATCCATCCGCAAGTAGATGTTTTTAATTGTGGGAACATGCGATTGAGAAAGTAAAATGAGTTTGAAAATATTTGAAGTCAAGAGTTTAATATTTAAAATATTATAAGGAAATAGGATATTGTACTAACTCAGTTTGTCAATGGCAAAATATTTGTACAATTTGTACTATTTTTTTCCTTAACAAATGAAGCCACGAGAAAAGGCAAATAAGGGCATACTATTTTCATCGGGGAGGGTCTTTTGATGGGGATTGCGATGTTTTTAAAGGGGTTAATTCCAAAAAAAACCCCAAACTTTAGGTCCAGTCCCAAAAATACCCCAAACTTTTTTTTGTCTCAAGAAAAACCCCAAACTTTAGGTTTAGTCCCAAATCTCGCCCGAACTTTTCTTTTGTCTCAAAAAAAACCATAAACTTTAATTTTAATCCCAAATCTACCCCGAATTTGGTTTTGTCTAAAAAGAGAGTCAATATCATGAAAAATCCCAAATTTGTACATATATGATAAATTTACCCAAAATTAATTTTTTGATCACCAAAACAAATTACCATCTATTAGTTTTTGTTAAATTTTATTGTCAAATTGCTAAATTAAATAACGCGTCGCAATTTACGGGTATACTAATTTGGGGTTTTACCCACCGTTTGTACTAAAAAATCATCAATTTTTGACCTATTCTCAAATATACCCCATGGTCTAGTCCCAACTTAGCATGGCATTTCCACATAGATAATAAATACAAATAAGCAATATGTCATAGAAAATTATTTTCAAAGTAAAACCATTTTAGGATATAAAAAATTAGGGATTACTAATATGGCTTTTGGACAAAGGCTAACGAGGACAAATTTAGGATTAAAGTAAATTTTGATGATTTTGTTTTTGACAAAAAAAATTGGGATAGATTTGGGAATGGGTAAGAGTTTTTTTTAGAGACAAAAGAAAAGTTTGGGGCAGATTTGCAGACTAAACCTAAAGTTTGAGGTTTTTTCGAGACAAAAAAAAAAAAGTTCGGGCAGATTTGGACTAAACCTAAAGTTTGGGGTTTTCTTGAGACAAAAAAAAAAAGTCCGGGGTATATTTAGGACTAGACCTAAAATTTGGGGTTTTTTTTTTAATTGATCCGTTTTTAAAGTGGTCCAAAAACAAAAACCTCAGCCGGTTTTTTTTGGTACTACGCTCTGTTTACCTCCTTCCGTCAAAACCAAGGCGGGGGAGGCAGGTGCCTTTAAAACAAGAAAATATCTCCCCCCTCCGCCACCACTCGCCCGGCGATATCTCGCCTTTTTCTCCTCCGCCGCCTGCCGATAACTCGGGACCGCCGCCGTCGGCATCTCGCGAGATGATCTCTAGCCCAATCGCGTCCCACCGCGTGGATGCTTCCATGCAACTTCTTCGCACGTGCTTCCTCTTTTTTTTTTATTTCTTTTTTGCTTTTTCATTTTTTTAATGTCTTCTCTCTTTTTTGTGTGTCGGGGTTGTTCCGGAATATTCCTGTGCCACCAAGATTTTTTGGAGAAAATATTAGGTACACTAGTGATTGACACCTAAGCAAAAAACTAGTCCATTCAATATGTGACACGTGTCCCGTGGGCCCCATATCTCTGATTTTTCCCAAAACTTCCTCACTTGTCTTCTTCCCTCTTTCTCTTCCTCCGTCTCTCTCTCTGCTCCGTCCCTTCCTTCAGAAACAGAGGCCGAGATCTCGGTTGTTTATGGAAGTCGGTCCTTCCTTCACCGAGATCTCGGCCTTAGTCGACCGGCCGGCCATGGAGGCCGAGATCTTGATGCAGGGGAGGAAGGCGGTGGCGTCTCGAGGTTGAGCTTCTTGCTAAGGAGCTTGCCGGGCATGGCGTCGATGAGGCCTAGCTCGTCGGCTCCGCCGTCGACCAGGGGGCGACCGCCACCCACGGCTGGTCGCCCAGGACTCTCTCCGGGGGCAAAGCGCGAATCGGGAGGGAGAGAGAAGCGACTGTCGTTGCTGCGTTTGGGGAGGGAGAGAAGACCGTGAAGAGAGAGGGGAGAGAGACAGCAATTTCTGAAAGTTTTGGGAAAAATCAGAGATATGGGGCCCACGGGACACGTGTCGCATATTGAATGGACTAGTTTTTTGCTTAGGTGTCCATCACTAGTGTACCCAATATTTTCTCGATTTTTTGACTTTGGGGCAGCGTCCAATCAGGAGACGACCTGCTATCACCGCGTCGTGGAACATCTGTTGGGGGAGCGAATTCAGCGTCTCTTTGGGTTGAAATTCTTTTGCTGGGGGTGGATTAGGTGAGTCCATGTCGGGAGATTTTGATCATCTAGAAATTGGAAGATGCTTGCGTGCCTATGGAAAACACCCTTTATAGGGAGACTAATAGTCCGTTGTATCGTAAATAATTAATTGAATTAATATCATAAAAAATATCAAATTAATATATTCATAATGAATTTACTCCAAAATTAAATATTAAATTGGTAAATATATGATAAATTTATCCTCAATTAATTTCCGTTAAACTTTACCTTCAAATTATTAAGTTTAAATAATACGTGACAGTTGACGGACATACCAATTTAAGATTTTGCTTTTATTTATCACATATGTGTTAGTTTGTGATATTTTGTAATATTAATCCACTCTAATGAAAATTAATAAAAGATAAATTTATCATAAATATATTAATTTGTGATTTTATTATGATTAAAGAATTATTTTAAAATAAATTTATTATAAATATATCAATATGAGATTTTTTTATAATATTAACTCTAAATAATTCCAATGGTTATTCTAAAATTATAAGTGCAGTGCGTTAAGTCAATCCGCAAGAAATCAGAGGAATGATCGATCGGACCAGATGAAGGGATACAAAAGATTTGAGCGTCGGGAACGTATGCACGTGCAGTTGTCTTGGGACTCGTGATTTCTATTATTGGTCAATTGATTTTCCTCAAAAGTATCATTGCCGCGTCTGTGAGGTTTAGACACCGGCTTCGAGATGGTTGAGCGAGCGAATCAAATCACGTTTCATGTACCATTATCTTCGGAAGCTTGAGCGGGTAAAGGCGTAGGCAAATCTCCCTCGAAAGCTCTGAAATCAAGGTACTCTTGGGATCCTTAAAGATTTTAAGATTTCTCACCGAAAAGCAGATGTCTGTCAACATTAATTGAAGGTCACCTCACCTATCCAAGAATTATATTATTAGATGGAATTACGTTTCTTAATTTTATATATCAGTATCTACAGGAGCTGACCTTCCAATTTAATATAGTATTTTTATCGAGTCCCTTCCCTAACTTTATCCTCTAAGTGTTTTACATCACAGATGTTGAGATCTGCAAGAGGTCTAGATAAAATAGTTTAAGGATTTACTTAGATTTATATACATGCAATTGTCTATTAAAGATTTTATTTTTCTTTTTGTTTTGCCTATACATTATCAATCAGGATGGGTTGAGCTAAGGAAATCAAAACAGTTGAGCTAAGCTTAATTTTGAATATCAGATCTCGATTTATTTCCACCTATGTGGAGTTCAAATGACGAAGTTACACTCGTTTCATTTTGCTTTAATATAAGTTTTAAAATCAACCTACCCATCTGCTCAGCCTAGTCCTCTCTAAGCAACAAGATTAGAAGTGCAAATTAGGTAGGCTTGAGCAAACGATTCACTTCTTAGATCCAAGTCCACCCATGTAAATTAAAGAAAATTATTAAAAAAATCATAAACATATTTCAATTTTAACAATTCAGTTATAAATCTTTTAATCTTGTTAATTGAATTTATTTGGTCAATTTTGACCGAAAAATGCTGATATAGACATTGGTCTTTCGAGATGACATGACCAAAAGTACGATCAATGTTAACATAGACAATATAATATATATATATTTCAATTTCTGAATTTTTTATTGTAATTTTTTCCTTCTAAGCCCGACGAGGGCCGCTAGGGGAAATCGACCATTGTCGGCCACTGGATGAGGGTCGACTAGTGCCTTTTATAACCATATTTAGGTGAGGGTTGTGACCCTTGTTGGCGAGCAGCAAAGGCTTCACGGACTTGTCCGGTGGCTAATGAGAATCGCATGCCCAGCGATTTCCAATTAAATTTGGTCGGATGACTTCATTTGACAAAATCAAAAGGCTTAGAATCAAACCAACAAAAGTGTAACGGATTTAGGACTTTCGGGACAATTTTCTTGTACAAACCAAGCTCTATGGAGCCCATCCAAGTCCCGGTCATTTTTCTATTCTTCAAATCATGAACCGGCATGCTAAAAAAGAATGACCATAAAGAGAGGAATCTAATGGCAAATGCAAATGCAATGCACGGGAATAAACAATGAGGCACGAACGCGCGTGGTAGCTAAAAAGGAGGCTTTGGTGACTTCACCTCCCACTCGAACCGTGACGCGAAAAGGCCGGACACAGCTCCAAAGCCATTGTCCAAATCACGCAAAAGGCCACACCACCCAATAATTCATGAACGGTTCTCTCCCTCTCTCCCTACCTCTATAATTGATGAAAAAGATTAAAGAGGCTTTCTCTCCTTGATGATTAAGCTCTTTTTCGGCTTTGTACCGCGCGTGGCCTCGTGAGATTTGTTTTGGCGATTCGACGAATGAGCTCGGGCGACACCGAGAGAGAGGTCGACCTCTTGTGCCGATGGTTCGAACGGCTTCGTGTTTACCCACTTGAGTTTTGGCTTTTGTTCTTATCTGACCCGTACAATTAGTGAGGCCTTTTATGGGATAACGAGGATTATACGAATTGTGATGCAAATTACTTTGAATAGTGTTGATGATTTGATTTTAATTTGTACCGATATTGATTTCATACAAATTATCCGTCTTGAATAGTCTCGAGTTATAGTCAACAACTCGAGCGAGGGTTGAAACTCATTCTTCGGTCAAGCATAATCAGGAGTCTTTAATTGGGCCATTAAGGTAGGTTTGATTGTGGTTAGTTAGCTCTAGTCGACCATAGAATCATTATCATGATTAGACAATTTGATTGTGGTTAGTCAGCTCTAGTCAACCATAGAACAGAACACTATAAGAAAACGTGTGAAACGCCGAGTGGCGGTCTATCGAGAATTGAGAAAGACAGTTTCAAGCTCATAATCTTACTGTCGCTCTCCTCCTGGATGTAAATCTCAACTTACGACCAAATAGCATAAATCTCTTTCTCTCTCTCCCTCCTATGTTGTCTTGCAAGCGAGGTGGATGGTGTGGTCCTATCGCTCAATTTAGTGCGCAATCAATCCCGTGTAGAAAATACAACCAAGGGATGGAAGTCGCAAACATTCAATGCACTAAATGTATGATTCAAGAAAACCATGAGAAAACGAAATAGATAAATCACAAAAAAAAAAAAATCTCCCAAAAATCGGACCCACAAAAAAAATGTAATCATAGCTTTAATGATTCTAGTAAAATATCTTGTACCTTCATTTGTCGTTATGTAAATATTTGTCCCCCGAAAAAAAGAAAGAAAGAAAGAAAAGAGATTCCCCAAAAAATATCTTTATTAACGTATGAAATATCGTTTTCCTACCACATCGGAGCCCTCGAGCTCATCCACATCAACAATTATTCCACAGAAAGGTTCCTTGTCCGTTCACCATCGCCTAGGAGTTTCCCTAAAGTTGCGAAAATCAAAGTTGGTGTTGACGTCATAAAGCGGGGGCCAATGACGTCACCTTCCATTTCGAGCGTGACGCCATGCTCGGTCCTCTTCACTTTGGCCTCCTCGTTTCTGCTCACTTTCTCCTGGCAAACTTCACAGTGCCGTGCGGATACACGCGACCGGATCCTAAAGTTAGAACTAAGCTCCTGTTAAAAAAAATTGAAATCGTCCCAATGTCAAGAAGATGCAAAAATAATAGCACTTGAAATACCCAATTTTTTCGTAATTTTTCAGAAATTTAAAATAAATATTTTAATTTATTCACCATGACCTTTTAATTATTCGAAAAGCCAAATCGAGGGTGGCGATTTATTTTTACTTGAGATTTATAACTAGAAATATAGAAAAATTATTGCGCGACTTGAATCGATACGAATCGAAGTGTGTTTTGGACCGAGCGATCAATCCCCGATTGTGACGTGATGGATTGCGGATTCTAAAAATGATCCTTGAGCTAAAATGGTGCCAAAAATTCCACATCCGAAGACTGCGAACAGATAACGACTTGCTGGAGAACTATGTATTCCTAATCTTCAACCCGCGCACAAGTTGGACCTGTCCCGGTCCGTCGGTCAACATCCGGGCGACAAATTTATAATTTTTCCTGAAATTACCAAAAATAAAATAAAAAAATGTTACATCGATGGAAACATCAAACGGGGTTGATATTTATAACAAAGTCTCTTGCTTAAGCATGAATGTTGCTTCGTGGGGTGGCATGTGGTGGGGACCACCCCCACCCGCAAGAGGCCACTTGGGTGGGGGCCACGCGGCCTTCGCCTTACCGTCCAAACCGAGCAATCCTCCTTTCTTTATTTTCATTTTCATTTTATTATTAGTTTTTACTCCCCAACTTGCAATTTGTTTGTTTTTTTCAGATTTCTCTGTCTCGGTAGCGTGTGGTGACATGAATTTTGACCGTACGTTGACTTTGGATTGAACTTTAGGTAGGACGAAATTTGCAAACTCGATGCTTCGACTTAACCATGAGGGTCTTGGGGCTTTGTGCATTAGCGCAGAAGAAGACTAAGAAGGCATGAGCGGTTAAAGTAGCCGGGATATCCATTACTTCGAGTTGCGATTAATAATGGCTAAGTCTTATCGAAACATCTGAACTTTTTCTCGTGTAGAACGATAATGCTCCGGCTTTTCAAAAGATTCCAGAAAGTCAACGGATCTTTACTCGAGGGACCGACAAACTCGACGGAAAATTCTCCGTCTAAGGAATATGAGAAATTGGCACGTGACATGACCAATGGCGACATTTCATAGATTAGAGTTGCGATGATCTTGAAGTAGGTCTGCTCTAGTTAAGAGGAATATAAGCAACAATGACGTTTTAGAGAAACGATGTCTCATTTGGGCTACTACTGATGTGTTTGGGCCATTCGTTGCCTTTTCCGAATTTGTCTTTTTAAATACATCGGCACCTATAACCATATCTCCTATGCCAAGTCAGCTGCATGGGTGATAATCTTAATCGTGGGTATTCTTGTCCCTTTGGAGATAGTTCATGCGTTCTTTTGGGTCAATAGAAAAGTCGAGGTATCGTTGTCCTCCTGGTGAAAGTTGCAGATCCTTTTTTGTGATTAAGTGGATCGCTGATGTTCAAATTCAATAATAAAATTTGAAAACTCACTAATCTTTCGCACTTTCACTTACAATTATACATCAAAAAAAAAGAAGAAGATCTACTACAAGATCCTCATCCGCGTGAATTACCAAAAATTGAATTCTTAATGGTTGAACTTAAGCTTAATTCGACTGTTTTTGGCCTAGAAGATATCTAGATATCCCCCCAAGTGATTAAGCTCTTATTTCACTAGCTGTATGGTAAAGTCCAATTCGGGCCCGACGAAACGATGTGGATGGCTATGCCTACATATAAGAATTCTAAGAAAACAGGCTTTTTATGGATAGAAAAGCCCAAATTTAAATGGGCCAAACGAAAGTGCAAACGGCTTGGCCCTAGGGGTGTAAACGGTTCAGTTCGGTTCGGTTTTTTTGAAAAACCAAACCGATAAGAGATAATACCGAAACGAACCGAATACGAATCGAACCGAAAATGTGGTTTGGTTCGGTTCGGTTCGGGACGATTTTTCTATTTTTCTATTTTTGCTTTACTTATTGGGACTTAAATGAAGAAGAGATGATGATGAAGAGAGATTGTTCACTTTTAATTAAGAATTCCGATTCGGTTCGGTTAACCGAACCAAACCGAAATCGAACCGAACAAAAACGCACAAAATTTTGGTTCGGTTTGTTTCGATTTTCTATTTCGGTTCGGTTTTCGGTTTGGTTCTCGACATCCCTAGTTGGCTCATGTAAACTGATCCTCCTTGAGCCTAGTCAACATAGCCAGGCCTTCTCCATCACATCATATTCAATTTTCACTATTCTTTTTGAGTCATGCTCTTGAATTTTTGGGCCGAAATTTTAGATTGATCTGCCCATGGATCCGGACTATAATGAATTTTAAAAGGAAAATAACATAAATAGTCTATAAATTTGATTCAATGTGCAATTTTGTTCATAAACTTTTGATTTGTTTAACTTAGTCCCTAAATTTTAACACAAAGCGATTCAAGTTAACTTGACTGTTTAGTCCTAAGAAGATATCTTGATCCCCCCCACAAAAAAAAGTGATTTGATTTAGCCATGGAGTCGAGTTTAATCACGAGATTAAGCTCTTAATTCACAAGTTGCTTAGCAAGGTCCAAATTCGGGCTCGACTGAAAGGATCTGCATGGCCAAGTCGAGGCTAAGCATAGGGGCCTTTGTAGAAAGAAAAAACCCAAATTTAAATGGGCCGACCCGAAGTGAAAATGGGTTGCCCTAGACAAGCTCTTTCCACCTTGAGCCCAGTCCACATAGCTGGGCCTTTTCTATCATTTCACGTTGGATTTTAATTTTCTTTTTTCTTAGTCACGCTTGTGCATAAATAATTAAGTTCAATATTAGATCGATCCGCCCATTGATCTGGTTTAAATCGAACATGGATAATAGCACAAATGATTTATGAACTTTGGTCTGATATATAATGTTGTGTTTCAACTTTTAAGTAGTGCAATATGGTTTCTTGAACTTTTGTCGAATGTATAATATTATCCCAGAACTTTCAATATGATTCATAGACTATAAAAAAATATTTAAAAGTTCAAGAACCGTATTAAATATTGGACCCGATTTCATGGACTTTATTGGATAAATTAAAAACTTAGGGATAACATTGCATGTTGAACCAAAATTCAAGAATCACTTTGAACAAATTAAAAGTGCATGGATGATATTGTATATTGAACCAAAATTCAAGAATCATTTGTGTGATTTTCCCAATTGAATACTAAAAATCGAATTGGAGGGTGTTTTAGTTTTCCATCGCAAAAGAAGATAATATCTATAGCTAGTATAATTACTAAGTGAAAAAGTGCGGGAGCTGGTCTCTCTTTCAAACGTCCAATTATGCCCTTCAGAGGGTAATGAATGCCGATGCACGTTGAACAATAATTGAAGATAAATAATGTACATAGGTTGGTTTAAAGTGGGAAAATGACCACTGACGTTGGAAATTTCAACCATATGCTTTTTCATTGGTGGGTCTCGTGGGACTCGTGGGGGGGCAAACCCTACAATCAAAAATAATCATTAGTAAATGTAGATGATCAATTACACTGCAAAGTGGACTTCCTAATGCTTGGAAGATAATCATTCTTGAATGGCGAGTGGAATTTCCCGACATGTGTTGGTTGGTTTGGCAGACTTAACAGTGGGGGTGAAAGCTACTTGTGGCAACAGATTTTGTACGAAGACTATTCATAATGTGACTCACGATTTTTGTTCTTAAATGGTCCAAATTGGCGATTTTTCTTCATAGAGGGGTATAAAATGGAATATTTTCCATCGATTTTAATACTCCGTTTGGTTCAATGTGAGGACTTGAGATTTCGAGAAGGATTTTAAATAACTCTCGAGCATGTCATGGATGGAATCTGGATGTTAGAAAGCCCACGTGGAGTATTTGGCCGTCTCTCAAGTGTCATTTCCGACTCCTAAATTTCTACTGGCGGTGAGCTCGAGGGCCTGACTGCACCTTTTCTAAAACCTCAGGTCTCGATTGACTAAAATATAACCTTATGTTTTGAGTTGATTGACGTCCAAAACCTTGAATCAACATATTAGGAAATTCTATTTTCTCTTTTTTATAAATTGTTCATCATGTCATTTGCATTTAAAAGAAAGCAATATATTTGTTCGATGATCTCATGGAAATGGTTTTTTTTTTTTTGGGGTTTCAATAATAACTAAAGTTTTTTGCTAAAATATTTTATCACTTTGAACCACTCTAATTGAAAACTTTTATATCCTCAGTTGACGTCTAAAAAAATCTACATGTTGACGTCAACTACAACGTTTTTTTCTTCTTTTTTTTTCCTTTTTGGTCGGTCCCATTAGTTATGATGCTATGATTCTCCTAGATTAGAGGTGCTTTCTAAACCTATAAAATGTGCACACGAATTTCGTTAAAATTCGTCCATCAAATAAGTAAAGGGCGGACAAAGACGCATCATCAGGTCATCTTTTGAAAATTTTGGCGTTGAACTTCTAGAAAAGGTCTCATCGTCATCCACGTAATTATTAAAACTAACTAGTTGGGTCGGGAATGGCCAACAAAGGTAGATAAAGTTGGTTCGAGGAATAAAAAAAAATCAGAAAATCATCCAAATACTATGGAATAACAGTGTGTTTGATCACAATTTTGAAAACTTATTGGGAAAATGTAAATTGCGTTAGAGAAAAAATCCTTTATAAAGTAACTTTGAGCAAAATGATGTTTAGTAAATTTTCTATTTTACAAAAGGCTTTGGCTGTAATTTTTATTTCTTTGTTATTAAAAAGAAATCAAACCTTGTCTGCAGCAAAGAGCTCAGGTCGTCAGCGGCCGTGGCCAAGGTCACATGACCTTAGGTGACCTTGAGGAGGGTCGCTTGATGTTGTATGACCATTGCCTGGGGTGGCATGACCTCAGGTGGCCCTCGCCAAGGTTCGCGACCGAAGTAATCATCGCTTGGGTAGTCGTGCAACCTTACCGGTTAGATATGACCTCATTAGCTCTCGTTGGCCACCTTTACATCCAATTTTTTCTAGAAGGGGCTTTCATAATACCTAATTAAATGTAGTCTAAATATTGAACCAAAAACCTTAATAACTCAAATAAAATACTCTATTTCTCCAAATGTGATGGTATTATCAAATGCCGACCACTTCAATAATTGCAATTGATTTTTCCAAGAATTCAACACGTGCATTTCCCCCTACATTATCGGATTTTCAAGAATCTACGCCAACATCCCCACCAAATCCAAATAATGCAACAGAAAAAATTCTATCCACTTGTCTGCACGCCAATTCGGGGACGACGAATCAAAGCAAAGGTGTATCTGTTTGAAACGCGATCATCATTCACTTATGAATTGTGTCATTTTCGTGTTCGTGGAAAATTATTTTCGTAGAATTTTCTTAGGGTGTGTGTGTGTATAATGTCATTATTTATGAAATATGAGTGTGAAATCATACCAATCAACTTTTGACTATTAATTAAATTTGGAATACGGCAGCATTCACGTGGGGTTGACTTAGGTGTGGACTCTTCTATTAAAGTTGCCGAAAAGAGAGAGAGAAAAAAAAAAGATGCTTAGTTTGACTGCATGAATCATATGGATGATGATGCATTTGCTTGACTCACCTTCTATCTTCATTTATATAAATATATAAATATATAAATATATATATTCTTCTTTATTTTTCAGAAAAAAAAACTATCATTGAATTTTAGCTTAATACACAATGTTATCTATGAACTTTTAAATTATTCAACATGAATATTGGGAAAATACTCATTATTGTCCCTAAACTTTAATTAATGAAATGACAATATTGAATATTTTCATATAATCCAAAAATTAAACTGAACATGCACCCAAACTTTAGTAATTACATTGGATATTGGAATTGAGTCATAAATCACATTACATATTAGGCAAAAGTTTAGGAACTATCTACGTAATTATTGCCTATTTTCCATCCCTTTTGTTGAAAGCGAAATTTGATTATCAGTATTTAAAAACCACCGGAGGTTTCCGGGCGTTGACTAGGGAGGTGGTCGTTCAAAGGAAGGAACAGGGTGAGTGAGAGAGAGGGAGAGGAGTTTGATTTTATGAGATTACTTGATGCTTAGGGCGACACGACAGGTCATATGAGTCGGCATGGCTATCGACCCCAGTTACTGTCCTGTTAAAGCCTTTGAAGATTCTCAGCTTCTGCAAGTGGATTGATGTTTACTTCGAAGAGAGCATGAGGTCTCTCGCATGGTGATGGAGGACACGTACGCAAGTCCAAACAGAAGTAGTTGGTCCCCGATGGATATTGTCAGAGATGGTGTGTTGCCATTGACGATGACGACTCCAGCTCCCATTGACTATTCAAAACACAGAGAGAGAGAGAGAGAGAGAGATGGGATTGGTAGGTCCCGTGAAGAAGACGACTGAGAAAGATTGCTCTACATACTAAGATTAAGATTCAATTAGTTATATTTATGTATCATGTGATATGACGGATTTTCTGTTGATCTTTTGAATAGACTTGTCAAAATAGAGTGCCACGTTACTTAATGAATCCGCATAGCAGATGAGTTGTCGAATTTTTGGTATCACTCCCTTACACAAAGATGTACAACATAAGCTGCTTATCAAATTGGTGGCATACTCAAGTTGAAGACTCAATACTTGCAGATCATCGCTTGGATATTCGATTATTTGACTCATGCCAGTCAGTTTCTTACATATAAATGTAGGATGGTTCTTTACCCCGTATAGTGCTCCCCTTGGAGTCTTGATAGATCTCGATGATTGATGATAAATCAACGTTGGAGGTTTATCGAGATATCAGAAGAAGCACTATAGGCGATGCAGAATCCATGTCCACAAAAGGTGTGGAAACTGAGGTAGGACAGTTGACCATTCGATGTTCACTCCACTACAGTTGTACTAGCACATGAATAAAGCCTCGCCTCGTGCAATGGCGATTAAATGAAGGAGATTCCCAGGTAGAGCACGAATGTAACCTGCGAGCACATGGAATAGGCAATTATTTAGCAATGCCATAAATTAGTTTGCGGTCAACTCTCGGTAATAATAGCATTTAGCAGTTAGCATTATGAAATGAGAAAGTTGTCGACTTTGCAAGTGTCGTGCTGCGAAGGGCACATGCGTAGCGCGACATCCTTATTTCTCAAATCATAAACAAAACCCCAAGTCAACTTTCAACCTAAGCTATTGCTATCACTTCTTTACTTAGTTTTCACATTAAATGGTAGATCAAGAACAACGGCTCTCATGCACTTATATAATAGCGACCGAGAAAGGCCGGCTCATTTGTTAAATCACGGGGTTTCTTGTCGTGTCAGCGGCGTTGTAGAATTAGTTACTAACATGGTTACGTGATAAGTATGACCTCCGACCTACTCCCATCAACAAATGCAGGCACGTAATTGGTTGAACAAGACCATTGGATTTATCATAAAATTCGGGATAATATTGATTAGCATGAGTTGATTCGTCGATTCAAGGTTTTGTCCAGATTTTTTTTTTCGCCTTTTTAATATATAGAATCATCAATCAGTTCGTTTGTTGATGGTGTGATGTTCGTGAAAATGAGAGGGAAGGAACGATTGCTCTTCAATTGGTTTGAAAAAGTCAGTGTGTTCTTCCCTCGAATTGCTTGAAAATGTATATAATCTTATATATCATGGACAAGAAAGATGGGTTGAACATGTTATATAAATTAGAGACAAAGACAATAAATATTGTCAAATCACCAGATAGTTGGATCTTGAAGTTTCAGATGTATTAATATATGTCATAACTAACATGTAGCCATCGATATTATCATTGCTTTAGTGTTTTTTAATGGGTCACATTGAAAATGTAACAAATGTTCTAGTTAGGAATTGAAAAATATTCATGTCTTTCTTAAAATAGGTGATGATGATGGTGATGATGACGTTAACGACACAACAACAATAATAATAGCAAAAATAATAGCAAACAATAATAAGGGAAAATAACCCAAATGATATAAAATGGATGATGGTGATGATGACAAGAACAACAACACAATAATAATAATAGCAGAAATAATAGGAAACAATAATAAGTGAAAATAACACATATGTCATCCATTTAATTTATTTAATGTGGTCCCTGAATTTTTGGTAAATGTTCAATTTAATCTTTCGATTATATGAAAATATTAAATATTGTCCTTAAATCAATTCAAATAATAAAAAAAATTGAATATTTGATATAGTACGAGGATTTGGATTGAAAATTTACTAAAAGTTCAGGGACAATAATATTGTGGGTTAAACTTTAAAGATTACATTAAAGATTTAAAAAATTTATGGATAACGTTACATATTGGATCAAAATTGAGAGACTATTTATGTAATTAATAATAATAATAATAATAATAATAATAATAATAATAATAATAATAATAATAATAAGTGGCGAGGATGATGTAAGATAAGTGACATATCATGTAATTATCAGTGGGGTCGTTACAACAAACGGATGCTAAAATCATTTTAGCCATAATTAAGGTTAATCGAATTGGTTAGGAGGGCGGTCCGAATACATCGCCGATCTATTGCGGGGTGGGACCCACGTGGCGTGAGGCGCCGCAGAATATTCTCTTCGCCACTTGCGGAGGAGAGGAGACTCCCCGGAGTCAAAACAAGCGTGGAAGTCATTTTCTTACGTCGTAAACATTTTCCCTTTTTCTTACAGACCCAAAAAATTATTATTATTAATTTTTTTTAAATTTGTCCTATGAGCAACCAAATTTATTTCCCTGTCCGAGATGCAAGCTGCGATGGCCTGACCTACAGGAAATTGAATCGTCAAGGATCAGTAATTAATGTGTTTTATTTTTTATTATTATTATTATTATTATTATTTGGGGGACAATGATGGTAAATGCATATATTTTGGGTCGCAAGGGGGACTTGTGATATTCCCAAGAGGCAAAAGGGTAAGCAAGTGGCGATGCCTTGCTTTAGGATGTGGCGATTCTTGCCAAACCATAGAGACAAGACTTCATATTATTATCGTAGACTAACGAGTCTCAATTGGGCTTCTTTGGGGTGATTCTGATCTCAAAATTTTAACTTTTCTTATTGATTTTATGGTAATCGTGCTTTGACTTTTATTCAACTATTTCAATTATATATATTCAAATATCGACACGTAAAATCTTATATGATCTTATCATTATTTTCAGAAGTTTATGTGAATAATGGCTTTTGCTTTAGAGTTTGGGAGAAAAATCATAAAAATAGATCTTGGAAGTCAATGGTGAGTGCAAGCAAACAGGTTAGGTACAGCTCACTCTTTTTGAAGCTTCAAAGAAAGACGAGTAATCGAAAGTATTAAGTATACACACTATAAGATTTGATCGGTGATTAAAAATGGAAAATGGGCATGGACTAGCTGCAAGACAAATGTTTGTTTCTTTGTGGAGTTTGACTACTCTAATAAAAACGAGTCAATTACCGATAATTTCGACTTGCATTGAACTCCTCTTATAAAGTTAAGATCTGTTATTGCCTAGCTCGATATCGAGTAACTAAAGTGAACTTCCTCGTCATAAAAAAAGTTTACACGAGAATTTGACAAAAGATTCTCTGTCAATAGTTTAAATTGATTAATTGTGAAAGCATTTCATTTCATACATTCTACGTGGCAGTCCCACTGCACAGACATTTAGGGTTGGCTTTTGAGTATTGGACTAACTCCTCAATAAGTCCAATTAGAGATGTGCCATCTGGTTCAGGGTCTTAGTTCGGTTTTCAAGTGATATGTAGAAGGCCAAATGGCGGCTCTCGCCAAGCTTTTACTTCTCATTAGTCAATCAAAGCAAGCAAGCAAAGATGATACCTACACGACAATTTCGTCGTCTCATCTTTCGTCTAATGAAGCCTAGTCCTACACATGGGTTCGTCTCCTTTCCCTGCATCTTCTCTAGGTTTCGCATGTGGTCATTTAAGGCAGTCTCGTTCCGGCATTGAAGATGCAGCCGGTGCAGTGCCAGCTAAAGCCTAAAGAGCACCAACAGACACAAGAGCCCTACCCGAATACATCCCCACCAAGTGCATCACAACCTGCCCTCTCTCCATCTAGGACCACCAGTCTCGTAACGCGGCCTCTAAAATTAGGTCCATTGCCTAGATTCGATGTCCCTCCCTTGATTGCAATCTTTCGGTTCATACTCATCGCAGTTGCTATCTTTATATAAAAGGGGTGATGCAGTGGTTGTACCGGACCAGTCCAATTCTCGAGAGAATGTAAAACCTAATAAACTCGGAGCTGAGATCTTAATTTCACAGCTTAAACGATGACGAACACTTCACATGAACGTGAACTGAATTATCTCATGAAAACTTGAATCGAGGCAACTAGGAGCCTCTCTCTCTGTTCGAAAGAGCAAACCCTAATCAAGAATTGTCGTCATTTTCCTCATCTTTGGCCTGCTTGCATTTGTACTTTTCCTTTCGGATACGGGCACAAAGAAGACAGGAGGAAAGGGAATGCCGGGAATCCATCCCAATCAGCAATAGCGGGGCATCTCATCTCCTCATGTCGTAGCTGTTCAATTCAGACTAATCGCTTTTGGAAGTCTAATCAAACTTTCCATGGCCAAATTGCACGGCTCTTTCGTCCAGACTTGGGAGCTTTACCCCCTTCCCGAAAACGATCGATTCGTCCGACCCAATGAAAAAGTTAGGAAAACGGACAAAATTTTCGCGCCATTTTTCTCCAAAGCACTCCATCGACGCCAAGCTTTCCAATCAATAGTTGTTGTGAACGGCACTGTCCCTCTAGGTCAATCTACACTTTTGCAACTTGCGAGACGTACTTCGCTAATTTTGAGTCTAATGTGCGACTTGGGTGAAGGACAAAAACCTAAAAACCGGCTAGAAAAGCGCCGGGGAATTGAAGTCACGATATCCGCACGTGATACGAATTATTCATCCACGCACGTGCCAGATTATTATCGCTAAAGAAATAAAAAAAAAAAAATCAGATCGGGACCCTAGTTAATTTCAAGTGGATAAGATCGAGATGACATTGCCCAAATTTCTTGGTTATACACTTTTTTGGACTAATCTTTACATTTTGCTTGGCTATTTAAAATCTGCTCGGCATTGAAACTTCCTCCCTTCTCGTTTTCCACAAGTCAACTCTAAAGTCCCTGTAGAAGAGTAGTCCCTCCCCACAAACTGACTCTCTATTTCCGAAATTGCAGGCGCAAGCATACCGTCACGCTTTTTCCAGATCTTATTCTATATATAACCCTAAGTCCCAACACTATACTACGGTCTTGTAATTAACAAGAACGTCCTTGTAACACTCTCACCCCAAGAGAGAGAGAGAATCGAGACACACCATACAATGGTGGTCGCCGGATCCCCCAGAGGGCACGGAGGCCTCGCCGGCCTCTCGGACGTGAGGCACCTGGCGGTGCAGGTCATCATGGGGCGGTGGTTCATGGTGTTCGCGTGCTTCCTTATCATGGCGGCCGCCGGGGCGACCTACATGTTCGGTCTCTACTCAGAGGACATCAAGCAGTCGCTCGGCTACGACCAGAGCACCCTCAACCTGCTGAGCTTCTTCAAGGACCTCGGCGCAAACGTCGGGGTCCTCTCGGGGCTCATCAACGAGGTGACGCCGCCATGGGTGGTGCTCTCCATCGGGTCGGTCCTCAACTTCTTTGGCTACTTCATGATTTGGCTTGCCGTGACCAAGCGGATCGCGAAGCCGCAGGTGTGGCAGATGTGCCTCTACATATGCATCGGCGCCAACTCGCAGGCGTTCGCCAACACCGGCGCCCTCGTCACATGCGTCCAGAACTTCCCGGAGAGCCGGGGCGTCGTGCTGGGGATACTGAAAGGGTAAGTCTACACGAATTTATCGTCGTCACGTATAGATTAGGTGGTTCACGTTTGTTTCATTCATTCACGATTAGCTCAATAATTGGACGAGTGAATCCGAGACAATCTAAAAAACTGGTTTTTTATGTCTGAAAATGATACGTGAACAGCATTTCCTTCCGAGCTGCTGGTCAAAGAGAGAAGACCAGTTCATGATCTTGCAAGATAATCAATCCATCTAAAAGTGTTTGTGAATTGGCTCGTTTCAATTGCATGCATCTCCTAACTCGTTGCGTATACTCAACCATATGGTCAGTAAAATCATGCAATATGCATTCTTTCCTTATTTGCCGACAAGGGGGAGACAAGTTTAAACTCATACCCTTGTCATGAAAGAAATTTGAGAACTTCCTGTCCCTTGATGAACTACTCCTAATTGCCTCGCAAGTTTATTCGCTGATTAAAAAAGTAAATAAATAATTTCGGATAATCGCTCAATTTTTCGAAACTTTTTCTGGGCAGCTATGTCGGCCTGAGTGGTGCAATCATCACGCAGCTATTCTATGCGTTGTACTACCACGACACCAAGGCCTTGATCCTCTTCATTGGATGGCTGCCAGCCGCCATATCATTCGCCTTCCTCCGCACCATCCGGATCATGAAGGTGGTCCGCCAGCCCAACGAGGTCAAGGTCTTCTACAGATTCCTCTACATCTCCCTCGGCCTGGCCACCTTCCTCATGATCATGATCATCATCGAGAAGCACTTCAATAACTTCACACGGCCTGAGTATGGTCTCTCCGCTGCCGGCGTCCTCTTCTTGCTGTTCCTGCCACTCGCCGTTGTGGTCATTGAGGAATACAAACGATGGGCACAGAAGAGAGAGGCCCTAAACGACCCATCCCCGATCGAGATCGCCACCGAGAAGCCAAACTTGGAAACATCCCTCCCTCCTCCGCCACCTCCCCAGGAGATGGCACCCCCTACCGCCGTCTTGAACGGTGGAGAACAGCTGGAAAAGCAACCCTCTTGCTGGAGAACGGCATTCAGGCCACCGGATAGAGGTGAAGACTACACCATACTCCAAGCTCTCTTTAGCATAGACATGTTGATCCTCTTCTTGACCACCATCTGTGGCGTTGGGGGGACGTTGACCGCCATCGACAACCTGGGCCAGATCGGGGCCTCACTTGGCTATCCGACTAGGAGCACAAGCACGTTCGTCTCCCTCGTCAGCATATGGAACTACCTTGGACGTGTCGTCGCTGGCTTCGTCTCTGAGATCCTCCTGAAACGGTACAAATTCCCACGCACGCTAATGCTCACGATCATCCTCCTCATCTCATGTGTTGGCCACCTCCTGATTGCGTTCAATGTCCCGAACGGCCTCTACTTCGCATCCATCATCATCGGTTTCTGCTTCGGTGCGCAGTGGCCACTGCTCTTCGCAATCATATCTGAAATCTTCGGGCTCAAATACTATTCAACTCTCTACAACTTTGGCTCTGTGGCCAGCCCCATCGGAGGGTACCTGCTCAACGTTAGAGTGGCGGGTCATTTGTACGACAAAGAAGCCAAGAAACAGATGGCCGCACTAGGGCTTGTCCGAAAGCCCGGCCAGGACTTGGATTGCACAGGGGTCAAGTGTTATCAGTTGTCGTTTCTCATAATAACATTCGCAACGTTGTTCGGCGCATTCGTGTCATTCATTTTGGTCGTGAGGACGAGGAAGTTTTACAGGAGTGATATTTACAAGAAGTTCAGGCAGGAGGCGAAGGCTGCCGAGACGGAAATGGCTTTGAATAATGGGATGACGACAACAACGGCAGCAACGACCACGGAGGTAAAAGCTGGGCAGAGAGAATCGGACACATTACAATAAATTGTACCTTTTGAAGGTATTAATGTTATTAGCAGAAAGATTCATCAGAGATGTACACATACAGAAATGGAGAATGATAGGTCACATGAACGACGGAAAACAAAGACGTCGCGAAGAAACGTATAATCCGCTTGATTACGCTTTCCGTTTATCTTACTTGTTGCATATTTGTAATACATGATCGACCCATTCTCCAGACTGCTCAATGTTCGAAAACCCACCATTTATCTCGTATGACATCCCAAGAAGATCAAGAACTTGGAATCGACATTCTTGCTTATGGTTATTCTCGGAACACAGATCTGTACAGTAACATTTTCTTTCTTGTACAACACAGTTTCCCTTTGTGGTCGTGTAAGAATTTTTTAAAGGGCTAGAATCTCTCCATTGGTAGAATAAGAAGAAGTAGAAGAAGAAGAAGATTAATTTAAAGAACAAGTAGGGAAAAGGTGATGTCGATATGGATTCTTGGATACAGTTGTTTTTTGATCGGCCATTGAATTCTTGAAGGTTGAAACTTTCTTATCCGCAAAGTCTCCGTGGGGTAGCGGGGATCCTACTTGTCTCTCGTCTTTTTTCCCTTGGATGCACCTTGGGTTTGAGTAAAGATAATCCCTTCTCGATTCGATTACGCCAAAGATATAGTATATTCGATTCGGATCTTACCATCTTCCTTCTTCCTTACTTTGAATATGTCGGCCGGCCACGATGTCTTTTTGACATATCGGGCTTGAAGGGGACCTTGGAGTGCGCCGCGACGACATTATTGGGCGTCGCCTTCACATGTGTCCGAAGAAAATGCCTAAACAATCCTGTTTTGTTTTGGTGTTATTTTGGCACGTATGGTTTTCAAGAGCAAGAGATTTGATGAATCTTTTGAGTAGTGACAAGATTTCTAACGGGGAAATGAGTTTCCGTATAAACACAAAATTTCACCTTTATTCTTCAGTCAGCTTTACACGCAATTGTCCTTTCTGAACTCGTCGCCGTCGTGATATTGCCGGATGTGGTTGTGGCGATTCCATCCATCCATGCATGCGTGCTGGCTCGGGAAGGAGCCGTTATAGTTCAAGATCGTGTAATTTTATTTTTTTTGGATCGAAAAGGTCGTGCTATTTGACTAACTTATCGAATGTTTGAAGTCTGGATCATTGAGCCTTAATTATCAATCCGTTAACCTCATATAACTAATCAAATGAACGGACGAGAACGATGTGATTCGATCGCAAATTATTACCAATTGACAAGTTGTGCACAAAACCATTGGTATCTCTCAATGACCCTATATGTAGGTATTGTTGGCAATAACATAAGATGATTTTAGAACACCCAGCTCATGAATTAGGGTTTTATAAATGAGTATGCTTAAGCCGAATTTTTTGTTAACAAGTTCCTTACGAACACTCGTTAAACAACCGATTAAAAAACATTTTGTGGTTCCCGATTCACCGATTGCACTCGTGATAACACTTTGAAACTGTAAATTTCCTTGTCATGTAAAACTCATCGAGCATCTCAAATTTACTCTTGATCAAAATACTTCGACATAATAAAGAGAAATTGCGGTGTCTATGGCTAGAATCTCGAAGTACCCTCTTCTCAAATGACATTGTCCAACCTCCCTAAACCGCTGCCTAACAACACCGGCGCAATTAACACCAATTCGAATGTGTGGGGACCAAAGGCTGTTTTCTTGTGGCCTGTCAAGTTGAATTAAATCCAACGACAAAAACTGTCTTGTCCTGTGATTTCAAGGACAAGGAGGCTCCCCTAATCCCGCCACAGATAATTGGTTTTTTGTTGTTGTTGCATTAACCAATAATTAATTTCCTAATAGTAATTAGCGTCTTCAAGAAACTTGTCGGCACGGTCACATGTTTACTCAGGGAAGTTCTCGCGAGCCCAAGAAGGCCAAATGGCCCATGACCCACGGGCTTTTGACCATTCAAGGGCCGACCCGACTGGATCCACCCAACTCATCACGGGTCAAGAAATCCGAGGGCGGTGGTTCATGATGTTTGCGTCGTTTTCGATAACGGCGGGCGCCGAGGCCACCCCTACCTCTTCGGCGTCTACTCTAAGGACATCAAGTCCACCCTCGGCGCCAAATGCTGGCATCCTCTCCAGCCTTATCGCCGAGAGTGGCTCATCCTCCTCACCGGCTCTGCCATGAATTTCGGCGGCTACGCCCTCATCTGGCTCGCCGTCATCCGTAGGCCGTTGCGTCCCCTGGCCGGCGGTCTGGCAGATGGGCAACTTGGGTGAAAAGCGCAAAAAAAAGAAGAGAGAGAGGCTAAAATAGCGCCGGGGAATTAAAGTCACGATATAGACACATGATATTAAGTATTCATCCGCAACACATGGTGGGGGACATACATAAATATGCAGCAGGTGAATCCAAGCTGTCCCATTTATTATTATTTCCTTTTCGACTATGCAAGAACGGCACTTGCCGAAGTATTATTACAAGGAAACAACTTCAGGTCGGAACCCTGGTTAATTTCGAGTGGAGAAGATAAAGAGACATCGTCCTATTTTCTTGGTTACATACCCTTCGGAGTAATCATTACATTTGCTTGCATTACCTATTGGAATCTTTATCCGATCGAAACTTAGAAGACCCCGCCCGCGTCAACTCCAAAGTCCTAAATTGCAGCGCAACCATTTCGTCACACTTTTTCAGATCTAATTCTATATAAATTCGCAACCCTGGGTGCCCAACAATACACTACTTCAGTCTTGTAAGTAACTAGAAGGCCCTTGTAACTTCTCTCTAACCCTCACTCTCTCCCCAAAGAAAGAGAGAGAGAGAGAGAACCGAGACACGCCATACTATGGTGGTCGCCGGAGGCCTTGCCGGCCTCTCGGACGTGAGGCGCCTGGCAGTACAGGCCCTCATGGGACGGTGGTTCATGATGTTTGCGAGCCTCCTGATCATGGCGGTCGCCGGGGCGACCTACATGTTCGGGCTGTACTCGGGGGACATCAAGACGTCGCTCGGCTACGACCAGACCACGGTCAACCTGCTGAGCTTCTTCAAGGACTTCGGCGGGAGCGTCGGGATCCCCTCGGGGCTCATCAACGAGGTGACCCCGCCGTGGGTGGTGCTCTCCATCGGGGCGGTCCTCAACTTCTTCGGCTACTTCATGATCTGGCTCGCCGTGACCAAGCGGATCGCGAAGCCACAGGTGTGGCAGATGTGCCTCTACATATGCATCGGCGCCAACTCGCAGGCGTTCTCCAACACCGGCGCCCTCGTCACCTGCGTCCAGAACTTCCCGGAGAGCCGGGGCGTCGTGCTGGGGATACTGAAAGGGTAAGTCTACACGAATTTGGTGGTTCACGTTTGTCTCGTTCAGTCAAGATTACCTCAATAATTGGAAGAGTGAGTCCAAGACGATTTAAAAAAGTGGCTTTTATGTGTGAAAGCGACACGTGAACGACATTTCCTTTGAGCTGCTGGTCCAGTCCATGATCTTGCAAGATAGCCAATCAAGTTACAAGCTGTAGTACTGGTCCACTGGACTTGTGTCGCTCTTTTCAAGCTGCAAAGTTTTGCTCTTTCTTACAATATTCTTTGTAAAAATTTTCTCGTTTCGATTGCATGCATTGTCTAACTTTCCTTGTCATGAAAGAAATTTGAGAATTTTCTGTCCCTTGATGACTACTCTTAATTGCCTAAAAAATTTCTTGCATCGACCGGACTTGGTGTCTAAGCCATCATTTTAATGATTCTCGTTTTTTAATTTGAGTCTGATTATATATTTGTTGGAAGAAAATCTGTTTCCTGATCCCTTGAACCTTCTGATTCAAAGAAAGATATAAGAATTAGGATTGAAAAGTTATGGAATTTCGAGTAATTGTTCAGTTTCTCTAAAACTCTTTTGGGCAGCTATGTCGGCCTGAGCGGTGCGATCATCACGCAACTATATTTTGCGGTCTACTACCACGACACCAAGGCCTTGATCCTCTTCATTGGATGGCTGCCAGCCGCCATATCATTCGCCTTCCTCCGCACCATCCGGATCATGAAGGTGGTCCGCCAGCCCGACGAGCTCAAAGTCTTCTACAGATTCCTCTACATCTCCCTCGGCCTGGCCACCTTCCTCATGATCATGATCATCATCGAGAAACGCTTCAATAACTTCACGCGCCCGGAGTATGGTCTCTCTGCTGCTGGTGTCCTCTTCTTGCTCTTCCTGCCACTTGCCGTCGTCGTCATCGAGGAATACAAACGATGGGCACAGAAGAGAGAGGCCCTAAACAACCGGTCGCCGATCGAGATTGCCACTGAGAAGCCGAACCTGGAAACATCCCTCCCTCCGCCACCACCTCCCCCGGAGACGACACCCTGTACTGCTGTCTTGAACAACGAAAAAAAGCTGGAAAAGCAACCCTCTTGCTGGAGAACAGCGTTCAGGCCACCGGACAGAGGTGAAGACTACACCATACTCCAAGCTCTCTTTAGCATAGATATGTTCATCCTCTTCTTGGCCACCATCTTTGGCGTCGGGGGGACATTGACAGCCATCGACAACCTGGGCCAGATCGGGGCCTCACTTGGCTACCCGGCTCGGAGCACAAGCACGTTCATCTCCCTTGTCAGCATATGGAACTACCTTGGGCGCGTTGTCGCTGGCTTCGTCTCTGAGATCCTCCTGAAACGGTACAAATTCCCACGCCCGCTAATGCTCACGATCATCCTCCTCATCTCATGTGCTGGCCACCTCCTGATTGCATTCAATGTCCCGAACGGCCTCTACTTCGCATCCATCATCATCGGTTTCTGCTTCGGTGCGCAGTGGCCACTGCTCTTTGCAATCATATCTGAAATCTTCGGGCTCAAGTACTATTCAACGCTCTACAACTTCGGCACTGTGGCGAGCCCCATCGGAGGGTATCTGCTCAACGTTAGAGTGGCCGGTCATTTGTACGATAAAGAAGCCAAGAAACAGATGGCTGCGCTAGGAATTGTCCGGAAGCCTGGTGAGGGCTTGGACTGCACAGGGGTCAAGTGTTATCAGTTGGCGTTTCTCATAATAATATTCACAACGTTGTTCGGCGCGCTCGTGTCGTTCATTTTGGTCGTGAGGACGAGGAAGTTTTACAGGAGTGATATCTACAAGAAGTTCAGGGAGGAGGCAAAGGCGGCCGAGACAGAAATGGCTTTGAAAAATGGGATGGCGTCGACGGCAGCGACCCCGCCTGAGGTAAAAGGTGGGCAGAAAGAATCGGAGACATCACACTAAATGGTACCTTTTTTAGGCTTTTCAATGTTTTAGCAGAAAGATTGATTAGAGATGGTCACATACAGAAATGGAGAATGATAGATAACATGAATGACGGAAAACAAAGTCGCCAAGAAATTGTATAATCCGCTTGATCATGATTTCCTTGTAGCTTACTTTTTGGATATATCATTAAGAAGTGTGTTTGCGCGTATATCCATGATCGACCACTTTTCCAGATGGCTTGATTTTTCGGAAACGAGCCATTTATCTCTTAGGGCATCCTCGGAAGGTTAGGAGCTGGAATCGACACTCTTGCTTATGGTTATTCTCGTGCTTAACGCGAAGGGTTCAAATAGTCAGTTCGGATGGAACTCAGAGTGCACGCACTCGATCTTGTACAATAAAAATTTCTCAATCTGTATACTAAGACTTTCTTATTGTACAAGATGATACAATTTCCCTATGTGGTCGTACAAGAACTCGAACGGCTAAAGTCTCTCTTGGGAGAAGAAGAAGATTAATCAAGAATAAGTTGGGTAGGCCGTGTAGATCTGGATTCTTGGATACAGTTGCTTTCACTGATTAGGTCTTGATCAGTCATTAAAGGTGGAACCTTCTCATCTGCAAGTCTTGGTGGGGATTGATCCCAGCTGTCTCGTCTTTTTCCTTGGTGCATCTAGGGTTTGAGTATAATAATCCCTTCTTTTTTCAATTACACTAAGGATATTAATTGTATGTTTGATTTGGAACTGGCTATTTTCCTTCTTCCTAGGTTTGCATATGTCGGCCCCATTGTCCTTTTTATAAAATATCGGACTTGAAGTGGACCTTGGAGTACGCATAAGTCGTAGTTTTCACGTGTCTGTAGAAAAATGCCTAAACGATTCCTTTTCTTTTTTGGTTATTTTGGAGCAGAGGTTAATTAGGTGGTCCTCGGATGATTTTTCGAGAGCACCGACACTCGTGGCCCTTTCTAGTGACGACAAAATTTTTGCTGGTGAAATGGATTTCCGTGTAAATATAAAATTTCACCATTATCCTGTGATTAACTTTACAAGCGATCTGATTCGCTCAAATCTATTGTTATTAAAATATTTTCGTGCACACATGCCGGATTGGAAAGGAGCCATTCTGGTTTGAGGTCATGCAATTTGACTAACCTATGGAACCTTATTGATGAATGGACCTAACTAATAATTCATTATTCTAACACAAGTAGTCTGATGGATGGACGAAAACGATGTGATTCTACCGCAAATTATTGCCGATTGACAAGTTGTGCTTAAAACCATTGACGTCACTTCATGACCCACATTTAGGTATTGTGGGCAATAAGATATGATGATTTTAGAACACCCAGCTTACGATTTAGGATTTAATAAATGAGCATCTTTGAGACGATTTTTTTTTTTTAACAATTTTCTTGTGAACACTCGTTAAACAAACCGAGCAAGGAATTTTTCATGGTACCCAATGTGCCGATTGTGCTCGTGATAATGTTACGAAACTATATATTTTCTCATTATATAAAACTTAACAATTGTCTCAAGTTTGTTAATGAACATAATTCTTTGAACATCCATATTAAGTGAAGAAATTAGGGGAAATTGTGTTATTGATGTTTAGAATATCAAGGTACCCTCTTATTAAATAGGATTAATGCCATTGAAAATCCCAAACTGGTACATTTGTAATAAATTTATTTTAACTAATTTTTTGACCACTAAAACCCTAAATTGGTATATCTATGAAAAATTTAACCTTTGTTATCAAATTGTTGAGTTAGATAATACGTAACAGTAGACGGGTGTATCATTTTAGGGTTTTACCTTTCATTTGTCACAAGTATATTTATATGTATTTTCCGTGATATTAATCATATTTAACGAAAACTAATAAATAGTAAATTTATGACAAATTTATTAGTTTGAAGTTTTTAAAGTCAAAAAATTTGTTAAGATAAAATTATTTAGGATTTTTCATGATATTAACCTTATTAAATAACATTAGCCAATGCACTAAAAACACTAGCTAACAACACCAGCGCAATTAACACTAATTCCAACGTGGTGGACCAAAGGTTGTTTTGTGTGAGGCGTATAAAGTTGAAATAAAATCCAATGACAAAACTGTCTTGTGTTGGGATCTCAAGGACAAGGAGATTCCCCTAATCCCTTCACAAACTATTTTTTATTTTATTTTTTGTATTAATCAATCATTAAATAATTTCCTAATCTTAATTAAAAAGTTCCAAATAAGAACATGAAGTGTCATCATTTTTTCAAATAAAAGTCTAAAGTAGACATTATTTCAAATAAGAACTTAAAGTGAATATTGTTTTAAATAAGGGTCTAAAACGACTATATTAATATCAAAAAAGGGCCCGAATCACTATTTGGTGAAGGGCAATTTTGTCTTTTGATTTTGATTTTTTCCTCTATTATGTATTTTCTTTTAAAAAAAACTAAAAAAAAAAATCAAAACTTAAGAGAGAGGGACACACATGAGGGAGGGCTCTCTCTTGCCTGTGACCGTCGTCCCATCATCGATGGGGTGGCGATGATGGCCAACAGGGTTAGCGGCAACCCTTATTGACTAGAGGCAAGGGCTAGTAGGTCCTCACCAAGCTGGGAGAGGGCAATGAATCTCGCCCAAACCCTCTCTCAGATCTGGGTAAGGGTCGCCGACTCTCATGCAGGCCTGGTGGCCTATGCCCAACTCCCCTAGACCTCGCTACCCAGGTTTGGGGACGTTGGGCGAGGGCCGACAACCCTCACCCAAACCAAAGCAAGGGCGGCGGCCCTTTCCCCAATTTGCCCTCACCCAAACCAAGGTGAGGGCGGGCGACCCTCACCCAAATCGAGGAGAGGGTTGTCGTCCTCTACCAACTTTGATGAGGGTCGACGACTCTCGCCTCGAGGTGCCGACGACCTTGTTGGGCCTTCGCCGCCGCCCCATTGGTGATGGGGTGCTCTCACTTGTAGTTTTGCTTTTTTTAAAATCTAATTTAATTTAAATTGTATTTAGATGAAAATATCCCTGATTGGTCGGCCGGTGAGGCTAAGTCCTTATCTCCAATATTTATAACCACTTCAAACCTTTTTTTGAAACTAATATTATCATTTCAGACTCTTATTTAAAATAAAGTTCATTTCAGACCTTATTTGGAAGATGAGGGCGCTTCAAATCTTTACTTTGAATTTTTTGAAGCATCTTTAAGAAACTTGTCGGCACGGTCGCTCTCAAGGGAGCTCTTGCAAGCCCCAGAAGGCAAAATAGCCCATACAAAGGAGATCAACGATGGGCCGACCCATGACGGGTCAAGAAATTCTAACCCGTACGTAACTAAAGGAAGCGTTACGTGAAACTCAGCATGAATTGCGGGCTTTATCCGCTCCAATCCAAACGGACCCGATTGAATGAAACTTATCTCTCTGGTTACGAAGCGTTACGTGAAACTCAGCATGCACCCCGCTGCAAATTATCAGCAACGGAGATCAAATCTATTTTGACTTACCCGTTTACCTAAATCTCCTCTTCTTCAATCTTTCAGAAGCTAAAGCCAATTCAAATCTCACCCATCTCATCATGATCTCCACCATAAAACCCGTCCAAAATCCACATTGGAATCCTCCTTTAGCAGCTCTAGATATATCCTAATCTCCAACTGCCCAGAGTCGACGATCTTCCTTCCCCATGGCGACGACCACCACCTCCGGCGGCGGCGGCGGCGGCGGAGGCTGCTGCGGCTTCGTCCTCCAGGTCCTCAGAGGGCGGTGGTTCATGATGTTCGCCTCCTTCCTGATAATGGCGGGCGCCGGGGCCACCTACCTCTTCGGCGTCTACTCCAAGGACATCAAGTCCACCCTCGGCTACGACCAGTCAACCCTCAACCTCCTCAGCTCGTGCAAGGACCTCGGCGCCAACGTCGGCGTCCTCTCCGGCCTCATCGCTGAGGTCGCCCCGACGTGGCTTGTCCTCCTCATCGGCTCCGCCATGAACTTCGCTGGCTACTTCCTCATCTGGCTCGCCGTCACCCGTCGCATCCCCCTCCCGCTGTCTGGCAGATGTGCCTCTACATCTGCGTCGGCGCCAACTCCCAGAACTTCGCCAACACGGGCTCCCTCGTCACCTGCGTCAAGAACTTCCCGGAGAACCGTGGCATCATGCTCGGCCTGATGAAGGTATTTCATGGACAACTGATTTCTCGTCATATATTCACATCAGCGACGTAACGAATATGCGAAATGCTTTCTCGTCTCGTGAAGGGCTTCGTGGGGCTGAGCGGCGCGATGATGACACAGCTCTACTACGCCATCTATGGGGACGATTCCAAGTCCCTCATCCTCCTGATCGGGTGGTTGCCGGCGGTGATCTCGATCATCTTCGTGTACACCATCCGGACGATGAAGCTCTCGACGCACCCCAACGAGCTCAAGGTGTTCTACGAGTACCTGGCCATCACGGTCCTGCTAGCGCTGGTCATCATGGCCCTGACCATTGCCCAGAAGCAGGTCAGCTTCTCCCACGGAGCGTATGTGGCGAGCGCGGTCGCTGTCTGCGTCTTGACTTTCCTCCCCGTCGGGATCGCGTTGAGGGAGGAGTGGGCCACGTGGAAGCAGAGGAAGGCACAACAACCTACGACGGCGACTGTGGGAGTTGCTGATGATGCCTCTAGTCCCAGTCGTGATTTGGAAATTCATGCGACTGATCAGCCAAAGCAAGAAGAGAGCAAAAAAACAGACGACACTTCGTGTTGTGCTGATGTGTTCAAGCCACCCGAAAGAGGTGCGGACTACACGATCATGCAGGCTCTTTTGAGCTTGGACATGATCATTCTCTTCGTGGCAACGTTCTGCGGCCTAGGATGCAGCCTGACGGCGGTCGACAACCTGGGCCAGATCGGCGAGTCCCTGGGCTACCCGGAGCACACCATCGGCACGTTCGTCTCCCTGGTGAGCGTTTGGAACTACTTCGGCCGGGTCTTCGCCGGGTTCATCTCGGAGATCATATACGAGAAGTGGAAGGTCCCCCGCCCCGTCATCATGATGCTCTCGCTCGTCATGTCCGGAATCGGGGACCTCCTCGTCGCGTTCCCCACCTCCGGGTCAGTCTACGTCGCATCCCTCCTCATCGGGTTCTCCTATGGCGCGCAGCTCACGCTCCTCTTCATCATCATATCCGAGCTGTTCGGGCTCAAGTACTACTCGACGCTGTTCAACTGCGGTCAGCTGGCGAGCCCCCTCGGATCGTACATCCTCAACGTGCTGGTCGTGGGGAGGCTGTACGACGAGGAGGCGACGAGGCAGCTTGCCGGCAGAGGGCTGACCCGGTCGGCGCAGAAAGAGCTGACCTGCATCGGGAGGCGGTGCTACCGGACGTCATTCAGCATCTTGGCAGGCGTGAACGCGTTCGGCGCGCTCGTCTTGCTGGTTCTGGTCATTAGGACTAGGAAGTACTACCAAGGGGATATCTACAAGAGGTATAGAGATCAAATGGCTAAGAGTAAGAAGGAGATTGCATTGAGCAATGCCGACATTGATGATCCTGAGAATGTAAAAGATAGAAAGTGACTAGGATCGAGTGAAGTGGATCTTGGAGTATGCATAGGTCGTCTCTTCACGTGTCTGTTGAAAATGCCTAAACAATTCCCTTCCTTTTTTGTTATTTTGGAGGACAGGTTAATTAAGTGGCCCATGGATGATTTTCAAGAGCACCTGATGGATCTTTCGAGTGACTGACAAAATTTTTGTTGGCGAGATGGGCTACGGTGTAAATATAAAATCTAACCGATATTCTACGACTAATTTTATAGATAATTTGATTTGCTTGAACTTATTGCTATCAAGATATTTTCGATTGTGATCGCGATCGGATCGTCGATATTTAATTATTATTTTTATTTTCTTAATTTAAATTTAAGAAGTTTGTTATTCAAAAAGTTAGTTTGACCCTCCTAATTTTTTTTTTTTCTTGAGTTCCATTTTGAGGATATATATTGACTTCGGATGTGTCTTCACAACTCGAAAGAATTCATGAGAGGGGTCATTTTGTTTTTTTGAGTTCCATTTTGAGGATATATATTGACTTCGAATGTGTCTTCATAATCCAAAAGAATTCGTAGGAGGGGTGATTTCGTTTTGGATCAAGAGATGAGAGAATTAAGAATACCCACCGAAAAGACTAATCTAAATCCATAATGATGTGATGTATAAGAAAATTCAACATTTTTATTACTCGACCAACCGTCAGGAGAAGCAAATATGATAGGCACACGAATATTGGATTGGAAAGGAGCCGAGGCCATGCAATTTGACTAAACTATGGAACATTTGAAGTCCAGATCAATGAGCCTAACTAATAATTCATTATTCTTATACAACTAGTCTGAGGAATGGACGAAAACGGTGTGATTCGACCGTAAATTTGTCTACTGACAAGTTGTGCACAAGACCATTGGCTTCTCCTCATGACGCCACATCCCTGCTCACCATTTAGGATGTTATAAATGATCATATTAATATATATATATATTCTTGTGATTACTTGTTAAACAACTGATTAAGGAAATTTTCAAGGCTTCCAATGCACCAATTGCGCTCGTAACAAAGCTTAGAAACGTGAATTTTCTCATCATGAAAAATTTAATAATATTGCCCACATTAATTTCATTGATGTTTTATTGTATGCATTAAGTTGTGTTTGCACGAACCCTTGATAATATCCATAAATGGATTTTTTTTTTTTAGAAAAAATGGACATTACTATATGTAAACTGGAAAAGTGTCAAAAAAACCCTAAACTTATTGTGTTTGTGCCAATTTAATCCTAAAAACTTTTGATTTTTTGCTAAAAGTTAGTGCTAAACCTTTTAACTTGGTGCTAATTCAAACCTTTTAATAGTGTCTATTTAGTCCCAAATCTTTTGATCTAATACCAATTTAGTCATAAACCTTTTATTTGATGCCAATTTAATATTTAGCCAAAATTAACAAAATGACTTAATTCTCAACAAGTCAAAATATTTATGATTAAATTGGCACTAGTTCAAAAAGTTTATAACTAAATTTGTACCATTAAAATGTTTAGAACTAAATTGGTATAAATACAACAAATCTAAGACTTTTTTGACACTTTTCTCGTAATTTCAAGTGCATGGTACACATTGGTACTCTAATGCATTTCTCCCTCAGATTTAGAATAAATATGTTTTTGAACCCCCTCTTTCAAATTGAAAGTGTATATTCCTATGCAAATTTTTGTAGTGATTGTACATGTTGATTATTTTGAACCAAAAGAAAACTTTTTGGTGGAATATTCATGTTATGTAGAATATCTTCACTCCCAATAGTTACATACAAGTTTATTGAACATAGAAATATAGGATGCCCATGACTTATGATAAATATGATGATCGCCCAATATAAAATTAATTGTCTTGATGGAAGATGTTATTTGTCAGGATTTGAATGGGCATATAAATCTAAACTAAACTCTCTTATTATTTTGATTATAGAAGTGTCTATTCATGACTAATCAAGTTCCGCATATCTACACTTGACTTCATCAAAGGCTGGAGGTTAGTATAGATTTTACAGATTTTACACATTCCCACGTTCAATCCTTATTATTGGGAGCTTGAGCATCTCAAGTTTACTCGTTAATGAAATTCTTCGGACGTACATAGTAGTAAGCGATAAAAGTACCCTCTTATCAAATAACATTAGCCAATGTCTCGGAAACGCTGCCTAACAGCACCGGCGCAATTAAAACTATCTCGTCCAATGATTTCAAGGACAAGCAGATTCCCCTAATCCCTTCACACATACACACACAAAAATCGTATTAATCAATCATTAAATAATTTCCTAATCTCAATTAGCATCTTTAAGAAACTCGTCGGCACGGTCGTACGTTTACTCAAGGGAGTTCTCGCGAGCCCGAAAAGGCAAAATGGCCCAGTGCGGAAGAGACTTCATCATGGACTCTGCATTCGCAGTCCTCCACGACCCACGGGCTTTCGACCGTCGAAGGGTGGAATGGATCAACCCGACCCATGACGGGTCAAGAAATTGGAACCCGTCCGTAACCGCAAGTTACGGACCGTAACTAAAGGAACCCATGAATTGCGGGCTTTATCCGCTCCAATCCAAACGGATATGGGTGCGGGTAGTTCAGCACGCGCGACGCTGAAAACCATCAACTACGGAGGGCCGGCCGGCGCCGGCCGATAATATTTTAATAATATATTATTTTCTCGAATTTTTTTAAATTTTTTTACCGTTCCTTTTCTCTTTTTTTCCTTTTCTTCCTTTGTCTTCGACAACCCCTTAGAGGTAAGGGCCGATCACTAGACTCAAGCAACTAGCTAGTGGCGAGCTGAATAAGGTCTCACCTCATAAGTGGCCGGGCAAGCTCAACCTCGCCCCCACCCTTGGCAAGGCTTGCCTCATTGTCACTAGGTGAGACCAATCATGCCCAACCATTGGCGAGGCGAGCTCTCACCAGATCCGACGAGGCGAGCTTATCATTGCCCAACGATGATGCCAAGAAGGAGGAGGTTTTTCAATTACTGTGAAAATAACATGTTATAAGTCATAAATTATTGAAGAAGTGGGCTTCACAACAATTTATAGTTATTTGTTATTTGATTTTTTATGGTCCGTAATATACTATTATTCTCACGTTAGATTAAATAATGTCATACCATCATTTCTCAAATACATATATGACAGTTTTTAATCTATAATAATAATTGCATATTTTAAATTACAAAAAAATAAAAAATTGAAAATTATCGTAGAATTCACTCCTTGAAAAGTTTAGTGACTTACAACATGACGTTAGAATAATAGTAACTCAAAGACCGTTATACTAACAAAACTCTTTAGCAGCTCTAGATATATCCTAAGCTTCAACTCCCCAGAGACGAGTATCTTCCTTCCCCATGGCGACGACCGGTGGTGGCGGTGGTGGAGGCTGCTGCGGCTTTGTCCTTCAGGTCCTCCGAGGGCGGTGGTTCATGATGTTCGCGTCCTTCCTGATAATGGCGGGCTCTGGCGCCACCTACCTCTTCGGCGTCTACTCCGAGGACATCAAGTCCACCCTTGGCTACGACCAGTCGACCCTCAACCTCCTCAGCTCCTGCAAGGACCTCGGCGCCAACGTCGGCGTCCTCTCCGGACTCATCGCTGAGGTCGCCCCCACGTGGCTCGTCCTCCTCATCGGCTCCGCCATGAACTTCACAGGCTACTTCCTCATCTGGCTCGCCATCACCCGTCGCATCCCTCGGCCCGCGGTCTGGCAGATGTGCGTCTACATCTGCATCGGCGCCAACTCCCAGAACTTCGCCAACACGGGCGCCCTCGTCACCTGCGTCAAGAACTTCCCCGAAAACCGTGGCATCATGATCGGCCTGATGAAGGTATTTCACGGACAACTGATTTCTCGTCGAATATTCACATCAGCAACGTAACAAATACACGACAACTGATTTCTCGTCTCGTGAAGGGCTTCGTCGGGCTGAGCGGTGCGATGATGACACAGCTCTACTACGCCATCTATGGGGACGACTCAAAGTCCCTCATCCTCCTGATCGCGTGGCTGCCGGCGGTGATCTCGATCTTCTTTGTGTACACCATCAGGAGAATGAAGCTCTCAACGCACCCCAACGAGCTCAAGGTGTTCTACGAGTACCTGGCCATCACGGTCCTGCTCGCGCTTCTCATCTTGGCCCTGACCATCGCCCAGGAACAGGTCAGCTTCTCCCATGCAGCCTCCGCGGTGAGCGCGGTCGCTGTCTGCGTCTTGACCTTCCTCCCCCTCGGGATCGTGGTGAGGGAGGAGTGGGCCACGTGGAAGCAGAGGAAGACACAACAACCAACGACGACGACTGTGGGAGTTGCTGATGATGCCTCTAGTCCCAGTCGTGATTTGGAAATTCATGCGACTGATCAGCCAAAGCAAGAAGAGAGCAAAAAAACAGACGACACTTCGTGTTGTGCTGATGTGTTCAAGCCGCCCGAAAGAGGTGCGGACTACACGATCATGCAGGCCCTCTTGAGCTTGGACATGATCACTCTCTTCGTGGCGACGTTCTGCGGCCTAGGTAGCAGCCTGGCGGTGATGGACAACCTGGGCCAGATCGGCGAGTCCCTGGGCTACCCGCAGCACACGATCAGCACGTTCGTGTCCCTGGTGAGCGTGTGGAACTACTTCGGCCGGGTATTCGCAGGGTTCATCTCGGAGATTATATACGAGAAGTGGAAGGTGCCCCGCCCTGTCATCATGATGCTCTCGCTCGTCCTGTCGGGAGTCGGGGACCTCCTCGTCGCATTTCCTGCCCCCGGGTCGGTCTACGTGGCGTCCCTCCTCATTGGGTTCTCCTATGGCGCACAGCTCACGCTCATCTTCATCATCATCTCCGAGCTCTTCGGGCTCAAGTACTACTCAACGCTGTTCAACTGCGGGCAGCTGGCGAGCCCCCTCGGATCGTACATCCTCAATGTGCTGGTCGTGGGGAGGCTGTACGACGAGGAGGCGACAAGGCAGCTCGCCGCCAGAGGGCTGACCCGATCGGCGCAGAAGGAGCTGACTTGCATCGGGAGGCAGTGCTACCGGACGTCGTTCAGCATCCTGGGGGGCGTGAACGTGTTCGGCGCGCTCGTCTTGCTGGTTCTGGTCATTAGGACTAGGAAGTACTACCAAGGGAATATCTACAGGAGGTATAGAGATCAAATGGCTGAGAATGAGTAGGGGATTGTGTTAAGCAATGCCAGCATTGATGATCCTGAGGATGTAAAAGATAGAAAGTGACAAGGATCAAGTGAAGGTTACGAACCCATCTCCTACTTCTTCCTTTTCTTTTAAATTTTTCATGCTTGTGATTAGTCTGAATACGAGTTGCTTAATGTACACGATTCTCCTCTTCCTGGTTCGTCTGTGCTTTTGTTTTTTGCTGCAAGATTTCGATCAGCAGATGTTCTTGATCATGGTCTAAAGTTTCATCTCATCCGATGATTCTAACAAACCGGTGACTTCAAGAATTTCAAAAGCAGTCTATTAAATCGATTCTTAGGAGGACAAATGTCACTAAATCTTCATTGAAATGCAGTAAATTTGAAAAAAAAAAAATACTGTTAATAGCATATGAAATCCGAATCCCTTCGGCAGTTATGTTATACAGATGAGATAATTCCAACTGTAATCTGATGAGCAGAAAGGATTTTCAAGTTATTCTGTTATCATTATTAGTCAAAGTAGGTAGAGTCAAATCTCATGCGAAGTGGCTCGTTGGGCAGATCCAGATGGATGTCGGGCCGAGGCCCATCTGATTGACCCGAGGACCCGAAGTGCCTCCAAGTCCAGCCCAGCAGCATCTGCGGATTTTGTGATGCTCTGGGAGAACCCGAATTATTAAAATCACCGAATTGTGTCGTGGAATTTTATTTTTTCTTTTCGAGGAAAATAGTTTGACAATGCTAGGGGTTTTCTCGAATGAATGGTGATGAAGTGCTGTGAGAGCGGCCTATAATTTATCGATTGCACACACAAAGGCGAACAGAAAAAGGAAAAAAATATTCGAGCAATCTGGACGTCCCTTGCGTAGTTTTCCTTCCCTTGGATCATAAAATGAAAAGGAAATGTGGTCCATACATGATAACAACATTGATCTTCACCGACTCTATATCTCCTTTCAATTGGTGCAAATTGCTTAATAATGGGTCACCATCATTTGTATTGAGACAAAGAATCTGAGATATTTAGTGCACCTTCAAAAAGTCAGATCTCTTTCGTCCATGTTTTGGAATATTAAAGGGAAAATGATATAAATAGTTTTTAAATTTTAATTCAATGTGCAATTTGATCTCTGAATTTTCGACTTGTTCAATGTGATTCATAAACTTTAGCACAATGTGTAATGTGATCCTCGAACTTTTAATTTGTTAAATACAATTTTTGAATTTTTAGTATATATTCAATAGTCCCTAAATTTATAAAAATGTTCAATTCTAATTTAGGGATCAAATTAGATGACGAAAGTTCAAAAATTATTTATATTATTATCTCAGTATTAAAACGAGATATATATATATATATATATATATATATATATTGCAGAAAGCAATGGCAGGGACATTGCATTAATGATGACAGGCTTTTTACGTTGCGCTTTTGCTGCTCTCTGCTGGGCAGGAAAAGAGAAGGAGGGAAAAGTCAGAGGACGAAAGTGACCCTCTTCTTTCACAGATCTACAGCAGCCGTTGCGAGGGAGCCTCGTCTTCGACCTCCGGCCAAGCAATTTTTAACTGAATCAACGAAAGAATCTGACCGAGTAATCATCAAGAACCAAAACCTTCACTCGCACAAAAAAAGAAAAGAAAAGAAAAGAAGACCCGATCCGAGGAAAAGTGAAAAAGGGTATTTGTCCCCATTTTGTACAGGAAGACGAACCATCGGCAGCAACATCTTTTTACCACCATCCCAGGTCAGGCAAAGAATCTCGATCCCTCATGCGAAGATAGAAGTAGATCACTTGCTCATCCTTTTGGATATGCTCTCCCTCCCTATCCCTCTCTCTCTGTCTAGTCTTTTCTCAATCTAGCAATTTGGTTTGTGGTGTGGAATGATTAACAAGCAAGGTAGGAATGTGAGTGATTGAGAGGGTCATGCAAGAAACAGAGGATTAGAGTAGGGACAGAGAGGGAGAATTGGTTCTCTCTACCCCTCATTCCACCTCTCATGGGGCCCCATTGCCGCCTCCCTCCCGATGCCCTCTCTCTTCCTCCCTTTCTTCTTGTTGAAAATGCAATTGAAAAACCCCCAAAAAAAGAAAAAAAAACCCACCCCCTACCACCAAGAAAGTTTAAAAATACAAATTTCCGGCAATTATTATCATATCACCGTTTTAATCTGTTTATTATAAAACCCACCTCCCCTGCGCAAGTTCCCACAAAATTTGTGCCTTCTGACTGCCAAGATTTGAAGGGAAAGAGATCTATCTCATCGTCAAGCATCAAAAGCAGAGGTCCTTTCTTCTTCTTTTTTCTTGGGAGAGGATTTGTCAAAAGCCATTTTAGCTTTTGAGAAGCAAACAACCCAGCTCCAGCTGCCACAGCGCCTCCCCATTTGCCTCGTTGTTGCTTGTCGTCCCTTGGAGAGGATGGGGATGTTGCTCCCGACCACCTGCATTCTCTCTGCGTGCATCCTCTTGGCCTCTCTCTCGCTCTCGGCTGCTCTGAACCTCACCCTCCCTCACCAACACCCGGACCCTGAAGCTGTAGTTCAAGATGTGCACAGGTATGTTGAATCCCCAATACCTCATCTGCTTTAATGTCGCATTATGCAATGTCTTCTAAGGCCTCGAAACCTTCTGGCCAAGGACAAGCCATGAGACCCACTCTGTAGTTATGACCCACATTGCTCTGTTTTCTCCCCCAAATCTCAAATCTGAGATATCTTCCCCTTTGTTTTTCTCGAAGAGATTTCTCCCCAGATATTTCTTCCTCGAGAGATTTCTTTCTTCTTTTTCCCATGGCAAGCAAAACATCCATCGGCTCGCATTCCATTTTCCTTTTTTGGCCACATTCAGCTCCTCCCTTGAGCTCACCGAGCAGAGAGCATTCACACGGAACACTCTCAAGTCCCAGCCATTTGCTAAAGGCAAAATATTTCCCCTTTCTTTTTCTCAAAAAGATTTCTCCCTAGATATTTCTTCCTCGAGAGATTTCTTTCTTCTTTTTCCCACGACAAGCAAAACATCCATCTGCTCGCATTCCATTTTCCTTTTTTGGCCACATTCAGCTCCTCGCATGAGCTCACCGAGCAGAGAGCATTCACACGGAACACTCTCAAGTCCCAGCCATTTGCTAAAAGCAAAAAACAGGGGCAAAGAACCCATTTAAGCCTCCTCCATTTCCCCACATTTTGAAGGATATTGTGGGAAACGCCCTCATTTCTTGCCTCGCAGCCCTCTTTTCAGCTCTTCTTCTAACACAAGAAACAAGAAGAACAAAACCCTCCTGCTCTTTCTTTGGTTATTCCTTCCACATTTTTCGAACAAAGCAAAAACCTTCCTTGCAATTTAATCTTTGCAGGAGACTGAATGCCTCCCTCTCAAGAAGACTCCTGTCCTCGTCCTCCTCCTCGTGTGGCACCGGCAACCCCATCGACGACTGCTGGCGGTGTGACCCGAAATGGGCCTCGAACCGGCAGCACCTGGCGGACTGTGGCATCGGGTTTGGGCAGTCGGCGCTGGGGGGTCGTGACGGGCGCATTTACGTTGTGACTGACTCCTCGGACTCGGACGTTGTGAACCCGAAACCGGGGACGCTCCGGTATGGGGTCATCCAGGACGAGCCCCTTTGGATCATCTTCTCCGCCGACATGATGATCCGGCTCAAGCACGAGCTCATCATCAACGACTTCAAGACCATCGACGGCCGGGGACACAACATCCAAATCACCGGCAACGGCTGCCTCACTGTCCAATACGTCTCCAACATCATCATCCACAACATCCACGTTCACCACTGCAAGCCCTCCGGCAATACCAATATCCGGTCGTCCCCGACCCACGTCGGCTTCCGCGGCCGATCCGACGGGGACGGGATCTCGATATTCGGGGCGTCGCATATATGGGTGGACCACTGCTCGCTGTCGTACTGCGCCGACGGGCTGATCGACGCGATCATGGGGTCGACGGCGATCACCATATCGAACAGCTTCTTCTCGCACCACGACGAGGTGATGCTGCTGGGGCACGACGACAAGTACCTGCCGGACTCCGGGATGCAGGTGACCATCGCGTTCAACCACTTCGGGGAGGCGCTGGTGCAGCGGATGCCGCGGTGCCGGCGGGGCTACATCCACGTCGTCAACAACGACTTCACGGCGTGGGAGATGTACGCGATCGGCGGCAGCGCCAACCCCACCATCAATAGCCAGGGCAACCGCTACACGGCGCCCGTCGACGCCAACGCCAAGGAGGTGAGCGAGCGCGCGTGCGGCGAGGGTTGGTTTCGGGATAAAAATGATTCCTTTTTCGGGCTAAAGATACTTTCACGCGTCTCGTCAAGTACGATTAATAATAATTAAAGAAACGATTTTTGGAAATAGCCTTTTGCATCACACAAAGCACAGTAAACTTGTTGGAGCATTGCAAAATGAACAAAAGTAGGCGAGCGTTTTAAGGCGCTCTTGGATTCATCGATAAAAATCTGATTTTTACGAGGGAACGGGTGTGGGTCACCGAGCCTTTTTGACTTCTGTTTTCCTGCGCCTGACGCGGACGAGTCGGACGGCTGTCCTTGTCTGCGTGTGACGTGGGGTATCTCCCCACTTGCTGTGACGGCGCGTGGGGAGCAGACGCCGCAGTCCTTGGGCTAGTAGTACCAGCCCTTACTCTGGTCACATCAGTGCTTGACAGCCATACAAACAGCGAGTTTCTTAAGGCACTGAACTGGAGCCTACCGTTTTCGAGTCGTTTCCCATTGTGGATTCTCTTTCTCAGAATCTTAAGGACGTTTCTTTCCGGGATTTCTTGTCTGTTGTGAGACGACACATGTGATGTAATAGAGGCCCCAATGACGCTATCCCATCGCAGGTGACGAAGCGCGTGGACGTGGACGAGGGCGAGTGGGCGGACTGGAACTGGCGGACGGACGGGGACATTATGGTGAACGGGGCCTTCTTCGTCCCGTCCGGCGTCGGCCTCAGCGCTCAGTACTCGAAGGCCTCCAGCCTCGAGCCCAAGTCCGCCGGCCTCATCAACCAGTTGACCATGAACGCCGGCGTCTTCGGGGATCCTAGGTACACTATCCCTTTCTCTCTTCCTCGCATGTTCTTTTCCCGGCATTTTTGTTAGTTGTAATTTGCTTCGGAAAATGGATTCATTTTACTCTGCTAAGCTCAGTGTTGGATGCCGAGATTTAGATTAGAAGGCCACTCTGCATTACTCTAGTTCAGGGGCGAGAATAGGGATATGATAATTTGATATCGAGTTCATGAGATTATATTACACATTCATACGAAGTCGCACCAAGTTACTAAGCTCTCCATTTGTTTGTCACGGCGAAGCTCTAAATTATGGTTACTTTAGATAGTATCGTACTTTATTAGTTTATTGGGACGTGATCAGGATTAGAAGTTTTGTGGAGTTCACTGTTAGTTTGTAGGAACTATAATTCCACGCTGAGGTGGTACTGGCGCTTTCTGCTTTTCAAGGATCTATCTCAACTGACAAGTAGATTCAGCATGTCCATTTATACTTGAATACAGCTCTTCACAAATGCAATTTTCATCCCAGAGATTCGGATAAACTGCATTCTTCCAGGATTATTTTCTTGGAATAGAGAACAAATTGTGCATTCTTAATCCAATTAGTCTTTTGTTAGATCTCGGAGATAGGCTTTTGCTTAGGCACCCTTCACTTTGAATGACTGATTTGTGCGTTGCATCTACAAATTGGAACGGTTTCTGAGTTCATTGGATTGATAATTCTTAGGGGGCGGATTTTCTATTTATTTCTTTGTTTTTAAACTACAATGGACCGAATATGAATCCGGATTTAACACCTTGCAATTGTTCCTGATAACGACACTGGCAACCACAGAACCTGCCACTTTAGCTGTCGCCATGAGGGGGGTATAATTCGTCTTTGGCATTGTGTCTACTTTTCTTTTTCCCAGTTGCTGTTGTTGATCCATGACCCTTTAACCAACAAGAAGCAAATTGTTTTTGCTGGAATCTCATTTGGAGCTAATCACCAGATCATCATGAAAGTTACTGATATAAAAAAAGATAAAAACTTTCCACTGCATAGTAATATTACAGACATTATGGTGAGCTTTGTTCTATCCTTTTGTCACTCTATCTTTGCACGTGATCATGCGGGGCTTAGAGAATCTTTGAAGAGGGCCAACAGAACAGCCTTGCAGTTCAATTGTCCTTTTCCTTCCGTGCCTTTTCCAGTTCACCAATAATCTGCACTCCTTTGCAGTGATTTCTTCCAATTTTATGCAAATGGAGAAGTAAATCCTCTTTTTGCCCACTACTTTTTACCCTTTCATCTCTGTAGGCCATTTGGCAATTCTTGACCAATCCCTAGATGTGCTAGTCGGAACCTATAGCCAAGTCCATTTAATGCATGCTTACATTATTGCATTGTTTTCCGATGGAAAGTCCTAGACTTTGTTCTACCAATTCAAATCTCTGGTTTGAACGACGGTTGCTTCAAGAAAAATTTGTGAAAGGGCGTAAAAATGCATAATCGTTTTCCTGGGTTTGTTTAGACAGGGTAAATAGCGCGCCATTTTCTCCTAAGTTTTGACGAGTTAAATCTTTTGGAGTAGACTCCTTTGTCTAATGAGTGGGGCTCACTCAAGCTGATGAATAGCTTTTGCAATATGGGCATCCAGGCTTGTAATAGTAAAGTGAACCCAACCCATGTGGCAATTCTGCCTAGGAATAGTATATAAGAATAGTATATAATATAAAACGAGATGTTTTTTTGCTTTTTCTAACACGGATCTGAGCTGGAAAACCAGTGTCTCCATGTCAAAAGCTCGTGGCTTTGAACATGGAGGATAAAAAGGCCTTTCTAAGTGCGATAGGGCTTGATAAAGGAGGCGATTTTTTCTTCCTTCTTTTCCTTTATCTGGTCTAACTGGAGGCTGCTTCATTTTAGTCAAAGAAAATGTCATATGCCCACCCAGGAAAGTCCAGCAAAAGGTCATATGGGTTTGTGTGTGTATTGGGGTTAGATTTGAGTGAGGTGAGAGCCTACTCAGTTAGTTCATATTCGCTGCATCTGCTGTCCAGCCAATACTCGTGGGACCTGCCATGACAAATTGCATTTTTCATTAGGTTGGACTAGGAGGCGGGTTGTGGGCCCCACCTACCTGTTGTTGGTTGGGGGGGGGGGGATCTTATGTGAACTAGACACAGACAACCAGCTGCCTTAGTGTTAGCATTTAGATAAAATAAATTTAAAAAAAAGAAGCTTTTTCCACCAAGTGAAATTGTTCCCTGTCCTATTCCACCGTCAACTACTTTTCACATTTGTATGTTCGATGTTATTACCGTTGTGTCCCCCCAACCATGCTCTCCGGGTTTGTGTCTGAACACAAACCTGAACAGAGGAGAGGGAGAGAGATAGCTGCTGGTATGGGCAAACGCTTTGCCTGGCCCATGGCTGGAATTAGATCTAAATCCTCCAAAAAGTGCACATTGCCAGATTTGCTTTCGGCCATGTAGATGCTAGCTCGAGATCTATACGAGATTTGCTTTTGGCCATGTAGATGCTAGCTCGAGATCTATGCGAAGATCAGTGGCTACTCTGAATGAAGTCATAATTTTTCCAAAGTCCGGTTCAGAGTGAAGCTTGAATGAATTCTCTAGGGTAATGCTTTCAGAACTAAGAAACCATCATGGGTTTGTATCTGACTTTGAAACAGAATGGGGATTCTATCTTTATCGAAAGCAATATCTATCATTTACCAGTTTTTCTGCTCCTAGAACTTGGAATGAGTAGCTGGAGTCTTCAATGTTAGATTGCAGATAAATGACATTCTTTGACAGAGGAGACCTATAAATGGCGATTGAATGATGTGAGAAAAGTCAATTAACCTGATTAATTAGGCAGAAAGAGAGAAGCTGCCGAGCTGACACTGACTGATAGAACCTAGGATGGTCCATTGCTATAATGGAACTGTGCCTCCTTAATCTAGTGTAATGCGCGTCTTCTCATTTAAAAAGCAAGAGCACTTTGAGTGATTAGTTCAATAAAACACACTTTTCTTTCTGCAGTGTCTGTATCAGGCTAGCATCAACTTGACTTACATTTGAGTTTTGAGATGAGCACAGCATTGAGGGAAGGTTTCCTCAGGGATTGAGCATTTTTTTAGGAAGACAATGCAGCCAAATTTCCAGTTCAGCTAGATTGAACCTTACTCCTACTCCTACCACTAGGATCTTCAATCTTGCACTCTGCAATTTAAAAAAGTCTCTGTTGTTGTTCCTTTTCTCCATCTTGTCCATCACCCTGTTTAATTTCTCAAGCCTGATGTCATGACTTTGTCCTCTGATTATACTCACGAGGGTCTCTGATTTTTCTCTCTTTTTTTCTCCGTTTGTTCGCTCACAGGGACAACAGTGCCGGCACATCTTATCCGGGGTATTCTGGGGGTGGGACCAGCACGGCCACCACCACCGACGGCGGTGGAGGGAGTGGGTCCAACGGAGGGGACGGCGACTACTTTGGAATGATATTTGGGAGCGACGCACCAGGGGCACATTCATCAGCTACCTCCATGCTTTTGTCTTTAGTAATCATTTTGGTTTTGTACACACTCACCAACCATGGTGCTCTATTATCATTGCAATTATTGACATTGTAGAAACATTGGAAAAGAAGAAGAAGAAGAGATTCATGTTAGAGCCTAAGAATTATAGAATAGAGGGAAAACGGACAAAAACAAAAAACAAGAGGACTTTCCATGATAAGTGTAGTTGCATTGGCCTACCCTCTACACTATAATTGAAAGTGCATCGAGGCACAACGTTTTGGCAAAAGAAGGTGAACGTCTGATGCTCCTTCTAATCTGGTTTAGTGAGTTTAACCTCACGAAATTAGAAAAAAATGAGAGAAAGAAAAGATGGTTCGATTCGGTTCGGTTCTTAACTATTATCCGGTTTGGTTATATTTCTAGTTTTCTTTGAGCCGTAACTACACGCTTTGCTTCTGTTTGATTCGACACTCGAACCACATCGTGCTCACTCCCATGCGATGCCGGCAGACTTTCGATTTAAGTTCGTAAAAGGCTTTGATCAACAGGAAAAGGAGCAAAGTGAACACATGGGAGCATGGATGGGCCAGGCGACAACGGGGGCTCCACTTGCTGCATTAATTTCAGAGCATTTTTTTCCCTTCACTTCTCCACCCCCACATCATCTTCATTAGTCCTTTCGGTTCCGCTCGCCAGCAGTCTCCACATAGGAAATAATTCGATTTTCAAAATATTGATTCGCCCATGAAGGAAAAAGGAAACGATTCATTGAAATTCCCTTCGTATCCTCGGAACACTTTTCTGTTCTTTGTTCTTTCTCAAAAGCAACGAGGTAAGTCCTGAGTTCTAACATGGGCTTGTATCCAGAACAACATTAACTCTGCCAAACCGTCAAAATCCAGACCGTCAAGAACAAGTCCTACCTACCGGTCAACCAGCCCCTGCGCTACCATCACACCACATAACATGGGAAGGGAGAAATGGGGGCTTCAAATCCCCATATTCTTCAGGGGTTGAGGTGAAAGTGATTTGATTTCAGGTATGGGTTTCGATTCTCACGTCCTGCAAAAAGTGGGATAAAAGTGTGAGAGAGAAAATTAAAATAAAAGTAGAGTAGAACTGAAAAAAAATAAAAATTAGTAACTTAGAAACCAAAGTCAAAGGGAAATAAATAAACAGAGGGTAGCTCCTATCAATGAAGGAAAGATTCTGACGCGATTTATTGCAATTCGTTGACTAATTAGACTCGCTTTTAATGCATGTCATGTATGGTCCTCGATCGCCTGATCCATCACTGTATAGAAAAGTTTGGTCGCTTCTATGATTTCGACTCGGGATAAGAAGTTGATCAAGTATTATGTATTATGACATGAATCATTATCATCAATCACGTTATAGATTAAAAAAAAAAGAAAAAGGCATCTTCATTGCATTGGAAGTCAAAAGAATCATAAGGGGTGGCGCGACCAATCACTTTCTAATTTCTTAGCCCCTAACTTTTTATTTTATTTTATTTTTGTCTTTGCTAGGCAAGCATGCCCTCCTCTATTTTCTTCACTCTTTTTCCTATAATTACCATAATTTCCGTTGCATTTGACTTGAACTTTTTTTTTATCAATTTTATTCCATTCCTACTTTAATTCTCACTCTTAGACTTCTGTTCTGTTTTCTTATAGGGTAAGTCGAAATTCATACATGAAATTAAGTGGTCCTCATCCCAACCCCCGAGTATATGGGAATTTGAATCACTCGCTTCCCTTTTTTTCATGTGAGAATGATACCCTAGTGGTTATTTGACTTGAATTGAGATTAAAGGAAAACCATGTTGTCTCTTTCGACCAATTACCTTCTCCATTTGCCCCGTTGCTCTCAGTTTGAAGGAAAAAAGGCATGTCATGTCTATGTCCGATGCGACCAAATTGATCCTATACCTTAATTTGAATAGATGAAATTGACAGAATTTATTTTAATATGCTCGCCAGGCCAGCCGCTTGCAACATGAGCGGCCATGCATAAATGCGATCCACAATTTTCGGTTGAAGTTTTATCATTTCCGATTTGTTCCTGATCGGACATGGAATCTTGATAAGTACTTTAAATTTGGACTTAGTGAGAAGCAAAATGGCGACCATAGTCCGAAACCTTTTTCTAATTGTCCTAGTCGTTTTTTTCAACAAAATCGGCATTGGAAAGAGACTACAAAATTATAAATGCAGAGCACATGCAATGTAGTCTTAAAGGGTCAATTTATAAGGGGTCCGTTTTGTTCTTGGGGAATTAAATAATTTGACAAATAATATCATAACAATTTTCGTTTGTATCATTTAAAATAATTAATCAATAAAAAATATTTTCATAATAATTTATATCTAAACAGTTTTGTAGCCGATGGAATTATTTTTTTGTCCATTCATTTTTATGCATGATAAAAGCAATCATTTTTTAAAATATATATTTTTCTAAATCATTCATTTTTCACGAAATAAATATACTCAAAAGATCTATTATATTTTTCCTTTTGTTTTCTTGGCTAAATTTAACAGCAAATACATTAATGGGCATGTATTAGACTTGTCAAATGAGTAGGTTGGATCCATTAACCCGTTTATGATCCATTTATTAGTAATATAGATTTATTGACCTATACCTAACTCGACTCATATCTAATCCATACCGACTCGATCCATATTGCTAAAACATTTCTATATTTAACTAAATCTAAAAAATATTTTTTTATGATTTTTAAAAATTATATTGTCAAAACACTTCCATACATTCACAAAATTAATGGATAAATTTTCTTTATCTTTATATTTTTATCTTTTTCCTCCTCCTTCACTTGGTTGTCGGCCACGATGGCCATGGTCGGGTGAACTCTAGCCTCACCACAATTCAATGAGGCTCGAGCTTGTCTTAGGCGAAGACTTGCTAGATCGGTGACTAGCTCGACTCCCTAGATCTAGCGAGCTTGAGCTCACCTTAGGCGATTGGGCGAGGACCATGAACCTTGTATGTTGGTGAGGGCTTCACGACCGTCATTTGCGACCGGTGGGGCCCTTGTGGCCCTTGCTTGGTGGCCGGCGAGGGTTAGCCGCCAGACTTCGTGGGGTGCTAGAAAAAAAATTAAAAATTATTAAAAAATTAAAAAACTTTAAAAAATTATAACAAACTGTTCAAATGGATGGTATCTCTTTAATGGGTTGATTCAACTAATAATCTTTATAAGGTAAATGGGTAATAAATGGGTTTAAAGATAAAAACAACCCATTTAACATTAGACTTACATACACCCAAACCCATTAACAATCCATCTTAAATAACTCATAGATGATTTAAGGTTGCTTTAGGTTCCATTCGTTTCATGGCAAATAACTTCTAGAAAACATTTTCCGGATTTTCTGACTTTGTTTCATAGAAAATGAATTGGTTGGGGAAAACATTCCATCAAAGATAAAAAACGCCTTTTAACGTAGGGGAAAATGTTTTCCACTTTTGAGAAAGAGGAAAATATTTTCCACACCTTCTTTGACCTCACTTTCTTTTATCAAACACTTTTTAATTTTATTATTTTAATTTTTCCCTTTTTAAAAATCGATATTTTAACTATTTTTTTAATCTTTTTTTATTTTTTTTCTAATTTTCTCTTTTTTCGTCTTCTTCTTCATTTGGCCGGTTGCCAGCCACGGTGGTGGTTGGCGAGGCTCTAGCTTGCTAGATCCTAGCAAGGTCGAGCCTCGCCCAATGCTGGTGAACTCGGGCCTTGCCAAAATTTGGTGACCCGGGCAGGGCTCGAGCCTCGCCTGAGGGTTGCCAGTTTGCTGGATTTGACGAGGCCCGAGCTCACAGCTCACCAGCGTCGAGCAAGCTCAACCTCGTCATAGGCCAGCGATCGGTTAAATGAAGAAGAAGATAAAAAAAAATTAAAAACGATTTTTTAAAAAAAAAAAATCGATTTAAAAAAAAAAAAAAATTATTGAAAAAGATTGTATAAAGGAAAATATTTTCCTTACCAAATAACAGACACTTCATTTTCGGGTTTTAGCTGAACACCAGAAAATAATATTTTTCAAAAATATTATATTTTTCGCGAAACGAATAGTCTTAATTAATGGTTATCATCAAATATGCTTAAGACAGGTATAACAAATTGTCTTAATGATGATGATTATTGCTAGAGAAGGTGGATTGGTGATGTGGGTCACGCTCAAAATCTGAACTTTACGTGCCAAAAAGCATATGGTCTTTTGCTTCGATAAGGAGAAATGCTCATGACTTTCCGGAAAGACAAAAGTAACACCATGTTGATCGAGTAATCATGTTAAATTGACGCCTCAGGTTCGCTTTTCTTCACGAGTCGATGGGCCCCCTGTACTTGAGCTCCCCGCGACGGCATTATCTTTCATGCTAAGTAGTTGTTCTCCAAGGTCTCCATACCCCCAAAAAAAAAAAAAAAGTGTTGAAAACATATGTTTTAATTTGATTTATAGTGAAAATTGCCCTTCAGAATTCATTGTTACAATGTCATCGGGTGCGTTTAGTTTGGCTTTAAGAATGGATTTTGAAGCTTTAAAGATCTTTAAACAAATGCTAAGGTGTTTGACAAATTTTTGGGGAGAACTGTTTTGGGAGATAAGTTGTATCTTTCAAAATCTTCCAAAGGGCTTTTTTCCTCAACGCTAGACCTACCCAGCGCTGGGCTATGAGCATTTCTGGAATGCTAAGACATTTCTACAACTATGCCATCACTAAACTTTCAAAATTTCAGTTTCCCCTTTACCAATGTTCGATAGCGACGATGTCATATTTGATCACTGATGATGCATTGACTAGTTGGATTTGGTACCAATGGCCCTCATTGGGGGGTCACTTGAGATTACATGATTTGGCCATATCGACTCATTGGTTTTCAACCGTCATTGGTAGATTTTCTTTGTATATTTACTTAAAATATATACCTAAAGTCTTTTATAAGTCCAGTTTTTTCCGAACAACATTTAAATCAAAATTGATTTCCAAGACATTTTCCAATTGGACTATACCAAAAAGTAGTTGTATATGGAAAAACCTATTTAATTTAAAATCTTTGCATTTCCCTAAAGAATTTCTTTAAATGCTAAATCAAACACAACTATAATAACTTTGAGAGCTTTACACGGTGGTTTTGGTTCTTAGCTATTCCCTTTATCTTTTTTGGCATTTGAACGGTTTTTATTTTATTACAAAAAAATTAAATGAAAAAAAAGAAATTTAAGTTCATTTTTAATTTTTCGTATTGTAATGCTAAAATTGTTTTAAAACTTTAATCAATTATGGTGTTAGTCGTTTGGGCTGTTTATTGCAGACATGGGCCTAGATGATTGCCAGATGGGCTTCACGCTGATTTGGGTCAACGAGGCTCGTGATTTTCTTGTGGGAGTACATTCTTTACAATTTATTCTTATAGCTTATCAAAGGGGCAAATGACCAAAAAAGTCCTAAATTTATTACAAAATTTTCAATTTAGTCATAAACATTTTTTTATCAATTCAATTTAAACATTTTGCAATTATTTCAATAAAATCCTTTCGGTCAATTTTGGTCGGTCAGCGTTTATGTGGACGTTGATTGGCACTAGCCCTTAGGTCGACGTCGACATGTCAATTTTTAAATATATATTTTTATTTTTTGCTTTTTTTTTCCTTTCCTTCTTTCAATGATTGCCCTCATCGGCCACTAGGGAGGCTTGCCCTTGCTGGCATTAGTGAGTGCGAGCCTTAGAAACCCTTGGCGAGGCTAGCCCTCACCCTCATCGTTGTGGTGCTGGGCAAGGTCAAGCTTGCCTAGCCATGGCGAGGTTTGCCCTCGCCTAGATATAGCAAGAGTAAGCTAGCCCTTGTTGGCGAGGTTAAGCTCGTTTAGCGTCATTGACGGCAAGGCCTCGCTAGGGGTGGTTGAGGCTCATCTTCACCAGTGCTGGCAAGGGTAAGCCTTCCCATTGGCCAGCGAGGTTAACCTTGCTAGCCCTAGCCACTGGCCTGTTGCCAAACGAAGTAAAGAAAAAACAAAACAAAAAGAAAGAGAAAGATTTAAAAAAATTAAAAAATTAAAAAATTGACATGTCAGCATTGGTCGGACAACTAGTGTCCACATTAGCATCGGAACCAAATTTGGTCTGATGAACTAAATTAACACAAATACAAAAGGTTTAGGATGAGTTGGCTAAAAAAAAGTTTATGACTGTTTTGGTAATTTTCTTATTATGAAAGTAATATGCCTATTCGAACTTCAAAATGTGCATTAGAAAGTCAAACTCAAAAGCATAAATTGATTGGTGGAGGATGATCAAATAAATATAAAGAGCATTGATTAGGACGAGTTGGCTAAAAAAAAGGGGTTTAAGACTAAATTGAAAAAATTGCAATAAGTTAATTGGTGGAGGGTGATCAAATAAATATAAAGAGCATTTAAGACCTGTAAGTGACATGAGACAATAATTCAACAATAAGTATAATTTTTTGGGTTTAAATCCTTTAAAAAAACTCCAAACTTTAGGTCCAAACTCAATTTTACTTTGAATTTTTTGTCGACAAAAAATCATAAATCTTCACCATAGTCCCAAATCCGCCCTATGTGGAAATAAAGCCATTGGTTTCTTCAAAATTATTAACATTAGGGTTGGTTAAAGTTTTATTATCATAACCCATGTCTTTACTGAATCACTAGTACCATCATAGTCATTTGGAGCAACAATAACCTTTCGATGTCGATAAATGTTGAAGAAACTAGTGGCCATTCTTTGGATGCATAATGTATTTAGAATTAGAAAGGAAGTTTGCGATTTTTTTTTTAAATAGAGAACAATTCAGGACAAAATTAGGATTAAAATTGAGGATGGCTAGCAAGAATTACTTAGAGGAGGTGAATAAGTGATACGAGAAAATTTAAAAGAAATTATCATTGAATAAAACACTTCCAAAATTAAAGTCTCAATTTCAATAGACACTGCAACAATATTCAGAACTATTCAAGCTAGATCCAAAAGTCTGAAGTATTCAAACAATGTGCAGTAAATAAAATGTAATAAAGATTAAGGAATAACATAAATTGCACACGAATTTTATAGTGGTTCGGCTTAGATTAATTATATATTAATTCTTCCACGCTGATAGCCTACTAGTTGTATTTCATTATATGATCAACAAGATATTACAACTTTGAGTGCAGATACTCAGTGATTGATCATACTATCTCATTAAGTCACTCTTGTATACTTTTCTCACAATCACAAACATTTAAGCTTGCAAAAAATAAGTGTATATGGTAAAAGTTCGCTCAAGCTTTGGAATTATAGATTATACGTTTTGTTTTTTATTTGCTCTTCGGTCCCTTGATATCCTTAAATACTCATCCACTTCCAAACTAGCCATTGGACAATGTCTAGATGATCGTTTTCCAATCTACCTGTTGGATAGAAATATATCTAAAAGTTTTGATAGCTGTTAAGTGACAAAGATTGAACCCCATTTTGATTATGGTCGCCTATACAATCATAACTTAGGTTTCCATAAGTAGAGCTTCTCCATTAGAAAAGTTCTTGTTTGATTGAGTTGATCAAATCTATTTTAAGAAGTGAAATCCAAATCAAATTACAAGCCATTATTCATCTTGGGCTCGTGTCACGTTTTGCCAAGTTATTTCATTCTGAACTTGTTTCATTCTAAATATTACGTTCTGAACTTGGTTTGTTCTGAACTTATGCCTCGTTCTACACTTGTATTGTTTTGAACTCGTCATATTTTGGATTTGTCACATTTTGGACTTATCTTGTTTTGTATGTAAACTTTGGACTTGTTCTATCTAAAGTAGATTTCACGATCTAGACTTAAGTCTGAACATATTCATCATCAAAGTTTGCGTCTGAATAGATTTATTCTTAAAGTTTGAATATAGTCGAAATAGATTCAGTTTCAACATAAGGTCTATTTTCAGGTTCTTTTAAGTATAGTCCTTAATAATATCATTTATACATTATATCGTCTGCACAGTAGCTTATGCATCTTTCACCTAGTTACTCAATCATTAAACTCGTCAGTAGCCTTTGATTTATTTTGTCATTTTTAAAACATCATAAGAAATTCCCTAACAAAAATGATCAAGAGCGAGTTAGATCAAGCCAAACTTAACATTCGACTTAGCATGGTCTTACTCAAGTCCAGCAAACTCAACAGTCGCCCGACCTGTTGCCGAGTCTTGCGTCGTCGACAGTTGCGGCTTTGATCGGATGCATCGAGTTGGGTTAGGATGGGCCATGGATCGGGCCCAACGTGCATCAAAATTTTCAAAAAGGTCCTCTCCTTTACCTGGAAAATCGAATTTCAAAGGCCCAAATCCGCCTTCGGGGTTTGATCTCGAACCTTTTTGGCCAAGAAATTCAACCCTCGGGGCGACCCAAATAGTCAACGCCCGATCCCGGACCTTATCCACCGCTCCCGCCTACAACGTCGCCGTTTGCCGAAGTGACACGTGGGCCCCGGCCGGACATCACGACAGCACATGCAAAGAAGGAAGAAACCGAGGGCTCCTCCTCCCATCTTTAAGCGATCCGACACTTTTCTTTTTTGGCACCTCCAATGCCGCGTCTAGACCACCCACGAACGATATTATTTGCCCGGAAAAAGCTCGTGATTTCGCACCGAATTTTTTAATCCCTTAGATTCTATATGATGATAATGTACTAATGTGCAAGGCCCCGATGCGATACCTAAAGTCGAAAAGACCCCCTATCCTGATTGGGTCGGTGAATTTTTAATTAATATGAAAAAAGAGGTCACGGGATGTTTTTGGATTTTGTTCATTTTATGTATATATTGGCGAAACGAATGGCTTGAAAAGGGCTAAAATGACGCCGTTGGAATCGTGGGTTATTATGCAAATGATGTATCTTGTCGATCGATGCGTGGCAGAAGATCCCGATACTTAATTTGCTTGGATAAATTACATGTGTTGGATCCATGTCAAGGAAGAATTGCACAATCCCTGGTTTTATTTTATTTTTTAACTTTTTATAGCTGAGTTGATCGAAATACAATCCGTTATCCTTTTTTTCCATTTAAAGATAACTTTGTCCTGGAAAGGGGTGTCGCTAAGGACCCTACCATGATCACTTTGTTAAAAAAATAAAATATTTGGTGGGAAATTTCGGTTGCCTTACATCTCTGACTTGATGATTTTAGAAGTAGTTGCATGCATCAAAATACACACTCGATTACATTCGTAGAAAAAATTGTCCACTTTCGTTCTAACGAGAGGGATCGGGCTTCCAATTCCTCATGCTGGTACAGTACGAATCGTGATAACGTCATTCGTCCTCATTAAATCACCGAAAAAACAGATTGAAAAAAAAAGAGAGCGTCCTTTAAAGATATTTTTTTTTTAAGGCAAACAAACTCGAGAACCCTCGAAATTTAGCGGGAAATGGAAGTGAATAGGAGTATATCAAGACCCATTTTAACGACAAAGATGACGTACTAGTAAAGGATAAAATGAAGATAAAAAGAAAAGAAAGTGAGATGGAATTTTCAATTTGTTCGTTTTTTGGGGGGTGGAAATTACAAGATGAAAAGCTTTTTTGCCGGGTCAAAGAATCGGGCGTGTCTAATGCTTCAGGAATTGGGTATTCCCATGCTGTACACTTTTCCTGCAGGAGAGTCAAAAAAGAAATCTTAGGCACCGATCTCTTTAAGGAAAAAAACAATAGGGTCAGCCAATGGCTTTCATTGTTCACCCGATTGTTGGACCTTCACCAATCAAGATCACCCCATTGTTGAAAAAACACTCATTCCCTCTAAAAAAAACGCGCTATAAGTTTATAACAGCTTCGTTCGCTCGCGAATTAAGAAAAATTGCACCATGAATCCTCAATTATGTGTTTAGATATTGGTTGAGTTTTAAACCTTTCGATTGGCTCAATCTAATCTCGAGTCTTGTGTCAAAAAGCGCAATCAAGTATGAAACCTTTCAATTGGCTTTGATTTAGTCCTCAACTGTTAGCCAAAAAAGGCCATGTGAGTCCCAAGATTATGCTGCAAGGTGCAATTTATGGACGCTGCATAAGCACTTTGAGTAACATGGGGGTAATTTAGAATACTATTTATTGAAAGGATTTGATTGCACTTTTAAAAAAAAAATTAAGATTTAATTAAATCAATCAAAAATTTAAGACTTGATCACATTCCATACACAAGATTTATGACTTCTTGTGTAATCTTCTTCTTAAATTATACTTAATTTCTATTCCTACAAGTGTTTACAAAGCGGTATTACTTAGAGATGAGTATGGTTTTAGGGAAAAACCTAGAACAAATTCGAACCACTGGGAACTTGTCCAGTTTTGGATTCTAAGATATGTATGATGGATTTCAAATTTCAAAAATTGAGGAACCTATTTTGACGGGTAAGTTCCAGGTTCTAGATAGGTGAAACTTGGAACCTAGAATCTAAAATAAGTTTTTGTATTTTTCCTTGTTTATGTCTTCATGTGGTCTTATAGTATTTCATGTCATTCGATGATGAATGTATAATCTGAAACCACTATTATACGTTTTCATTTTATAACTGAAACTTTTAATTTATTAATGTTTCATGTTATTCGTATGTCTAAATATTAATTGTGGTCAGTGAATTATAACAACAATTGGTAGTCATTTTAAGTGATGGTTCACTACAATTGTTCAATTGATAATATATATGGAACTTGAGTAGATCTTAGAACTGATTTTAAAACCTATGACAAGTTAGGTTCCAAGTAACGGATAAATTTAAAGTTTTAGGTTAAATCTATATGAAACCTGAAACTACTTATCCCTAATATCACTTTATTAATTAAATGAGAGGATTTTCTAAAAAAGAACACTGGTACAATATTCTTATAACTAGTCTGACAATGAAGTGTATTAATGAAGAAAATTCACTCAATTAAATTAAACAGAAAATGAAGCTGATTTTCAAGGAACCTAACATCTTCTTTGTAGTTTACTATACCATTTTCTGCAGAGAAAAATGCAGAAAGGGAAAGCTATCAGGGTTTCACTTATTTCCCCACCTCGCCTCAGCCCATGGACTGGTGCTGGGCAAAAGGGTATGGTTAAAGCAGGATGAACTCGCTTGTCTCGTGTTCTTTTGGATGAACTCGCTTGTCTCGTGTTCTTTTGGATCGATTGAGGAATATGTACAGTGGCCATCGATAACATGATGAAGGGACTTCCCTTTGGAGGCGCACGTGCCGAGGCGGTGATGCTAAAGATGCTCCAATCGGATCATGGATCATGAACAGTCGATGCTCAAGTTTCCACATTCTTGCTAATGTGTACACATTAGAATCTACTGATAATCTTCCAAAGGTGTAGAGTATATACTATTGTCCTTTTGTCCCTTATGGCGTTCTTTGTTGTGGTTCAACATGTCCCTAGATTAGGTATGAAAAGAAAAGGAGCGAAAAGAGGGAATGAGAGGAAAGTGCCAACAGTGGAAAAAAAAAGGATCCCGTTTCTGATAAGTAGCGAAGAGCACACCCTCATTTCGAGCATCCCTCCAGAGAAGCCACACAAGACTTTCTTTCCCTCAAGTCTTTCTCACACCAAACTTACTTCATCATCCATGGAAGACCAATGCAGCCCATTTATCTGGGAATTCTGCTTCCAAGATGAGGTAAGGAGAATTGCATGAAAGAGCCGTAGAAATTGCATCTTTCTTCTTTATGTCCTGGTCATCTGATTCACATTGCCTGGTACTCACTCTGGACACACGGTTTCTTTTTATCTTTTCCTCAGGTTTGTGCTAAAGGGTGTTTGTTTTCGCAATTCGACTTTTTGTAGGGCATGGAGGAGCTGAGGCAAGCTCTCTTGTACGCTACTTTGGAGCTGCAGACGACAATTGCCTCAGCCAAGGAGGAGATCACAAGGAGAGAGCTAGAGATAATTCAAATCAAGGATTTGCTAACAAGGATCATGAAAGAGAGAGATGAGTTTCAATCCAGATGCAAGGAGCTGCAATTGGAGAAACTCATCCTCCAACAACAGTTAAGCAGAAAAGAGCAACCAAAATTAGCCACAGCTCCATCGCCACGCAAAACTTCAAGCAGTGACGATGAAGCAATGTTGGTTTCTTCTGGGGTAAGTAATTCTCCACTGTCTCCGTCCCCGCCGGCGGCGGCCCCGACAGTGTCAAAAGTAGCCCCAGAATTGGTGGTCCAGAAGCCGTTGCCGCCCCAAGGGAAGCTTTTGCAGGCAGTGATGGATGCCGGGCCGCTCCTCCAGACGCTTCTCCTTGCGGGTCCCCTGCCTCAGTGGGAGCACCCACCACCACCACTTGACTCTACTGAGATTCCTCCGGTGGCCATTCCTTCTCCGAGCTCCAGTGCAAAGTTCAATGGCCATTTCGGTAACAAGAGGAGTTCGGAATGCAATGAAGCCTCGGAATCCCCCAAGAACAAGCATCAGAAGCTCATTTTACATTGATAAAAGAGCAAGTGCTTACTAAAAACTAGAACTTTAGTGTGTCCTTTTTCTTTTCTTCTCCTAGAATGATGAAGTGGATGGCCCTTTTGCTTCACTTTAGAAGTAGACTGAATCTCTCCTAGAATTTCAGAAGAGGGATCTTTAACTTACATTCCATTAGACAATCTTGTTCAGTATTGAGTGTACTAATTGTGGATATATGCGTGTATAGAGTTCTGGTATAACTTGTTCAGATTAGTAGGGGGAGGAATCTAATGCCACCATGTATCGGCTCTGCTAACTTCTGAATACAACTTTTGGGACTCTTGGGACCCTCTTTGGATATTGGTGGGGAGAAAAAGAAGAATGCCATTACTTTCTCTACTTGCTTTTTAGCTTTTCTGCTGGATGTGTTGAAGCATATGATGGTGATGATGAGTGTGCGCGGCCATGACATGCAATCATAAATCTTCCCGGGGATTTTCCTTCCGTGTTCGGTGTCCGCCATTAAAAGTGCATCTAATTGGACTTCACCAGCCATCATGACTTCAGTAATTTAATATCACTTAGAGAAAAAGCATCATCACTGAGAAATGAGAATGATTCTGTGGTGCAACCATCTCTGAATCTCTTCAACTTTTTCATGTTTAATCCAGTCCAGCAAAAAAATGGTTTACAGAATTATGATAACCAAGAACAACGGACTATAACGGTCTCCACTCTCTATTGAGAACAACACTCCTTGCGAAAATCTAAAGAATATTGTATGAGCTCATGGGCATAGGGATATCACAAGTCGACAATTTTTTTAAAGTATTTTCGTGGTAGCAGATCGACTTGTAGAAAAAGTACTATGCCTCGATAAAAATTAAGCGAAAAGACTTGGGATTTTGAATGCTAATCTTTCAAGAACAGAAGGGTTTTTTTTTCTTTCTTTTATGTGGTTCTCTGCTCGATCAACAATAACACTCATGCCAAAATCTAATTAATATTGTGTGAGCTCACGAGATAGGGAAGATTATGTATCACAATTCGATAATTTTTTTCAGAATACTTTCGTGATAGCGGTATTGGCCAGTAGAAAAAGTGCTTTAATCTCGATAAATTAATCGGAAAGGCCGGAGCTTTTGAACGCTAATCTTTCAAGAACAGAAGGATTTCTCAATAGTCACATGAAGAGGAGGAAATCATCATCTCTGCAAGAAGTCAAAAGGGGGGGATGGTTAGAGGAGCTGAGGAGGCTAAAAGGAGATGAAGGTTGCTTTCTTTGAACGGTTTATGAGCATTATCATGGGGGTGCACATGCTGCTGAGCGGGGATTAAACATTTGATTAGAGGAGGTCCCACGCGCTTTCGATTGGAGACCTACCCCCCTTTTGCACCTCATTCTTATGTGCCACCGGGGAGGGGGCCTCTGCTTCCCACATTCTGCATCGGATTAGATGGAAAATGTCTTGTGAAGCTTTTAGTCTCTTCACACATGATCTCGTTTGTTTTAATGTAATTTATTTTTATTTAATTTCGTTTCTATTTTGTTAGCCCTTATAATGAATAAGCAATTAAATGAATCTTTGAATCTCGTCTCATTACAAATTCAAGGTGACGCGGTAAAAATGACTAAACATGACATTGAATTTTTAAAAAATCAAGGCCTGATTGATCAATGTTCACTTAGAGGGAGGGAATTTAGATTGAGATCACTTATACCCTTTTGCGATGATAAAAATGGGAACTTGCCATTATTATCGCTATCTCAAGTTCTTCTCTTTGAATTTTGAGGTCATAGAATGAGAAATCTATGCTTTTGGTATGTCAGTATGGTATTCATGGAGATTGGTTCATTATGAAACATAGATTATTTGTCTTGAAAAATTCATTCCGTGCATTCGTTGATCCAAGATAAGGAATTGAGCAATTCATAAACTCTTCTCGTTGGAAGTCTTCAATGTTATGAATACCCTCGAAATGGACTATACAAACTTTTCTATATTAGGTGTTTTAGGTTCGATTGTTCAAGCACTTCATCAAATGTTATCTTGGAAAGTTAAAGAAATCTATTGAATTGCATTATAAAATAGTATAGCTATCATTTTTAGGCTTTAAAAGGAGAAGTTGTAATCATCATCGACTTTAGGTTCCAACCGCAATTAATCACATCAAACGTAAGATATATTCATGCATTAGCAGAAGAAATCCACATGATGTAAGTCAAACCATCTATCCGAAAATCCGAGTTATCTTGGAGCTGAAGACCAGAATAATACAGGAAAAAAGGAAACAAGAAAAGAAAAAAAAAAGGAATAAAAAGGAAGATAAAGTGATGAAAAATACAAGAAAAGGATAAAAGAGTGACGGCTCCACAGTGCCAGATTCCCCATCTCTCCAGCTAGACTCTCTGCAAGAAGAACCCAGATGTCCTTGCTTCACTGCCATCCGTTTCCAATTCCGCTGTCACCGACTCGCCATCAAAAGCGTGTTCCATGTCCAAGACTCCATCTTTTTGCCACCAAAGGCAGACCCTCTTTCGCTCTCCCATCGCGTTCCTTGACCCACTACAGACACCCCTTTCGCTGCTCCTCCATGTCCGTTCAGGAAGATAATCCCACGTCGCAGGTTCAACCTTCTCTCTTCTCTGAGACCATAACCCTCGTTTCGGTTTTCAGTGTATTTCAAGATTTAGCCCACAGCCGTTCCGGTCCTGTAATTTCCTTTTTCATGGAACCGGGAAGTCCATGACAGTTTGAATTGAGTGCCTGACAAGGCGTAAAAATGTTAATAACTAAAATGAAAGCCGAGGGTGATCTTTAAACTTCTTTTTAAAGAATTGAATTTCCTTTAGTTCTGAAAGAAAGGAAGAAAAGAGTCAATGCCTTTGCTGTTTTAGTTATCCCTCGCAAGCGATGGCAGCTTTTGGAAGGTGAAAAAAAGAGTAGATTTTGAGACTTCTGGAACGAGGGAACAGCCTTATTTTCTAAGGGGGACCCGTGCAACGAAAAGGTGATATACGATTTGAGCCACCTGGACTACTTGGTAGATGCTACAAACATCGAGAAAGGAGTCCAAGTAATACCCTTGAACGAGGAAATTGATTTTAGCATGAAACAATCAAATGAATGAAATTCTAGCAAACTAGTTACGTTCCCTTCATTTCCTCAATCCGTCCTTGCAATTGGAAAATGCTGAAAGAAGTGATGATAGTAGCACCAATTCTGTTTCTTTTGCAAGTGCTAATTGGTGAAGCTAATGGGACAATTGTTTGTTGTTGTTAATGTCTGGGAACTTAGGCAAGCATGGTCCCAAATCTGATGTACTAGTGCATTTGGGAATTTGCGTTGGCCTGGTAATGCATTCCTCCCCTAAGAGAAGGATGCGAAAAGAATGGTTATTCAGGGTAATCTGCATATAGGCCTGGGTGGGCAGATGGAGATTGGAAGTTTGCATTTGACTTTTGAGATCAGGAGTAAAGTTGTAGCTGTAGGATATCCGCAGAAGATGATAGTTTTGTAATAATTGTTGGGAACCCTCTGGTAGGGCTTTACTTGCTGATGAAGTAGTTTTTTTTTACATCTGGCCTCCTAGGCATGGATATAGTTAAAGGAATACAATGCCATGAGAAGTGTGTTCTATATTATTTTTTCTTTCTTTGGTATAATCCTGTATGTCTCTTGATACATTATTTTCATATGGAAGGTATCTTGCTAATTTATACTTTTGATATGTCCTGGGATGATGGTCAGTTGCAGGATAGCTTACTCCACTCAAGGGCTTACTGGGTAAATAAATCTTTGATTGTTTGGAATGTGGACATTGAAGATGGTTCCTACTTCTTGTATGCCAGTAAATGTGCTTCATTAGCTGTTACAGATGACGGCATTCAAGGTCCGCATCCTACTTAATATTGGCTTCAACAATCTTAATCTTTGTTTGGGAAAATCCTTATTTATAGCCTACTAAATTTTCTTCTAGAAGCTGATTCTCTCTGCATAGTAGCAGGTTATGATGTGAAGATAAAACTCAAAAGAGCTGGTGGTCCTCTTCCTGCAAATGTGAACTCTGTCTTTTTTCTTTTTTATGTTGACCAAATGATTATCCTTGCTAAGCTCTTTCTTATGAGCATTAACTATTTCTTGTACTTTTGATATTAGGTAATTGAAAAGTTTCCACATATTCAAGATTATGGAGCTTGTGAACTCCCTCCTGCTCTGGATGTCAAAACTCTCCTCAAATGCCAATTAGTTATTGCCGTAATTAGATGTGAGTCAGACAAATAAGCTTCACAGATGATAGTTTCTTGCCTGAATGTGGTTTACTATTCTTGCTTTCTCATTTAGTACGAAAAGTCTGCTGGGTGATTCTCTTCCTATTTTTATAGGCGGGTTACTTGATACATTGGTATTTCATTGGCTTGTGCAATTATTTTAGTTCACAACCTTTGACTTGTAAGTCTATGCTTAAGTAAGACATATATGCCAGACCTATTGCCTGTTATGAACTGGTGGGGTCAAAAGTAATTAGCCTGTATTATTTCTCTTCTCATGAAACAGCTGATGGAAGGTGCTACGACGCCACTGGTTTGCAGTTACCTGGTGTCCTTGATGAGTTATTTGCTTACACCGGTCCTCTAGGAGCAGTTTTCTCTGAAGAAGCTATCTCTCTTTACCTTTGGGCTCCGACAGCTCAAGTATGTCTATCTCGAAGTATCTGTTGTGTTTGATGTGTAATTGAAGTTTGATTTGGTGCTAAGGTGTTTTCTTATTTCCTCGTGTTTGCTTTCTAGAGTAGACAGTACGAGCTTTTCTTTATAGGGAACCATTGGGTGGGGATCCATTTGAAATTGTGCCCCTAGAGGAGGTTGAAGGGGTCTGGACTGCTAAAGGGCCCAAAGATTGGGAAGGATGCTACTATGTGTATGAAGTCTGCGTATATCACTGGACCACCTTGCAAATTGAAAAATGCTATGCAAGTGATCCTTATTCCAGAGGGTATGCTGGCTGTTTCCTATAGTTGTGCGTGCATAGAGTCCATCAAAGTGTAGTTTCAGTCTGAACATGGCATTATAAATTAAGTTCTTTTTTGGAATGTGATAGTTGCAATCTTTGGTTGTTAAAACAGTCTATCATCAAATGGTCGGCGGACATTACTGGTGAATCTCAATTCTGAAGCTTTAAAACCTGAAGAATGGGATAAATTGGCAGATGAGAAGCCCTGCATTAAATCCTTTGCTGATATCAGTATTTATGAGTTGCACATAAGGGATTTCAGGTTGATTCAAAAGTTTCCTCTGTTTTTTCCTCTCAATAAGGCTTATCATATTGCCTCAAGTTATTTCATTATACTTTGGCTTTTTAAAAGATTAAGGTACACATTACTTGCGAATTCTTGCATGAGAGATTTATTGCTTGAACGTGCTGTTCTGTGCTCTGCCTTACTTGCATCATGAGACTGCTTCATCTTCTTTTGAGCTTATAGTTATCAATCTTGTGCTTGATGACATTCCTGATGACATGTCCATGTGGTGCATTCATTGTATATGGTTCATGACAACCTCATTCAGATATGTTGGAAATTCTGATAGTTGGCATTTTGTGGTATAATATAGCTGTTTTTACCTGCATCACTGATTTTGCCTGCTGTCCTCCTCATATCCTTAACTGCAGTTTTTGCCAGTGCTTCTGCTCATCTCAGTTATGTCTATTGCCACTGCAGTGCCAATGACAGTACAGTTCCCCCTGACATTCGTGGTGGTTATGAGGCGTTTACTTTGCAGGTACTTCGTGTAATCTTAATTTGTCCTTTCTTCTTTCAATGCCTTCTACTTTGTTACAGTTAACACAATAGGGCTTAATTTTTCTTTTTATAGACAACTAGGATTGCATCGTCCAATTTCCAAAGAGGGTTTTTGTCAGTTCAAAATCAACTAGGACTGAGGGGCACTGGAAGGAAGATTGGCAATTAGAATGCATTTTCATCCAAGATTATATGTTTTACTTTGTTTGATTGGATTTGTTGCTTCGCATATTCCAAAATCTAGAAACCCTTTCTCTGTTTTATGCAAATATTTTGTCCCAGGGAGAGGACTTCTCTGTTTGACCGACATTCAAGTTGAGGAGGTTTTGGGGTCCCTGTTCTCCTGACTGTCATCATCACTTCTCTCTAGAATCTACATCCTTGAATCTCAACAATGCGCTGGTTCCTTAAACCACTGATTCTTTATTGCTGCTGGCCCTTACAACAATCATTTTTGTTGCCACGAACTTCTTGCCTAGCCCATCTAGAGAGCTTTGACTCTTACAATGAAACTGTTCTTCTAATCATCAGTCACTCTTTATCATCTATTTTGGAGCATTCATGTATTTTCTTTAAAGAAAGATGAGGAGCCTAATCAGTAAATCTTCGTTTGAACGTTGCTGCTAATGTTCTTCCAGTGGGTTTAAGCCAAGAATGGGACAGAATGAGCATTTGGAAATTTGGCAATGTAGTTCTCCATTGTATTTTTCCTAATAGTTAATTATGAATGAGACATTGAGACTCTGTGTCACTCCTGAGTACAAAGTTAAATGAATAAACTATTTTTGCTAATGCTCATTGCTTTTTGTTATAAAAGGAGTCAGCTGGTGTGCAGCACTTAAAGAAATTATCAGATGCTGGCATCACACATGTCCATCTCCTGCCGACTTTCCAGTTTGCTGGTGTGGACGACGATAAAGAGAAATGGAAGTTTGTTGGTAAGATCTTATTTTCACTTGTATTAATGTCTTTTCCCAAATCATGCCCCAGCCAACTCGACTCAGAACAATTAAGATTTTAGTGCAGTAAATTGTGAAAGCATTTCAAGTAAAAAAGTTGTCTCGGTGGGAATCCGACCATATCATGTAATGATCTCTTCCCTTCTCATGCTTGATCTTTCAAGCAGTTTAATCTACCATGTCAGCAGAGGTTGAATTAGTTTCTTCAAAACCACTATATTTTTCTATTTTAAATTTGTGACAGTTTCATTCTAAGATGAACCAATTGAGAATATCTGCTCTTATATGCTCTTGCATTTGAATAACCTTTCTTATGTCGCATCATCCTTCTCTTGACATGAAAGGCTTTTGCAGAAGTCAAGAAGCTGGAAACATTACCCCCTGACTCAGATGAGCAGCAATTTCGGATCACAGCAATCCAACATGAAGATGGCTATAATTGGGGGTAAGCTATGTCGAATCATCATTTAGCAGGGCTACTAGAACTTGGGTCTCTTTCTTGGGCGGGGCATCAAGTACATGTATTTTTTCCAATGGATGAATATCTAAACACTGGAGTAGATCCTAATGGGATCCCATGCTAATACTTTTAGCATTAATAATCTCCTGGAAAGGAGCTGATATCAATGTTAGGTGGGTCAACCTTGTAAAAAGTGCTTATAATCAATGTAGCTAGACCCCTGGGACTAGAAAAAGTGATGGAGAAGCTACTTATCTTCTAGGAGAAGGCGCATTATCTCGTTGAAGCTGTTCAAAGGTTGAACACTATTGGGTGACAACAAAATGATTCTATTGAAGGAGTTGAAGGGTAGAAGATGTTGAAAGACGAAATTGAACTGAATGCTTAGTTAGGTCGATATGACCCTAAGCTATCTAATTATAATAAAGCCGAAATGCCAAAATTGTAATATCACCCTTATTGCCCCTACACCAAATAATAAAGGAAATAGGCAAATATACCCCTATTAAGGAAATATTTTCAACACTCTCCCTCAAGTTGGAGTATAGATATCACACATACCCAACTTGACTAAAACAGGATAAAAACGATTTAATCCCTAGTCCTCTAGTGAACACATTAGCTAGTTGATCACTAGACTGAACAAAGGGCATACAAATTAAACCACTCTCTAACTTCTCCTTGATAAAGTGCTTATTAATCTTTACATGTTTCATTCAATCATGCTGTATAGGATCATGAGCAATGCTAATAGTGGCTTTATTATTACAATATAGCATCATAGGAACATGACCGAATACATCAAGATCTTCAAGTAATCCTTTAAACCATAACAGCTCACAAACTCCCCGTGCTATACTAGACTGAGCAATTACATTCTGCTTTTTACTCGCCAAGTCACAAGATTCCCTCTTAAGAAAGTACAATACCTAGAAATAGACTTTTGGTCAGGAGATCCGGCCCAATCAGCATTTGTATGGGCTTCAACTTTTAAGCCATTATGAGGAGACAAGAATCCCTTACTCAGGAACAGACTTCAAATACCGAAAGATCCGAAGAACGGCATCCATATGAGTAGAGTATGGATCATGCATAAATTGACTCACTAGGCTTACGACAAAAGAAATATTAGGTTTATGAGACAAATAAATCAACTTGCCCACTAATTGCTGATAATGACCCTAATCCATTGGATCCCTATCCTTTTCTTGAAGATGAGTATTGGCCTCAATAGGTGTATTAGAGGGACGACAACCCAATAACCCAACTTTTGTCAAAAGTTAAGGACATACTTCCTTTGGGATAGAAAGATACCTTTTGGAGATCTAGCAACTTTAATCCCAAGAAAGTACTGGAGCTTTCCAAGATCCTTTATCTCAAACTCTGTCCAATTCCCTGTGACAATAATATCGTCTACATAGACAATGAGAATAGTAACTTTAGCACCTGATCTCTTCACAAATAAAGTATGATCATCATTACTTTGTTTATACCCAACGGAAATCATAGCTTTTTGAAACCTACCAACCAAGCTTGAGGTGATCGCTTTAGTCCATAAAGTGCATGTTTCAATTTACACACTTTACCTTGAATTTTGTCACAAGAAAAACCTGGAGGAATCTTCATATACACTTCTTCTTTTCACTCTCCATGAAGAAAGGCATTTTTCACATCTATCCATCCTTGGTTAATAGCACAAGAAAGTAGAACTTGAATTCAACTTAGCAACCAGAGCAAAGGTTTCTTAATAGTCAATCCCATAAGTCTGGGTAAATCCCTTTGCCATCAACCGTGCTTTATATTTGTCCACAAAACCATCAAATTTTTGTTTGACTACAAACACCCACTTACATCCTACCGGTTTTTTCCTAGGAGGAAGAGAAACAAGATCCCATGTGCCGTTTTTCTTCAAAGCGTGCATCTCCTCCACCATTGTTGCCTTCCACTTTTTCATCTGCAAAAGCTTCCTGCCAATTCCGTGGAATAGAGACGGAAGATAGAGAAGATACAAAAGCATGATAGGAGCTAGACAGAGTCATATGAGACAAAATGGGATATAGGGTGTTGAGTACAAGTTCTAGTACCCTTTTGAAGTGCAATAGGAAGATCGGAAGGAAAAACCTCACCAAAAGGATCAATAGAATCCAGTTCCGAAGATGATGACTGAATAGGCAATGTATTAGTGGTCTTAAGCTGAGTGTTGGTAGTAAGTCCCTATGACGATATGTCTTCAATGTCTCCCCTTGAAGTGGTTGTTTTGTTATCTTCCCTTGAGATATTATACTGTCCTTTTATTGTGTTGCATTATTCTCCTCTTGAGAAAGAGGAGAACCGTTGTTTTCTTCTTGATAAGGAGAACCATTGGAACCATCAAAGATTACTGGAGGAGGAGGATAAGTAATATCCTTAGGAATATTTAGAATGGGAAACACCTCTACACTAAGACACTCCCCTTGAAGAGAGGTGAAGAAGAATAATAGGAATTAGACTCGTGAAAAATCACATCCATAGATATAATGGTGCGCTTAGGAGAATGATAACACTTATACCCCTTTTGAGTAGCTGAATACCCAAAAAAAATAAAGCGGAGACCACGGGGTTCCAACTTACTCTTAGAGGTGGTGTTACGAGCATAGCAAACACAACCAAAGATTTTAGGGGTAACAACAAAAGTCAACGATCCTTGTAAAACATCAATAGATGCATGGGAATCAAGAATTCTAGTCGGCATCCGATTGATTAAATAAGCAGCAGTTAAAATAGTATCACTCCAGTATTGTGCTGGGACATGAAGAGCAAACGTAAGAGACCTAGTGACTTCTAATAAATGTTGGTTCTTTCTTTCGGCAACCCCATTTTGTGCCGAGGTATCAACATAGCTGGTTTGATGAATAATGCTATGATCAAAGAGATACCGTTAAAATTGACCCTCATTGTACTCAGTGCCATTGTCATTGTGAAGAATTTTTACAATAGCGTTGAACTGAGTCTGAACCATTTTGTGAAAGATTTGAAAACAGCAAAAAACTCTTATAAACCCAAGTTGTATAAGAATGACAATAAAAAAAAGTGACAAACCATCGATGATAAAAAATAGAAGTACGATGGGAAGGACCTTACACATCAGTATGAATCACATGAAAAGGGAAATGACTTTTATTATTTGAAGATGAATATGCTGAACAAGTTTGTTTAGCCAAAGTACAAACTTCACAAAAAAATTTATCTTTATTACAAGCTGAAACGAGACTAGGAAAAACTTTTTCAAAAATTCCTTAAGGGGGGTGACTTAATTTGTAGTGCCATTGGTGAAGGTCTGTCAATGCTGAATTAACTTGATGAGGCGCAAAAGACAAAGACGAAGTAGGAACCCCACTACCCTCCAGGAGATAAAGACCACCATCCAATCTACCATATCCAATCTCCTTCTCCGTTACTAGATCCTGGAGAACGCAATAAGAAGGAAAAAATCTTACTTTGCAATTTAAGTCTCGAGTTACACTACTAACAGAAAGGTAATTAGTAGAGAAAGATGGGATATGTAAAACAGAAGATAGGGGAAGAGTAAAAGAACAATTGATAGACCTTTTTCCAGCAATGGAAGAAAGGGTTCCATTAGCTACGTGAACTTTGTCTTGCCAGAAGTAGTGGCGTATTTATGGAAGAGACTAGTGGAACCTATCATGTGATTTGTAGCCCCTGTATCAGTGATATAGGGGCTGGAAATAATTGATGTATTAAAACCCCCATAGAAGATACCTGACGTGGTTAGGTTTGAAGCAGAAGAAAAGGGCGAATTGGCAACTGTGGAGGAGGTAGCAGCAGCAAAAGCTATTAATAGGTGTCGAAATGCCTGAAGTTCTTCCTAGGATAAACTGATATCAGTAGTAGGTGCAGCAGGAACAGTTTCCATAGGGTTTGCCTTATTTTTTTGCCTTCCTTTGTACCCTTTTTGCCTCTAAATGTGCAGGCTTTCCATGTAACTTTCGGCATGTGGTCTTAGTATGATACGGCCTATGACAATGCTCACACTTCACAACTTCTATTAAAGGTATCACCAGATTGAGTGAATGAATGAGATTCGACAACAGAACCAATACTAGTTTGTAGAGCAAATTGATTTACAATAGATGTATGGAGCATTGCTGTCTCACGGCTTTCTTCAGAGTGAACTAGTGCATAGGACTGTTTCAGAGTGGGGAATGGAGACCAACTAAGGACTTGAACACATATCTAATCATATTCTACATTCAATACTACCAAGAAATCATATACTCTAATCTTGTCCACATGGCTTCTGTATGCAGCAATGTCTGTAGCATTGGTTGGCTGATAATCGGCATAATGATCCAGCTCTTGCCACAAGCTCCAAAGATCAGCATATTATCGAGATATAGTCATCTCCTTTTGAGTGGTATCATGAACCCTTTTTCGAAGTTCATACACTTGTGCTTCATTCCCAAGTTGACCAAAAGTAACCCTTGCAGCCAACCAAATCTGGGTCACGCTATCAAGAAGCAAATATCCTTTTGTGATCTGTGGTTGCATTGAATTAAGCAAAAAAGACATTACCAAAGAGTCATTAGAGATCCATTTGTCCTGAGCATTACCTGGTGTAGTTGGCTTCACAAAAGTGCTATTAATATACCTCGTAAGCCCATGGCCTGCAAAGTAGAAGGTGAGGAAGGAACTGTGATGGCAGAAAGTGAAGATGAGAAGAGAGAGAGAGGACTGTGCAGAGAAGGGATTAGAGTTAGGGTTTCAGTTCAGCCTTGGCTCTAATACTATGTTGAAAGACAAAACTGAATTGAACGCTTGGTTAGGTGGATATGACCGCAAGATATTTATTTATAATAAAGCCAAAAGGCCAAAATTACAAAATCACCCTTATTGTTCCATACATAAATAATAAAGGAAAAAAACAAATATACCCCCATCAGAAATATTTTCAACAGAAGACAACTACTGGTGCCTCAGAGAAAGGGAGAGGGAAGGGGTCGGGGGGGGGGGGAGATTGTTATGGTAGGATGATTGTGAGAGAGGGTTTGCATTGAATATTTTTCTTTTGAAATTTAATTGAGATTTAGCCATATTTTCATTGAAGGAGGGAGATGATCAAGAAATAGATCGATGAAAGAGGAAACGACTTGTTGTGTGGCAATATCCATAGAGAAGGAAAATAGGAGGGAACAGACCCCTTATAGTAGGTTTAGAGGTCCTTCGAGAAGTGGGTGGAAATGGGGGGAAATGAGAAGCACCATGATGATCAAAATAGTTTACTTTCAAGCTAATTTGTCAGTAGCTAATTTGTCAGGCTCCCCTTGTGGGAACCGGCTGATGATGATTTCAGTCCTCATCTCTCACAGTTGCCTTATGGGGTGATTCGTGAGTGATGGTGCTACTTCAATCCCACCTTCGGGTGCCGAGGTTGAATCCATTTTTGTGTAATTATCACGGACTTACCTGGCTACAGTTGTGGGGGCCCTCCTTTACCCCCGCAAGCAGTTTGTATGCTGCAACATGCATAAGCAAGAACAGAGCGGGCTCTCCCCACGGTCATATAAAAAAGGATTGCTGGTGACCCCCTCTAATTCATTATTCCTTTCCTTATGCTTCTTTTGAGTGACCAAATAAGGAAAATAGGATATTCTCTTCCACTTCCTTCCATTCTCTCATCTCCAAGAATAATTTATTTTCCTTCTGGTTGTTCCAAGTACCGGATTCTCCTTTAAATCTTATTACCGCAGTGATAATTATTATTTTGCTTGTATGGATAATGTGCAGGTACAATCCTGTTCTATGGGGTGTCCCAAAAGGAAGCTATGCCAGTAACCCCAATGGTCCTTCCCGTACAGTGCAATTCAGAAAGATGGTTCAGGTCTGAAAATTGGATCTTCTTTGTTTACTGATATAAAGTCCATGTTTCAGTGTTATATATAGATCATTCATGCGATGGAGATGGTAGTGTTACTGATAAAAAGACTCACTCTGACCGTTTTCTTCTGCATATGATTAATTGAAAATTGCAGGCACTCAACAAATTAGGCCTTCGAGTTGTGATGGATATTGTCTACAATCATTTGCATGCAAGTGGACCATTTGATGAGAATTCTGTTCTTGATAAGGTAGTTTTTGTCGTATTTACACCATTGAACAGTGTCTCAAGCCTTAAACGGTCTGTTATGGGCATTACAAAGAAGTTTCATATATTTCTGGACGAACTTACCATGCTGAAGTTTTTTTTTTTTTTTTTTTTTGGGTAGATTGTTCCAGGTTACTACCTGAGGAGGAATGCTGATGGTTTTATTGAGCATAGTACATGCGTCAACAACACGGCTAGCGAACATTTCATGGTGGAGAGGTTGATTATCGATGATCTTCTATGCTGGGCAGTTGATTATAAGGTGACAAGTTGTGACTGACTATTATGTATAACTCTGATGACAGATTCTGAGTTTCAACTTTCTGTTGCAATGAATCATTTTTCTTTCAATCACATTTAGTGGTCTTGTATGCCTAGGTTAGAATTTCTTACATCACGTCTTTCCCAGCTCACATCTTTCATCTACACATCAAAGTTTGGGATTGCTGACATTTGATATTATGCCTCTTTTATTAGGTTGATGGGTTCCGCTTTGACCTCATGGGTCACATTATGAAAAGGACAATGGTATGCCACTTTGCATCTGCCATCCCTGTTCATGTACTTTCTGGTCCCCATTTATACGGGGTATAGAGGATTTTTTTTTTTGGAGAACATATGCCAATTGCACTGGTTCTGTCCTTTTTCCTATTTTATGGATTACTTAGTGGACCTCTCTGGCTTAGCTCAGTTGGATATATGCTTTGAAAAACCTATAATTTCACATTAATTCAAGCATATGGCTATCAGGTGTTACACACGCATTGCTAAGTCTGGTATGTCAAGAGAGAGGACATTATAAGCAAGATCAACGAGTGACCATATGAGAAGATGCCCATAGTTGCCTAGAATGGATGTTCAATGGGTCATGGTATGGAATGAGAATGGATACGGAAAAAAATGCCATTCACTAAGGCTTAGTGAGTTCACTAAATAAGGTTGTGGTGGCTTTGAAGCAGTCATCAGAAGGCATTCACTGTGTAATCCTTCTTGTAGTTCTTATTTAGGATCACCAAAAAAAAGCGCCATAATGATTATTATAATCATATAATACATTCTTGTTCAAGACTCATGTGCTGGCAGCATCTGCTAGATATGAATTGATATTGCACAAATTCACAGCAGTATGGATGCTATTATACAAGATTTAAACTGACAACCAATTTGCCTCTTCTTTTCAGCTCAGGGCCAAAGCTGCACTGCATGGACTATCAAAAGAAAGGGATGGAGTTGAAGGTTCTTGTGTATATATGTAGGTTTGGAATTTCATTTAACTGTGAATCAGTACTATTTGCATCACAAACTCTTTTCCTCTCTGCTTGTGTTTTCAACTGTTACTTAATAACAGTATATGCTTTCATCAACTAGATACGGTGAAGGATGGGACTTTGGTGAAGTTGCCAAAAATGGAAGGGGCATTAATGCTTCTCAGTTCAATCTTTGTGGAACTGGAATTGGGAGGTAGCAATACTTGACATTGTCTATAAATATGTTGATGTACATGTAGACATTAATGTATACATGCACAAACTACATTAGGTAGGCAGAAGCATCTGTGCATAGATGCAGACATATAATATCAATTACTAATCATCTGGCAATGTGATTCAGCTTTAATGATCGAATTCGAGATGCAATTCTCGGCGGATCTCCATTTGGTCATCCTCTTCAGCAAGGATTTGCGACTGGTCTATACCTGCAGGTAGATATTGAACAATGTTCTCAATTTGGACATGAGTTCTTTCTTGGTGTATTATTCTTGAGAGGAAAATAATCTGCTATTTCTAGCTTGTTAATTTTGAGCTCATTGGATATTGTTGTTGAATGCAAAATTTTATGCTATTTGGTGGAGGGAAACTACATGTATGGCCCATTTAAATCTGGTTAGATAAGCAATGTGAGATCACTTGCAATGAAAATCGGACGTTAAATTGACAAGTAGAGAGAGAGCCACACATGAAATAAACTTGGTTTAAAACCTTACGCTGTTACCATTTTCGAATGTCTATTCCAAAAGTTTAAGCTATGGAATGTGGAATGTGGGATATAAGATCCATTTTAAATCACAGAAATGAGGAATGTGGGATAACAATGTGATGTGCTTGAACTCTTCTTTGGGTCTGAAGTAATTATGGAAAATATTCTTATTCTATCAGCTTGCTGTTATCGACGTGTTATCTTTAGTTTCCTGGACCAAGCTGGCTGAGGCCATGTCAATTTTCTGATTTAAAGTTTCTTGAGAGTCTTCCACTGCTGAAATTTTATGCCCCCATATTTCACTTTTCATTTACACTTGTATTTTATGGTGTTAATAATCTTATGGACAGAAAACTCCCATATCTTGGTTAAGGTCAGACTTACTATTGGATGAGTGGATATTTAATTCGAGTTGTAATAGCTTCTTCTGTCATATGCTGATTCTTAGGGGAAAGATGCGGCCTATATGTACTGTATGCGTTAATCAGATTATCTGGTTTATTGCAATTGATTAGTTCCTTTCTGCAGCGTAATGGTCATGACCACGGGACACAGGCTAAAGAGAAGCTCATGCTTGCTTTGTCAAAGGATCACATACAGGTTATCATGCTTTCAAGTTTTTGCTATTGATTGAGTTAGGGAAAACGATACAAAATGATTCATGAATTTTAACCCAATATGCAATTTTGTCTTTGAACTTATAAATTGTTTAATGTGGTCTTTGGACTTTTGGTACATACTCGATTTAATCCCTGAATTTTGTGAAAATGTTCAATGTTGTCTCTGAATATGAATTAATGGAAAGACAACATCAAATATCTTCATATAGTTCAAGAACTAAATTGAACATGTACTAAAAGTTTAGGAATTGCATTGAATAAATTAAAAATTCAAGGACCATATTGCACATTAGGGTAAAGTTCAGGGACCACATTGAACAAATTAAAAGTTTAGGGTCACATTGCACATTGGGTCAAAGTTTATAGATCATTTATGTCATTATTCCATTGAGTTAATATCATAAACTAAAAAAGTATTGCAAAATTGCTTAGTTGTGTGAATTTGAGTACGGAAAGCCATCCATTTTAAAATGGAGGATATAATATAACACAGAATGGCCAGAAAATGAGCATAAAGGACTAGGGTGCAAATACTTTTGATAACAAAAGGTGTGATTGCGTACTGCTCTGCCAAGTTGAAAAATAGGAAAATAGCCAGATGAAGCATCAGAGGGATGACTACAATTGCTGGCCTACATGACCCTTATTACCTAAATCCTCTTCATCTGATTCTGATGTAATGTTAACACAAGAAACCTTGCATTTCTCAGGTTGGGATGGCAGCGAACTTGATGAACTATGTCTTCACTAATGATGAAGGCAATGAGGTATGTGTTTAGCTATAGTATCTCCCTTTTCTTCTGGTGTCTTAGAAACTTCTATGATAGGCATCTGTCTTTTAGTGATAATTCATCACTGAAGCCTGCCTGTAGAAAATGAATTACAGTACTTCAAAAACTTGTTGCCAGGACACATGTTTAGCTTAGTTCTATATTTCTTGGCATCTGTTGTGTTTCAGCTAATTGCTGTTGTTCATATGACTAAATGTACCTTGGTTAGGGAATAATCCAACTTGCCTATTATTTCCATAAGTTGTTCAAAGGTATACAGAGAAATTATGACCAGGATCTGACTGCTTTCATGATTATTAATAGCCATGAAGCCAATTGATTTTCAGGTAAAAGGGTGTGAGGTTTTAACTTATGATGGAAGTCCCGTAGCATATGCTCTGTGCCCCACTGAAACGGTAAGAAATCTCCATTTGTTTCTTCATGCTGGTTTCTCATCTCTCGTGTGCCTAACGTTTTTACCTGCATTAGTCATTTAAATTCTTCTGTTAAGAAGGTAGACATCAATAACAACGTGAAATTAGTGATTCTTCTTAATTCTGATACACAAGATAGAGGTGGCAAGAATTTTACTAAGATAAAATTCATAGGATGGATGTCATCTTTGTGAAAATAAAGAGAAAAGAATCTCATCGATTGGGAAGATTTATATGTTGCATGTAGCAAAGACATTGTGAAATAGAATGCATACTTCATATTGGACAGTTTGAATTGACAAAAGCATGCTGTATCTTTTTTTGCTTGTGATTTTTGTTTAATATATGATGAATGGAGGGTTATCTCCTGAATACTGGATGGAATTACAGTCTTAACAAAATGTGGTGTTAATACGGTTTGTCTTTGAAACCATACATTGCCTAAGATAATGCTACAGAGTAGGGCTTACTTCATGGTTCTATGTGCAGTTGGTAGCCAACACGATTCGATATATTCTCTGCTGAAAACTTTGTTTGTCTATAGCTATTTCCCAGTATTCATCAATTGCATATCCAACATTATTCTCAATGCAGACACATCCAAAAAATTTTCTTACTCTTGATGTTCTCGTGATCTGTGAGAACTTCCATTACATTTTAAGTTTCTTATGCAATGAGTCTTTTCTATATTTTGAAGCTTAATAGTTGTTGCATTGACACCATTGATTGCTCTAATAGGTAAATTATGTCTCTGCTCATGACAATGAGACCCTATTTGACATTGTGAGCTTGAAGGTATGCAATTTGCAATTTTGCATATCATACTGGCTTTCTCGTTCTTTTTGTAGCTTAGAATTTCCCCAACATGCACACCAAACAGGAACAGGGGAAACTGCTACTTAAAATTTGATTTTTCCATCTAACCTTGCCTCCCTTACTTTCAGACTCCTATGTCAATTTCTTTGGACGAGAGATGCAGGATGAATCATCTAGCAACAAGTATAATCGCACTTTCACAGGTTTTTGTGGAACTTTCCCGTTCTCTGATGTTACACAGCTTGATGCTGTGAATCTTGGAGGAAATTGACATTTGGGGACTCATGTCTCTTTGAAATGCTTGTGTATGCTTATTGCTTTCTTTTCTCAAGTATCCACTTGCATGGTATTTCACTTAGGGTGTCCCGTTTTTCCATTGTGGTGATGAGTTGCTACGATCCAAATCACTTGATCGTGATTCTTACAACTCTGGTGACTGGTTCAACAGGTGAAGTTTGAATCTTCACTATCAACTTTCCACTTTCTTTATAAATGATCCACTTTCAACTGTAATGTAAATTATGATGAGAAGAAACTAGTATTTGCTGAAGTTGCTTTAATGCCAATTGCTGTATTTCTCTTCTTAATCTAACATGACTATGTTACTATTGTTGTTTTCAGACTGGACTTCACTTACAGTGATAATAATTGGGGTGTCGGTCTTCCCCAAAAGAGAAGAATGAAAAAAACTGGCCTCTGTAAGTTAATTAGAGCTCCAAATTGTTGCTTGGTTTTAATGACCTCGATGTCTCTTCTTAGTCTCCCATTTGAGCTATTGCATATACTAATGTGAATTTGCTGATGTTATGTCCATTTCACATAATTGTTTTCCTTTTCTTTCCCAGAATTAAACCAAGACTAGCAGATCCCTCCTTCAAGCCTCAAAAGAGTAATATCCTTGCTGCTGTGGATAATTTCTTGAATGTGTTATGCATTAGGTACTCCTCGCCCCTTTTCCGTTTGAAGACTGCAAACGCTATCCAGGTGAGATCAATTGTCATGACATTGGAGACTGTTGCACTTATATGCAGCTGCATGTTTATGTAGGTGAAGTACCATATACTTATGGCAAAAAAAAAAAAAGAAGTACCATACTGTTGGAAATTAGCTATTTATGTAGAACTGAAAATTTTGATAGTAAATGTACTGAATTTGGATCACTCACGCTTACAAATACATGAAAGTAAAGGAGCAGTGCTTTTCAGAAATATTTTGTAAACTTGAGATTTCAATATAAGCGGCAATTTACTGAATAAAATCTAATAATTCTATCCTATATATAGTTCATTATTCTCTGGTTTTCTTATATTTGTTTGGCCTTGACAGATGTGTAGGTTCTCTCTTGTAGATGAGCTCTTCTTTTTCATGAGTTTGCTCTTCTAATGGTGCCAGTACGAATGAAACTTTTTGCTTATGAATGGATGGAATAAATATGGTACTTCTTCAAACAAAAAGGGAATAATTATGGCTTCCTCAGACTTTTTCACATGCACTTTATCCGTAATTCTTTTAAATCCTCATTTTCTGGCCAACAGTTTAATTGGTTACTCCTAAGAATTGATGCAACAAGGTCGACTTTTGCTTAACACGCATAAATACATTGTATGTCAATCACTGAGAAGGTGATTGGCTGGCAAACGTGTCATTGACATGTTGGGTTGTCAAAACGAAAATGTGATTGTGAAGAGTTCTGAAGTGTGCAGACCAAAAGAAAGGGCTTGTAGGTTCTTATGCACTTCGAATTTTGTAGGAGCGTGTACACTTTCTCAATACTGGTCCATCACAAATCCCTGGTGTTATAGTGATGAGCATTGAAGATGGCCATGAAGGTGTCCCGGGATTGACTCAACTAGACCCCATGTCAGTAAAAGTGAAATACACATATTGGTTCTCCATATATAATTGCTCGATCTCATAGAAATTTGTTCTTGACAGCTATTCATACATTGCCCTTGTCATCAATGCGGGCCCATCTGAGGTTTCATTTGCTAGCCCGGCATTGCGAGGAAAAGCCCTTCAATTACATCCTGTACAGGTAAGGAAGTTGGACCTGAAGTTACTTTGAATCTCCATGATAGAGTTGCCCCCTTGAATATTCAATGTTTCTATAATTTATCTTTCGGCCTGTCGAGTTTGGAAAGCCATGGTTTTGACATCTGATAAGTGTGCTTTTGCGATTATGCTTTGTTGAAATAGCTAATTTCTGTTAAAACTCATGGCTTCAATTGTGACGCAGGTTATGTCAACTGATGAGGTAGTGAAGAGGTCAACCTTTGAGGCATCCTCCGGGTGCTTTACCATTCCCGCACGGACCACATCTGTGTTTGTCGAGCCAAGAAATATTTGACTTTTAAGTGAGGCCGATGAAGCACCTGATAATTCACTTCAAGGTGAGCTGGTTAGTTTGTGAAAAGTTTCACAGGCCAGAGCTTGCGAGACATACTTTACTCTCTTCAGCTAATTTAAATCGAAGCAAAAGGAGTACACCCTCAAAAGCTATCATGACGACAATGAGAACAAAAGCGGCTTGGGGAACTCCTTGGTGTGGTCCTTAGCGGCTGAATAGATACTGACTAGTATGCCACTTGTGTCAGCCATAATAAACTCCTGTCTAGAGAGAAGAAGGGGGGGAGTTGAATAAAGAACTATTAGTGCTATTTACATCGTTACTAACAGTGTTCCTTTTAATAATATTATAATTAAATCTTATCTGCACTCCTTCCAATTTTTCTAAGGTTCTCTTGCTTCAGCTGTATGATGTTGCACAAGTTGCTCGTGGAAGCTAAGTGAAAGAGACTTTTCCCTGATTAAACGAGTGGTTTGAAGCTAAAATCGGTGGAGTTGGCATCAAGTCCTTATCCTGAAAGCAAGCGTTATATTTACATAGCTCAATAGAAAATCTACGTGCATTGAAGTAATCAACCTAGCAAGGACTAACTGTTATTATTTGTCGACATTTTACCAGTCTCTTTCGGGTTTTTTCCTGAATTCGTGCCGTGATCAACTGATATGCTGAACAAACTTTGAAACATTAGCTTAGATTCCCCACGGCGTTTTGATCAAGGATTCGAAATGCCTTGTTGCTACCATCAAGTAAGAGAATGCCCTATTAAGGTCCGAAGCAACTCTTCTCCCCAAAATCTTAATGGGTACAGGGACCATGAAGTTAGGTGCAGCGGCGGATGAAAAACCTTCCAGTTGGGGTAAAGGATGCTAAAATAATTTGTGAAAATCTTCATTTCAAACGAGACGACATGGTTCACGGATCATTGCCAGTGACAACCACCGATTCTCGCGCGATTCACAGACTCCACATAATGAAAGGGTAGCGATTAATCCAATCTTTGTGAACCTCTAGGTCCAGATAGATCTAACCTCGTTCTCGAATGTGTATAACAAATTAAAATTCAAGAAGTCTATACGATCTCAACGCTTGCCTAATGACATTGGTATAACAGGAGCAGTCTACACGTCTGCAGATCTGCAGCAGAAAAGATATCGATGTGCTTGTCCAAGAGGGAAAAAAATTAAAGTACAGGATATCCACTGCCGACGGCCTCTTGTACTAATAATCAGCTGTCGCTATAAGGCTTGGCACTGCAAGGTGTTCAAGTCAACTATATACAGGATTATGGGGTTGCTTTGCTTGGCACTTTAATATTCATGAATGTGGAAAATTCTTTAAAGGAGGACATTGAGAGCACTCACTGGCCACTCCCACCCACTTCACTCTCTATGCATTCTACCACTTCTTATCTATTTCATTGCAAGGAATCTAGGGAAATAATTGAAGTTCTCCTGCCAAATCCCACTTTATCTTTGCTTATTCTGGGAAGGTCCAGCATTATTGGCAACAACTTGCCATTGAATTGCTTAGCTGCAATTCCAATACAGCTTGCATCGAAATATGTTACAAAGATGAGGTAATGTCTGAATCCCCATCTGCTCGTTGTAGTTGCGGGTTCTGTATCTACATTGAAGGTTGCCCTTTGTTTTTCCTTCCTTGTCTTCTATATAATTATGTGAGAGGATGGTGCTTGATCAAGCTAACTGATGATTTGAAAGATTGCGACCCTTTAATTGAAATGTGTTAAGCTAGTTAAGATGTCATTTATCTCATCAATAGGGGCCATATATTACATAGCTTACCTTTCTATTGACCCATGCAGCTCACCTCAACTTAAGATGCTCGCTTTGTCGAGCCCCATAATCAAGTTGAATTAGCTTGGTTGTCACAGTGAGATCATAAGCATACATCCTCGACCAAATCAAGCTGAACGTCTGATCCTCGATCAGTCTCTATACTTGGAAGAACCTAATGAGATCGACCAAGTACGACGGGGCATACAACAAAAGACGTGGTTTCGCATGATTCTCTCGCACTGACTGGTCACAATTACCGACTTAGGTCACAAGCATTTATGGTGACAATAATTTCCTGCTCATTTTTTTCTGAGTTGCTGCTATGCAGTTACTTGTGGACCGAGACAAGGTGTGGCAGCTGACTAAAGAATTAGGTCAAAGAATACATTCCATCCATTCTCTTACACATTCCTGTCATATTTGGGGAGTTATCTAACTGGAGGCCTTGCGGTTGCTTAGTTGCAACCAACATGCTTGTATTGAGTGGCTCAGAAGCTACTTATCTCTCTCTCTCTCTCTCTCTCTCTCTCTCTGTGACATGGATGACTTGGGAAGCAGAAAATAGAATAAGAAAGACATAAAATAATGGAAGAGTCGGTTCTGTGTATTCGGTGGATATATTCTTGCCTATTGTCTTGGGTACTCATGTCAACGGTTCCTGCCCAAGCCTAGATCTCTTGTTAGCTTTCCGTTATCTTCCATCAAACTCTCACAATTCATCACAAAAGGCTCTTCAAGTTCTAATAGAAACATATGGATTCTCACTCATAATTTCATTCTTGCTTATTAACGAGATTAGCACAATAGTAAAATATGGCCACGTCGGATTTCCAACGACCCAAATTAGAATTGGTAATTAAGTAATCTGGAAAAAAAAATTGACACTTAATAAGCGCAATAAAAAACTTTTGGCATTTTTAATAATCTCATGCCCAATTTCATATAATATGGAAGAGAAAACTACCCACCAACCTTATTGCAGCTAGGTATATAGGCCCACGTAATTTATTTGATTTTTTGTCATGTATATATACAAAAATAGTGTCAGATTAGTGGAGCAATGGTAGAGAATTTCATGATAAATCGGTATTCTTTGCTTCAAAAGAGAACCCACTTCCTGGAGTGGCTTTGGCCAGTTACGTGCTTCACACATTCCACGACCCAATCAATAATAAAATAAAAAAGAAGGAATTGTTCACGCCAAGGAAGGAAGTCCCTCCTTAACTAATCATGCATCCATCACGCCAAGCCCCTACTGAGGCTAAAACCGAAACTTGCAATGTCCACCACACGTTTATCTTCAAAATTTAGGTATGATTTTTCTATATAATTCAATAACTATCCTCCCGCCATAGAAAAAAAGAAGAAGAAGATAATTCGATCAAGCCCACACTGTTGGATTGTAGATTGAGCGGTCACATTTTTTACTACCCGATCTATGTGTAACGGTAATTAACGGATAATAAATCCATCGATTTTGCGTGAGGTCATATGCACTCGTGATTAACGCTAGGGCATGAGTAGTAGTCCATCACGACATGGCGGATTCGTTCAAGAATAGAATGATGAAATTCGGTCGCCCACGCATAACATCTCTCGAATCCTTACTGGAACAGCACCAACCATGGCCACTTTGCATAGTTTGCCTAAAAAAAAAAAAAAAAAGAACACGTCGACAGAGCCGATTCATATCAAGTCAACATCAATGATTGCAATGAATTCAGTAACGTGGGAGTGGTAGACGAGAACAATTCTTAGTGTGGTTGGTGTTGAGAAAGTGAAAAGGTAGTGAAGAATGGTAAGATTCACATTGTTGTCCAGCAGCCCCTTTTGTTTTCTTCCAGCTCAATTCTTTTGGAGAAGATACGACATTACGATCGAATATCTTGAATTCGATTTTTCATGCTCCTTTTTTTTTTTTTTTTTTTAACTCCTTTGTGAGGAAAATGGGGACGTCGTGATGCGCATATGACGGGCTACCAAGCCGATGATATCTTCGGCACAAATCGGACTTAAAAGAGATACGTTCATGTAGTCCATAGGACCACCAAAACCGAGATGTGTTTGTGTCTGAATGATGCTGAAATTGGGTGGCCAAAACATGGATATGGCATCTTCTTTTGGAGAGGGGGTGGAGTGCACATAAGTTTAGGTGATGTGTGGGGTGGAATTGCAAGCTCATATCGATGGTTGCACGAAGGAAGCTTTGGTTTTGGGGGGTTGTTTCTTAACCCTTTTTTGTGAAGGAGTGAGTTGGCAAAGTGTGAGAAAGAGAGTGTCAAGCGGGGGACAACACATGAATTTTGCAATTAACCAACCATCTCCTCACACACAAATTTTTATATCCCACCCCTTCTTCAATCATAGCCCTCCACCCATCTCCTAATTTTGCATCTTTTCCGTTTCGATTTATGGTGGTTTTTTTTATGGGTCTCTCTCTCTCTCTCTCTCTCGCTATTTTGTGGGGTGTGGGGGTGTTGGGGGGAGTGTCGATGTCCAAGTATAGACATCGGCAAGTGGTATAAAATAGGACTTAGAAAGGGTGTTGGAAACTCAAGAAAAGATTGGGCGGACTAATTTACACAGCTTACTGTTCCATTGGTGGTGTCATCACATCCCAACATGACTCCAAATAAAGCTTAAAGACTTCCCCTTCCCTCTCCTCAAGACTCTCTCTCTCTCTCTCTCTCTCTCTCTAGTGGGAAGAAGCATCCCAATGGAACCCTCAGAAGAAGCAGCCCTTGGAGGTCCCAAAGAGCACACCCAGATCATCATCAAGGGCAAGCGCACCAAGCGGCAGAGGCTGCAGTCGCCGATCCTCTTCGTGAACGCCGGGTCACCTATGAGTTCTGAGGGAGGCGACTCCGTCGACGACGGCGAGAGCGACAAGGTCGGGGACCTCTCCCCCTCCACTTCTGCCAAATTCCAGAGCGGCTGCACCGAGGAAGAAGAGGACATGGCCAATTGCCTGATCCTCCTAGCTCAAGGCCAATCCAAAGAGCCCCCAAGAAGGGTTGTTATTCAAGAAGACAACGATCATAGCAATAAATTCAACAGCAAGAGGTACATGGAGGGTTATTGTGTCTATGAGTGCAAGACTTGCAACAAGACCTTCCCTTCCTTCCAAGCCCTAGGCGGTCATCGGGCGAGCCACAAGAAGCTGAAGTTGGCAACAGCCATGGCCGAAGAGAAGCCGCCGCTGTATAAGCAATTCGTGTTCTTGCCGTCCTCACCAGACGAAGAAGAAGGAGAAATCAAGAAAGCTTCGACTCTCTCTCTTGGGAGTATTAACATTTATGGGAGCAATGGTAATTGCAAGAAGCAGGTCAAGATCCATGAGTGCTCCATCTGTGGCGCGGAGTTCACATCGGGCCAGGCCTTGGGAGGCCATATGAGGCGACACCGCCCGCCGGTAGCCGTTGGGGCAAAGCTAGAATCCGATGATGAATCCACACGGCTGAGCACTAACGGGCTCTTGTCCCTTGATTTGGATCTCAACCTCCCGGCCCCAGAAGAAGAGAACCGCGATCACTTGTTTCTCTTGAGCTCCAAACAACAGCATCATCATCAGAAGCAATCTCATCCTCCTATCTTTGTCCCGGCCCCGGCAATCGTGGATTGCCATTACTGAGCAAGAATTAATTTAAGGTGATGGGTTAAGTCAATCGCAGTTCACAAATTAGAAGCCATGCGCCCTGGTCCATGTTAATTTTCCCATGGACTGTAGAGCATCTCAAGTTGATTTATCCAAATTTCATGTCATCAATCGTGGGGATGTTACATGTTAGATTTAAGAAATTACAGAGATAATTCAGTTGATTCTTTGGTTACATGTGTATCTTGATTTGGGCTGTTGCATGGACGTCAGTTTCTTCTGTCTGGAAGCAAAAATTTGCTGGTCATTCATGTAAAGAGCATGATGGCCCAGAACCAGGTGTCTTGTTTTTTTTTTCCCTTCTTACTTCTTCGTGATCAACTTTTGTTGTTTTCCAGTAGGTAACAAGAATGTGAATGTCCAGATCAGAGAGAGAGAGAGAGAGGCTTGCTTGGGGTTGTCACAAGCACCAACCAAAAGTGGTGGCTTAGGTTTCATTGTTTAGAAAGCAAGGAAAGCCTCTCTCTCTCTCTCTCTCTCTCTCTCTTCTCTCTCTCTCTCTCCAAGAATAGAATATGTGTGTTTTTCAGGAAGGGACACTGAACAATGCACTTCCCTGAATCCACCGCTTGTCCTTTTCCTCTTATAACAAGCAAGCGCATGGAAATTTCTGTTCTCTTTTGGGGGCTATTTTGTTTTTGTCTTAATTTTTCATGATTCCCCCATTTGTTTTTCCCTCATCTCAGCCTAGCCCAGCCTGCAAGGAATGCACCAGATATTCATTTTTTATAACAAGAAAGCAACAAAACTCGAATCCGTCAAATCCGTGCCAACCTCGTGTGATCAGAGAATTCAGCAAAGCCAAAGTCCGAGTGGGTGATCTGATCTCACTAAACTCATAAGGGTTCTACCTTATCTATTCTCTCATGGAAAAAGCCGGATGATATAAATTAACTTAGAAATTTTTTCCATTTATACGATGAAAAAGGGTTAAAGGCAAATACAAAAATTCGACCTTGTAAAATCTGCCATCCCTATTTTATCACCTAATAAAACATGAAGTAACTTAGAAGCTTAACTTACATGGTTTAAAACCTTTTAAGCCAGTTGACCTCAAGTTGATTACCCTAAAGAGAATGAAAAATCGAAAGAGGCACGAAAACCCTTTTTTCCACAGGCTGCTGCGAGCTATGGAGCTTGAAGCAGTTAAAGAGAGATTGGTTGCTGATGGTTTTCTGTGTGGTGCAGCTAGCATTGGTTAGGCGACAATATCTATTAGGGACAACAACGAGAGTTTTAATGAGGACAAAAACAAGGCACCTAATCTTTTCTCCCGGCATTGTTTAAGTGGCATGAGCTGTTATTGAGGGGGTGGGTGCGTGTCTCACTCAACTGCATAAGATTAGAGAGAGAGAGAGAGAGAGAGAGAGAGAGAGAGAGAGTTTTGTGAGGCGTGTAAGTGGGTACAGATTAAGTTGAGCAGTTAATGCTATAATCAGATGATGTCCTCTTTCTCATTTAGCCAAAAAGGAGGTTCTTTCTTTGTGAGGTCATCATTGAATATGCCAAGGTTCCAAGGCATCGGCTATCGGTTTAGTGACTAACGAAGGAACTCGTGTATGTGAATAGTATGTGTGAAACGGATCTAATTCCACAACCCACTAAATGGAGATGGTTTTATGTTGAGAGTACTTGTTTGGAGTTTGGTTCTTGTTTGGTCGGATCCATCACATTAGTGCGTATTTCATAAATTTAGATTTTACTTATGTAAGGTGGACTTCCCCTTTGCATTGAGTTGATCCATTACAAAGTTTTCCCTCGATAAAAGGAAGCTTTTTATAATATTGGGATTCGATGTCTATGACAACGGTGGAAAAACAAAGACATTTTTGTAAAAGTAATTTATTGATGTGGTTAAGACTAGTGAATTTCTTGAATATGAGTAGTTATTGAATTTTATTAGAGCCACTTACCAATGACTAATCGACGGATTCAGAATAACTCGCATATTTGTAAACTTATCAAATTTTGCTGAAGTTACCGACTCTTCTAGGGAATTATCAACTTTAATAAGCATAGGAACACATCCTAAGGGTTAGAGCGGATGGTAATTTGGAGTCGATTGAATGAATATGAAAAGCAACCCAAATAAGAATCGATAACCTAATATTTAGTTGATAACTTTATTGGAGAAAAGTTGGTAATTGGCTAGAGTTGGTAATTTATATTAGAGTTCATAACTTTAACAAAAGTTGATAAATTATTAGAATAGTGGTAATTCAGAAATGACCAAATCAATTGAATGGCCAGTGTTGAAAATTTAAAACTAATTCGAGAAAAAGTAACTCAAATGATTTTGCTAATATGATTTGATATATGAGTTGGTAACTTCAATAAAAATTGACAAATTACCAGAAAAGATAGTAATCCGGAATGGATTAAATAGACTTAGTAGATGATTCAAATAAGAGCAAGAAACAAACTAATTGATAACTTCATTGGAAAAAAAAAATGGTAACTTACTCAAATTAAGGTTTGTAATTTCGTATAGAAGTTGGCAACTTTGGTGTAGATATAAGTTTGGCGAATAAATAATGATAATTTAATGAAATTGTCGGTACTTTTTGAAAGATCAAATAAATGTTGGTAACACAATATCAAAGTTAAGAGTTTATCGACCGTCACCGGATAAATAATTATGAATAATTTACATATCATAATTTTGCAATTATAGTATTTGAAAATCATATCAACATATATATAAAGTTAAAAAAACATAAAATATTTTCATTTTTTTACATACGGAATGCTTAAATTCTGCTAAGAATAGCGAAAACTTCCAACTAAATTCAATCTTTGGGAAAAAAAATTCTGATTTTTAATCATCAACTATCACTCTGTCTGCTGTCAAGCAAGATGGTCATTTGGACTATCCCCAAGAATGAAAGCTGTAACAATGGTGGGAGAGCCACCTCCTTACAAATTTGTTGTCGTCTTTCCCTTATTACAAGATCATACAGGAACCGAACATATTGCGACATCGATTCATGAAAAACAATTATCTGTTGCGTGGTCTGTTCTGCTAAAATCCTTTGATACGATCATCACCGCCATAACCATGGTGCAGGGGCAGGTGCTCCAGATTCACCAAATATTCCTGCAATGGGAAATTTACGAATCTCATTCGAAGCAAATCATTGAGCTCCCATTATTAGACAATCAGATCTAACTTGTGCTGAAATCAAAAGGAAAATAAAATAAAATTCAAGGAGTGTTTTGTACTAACCGCAAAGGAGGAGGTTATCCGGTGGCGGCTGCTCCTTGGTGGGGTTCGGGTCGGGGTCATAGACCCGGATATAGAGTTCTTCACCCAAGTACCAGTTTCTGAGATGCTGCGATCGGAGGTTCCACATTCCGGGATTGTCGAGGAAGGCGTACACTGCAGTCCACCCTCCCGGGTACACTTGCGTGGTTGACCGGACCACGGGATCGTGCAGGTTGTAGCTGGCACGAGCGCTTTCGTCCCAGTCTCCAAAACCGAACCTAAAACATTTCGAGAGCTTTCTTGAATAAGCATCGTTTGATCCCATAGGATTTAGCCTAGCTAGCTTCAATGTTCTGATGATGCAGATTCAATTGTTGATGCTACTATAGTACTCACCCAACAACATAGAAACCGAAACCGTCGAGATGCCATGAATCCATGATGTCCAAATTATTCTTGAACACTATCTCCAACCACCCTTTGTGGAACCCCGGCACGACTGAGACTCCGTATGCAGCATCCTTGTTGACCGATCTAGTTGGGAATGCGCCTAGCTGATAAACTCCCGATCCATTGCGGAAGTAGTCCGCGAGCTTCAGTGGGGTATTGGGGGTGTAGTACGATACATTGTTGACGACAAAGCGAGCTGAACCTTCGATCTCTGCAACGGAGTTCTGCAGAACAAAGGTCTGTGCCAAGGTCACATTCGACACATTGAAAGTCCCTTGTGGGTTGGGCCTGGCAGCTCCAGTGGTCAAGTTCCACCTACATACGCATTCATCGAGGAATTTGTTCTGGTGAGATACTGAGAGAAAAGAAACTTTTCATGGCTGACAATGCAAACCTAAGGTTGTTCTACCTGGAAGATCTAACAAAATTGATGAAAATTTTTTGGAAGAAAAGCATAGCAGATGATCAGGGTTAGTAACAAAACTGGCGATGTATTCACTGTGGGATCCGTATACCTTATGGATCTAGCCTGAGTCACTGTGAAATTCGAATCAAACGGATCGGGCCCGGCCGGCAAAGGCCCACCGACTTGGATAACAGAATTGGAGTAGTGTAGCACTCCGATGCCCACAAGGCTGATTGAATCATTGACATTGAACATTTTAGGAGTTGCCACCATGTAGTAATCCTTTTCGTCTTGATCGGCCGTTATGAGGACCGAGTAAGACTGTCCGACATGCACGTCGAGGGAATCCACCGTGATTTGGTTAGTGTAGGACCCTTCCGTCTCCACTATCACCATGGAGTGATTCTGGATTCTAAAGTTCAAACTAAATGTAGTGCCAACGTTCGATATTCGGAACCTGTACGTCTTTCCTGTAGCCATAAAGAATAGAGTGAACATTTTCAGATACAGCACTCACACTTAAAAGAGGACTAAATTGGACTATTCATTGTAAAACACACAAAATACGGTATCGGTGTATTCTTTTAGGATCATACCTTTGGTTACATTAAAGGACTCATATGAGATCGATAAGGGGCGACCATAAGGCCCCTTTCCATTCATTAGTATGGTATCGGGGACTCCATGATATGCCACCTCGGGGTAGCTCATCAGCGATCGGATTGACTGCCAGAATGAATAAAACCATAAATTCGATGTTGCATTCACATGTCAGACGGAATTCATAAGGTGATGCCAGAAAAAGTCTAAGAACTGCATTACCTTGTAGCTATCATAATACCAGTCTCCAATGAGAAGGTCATACTCTGCCTCGGGCTTGGGGAAGGGCACGTTGATGACAATGCGGTTGTTGACGCGGATTGCTCCGTAACCTCCAGCCGCTTTCTGGAAGTTGATGGAGGGGAAATAGAAGAAAGTGCCGATCTGATCCTTGGTCTGGAACACATAAGTCCAGTTCGTGCCAGGCAGTATAGGGCAGTTGGTGCCCGAAACCCCGTCCTGCCACGAGTTGAGCCGCTGCTGTATGCCGTTCCTGCCACCAACATTACCAGTTTTTTCATCTGTGGTCCCGGATATTCAGTCGGAACTCAGCTAATGTCCCTAGAAAAGGATCGAGCAAGCAGGGTATTCTATGCATAACTCGTGCTCGTACCATGTAAAGAGTAGAGGTTCGTCCAATCCATTGATGACGTTGACGTGGACGAAATCGTTGGTGGTCGCATTGATCAAGGGGCCAGGGAACTTCCCGTTGATGGTAATGACCTGACCATATATATGTGAAACATTCATCTTTACATTCTAGAACCACGAATTAAAAGATTTACTGATGAAAATGGGAATCATGGAAATTGCAGTGTATCCCATGTCCAATTGAATACAAAGGTACAGTCGACTTGCTACTCTGATTTTTGTGGACTGTTATGCAGATTCAATCCGGTCTTATGTCTGTGAACATCCGCTATATGTCTGCACTGAACATACATTTAAAAGCACGGAAATTGAAGCGATGCAGATTGTCGATGGGGGAACATGTATGTTTCAATGTGATTTAGCCGGAGGACAAGAGGCTTTCGTTGTAAATTTAGATCATGCAATGAAGCAGTAGTGGTCAAGCGGTGTTCATACCGGTTGCTCAAGATTAAGCGGTTGGGCTGTCGGGTTGAAGGCCACGTGCCATTCCAGAAAGATGTCGATAGCGCCGGCTCCGGTGCACAGAATCGCCACTATTGCCGCGCCCAATATCCACCACCTAAGGTGGCCCAGAAAAGCCATTGCAGCGGCGGAACGCAACTCCCACCTGGGTTTCTTTCCTTGACTTACACAAAGATGAGAAAAGGGTTTAGCTTTTATATGTAAACACACAATGTGAAATGTCCTTTCCTTGTTTTTGAAGTGTGATACTGAGAGGTGGTGGAGCTTACTAAGACCAGGGGAAAGAAACAGAAGAGAATAAGGACAGGTGAGGGCTGTGAATGAGCTAATATTGACAATTGGAGTTGAGACACGAAGGTTCTCACAGAATTCTAGCCGGCACCAGCACCGTTTGCGATCTTTGTTTTTAACAACCTTCGAGAAATCGTTTAAATACATGTAAAGCCGTTCTCTATCTCTTTTGTATGGAGCTATCGCGTGACGCTGCCACTTGACTCGGTTATGGTTCGTCTCTTCAGGTCGTCGATGAACACGATGCAGATTGCAAAATCACAATAAGAATGATCGTCATTTTGTGTCTTTGAGGATTTGGTCAACCTGACCATGCAACAGCAGTAGCAGTGTATAGCGCTCGCCTAAGATTATAGTCTATTTTTCTATACTGATGGAGCTGTAACCTAGGTTAACGTTTCTCGCAGAGCAATTTGGTTGATAGCACCACATTGGAGAAAATATTGAGGATGAGGAAGATCATAGGTCCCGTTTGAGATTTGGACAAGAAATTTCTTGAACCGGTCCATCTTTTTTTACCTGAGTTCTTTCATATTCCTATCTTATAAGCTGCAATTCACAAGTATCATGCACATTTTAAGTTGCTAAACCTCGAATCGACCAGGACTAATTTGACCTGCAAATCCCCTGCAAAGAACTTTGCCGAAGTACCATCTAGATAAAACATGCGATGTTGTTTCAACGGCTACGTCAAACGCATGCGGCCTAATTTGGCTTACGAAGGACTTGATTAAAAAGTATGTGAAATTAGAAATACTTGATTAGACAAATTAGGTGTACATGGTTAAGAAAAATAGAACCTTTTATAATTACAAAACACAGATCAACGGTTTACAATATTAAACTATAGCGCCGGAATAGAATACCCAACTCAATTGACTCTGGAAACGTACCTATAACTCTACCCCCAGATTTACAATGTACCTTCAACAGTAAATCTTCTGTCCAACATGTGTATCGATTCTGTATGTCTGTATGACCTTTTTTTTTTTTTTCATATGTCAAACAATTCTATCTACGAACAGCAACTGCTTTGGTGAGGCGGTCGCTCCAATTCTTTCTGTTTCAGGATTTGCTTCTTCACTGCCACAGATCCCTTCTCTAGTATAATAGGCACCTCCATCATCTGTGTTGATTAATGTTAACAATATCAGCATACATGCGCCAGCAGAACACATTGATCAACTTGAACCCGTTCATTATCGGATACACATTTCAAGTAGAGCGTTTTCTTTTGGTTGAAAAAGTAACTATATCACAATATGAATGTGGGAAATTCACCAGTGCAATTTTGGCCAGACTTACCTTCTGTATAAGCTCCTTGAAGCATTGATTGACGTTCTCTCTAGTTTTTGCGCTACATTCAAGAAACGAACATCTATGTCTTTGAGCTAGATCTCTTCCTTCTTCCCTAGTTACAGCCCTTTCACTCTCCTGAAGTTATCACATCATCAGAAGCGAGGTGACTTCCCTTCTTTCGAAGAGAGATATTATGTCAGGGAGAGCCAAAGGCCATATAACCAAGGGCATCAGCTTACCTTATCAACCTTATTCCCAACTAAGATTCTGATGCATTCCTGATTTGTAGAGTAAAGATCCACTTCTTTTGCCCATATATCTGACAAATTTGTGAAAGTCTCTCGCCGTGTCACATCATAAACTAGATCAGATCACATGAAAGCATATATTAGGCTTTGAAATCAGCAGAACAAATGCAGCCATAAGCATATGAAATCGTGATAAAGTATGATAACAACTTATCTCTCATGTCAATGTTCTACTATAGTCTTTATGCCTCACATCACATTCAGCTTAGCAAGTATACCCATTTAGTCCAGGAATTTATCTAGTAGAGGATATCAATTTCTAACTGAGATTAAACAGAGTGGCACGGCGAAATACAGAGCTCCACAACTTTAAAGGACATAGTGGCTCACCCAATATAATTCCATGCGCCCCTCTATAATACGAGCTCGTCAATGTCCCAAACCTCTCTTGTCCAGCTGTACCAGATAATGATTATTAATAACTGAAACTGCTATCAACTGTTAGTTTATCTTGAATTCCAAATCCATCATCATAAAGCTATGAGTTAATACTGATCACAATCAGCCAACCAAACCTCTGTGTAACATTAGAGAATTCATCAATGAGCCATAGGCAGAGTGAAAAACCATGAGGATGAAAAGACACAATCACAAAATACGAAAACTTTGTTTAGTCCCTTTTGAAAATCTTGACTTTCCAACAAGCATGATGAATTTTTACTCCTAACAGCTGCTAAAAAATTGGCGAGGATAGTTATGCCTAGTTTGACTGGTGCATCTCTCTGCATCTCTCTAGTAACTAAGGATAGGGAAAGGTTCACACTGAAAAAACTGACGCCAAAAGCAGAGTCAAGATTGATTAAAAATGTAATTAACAGAGCACTGGCAAAAAAAGAGATAAGAGGTTGGCAGTACCGGTATCCCAAATTGTAAGCTTTAATCTCTTGCCTCCAACAGTCAAAACCTTGATCTTAAAGTCCACACCTGGATATTTTTTTCCCCCGAACCAGAAATTAGAGAATTTGCTTCCTACTCCCATTGCGAACAAGAAGAGGGAGATACAATCACACTAGATATGCAAGACTTGGAATATGTTCAATCACATTCAATAACATACAACCAAGAGGATGCAAGTCAAGAGGAATAGACACTTTCTTGCTGAAATGGTGTCCAATTTCACCACTGATTTTTTCAACACCGAAACAGATCTTCATTAAGGAAAAGAACATGGAATTTTCCAATCCACACCCAACTGGCTAGTATCCAATATCAGACCAATCCTCCTCTTTACCTTACTCATGTCATTGGGACGAGCATATTCTCAGTTCTACTCCAACAGAATAACCCTAATGAACAGGAATTTAGAAAACAGAGAATCTCGTGATGGCCTTAGGGTTGCTTGCTACAAAAGCTACAAACCTGATTGCAATATGGGACGTAAGAAGTAAAGCCAGAGATGTCCTGGTCCTCACCATAATTCTAACAGAAAATCCCTGACCATCGAAATTCAATGTATCCTAGCTACTCATACAGGCAACAGATGGGGAACAGAGTCATACAGAAAGAAAGAAGGATCGATTCTACTTACCATTTACCACATCCCTAAGGAAAATAAAAGATTGTTTCAAGCAACCAAAGCATGAACAAGTGAAGATAAGCAACTACACTTACGACCTTCACACATACAAAAAGATCATTCCTCCTTCATTATTGATCAAAAGCACGACAGATGATTAGTAAATCATAGGCCAAAAGAAACGTGTAACCGGAAAGAGGGAGAGACTATACCGTACCAATGGTAGGAGAAAGATCGTGAACAGAGTTAGAGATGAAGCTGAGAAGAAGGCTGCTCTTGCCAACACCCGAATCCCCAATCACCAGTATCTTGAACGAGTAATCAAAGCTGTTGTTCCAACCTTTCCCAGAAGAACCCATCACTCTTTCCAACCCTCCAACCACAAAAAACCACACAAAAATAAAAAAAAATAAATGAAGAACAGTCTTTCTTGTGTTTCACTGCACCACCCTCAGTTCCCATCAGCTGATCACCACCATTTCAAGAAACAAGAAATTCCCCATGATCCACGAAAGCGTTGTCACCAGCGGGAAATTTCCTCCGTGGTAAGAGACAGTGGACGAGGTTGGAGCGTAGCGCACGCCTTGTGGACGACAACTCCTCACGAGCAATCGCAGAAGCACGAGAGCATAACCTCGGCCGGAAAAATTGCAAATGACGCAGAGGGTCCGAGCAATGGACAAACGTCCGTTTGATTGTTTGAACGGTCTTTTGATCTTTTCTTGATTTCTCCCTCATGTGTTCTTCTGCTGGCTCGGGTCCACGCGCCTCCTCTCTGCAGGCGCGCTCGTGGCGCTCGTACCGCGGACGAGCTTCCACGCGCCAGTCGTCTGGCGTTTAATGTCCTGTCCATTTGCTAATCAAAAAATTGATTATGATGCGACAACGTCAAAAGGCGAAGCACGCATGCTCTTTCTTTCTTTTTTTTTTTTTTTTTTTCCTTTTTCCTATGTTTCTGAAACTTTCGATTTTGCTTGGAATAGTATGTCTAGATAATGACTTTCATAAGAGATCCAATGAATTAAATCGGCGATCATATTATTAGGATTTCTAAACTCGGCAGATTTTTTCTTACTATAAATTTGTTGACACTTAGAAAAAAAAAATTATTGACACCCAAAGTTGATTTCATTGTCAATGTATACACGCTTGCTTAGCACGGGAGTGAAAAATATGTAGGACTCGTGCATAGCATGTATGAATGTCATTTTCTATGTATTGAGTCGTTGGCCAGTGTAGGAGCAGACATGCGATAATGGATGACAATTTTCTTTAATATCACATGTCTAATTATTAATATGTGACGACGGATAGTCAGGGACCACCTATATAGGCATTAGGGATAAATTTTCATTGAAAATATTTCAAACACTATCCAAATTACCAAAACGGTTAGCATCGAAAAACATGTTGTGAAAGGAGCGGTTGTCATCCAAAGACCTAATCATAAAATGATCGTTGATAACCGTGAAACCATTAGCGCACCACAAAGACAGCTCTACAAGACATGGACAAGTGAAATTTGCGAAAATGAAGGAGTATGGGCAAAGCTAATGAAAGTTACTTGGAGAAACATTACTACTAGACATAATCAATGAGCAATTACCACACCCTCATCATAAATATCACCAACTATCCAACAAAGGATCCTTGCACAAATCAACAAAATATTATTTTTTTAATTATCTTTGCTTTTCCTGTATTGCACTTTAAATTTCCTTAAATATAGCTTTCAAATTTCTGTCTCGATTAAATTCCAGCATATATCTTTATTTCGATACGTTGTCATTAATTAAATTTTGATGTTACATCCTAATATCCTCAATTTATGCCGTCGATTGAATTCCGACATAATTTGAGACTAATCTTGCAACTTTTAAACCTTGTTGTTGATTAAATTCCAACCTAATATGAGATTGTATAGTGCTATTTGAATAAAAGAAATTCAATTCTTCATTGCATAAGATATTCTCTATTTGTAGTTAGCCTGAAATCCTCGTCCCCTTTTAATAAAATCGAAGAATGACTCTTGGTGAAAGATTTTTTTGGCTGTAGGAACAATTCCAACAAAACATCAGTACTGATACGTAGAATGAGAATTTATTAAAAGAAAAACACCAATCATGATGGATATTTAGAGAGAGAGCAAATGATTCGATATGTAGACTTCGTTTAATTCGTGGAGAATAAATGATTTGAAAACTATTTTCCTAAAAACAGCCGTTTATAACGCTAAAAATAATTAGTTAATGAAATATATTATCTAAACATTTTTGAGGAAGATAAATTTTATTTTTTTTATTTGTAAACGATATAAGTAATCATTATTAAGAAAATGTTTTTCACATTATTATCTTTTGCGAAATAAAGAAGTCTTGGAAACGATATAATTCAATAAACACAATTTACAAGTAATTTCAGTATAGTAGTGAAAAAAAAATGGTAGTTTTGTCAATTGACGGGTACGCTCTACATTTTTAGAATTGAAATGCGTCGAGAAATTTGAATAATTATCGATTAAAATCGTTTTCTATAAAGCGAGTTGTCCGCACGCGCTGGGGAGCGCAACGATGATAAAACCGCGGAAATGAGAATCCAGCAACGGATATGTAATGGCGCCACGAGCCCATAACAAGTGTTGAACATGCAATGAACACGCAAGTCCACCTCGTCTTTACCTACAATCGCCACCTCTTCTCAAATGTTTCCCCTCGAAAGCGACTTTACACTTTCATTTTTTCGTCAACACCTATGTTTATGTCATCTATTAATTCCATTTTCCATTTATTTTACTTTAATTGTTAGTGATAATTACAAGATTATCTGTATCTCTTTCGATCCTTCGTATCTCTTGTGATTATACATGTTTCGATGTCAATTGTGCATATCATTAATTGTAATTGAAATTATAATATATTCTAACCTTACATAGTTATCGTGCAAAACATATAAGTACTAGATATGTACACTTCTTTTCTAAATATTCTTACTGGTGCTAGATAATACTCCGGTTTATCCGCTTATTATCTTTTTCAAATGAAATATGTCATTAATCGCCTCTTTCTTGAATGAAACATGCCATTGATCTCCTTTTTGAAGCGGGATTGAGATTACTAAAATTCCTATTGCAATTAATGTCAAATTTGATGTCAAAGATGAGAAAACTCTTTTTGATCATACAATCTATTATCAACTAGTTGACAATTCATGAACGCAGCGTCATGTATAGTTTACTTTGTTGCAATCCTTCGAGTTGAAGCCACCTTTGACCTTACTTTCTACTTACTCTTAAATAACTTTTCAACATTATATTTAAGATTTAATTGCTTTTTGGATAGAGACTTAGGGTTGATTGCACCGATTAAAAAGTGTAAAAACAATCTTACTTCTCTCTAAAGGTTTATTACTAGATTGCTTCAATTAAATTGTGAAAAAAAATTGGATTGTATTTTACACATAAAGGTTATCGACTCTTGTTATTTTTAACAACCTTACGAGAGTTTAATAGATGCTGCTAGCAAAATAAGTAAATATGCTTAGCTTAGTGCTTTATTAGTCAAAATGTTTAGCAAAAGTTTCTATGCACCAGGAGATAGAGCAATTAATAAAATTGTCACTACTCATCTAAGATGGTGATGGGTGACTAGAAACTAATATATATATTGTAAAATTGGCGATAAATGTGCATGATAGAAATATGAATGAAAATTACAAAAATTACATCACAAAAATAGCGCCTCGGATTTAAAAAAAAATTAAGCCAGGCTTGCCTTTTATTGACCCAGCATGGATTCTAACAAAGCAAACCAACCAACCTTGCAATAATTCCATCATTCACTTACTAGATCAAGCCCAATTTGCCTTGTGTCTCAAATCAACAAGAAGTTATTTCCACTTTGAGAAAACAGCTGAGACATGCTACCACCGTGTAATAAATATTATCTCGGATTTGGACCATCCCATGCCCTATATTGTCGGGCCATATCTCGAATTTATGGTTAGTTAATATATTGACTTTCCTCTGATTCTTTGTCTTAGGCCAGTGTCACGAAATTCATAGAAACAGAAAAATCAATGTTTATATGGTAAGGGATTCAAAACCATTTCTGACATCTGTATCCACCTTTTTCCTAGCCATTCTCCTATCTTTTTCCTGTTTTGGGTGATTTTCTATTTTTGTCGAAATCACACGATAAGAAATAGTTCCTTACCCATTCTAGATTGCACATTCTCATAGAGAGCAATCTCAATTAGGGGTTATCAGTTCCTTGTCCAATCCAGTCCCATTTAGGAATCCAAAATCGGACAAGGAGGACCGGTTCTCAGTTTTTGCAACTAGGGACTAGACCGGATGGTCCAAGGACCAAGAATCAGGAATTGGTCACTTAGCAAAAAAAATTAAGAATTAAAAAAAATACTGGAGCTGTTACTATTTTAGAGTTCATGGCTATTTTTAAGAAATTAAAAATATATATTTAAAAAAAAGAGTCGGTCTGATTTCTCATCCGATTTCCCCTTGGAACTGGGAACTGGATGATGCCCTTGGGATCTAGACCAAACTAGCTGGTCCAGCTAGACAATTCCCAATTTGATCGATCCGATCTGCTCATCCTTAATCTCAATCAACACACTTTATATTATGTATAAATATTCTTCATATGTAAAATATGCAATAAAGTTGTTGGGCTAACATAACAATCTAGAGGGGGTTGAACAAATTGAGTGAATATAGTGAAAATATTTCACAAAATAATAGGGAAAAGTGTCAAAAAAGTCTTAAACCTTTTGCATTAATGCCAATTTAGTTCTAAACCTTTTGACTCGGTACCAATTTAGTCCTAAACTTTTAATTTGTGACAATTTAGTCATAAACTTTTTGACTTAGTGCCAATTTAGTCTTAAACTTTTAGCCTAGTGCCAATTTAGTCATTCCGACTAATTTTGGCCGGATTATGCTGACGTGAATAACTTTTAATAATATTTTAATATCTTTCGAATTATTTAATTAATTAATTGTTTTTTTTTTCATTTTTTTCCTTGTACTCCTCCTTCCTCCAATCGGTCTTTGGCTAGCCTCACCGGCCACTATCAAGGCTCAAGCCCTCGCCGGTGGCCATGAGGGTGGCCAAGGCTTGCCCTCGCCAGATCCGACGAGGTTGAGCCTTGCTCAGCCTTAGGCGAGGCTCGAGCCATCGCCAGAGGCCGCAAGGTCGTGCTTGCTACGGCTCGAGCCTTGCTAGTAGCTCGGCGAGGCTTGACCCTTGCAAGATTTATGGAGGGCGAGCCTCTACTCGCTCGGCACAAGGCCGCCCTAAGCTCACCGGCCCTCGCCTTTGGCCAATTGCCCAACCAGCGATCGGCTAGAGGAAGGAGGAGAACAGGGAAAAAATAATAATGAAAGGAAAAAAGGAAAGAAAATAAATAAATAAGTCAAAAAATATTATAATATTATTAAAAGTTGTCTATGTCAGCCGTCGGGTGTGCCACATCAGCGCCGGCCATGCCACGTTAGTCGACCGGCATTCACGTCAACAAAATCCAACCAAAATTAGCCGAAAGAACCAAATTGGCACTAAGTTAAAAGTTTTAGGACTAAATTAGCATCAAGTCAAAAAATTTAGAACTAAATTGGCACCAATAAAAGGTTGAGGACTAAATTGGCATCAAGTCAAAATATTTAGGACTAAATCGGCACAAAAGCTTTAGAACTAAATTGACATAAATGCAAAAGGTTTAGGACTTTTTTGACATTTTTCCCCGAAATAATAACAATCAACAAACCAAATTGTGTGATGAGTTGATTAATGTGTGTGATGATAGTGAACACGATGAACACTAAGAATATATCACACAACTATTTTTTATAGTGTGGTTTGGCTTTATGTCCAAGTCTATGTCCACTCTCCAGCTAACAACCTGACAAAGGTTAAATTCCACTAGTAATTAGCGCTACAAGTGGCACGTGTTGTTCCTTTTACAAGATAGATCACACTGTAACGACACAATCATTGACTAAACTTACACTTAAACTTGACTATAACTATTACAAAGCCAACTTTTATAGAGAGATATCAATAGAGAGAATTTAGCTGCTCTCCAATTCGACCTTCTCTAAGCTTTGCTAATCCTCATTTATAAAAGTCTTCAATTTAACCATTGGAAACCTTCAGAGAGCCCCAACTACCTATTTGAGAGTCATCGGAGAGCTATGCCAAAATGGGGATTGCTCATACAATCACTTCTTTTGACTTTTGCAAGTTTCCTAGAATGGAGTCTAGTGCAATTGTCCCATTGAATCAGAGCATAAACCCACCAACTGCTTATCAGATATTTTTCCTGATTTTCAATTACGGAATCTAGTACTTGAAACAACTCTTTTTTGTACCATCAACGGTTATATTGAGAAGCGCATCTCACCATCATCATTGTAAACTCTTCATTAGCACGATCTAATATTCATTATAGCACATACAGATTGTGAGCGAATTGGTTGACCATCTTCAATGAAGATTCTAATGAAATGACATGCGATGGCGACCAATGATCCTTCCACCTTTATTAGTAACCAAAGACCTTCAAGAATATTAGCTTGACATAGGTACCTATAAGTCAACATGAGATACCACTCACACGGGTGCTTATTCACCCCAACCATCACAGCCTAGTTTATCATCTTTGCTCTGATACAAAGGAATTAGTAACATTTGTTAAGTTAGTTTATCATTTGCAATCATCATCATCATATTAGTACCAAAGACAGTTCTAGAATCATCAAAACTCCATAGGGATGTTTTCCCGACAAAAGTTTGCTCACTCTGTACATATATCTTGGAAACTCCTGAATACAAATTTTAGGATACACAGAACATTTGAATATACCATACAAATCAGATATATACACAGCTATATTTGTAAGGTTTTATATGCTATTTCAGGCAACGACATAGGCTACCGATTCCGACACTAACATTTCGAAGCCTGGACGCCCTATTTAAACCATGCAAATCGACCAAAAAATATATCATTTCTACTGAAAGTAAATATCCCTTCAGCAGCTATAAAAAAAAAACTGTCTTTTTCAATCTTCAACCAGTGTCATATCTTCTCATTTCACATCCACAGGTGAATCCTCGAGCATCATCTTCTTGCAATGAATGTTGTGGTCGCATCTCCACACGAAAACGACCATCTTGTGGCTCCTGGGTACAGATTCTATCCAAGTGAGCAAGAATTGATTACGTATCATTCATGGCGAAAATATCACAATGAACCTCTGTATAATTATGCTGCTTGTGACATCGACATCTACAAAATCAAGCCTTGGGAATTACTAGGTTATCGACCTTATTGGGTATTTTATGATTTTAGGTTTCATTTATTTTGCAAAAAATAAATGATTTAGACAGCACTTTTTTCTAAATCAATCTTTTGAAACAATTAATTAATGAAAAATATGTTCGTTATGGATAACAATTTATGTGTATAAACATTTTTGTCGATAATCAAAATATTTTTCGTTCATTTATTTTTGTAAGCGATATAAGTGATATTTTTGAGAAAAATATTTTCTAAATTATTTATATTTCACGAAATAAATGAAGTGTTATTTTTTTCAGTTATAGATTTGCGTTTCCGTATGTTGAACTTTTGCTTCTATTTTTCCTTTTCGGGTAAGGCCGACAGAGTCCTAGAATGGTACTTCTTCACCAAGTTGGACAAGAAGCGTCTCCAAGGAGAGAGAATACATCAATCTAACGGGAAAGGGGTTTTGGAAGGTCGCCGGATCCGAATGCTCCATCAAACAGGGCTCGCATGTCATTGGAGTGAAGAAATTGCTTGTTGACTATTCTCTTCGGGCATGAAATAATCATATGACTTTATCATGCCTAGGATGCATGTAAAACCCTAGCCCATACCATCTTTGTAAAAAAAAAAATGAACTTCTTGAGTAGCCCTTGGAGGAAACGACCCCGAACAAAAAGGCTCATCAAGCGACACTAAACAAGGAGGAGGGGAGGCCCAACAAGCAACCTGAGCCGAGGAGGATCGGCTCGTAGCTCAAAGTCCTTTACATTTTTCCAAAAAATTTCCCTAAAAGCAAACCGAACACCGATGTAATCATTTGGGATCTCGAATGTTTGGTTTTGCAAGCATTTAATTAGTGGAGAGTAAGTAAAAACTAAGGAAACTAATGAGCGAATATGGAATTAGGAAAAGTTTTATGCAAGCATTGAGATGAGAAATTAATCGACGGTGGAGATTGAGTTGCTTTGTCGCATTTGGTAACTCAGAATTTGGTAAGAACACAGATGGTACTTTTAGAATGTGGATTTTTTGGCAGGTGGTATATATGGTCTTAAGACGAATCCGTAGTAAGCAGCTTAGGATGTCGAAAAGGAAAAAGAGGGGGAAAAGAGAGAACAATTATGAAATTACCATAATACTGCACATCCACAAAAATTACTTGAAAAAGATTATTACCATTACAAATCTCAAATTGTACTTTCATAACACATTATCTCAAACTAATTTTTGTTTAACAAGAAATCTCAAATCGTACCAAGACACATTACCCCAAATTAATTTTCTTTTAACGAGAATATCAATTTGTCTCACAGAAAAATCCAAATCGGTATCTCTAACCCCATTCTACCCTATGGTACCATACAATATCTCATGAGAAACATCGTTATTTACACATGTGATAGATGTATACAAGATGGATTTGACACGTGTGCATTTAACAGAAAATAGATGTGGGTTTGGGGTACTAGTTTAAGATTTTTTTTAAATGAAAATTAGTTTGGAGTAAATATGTCATAAGACATCAATTTAGAATTTTTTGTGAGAGAAATTAATTTAAGATAAATATATCATGAATTATTAGTTTGAAATTTTTAACGAAGTTGATCTAAAAGAAGGCAGTACAACTTTCTTATGAAAGGCAAAAAGTATCAAAGCAGTACATGTACGACCCTGTCATTGTGGTCAAGTCTTTCCACATTGGGAAAGTTATTTCCAGCCTGTCATTTCAGGTGACCACTAATACAGAAGAGGAAAGGCTTCATAAATGGTAACATACCCAATGTTTCCACCTTTTGATTGCCATGTAAGTATGCTATTCAGATGCATAATATGATTTTAACAATAACACACACAAAAAGGCAAAAAGAGTTTACCTTCATTATTGGACCATAAGAGCTCCATAAGAACAATCAAACTTGCAATTGGTCCAATCCTAAGCCAATCATTAGTATGTTGAGTTGTTTTAAAATGTTTGTGCATTTGCAGTTATTACATGACAATACTTCATATTACAAGAACTAGTTTGTTGCTACACTTATTTAAATGCAACATTGGATCATGGCCAATTTTCCATATCTAAATTGGCAGAGTTTATCCAATGGTCAATATATTTTCAAGAAATGCCTCGAAAAATAAAGAAATTATTCATAATTCGTGGAAAATATTGGAATTATATTAGTCTTAAAATGCAGTAAGTATGTGACTACTACAAACAAGATTGGCAATGAGATATGTTTGGAAGGCTGCATTTAAGTATCGCTCGGTTGTAATGATAAGGACAACCTAGTTACTAGTTTGGTGCTTAATGTTGAGGCCAAAGTGGCCTATTTAAACCAACGCAAAGCATCGTGACCAATTGTCATCACAAAACTAATAGCTTGCATTTGAAGTTGCAAACTCCTTCCTCTTCATTCTTCAACATTCAGCCCTTCCACAGTAATTTCTTCTTCCTCATTCCTCATTCTTCAACATTCAGTCCTTCAACAGATCATATCATCTTTGTTCATATTCAAAATGAATTCTCAAGCATCATCTTCTTCGATGCTCGCACCAGATGCCTCCTCATCTTCTGTTCCGCAGCAAAATAGCCATCATGTCGTGGCTCCTGGGTTCAGGTTCCATCCAACGGAACAAGAATTGATCTTATATTATTTAGGGCGAAAAGTGTTCGGTAAACCCTTATACACCGATGTGGTTCCTGACATTGACGTATACAAATTTGAGCCCTATGAACTACCAGGTGACCTCCGTTTTTCCGCCCTCATCTATGCTTAATAGCGTCAATATAATCTTCGTGTCATATGATAGAATCTCATCTCCTATTTTTTCATCTTGAATACCCAATAATATTTAGTCGGGTTATTTAGAATATTCTCTCTTTCAGGAAAAGTTGGAGGAGACATCGAATGGTATTTCTTCAGTAAGCTGGACAAGAAATATGAGACAGGAGTGAGACTGAATCGATCTACCCCAAGGGGGTTTTGGAAGGTAACCGGGCCCGAATACAAAATCAAATACGGCTCCCGAGTGATCGGAGAAAAGAGGTTTCTCGTGTTCTACGACGGGCATTCGAAGATGGGGAGGCGGACGGACTGGGTATTGCACGAGTATCGCCTGACAGATGCATCACTCCAAGCGACCCAAGTATACGGCTTTTTCGTGTTGGATGTGTATCATTGCTCGTTCCTTGTCAAGTGAAAGGAATAAAGCAAGTGTTTGAACTGAAAAGAGTGTTTCTTTCGTTATCTCACAGGCCAAGGAACTCTATGCAGTCTACAGGTTATTTTGGAAAGGCAACTCGGACCCATTCCCTAATGGCCCTGCACCTGTCGCCGCCGTGGAGGAGGGAGAGCGAGTTCATGGCGACAGCGCTGTTCCAACCGCTGTGGTTCTTCAGGTTTGATGAGCTCTTATTTCGAAGTGCCGATGTTATTGAAGTGTTCAGACATTTTGTTTAGACCTGTCTCTTCAGTCTTGTTGTCAAACATGTTTATTGCGCATGCACGAAACCCTAACGCTATCGAAGCCTTTTTTCTTGCGCAGCTTTTGGAGAAACTTGGACCGGGCAAAAAGAACCCGGAGACGGCACTAGCTGAGGCGGCTCCAGAAGCAGCACCGGCTGCTTTGGCCCTGGTTATTCACGATGAAGCCCCTCGGGAAACTCTTGATCTCGTGACCAGTTTCGACGCCAAGGGTCAGTGGGAACACTTGAAGGAGACTTCGTCCGTGGGGGAAGACACGCCGACCCGTCCAGGCAAGAGACCCAGGCTTGCTGAACCTGATAGCCTGCGAAATCTTTGGTCGAGAGGTCAAGAACCGAGCAGCTCAAATTCTGCAGCGGGAGCCATCCCATCACTGACATTGAGCTTGGCATGCCCGTCGTCGGAAACAGCACCTGAGCAACGAGAACAGCGACGAATTGCGATGCCGCAACCAGTTCCCCAGCAATACGGGGCGCTACTGTACACAGCGAGTGTTCAAGCCCAGGCAAGGATTCGCCTAACCATCGAGAGGAATACCGCTAAGCGTGAGACTTCGAAAGACCAACGTGCGAAAGATTCTTAACGGTCACAGTCCGATGATTTGCGCCGTGATCGAGGCATTGGGAGGAAAATTAACTCAACCATTAGAGCTTAATCATCGTTGCATCATGTTCTTAAGTTCAATGAGCAGTTTCCCTTTGGCCCTTGTTGTTCTTTTTTTTTTTTTTTTTTTGGGGGGGGTGGGGTGTTTCCCAGAGTTCTAAGCAATAGCTCAAGTTCTTTTCCTTCCAATAAGTGGCCGCTAATAACTACTGCATCATTCACCTCTTCTCTTCCTATTTTCACCATTCACTACTACCTTGATCTATACACTGAAAGTTTCACTCACCCTAAATTTCACAGAATTCACAGTCTCGACTTTTATTTAACTCAAAACCCAATACCATGCCTTAGAAAATCGACGAGCAAAATTTTCAAACAATTCCTTTGTCTTCTTTTGCAATTCGATAATATATTTATTTTCAATTTTTAGAGAAAAAATCAAAGGTAAAGATTAAAAGTAGTGTAAGTTTATCAGCCGAAATAAGCCCTTTAGATCTTGAGAGCTATTCAGGGGTGCACCTACATTAGGTAAACCCAGCCTCAGTTAGTCATCATACCTTATAGAGCTCCTATGCTCAGTTTGGGGGACGATTAGTTTATGGGAAGAAAGTGAAGTTAAGGAAAATTTGTTTGCAGGACTTGGGATAAAGTTTAATCTAGGTGGAGAGAGAGAGAGAGAGAGAGAGAGAGAGAGAGAGAGAGAGAGAGAGAGAGAGAGAGAGTGTTTTTCTCTCGCATTTGGAAAGTCATCCGAAATGGAAAGCAAAAACAGGAAATATCATCTTGCATCGTTGGCAGATGTAAGTTCCCATTTATAAATTCTCTAATATGGTAAGTGTGCACTAGTGATATTTGCTGGCACTTTTAACCGTGCACGTTCATATGAATCTAGAACTAACATGTCAAAATAGGTTTCCAGTTTTTCAAATTGGAAATTGAATTGATTCGATACCGGCTTGAATCGGGTTACTTTTTTTTTTCTTGCCGCACTTTGTTTTTTTGGTGAATTAAGCATCATGTTTATTTTGTAATTGTAACATAAAAATTTCCTATGAGAAATTTAACAATTCATGGAGATACTGCTAATCCAAACATGCTGATGTTTCTTTATCTTTCCTTCCTAGTTTTCAGTGAAAGACCTCTGCTATCACCTTGCACCGGGGAATGTCTCTAAAGAAAAATTGATGGCACGATTCCGGTCAGAAGAGCTCAGAACATTCTGGCTCGTCCCATACCACTTTCAGGCTCCGCTGAGCTCAATGAAAGTGGCTGCTCTACACGAAAAAACCATCATTCTCTATTTGTCAGCTAATCAGCAATTTCTTGCCTTGCGATCTCATGATCAAATAGTACCGCAAATTATGGAATTCGACCTTGCAGGGTTGGATTTGTTAAGCGGTAAACAAACAAACATATACCAATCCCATGCACCTAGGGCCAAGAGAACAAAAAAATCAAACATTCGACGAAGCAATGGAAAACGAAACCAACGTAGAAAGAGAGTGTACCTGGCTCAGAGTGCGCTGATTGACGGCTGACCGACGAAGGCGAGGCCGCAACCTGCAAGACACAGAGAGAGAGAGAGAAAGAGGAGACGGCATTGGCGAGATCAAGGATGAGATGAGACAGCATCAGCAAGACTGAGGATGAGACGAGACAAGACATCGTTTGCAAGATTCGAGTGAGAGAAAGATCAAAGGCCCCGCTAGAGAGAGCCGAGACTCTAGAGAGTCTGAGAGAGGGAGGGCAGGGAGGGGGGCGCAAATCTGAGAGCGAGAACTTGAAAAGGAATATAAGAGATCCGCGAATCAACCTTGAAACCGGTTCCACTAGAGAACCGGCCTCGATAGAATCGAACCAAGTTTCCCAAGTTGAACGATGCAGTTGTTCACCCCTAATTATTAGCATTGACGAGTACATATGTGGTAATTATTTGGAATTTGGTTAGTAAATTGATTATTACTCTATCTAAGTATACTATTGGAAATTGTATGACATTGTATTTAGCAACATTCATTTGTAGCTATCTTTCAACTCATGATTAGCAAATTTTGCAACAAGTTCGTATATTTTCATTTTATGCAGTACAAGTAGTATTACTATATGTATACAAAAGCACATGTGGATAAATTATCCTTATAACAAGTAAATTCTTGAATGTATTAGTAACATTATAGTTGCGATGAGGGATTTTTTTTTTAAAAACGGGTGGAGAAGTTCGTGGTCCGTGTGGTAAGAAGAGCAATAGCCAATAAAATCGTTGGTGGTACCTAGTAACTTACAACTATCAATTAGTTATTTTTGCAACAAGTATTTTCTCGACAGTAAAAATGATAGTAGTAACGTGTATGTATCTGAAAAATTGAAAAATATTTAATAGACTACGAGAATCCACTATATAAAATATATTATTGTGAGTTTTGTTTGATATTGTATGGAGTTCATATTATCACTTCAAAATCCGTACTTTTCAAGTGAAATGGCGAGATTCGAATCAAATATCAACAGCACCTAAATAGGCTACAAAAGTCACTAAATCATATTATGTTAAATATTGCTCGATATTGCATGGAGTTCATGTTATCACTTCAGGATATGTACTTTTCAAGTGAAATTGTAAAATTGAACCAAATATCAATATCACCTAAATAGAGCACGAGAATCGCCTACATGCATATTATCATTCTAAGGCTTCATTTATTTCACAAAAACACTTTTTGGGAAAACATTTTCCGACGTTTGGACCGCATGAGAGAATGAGTTCATAGAAAATATTTTCCTAGTCAACAGAAAACCTAGCTGAATTTTCAAGAAAATGATTTACTCTTTTAAAAAATTAAAAATTATTTTTCAAAATATAACTAAATATCAACATTCAAACTAGAAACTCTATGCTTGGGCATAGGAACCCCAACACTCACTCCAAAGCCCTTGCCACCAAGGTCCATCAAGGGCAAGCTCGAGTCCAACGAGTTAGGCCTAGGACTAGCACCTAGGCTCGATCCATTGAGACTATACCTAAATTCCAGACAACCTTGCCCAAGTCCAATGAAGTCGACCTTGAGAACTTGACACCCAGTACTGAGTCCATCGTGGTTAGATGCGGGTCCATTGAGGTTGGGTGCAAGACCTCGGCACTAGGGCTTGACAAGTCCATTAAGAACGGGCTTAGGACCCCAACGCCTAAGCCCAAGTCCACTGAGGCTGGCCCAAGACCCCCATGCCTATGTCAATGCCCATTTTCCTAGTGCGCATGCCCTAGTCCATCAAGGTCATTATTGAGACCCCTACACTTGAGTCCATTTTTTCCGGGCTCAAGTTCATTGAGGTCGAGCCTAAGCCATTGTGGGTCGAAGACCTTAGTGTTGTACCTAGGTCCATCAAGGTTAGTTCCTTGACCCCGACACCCGAGATCAAGATTGTGACGCCCATGCCCAGGTCCATTGAGGTTGATTATGGGCGTCGGGGCTAGACCTTAATTGATCAAGGGTCCCGGCCATAGGCACTGGGTTCTTGGGCATAGCTTTGTTAATTTCAGCTAAATAGATTATGAGAATTGACTATGGAAAATATATTGTTCTAACTCCATTTGTTTTACTGAAAAAGAATGATTAGGGAAATATTTTTCTAAAAATAATTGTTTGTATTGTTTATGTTAATGAATAAATGAAAAATATATATATCTTCGAGAAAATGTTTACGCATAAAGTATTGTCGATAATGAAAGCATTTTCCATCGGCTAATCATTTCGAATAATACAAACGATTATTTTTTCAAAAAAATATATTTTTAAATTATTAATTTTTTTCGAAACATATCAAACTTAAGTGTCGGTCGACATGGCATGGATTCCATGTTATGACTTCAAGGTCAACAATGCTGTTTCACTTTTAATCCCGTCTCCTTCCAACTTCTATCTGCAGCAAAAGGCCCACCTAGAAGCCCAAGCGTTTCATCGTCCAGAAAGAAGGGGCAAAAAAACAGAAAAACCCTCTTTTTCTTGTTTTCCTTTCCAGTTGCAGCAGGTCTCGATGATAGTCCCGAGCCGAACCTCGTCTTCCTCAAAGCCCTCTCCCCTATCTCCAATACCTCACTCTTTCTTCTCATCCAAGTAAACTCCAAACCGTCTCTCTCTGAACTGCGCCCGACCCTTCTGGGTCCTCAGCGGCTTCGCTTCATTTGTAAGCTCTCGTCAGCATCCGCTACCGGAAACTTCCCGAGGTTCTCTCTATCTCTCGAGCTGCTCCGCCTTTGTTCTGTTGATGCAGATACCCTCTTGAGCAGATAGTCTGGCTTAGGTTTTGTGGGTCTTTCTCTTTCGCCCTTTTTTGTGGTGAAGTTGCTTGCTTTTTGGGTGAATCTGCGGCCCTTTTGTCCTTTGGCGTTGCCTGATTGTGCCCTCTTGTTTTCGTGCTCGGACTGAGTGTTTGTCGGGAATGTCGACCTGCATGTTGGCATTTTACCGCTGGATCGGCACTCCCGTTTGGCTTGGCTGCGAGCATTTTGGTGTGATGGGTTGCTGGCTCCTCGCTTTGATTGTTGTCGGAGTTGGACTGGACTTTGTGGTTGTGGTTTCGAGGATTGGACTTGCATAAGATGATTTTATGTAGGAAAAGTCCTTGCTTCAATAGTTGTGTTTCCTGTGCTGATGACTTGTCCCCCTTCTGTGATTGCCCTGCGTGAGATTTCACCGAAGATGTTGAGCTATGATCCTTGAACTTTGGGAAAAGGGGCCTTACTTTTTCGCCACCGTGATGATTGTAATCATCTGGAGAATGAAGGAGCGTGATTTTGCTATTCTATTTGGGGAACCTCGATCTTTCTTGGCAAAGGGGGCAAAAGACATTTTTTATCACCATGCCGACAACATTATAAAATGGTGGTCATTAAGAATCATAATGGTGACTATGTGTTTAATTTTCCCTCCGCAGCTCAGAGGATATTTGTTTATAACAAGTCTGACAGGTAAAACGGTTTAAGGCCCCAGTTGTCCTACGAACAGAGTTTATTGAAAATATCGATAGGTGGAGCGACTACCATTTTACTGAAGATAGATTCTTCTTGGCTATCCAGAGTACAAGTATAAAAAAATATTGGGAAAACTTTAGGAAACAAGGAGAAGTCGCTATTGCTAGCATAAAGCAAAGAATAGCCCCATCTTTGATGATTTAAAAAATTAAAATAGAAAACTGTATTTAGAGTATCAAGATATTGTGGAAGAGTGAACCTTAGTGTAACAATACTGTTTCTCCATTTTGAGGTATTGCGACAAAAGATTCCCTGGAATGTGGGGTGAAGCTGATTACTTTATGCAACTGCCTGTTTATCTTGGTGGTGCAAGAGTCTCTTTCATTGAGAGACCTTGACTGTAGGATAATCTTCATTAAGATGATCATGTGGATCTTATGGTTATGGATTGTATAATATCACGTCCTTCTGGCGTTTACAAAGGTTCTTTTATCCTTCAGGTGCATCTAATTGCATTAATGAGTGCTAGGTTGTGATATACAGGAAACGAAAGAATCTGCTTCGAAGATTAAGTCATCTAACTTTATTGGTTAATGTCTTACAAATGCACTGGCTGTGTTTTTGGGGAAAGCCGACTTAAGATTGAGTGATAGTTATTCATTTAGCTTGGTATTTTGGAAGTTCGAAGTTCGAAGTTCAAAGCAAGGATAAGTTTGTTGAATCTTGTTGTATCACGGATGGCATCAAATATGTGCCATGGGGTTTGTGCTAAATGTCTTACAAATGCACTGGCTATGTTTTGGGGGAAGCTGACTAAAGATTTGAGTGATGCTTATGCATTTAGCTTTGTATTTTGGAAGTTCAAAGTTCGTAGCAAGCATAAGTTTGTTGAATCTTGTTATATCACGGATGGCATCAAATATGTGCCATGGGGTTTGTGCCAGTTCTTTTCTTTTTGCACTAATATTTTAGATGTGATATAGAATAGACAGTGAGAACTGACTTTGAGTTGAGGGGAATGTCTCAGAACTAAAGAATCTTTCATGCAACTCTATCTGTCCATCTCTTGTAAAGCTGTACCTTCTTTTGCATATACAGATATGGGTCCTGAAACGTCAACACCTTCAACATCTGCAATTGCTGCAGCTCCATCTGCCCAAAAGACCAGCTCCACTGCTTTGGCTCCTGGGTTCAGATTCCACCCAACAGACGAAGAGTTGGTTATATATTATCTTAAACGCAAAATGTGTGGGAAATCGTTCCGCTTTGACGTGATAGCCGACGTGGATATCTACAAAACGGAGCCTTGGGACCTTGCAGGTCATTATTCTGTTGTTCCTTATTCTATCTTCAGATGTTTTGTTGTGTTACATGGACTTAGATATATTTAGATTCTGCAGCTCTTTGGCACCTTGCAGGTTACAAATGTGTTTACTTCTTTCGTCTCTCATCAGTTGTATAACTGTTGAATTATATGGACTTGGGGAAGTTAAGATTATGCAAATTTAATTGGCAGTTATCATTCTTTCTTCGCTCAATAATATTTAGATGCGTTAGTAGTTTTCTTCTGTGACTGTACCTAGTGTTGTACAGTGTTATTGCTAGACTACATGATGACTTCTTGTCTTGCCATTTGTTTCAATTACTCTTTTTTTGTTTGGTATTTAGGCAAGTCAAAGTTAAAGACTAGGGACCAAGAATGGTACTTCTTTAGTGCATTGGACAGGAAGTATGCCAATGGGGCTAGAATGAACCGGGCCACTGGCTCTGGTTATTGGAAGGCAACTGGAAATGATCGCAATGTTCAACATGACTCACGTCCTGTTGGACTGAAAAAGACACTTGTTTTCCATAGTGGGCGAGCTCCCGAAGGGAAGCGAACAAATTGGGTCATGCATGAGTACAGGCTAGCTGAAGAAGAGTTTATTAAATGTGGTACTATCAAGGTACATATTGGCAATTGGCGTCCAATCAATAGCTTGTTAGCTTTCCTCTGTACAACTTCAAGTTATTAACTGTCTCATAATAATGAGCAATGTCGCGAAAAAGAATAGATTTATTGTATTTTGCTTAGACTCCTAAAACTGACCTTCACCCATTAGAAATTGCTGACGATACTAGATTATAACCTTTTTTTTCTTTTTTTTGGTGGAACCTTGAGATTGTGTGACTATACTATATATCTTGAAATTGTGACCTAGCCCTTTTTTATTTTTTATTTTTTTGGTCGAGTGACCTGGCCCATTGAATTGCAAGGAATTTAAGGCCATGGCATTTTGATGGAGTTACATTATGATATTTAATGTCCATCTGTCAGTTCGTTCACCAATGAATGTAGGTGCAAAATGGTGGTATGTTTTCTTGTTGCTATTGTTGGGTCGGCATACAAATATAGTCAGTAGTGTGTTTCACCCAGTTAAGACTCTGAAAAAAATTGTATCAGACGCCTTTTTTCTCTCCCCTTTTTTTTTGTGGGGTAGGGCTTGTTATGCAAACCGTCCTTGCCATGTTAATCATTGTTTTGTGTGTGTAGGACGCATATGTGCTTTGTAGAATATTTCATAAGGCCAATTTAGGGCCACCAACTGGTCATCGTTATGCCCCTTTTGTTGAGGAGGAATGGGATGGTGAAGAAAATGTGGTTCCAAGTGTAGAGACCAGAGAAGCAGTTCCTCAGGAAAATGGCATGGTTCAGGTTTGCATTGCCAAATCTGATTCTTACGTTATTATACTATGTGTATTATTCTGTCAAGACAATCTTTATTTTTCGTATTGTCGCAACAAAAATGGTGATAGGGAAGTCCATGGGCCAGGTGGTCAGCTCCAAGGGTGGAACCTGGCACCCCTCTGCAGGGGGCTGTTTCAGAAAATTGGAATGGGGAACTGCTTTTGGGTGTCTCCTGAGTGTTCCCAGGAACCGGTCTTATTTTTTTAGACAAAAAATAGAAATAAAACAATTGAAACTTTCTCGCCGAACCAAGTTTATATGACAACCAACCATCAGAACTTATGATCAAACAAACTTACCTGCAAATCAACTAATCTAGGAAAACAAGCAATGGAGACAAGGCAAATAATTTCCAAAACAAGGATGAAATATAGAACCTCAATTTGTAAAGATAGAGCTGAATCTTATGCAAAAAATGAAATATCACCAAAAAAGAACCTAAAAAAATAAATTTAAGAAATATAGGCAAGAAACACGGTTCATAGTGAATGGAAATGGAGAACAGCATAGACTATAAGCTGTAAACAGAGAAAAAATTTTCTTAAAAGAATAACGATTGAGAAAAAGAGGAGGGCAATTTCATATGGCAACAATGTTAAACATGATTCGCATTGGTTAAGCAAACTTGATTAGTGAGATCCTGCGAACTCATGAGCTAAAATATGATTTTAATATCACCGAACGTGGCTGTTGTTGGTTGTTCGAACACTTGGTTTAGTGGTGGGTTTATGAGGGCTGTTCATACTCAAGCCCAGAGTTCAAGTTTCCACAGCTGCACTTAACCACCAAAAACCCTAAATCATGCCCACTCTGACACAATTACTCTAAACTTTTTTCTATGACACCAAAAATCCTAAACTTGCACCTGTGTGACACATTTACCCTGCGACAAAATTCTGTCAATGAGAGCTGTTAAAAATCTGCCTAAATGGATGCTCGAAAGGAAACAGTGTTGACATGGCACCCACGTGGCTTGAATGAAATAAAAATGAGGTTGTTTTGGCTGAAAAATCATCTAACAAAACATTGACATAGGGTAAATGTGTCATGGTGGGCATAGTTTGGAGTTTTTTTATGGCCTTTTCCCTTATTATTGTCATAATTCTTATTTTAAATATCATTTCATAAATGAGAGAAAACCAATTTGGAAGCTGGTTCAATGGGCGGTTTGCTTCCTGGTTTGAAGCAGTGGCTTTGAAGGTCAGAAGGGGAACCTTTTAGTACTAGGACCCAAGCTAGATTCAAGAGTCACGGGCTGGAATTGAATTGCCAGGTTTGTGCAGCCCATTTGTCGTGTTATCCAGGCTCTGCTTGTAATGCCCTAATAATCCTCGTATGCCTGTGGGGATGATACAATTAAATCTTACATGAAGCTAGATTCGAGACTGTTCAGCAGGAATTAAATCGATAAGCAATCTGAAGAGTTCTTATCTGAGTGCTTATATTATGTCACTTGATTACTACAGGAAATGCTGCCTCGCACGCCTCCTGTATGCCGTAATGAACTTCCAACTAAGACCCAGTGCCTTCTGGCTGTTTGCAAGAGTGAAACAATGGGTGAGACTATAGATGATCCATCTGCAATATGTCCAACTAACAGGGAAACTGCACCACTTCTTCATTACAAACGACGGAGAGATATTGATTTGAACTCCATTGATTCAACTGGTTCGGAAAATTCACCCAAGAAAACTGAAGGTCCTTCTTCATCTACCATGACAACAGCAAGGTCGGCTATGAATTTGACATGTGGATTATCGACATTGGTGGAGTATTCTTTGATGGAATCACTTGATATAAAAGAAAGACAAGAAAGACCTCGTTTTCCTCTCTCGACTTTTGCCCCTCCCAATTTCAATGCGACACTGCCTCCTGAATGCTTAGACTTCATTCACAGTTTACAAGAGGAGATATATAAGGTGTCCATTGAGAGGGAAACATTAAGGCTTGAAATGTTGAGCATCCGGTCAATGGCTAATGTTCTTCAATCCAAAGTTGATCATCTGACAAAGGAGAACGAGGAGCTGAAGCGGAAGGTTCAAGATGCTTAGTTGCTGCTTGATGGCTTTGACATTGTAGCTTTGCTCTTTCACCTTCTTTTCCTTCTTCCTGATTGTTGTAGTGTTGTCTATCAGTGGCCTTCAGAAGTCAAGTAATTCGATGTGTAAGTCATTGTAACTGTAGCGTTTCCGCCTTTCTGTGGTTCCTGTCTGTCGTAAACTTAAAAATACTTTGAACCAGATGGACAATTGATTGATCCCTGGAGCAATCCTTTTGTTATCGGGGTCACACATGATTTATTTTTATGGAGTCGTTGCTACTTCTGGGGATACCGACGGAGGCTATGAGTTTGGCATTGCTAACTGATGATATTTCATTGAGTTAGTCGGTTCATTGCTTCTCGCTGTTCAAGTGGATTGATGTCCATATGTCTTCCTTTATCCTCCTGTTTGTGGTTTTGTAGGTGGGTAATTGAAAGTGAACTTGTTGAGTTCTATCATCACTCTTCGTTGCGAAGGTTAATGTATTCTCTTATGTCAATTGGATGAATTTTAATCCTTTTCATCTACTGTATGCAGTCTGTTAAAGCAACTGAGCCCAGCAGTTGGTTCTAGATGTACTGGCTGAGTTGAGTTTACTAGTGATCTCGAAGAGTGATTTGACGGAGAAAACCGATGCTAGTTGGCATTGGCATGGAGAGCTTGGTGTGAAGTGGATCTCATGCCATGACGGGCTCATAGCACGGTGAGTCTGTTTCGCATATCTTATGAGATCCGATCTGAACCAGTGTGTTTTTTTTTTTGTCAAGTAAATATGTATAGATTTTCACCAACAAAACTATACAGCAAGGAGGAACTTGGAACCAAACTTACACTCATCAAGACAACTCTCCTTGGAACCAAACTTAGACTCATCAAGGCAACATGTGAGTGGAAGGGTGTCAAGTTCAAAACACAAAAAAAGAAAAAAAGTAGCAATAATCAAGAAAAAACCAGGATACACTATCAAAACAAAACAGTGTCAGTTGCCATCCGCACCAAAAATAGTCGGATCCAGGCCTGAACTTCGCTGCAACCTTCTATTTGATGGAGCATCCGTCACATAGTTAAAAGCCATGACTTTGTCTTTAACCGCATTGATAATATGGAGCTTCATAGACAGGATGTGGAGTGGTCGAGCATGGAAGATCATGTTGTTGCGGGTTTTCCATATAATATAGCATAAAGCATCAAAGGAGAACCGGGCGATCTCTTGATGAAATTCATTTCCTAGCAAGGCAGTAGTGGCCCACCCGATAAGGTCTCTTCACGCACTATTCTGCCAAGGAATATTACATTTGCAAACCCAGAACATAGCAAGAGTTGTAGAGACATGGCATCCAAAAAATAGGTGATTTATAGAGTCCGATTCCATATTACAAAAGGCGCAAACTGCATCCGAAATTCTCCCATAAGATAATAAAAACATTTGAGTAGGGAGTCGGTTTTTGGTAATCAGCCAGAGTAAAAATTGATGACGAGAGACTAGAGATCTGTTCCAAATAAACGAATACCACGGGACAAATTGAGATTTATGCTGAATTGTAGCCCAAGCAGAGGCGATAGAAAACATATTGGAGGAGTGCTCCAGCCATATGAATTTGTCTGGATCAGGAGTGAGTGCCGGGATTGAAAATTGCATACCCCGAAGTTCTTGCAAAACTCCTTGGCCTACTGGAGTGAAGAGATCCACCACTTTAGCATGTCGCGGCAATCCCGAATGATAGATAAAATTATTGGAGAAAACTGCATTTAACGACCCTTGCTGAAGCCACGGATCAAATCAAAGGGACGTCGAGAGACCATTTCCAATCCGCCATCTAAAGAATCCTTGGCTATCCTTCCTAAGGCCCAAAATTTTCCTCCACGCCCATGAGCAAAAAGTCGGTGCTGTGATATCCCAGAAAATTTTCCTTTTGAGGTATGTCGCATGAATCAACTTGCACCATAACGACTCCTTATCAGTAAAGAGGAGCCATAGGTGTTTCATCATCGCTGCCTTGTTACCATCCTGAAGCTTGAAAAGACCTAATCCTCCTTCTTCCTTCGGGAGGCACACCTCCTTCCAAGCCACTTTAGCTCCTCCCGTGCCTAGGCTAGGTCCCTTTCAAAGAAATTGGCGGCATATTTGCTCTATCTTATCCAAAACCGAGCTAGGCAATATAAATGTGCTAGCCCAATATATTTGGATTGCTTGAAGGACTGACTTAATTAATTGAAGCCGGCCTGCAAAAGACAAAAATCTATGGGTCCAAGATTGAACCAGCGTTGAAGAACGACAAAATCATGCCCCTAAGGGATATCAAATTGGAGGAAGTAGGTTCCTATTGGTTTTCTAATATTTGGTCAATGCCCTTCAGTCTGCTTGTTTCATGCGTTTTTAAATACCAAGTTGAGCCGTACTAGTGGACATACGTTCAATTCAAGAATATGCTGGAGGTGCTTGTGACTCTTTGGCGACAATTAGGCGTTTATTTCCGGGCTTTGTCCAGTAAATAATCAGGTCATAATCAAATCCTCTCTGGCTATTGTCTGTTGCTAAAATGATGATCAAGTCCATGTCGATATTCCCGCATATACTTGTCAGTGGCCGGCACCAGGAGACAGATTAGCAGGGATGGAATTCATGCAATGCGAAGCATAATAATAAAACAAAAAAAGTTTCTTGTTTGCCTCACTGGGACCAGTACATGAAGCATCAGACATGGATCTCCTCAAATGTTTGGAAGATTCCAATGGCTCGGTCCTGCCGCTCAAGCCGGCCGCTATAACATATGATTTCCTTTTCCAAATCGTGTCGCTAGGACAACGATGTTTACAATGACAGACCTTAATTTCGACGTGCATAAAAGACAACTGTGATAGCTCAAATATACTGCTTCTGCATCTGAACAGCCTCCAAAATTTCTTTCTAAGCCTCTGAGAGTTCTTGCCACCTTCAAGTGAGGAGTGGAAAATATGTCAGTTGAAGAAGGGTGGTCTATTCCCAACGAAGAAACAAGTAAAGGCGGCCCGTCAGTTCATAGAACAAGCGGTTTCGATCCAAAAACCGGAATCTTCAACTCTCTCGTCGAACTTGATGAGCACCAAAAAATCCCAACGGATCCCAACCTCGATGTTGCTTCGTACGTGCTCTCGCAATTCCCGCATGCTCTTGCCGAGTCGCGTATCGCACTAATTGATGCGGCCACAAACTGCCGGATCTCATATGCACAGCTCCAACGCTCCATCAGATCGCTCGCCTGTGGATTGTATCATACAGTTGGGGTCAGAAAAGGCGATGTCGTCTTCCTGTTGGCACCGAACTCGCTCCTTTACCCGACTGTATGTCTTGCCATACTATCAGTCGGTGCGATTCTCACTCCAGCTAATCCGGTAAATACCACATCGGAAATAGCTAAGCAAGTGGCTGATTCCGGAGCTAAGCTCGCAATATCTGCACCAGAAGAGCTACATAAGTTGATACCAACCAAGCTTCCTACAATGCTAACAACCAAAACATCGGATGGCACTTTGCTTTCTGTGGAAGAACTCATAGAATGCTGCGACCCAATTGATCTTCCCCTAGAAAGGCCGACTCAAACGGATACTGCGGCTGTTCTCTACTCCTCAGGAACCACTGGCACTAGCAAAGGCGTCATATTGACTCATGCAAACTTCTTGTCCATCATCTCAATACTTAAATGGTCAGTCAGTGGATCCTCGTCCCAAGACGACGTGTTCCTATGCTTCATCCCCATGTTCCACATTTATGGGCTTGCTTTCTTCGTGCTCGGATTGTTCTGCTCAGGAATCACTACAGTCGTGATGCAGAGATTCGACTTCCAGGCCATGCTCAATGCCATTACAGTGCATCAAGTCAATAACATCCCTGCGGTACCCCCGGTGATTCTTGCACTAGTCAAGCACGCCAGTAACATGAAATGTGACCTCTCGTCGCTTCGAAGAGTGGGTTCTGGGGCAGCACCACTGAGCAAAGAGGTGACTGATGGGTTCCGAGAGAAGTTCCCATGGGTCGAGCTGAGGCAAGGGTATGGGCTAACCGAAACTTGCGGTGCAGCCTCTTTTTTCGCATTGGATGAGGACGCAAAGGCCCATTCTGGATCTTGCGGGAGTTTGATACCACACTTCTCGGCCAAGATTGTTGATGTCGAAACCGGGTCACCTTTGCCACCTAACAAGGAGGGAGAGCTGTGGCTGAGAAGTCCTACAATAATGAAAGGTTATCTGCGGAATGAGGAAGCAACGACTGCGACGTTAGATCCTGAAGGGTGGTTAAGGACCGGTGATCTCGGTTATTTCAATGAAGATGGGTTTCTTTACATTGTTGACAGGATAAAGGAGCTGATCAAGCACAATGGTTATCAGGTTAGTTACCTCATCTGGCTGATCATTTTGGTTTGATCCGGCACGTAAACTAAGGCATACTGCATCTCTGGAAGACCAGAATTTAGTTTAATGAGAACTGAAAATTGAGGAGAATCCTCAAATGATCAAGTCATGGATCCATTCTGACCCGGGGATCATATATACGGTATTACAGGTTGCTCCCGCAGAACTAGAAGCTCTACTACTCAGCCATCCTCAAATAGTTGATGCAGCTGTTATACCGTATGTCATCTCTCTCTCATGTTGCACACATGAGCATGCATCTTTATGTGTACATGATATGTAGGTTAAGCAAAACGCTGATAATATGCAGACTAGAGGATGAGGAAGCAGGACAAGTACCAATGGCATATGTTGTTAGAGCATCTGGTTCAGAACTTACCGAGAGTCAAGTCATTCGATTCATTGCCGACCAGGTTTCTTATCAGTCACTGTCTACTACTTCCTTCCTTGCCCCAATAATATGCGGAATCAGAAGAGAACAAAAAGTGAGATTTTTCTGTGTATTCAATTGAAAATTTGCAGGTTGCACCCTACAAGAAAGTGAGAAGAGTGGGGTTCATCGGCACCATTCCAAAATCTGCTGCAGGGAAAATCTTGAGGAAGGAGCTGATTTCAAAAACCCAACAACAACTCAATTCTAGATTGTGAAGTGATGAAGTTAGGTGATGGTGGTCAGTGTGTTGTAATAAGAAAAAGAACTCCAGTAGTTATACAAGATCTTGCTACGGTCTTGACGTTTTACAAATAAAGAGTTCACGGTGTGCAATGTAATCGAAAGAATCCGGATTTTCAAGTCATTTCCATCTTCTGAAGTAATGGCCATCGATAGCCATTAGTTGTCCCTGTCATCCATTGTAACCTAGGGTGTGTTTGTTTCAATAAAAGTAGTTTCCCGGAAAGTGTTTTCCGAACTTTCCGCTGTTTGTTTTTCTAAAAACGATTTGGTTAATGGAAAATACTTTCCAGTCAACATAAATATTATATATTATTTTAGGAAAACGAATTCCTGTGCATAGAAAGGAGAAAACACTTTCCTTCTTTATCAGGTCTTTAGGTCATTTCCTTTTTATTATGTCATCTCTGTCATTTTCTTTTACTCTCCAAAATCTTTCTTCTTTTTTTCCAATCAACATAAATATTATGTATTATTTTAAGAAAATGAATTGGGAAGGGAAAAACAATTTCCCTCTTTATCAGGTCTTATCCTTGAAAGGGGACAAGAAAATGGGAGTAAGTAGGTTCTAGGTTGTTCTTTTTCTGCAAGTAATGTCTGGACGTTGGCTTTGGCCTCCTCTCAATCAACTTTTCTTGCCTTGTTTGCTTTTATCTTCTGTGCTTCCTCCATTAGAAACTTCACTTTCAACATCAGGATAGGACTAGTGCTGCCTCGAAGTAGTTAAGTCTCGTCTGATGAACTCGAGGACCTTGAAAATGTTTCATTGGCTAGCAAGTTCATTCGTAGGTTGTTCTTTGATTGATCAAGATAAAGCTTATTGCCCCACAAATGAGATGAGCCTCATAGCTGTGGCATAATTTGAAAGTGAGAGGCACACTAGTGTAAATTGTTTGTTCAAATGTTATTCAATCATTTTCCAAATGTAATCCAAACGCTTGAAAACATTTTCGATTATATATCATCAAACACAAGAAAACTAATCATTTTCATGGAAAATAATTTCCTGCAAAACATTTTCCAAAAATGATACGATTTTCACGAAACAAACTAGTTTCGTTCGTCGAGTATCACGGTTTCTTTTTTAGGACTGTCAATTAAATTCCTGAAGTTCAATGCATAGGATAATCCTAAGAGCCTATTTTGCAAGACAGTGCGCCGCATCATTGGCATCTCTCTTAACCCATGAGAGTTTTCCACATCAGGTTTTTGTTAAGCCAGTGATTATGGGTATGTTTAGTAACATTTTTATTTCCCGGAATAATTTTTTTTTCAGAAATAGTTCTTTTCTATTCTTATTCCTAAAATAGTTTCTCATTAAAAGAACGTGTAACATAAAGAATAGGAAAAGAATAGGAATGCGAAACGACCCACAAATATTTTTATAACATAAAATTTCTTTTAATTTTTTTTAAGATTTTTCTTCTTCTTTTTTTCTTTTTTTTCCTTTCTTCGCCGACAGCGACGGCTAGCAGCACCGACCAGTTAGAAGAGAGAAGAAGAAAGGAATAAAAGAAAATTAAGAAAATGACTTATGTCAATAATTATTCCCGGGAATAAGAAACTATTCTTATTTCCATTCCAAATCTATTCCCTAGAATAGAAAGTCCAACTTTCTATTCTAGGAAATAGAAACGCTAGCTGATGTTACTAACAGAATTTATATTCTTTTCTATTTTCGAGAATAAAAAAATAAAAAAATAAGAACATTAACAAAGCACCCTATATGGCAAGAGTGTGCGCGAGAATTACTTGACAAAACGTCTTTTTCATCGTACCATTAAAACGTGAGGGCAAGACTGAGGTAGAAGCATTTCGTTCTTAACGCAAGTTCTCGAGTGCTAAGGAGAAAGGATTCCAGGTGGCGTTTCGATTTTTGCCATAGACGTAAGAGAATTACATAGCAGCAGTGTCGAAACGCAGTTAAAAGCTTCTCATATATCCGAATATCAATTGGATGAATTCTTCACATGGGGGAAGAGTCATTATTTCACCTTGAGGTACCCTCCGTTAAGCGTTCAGCTATTTCCATGCAAAAAAGAAGCAACTAGCAAAGCAATAACAACGAGATCCAGATCAAACAGCAAGTGACGAAAATTTCAGCTCACGATTTTAGGAGGGTTTATGTTGCCTCTGTAATGCAGAGTTGATCACAAGTAGATGAATCTGTAAAATTTCTCAAAAAGAAAAAACAAAATACAACGCCATCCAGGATAAATCGGTAATCCATGACAAACGAGGATAATCTCCCAAGTCAAATGAATGAGTGACAGGATCTGATTGTGACGAGAACATATATTTCCAGATTGCAGAGACGGGAGAGATAGCATCGGAACAGAGAACAGCAACAAGATTCGATAAAGCACCCCCACATGCCATCCAAATGAATTTTTACGAGAATGGGATCATCTGAAAGCAGAAGATTAGAACATTGGCCATCCATCTTCAGCCCCTCAGAAATTTCTCCCATCAGTAATGCCAAATACTTGAGATTTGCCCATTTAAATTGTTGGGTAGATGTAAAAACCACAGATCTTCAGAAAATCTACGAGCTTGACATTGCAAAGATCCGATCTCTGTATCGTTGTACTGCAGTTGCTCAAGATACTATACAAACAATGAGTGACAACACGCTCCAACTTTGGGGCACTAGCCTCTTCAAATTTTATGAATTTCGTGGAGCCCCAGACAACCAGCCCAACAAGCCGCCAGAACCTTGTCTTGTGGCGGCCGCAGCATGCTCCATGTCCTGATCTAGTGCAGACTTTTGCTTTCGAAGAACTTCTACCTCACTTTCAATTGAGTGAAAGGATTCCAACACTTTCTGCAATTCTGCTATTTGTGCCTGCATATCATCATAATCAGTAACCATAAGTCGCAAAATCACAAAGAACAAAAAATTTTATCATAAAAATGACAATAAAGCATAGTGCTACTGCATAAAGTTAGAAGAAGAACCTCCAGTTTGAAGCATCTTGATCTCTCAGAAGTCAATTGACCTTGGACAGAAAGAAGTTCCTGAAAGGACACACAGAAAATGTAAAAACTTCCATCACTTGTGAGGAGATTATCATCTTACAAAAACTAGATGCACCTTTGAAAGCTCAGCATGGGTATTGTTGACTTCTTCTATCTTTTCCCTGAGCCTAGAATTTTCTTGCCTGGCTTCAGTAAGTGACAATTCCATCACTTTCTTGTCCTCTCTAACCACATCAAGTTCAACTGTTACATCTTTTTTATTCACAACTAACTTAATCGGTTCCTCTATTTCAGAGAAATCCAGTTTTTCAGACTTTGCCAGGGCATATGCAGCAGTAACAGAAGCTGCTGCAGCGGCTGCAGCTGGTGATTGAAATATCTTAGGACGTGAAGAATTTCTTGGTTTGGGTCTCATGAAAAAAATCTTGCATCAAAGGGAAGACATGAAAACCAAGAAGGAAAATGAAGTTACTATTTGATCAGTGTCAAGATGTAAACAACAACAATGAGACTACGCAGCAAGAAAATCACTTCTTGAAGATATATTATGAATTAAATTGTTCACAGGAATGCAATAAACATGAACACAGGTGTGCTATTAGTAAATGAATGTTCATAATCCAAGGTCCATTTTACACTGATGATTTTAAAATAAACAGCTACATATTGGTAACATCATAGTTCATGTCCATCCTACCAAAGCCTCATATTTCATCTCCATCCCTATTATTATCACAGCAAAATAAATCAAGGGCTACAACATGTATCACTTTTCAAGTGAAAAGTGAAGGAAATGCCCATTCCACTGGTAATGCATCGACTGGACAAATTTTGGAGAAAAAATACAACACATTCCATAAGAGTCCTGAAATCATTGGCCATGGAAACAAGAAGACATCCGGAAAACGGGAAAAAAAAAAAAAAAAAACCGAAACAAAGATCACACTTCTCAACCCCATCCAGAAAAGCAAAAAGAGGAAATGATCAGACAGTGATCTATATTCCTTTCCACAAGTAACATAAATTCAGCCAACTTTCACAATTACTTGACTGGGTAACATATGAATCCTTCACAGAAAAAAGAAGGCCATGTACATTATATTTCGATCTTAAAACTTCATAGAAACAGGGAAAATAATATGATTAGTATTGCTAATCTGCTCAAGTTCCCATATATACTCAAAAATTTCTCATAAATATTTTATTACCCAGTTGGACAATTATCCTGCGCATAAATAAATTGAAGGGGAGGTAAAATCTGCATCATGATTCATCCAAGGATAGGCAACATGAGTCAACTAAAACCTATACTATTCATATTCTCCAATACCTCATTTTGATATTTGCCATTGTAGCCACCAAATGCAACCAAATGTGTCTCGCCAGCGATAATTGCCGAGCAAACACTGAGTCCCTGCTTCCAAGTGAACAAAAGCTAGGTATATCAGACAGTAACCAGAAAGAATTACTAAATGCATGTGAAAAGAAGATAGCTGTGTTAGATACACAACATAGGTAACCAGATATAAAAAGTTCTTTTTCTTTCTTGAAGGATTTACAAAATTTAAATGGAACAGAATGCAAAGACAGCAATAGAAAACAACAGAATATTGACCTCACTAGCAAGGGGATCCCTCTCCTTCACTGTTGTCAATGTTGACCAGACAAGTTTAGGCATATTTAACATCAAAGTCTCTGAGCAACCTGTAAACCACTCATTACGTAAAAATCTGGAGGGCTAAATCATGGAATTGGGAGGATCAGAGAAGAACGCCCACAATTCAGTTCAATATATCCTACATACCACTCTTGTTATCTCCACCACCGACAACATACCAGCTCTCCCCAATGGGAACACCAGCATGACCTGCTCGAGGAGTAATCATATCACCCCGAATTTCAGGTTGGGACCATTCCTTCTGCAATACATTGTCATATCAAATATTTAAATGTCATATACAGTGAAGGTGTATTGTCTATTTCTATAGATCAATTGTCTCAAAATTTAAGAAAATATTTTGATAAGTAGTAAAGGATTTTGTTAAAATAAAATATTCAAGTACATCAGAAAGGAAACAAGGGAAAATACCACCAAAAACCTCAAACTATGTCATTACTCTAAACCTTTTTTTGTGATACTAAAAACCCAAAACTATGCCCATTGCTTTGTGACACATTTACTCTCAAACTCTTTGGTCGAAGGGCATTTTCATCTTTTTTTTCTTTTCTTTTTTGTCCTTCTTCTTCTTTCCCTCCGCCAGCCATGGTGGAGGGAAGCCAACGAGGGCCGCCCTCGCCGACATCAAAGTCAGGCAAGGGTCGGCCAGATCACCTAAGTCGAGTGAGGGTGACCCTCACTAGCGTCAAGCGAGGGTAGCCCTCGCTCAACTTCGATGCCTGCAAGGGCCACCCTTGCTCGACTCCGATGCTGGTGATGGCGGCCCTCACCGGCCTTCCTCCACCATGGCCAATAGAGGGAAAGAAGAAGAAAAAAGAAAAAGACGAAAATGCCCTTCAGCCAAAGAGTTTAGGGATAAATGTGTCACACGAGCACAAGTTTAGAGTTTTTTGTATCATGAAAGAAAATTTGGGGTAAATGTGTCACAGTGAACATAGTTTAAGGTTTTTATTGTCAAAAAAAAATTCAAGGTAAATTTATCCCAAATGACATAATTTGAGGTTTTAAGTATCACAAAAAAAGTTTAGGGTAAATTTGTCCCAAATGGCATAGTTTGAGATTTCTAGTGGTATTTTCCCAAGAAAGAAAGAACCCAAAAAAGGAAAGCATCCCAAGACTACAAGAAGTTAGACCAAGACGTCCAAAGCCAAATAAAAGAGTACAACACAGAAGCAACTAGAGATTCTAATCCCTTAAACAATCTTTTGTTGTGTTCCTTCAAAATGCACCACATGAGACAAAGTGACGCAGCACTCCTAGACTACTTAGAATGAGCTTCCACCATAAGCATTCCATCAGCCAAAACGCTGGATGGCATGACTTGGCATGCCATCTTAGACAAGCTAAGGATATGATTCCAAAGCTTAACAAAAAAGTCAAAATGAAGAAAGAGATGATCAACACATTCGCCAGAATGCTCGCACATGCAACACCAATCCGTAAGGATGACTTTACATTTCCTGAGATCCCCAATATAAGGATCTTAATCCAAGTTACCGTCCAATAGAAGAAAGAGGTTCAACAAGGTATGTGGGGAAGCCAGATTGCTTTAGAGGGGAATGAGCAAGGGGAGAAATTTCCAAAGATAGAGTAACATGATATAACAATAGATTTCTTGTGATTATCTGGGTGCTCCCACCATCTGGTCATCCCCGAAACCATCAAGTTTGAACGAATAAAGAAGATCCAAAAGGGAGTAAATTAAGGAAAGTTCCCAATCCCTAAAGTTCCAGATGAAAACAGGATTCTGATAAATGAAACCACCCTCCAAAGACATATAGTCAGAAGCCATGGCATCCTTATTGATTGCTAAAGAGAATAAAGTAGGGAAAAAGAGATTTAAGAGGCACTTCACTACACCATACGTCAATGCCAAAAAGATACTCCTGTTCAGTCTCGAATCTCAAACTTAACGCAACGAAAGAAAGATCCTCAATATGTTAGGCTTCTCGATAATAGATGCCCAAGGGATGACAAGAACATGCAGTGGCACAAAATGTGTGAGCTTGTTATACCAAGGTTTAAGGTCTGAAGTGAGACCAAGTGTACAGTCCTATTAGTTTCTCACAAAATGTGTAATACTTGTTGGCAACCTCCATATCTCCTATGGAATTTCTCCAACGATTACCTCTGGAGAGACCATCAACGACCAACAACTAATAAGTACACCTAATTTTAAAAAAAACAAAACAAGGCTATCTCTGATATAGACTAAAACCCACGAAGATCACCTCCGCATCTTCCTTGCCTATGCAAGCTTGGTGTCTCAATAAAACCAGTAATTTTCATCATAGTCTAGGGTATATAAGCATCTCTACCATTAACATATAGTAATTCCAACAGATGATAGCAATGAAGATACACAATCCTATTCTGCAGAATGGTAGTCAGCAAATCAACAGATGACTTGAATGAAGATATATAGAAAAAAATAATTCAGAGATTCTTTGATTGCTGAATTGTAGTACTCACCGCCTGCAAGTCCAATACATGCAGATCACTGAAGAAGATTGAGTGAGAGCACCCACCGAAAACTATAAGATAGCGATCACCATGCACTGCAGCGGTGTGATCAAATCTGGGAGCTGGAGGTGTCTTCCTATCAGCATGAAAAGATACCATGTAATTTTTTTTTTTAACAGTTTCCAGTATAAGCCAACAACATGAGTAAACATTTACGTTGCCTCAAAAAGTTCCCAGCTCATTGTCTCTAAGTCAAGGATGTGCACATCATTTAGTAGTCGCCTTTTCCTGTCTTCTCCACCAAAAACTATAAGCTTAGATCCAACAAGAGACACAGAGTGCCCCCCTCGAGCTTCCTGCAATATAAATCAAAGATGTGCAGAAACCAACTTCAGTTACTAATTTAGAGCAGATGAAATTTATTCAGGATGATCTGGAAAATATCATCCATTAAAGGTGGATAAACAATTTAATATTCAAAAAAAGAACAGAAAAAACAGGAAAGACTCAAAAACCATTGCAGCAGTTTCAGTTGATAACTTACTGGAGCTTTTCCCGAGGTCTCCACAAAACCACATTGAAGCGATTCTAATTCAATGAACCTCACTACAAGAACATGGTGCACTATTCAAGATGTATAAAACCAAACTCCAACTTTGGAATAATCTTAAAACCAAAGTACCATACCTGGCATACCATCAGAGTCATGCTTTGAGTGTCCACCAATGAGAAGCAGTTTGTTTCCCCATGTGATCTAATGAAATGCATAAGTCACCATCAGGCTTTCCATAAGCCATACAAAGAATAATCAGATTATAAACAGATTTTGAAGAGATCCGCTTACTGTAGTGTGACCTGAGGTGGATAGTAGAGTTTCTGGTGACCAATTATCAATTTGTGGTTCCATCTTTAATCTTACACTAGACCATGTCAAACTTTTAAAATCAAAGGCCTACAAAAGCAACAACCAAACGCATGACATACAAGATATAATCAATCAGATGTAGGTGGATGGAAATGGTGTGTTGAGTACCTGAACATCAGACAAGTATCGACCATTTCGACTTCCACCAATGATGTAAAATTTCTTATCAACAACAGCTGCAGCATGCTATATTACACATGATAACAATAACTATCAAGATAAGGCATTAGATCACAAGACGAACACTACATCATAAAAATAGATGACTGAAAGGAAAACAGGTAAGATAAATATATTTTACATTTCTAAAGGATCAATTAACTAGTATTTAACCATTACCTTGTATCGAGCAGATGGCCGTTGCCCTGACACCGGGAGTGGTACCCACTCATCATATGCCAAATCCGAGCACCAACTGTCGATATCCATATATTTTCTTGTCTCTTCTGTCCCCATAAAATATCTGCAGCCATCCACAGAAAAAAATCAAATGTTGGAACATTTTACTATTTTGTATAAAATGTAAAGACTGCATTCACAACTCAAATAGTAAGATTACCATGATCCTTTCAAAATTTCTAAGAATCAGATATTGCATAATACAGGAGATAAGTATGATTATCCAAATATTGCAAATTTGAGTAGAAAGGAGGTCCGAAATTGAGAAATAACTTTTAATCACACACCCACCTACATAAATAACTACATAAAGCAGTTAGACAGACAGGAATTGACTTTTAAAGTGCACGTGAGGGTGTTTGGTGAAAGAAGTCCACATTGGGAATGTAGTGTAATGCGAAGTTTAACATATCATAATTGGGCCATAACATTGGCTAACTTCTTAGCGAAGATGGGTGCAACAGAATATGTAAATAAGCTTAGATTTGGGTTCGCTCTTGGTGATCTCTTTAAGCAAAAGTATTGGGTTTATGCTACATCGACCCAAAAAATGGTGGCGATGATTGATTAGTGGCCTACTCCCAATGTGTATCGGTGTCTAGTAAATATCTCAAGGAAAGAAAATCTCTGATGCAATTCCCTATTTGAGATGGTAGAGGGGGTCCCTAGCTTCTCGCCAAGCTTCGTTGGACCAGGATAATTGAGGTGGCTTTGTAGGGTAGATGTTTCCATCACTAACATCTTGACAAACTTAGCCGAGCCAAAATGGAGATTCTTGAGTTGAGATAAGGTTGGTGCAGAAGGATACCTAGATTATGGGAGAGTGAGCCAAACTTAGCTGAGCCAAAATAAAGATTCTCGAGTTGTGATTAAGGGGGAGCAGGCCTAACGCAAGTGGCTTGAAGGTGCTCATGTGAGGGTGGTAGGTGAAAGAAATCACACAATGGGATGTGTTAAGGTGGAGTAGGTATTAGTTGGCCCAAACGCATTGGCCTAAGCTTTTGAATAAAAGTGGGTACAGCTGGATATGTTGACGAGCTTGAATTTGAGCTCCCCTTAGGGATCTCCCCAAATGAAGTTATCGGGCTTATGTTGCACGTCCCAACATCAACACCATCAATTGTAGAATTTATCCAACCTTTCGTTGATTGCATGTCATGGTTCTTTTTACATATGCTCCAACACAGATCTTACAAGATTTCAACCTTAATCCAGAGTCCAGGGCACATTGTATAATTCAATTCAACCTTCAGACATAAGACTCTTCTTGGAGAACTAGACCACAACGCGGAGTCAGAATCAAACTCTCATCATCTAATTAAGACTGTCCAAAACCGGTCAATTCACTATCTCAGAGTAAGCCGATTATAGCTGAGCATTCAGGACCGATCCAAACACCGGCTACATAAACACACATTTAAACAAGAAAACTAGCAATTTCCGAATTCCGACAACAGGTTAATTCCCAAGCAAGCATAATCGACCAGTCGCTGCATTGCATCACGCCGCTCGCAGTCACGGTCAAACCAATAGACCGAGATCGCACATTCTCGGCATCATTCGCAAACTTCGACAGCAGAAAAACTGCGCATGCGATACGCACACATTCAGCTTAAATTTGAAGAAGTGGCTCACCGAGACTTCAAGCAATCGTCCGAGAATTCGCGGTCACCGGAGCCAATCGGACGGCGAGGTTCAAGCGGAGAACTGGATCCAAGCGGCGGCAGTGGCGGCGGCCTGTAGATCGAACGGTGGCCGGGGCCTCCGGAGAAGCGACCGCTCGAAGGACCACCGTTAGATCTGTCTCCGCTCCGTCGGGCCTCGGGAGAAATGAAAAATTGATAGAGCACTGTGTCGTGCAGACCAAATTAACCGTACAGTAGGCCGACGGAGCGTTGCCTCGTTGGCTGGAAGAGAGTTGACGCTGACGTGGCAGCGATATGGGCTTTCGATGTCGGCCCAAGTTGGGGTAGGCCAGGCCCGTCCAATTGAAGCTTGGGCCCATATACGGCTTTGGGGTAATGGCTAGATAGGCTCACGCAGAAAGTGAAGATGGATCTGGAAACTTGATTGGGATAGCAAGGGCCCAATGGGCTGATCAGGCACTTCAGCTCTGGTTCCCATGCTTAAGTCCATTGATTTGGTAACTTTGTATTCTATTACGTGTGGTAATTAAGATTGGTCCATCATCTTCGTCTTCCTCGATGCGATCGAATCACTGCACGTGCAGCTTCTCTCGGGTCCACAACCACCTTGGGAGCTAGCATAGAGCCATATGTCCCCGAATAGCTACCTTGATATGTATGAAATAGGAAACAGCTACATTCTAATAGAGATTAGTCGAGTGCTCAAAGAGTCTCGAACACCCTATTAGTATATAAAATTCATTACTTTCTACATTGATACGCTGAGTGATGTAATGCGAACTTGGAATACAACCTGCATGTGATTCGTCATATCAATTTGCAAACTAATTTTGTGAATCCATCAGTATAGCATGTTGTTCGATGTTAATGCAATTATTTGTGAGAACACACAAGATCTCCATTGGTCATGACCTTACTCTCTCACTTTCACTCGTTTCCACTCACGATGTTCAGTAGCTCTGTATTGTTCATTCGAACCATTATTTCTCGTTCAAATCTTGTGAACTGTTTTTCAGTCGAACTATTCTTATAAATTGCTTTTGTCAAACGAATTCATTCATTCGTTTGGGAGAGGGAAACTAAAATCCGAGGGAACTTGTCGAACTATTATATACCCGTCTGAAAATCTCATCTTGGGTTTGGAACAAACTTGAAGAATAGTCGAAACTCATCGAGACAAATTTGGGACGGAGTAGATCGCCCCAAAAGCATCGTTGTGCTTTCATCCTTAAGCTTAAGAACTGCAGCCACGTTGTTACGACTTAAATACAAGACCCAATTCATCAGCTTTCAGAATAGACAGTCGATTTTTTAACCGTTCGACGTAGTATAAGAACTAGAGATTTCAACTACGATGATCCACCGACTTTGCGCAAGACATGATTTGGTGAAACTGGCCACGAGTACAAGTCCACCATTGTTAACACAGAGCAAGGTCGACAAGAAGCGACCCGAAGAGTCAAACGACGCGAAATCAGGATAATCATAACGATAGCGTAGTAAGGGTGGTGCGTGCAATCATGCATTCATACTATCATGGCGAACCGAAGAAAAAAATGGCGGAGGGGAGAATGAAAGAGGAGGCGCCACCTGTCATACGGCAGGCGTATTTGTGAAGCAAAGAGAAAGAGACGAGACCATTGGCACCACCACCGCACTAGGCCACCATTGCTATAGATGCTGACAAAGGAATTTTGGGTTGGTGAAGATGACGGTGGATAGATTCGATGTGCGTGTGGGGAGAGGTGTTGTTGAAAACGAAATACACGACTAATCTCTCTCTAATCATACCCCCATTTATATGACTAATCTACAATTTCATCGAAAATGACATCAATTCGGGAAATGAAGGTAGGTCTTGATCCTTATCCTATACTTCCCGAGTGTATTCGCGAACGATCTCATTAGGGTCTGTGTTTATGCCATATATGTTCTCTCTGGTGAAATGATCGCTCGAAGAAGAATGATGTGCGATACAAACGCAAGCTTTTTAGGGTAAGAACGAGGGGATCGACGTAAAAGCTTGGGGCACATATGATCATCTCTTCGTTTTCTACGGGATCAAGACACCTGTGCTCTCGACAAGCCATAAGTGCAAATCCACCATCATGCACAATGCAACCTTATACAGCAAATCGAAAACATGTCAATATGCAACTAATTAAATGGCCAGAAACCAAGCGACAGGTGTTAACCCAAGTCACTACAAGTGATCACTAATTAGTGGTCAATCACAATAGTGCTCAGAAAATCAAGCAACGCTTTTTTTATAAAGCGTTGCTCCGACAGTGTGAACTAGCTGACCTCGAAGAGGGAATACTTCTCATTGGTCCCCCGGCCTATTTTTTCCTTCTAGAATTTACTTGGCAGAGACTTCAACAAGTCAGTAGTGGAGGAAAACTATATATTATACTCTTCAATTTTCATGAAAAAAGGAAAAAAAACTGAGTAGACGACAGCCCACCACCATATCCCAACATGACAACCCACCAACAACACCACTAACGAAAACGTAAGGGCGTGTACCTCTTACATTGTCCTCATCATCATAGAAAATATTATTCATAATATGTTAAAGAAGTTACTAGAAAGAAAGCTTACGCATATGTATGCACTATAAATAGGGACCCTACCCTTAAGTTTGGTGTGCCACGAACACTTGTAAGCATTGGCTTATATAGAATTATCCACGCTTGCAAAACAAAGCGTTTCTCTTGTCCCACTTATAATCTTGCTTCGCTTTTGAGTCCCGTGCGAGATTGGAAATGATGGGCAGCCTTAAGGTGATAGGGGCTGCATTCTTGGTTTTGCTGCTTTTGGACATCGCCTTTGCTGCTAGGTCGATGCCAAACGCTGTGCTGAATAAGAAAAGTGGAGGAGGTGGCGGCGGTGTAGGAGGAAAGGGCGGCTCCGGCTCAGGATATGGGTCTGGGTATGGCTCGGGGAGTGGTTCAGGCTACGGTGATATTGGAGGAGGTTATGGTGGTGGAGGTGGTGGTGGTGGTGGCAAGGGCGGAGGCGGAGGGATTGGCGGCTCAGGTTCCGGGTATGGGTCAGGGAGTGGCTCCGGATATGGGTCCGGGGGAGGGAAAGGGAGTGGAGGCGGTGGTGGCGGAGGTGGAGGAGGTGGCGGGGGAGGTGGAGGGTCGGGATCGGGAAGCAGCTCCGGCTACGGCTCTGGCTCCGGCTATGGAAGCGGTAGCGGATATGGGAGTGGCGGCGGAAAAGGCGGAGGTGGCGGAGGAGGAGGGGGCAGTGGAGGAGGCGGTGGTGGCAGTGGGGGCGGCTCGGGCTATGGGAGTGGCTCTGGGTACGGGTCAGGGTATGGCGCAGGGTACGGTGGTGGTCCCGGCGGAGGATACGATGATTCGCCGTGAGTCGGAACGAGTTACTTCATTTCTTCTGGTTTGAGCTTAGAACATTTAGTATATTTGCATTCCAATAATAAATGCGCATAGGCTTCTTCTTCACCGAGACGCAGCTTGCATGCATGCACTTGTTGTGGGGGCCTTTACGTTGCCTCGTGTTTAATCAGTGCCTGTACTTTGTTGTTCTTTTTATCTTCTTTCTTACATGTACAACGTTAAAAGAGTTGTCACTCTTAGATGGCTTACCTCCTTATTAATAAAGAGCATTACCTTGTCAAATTACTTGACTGCAGGGTGATGTTGATATCAAGTCACTTCAACCGGATGCTTTCGCGTAGAGTGTACTAAAACGATCGGCTATCAAAATCGCTATACCGGTCAGAATGATCACCAAAATGTCCGTACAACAAGCTAAATATGTTCGTAGCCATAAAGGTCAAAAAGAGCTAAGGTTTTTGAAGGGCGATTTTCCTCGGCCATCATTCTTCGAAAAGAGAATAATAAGATTGCGAGATTATAGGACCAAGTGTTCAAACTAGCAAACCACATTGAAACATGAAAAAGAATCGAGAGCCAGACTCCACCTCAACGACCGCTGTTATTTGAGAATGAACGAGGCATTGCACGGGTTTCGGCCAGAAGGAAAAGGCATCGTGTGGCTCTAGACCACAACCAGCACATCCTTCGGCCAGCATCTACACTGACCAATTTGACAGACAAAGCCAAATAATACTATGAGCAGAAGCAAATATGAATTGTACTCTGAATCCTTTCCTTTTCTTCTGGCATCGTTTTTCCATAAAACAATAACTCTAGGATGTATCACTTTAGATAGAGAATAACCTGCTCAAAAGCCGAGTTAATCAGTCTATTCGGGGAAAGAAACGACACGAATTTCCTACTACAATTTCCTTTGATTTAAATAAGCAGATACTATTTGGAAAAAACGAACTCCCCAAAAAGAACTTCCCGATCTCACTCTTCCAATGATAACCCGTGCATCACCTGCCAACGAATTAGACCACGAGGGATTTTTAAAAAATCAGCGAACTTGTGGACAGACTGAAGGAGGGTCCACAATTTTTTTCTACAACAATAGACGGAACTTGAGAGCTAATTCACGCCTTTCTCCGAGGCATACGCAACCTTTTGCATTATCATGGTCTCAGCTGCACGAATCGCTCTCTGTGACCCTGTGATTGTGACTTTCCTGCTCCAGACAAGTAGAGAAAAAGAACATAAACCCTCAAATAGTTGAGAGAGATTTATCAGAAAAAAATAAGGGAAAAAAAAAACTCTTATCAAATTTATGTACCTGTCAGTTGTCCCAGACATGAAATCGCCTCTATCTGATATCTTTATCCTGGCCCCGGTAGCCTATAAGGTCATTGTCATGTCATCTAATGCTCGACTGAGATTTCACAATGTCAAGTGACAAAAATTTCAATTGCAAACCTGACTGATATCCATGATATTCCGTCCACCTCGACCCACCACCAATCCAATGTGCTCATCTGCAATGCCGATAGTCATCGAGTTACTTCGATCTTCCTGCAGAACAATAAGAAAGCTTCGTCATTATTGCTATGATTAAACGAATCCCGTAAGATCTTTCATATTGATTTGCACCATTTATACATAGAGAATTAGCCGATTACTAGAAATTTGCCATTCAGAGTTAGAAGCCTAAGGGCTTGACATGAAGACAAGAGATATATTAAACATGTTGACTAGACCTGCTCAAATGGGTGGGTTGGGCCTGTGGTCAGGACTATGTATAATACCAAAGCTTGCTCACTAATAAAAAAATTCCACAACAATTTACAGGCTCGATCAGATTCGGGCCAACTAAACCCACTCGCTTAACCCTTCATAAACCTGAACTGCTGGATTACATGAGTGGCCAGTAACACACTAGAGTCACACAGCCAAGATTTGCCAGAAATTCAAACTTTGACTGAATGGAGCATGCAATTCCCATTTAGAGACATAGGCACAACGCAAAAGTCTATAGCACCTTGCTATGCTAATTATTATTTTCTTTTGGCTCGGCTGCACTTTGCTGAAAGTAAGCCCAGGTATAACAATAATAGGTCACTCCATTGTGGTCTAAGGTCAGGGATTCAAGTCGCGGAAACAGCCTCTGAAAAAAAAATGGGCAAGGCTGCACAAATTAGCCCTTCCAGACCCCACAGTGCAGCTGGCCTTGGGCATTAGGACGCCCTTGGCTGCACCATGCTAAACTCAAGTTTACATAAATATTCATCAAACTGAGGCCAATTCATCCCCGCCCCCGTGCCCCCTGGGGGCCCACATGGGAGCTCTCTTAACACTGCCTAAGAACTCATCATCACAACTAAAAAGAAAAGAAACTCCATACCATGGGGATGCAGAGTTTAGGGTAACACATAGCAACTCAATATGCAACTATATTAACTTGGAGAAATGAATTCTGTCATAAAGATTATCCGCACTAAGAAAATGGATGAACCTTGTTATTCTGAAACTTCCCTCCAGCTCCAGCCGGTCCATAGTTTACCCCATTATATGCTGCTGTTGCAACAGAAGGAAGTACATGTGTATAGGGAGGACCATGAAAACCGGAGAAGTAAACACCTAAACATCCAAGTTAAACAACTCACTATTCATTGTACATCACCATAACGGAATCAAGATCAATAAACAATACAGCTCTGCTATGACAATGATAATAGTCTATTCATTACAAGAGGAACTTGCTGAAAATTGCAGAAACATCAAACATGCAGGATATCCAATAAATCAACTCACTGGGAATTTGAACTGATTACTAAAGAGATACAACAATCAGTCCCTCCACCTGATTAAACCACTACTAGATTGCCTAGGCACTAGCTAAACTAGGAGAACCAGCAATTCAATAAACATGCTATAGCTTGGTCAAATAATCAATTTCAATAGCTTATGCATTGATTGTGGTAATCCATACATTTAAAAATTAGGATTTAGGTGACCTACACATATACTGTTTTCTTTTTAGTTTTCATGGTAATGAATTAATAGCTAATCTTTGATTTTGTAGGTCAGGATTGCTCAATCAAAGATTTAACTCTAAATTTGTTTCACTTCTCCAACTCTATGACTGGTTCATAATTCAAATCATTGCTCATTGTAGAGATTTGTCCCAGATTTCCACCAATAAGTATATCCATTTGAAGAGGCCAAGGCAGTACAGCATGAGTAGAGAACACTCCAGCTCCAGAGTGTGAGCCATATCTTTTAACATGAGAAGCTAGCAAAAATATGTTCCCTTCAGCCCTTGGCAATCTCCTTTTAACACTTCCAAGGTTAGTGTGAAACCAATTCATGCAGGTAAAACAACTCTTGTTTCATTGAGGATGAGACCAGATACAAGTAGATGGCTCTACAGAAGGTCAATCCACAAAAGAATAAAGTCCTGCCTAATATTTGTTTGATTCAAAGGAATCACTGGAAAAGCCACTAAAACAGCGATCCCAACCAATCATCCCCATGCAACAAACCTTATAAGGCTAAAACCACCAGATACAACAAGTATACATGGATTTACTGCCATGTTTTAGTCTGTGGACAATGTTTATCACATATCAATGAAGACCACATGAAGCATGAAGAGAAGGCTGTACTCAAAACTACTAAAAAACCATATTATAAACAAGAATCACATCCATAGTCTTACTATACACTATCAGACCAGAAACCTTTCCAGTCATTACTTCCCAGTTAGCATAACTGCCCATCAAACCCTTGATTTTCATGACGACATCTCAGCAAGTTAAGAGAATACTCAAGAACAGCTACCAGGACAAACATTTATTGCAGGCAACGCTTTCATAACAAATTAGGTAGTCTAAACATGACTTCAAAAGTAGCGTACAAAAGAGAACTTTAGAATCCCTCAAAGTTAGCCATAGGCATGGTGAGACAACAGTATTCTCCTTTTTATCAAAGTAAAAATAGCCACTTATAGTCATTCCAACTTTTTCTTTTATGAGGAAATTAACCCTCTCCTCTACCTGTCAAGAAGCATACAAAATTCACCATTAGAACCATGCTTTTGTTAAATGCCAGGGGAGATGCATAGCGAAGATTGTGAAAAAGGAGATTTGAAATACACAACCATACATTCCTAAGAATTAATAAAGACAAGAAATGCAACTTACAATTGGTGACAATAGAAAAGAAGCTACTAAATCCTAAATAAAACAGTGAATTCAGACAAACCTGCATATGAAAATGGCACATTAACAGACTGCGGATAGTGAAGATCTTCTGATAACTTCGAGAGGATCAGATCAACTGCTCGCATTTGTTCATCTAAAGTGCCTGTCACAGTCACTAGCCTATCGTTCAACCCATAATAATTATTATCCTGAGGAGATATTTTGATACCGGCTTGGGACTCCTCAATAAATGACCTGTTTGTAAGAAAAAAATATTAGCATGACATCTCCTTGGATAGATCACAGTAACAACAGGCATCATATGACCCAAGAAAATAAATTCACAATCGTTTAAGTGAAGAAATACAATTAGCAAAATAGTATAAGCCACTGTCACATGATATCATATTAGGTTGACCCTGGCCACCAACTGCCTACGGCATCATTGACAAACATCAAGTTTCTTCTGAAGCACCAATAACTTGCATGAGTAACAGATATTACGTGTCAAACTCTCCTAAAATCGACAATGACAAACAACAATAACTACCATTCTCAGAAAAAGCAGAAGCTGAGAGCAAGGAGTTTCAATAATCCGCAACAAATCAAAGAGAAACCCCATCAAATTTGGGAGTCCTACCAGAATAAAAAAAAAATGAAAGAGAAAGGTCCTCAACCTGGTCGAAATTCGTAAACAGGAATTTACACAGGCAGATCAGTCTACCTGGAAATAACCAGAATGGTCTTTCAAGGGAAATCGAGAAGACATTTATAGAATTCTTCAAAAAAATCTCAACTGCTTCAGGAGGTTTGATTGAGTATGATGCCATAGCTACCAGTGGATTCCCAGTACAAAAGGCAGAAGCTTTAGCTTTACTTCTCCAGTTATTATAAATCCAGCACTTCCAACTAAGCCTAAATTAATATTAGATATCATATAAGTGATTTTCCAGTTATGCCTCAGCTGTACAGAGTGTGCATATGAACAGTCAATTAACTTCCATATGTTTCACTTTCACAGAATCAGTACCACTCAAGCATGTCCAAGTTTCATTCTGTTAATTAGATGGATTCCATCTTTTAGGAAGTTGGTCCATGTAAAAAATCTTACACAAAGGGTCACACTGTCATCTTTCAAAAGAAAGCAAAGAGACAGAACTCCTAAATTGAACCTGGCAAACCACCATCTTCAAGTGGCTCCCACACGATCTCTAGAAAAGCTAAATTGTGGCTATACAACCAGAGAAGGCTCACTTAGTGTTGTTTAGCCATATAAATCCATAGCCTTCAAATACTTTGGTGAGAAGACGTGACTTATGAAGATGGCATGGTCCAAAACTGAATGAGAAAGCCTAGGAGACATGTGAAATCTCTGAGGAAGGACAACAAGTATTTGGATCTTTCAAGATCATAAACAGAATGAAAAATTAATGAGAAGATTGATGTGGCAATGGGCAAAGGCTTTATTGTTATCCAAAATGTTTTTACTGTTGTGGTACTAGCCTATGAATAGAAGAATGATTAACCCAGCTGAGCAAGTTCCCCAAATAACAGTATACAAAGGAAATGCTCCTATTTACAAAATCAAGGCCACTATAAAATCCAAGAAGCCAAGAACCACTAGTCTCTTGGGTTATTTCAAGAATGGAAGAGATACCATAGATCCTTTGTCAATCCTGCAAAATTTGATTGGCAGTTTCAAAGCTCTCAACAGTGAAAACGAAATTGAGTACTCTAGATAAAAACAATCACATGACATAAGCGCCAAAATAGCAAGGGAAAGACCATCAGGACGATCTCGTAAAAGCATGCTAATAAGATGTTACAACACTTCAAAGGAAGAGCATACATACTTTATCGTGGCTCCTCCCTTGCCAATTATGCCACCACAGAAGCTATTTGGAACAATTAGTCTCACTTTTGTTCTTGGATCAACATCATTGCCCTCTTCAAGATTAATCTGACCAATAAAACATGTGCCATTAATCTTCAGGTAGAATAGAACACAGCAGCGTTTTTAACTTAATTTACCTCGCTTAGCAATTTCGAGAGAATGAGTTCTACTGCCTTCAGCACATCATCAATTAGGCCAGATATCATGATAATCCTGTCCGTCGTCCCGGGAAAGAATTCTTGATTGCGTGACAACTGAATACGTGCTCCGGACTGTGACTGAAAGTCAGTAATTGTTGAACCCCCCTTTCCAATAACTGATCCAGCTGCAGCATTTGACACAAGAAACCTAATATATGTCGGCTTCTCCAAAGAATCTGCCAGCAGTAAGCACAAAAAGATCTTGATCAACATGATAGCAATATAAAAGTTAGGCAAATCAAGCCACTAGGCAAGTTAGATAATGGAGAAAAAAGATATGATTCTTGGCTTGAAAAATAAGGAAGGGCATAGCATGAACACAACTGTAAGTCATCCTGCACCATGTCTTTTAGCAACTTCAGCAGTTCATCTAATTCCAAATTCATCCAACACATTTTCAGGGGATAAGATCTGACATGCAATGGCCAAACAGTTCTACAAATGGAAATCTAAAAAAAGGAAGAGAAAGAGGAATTGGTGCTAGTGAAGTTAATTTCTACTCAACAGATTGGCAGCTTTTTCCTACCTCCTAATCAGAGGCACAAAATAACTTAATATGTTTCATCTGAAACGAAAGCGCACCATGAAGTTTTCAGCCAGATTTAAGCCCTAAAACAGTTATCTGCTTTAAGTCGAAGCCTAATATTAACATAAAGAGCATAATCCCACAAAGGCGGCTTCAGCCATGAATAATCAAAACTCTCAGATGTAAAAAGAATGACACACAACAAACCCCTCTCCGCATAATCCAAAATAAAGCTTAATCAGTTACTTCAAGGAAATCAACTATAGCCAAAGCAAGGGTACTAAAAAAATAATTAATGAGGTTAGAGAGTAAAATTCGTTAGTGCTCAGCAAACGGCTACAAGGATTATTCAGTATCATGTAGAGGCGATAATTTATGCATGAACACAAGTTGCCAGTCATCCCCCGATTACAATAAGATAGGATAGGGGCCAATAGATACTAACTTTTGCTATGGGGACGCGAGATCTCGTCAGACTATTGCCACATGCGTGTCCAATTAAGCATAAAAAATGAAAAAAAGCCGTCCAAATTCACGACGTCAAATACGTATAATCTTTAGGGAAATAAGCCGCTCTTTCAATTCCCCCTACTTTGATCCATTTCCGCGTACATCTGCATGAACAATTTGTGCGGTTCCTATAAACCAGAGTACATAAAGCACTACACCCCAAACAGATAAAGGTCGAACGGCTCGCAACCGCAAGACTTTTTCTTTCTCTCCGCTACAAATTACCTTCGGAATCGAAACAGATAACTCAGCTTAGGGTTTTAAAACCGCATCCGCATTTTCGCAATCGGACAGCCAAAAAAAGAACCCACCTCCCACCACCCCCTCCCCATCGCCAATCGCCATCCCGAATCGCGACATTCGCAGACGACCAGGCACCCCACTAAACCTAACGAACAAGCCCCCCCGCCCGCGCAGATTGATTCCGCGAAACGGCGGCAGATCAGGTCAGCTAGAGGGGAAAGGAAACAGCACCTGAGGTCGGGGATTTCGGCGGCGGCGGCGAGGACCGCTTCGGCGCGAGCTCCGGCGACGACACGTACGAGGACTCGTTCGACTCCATCCCCACCTCCGGCTCCGGAAGACGCAGCTCCAGCACACCCAACCTAATCTACGCGTATCTCTGAGACAGACAGAGATGTAGAGAGAGAGAGAGAGAGAGAGAGAGAGAGAGAGAATGTGAGCTAAGCCAGAAGCGACATTCGAGAATGCCTACGGAGAGCCGACGAAAGGAGAAGGTCAAAGCTCAAACGTGCGAGAACTCACAGCGAGAGAGAGAGAGATGGCAATGGCGTCGGTGCGAATCGGTGGTTTTTCTCCCGAGCGCAGAGTCGTCGCGGTTTTTCGGTTTTTCTAAAATGTATACATAAAATAAAAGATTAAAAAAAAGTGGCGAAAAAATATTCAGAGCTGTGGGACTGCTCCACGCCCTATCCTGTGCAGAAACTATCTCCTCGTCTCGTCCGTGGATATTTTGTTTCTTTTTTCATTTATTTTTTCTTTTCCTGAGAAAAATTGTTTTTTTTCCAGAAATTGTTTTATTTATTTATTTATTTATATCGCTGCTCATTTTCTTGCACGTCTGTTGCACATCACATGCCTTTCAGCCGCGTCCGAGATTTAAGATAAAGCGGAGAAACATGGTCTAGTAGTACTAAATTATTTTATCTTTAGATTTGACTAATGGGAACCTAACGTGACTGGACGAATTTAACGTGATTACCTCGGGGATGGCAGATATGCTGGCGACCAGATGAGCTCATGTTGGATTTTTCTATCTTTTGATTGAAGATATCGAATCCAAAGTTATTGTGATATCAAATGAAATGCTGAATTGGGTCATCAGTCTATACCTAATTGATGAATGCTCTCATTATGTTGGGATTAAAATAAAGCCATTATAGTCTAATGTTTTCTGATTTTAATTGTGCGATAAAATAAGCAAAGTACAATGTCTAACCCTACCCATCTAGTGACGAACAAGCTACGGGACCCTTTCCGAGTGTCGTCATCATCGACTTTTTCTCCCATTAAACTCCTTGACCGCCATTTCGGAAAGAAGAGCCTAAAACTTTCGAAGCAAAGCAAAATGATCACACATCGTGCCTGGTAAAATTGGTGTTAGGGCCGAATCCTTACACTTCCATTTTCTCTTTAGATTTTATGTTTCGAGAAAGCAGGACACGGTGATTAAGGAATTTAAGATTTTACATGGGCCAAGCTCTATAATTGAGCTCTCTCGTCGAGTGAGAGTTTCAATTTATGTTCTATTTATTTCACGAGAAATAGAAAATTGAAAAAATAATTTTCCTAAAAGTAATTGTTTATATTTCTTGAAATAATTAATTGATAGATAATTTATCTCTAAACATGATAATAAAAATATTTTCCATTTCATTCATTTTTTATAAACAATACAGTGATTGTTTTTAGAAAAACGTTTTCCAAATCATTTATTTCTCATATGACAAAAATTAAAAAAGAAAGTTGGTTTTCCAAATCGTAGTTGAGGCCTTGTAGGTGTGTCGTCTAGATTCGACTAAGGAATTAATGGATAGAAGCCCTTTTGTCCTTCTTGAGTATGCACGCTCCTTCCTATTGATTAAAAAGGACCTCGACCCTTCAAGTCCATAAGTATATTGCTTATATGTGGTGACTAGACTCTAGACAAGTAATTTCAACTTAAAAGCTAAATTAGAAGTGTGAAGAAACATTTTAATTGTAAGGAAACAAGAGAGACCGCACCAAATACTCACAATCCGATACCTTGAAACATGACTTCAAAAATTTGCCAAGTAACTCATTGGATTTATTGCAAAGAAAAACTCGTCCGTAAAAATATATATATGTCAAACACATTATATTAAGGTATATTCATAAATTGATTCGTTTGAAACAATCTCATCACGAAATTATTATTTGTGTTAAAAACTAAAATACATTTCGAGCACAACATATATGCATGATTACACACGACGGCTCATCATACCCATCTAAGCCCGATAGATTAGAATTACAGGATGATTAAGTTTAAAGCACACTTTTCTCCTCGGGTTGGCCTGCTTTGGTCTTCCCAAGCCCGATCAATTTTATGTGAAAAGAAGTTTTGATTTTTTTATTTTTATTTTTGGGTTAATTACGGGGCGGGCTTAGGGTAAGGATTTTCAGGCCCAGCCCGGCCCGCCCAAAGCAGGATTATAAGTTTTCGTAATAAAATGGGAAACTGTTTGGCCCCGAAGAAATTGGCATAACAAAAAACAAAAACAACAAAAAAAAGATAAAAATGAAAAATGAAAAAAGAAATTGTTTTTTTTTTTTCTTTTTCAGGAAATAACCAACGCCACTCATCCTCGGCCACTGCTTCCTAAGCTAACGACGGTACACTCCAGTTTCTCCATCTCTGCCGGGTTAACTCGCGAGTCGCGATGCTGCTTCCAGTTTGAATTCTCTGGACAGCTGCTCGAGCGATAAGAACCGACTCTCCACCGGAAATGGCGGCGTCGGCGACGACGAGCTCCGCTTCTCCTCCCTCCCTTGCCTTCTCCTCCTCCTCCACCTCCTACCCGCGCGCGGCGAGCTCCCGCAGCCTCCTCTCCTTCCGACACGCCCTCCTCCGCCCTGTCTCCTCCGACGGCGGCGGCGGCTCAGACGGCTCCTCCTCCCGACCTCCTCCGCTCCGCGTCTCGGCGGGCTCCAACCCTAAGGCCAGGTTCGTCGCCCGGAGGAAAGAGTCCGTCTCCGTCAGCCAGCTGGACCGGCCTTTGAGTAATGATAGCGGAGATATTTTTTTCTTTTCTTTTAGCTTGTTTCTGATTCGATGCCGGCGTCGGGGTGCGTGTTGTTGAAGTCGTTCGTGGTAGTTCGTGATTGGCGTTAGGGGTTTTGCAGGTGAGTACATGAGCTTGCCGGCGAGCCAGTACTCGGTGTTGGACGCGGAGAGGATCGAGAGAGTGGACGAGAACACGTTCCGGTGCTATGTGTATAGGTTCAAGTTCTTTGCATTCGAGGTGTGCCCTGTTTTGCTGGTTAGGGTGGAAGAGCAGCCCGATGGCTGTTGCATTAAGCTGTTGTCGTGCAAGGTGTGTGCTCTTTGTTGTGTGTTGATGCCTGATTTTATTGGTTTGTCCAATGTGTGATTCACATGCGCAATTAAGACAAGATTTCTCTAAATATACAAATTTTGAGCTATGAAAGTTTGACATTGGCCGAGTAGGTTCCAGTTCCACATTGACTTGTGTATATGTTGGAAGGGCGTGGTTCATAATTATGGCATTTGGTTGTAATGCGGTCTTTCTTCTCTGTTGGCAGCTTGAGGGCTCGCCAATTGTTGCTGCTCAGAATGATAAATTTGATGGTAAGACGTTTCTCAGTTTTCCCTTTCAACTTCTCCAACAAATTCAAAGTGCTTTTGGGTTATAAATTGATTCTTGACTACTTTCGGTTAATTTTTGTTGGAATTTAGCTCAAGAGAAGATTGATGGATTAACTTCTTATGTGATCAACATGATAAGAGTGCAATTGTAATTCCACATAAATTAACTTGTGCTGTTGGTTATTTTTTATCTGCATCTCCATTGCATCTCTTAGGTTTACTCTAGAAATGGATGTCAACCATTTGAAAGATGAAGTTACTCATCATTAGCAAGCTAATTCATTTGGTTTCTTTATCCAAAAACTGCAAAAGTGATGGATGGTCTCTCTAAATTTAGGTATACATGCTTTTTTCCAGGAGAACTTTGACACTGATTTCGTATGGGCATGCAGCTTCTATGGTGAACCGAATATCATGTGATAGCATTCAAAGGACGTCATCACTGCAGCAACTCACTTCAGACACAACTATTGAGGTGCTTCTACCTTATTTCCTTTTTATTAGTAACATTATATTGTTATATTGTCTTGCAGACTCGTGAAAGAATACTTACGGACTCTTAAAGTAATACTTCAAATTGTTACCAAAAACAGGTTAGCATCGACATTCCTTTTGCATTTCAAGCTATTCCTGTGCAAGCCATTGAATCAAGTGGCACTCAAATTCTCGAGCAAATACTCAGGATCATGCTTCCACGCTTTATGACGCAGGTTTTGATCTAGATATTCTGATTACTGCACGTAAAATTTTCTCTTGACTTCCATCAAACTGCTTCAGGATGAGTGCAATGGCACTACTATGTGCCTTGCTGATTATACCAAACATTGAGATGCTTGTTTGAATGATTGAATATGCTTGGGAAGTAGGAGTTCATGATACTTTTGCCTCCTTTAGGAGTAATGGAAAATCATCCATGTGGAAAACTAATTGCAGTGTGTGCCTATGGAACTTTCCAATTTTCCAAGGATTGGATCTCCTATAGGGAATATGAAGTTAAGAGAAAGGAAGGTCATTTCCTGTTACAGAAAGTTGTGATACACACACATAAGATAAATGGAAGATATTGCATCATGGATGGTGCAAGGATTGAGGATGTCTGGCTAATGTGGATTTAGTACGTCAAGCATGGTAATTTTGTATCTAATTAATGCAAACTTAGTGCATATCTTCCCTTAGAAATGATCGAAAAGATGACAATACCCATATAGGAGGAGAAATGTCAAAGCAATGGCCTATGCCAAGGGGCAGTATATGAGGCAATCGTGTTTACAACTATCAACTGTTAATGGGTTACTATTTCATGGTAGGTTTACCTATTTAGGTTTTGGGCCCCATATCTTTGAAACATTGTGGTTCTGCTGTATTTGTTTTTTGAGGCAAGAAATTTATTAAAATGAGCCAGTACATTAATCATATATCCCTGGAGGCATTCATATTAGAGTGCACCAATAAAACATATCGAGTGAGATTTGATCTGGAGATTGTGGAGGCACTACCTTTGTGTAAGTGATGTTTTATCAGGAATTAAGTGCCCCATTGAGTCTAACCAAAAAGAAGAAGTGCCCCATTGAGGTCTGTGATTCACTGATTCCCTGGGAAATCTCTTAACTCTGTGTTAAAGTTTTGGAACTGCAGGTAATCTGACATAGGTCTTTGTGTTGAGTACTCTCTTGAATTATGCTATGCAACTTCTTGAGAGATTTGTGCTCACTCAACATAGCTTGTGGCTTATGTTCAGTCGGAACGGATAGCTTAGGACATAGTAATGAATGGTTGAGTGATTGGTCTAGGAGGCCGCGTCTTCCATGTAATACTTCTTTAAACTTAGACTCATGACACTTTGGACATGTTGGAAGGGAAAATGTTTCAGCTGCAAACAAGATAACAGAGCCATTAACAAAGCACCATGAGGGATTGTTTCAATCTGAATAGATGATGGTTCATCTGAATGCTGTCTGGAAAAATGACTAAGTGAGAATTGATTGAGGCAGCACCCAGAATATGGATTAGACGTTTCGCCAGAGCTACAGACAAGTCCAACATTGTGGTGGAGCCACTGCCACTTGGGGATGGGCTGTTGATAGATGCAAATTCGGAAGATGTGAAAAGAGTTTTAGCACAAAGCACTGGTAGTTTAGTAGATTCTTGTATTAAAGTGAACTGATTGATGGAGTCATCAATCATTGCCTGCAGACAATTATGAATTGCTTAGCTTTTTGCAACATGAGAAAATGAAACGAAAATCGAACCTTGATAATCTGGCTAAGAGACAAATGCCAAAGCACCCCTTTAAAACTGCTCAAACATCCAGCTAAGGAGCTAAAGCCTAAAGAAACATTAGCTTGTGATAACTGAAGCTTTTGTTATGGTAGCACTATGTCAATTGTTGACAAATATCACGTTTCTTAACTTTGTGAGATAAGTACCTACACAACGTTGGTAAGCTTGCAATAGATTAAGGACTCTTTATTCTTCCATGGAATCAGAAGAGGAGATTACAGTTGCTCTACTCAGAGAGTGAGCAGAAGTTATATGCTCTTAACTAATCTTTGCTTTTAGACTAGTCTCTAGATTCGCTTGAACCCTAGTCATGGCTTTGAACTGGTTAAAAAGAGCTGCAGCATGAGGAGTACAGATTTGCCAGGATGTAGAAATTAAATTGTAAGCGTTACTGGGTTATTCTTTTAGTCTCTAAATCCATAGAAATTACCTTCTCTCTGGCCTATAAATACTGAGATGTTCACTTGAAGTCTCTTAATCAAGAATGGCAGGAAAAATCATAGTTCTCACCAGATATGCCGATGGTAAATATTTCTTATGACGGTGTCTAAACTATGATCCAAGGAAATTTCTGGTTGCTTTCTCCCCTCACTAGAATATTCATCTGTGGGCTTGTTGCCAAGACAAGCTTTTTTATGAGATCTCTCTCCATAAGAATTGATACTCCCTTCACATTGGCTCGCCACTGCCTCCTGGACAGGATAATTTAATGAAACTTTTGGGTCACTTGCTTTTTTGCTTCTCTCTTAATTTAAATGTTTTGGTTTATCCTATATTCATGTGCTTGCCTTCTTGTGTAGCTTGTGAAAGATTATCAAGCATGGGCTTCTGGTGACACCTCAAGGCAGCCTCTTGGAACGGGCAAAATCTGAATGGTAGAAGGCTGCACATGCTACTGTATCTATTGATAAATTGGCTGCCTATGTGAGTCAAGCACATGTCACCAGTCCTGTAGGATCCAACAGTTTCTCTGGTTTAGCATATGCAAATTTTTTTTGTTAGTTCATGGGGCTAGCCTCCGAAATTAGTGCAAGCAACTCGTGTATAGTGTTGTTCTAGCTTTTCTTTGGACATTCATGGGGATTATGCTTCACCTTTTTCCACAAAATGCATTCATTGAAATTCCAGTATGTTGGAAAAGCCGTTTGAATTAGGCCCTCCTATATTCTGACGTTCCACTTCAATCTCATCTCCACTTTCTTTTACTCCATTTGGTTATTAGATTGGATAAGTTAAAGATTTCTGGCACTCAGACTGACAAAGGACTAAAATATGGCATGATGGATGTAGCTTTATTACCCTGCAACCACCTTAAAGGAGACGAGGCAAATTGAACCTTATTTTCTGTGAAGATATAGAGCATTCTACATCGCTTCATGAATTTAGATTTGACTTCGGAAAGAAAATGAGTTGAGTTCTCCTTTGAAAAGTTTCTTCCTGATGTGTGTGGACATAAACTGAGTGCTTTGATGATCATAATAGCCAGATCGCATTGGTCTCAACAGTTGTAGGATATGTCTTACTTCCAAATGTTGTTAAACAATGCACAATCGATTTTGCTTTTCCTCCTCCCAAGCAGAAGTGAGCGTTTTTCCGTTTGCATATGCTTCTTACCGTAATCCATCAATGTGCAATGGAGTACAATTACGTGATCCTTATATAATAGAAGTCTATATGAACGTACGATGCTGTTGATTACATCCTGAGATGAGATCAGAACAACGGTAGATTGTCTGTCAAATGTCCCGACAAAAGGCATTTGATTTCATGAAATTTTGTTCAACAAATTAGGATGCATGAAATTGATTGTGGATGCTTCATCTTCAATTGATCCAATTCGACTTTTCACGTTGACCCGAGTTCTAGCTCAGGTTAATTTACCCATCTCTTTTACCGTGTGTTTTGTGTGCCCAAAAGGCATGGGGCAATATTGTATGATGCCATGGTTCCATTCGCTGTAAAACTATAGTCGCTCATGTTCAATGAGCTTGACTGTCAATCATATATCATACGACTAAATGATTGATCCCTAGGAGGCAGCGTACAGTACCATAATTGCGCCGAAAAATTGGTTTCATATTCAATCAACTGCTCCAAATTTGGCTCCTCTAGATGCAACCTAGTCTAGCTGAGATCCATCAAAGATTACCGAATTAAGATTTGTCGCAATTAGTACTCTGTAATCAAAGATAAAACTATGAGGTGACGGCCTTGGGAACACATAGAAGACGACACCGGAATGGCAACAAAGTAAGATCGGTGATGATGTTGACGGCATGTGAACAAGGAGGGCGTCCCAAGATCCCTTCTTTAAGTTGTCAAATAGTTTTCTCCTCTTTCTACAGTGTCTTTTCTGGTGGGTTGTCCGATTCCCATTTGTTATGGCATCACCTCAGCATTGTCCATTCCCTTTGAATTGTTTGTATTTGGGGTAATAGGAAAAAGATAAGGAGACAGCAACGCCCGAAACGACACGTGAAAGGGATAACAGAGGTTGCAACAAAAGAGGAACCGCGCATCTTTCTTTTTTCTGGTTTATTTACTAGCTCTAGTGAGATCTATAAACTTGACTCGTGGATTGAGGAACAGTTCACTTGAATGATCAGGAATGTGTCCACATGCACCCCGTGCATACATACTAACATAATTGGTGGCTTAGAAAATCGATATGTTGAATGATGTGACTGATTGTAAGTGAGTTCGACATCCAATGAAGTCTATCACATCATTTAATATACAAACAATTCGTATCAATTTGAGGAGTTATATTTAATGTATACAAGTAGGTATAGATAATGTTGTCTTTAATTTGGCATTCATGTAGACGAGGATGAGCATGTTCTTTTCGTTGGTTTGATATACCTAGAAACATCTTTATCACAACTCTAGGGAAAATTATCCAAAAAACCCTAAACTTACTATACTTTTATCAATTTAATTCTAAACATTTTATATTTTGCCAATTAAGTTTATCTAGCTAATTTTGACTGAAATTTGCTGATGTGGGTGCAAGTTGCCTTACATGACATGGTTGGCACTGACATGAATAATTTTTAATAAATTTTTTTATTTCTTTTTATTTTTCCCCTTCTTCTTCCATCTACCGATGGCCATGGTCGTGGGCTAACCTCATCTACCACAGGCGAGGATGAGCCTAGCAAGGGGAGTCCTTGCCCAAGCCAAGGTGGCCACCCTCATTTAGTGTCGCCTTCACTCGGCCGGCGCTTGGTGAGGCCGATGCTCGTCGCGCCTTGCTTGTGGCAGGCGAGGCTAGTTGGCTTGGCCATTGATAAAAGGAAGAAAAAATAAAAAATTCAAAAAATTCAAAAAATATGAAAGTATTATTAAAAAATTTTGGACTAATAGTTGGCCTGGCCAACCGTGTTGACCATTTTGCATAGCATCGCCAATGTCCACGCTAGCAATTTCAAGCCAAAATTTTTCAGATGGATTCAATTGATAAAAAATAAAAATATTTATAACTCAGTTGACAAAATTAAAACGTTTAAAACTGAATTGACAAAAGTATTATATGTTTATAACTTTTTCAACAATTTTTCCCCCACGACTCCACTTCATAATTTTGCATTCTCGTTCATTTGCATCTCATGCATCAAACTAAAATCAATAGTACTCTAATTGTCAGCATCACCCAAATAATCTCAAATCAACTAAGGAAGATGGCATCATCTAAGCTCCTAAATCAAGCTCGATCCCTAGAATCACTCAGCTCTTCTACTTCTTTCCTTCACTGCTCATTCCCATGGACAAGTAAACCACAAAGAAAACTACAACTCCAGGGAAAATAAATAAATAAAAACTGGATAAAACTACAGTCTCGCAGCATTGGATTCTGATCCTCCACCTGGGAAACTCAAAAGCTGGTGGGAAGATAAGCGAAGCGAGACGTGGTCTGTCCCCTAAAGAAGCCGCCGTTCCCCGACCAAAGGCACGGGACACAGCGAGCAAATATTCCCGTGAACACACAGCTCTCCAGGAGTAGAAACAACAGATCCCGGTCCGAAAGGGCGGGGACGACCTCTCTTGGCTTCTTGGAGATTGGACCCATTCTTATTCTTGCTCCCAGCAAAACCCTGGAACTCTGTTCCAGGGAGCTGCGGGACAGCTCTTCCTTGCATGGGGATGAACAGAAGAGAGAGAGAGAGAGAGAGGGAAGATGAATCATGGAGAGGAGGTGACGGGAAACCTAACGTGGCTGGCACCGATCCTCGCATCCCGATTCGTTCTTTGTCATAACTCCCGTGGACACACGCATATAATTGCCCTCGGATTTGGTGGTTCGTGCGTGCGGTGCGATCTCCTCGTTATCTCGTCCGATGCATTAATTTTTTTTCTTAGGTTCTCCGTATTGGTTCGGATTGAATATGGCTTTGCTGAGATGATGTTGACTTTCGCGTGCAGCTTTTGGAGTTCTTTTATTAGTACCTCTTTGTGCCCATGCAATTGGCCTTTCTATGCTTTTTTTTTTTTTTTAGTGGGTTAATAGAAATAAATGAATAAATATATATTATATTTGTACTCTTTCAACCGCCAGCAGTGTATTAAAAAATTTCTTTTTGTGAATATTATATGCATGTTGTAGATTATTACAAACTCTTCTCAAAGGGTCGTTTAGAAATTAGCACCTGAGATTTTATGTTAACTCTTGTAAATGTTAAGTCTGGATTTTGCTCGTAACTATATTGTTTGTTTTGGACCGGAATCTAGGTCCTGTTCGTAACAATATTATTCGATTTAGATCGAAATTCACACGGTTTTGTTTGACTTTCTATAGAAAATATATGATTACAAGTTAGGATAAGTGCTATCACACATATAACACTTCACCTCTCACACCCTGGCGATGTGAGATTCGATTCACTCCCCTCTCATTGGATTGGGTCATTACATTTCAAATGGTTAGAAACGTCTTCTCCTCGTTGCAAAACTAGTTTTTGTTGCGTTTGTCAATAAAGTCGGTCGCCGCATAAATGCTACTTAGGCAATCGGAAAAGTTTTCCATCCACTATTTTCAACCGAAGCAAAATTAGTTACGTAGCTCCTATGATCTCTTAATTACTTCACTCCATAATGAGTTATATTATTTGTGGACTTTCTAAATGCAGTTGATAAGCTATGATATCGGGTGTAATTTTGTGTTTCTCTTTGTTGTGAATTTTATTATGATTAACTGTCAAATCACGAATTAGTTTCTTCGTTTTCATCGATTCGATAAGACAATATGCATTGAAAAATCTATGCCTACTTTGTTTCAAGCACTCCTCGCACAATTATATTCAATAATTACACCTAGAACATCCGACGTTGATTGATTCATTTAATATTGAGATATTTTCTTCTCGAGTGCTAATGAGATTGTCTCATTAAGCAAGTCAAAATTTTCATTGATGAGAGATAAAACTTCTAATCTCGCTTTTCCCTCGTAGTTTAATTTTCTCAAATCACTTGTCCTCTTCAAGCACTCTAATGTCTCTTGTTTCATTGCCACAGATTTATGTATACAACTATAGCTTAGCAATAGAAATTGGCAATTAATTCCTCATTCGCCTCTTATAAGACGCGTCAATCGTGTAATTTTTTTTACACAAATCATTTATTGACTATCGACTTGGTTAGTTAATTAATAATTGCACACATGACTACAAGTATCATCGGTGAGAGAGAATACATGTACAAAGAAAAAAAAATAATCTAAGACTCCTATTTGTTTCAAGGAAAAATAAATTATTTTAAAAATATTTTCTAAAAAATAATGGCTTGAAATCTTGAAGTAATTAATCAATGAAAATTATTTCATTATCGATAAGAACCTATGTTTAAACATATTCATAGACCATGAAGATATTTTTCATTCATTCATTTTTGTAAATAATTTAAGTGGTAATTTTTTGAAAAATATTTTATTAATTATTCATTTTTTATGAGACAAGAGCATCTAAAACTAATCTTTTTTTAATCTATTTATAGGTATAATGAGATTCAAAACAATCGGAATTTCCAATACCCAAAAACCTTTAATATAACCCTAATGTGATCCTAGCTCCAAGTTAGCATTTTTATAAACCTGGGATGCTTTTCCTTTTTTTTCCCTTTCTCTTTCTAGCTAAAATAAAATAATTTATTTGAGGAATTTTAAGCCCCATACAAATTTAGTGGTTCGACAAGAAGATGCAAAGATCACGCACCCCAGAAGGTCTATCCACACATAATTAACAATTATCGCTTCTATCACACGCTTCCCTTCTCACCAATTTCAAAAAAAAAAAAAGAGTAAAGAAAAAGGAATGGGTAGATTTAATTACATATTAATTATGCGGGGGGTAAAGTGGATATATATTTATATATAATATATGTAAATTTAGGTGTATGACCTGAGTGGGTCAAGCATGGACTAGGAAGAAAGGCCAAATAATAAGATAAATAAATCCTTTTCAACTGCTGACAAGTCCTAATCTCCAAGCAATTACCAGCCAGTAATCATCTCTCTTTTTTTTTATCTTATTAAAAAAATGCAATGCTACGAGATTATGCATGATTTCGAGATTATGATATAAATTAAATCAATGGACCCCCCTCCCCACCACGCGCCTCCGACGTGCCGCTATCTCAATGTTTACGCCTCATCTAGAGGAGCGTGACCAATTTTATTATATTTTTTCCGAATTAAATGAAATTACCAAAAAAAACTATTACAGAATAATGGCACTGATGATGACATTCTTTTGACTTTCTCCCCTGGAGGGAAAAAAAAAAAAGCAGCGGGCGAAGAGAATCTGTGCCCTCCAATCAAAAAAAGGATATGATTATTTTTTGTATTATAGTGCATATAGAACATTAGATTAGACTAAAGCTACCCCCTTTTTCCCATGCCAAAAAGCATATAATAAAATTATTTAATTTATCAAAAAGCCACTTAAGTGGGGTTGTACCGATAAATAAAAAAATGTTCACATGCGACGCAATTTCTTTTTGCATCTGCTCTCGGAACTTGCACTGCGGGGGGGGAAAAAGTTGGATCACACGACCCATCATTAGTTTCCACGTGGAAATTGAAAGGAATAATCTGGATTATAATATATATATATATATATTGTATAGATATATCTGAGGGATAAGTTAAATTAATAAAAAAAAAAAAATAGAGTGGGTTTTGCAATCTACATAGGGGTGATGATTGTGTAGATGGGTCAACAGACATTCCCTCTTCCTGCATGATGTATTGCCTTTGTCTTTATTCGTAGGGTAGAACCTCCCTCCATCCAGGGTAGAATTCCACTTGGGAGGGAAAAAAACAAAAAGGATTTTTAAATTTCCATCAATCACTTGCTTATTTTTGCCGCTTTTTTTATCCCGACCTCTTTCACAATTCCTTATTTTCAATGGTTTATTTCTTTCGAGTTAAAATCATTGAATCTTATCAATCCATCACTGCAACATTCGATGACTCAAATATACATCATAAGCTGGATTTTTTAGATTTGGACTTTTTAAGTAACTGATGGAAAGCATACATATAATATGGGACGTAGTTAAAAACGTGACATATTTTAGTGGATAAATCAACATTCTCCCACTCATTTTTTTTTACTTTCCTTATTATAAATTCTTGGCCAAGCATTCTTTTTTTTTTTCCCTAAATTGTGCGGAGGTAATTTGGGGCGAGAAAATATAAGGGAAATTTTTTTTCTTTTGACAGCGCGTACAGAATTACGGGCTAATAATACGTACCTGCCCTAAGAAAGGCGGGTGACGTGGCGCTACCTAATTCGACAGGGGCTACAAGACGCGAGCAGCAGCCTACGTGGCAATCCCTCACCCCTCACCCTCTCTCTCTCTCTCTCTCTCTTCTCTTTCTCTCTCTTCCTTCTCAGGTGAAATTTTTTTCCCTTCGCTTTATATAATGGCGACACGATTCAATTGATTTGATCTCTCGTTTTCCATGCTCTAAAAACCTAAAAGCAAAATAAAGATCTCATTTTTAACTTAATCTGCAATCGCCATTCCCTCCTCCACCTTCCTTCTCTTCGTCTTCATCATCATCTTCATCCTCCAATGGCTTGTCGGTTGTGTTCTCTGTCACTGCGACGCCGCCGACGCGAGTAGGGAGAGCTTCGCAGGTACGCTTCGATTCCGCGCTTTCCCTCCCCTCTTTGTTCTCTTTCCGGTCATTGTTACTCCGCTATTGTCAATCGGTTTCTGTATCTTCGCGATCACCCCGATGCGGTAATCCGAGAATTCGGGCCGCGTTTCCGAATTCCGGGTTTCCCGATTCGAATTGCATTGTGGGTTATCTTTTTGACTCGGTGGGTTTTTGTCAGGTGAGGTGCCTCCACTCGTCGTCGTCATGCTCCTTGTTCAGATTAGGGCATACTGTTTCTGATCGTTTATATTCCCCGGTTCGCTTTAGAACGCAATTGTAACAAATTTTTTTTGTTTTTGTTACGGATAGGTGAGCGCCTTCTTTATTTATTTATTTATCTATTTATTTTATGTGAATTGTGAAATGAAGGGATTTGGGCAGAGGTGTTTTTTGAAAGGAAAGTGTTGTTATAGGTTGTAGCTGGGGTGTGTGGTGGTAGTGAAGGCTTAGGATAGGGCGAGAGATGACTGATTTTCAACCGCTTCAGCAAAAGCCAGAGTCGACTGGCGATGTTTGCTCTGAATTTGAGCGCGGGCTGGAGGAGCTCATGCGGGGCCATCTGGACGATTGTATGTCGTTTGCCTCGTGTAGCTCGACACGCACGCCCGAAGAGGAAGACGACGAGGGTGACCAGTTGGTGAGGCGGAGACGGAGATCCGAGCTCGAGGGTGATGACCTAGCCGAGTCCTCAGCTGCAAGGAGGCGCCATTCGCGCATTTTGAGCAGGTGGGCTGCTAGACAGGCCCAGGAAATGATCACGACCATTGAGAGGAGAAATAGGGAGTCTGAGTTAATGGCGTTGGCTGGTTTGCAGACCGTATCAATGCTTGATGCGTCGTTTCTCAGGGAGTCTCAGTCACCGACTTCCCTGAGGCAAGGTGCTGCTGAGCAGCCGAACACTCGTGCTTCGTCTATTTTGCAGATGTGGAGGGAATTGGAGGATGAGCAGTTGCTGAGTCGGGCCAGAGAAAGGGTGAGGGAGAGACTGAGGCAGCAGAGGAGTGGTGACCCCAATACAAATTTGTCTAGCACCAATATGTCTGAGAGTAGGGGCACAGAGATTCAGGGAAGTGTTGGGGATGTGAGTGAGAGTGAGAATGAGTTTGGTACTTGGTCACATGATCAGACACAAAATGAACGTCGGGATGATAATGGATCAAGCAGGGAGCAGTCTCCCGATCTTGGTGAGGTTGAGAGGGAGAGAGTGAGGCAGATTGTTCGGGGATGGATGGAGAGTGGGATTGGTGACCATTCTTCGAATGGTAATCACAGAGACAACAGATCGCGAGCGGAATGGCTTGGTGAAACAGAGCGCGAAAGGGTGAGAATTGTTAGAGAGTGGGTGCAAATGACTAGTCAGAGAAGGGATGCTCGTGGTAGCCGGAGGGAAGAGCAGGAAGAGGGAGCAAGACAAGGTACTCAAGGTGATGGAGTTCGTGAAGGTTCTGTTGCTGACACCGAGGATGGTCAACCAGAGCATATTCGGAGGGACATGCTCAGATTACGTGGAAGACAAGCCCTGATTGATTTGCTCATGAGGGTTGAGAGGGAACGACAAAGAGAACTTCAGAATTTGTTGGAGCATCGGGCAGTTTCTGATTTTGCTCACCGTAATCGTATTCAGGTTAGTGGCTTGGTAGTAAATTTCTGGTTTTTCTTTTATCTATACGTATGAGCTTTTCCTGCTTGAAGTCCAGTTTGTCTGCCTTAATTTATTCTGACCAGTTCCTGTCATAAGGGTTCCTTGTTGGCTGCTGGTCTTTTCTTTTGCTAAGATATTACTCATTTGGCCATAGCACGGGCGATTCTCATGTTTGGTTTTCCTGTTCGTGCTTGTTGTGATTTAACCCTAAGCTTGTTTTACATGCCTTGCCAAGAGTCAGAAATTGCGAGTTCAATTAAATTGAGATGATCGATCTAGATTGGATGGTTATCTCTTGAGTGTTTCCAGTTCTGAGGTCCTTGTAAGTGCTGCAATGGAGAGAATTGTTGTGGGTTGGTAGAGTCCTTTCAGAAGATTTGTAATGGAATTGCAATAATGTCTTTTAGCTCAACTGTTGCATTTTTGCTGGCATTTTGTGCTTTTAAACTGTTATAGTCTAATGTTTTCAGTCACTACTACGAGGGCGATTTTTGCGAAATGAAAGAACAGTTGAAGAAGAAAGGCCTCCTTCTATGGCAGCAAGTGAATTGGTTCAGTTGCGACAACGACATACTGTTTCTGGTTTAAGGTAGGAAATCTTTCTGAAAATGTTTAGGAAGCTTGAAGTTTTCTTATTATTCATTTTCAGTTAGGTTAGAAAGCTGTTTCCACCTTTCCTTCTTAGATTCCATAATGACTATCTTGCTTATAGAGAGATAAAAGTATGCATAGTGCTGCTCTTTAACTCCCAAGTGGAATATAGAGACATTCAATTTAAAGTTTAGCCAATAGTCATTCTCTTTACTTTCAACTTCTATGAGAAGTCTGATTATTTAAAATAAACATAGATGGGAAGTAAAGTACTGGAAAAACATAAAAATTTGAACTTCAAAATTACTACAGTTTTAGAGATCATATACTCAGAAAAGGAGTAGGATGTCTAGAATATCCAGCCTCTTGGTTCATTCTCCATCCTCTTCTGGGTACGTTGATATGGAAATGCTGATCTTAAAATTTAATGAAAGTCTTTTTATTTCAGAGTAATGGAGTTTTATGATAAAATGCACATTAAGTGGTATCTTCCCAAGGTTGTCAGTGTTTTTCCTCTTATTGGCTTTATGCAATATGAAAGAGTGCTTTCTATATTGATTTTCTTCCCGGAGATGACACTAGAGGTAAAAAAGAGGAATTTTGTTGGCTTTAAAATTTAAGTTATTGTGACATTCTTCATCGCTCTTTAGGATTTTTTTTCTTCTTTTTGGTAAAATGATGTCGATATTGTTATTAGTCTTTGGATGAGTTTATCAAGATTTTTAATCCATCCTCGGTTCCTCTCCTCAATAGGGAAGGATTCCGTTCCAGACTAGAAACTATTGTTCGCAGTCAGGCTAATACACAGTCTGATTCTGCATCTGTTGATGTTGACAATGAGTCCAGAAATGGGAGGACTTCTGGAACTTCACTGGATGTTCAACAAGAAAACCACGAACCATTACAATCCACCAGCCAGGCAAATGATGGTAACCGCTCATTGGATCGAGTAAGAAACAATGAAAACAATGCAGGTGCGGAAAGTGTGAATTGGCAGGATACATCTAATGAAAGTGGCAACTGGGAACAGAATTTGGCCGGTGAGAGGGGAGAAGGGCAACAACAAACTGCTGCACAATTTAATGAGTTTAGGGATGACAACATTGCTGATATGGAGTTTAGGGATGACAACATTGCTGATATGGAGTTTAGGGATGACAACATTGCTGATATGGAAGGCAATTGGCCCACAAATTCAGCCAATGACTGGGCTCGTGGAGCTCCAACAAATATGGGGGAACAATACCTGCAGCAAACGCAGGGCATGTGGCATGATGATGGTGGCCGTCACGAAGCAGTGGGAATGTGGCCGGAAGGGTCTGCTGGTCCTTCTAGAGCACGGCGTGCTGGTCCTCTCAGAAGGTTTAATAGATTTCATCCTCCAGATGATGATAACGTGTACAGCATGGAGCTCAGGGAGCTTTTGAGCAGGTACAAAAATTTTAATGGCTATTTTTATCCATTAGGCTCCTTTTGGGCTCGATCAAACCTGATATTCTTTAAAATGCAGGAGGAGTGTTTCCAATCTACTGCGCAGTGGCTTCCGTGAAAGTTTGGACCATCTGATACAGTCATATGTGGAAAGGCAAGGTCGTGCTCCCATTGAATGGGATTTGCAAAGAAATCTGCCTGCTCCGACTCCAACTCCTGCCTCACCTGGTCAAGATCAAGAGTTACAGACAGATCAAGTGGATGTGGCTAACAGACCTCCAAGAGTTCTACCAGGTCCATCAATACCCCCACCACAGCCACTTTGGCATCAGGATCTACACCATCCTGGATGGTCTCGCCACAGCATGCATCGATCAGAAATTGTGAGTTCTTTTGATATCTGTAATCATGTGGTGTTAACCTTATCAAAGCACATTAGCATTATGTTGCTTATTCCAACCGATGGGATTTTTGGAGTATGATGTCGATAGGAACTCAATCTTGATGTTTTTACTTTTTTGACTGAAATTCTAACCGTGAAATTCATTAGTTGTCATGGGGACAGGGTACTCAGTTTTTCTTTTGGTACAGATGCTTAATGCAACTAATTGTTCACTGGACAGTGGCATCGAAACATCTGGTGTCAGTCAAGAACTCTTGACTCTGTTTCAAAGGCAGTCATGGGTTATATTGTACTAATGCTACATTTGGAATAGGGATGAGTTTATCTTATCACTTAATTAACTTCCTTGTTTGAGGGGTGGTATTATGCAATGCTTATATGTGAAGACTGGGGGGTAAAATCTTTAGCTGATTGAAAAATTGCTGCTGTATGGATGCTTTGTTGTGAGCACTATCGTGTCCATTAGGCATGTGATACTGAAATTTCAACTGACTTTAAATGGTTGGTTGATGCAGGAATGGGAGATGATGAATGATCTCAGAACAGACATGGCTCGCCTGCAGCAAGGCATGAGCCACATGCAAAGGATGTTGGAAGCCTGCATGGATATGCAGCTTGAGTTGCAGCGATCTGTGAGACAGGAGGTCTCAGCAGCTTTAAATCGATTTTCTGGTGATAAAGGTCTGATTTTTTGCATTGGAATCACCGTTCTTTAATTTTTTTAAAGTAGCTATTGCCTGATTTTTCTTGAACTTATGAACGTAGCTTTTGATTCAATAGTCATGGAGTTATCTATCGTCCTGATGGTTTAGGCCTGTGGTTTAGTTCTTACATCTTACTAGTCAACATGACATTGGATGTTGCAGGTTTGGTTCCTGAGACATCAGAAGACGGATCTAGATGGGCTCATGTGAGGAAAGGAACTTGTTGCGTTTGCTGTGACAGCCACATTGATTCTCTCTTGTACAGGTATGCCGGCTTTGCCTTTTCTTCTCCGAAGGTTGTGCTTTTACAGGGCAACTGCATGCCCAAGATTTTTTGGGGAGAGATCACGTCTGTTGTTGCTCACAGACTTACTCATTTAATGGGATTAAACTTTTGCAGATGTGGGCACATGTGCACTTGTTTGAAATGCGCAAACGAATTGGTTCGTGGCGGAGGGAAGTGCCCTCTTTGTAGAGCCCCGATTGTTGAGGTTGTTCGAGCATACTCCATACTGTAAACAGTTGACAGTCGTGAAAGAAAGTGTTTATAAGAGAACCTGGAATCCGGGGTAAGATCAGTAGAGCCACGTCCAGTTTCTCTTGGATGAAGCAGTGCTCCAAGAATGTTGGGGCATTCACTTATTTATTTCTGTTCTCCTGATTATATGTTGAACGCTTCTCAGTGTATAATTGGAAACAAGAAAATGGCATTGCCAATTCATCATTCATGTGTAAATAAAATGTTAAATCTTTTCCTTCTCATCTCCTTCTTTCCCAAAATGAGACGAGAAAGATGCAGATGTTCGGTGATCTCAGTACTGCCGTAGCTTAAAAGTGATTAATAGAGGGCACGATCAATTGTCCTAATTTCAACAATTTGACTATGATCTATTTCAGTTACTAAGGCCTCTAGGCATTCCACTTATAACCCCAAAAGAACCTCTGGACTCAGGTCTACTGGATTAGGGAATCACAACCGTTGATTTTGTGAGGTTCACATGGGCTCCGCATGTGGGTCCCGCAGACCCGGGTCCAGGCAAGGTAATTTTCGAGAAATGCCTCGAAAATACTGGGAAAATTGTATATCTAATCAAGAGGATGAACACCGTAAATCCATTTTCATATTGAAACAGATTTATAGTTCATTGATGATGTTTAACATATGATGCATCTTCGGTAACGGAGTTCTGGAAGAGTTGACTCTGGAAGGAGAATGAAGATACGACAAAGAAAATTCTTGAAGAGTACAATAATGAAAATTACACTAGAGAAAGTATGATAATGGCATCTTATCCATGGAAATGTAGTGTTAAGGTTCACAGGGATATTAGAAGAAGGAAAGCGAGGGAAACTTTTTGACCGTCTCCACGAGCATTATTATGTGTTCTAGACAAGCTCTTCAAAAAGGGCAAAAAGAAAGTCCGATTGCCTACTCGAGTTTTCTCCATTTGTTATTATGTAGAGGAAACATAGACAATGATGATGCCAATCATGCTGAAACATGGCTTTGGAGAATGAAGTTTACGTCATGCTGCAATTGAATTGCAATTTGCGAACTTACATGTATCACTGTCACCGTGGGACTTCAAATCATAACAACAGAAAGAAACTGTCCCTATAACTCTCCTGTAATCTCTTCTATACTTACCAATGCATTGTTCCTATACATGTATCTATTTGTTATCCTGAACAAGTACTTCATCAATTGTTTCCTTGTGTGTGAAAAAATTGTGTTAAAACTGGCTAGATCCAAAATTAGCAGTAAAATTGGTCTAGAGAAAGGATAACTTCACCCAAAAGGCACATTCCTGGCTTATTAGTTCGTGTTGGCATTTCTTGCCTTGAGTTTCATCACAAGCTCCTCGCGCTGAGCCTCTGCCTCCGCATATCTGAGGCTCATGTGCAGGTAGCTCTCCCGTAAATGTATCAACTCTTTCTCAAGCGATGATTTGTCCTGCCCCGGTTGTTTCTCCAGCACGTTTGGCATATGAGAGGGATCGTTTGCTCTTGTGGACAACAAACTGAAAAGAAATGCCATCTTCAAGTTAGAAACAGCTGGATGGACAGAGGAGGCTCATGAGTCGGTGCGTGCCAGACATCCCCATAATCTATTGATCTATTCTCTCGTTATTTTAGCAAATAAATGCATGACTTCTCATAAAGTGGCAAACAAGGCCAATTATCTGATCTAACTTGTGAATTAACTTGAGGCACGAAAGGCTATGGCGGGTTGTTTTAAATTTCTCCAAAGGAAAATTGGTGTCATACTCGTGACAAACTACGCATACCAGTTGCTGTTTCGGTCTCTAAGATTCTAATGGCTGAAATTTTCAGATAAAACTCCAAAATCATGATTAAATCTGGAAAATTGAGGGACGTTAACTGGAGCACCACCATTGTCTACCTCTTAAGCTGCATTTTATACATATCGTTGGCCTCTACAACCTCAGCCAGCCCATTCTGAAGAATTGAGATCTCCAATGATATATCTGCATCATCTGTGTACTTTCTCAGTTTATTGTTCTGAAATGAATATGGAGCAAACAAAATTAGCTGGATAACATAATTCTCGACATAAGGCAGCATTTTGTCAATGGCCACAACATTACTTACAAAATGCTAGGCAGTAAATCTAGAGAAATATACCTCTTCACAGACTTGATCTACTTCTAAATGCCCTTGATCATCTAGAAAGTGTTGCACTTGAATAGCTTCTGCAGGCTGCTTTTGTCGCACTTCACTCATCTGGCAATCCTATAGCTGTATTAGAAATGTAATCCTTACTGTATTGATGCTATTTTAAAGGAGAATTCATCATACGGACCAGTGGTGGCTTTGCTTCATAGCAAACAAGAAGACCACTTGTATTGCCAGGCTTGCATCTATCATGTCCCACTTCCTTTGTATGCTTCACCTTTTCCTGCACCACTTGAGCACTCTTCTGGCATTCTTCTTTCTCTTCTTCCAGGCACTTCATTCTCCTTTGGAGCTGGCTATAAGATCTCTTAATCCGAGCAACCTCATTTTTCAGCTCAGCTTCCTGGGCAAATAAAGCTTCTCTGGCAGTTAAATCTCCCTCAAGGCGTAAGATCCTTTCCTGAAGGGAAACTTTAGCATGTTTGCATTCTTCTAGTTCAGACAAAGCATTCTGCATAGCCAAGATCTTCTCGACAAATGACTCTCTCTCTGCTTTCATTTCTTCAAAATCTGCCAGTAATACATGGTGCGAGGTTTCCAGCCTTTCCTTTTCGAATGTTGTCTCACTGATTGTTTTCTTAAGAGCCAAAACTTCATTCTGAAGCAGTGCAATCTTCTGTAGCTGGACCTTAAGGCAAGAGATCTCTTCCAAGAGCTGCACTCTCTCATACTCAGAAGCTTTTAGTTTCATCGCAAGTCTTCTAGCATCATTTCTCAGTTTGCTTTCATTATATTTTACATCTTCAAGCAAAGTTGTCAGTTTATGATGGTCAGCCATCAAAATTTCCTGGTTTTGCTTGGAAAATGCTAGCTCCCCAATAAGACCTAGTACCTTTGCTTCATATTCCAACCGGATGTTATTAACCATACCTTCTGGATGTTCAGTTTCCTCTTCAGAATCCTTAACAGTGTCCGTTATGGCTTCCTGAATAAGAATGTTATACACTCTTATGTTTTCAAGAAGAAGTGCATTGAGTTCAGAATCTAAAGCTCTCTCTTTCAAGGCGCTTTCTTCCAGCAAGGAATCAAAATTTTCTTCTAAAACTTTAATTTCATTTGAAAGATGAGCAAAGGCCTCGTTGGATTCATTAAGTTTTGCTTCCAAGAAAGTAACGTGCTCATGCAACTCTATGTTCTGCTTTCTCAATTCTCTGTTTAATTTCTGAAGCAAGCTACATTCCTCGATAAGATTTTCAGCAGTAGCCTGCACTTTCGTATTTGCAACTTTTAGATACCTGCACTCTTCTTGAGCTTCTAGTAACTGCTTAAGAATTTCTTGTAATCTTTGTTTTGCAGTAATCTTCTGTGCTTCCATCTCAATTTCCAATTTCTTTATGTCACTCTGGAAATTTGATGATTGAGATTCAGAAAACTGTATTGCCAAACGGCTTGACTCCCTTTCATCAGTCAAATATTGTAGTTGAGCTTCCAGGCCACATATCCTTTCTGATAGCCGTATGTTTTCTTCTTCTAGTTCGGATAAATGAATTTCCAGTTCATTTTTTTCACCCTCTAGCTCTGACAATTTTTCATTAACCTTGTCAGCTGAAACCTGTGGACCCATGCTGCTAGCATGAACCATCTTGACTTCATGCAAAGGACAAAAGCTGCAGTTGCTATCACTACCTCTTTCAATAACTTTCAAGTCATTATCCACCTTCGAGTTTTCCTGCTCAAAATTACGAAACTGAGTCTCCATCTCCTTTTGTAGATGCTGTAGAGTCTTGACCTCTTCTGTCTTGAGTATGTTGTCCGCCTTCAACTTGTCCATCTCAAAAAACTTTTCCAGCATCTCCTTACTCAAATCTCTAAGTCTCAATTCCAGTTCAACGTGTAGAGCACTGAGTTCCTCATCAAGAGTCAAGACAATGTCTTCTTCCAAGTCATAGAACAAAAGGTCTTCCCCAGCTCCATCTCCACTCATGGTTCTTGGCCTGGATTCTTCTTTTTCCGACTCTTCATCCTTGAAGAGTCCAACTCTTATTTTGATTAATTTCTTTAAATGTACAAGCTTGTTTAGCATATCATCATCTCGTTTCTTTAGGTCACTACAATATATACTCTGTAGCATGTCAAGATAATCTATAGCATAATTACCTACAACATTTTGAGGCAAACAAAGAGCATATTGTTCCTGCAGCTGCTTTGCAGTGTTTGCCGAAAGCTGAAGCTGTTCTTGATATTGCTCCAACCGCCGATGCAATGCAGCAATCTCAATTTCCTTGTCTTCTGCTCTTATGCAGCCTTGGCAAGGTTCGACATCAAAAAGAGAACCTTTATCTTTGAAGGACTGCAACTGCAATTCCAGTTCAGCACATTTGTCCCGGAAATAAATGCACCCCCTATGGTCACAAGATAATTCTTCAAAGAGAATTTCCTTCTCCTTTAGATCCTCCTGAAGCTTGGATACTTTTGAATTCAGTCTGGTTATTTCTGACTGACAACTTTCAATTTCTTTACAGTCATTTGGGACGATATTTGAAGCAGCAGCTATGTTCTGAGGGTGCAAATCTTTGAGCTTAAATATTAGCTGCAGGTTTTCATCTGTAAGTTCAGTGCAGTCTTTCTCAAGCTCCTGCACCTTCAACTTTAAAGATCGAATTTCCTTTCTCAGATTGGTATTACTTGCATCTTCACAATTAACTTCCTCAAAGACTTGAGAATCGAGTGCTTCAGGTGAAATTTCTTTAATGCTCACGACCTCCACCTCATCCAGAGTCGAAATATTTCTCCATTCTGCCTCACATTCAACCATTGTTTTGGTCTTGCAATATTGGTCAATCTCGCTACCTCCTTTCTCCTCAGACATCGGTTGCAGAAATTTCATGGCACTTTCCAAGTTCAGTTTCTCCATAAATTTTGGTTGCAAGAGGTTAAAACTTTTGGTGTCATCCAGATGAAAATGTGGAAACACATTACTAATTGGTTGTGCAAAAGTATCAGGTGTGTATGCATCATATGATTTTGTCTCCTCAGTGGAAACATTTTCACTTAAATTGACTTCTGATTTTGCAGATAAAAGATCAGCAATTTCCGTTTTTTGTTTCTCTATGGTAACTTCCATTTCCTGAAGAACGGAGACAAGCTCAATATTGGATTCTTGAGTTTTCTTTAGTTGTAAAGCCAAATTGGCATTTGTCTCCTTTTGGAACTTCATTTCTTCTTCCAGCTCTTTCTGAAAATTGTCTGCACCTTTTCCTTGTAACTTCAAACTGTCCATTTCTGTTTGTTTCATCATCAAATCTTCTAGCAGAATTTTTTGCCGCTCTATTTCCTGCTTTAGGCTGTGGCACTCTGCATGTGATGCAGAAAGTTCCAACTTGAGAGTTTCTTGGTGCTCAGACTGGTTCAAGGACTCCCTTCGCAATTTTTCAATGTCAACCCTCAGCTTTCGGGCATTTTTCTCCCACTTCCTAGCTTCTGTCTTATGTTCCTCTACTGTGACTTCTACAGCTTCAAGCAGCTCTTTGGATGATCCCCCATTGCGCAAGGGTGACATGGAGGGCTGTGAATATCGACGGAAGTCTCCATTTTCCTTCTCCGAAGAACGTCCTGATCTCTGGACATTTGAATTGAATGAGGAGTTGTTTGATTTAGCAGGAATATCACAGGAGTTGGAGCCATAAACAGAACCAGTATCAGATCCAGTTGAATCCTGTCGTCCAATAAAACTGTCAGTATCCCCAATTAGATGGTTACTGGGGGACAAATTTTTCCTGCCAAAGGATTCCTCCAAAGAGTCAAAGCTTTGACGCGAACCTGATTGTGAGAACATTGTTCCCTGTGACGATGTTAGAGGAGAGGTGAGCTGGTGCGAGTTAAATTAGGAAATGCTACAGAAAATATATAATCTGGGATGTATCCTGTCACCATCATGACATTCATCAGTTAACATGCAAAAGCAATATCACCTTGCCCAAGTGAAAACACGAGATATAGCTCATGCAAATACCCGTATCAAAATTGCTTGATTCACAAAACAAGTAATCCTGAGAGAACCAAATCTTTTGTCCAAAGAAAGAAGAATATAGAAGATGCAAAGACCAAAACACTATGTTCTAGACATGCATGTTTCTAAATAAAGGAAAAATAAGGTGACATATGAGAAGAACATAGGTGGGACTGTGGATATGCAGATATATGAGACACAGGAAAGGACAAACCTACTCAAAGAGCACATATCCCAAGGGAGGAAAAAATTACCTTTTTTCCATATTCTTCTGAATGAGATGGACTACCCGTATACATACTAGATGAAGATCCAGCACTGCGGACAAAAATACTGTCAGACACATCAGATTTGCTTTCCATGTCGTCATAGTCAATGCTTGCCTCATCAAGTAATGAATTTGAATTTTTCCAGTCATCCCTGTAGAAGAAGTTGTTACTATTACAAATATAGTTATGAAGCTGGAGCTGGAACATTCTAACATCCAGAAGGAGAGTGAAGCTGAACCTTGTCTTTGGAGTTAAACAATGTATTTTCATCTGTCAAAAGAAGAAAATTAAAAGTCAGATGAGCAGCTGCGTCAATAAGCTCTCAACCAACAAGTCTGATTTCTTGTTGATTAATTAATGACTGAGTAGCTATAAATCTATGAATAAACACCAAATGGATGAGCATGCATACATCTCAAGAATAGGTTAATGGTTTATAGGTGTAAGTTTAGTGACTGAAAATTTTAATACATGCATTTTGTTTCCTTGAAGAATACTTTATCCTTCTTATAGTTTTGAAGTTCTTCTCCACATAGGTCTTTGGAAAATTAAAAGAATGAGGAGGAGAAGGTTGCCTTTCTGAAATAATATGTGCAAAAAGTGAACACTCCAGAATGCCCATTACAGTTAGAAAATAAGGTTGATCAGCGCCTACTGAACCACTCCAAATGAATAAAACCAGGCCATGTTTGTTTAAACTTTAACAATTATTAGAAGTGTTCTTTTGGCTTTCCCTCCAAAATTTGAAATATTAATCAAAAATAAGAAATTGTGAAAAAACTATATGCAGATCTACATGTCACCATTTATATTATGCGAAAGTTTTTTTTTGTTTTCTGACTGAAAAAAATCAAAGTGCATGCGCTGTAAAATTTAGATCTAGCAAAAAGAAAAATTAAAGTCAAACCAAACATGTCCTTAGCCATTAGGTTGAAGAAAGCTCCACTAGAACAAATGAAGTAAACAGAGTAAAGACAACGCAACAGAACATTTTTACATTGTTCTGCAACAGCCTACATCCAATGGTAGGGAGTAGCAGAAAGGTCTCTATAACATAAAAGTCAGAATGCAAGAAAACTAGATTATAATCCAAAAAGTCCAGTCCCCACAAGATTATCACGCTTCCATTCCGTGGCTTAGCTTAGTACACTCATGCTGACCTAATAATTGAACTTTAGAATGGAATGCACAGGATCAGAGATTACATATTCAAACAAGTCAGATTCTAGACATTGTGATTCTGGATCTCGTATCATGTAGGCACGAATAAAGAACAGGGGGAAAAAGACTCTTTTGATAAAAGCAAAGGCTTGACACTTTTGTCTAAAAAGTCCAGCAAGAATGTTTTCTTGACTACAATGTGGCTTGAAAACCTGGAGTTTGAACTGGGCTAGTGCCAAATTGATTCGATCCTTGAAACCTTGAAGGAAGATCAGCCAGACCATGCAGTAAAAGTTTGTGTTCACTGACAGAATCAGTTCAGCATTCGTAAGGAAAAGTTATCTGTTTGTGGAACTTACTTGTAAAATCGTTCCTTGATTGCATTTCTTCAGCTGAAACGAAACAGGAACAGAAGCTTTTGAGCTAATATAATTTGCTAGATTGACTGATGCCTCTCCGAGGACACCGGATCTAGATGATCCCTAGAAGAAGAATGCCATGAAAACTTGAATTCATTAGTTTTCACTAATGCAAACCTTATGTTTGATAAAACTCTCTTATTTGAGAGAAACTTCATACCATTGCGATAACAAACTTAAACAGGCATCCTTCAACATCTTTTGGGCCATCATACTTTGATATCCAGATTGATTCTGATATGGTCTCTGACCATTGACAATCTCCATTCCAGACTGGCACCTTTTCCAACCTTCTGATGGTTTTTCCTGTGTCCAATGAGATAATAGACAAAGAAAGTTTGTCCCATCCTTTCGGTACCTGCGTATGTTAAGATGAAGAGTGAAACAGAGATGATAGAAACATAAAAAGGAACTCAATTTTCTTTGTGGAGTTGCCAATCGAAAAATGGCATAAGTAAAAAGAAGTCCCTAGTGCGTTGGCTCAATGGACACATTATTCAAATAATTCAGTTAGCTAGACCAAGTACCAACTGCTGACACTTTTTGCACATGCTTTCCCAAGTTCATTATAATGCCAACGCTGGACATCTACATTCAGGATTCAGCATATAGAATCAGTATGAAGCACAAACTATATCTGAGCTAATCAACAAGGTGACCACTGTCAATAGACATCCTGAGGCTTTTAGGAATGCTGGAGGTAAAGAGCTGCTCTCATAAGTTCACACTTACAAAAACATTGTTGCATCATGACCTAATGCTTCCTAGGGACCATGTCCTTGTCGCGAGAGAGAGAGAGAGAGAAATCTAATGGTTGACTATCAACTTTCCTCAGTGTCTTTTAATGGGCAAGTAACAATTTCAAACTGCAAAAGGCGCTTGGGTTCAAAATTTTAGGTTCACTGTAGAACTCATTTAGTGTCCTCCAGTTCCCAAATTAAGGTTTCTCGAATTAAAAAGCGCTCTCAATAGGCACTATGTCACCCGAAATATATCTACTTAAATAGGAAAGTCATTATGCAACTCTCTAATCTCAAATTATACTTTCCTTTACCAAAGAAAAGACCATAAAATCACCCCATGCGATGCTAGTTACAAATGTGACTGTTGATTCAATGCATATTATGTTCAAAGAATGGCGCAAATAATAACAAATTTTCTGCAGCAGGGCTCGAAAAATATAAAACCATGTCGCAAGACCTTTTTTTTACTGTATACACAAAAAGGACTTCTACCTAAATTACAGTGCAGTTGAAGCAAGCATTGACGAGATAGTCTAGTCGCACTCGAAAAATTACAGAAAATGAACAGCAATCTGGCAATACTTAGTGAGCTAATATACGTGCACAGTCCATAATTTTGAGCGACGATATGACAAGCGCCAAGCAGTGAAGCAAGCCAGTCTCGTAGAATTACTTTCCTCAAGCATCAAGCCCCCACGATTAAATTATTAGGAGCTGTTCGATTGCTTCATCACGTAACACAAAATGCGGCGCAATTGCTCCGTCCTCCTCCTGCCGTGAAGAACTCAGCTGCGTTCGGCAGATAAATTTTCCAACCGAACTCTCTGACATGATGCTTTTGTATTCGAATACAAAAAAGAGCCTTGATCAACCAATCAGGCACGGTAAACACAATTATCGAGATAACACATGGACATCCACGAAACATCTATAGTAAAAACAACAGCTAATTCTAATCGAATCAGCCAGTATCCTTCGTCTCATCTGCCGCTACCGTCCGACCAGCCCGTGAGCAGAGAGACGCCGAACACCGGAATTTTAAACAACGCGCGCACGAAAAACGCCGTTTTCCATTCGACGACGAGCACTACTCGCGCGCGTTTCACGCACGACGGATCCGCATACGTAGTTCGCGAGCGGAGAACGCCGGCGAGAGACAGCGACGAGGCGAAACTATGAAGGCAGGGGAAGCCGATTCCGCTAGTGGAACAGCAGATGCAAGGATGGACAACTTGGAGACGTCAACAAGCGCATTTACAGTGAGAGAGAGAGAGAGAGAGACCTGAAGAGCCTGAAGGTTAGAGAGCTGGAAATCGAATCTCTCTCGCGATTCATCGGACTTCTGCTTGCGTAGCCTGAACATTGCTCTCTAATTTCCAGTCAGCTTCATGGCTCGCTCGCTCGCTCGTCTTCAACCTCGCCGGCAGCTTAGAGAGAGAGAGAGAGAGAGAGAGAGAGAGAGAGAGGAGGAGGAGGAGGAGGAGGAGCTTGCAGTTGCAGTTGCAGTTGCAGTTGCAGAGAAGATGAGAAGAAGGCGACGGGAGAGAAAGAGCGCACGTTAGCTGTTGCTGTCGCCGAAGGGATTTCTTAATGGGATCGGTTTATTTTAAAAGTCCTTTTCTTCGATAGGCCCCTTTACTTCGTGGTATTTACTTTTTGGTACCCTGGGAGTTCTCACTTGTTTACCTTATCTGCTCTGCTCCTGTCCTTTCTCTAAAAGTTCTTCATCCAAGCTAAGGCACAACTCACAAATAGGAGACCCTCTCCTTTTTCTCTTTCTTAATTTCTTTTTGAACTTCATTAAATCAGGACATTATCTTAACAGAAAAGAGGAAGGAGAAGATAAAAACTCTTCCCATATGCTGCAATAATTGCCGCATGATCGATAGGCTATTGACTTAACTTATATATGATCTTTTCAATTTTAGTAAAAAGATATAAACGAAAAATTTGTCTCTCGATTTTTTTCTATTTGAAAGAAAATGTGGGCTCTGGGGATAATTTAGCAAAGAAATAGATAAGTCTTGAGGCATAAGTCAATATATCGAGAAGGCTATTATTATATCTCTATTGAATTCGCTAATGTCCGAGTTGCAATCAAAATTCAATATGGAGCCCAAGTATTACTTCATAACCATTTATAAGGAGATATAAAGTGTGTGGGAAGTGATTTTGAAACACATCTTATATAAGAAGAAAAGGAAATTATGATTATTAACAGTTCACTAGATAGGAAGTTACATAATCAAATGACATTGACAAAAAGACGACATTTGTGTTCAATGGTGCGAATATGTTTACGCCTCTTATAGTGTAAAGGTGTTCTCTGCATGAAATTCTTAAATTCGGGGCCACAAACGGAAAACGTCAATTTTGTTGGGGGGAAGTCAATAAAAGACTTGAAAAAGTCCTCCAGGAAATTGATCGAAAACATCGAGGAAAGCCGGGACGAAACATCGTAGCGAAACTCCCCCGGAAGTTATTATTGGGGCATTGGCGTTTCGCTTGTCGGACGCGGTGGGAACTACAAAGCGTTTTGGAAATTTTAGGCTGATGCGATTGTTGACACGTGGCAGCTCCTGATTGCTGGACCGATGGTAATTAGGCTCCGCGGCGCGAGCCGAGGGATTAATTTAACATCGGAAGAGGTTGCGTAGGAGTCCGTACGAGGTTCATGATTGCGGCCACGTGGGCGTGCGGGCCTTTGCAGTTTAATAACGACGGGAATTAGTGATGTTAGAAAGATGGAGTAATTATAACGGTAATTAGCCTTGGATCTCGAACGCCCTGCCCCAGAGATTTCGTGTTTTTATTTTTTATTATTTTTTGGGGTTATTTATTGTCTAGATTCGTAGTCGAGTTTGACATTTTATGAAGTCCCCCGAAAAACGCTACTCAAAAGGAAAAAATGTTTAAAAAATCTTAAATTTTATATGGTGACCAATTCATTACTAAATTTTTAAATTTTTAATCGATTTAGTCCTAAACATTTTAATGATTTATTGATTTAGTATTTTCGATCAATTTTTATCGAAAATCGATGATGTAAATGCTTGCCTTTTTAAGTAGCATAGTTGGCGCTATATAATTTTTATTATTACAAAATATTGGTGGTTGTATGGTGTGAAAGGATTATCTGAAGTGGGTCCTTGGGGTCCATATTGCAATGCCATAATGCCACACTCCATTGCTTTTCTTATTCTTTCTATTTAGAGTCAATCAAGAAGACCCAAAGACGAGAATTTATTTCCTTTGTCTCAACTCTCCGAGCTGTAGTATATACAGACAAAGAAATTAAACACCATTGATTCCTTGACACGCCAAGAACCAAACCAATCAATCCGCTCAATTTGATTTGAGATCTAGTGGGTCGATTCCCAGTCTCACAAATTGGGAATTGACCCTACTAGTCTAATTCTTAGTTCTAGAGTGAGAACAAACATATCTTGAAACTGATTATTCTTAGTCGTGGCCCTCACCATGCACAAAGGTGAAGGTTGTGGCCCCAACAACCTCCTTTGGGATTTCAAGGAAGACAAACAATAAAAAGGAAGAAGAAAAAAATTTGAAAAAATTATAAAAATTGTTAACGTCAGCATTAGCTATACTACATAGGACATCTAGTGTCTACTTCATCGATTTTTAGTCAAAATTAATTGAAATGATTAAATTAACAAATGGGCGAAAGGTTTTAGAATTAAATTTGTCAAATTAAAATGTTCACGACTCAATTGACCGTTGTATGATATGTTTAAAACTTTTTATTCATTTTTCCCTTCGCCAAAAAGCGATGGGATCATTCAATTGGAAATATATAGTTTAGATAATCTATATCATGTCTGAAATCTTTTCATGTTAATTAGCTCTCCGTGCTTTCCCCGAAATATTTCATTATCGCCCTATCATGACCGTCTTCTAGAGCAAGAATTTGAGAAAATTTTCAAATCGAGAAAAGGTGAGGTTAGGTTTGACGTTTTCTTTATTTGGTAGCATGTTTGATAAGTCACCTTCCTTCGTTGCATTAATTAAAGTATAAAACTGTTATTTAATGAAAGCGGCTTGTGCAATTTGAATCATTGGCAAAGATTTGATAACCGACGAGATGGCGATGGAAAACTCACGTCCAGATCCTTAATTACCTGAAGTAATTGCTGAATTTCGAATGGGAAATATGAAAAATGAAAATGAAAGGCACAGGTGGGCTAACATTATGACACTCTTGCATCGATGAACCTAACATGGCTTGCGAGCGTGGGTGCACGTGACGAACGTAATCGATTGTTTTGTCTTTTTTTGGGGGTGGGATTAGAATATGGATTGGACAGATGAGATTGAATTTTAATTTTTGGCTTGAAAAAGGAAAAGAAAAGAAAAAGAGAGGAATAAATTCAAATATATGATGTGTTCACACTTGTAATTTGTCGTGCCGATTTGTCATTTTGATTTTAGTAATTTGTCGTTCCAATTTGTTATTCTGACTTTAGCATTCGATGCCCTCCTTAGAATGGAAATGGATGTTATTTGCAAAGTCGATCCTTTTGATAGAAGTAATAATGGACACTTCCTCTTTTATACATGGCTACTTCTCATTTTCCCGTTACTTTTTGGGAATATTGTTCAAAAAATAGTAAACTTATTACATTGTTCTCAATTCAATCTTAAGACTCTCAATTTTCCCAATACAGTATTAAATATTTTCACATTTTATCAACTAAGTCCATTCAGTTAATTTTGGTTGGAATTCACTAATGTAAACGCGAGTCGTCTTACATGACATATCGATGCCAACATAGACAATTTTTTTATATAATATTTTTATATTTTTTTAAAAAATTTCTTTTTTTTCCTTTCTTCTTTCTCTTGCTGATGATTAGTCAGGGTAGCCTTACCCACTACAAGTGAGGGGGAGCCCTCACCAAGCTAGAGTGGCTTCATCAAGGCTTGCCCTTGTTTAGACTAGATGTGGTGAGGCTACCTTAGCTTGGGCGAAGGCGGCCTCGCCAGATCTAACCATGGCCAATGGCCGACCATGACAAAAGGAAGAAGAAAGAAAAAACAATAATAAAATATTTAGAAATATTAAAAATTATCGACGTTAGCGCCATCCATCCTATATAACACCACCAGCGTATGCATCAACTATGTCTAACCAAAATTAATCGGATGAACTCAGTTAGCAAAAAGTAAAAATATTTAGAATTTGATTAGTAAAATTGAAAGTTTTAAGATTGAATTATCAAAAGTACAATAAATTTAGAAACTTTTTGGATAATTTGTGCATTACTTTTTTGGGCTTGTTTAGCAATTCATGTTTATCCACTTTTTATCTTCACATAATTGCTTATTAGAACGTGAATATATCTAAATTAGAATTGGGTCATTTTTTACTCCATCCCCATCGGAGACTTAGTACAGTGTAAAATAGTTAATATATCTTAATTGACTTATAACTTATGGATCTAAATTTTGGAGTGATAATGAGTATAACTGGATATGTTAATGAATTCAATATTAAGTTTTCTTTCAACGATTTTCCTAATTAAAGATGTTGGATTTTTCCTGCATCTCAACGGAGATAATATATTATAATCTCACGGAGGTCCAATCGAACATAATGACAAAGGGGTAGTTAATATTAAAATTATATCGTAAGAAAAGTACGAGGAAATTGAAGACTCTTTATTCTTTTTGTTTTTGGGGGATAGAAAATGCCATAGGTTCTACTTTCTAGCTTTGACAGTAGTAGGGTTTTTTTTGACTTTTCGTTTTTAATCTTAAATAATCATAGCACCGAAGATAAAGAGATGATCTCACCATACTTCTCAATCCACGAACAACTAACCCAGTTATTTCATATTTCATAAGGGCGCCGTACAGAAAACCATATAAAATCTCCTTCTGGCGCGCTCCATACATGGAAAGGATCGTCTACTGACGACCGACCATACATCACAAGGATCGTCTACTGACGACCGACCATACATCAAAAGGATCATCTACTGACGACCGACGACCGCCGGTGAACTTAATAAGAATCCAAATGGTTAATTAGCGGTCGCGGCCGCCCCATCCTTCATCGCTGCTTGGATGGCTGCAGCCAACTGGTCATAGCCTGCGCCCCATGCACCCTCCATCTCTTTGCTCCACTTCTCGCCCACCGCCCCTTCGATCGTCCTCAGCAGTGCGTCTCTCACCACCTGATTCATAAGATCGATGAGTTCACAGACAGTAACCTATGCTAGATGATGATTTTAAACGGAGGTCGAGCCAAAGTATGTGTTACGGACGTCGAAGTGGCGATCGGTGACTCCAATCTTCAGGTGAAGGGAGCCCAAGTGCTTCATGGTCGAATCCTCGATCGTGACCGCGCCACGTTCGCGGAGTTGGATGACCGATTCGCACGTCTGTGTCAAGCACAGCGATGAGACAGTGTAAGCGAAATCAGCGAGGAAAGGGAAGAACAGATGGAGGCCGGGAGAGACCGATTAGCAAAAGGATGGCGCCGGAAAACAAGGGTTTGGAGAGAGACTCACCATCTTGAAGACCTTCGTGGCGTGAGCTTGGAGGTTGGGGTTGTTCTGGGGGATCTCGTCCGAATCTCTGAGGAAGGAGAACAAGTTCTTGGCTTCTGGGGCAACCTCCATTATCCTTTTTACAGAAATCATATATTCATGCATGAACAGACAAACCCATTTAAAACTTAAAGAACGTGCAGACACAAACACAATCATGCACAGCACGAAATCGATAGCTCTCTCTCTCTCTCTCTCTCTCTCTCTCTCTCTCTCTCTCTGCGCATCTCTGAACTCACCGCAGGTAAAAGCGAATGCTGTATTCAGGAACGTTCTGCTGCAGTATCTCCCATGATTCCTTCACCAGCACCTCTTGCTTCTCTGTCAATGCCATCTCTCTCTCTCTCTCTGAGTGCGAGTGTGAGTGGGTGTGAGTGTGAGTGCGAGTGAGTGCGAGTGAAGCGGCTCGTATATAAAGGCCGCCGCGCGCTCGGACGTCACATCTTCCGTGGGCGCGTACGATGGTTTATGCCCAATCCGATGGGCTATATACTTGCCCGACAGGAAGAGAGTTTCGAACGCGACAAAGACCAGAGCGCTTTCTCCGACGTCACCACTGCGTCGGCAGGTTCGATGGTTTATGCCTGCTCTGATGAGCAGTATACTGCCGAGCAAAAAGAGAGTTTCAACGCACCAAAGAACGCAGTGGTTTTGTCATTGCATAATGCGAAAGTTCTTTTGTTTTCTGACTAAAAAAATCAAAGTTCATGCGCTGTGAAATTTAGATTTAGCAAAAAGTAAAAAGTTAAAGTCAATCCCAACACGTCCTTAGCCATTAGGTTGAAGAAAGCTCAACTAGAATCAAATGAAGTAAACAGAGTAAAGACAATGCAACATAACGTTTTTACATTGTTCTGCAACAGCCTACATCCAATGGCAGGAGTAGCGGAAAGCTCTCCATAACCTAAAAGTCAGAATACAAGAAAACTAGATTATCATCCAGTCCCCACGAGATTATCATGCTTCCATTCCGTGGCTTAGCTTAGTACACTCTCGCTGGCCTAATAATTGAACTTTAGAATGGCATGGTACAGGATCAGAGATTACATATTGGAGCAAGTCAGATTCTAGACATTGTGATTCTGGATCTTGTATCAAGTAGGCATGAATAAAGAACAGGGGGAAAAAGACTCATTTGATAAAAGCAAATGCTTGACGCTTTTGTCTACAAAGTCCAGCACGAATGTTTTCTTGGCTACAATGTGACTTGAAAACCCGGAGTTTGAACTGGGCTAGCACCAAATTGATTCGATCCTTGAAACCTTGAAGGAAGATTAGCCAGACCATGCTGTAGAAGTTTGTGTTCACTGACAGAATCAGTTCAGCATTCGTAAGGAAAATTTATCTGTTTGTGAAACTTGTAAAATCGTTCCTTGATTGCATTTCTTCAGCTGTAACGAAACAGGAACAGAAGCTTTTGAGCTAGTATAATTTGCTAGATTGACTGATGCCTCTTTAAGGATACCGGATCTAGATGATCCCTAAAAGAAGAATGCCACGAAAACTTAAATACATTAGTTTTTTCTAATGCAAACCTTATGTTTGATAAGACACTCTTATTTGAGAGAAACCTCATACCATTGCGACAACAAACTTAAAACAGGCATCCTTCAACATCTTTTGGGCCATCATACTTTGATATTTAGATCGATTCTGACATGTTCTCTGACCATTGACAATTTCGTTTGTAGACTGGCACCTTTTCCAACCGTCTGATGGTTTTTTCTGTGTCCAATAACATAATAGACAAAGAAAGTTTTTCCCATCCTTTTGGTACCTGCGTATGTTAAGATGAAGAGTGAAACTAAGACGATAGAAAGATAAAAACGAACTCAATTTTCTTTGTGGAGTCGCCAATCGAAAAATGGCTTAGGTAAAAGGAAGTCCCTAGTACGTTGGCTCGATGGACACATTATTCAAATAATTCAGCTAGCTAGACCAAGTACCAACTGCTGACACTTCTTGCACATGCTTTCCCAAGTTCATTATAATGCCAACGCTGGACATCTACATTCAGGATTCAGCGTATAGAATCAGTATGAAGCACAAACTATATCTGAGCTAATCAACAAGGTGACAACTGTCAATAGACACCCTGAGGCTTTTAGGAATGCTGGAGGTAAAGAGCTGCTCTCTTAAGTCCACACTTATAAAAACATTGTTGCATCATGACCTAATGCTTCCTGGGGACCATGTCCTTGTCGCGCGCGCGAGAGAGAGAGAGAGAGAGAGAGAGAGAGAGAGAGAGAGAGAGAGAGATCTAATGGTTGACTATCAACTTTCCTCAGTGTCTTTAATGGGCAAGTAACAATTTTAGACTGCAAAAGGCGCTTGGGTTCAGAATTTTAGGTTCACTGTAGAGCTCATTTAGTGTCCTCTAGTTCCGAAATTAAGATTTCTCGACTTAAAAAGCGCTCTCAATAATCACTATGTCACCTGAAATAAATTTACTTAAATAGGAAAGTCATTATGCAACTCTCTAATCTCAAATTATACCTTTACCAAAGGAAAGACCATAAAATCACCCCATGCGATGCTAGTTACAAATGTGACTGTTGATTTCAATGCATATTGTGTTCAAAGAATGGCGCAAATAATAACAAATTTTCTGCAGCAGCACAAGCAAAATGTAACACCATACACAAAAAAAACTTCTACCTAAATTACAATGCAGTCGAAGCAAGCATTGACGAGATAGTCTAGCCACATCGAAAAATTACAGAAAATGAACAGCGATCTGGCAATACTTAGTGAGCTAATATACGCGCGCAGTCCATAATCTTGAGCGATGAAATGACAAGTGCCCACGATTAAATTATTAGGAGCTGTTCGATTGCTTCATCACGTAACACAAAATGCGGCGCAATTGCTCCGTCCTCCTCCTGCCGTGAAGAACTCGGCTGCGTTCGGCAGATAAATTTTCCAACCGAACTCTCTGACACGATGCTTTTGTAGTCGAATATTAAAAGAGCCTTGATCAACCAATCAGGCACGGTAAACACAACTATCGAGGAGATAACGCAGCGACATCCAGGAAACTTCTTAAAAAAACAACAACAACAACAACAGCAACAAGGGCAGCTAATTCTAATCGAATCAGCTAGTAATTTTCGTCTCATCTGCCGCTGCCCTCTGACCAGCCCGTGAGGAGAGAGCCGACGAACACAGGAATTTTAAACAACGCGCGCACGAAAACCCCTGTTTCCATTCGACGACGAGCACTACTCGCGCGCGTTTCACGCACGACGGATTCGCATAAGTAGCTCGCGAGCGCAGAACGCCGGCGAGGGACAGCGACGAGGCGAAACTAGGAAGCAGGGGAAGCCGAGTCCACCAATGGAGATGCAAGGATAGACAACTTGGAGACATCAACAAGCGCATTTAGAGAGAGAGAGAGAGAGAGAGAGCTGAAGAGCCTGAAGGTTAGAGAGCTGGAAAACGAATCTCTCGCGCGATTCGTCGTACTTCTGCTTGCGTCGCCCGAACATTGCTCTCTAATTTCCAGTCAGCTTCAATGGAGCCCCCTCGCTCGCTCGTCTTCAACCTCGCCGGCAGGCTAGAGAGAGAGAGAGAGAGAGAGAGATGAGGAGGAGGAGCTCGCAGTTGTAGTTGCAGAGAAGATGGGAAGGCGGCGGGAGAGAGAGCGCACGTTAGCTGTCACCGTCGCCGGAGGAATTTCTTAATTCGATCGGTTTGTTTTAAAAGTACTTTTCTTCGATAGGCCCCTTTACTTCGCGGTATTTGCTTTTTGGTACCCTGGGAGTTCTCACTTGTTTACCTGATCTGCTCTGCTCCTGTCTTTCTCTAAAAGTTCTTCCAAGCTAAGGCAAGTAGGAGACCCTCTCCTTTTGCCTTTCTTCATTTCTCTTTAAATTTATCAAATCAAGAAATAATTGGAAAGTGTCAAAAAAAGAAGAAGGAAAGAGATGATAAAAACTCTTTCCATATGTTGTAAGAATCGCTGCATGATTGATAGGTTATTGACTTAACTTATACATTATAATAAATTTGTCTCTCAATTTTTTTCGTTTTTTCTTTCAAGAGATAAGTGAACATATTACCTCTTTTGAAAGAAAATGTGGGTTCCGGGGATAATTTAGTGAAGAAAGAGACAGGTCTGGAAGGATAAGTCAATAAATTGAAAATGCCTTATTTCATAACTATCTATAAAAAAAGTATAAAGTGCGTGGGAAGTGATTTTGAAACAATGTCCTATAAGAAAAAAAGGAAATTATGATTATTAATAGTTTACGAGATAGGAAGTTACATAATCATATGACATTGACAAAAAGGCGATATTTGTGCTTGGTGGTGCGAAAATGTTTATCTCTGCTCTTGCCTTTTATGTCGTAAGGGTGTTCTCTGCATAAAATTCTTAAATTCAGGGCCACAAACGGAAAACGTCAATTTTGTCTTGGCCTGGGTTTAGTCAATAAAAGACCTGAAAAGTCCTCCAGGAAATTGATCGAAAACATGGAGGAAAGCCGGGCCGAAACATCCTCCCCCGGAAGTTTTCATTGGAGCATTGGCGTTTCGCATGTCGGACGAGGTGAGAAGTACAGAGCGTTTTGGAAATTCTAGGCTTTTGCATTGGCTGATGCGTGGCGGCTCCTGATTGGCTGGGCCGATGGTCGTTAGGCTCCGCGGCGCGAGGGATTAATTTAACGAATCGGAAGAGGTAGGAGTACGTACGAGGTGTATGTTGGAAAGGTGGAGTGAATATAACGGTAATTAGCCTTGGATCTTGGGGGGGCCACGAGTTCAAGAACGTGCTGCCCCCAAAGATTTCGTTATTTTTTCATTTTATTTTTTGGGGTCATTTATTGTCTAGATTCCGTAGTCAATTTTGGCAATTCATGGAGTCCCCCGAAAGACTCTCCTCAAAAGGAAAAAAATGTCCAAAAATTTTAAATTTTGTACCGTGAGCAATATATTACTAAACTTTTAAATTTTTAATCAATTTAGTTATAAACCTTTTGATGATTCCTTAATTTAACCATTTCAGCTAATTTTTATCGAAAATCAATAATGTGAATGCTTGCCTTTTTAAATAACACGGCCGGTGCTGTATAAGTTTTACTATTACAAAATATTTGTGGTTGTATGTGCAATTTCTCACTATTGATGCTCGACACCTTCCTCCTTAGTCCCATCTCGAGTCTCGAGTCTTGACTCACAGGAGAAACAAAGTATGGTGTGAAGGGCGTATTCAAAGTGGGTCCTTGGAGTCCATATTGCAATGCCGAAATGCCATAGTGGTCACACTCTGTTGCTTTCCTTATTCTTTCTATTTAGAGTCAATCAAGAAGACCTAGAGACGAGGATCTATTTCCTCTATTTCAACTCTTTGAGCTGCAGTATACACATAAAAAGAAATTAAACACCATCTATTCCTTAAAACGTCGAGAACTAAACCATGACCTAGTTCGATTCTATATTTAGTGGACCAATTCCTAGTCTCACAAATTATAAACCGACCCTACTGGTCCAATTCTTAGTTCGAGAGTAGGACTAACCTACCTTGGAACTAATCATACTTAATCGTGGCCCTCGCTGTGCACAAAGATGATGGTTGCGACAACCCTTGCCAAGGCCCTGACAACTCCCTTTAGGCTTTTGGAGAAGATGAACAATAAAAAAAAAAAGAAATTTTTTTTTGAAAATTGTCAACGTCAGTACCGGCCATGCCACATAGGACATCTAGTGTTTATGTCATCGATTTTCAGCCAAAACTGATTAAAATGACTAACTTGACAAATATGCGAAATGTTTTAGGATTTAATTTGCCAAATTAAAATGTTCTCACTCAATCAACTGTCATACAATAAATTTAAGATTTTTTAGACATTTTTCCCTTTGCCAAGAAGCGAAGGGATCATTTCACTGGAAATATATAGTTTAGATAATCTACGCCATGTCTGAAATCTTTTCATATTAATTAGCTCTCCATGCTTTTCCCGAAATATCTCAGCATCGCCCTATCATGACCGTCTTCTAGAGCAAGAATTTGAGAAATTTTCAAATCGAGAAAAGGTGAGGGTAGGTTTGACGTTTCCTTTATTTGGTAGCATGTTTGATTAGTCACCTTTATTCGTTGCATTAATCTAAGTATAAAACTGTTATCAAATGAAAGCGGCTTGTGAAATTTGAATCATCGGCAAAGATTTGATAACCGACGAGATGGCGATGGAAAACTCACGTCCAGATCCTTAATTACTTGAATTAATTGCTGAATTTCGAATGGGAAATATGTAAAATCAAAATGAAAGTTTGGGTGGGCTAACATTATGACACTCTTGCATTGATGAACCCAACATGGCTTGCGACCGTGGGTGCACGTGCCGAACGTAATCGATTGCTTTGTCTTTTTTTTGGGGGCGGGATTAGAATATGGATTGGGCAGATGGGATTGAATTTTAATTTTTGACTTGAAAAAGGAAAGGAAAAGAAAAGAAAAGTAGAAAAAAAAATTCAAATATATAATGTGTTGGTACTTATAATTTGTCCTTCTGATTTGCCATTCTGATTTTAGTAGTCAATGCCCTCGTTAAAATGGAAATGGATGCCTTTTGCAAAGTCGATCCTTTTGATAGAAGTAGTAATGGAAACTTCCTCTTTTGTACATGGTTACTTCTCACTTTTTCGTAATTTTTTGGAAAAATTATCCAAAAAATTGTAAATCTATTATGCTTTTCTCAATTTAGTATTAAACATTTTCACATTATGCGAATCAAAATCCATCTAGCTAATTTTGATTGAAATTCATCAATATAGACATACGTAAATTTTAATAATATTTCAATATTTTTCAATATTTTTTTATTCTCTTTTTTGCCTTTCTTTTTTCTCTTGCTGATGACTAGGTGGGGTAGCCTCACTTGCCACAGGCGAAAGGGAGCCCTCGCCCAAGCTAGAGCGGCCTCACCATATCCAGCAATAAGAGTCCTCGCCTAGACCATATTTGGTGAGGCCACCCTGGCCTAGGCGAGGGCTGGCCTCATTAGTTCTAGCCATGGCCAATGGTTGACCATGACAAAGGAAGAAAAAAGAATAACATATTCAAAAAATATTAAAAATATTATTGAAAGTTTGTCTACGTTGGCGCCACTCGTCCTATGTAACACCATCGCATACGTATCGGCTATGTTTAGCCAAAATGGACCTAGATAAACTCAATTAGTAAAAAGTAAAAATGTTTAGGATTTGATTGGCAAATTAAAATTTTCAAGACTGAATTATTAAAAGTACAATAAATTTAGGACTTTTTGGAAAATTTTCCTGCTATTTTGTTGGACTTGTTCAGCTATTCATATTTATCCACTTTTTTTTTTTCCACATCATTGCTTATTGGAACCTAAACATATCTAAATTAGAATTGAGTCACATTTTCCTCCATCCCCCATCAAAGACTTAGACTTCGTTTGTTTTCGTGGAAAATATTATGTTCCGGAAAATGTTCCAAAAAACCATTTTCTAGAAAAATGACGATATCTTCCGGTGTTTAGTTGAAATATAAAAATGAAGTGGAAAGTATAGTTTGCCGTTCAGAATCTAATTTGATTTTCTGGGAAAAATTACCAAGGTAATTTTCATTTTTATAAAAATTGAATTTTAATCATTTTTTATTCTAAAAAATTGAATTTTAATCATTTTTTATTCTAAAAATTGAATTTTAATCATTTTTTATTCTAAAAAAATGAATTTTTATTTTTTATGTCTTTTTTCTTTTCCTTCCTCCTCGGTCCTCCTTCCTATGTGGCTTTGTCCTCCTCCTTCTTTTGCTCCTCCATTTGCAGTTGCGTGCCACGATGATGGCGGGCTGCCCGACGACCGACCTAGATGCGAGTTGGCAAGCTTGAGGCCGGCAACCTCGCAACTCATTAGATCTAGGCATGCCAATCTTGCGAGGCCTAAGGCCGTCGTCAGTGAGCCTCGAGCTTGCTCGAGGCCTATGAGCTCAAGGTTCGACTGTGGCCGGTCGTTGGCTGTTGCTATGGCTGGCGACCGGCCAAAGAATAACGTGAAAAAGTAAGAGGAAAAAAATAAATTAAAATTAAAATTTGAATTTTTAAAAAATAAAAAAAGGAAGAAGAGAGGCTAGTAGGGCATAAGATAAGGGAGAGTAAGTAAGGAAAATGTTTTCCATAACTTGAAAAGTGGAAAACATTTTTCCCATTTCAAAAGATTTTTTTTCTTTGATGAAAAATGTTTTTATCGACCGGTTCATTTTTAGTGAAACGAATACAAAAATATCCAGAAAATATTTTCCTAAAAATTATTTTTGTGAAATGAACGGAATCTTAGTTGGTTTATAACTCATCGACTTAAATTTTAGAGTGATAATGAGTTTAAATAGATATATTAATGGTTCGGTTTTGAGCTTTCTTTCAATGATCTTCCTAAGCAAAGTTATTGATTTTTCCTAAGCATCTCAATGGAGATAATATATTATAATCTCACATAGGTCAAATTGAAAATAATGACAAAGGGGTAGTTATTATTACATAATTATATCAAAAGAAAAGTACGAGAAACTTGAAGATTAGAAAGCCTTTTTAAATTTTTTTTTTTTTTTGATAGAAAATGTCAGGTCTTACTTTCTAGCTTCGACAGCAGTAGAGTTTTTTTGACTTTTCGTTTTTACTCAAATAATCATAGCACCAAAGGTAAAGAGATGATCTCACTTTACTTCTCAATCCACGAACAACTAACCCAGTTATTTCATATTTCACAAGGGCGCCGTACAGAAAACCATATAAAATTTCCCTCTCGCGCGCGCTCCATACATCAAAAGGATCGTCTACTGACGACCGACCATACATCACAAGGATCGTCTACTGACGACCGACCATACATCAAAAGGATCATCTATTGACGATCGACGACTGCCGGCAAACTTAATAAGAATCCAAATGGTTAATTAGCGGTCGCGGCCGCCCCATCCTTCATCGCTGCTTGGATGGCTGCAGCCAACTGGTCATAGCCTGCACCCCATGCACCCTCCATCTCTTTGCTCCACTTCTCGCCCACCGCCCCTTCGATCGTCCTCAGCAGTGCGTCTCTCACCACCTGATTCATAAGCTCGATGAGTTCACAGACAGTAACCTATGCTAGATGATGATTTTAAACGGAGGTCGAGCCAAAGTATGTGTTACGGACGTCGAAGTGGCGATCGGTGACTCCAATCTTCAGGTGAAGGGAGCCCAAGTGCTTCATGGTCGAATCCTCGATCGTGACCGCGCCACGTTCGCGGAGTTGGATGACCGATTCGCACGTCTGTGTCAAGCACAGCGATGAGACAGTGTAAGCGAAATCAGCGAGGAAAGGGAAGAACAGATGGTAGCAAAAGGATGGCGCCGGAAAACAAGGGTTTGGAGAGAGACTCACCAGCTTGAAGACCTTCGTGGCGTGAGCTTGGAGGTTGGGGTTGTTCTGGGGGATTTCGTCCGAATCTCTGAGGAAGGAGAACAAGTTCTTGGCTTCTGGGGCAACCTCCATTATCCTTTTTACAGAAATCATATATTCATGCATGAACTGACAAACCCATTTAAAACTTAAAGAACGTGCAGACACAGACACACTCATGCACGGCAGAAAATCGATAGCTCTCTCTCTCTCTCTCTGCGCATCTCTGAACTCACCGCAGGTAAAAGCGAATGCTGTATTCAGGAACGTTCTGCTGCAGTATCTCCCATGACTCCTTCACCAGCACCTCTTGCTTCTCTGTCAACGCCATCTCTCTCTCTCTCTCTCTCTGTGCTTGAGTGCGAGTGCGAGTGCGAGTGCGAGTGAAGCGGCTCGTATATAAAGGCTGCCGCGTGGTCCGACGTCACTTCTTCCGTGGGCGCGTTCGATGGTTTATGCCCAATCCGATGGGCTATATACTTGCCCAATAGGAAGAGAGTTTCGAACGCGACAAAGACCGGAGTACGTGCTGAGCACGTGCTCCGACGTCACCACTGCGTCGGCGGGTGCGACGGTTTATGCCTGCTATGATGTATACTGCCCAGCAAGAATTCAACGTACCAAAGACCGCAGTGGTTTTGTCATTGCATAAATTATTCTTAGGTATTTTTACGCTGCTCAGGTGGCCCGTCCTTGTGTTGAAATCCCCATCTCGAACGTTGCTTGAATGCAACTCTTGATAATCGTTAAAAATGCTTTTCACACGAGGAGGGGAAGATAAAGAGTTTGAATTCCTATCTTCTCAGGGATTTGGGTTAGGGACAATTTAGTTTCAAGAGTGAGTTTCAACTCCTACATCATACAAGGAGACAGGATAAAAATCTAAGCATTAGAATAAAGATAAAGTATGACATACAAAAAGAAAAAATTAGCTAAACTTGATTATAGCTCGATATAATCACTGTAAATGTAAATGTAAATGTAATATATATATTATAAAAAGAAAAATAGTTTGGGAATGGCTTAGCTTGATTAATCACATGTAAATCAAGACATTAATTGTGAATTAATTACATGTTAAACATAGTTATGCCTATAAAAACACTTACATTATATGCGATCATTATCTACCCATCGAATGCCCCGAAATTTTTTTTTTAGCCTATTACAATTGTATCAATTCAATTTCAAAATCTTTTTTTTTTATCAATTAAGTCTTAAACATTTTGTATTTGTACCGATTCAATCCATCCGACCAATTTTCAACATCAGTCGCTAGCCATCTTACATAGCACGGCCGACACCAACTTGGACATCCTTAATAATATTTTTAAATTATTCAAATTTTTTTATTTTTACTCTTTTTTTTCTTGCCCTTTCTTCTTCCTCCCGCTGGTCGTTGGCTTAGTGACTGATCAGAGGCAAGGGCGAGCCTCGCCATGGTTGGATGAGGCTTGATCTTGCCAAATATGGCAAAGTCGTGCCTCTCCCAACCCCTAGTGAGAGTCGAACCCTTGGATGAGCTCGAGTCTCGTTAGATCGGTAAGGCTCGACACTAGACATTAGCCAGGCCATGACCTCGATTGATTGGCGAGCTTGTCTCTCGCTTGGCCAGTCACCGGCCGTCAAAGGAAGATGGAAGAAGGAAGAAGAAAGGGAAAAAAGGGAAAAAAAAGAAAAAGAAAAAGGAAAAGAAAAATTAAAAAAATAATTTCGATTTTTTTTTTTTTTAGAGAGAGAGAGACTTGGGCTGAAAATGTGTTATAAAATCAATCTATTTAGAGCCATTTATTTTAGGCTTTAAATATTTAACTCATTTAAGGAAGGTTGTTCAAAATTGAGATGATTCGCCCAATTTGATAGGTCTAGAGATAAGTGAATTCATTTACTTTTTTAATAGAAAAATGTAGTCTTCAAGATTATTCATTAAAATGAGAGATAAGTCTCGAGACATAAGTCAATATACTGAAAAAATTGCTATTTAATCTGCATTAAATTCGGTAATGCCTCAATTGCAATCGACATTAAAGATGGAGCTAAAGCCCTACTCCATAACCAACAGTTAGAACATACGAAGTGCGTGTGAAGTGACTTTGAAAACATAGCCTATATAGGGAGGAGAAGAAATTTTAAAGATGGTTTTCGTCATTAACAATTTAGGAGATAAAATAATTTTAAAATTACATAATAGAAGAAGCGACTTTTGTGTTCAGTGGCGCGAAGGGCTGATCACGAACACGGTGAAAAAAACAAATTTCACATGACTATTCCCTTCGAGATAAGCTAAGTGCACGGGCAAATACGCTTGTATCCGCTGTCGTTTTGTAAGCTTTTCCTCCATCCTCAATGCGAGAACAAACCAGATGGTGGTCTCCGCATAAAATTCTTGAATTCGGGGCCACAAACGGGAAACGTCAATTTTGTGGGGGGTAGTCAACAAAAGGCCTGAAAAGTCCTCCAGGAAATTGATCGAAAACATCAACGAAAGCCGGGACAAAACATCGTAGCGAAACTCCCACCGAAGTTTTTATTTGGGCACTGGCATTTCGATTTAAATTTAATGATTTGTCAACTCGTTACTTAACATTTCAATTTTGACCAATTTAGTTTTAAATTTATCAATTTGATCATTTTAGTCAATTTTGATTGAAAACTGATAATGTGGATGTTGACATCTTATATGATATGGCTGGTGCTAGCGCCGACGCCGACGCCGACAAATTTTATAATTTTCTTTAGTTTGATTGTTCTTCATTCCCAAAGAGCTGACGGAGGTCGTCGGCCATAGCCTTTGCCCTTGTGCAAAGTGAGGGCTATCGTGGCTAGAGGTGAGCATTAAAGCTAAATTGAATTGGGAATCGAACCAAATAGACGGGTTCTAGGCGATTGCTAGTTCCCAAAATGTGGAACCAATAAAAATTAGCTTTGCTTCCAATTCATGTGTGGACCGAACCATCTAGATCGGACTAATAGCTTTTTTTCTTTTCTTTTCTTTTATAATTCTTATTATTACATTTTCCTTACTAGCACAATTTGAAACTTATGGACCACTGATCAAATTTAGAATCATGGAACATATCCTACTTTACACTTGTTAATTTCTATACAAAAAATGAAAATTTTCAGATTTATGTGTGATCACTATTGCACAATAGTTCGATAAAAAATTTAAGCCGATGATTCTGACTTTCTGCTATCAAATACCACAGAAGTACAACATCCTTCATTAAAGTGCAGCTTGGGAGTTAACAATCCCCAAGTTCCTCTGTTCTATTTGGAGACTGGAGTATAATCTCTTCGTTGCAGTTTTCAATCGAAACAATATCTCAACCCCGCAACATTTTCCAACTTACACTATTTGGATCTCACTAATATAGTTGCAACGGATATCGAAATTGTCCTCCTTGAATTAATTGCACCTGTTTGGCATCGACCTTTCTAAAGCTGAGGATCAGTTGACTTCCATCCACATGCTTCCTTCTCTGCGATGCTGGCAACTACTAGAACAAAATTTTCACTCTCTGCATTTCAAATTCACTTCTCTTAGTCTTGCATTCTTTGATTTTACAGGGATCACGTATGACATGGGGCAGCTTAGCTTGCTGGATAATCCATTAATCAGCTGGAAGGTGAATATTTAGAAAGCTTTTAGCAGCGTTCCGCAAATCATCCACAGTAACACTTATATCAAACAACTTTGTAAGGAGAACTTTCGGGCATCCAGGATAGAACTTCAATTGGCGAATCTCGAGGGACTGACAGACTTGTCCATTACATCTAATCACTTTGCAAATCATTTAGTTGACATGTTGGGCTGCAAAGTCGGTCCAAAGTTTCCGAGATGGCTTCAAAGGAAAAGGAGTATATCGATTCCGTTAATGTCAAACAAAGACATCACAGTTGAAATTCCGGATTGGCTCTCTGTCGATTTATCTAACGCCATCTAGTTCATTTCCCCAGAAATATGCTCAGAGGCTGAGTTACTAAATGAAAGAATCTTGTGATAATCGCAGCTAAGGCATTTTATATTCTCTTTGCCATTTGTAGCAATCACAACAAACAAATTCTTGCCAAATTCTTCTAATTTGGCATTGCTTGATCTCAGATCACCGACATTCACGAACATTAGAATCTATTTATCAATCTTGGGAAGAATTGTTTCGCTGGAGGCATTCCATGGACAATGACGTCAACTCAACTATCTCCAGCTCTTAAGCATTGCAGAGAACAATATTTCCGCAAGGATTCTTCACCGATTTAAATAACTTCTTGAAGGGAGACGTGCTACTTCTACACGGGACTCTGGTTATATGCTAATAATAGAACCTACCAAATGTTCACGGCGACGCTTTGGCTTTCTTTTCCGGTGATCTTTTGATAAACGAATAAGATAGACAAATACGGGAGAATTAACTATACTCAATGGCCTTCGGAATTTGAGCTCTCTCGAAGTTATCAGAGCGGAAGAATCCCTTCAGACATTAGGGACTTGAAGAATTATGCGTAGCACTCTAAATGAGCTTCTGGGATTCATGCTACAGGCTCATCACTCCTTCCGGATCAATACTTCTCGCTTATTCATCACAAGCAGCATGTGTCTAGGCCTCCCCTGCCTTCGAATTTCTGCTTGATCGGAAATCTCCCAAAGTCTTCACAATCAGCATTTGCATCGAGAAGGCTTGACCATCAATTATTCATCCATTTCTGTAAATAGACCAAGAACTTAGCTGTCAATTCTTCTATCTAACTGGTGCACTTTACAAAAAAAGTCCAGAAAGGAAAGATAAACTCGATACATTCTAAATCAATGGACTAAGCTCTTAGAAACGTGCAACTAGCTACCAACAAAGGATTCTATTGGTTAAGTCGACTTGAACAAATGAGTTTAAACTCAGTAGTTTTGATCATGTAGTTAACTTCTCCCCATAATGAAAAGTTTAGTAGATATGAATAGGTAATTTCCAGCGGGATTAGTTCTTCATTCTGAGTCCAATATCCGGATGAGTTGCAAACTCGGAAAAGTTTCGATTCGAGTAACAATTGTCTCCAAGGGATATTCCCCAGTGTCATCATTGAACATTATCACTATTTTAGATTCCTTGATGTCTATGGGAATTTGCTAGACGGTGAATTCTTGAAAAACTTGAGCCATTTCTGTATTGTGCGAGTACTACACTCGAGTTACATCGACTCTAGTGAGAAGATCTCAAACACCAAAGATGGTGTGCTGTTTGTTGAGTGGAAAGTAATTCGAAGACTATCGATGTTTCCAACAGCAATTTCAATCTTTCTTTTATTTTTCGGGATATATTCACTAGAAATCCTAAAACTTATCACAAAAATACAATTGAGTTTTACAACTTACAAAAAGTGTAATCAAATCTTAAATCTTATCAAATTAGTACAATCAAGTTTTAAAGTTAACATTGTCAATTTTATGAATGGAAAATGCTTACATGGCATTTTTAAATTAATTTTTGTTTTCCATGTGGCATTATTATTATTTTATTCAAGTCTTATCTAAATTAGATTTAAAAACTAAAAAAAAACCTAAAATTTTATTAAAAAAGCCAGCCCCTCTAGAGATGGGCGGCGGCGGCGAAAGCCCCCCACAGGGAGCTTGCCATTTTTTTTTTCTACAATTTTGTTTTTAAAACAAATTTTAACTTTTCTTTTTTTTTTTTTTTAATTTAAATAAAAAATGATTAAAAATGATAAAAATGCCACATGGAAAATAAAAATTAATTTTAAAATGCCATGTCAGCATGTTCCGTTAGTAAAATAGATGGTATTAACTTTAGGACTTGATTGCATCAATTTGACAAGTTTTAAGACTTGACTGTATTTTTTGTAAGTTTTAGTGACTCAATCAAACTTTCGTGACAAGTTTTAGAACTTTTAATGAACATATCTCTTATTTTTATGAAGCCCACATTCTGAGTATACGTAGTTGATGAGTCATTGTCACCATTTTGCACAAGATCAAGAGTTTCCCAAAAGCTCAAAGAGAACCATCAAAATCACAATTTGCAAGTATGTAATTTTCTTATTATACTACAGCAGATCATTTGGGATTATTGATCTTAGAAAAATGCCTTCATGGGGAAATTCCTTTGCAGCCATGCCACCTTGCTTATGTTTAGTATTTTAAGCATAGCACATAACAAGCCCCTATGGGCATTCGTCATTGTTTTAACAACTTTTCCAAATTTGAACCAATTAAATTTTTATCATTATTTGGGATTCTGGTGGGATTTTTTTTGTTTTGTTATGGTTAATATAAAAGGAGCAAGCTTAAAATTCACCCGACTTCAAAATTTGAACCTTTTCTTCAAATGTGAACCCTTCAAGCAACGCATTAGAAAGACATATATCGGAAGGGTCATCTAGGTTCACTTGACTTCAGAATTTGAACTTCTCTCAAAATAAGCTGATCAGAAGAATTCCTTCAGTTTTTGGCAAGTTGAGACATTTTGAATCACTGAATCTATCAATTAACAAGTTATCAAATGAAACCACTCCTAACATATCCAATTTAGAATTTCTAAGCTGTTTGGATCTTTCCTTTAACAATTGTCTAGTCTTGCTCAGTTGAGCAATCATCTAAGCACTCTTGTTGATTAACTTGTTTATTGCTGCAACTATGGACTTTGCACAAGTTCCCCTTTCAATGTTTGGCCTAGAGTTGAGGATGATGATAAGATAGACGAGGCGGTCACAATTCGAGCAACAACAAGTCGAATGAAGAGGACTCGTAGTTTGGTTTTACACAGGATCGTGATCGGGGATTTTGTGGCATATTATACTTCAAGCAATCGTGGAGGATCTTCTATTTTACGGCAATGTAAATGAGTATTGAAAAATTTGGCGACCGCAAGGATGATTACCACGTTTTGGTTCAAGAGAGCTTTCTAAATCCAAATATACAGTTAAAAGATTATTTTCTTTGGACACGTTATTTCCTATATATTTAAAAAAGTGTAAAATGTTCAGATGAGTTCCTTAGGTTCGAGAACAATTCAGTGAGATAAAATCAACAACGTCAATTGCTCTCCAATTCTCAAATTCGATAGGAAATCTGCTGTCCCTACGTTCACCTTCTCAGACAAACCACTTGCATTTTCCACATATTCCCAAACTAAGCCTATCGTTAGAGCACGCATAAATTAAGAACCAAAGATGCTGGCTTTGGAAAATGGAAATCAATTGATATAATTTAATTTTTTCACTGCATGATGAGCCAAAGTTGGAGGTGTCAAAATGGGTCATAAACCCATATTATGACTCACTTTTAGTTAAATGGGTTAAATGAAAGTTAAATATGGATCAAATATGGGTCAAGTGAAAATTTAATATGGGTCAAGTAAAAGTTAAATATGGGTTGAGTGAGTTATTAGGTAGACACATCATCTCTCTCCTTCCATTCCCCTCCTCTATGCATTCTCGACCTCCGTTGCCGATTCCACCATCACGCCATCGTCACTATCGCCGATCCCGAGCTTGCCGTCATCGGTTGGAGCTCAACTTGGATTTGGGTAGGTGAGCCCCGAACTTGCTGGCCGCAATAGAGCTCGCGGCTCACCAGATACAAGCGAGTCAAGCTCAGCAACCTCGGCGGAGCCTAGATCGGCCGAACCTCGAGTTTGTCGGCCTTGGTCGAGTTTGGGCTTGCTGGCCTGCGTTTTGTTTAGTCGCCTTCGGGCGGTACCAGCAGAGGAAAAGGGAGAAGAAGAAGGAAGAAGAAAGAAAAGAGAAAAGAAAGGGAAAATGAAAAGAAAAAGAAAGAAATAAAAATAAAAAAAAATCATTTTTTAAAATAATTAAAAAATCGATTTTTTAAAAAAAAATTATTTTCTAAAAACTATTTTAATTTAGAGGTATCCACATTTTTTTTATTTACTCATTTTTTATCATTTAATTTATTTTATAAATTTGATGTGAAATTTTTATTCAAATAATTTATATGTGAAAAGTTTAAAATGGACTAAATAAGTGAAAGTAGATTCTCTTAAATTAAGTTAAATATTAATATATGTTGGTAATATGGGTCGAGTATGGGTCATCAAATTAATATTGCATGAAAATGGGTCAAAACGGGTTAAATGGATCAATATGGATCGGACCATTTTCAACCCGACCCACCCATTTGACACCCCTAGTCAAAGTTGTAGCATCATTTCAAAGTACTCCTTTGAAGGCAGCAAATCTTGAAGTCTTATCAAAATTCAATTAGAAGTGCCATAAGTTGAGCAAGATCAATGAAAAAGCCATACTTTTGTTAGGAATTAATTACATGTGCTTGTATTGTGGATACATTTTCCATAGGAAGACTCTAGTTGTTTATTTATGTTGATTGATACAAGATCTACAAGTGTTCTATATGGTATGAGCTCAATTTCCATATAAGATGGTTGCAATAATGGTGCTTGGGTTGCCTATATATACATAGAAATCTTGTGTAATTTTTCACAACCAATCACACCATCATATCATAGCTCGAAGAAGAGAGAGAAGAGAAGGTCACCAACATGGCTTCCCAAAGAGTTTGTTTATTCATAAGCATTGTTTGCCTGATTTCACTTTGCTTTGCAAGTAGGGTCCATTTGTTTAGTAGAATTGGAAAACCTTTTTTTAATAAAATAATCGCTGGTATTACTTAAAATGAATACTTGATGAAAAACATTTTCATTATCTATAACAATTCATGTCTAAACATCTTTATTGATGATAACACTTTTATTCTTCCATTAATTTTTCTAAGCTATATGAGCAATATTTTTAGGAAAATATTTTCCAAATCATTTATTTTCCGTAAAACAAACGCACCCTAAATTTAAGTTTCATAAGCATTCACTGACACTGAGTAATTATATTTTGTTTCAATTGGACTACGAAATCTCCAAAACATGAGGAGATGGTTTCATTGTGCAATTTCTTATTTGGTCGGACTAATAGCCAAACCTAGAAATCTCAACATGTTTCCTGACTTAAATATTACATATGTTGTCTAATTAGTCACAATATCGTTGAACATCACCAAGAGACGTAACTATATTGCCAGCTCCATCTTTCACCGAAAGAATTCGGTTTTCGAAGGTTATGATGATTCACACAATGGTGAAAAAATTTTGAGTTGTTATCCCCTTCTTTAAGCCATCGAACTCTTGATTTCTGCCTGAGAAAAGACTCTTCCATGGATCGCAGTTCATAATAGGCATGGATCTGCTCATGTTCGGCCTCGACAAGGTTGCCATTGAAAGGATCAAGATGCAGTGCTTCCTATGTAGCATGGAGGATATTTTTAGCTTCGGTCGCTTTTGAAATTTCCGCAAAAGAGTCCGATTGAGGACCTTAAGCCTTCCTTTTAAAAGCTTTAGTCGCTGTATAAGCGAAACATAGGAGTGCCTCTAACTTCCCGCCCGCACACTTCACCCACAATGTCGAGAACGCGGGGGTGATTCATCCAAAATTGAAAAACTTGAATGGTTTCTGGGGACCGATTCCATAATTCTCACCAGCATTGGCGTGTGATCGAAATACACAGGGCAAGAAAGTTAGCTTCCGAGAAGGAGAATACTGAGCACCATTTGTTGTTGACGAGTACCCTGTCTATCTTTCTTTGCTTCCTAGCGACACCGCACATGATGACCGAGGTAAATCTAAATCCCACATATCGGAGATCAAACAATTCAGCTTGGTCTAGGCACTCTTTAAGCTCATTGAAAGCGGGATCCGGTTGTTGGAACCACCGAGTCGATCGAGGAGGGTCTTTGATAGCATTGAAATCACCGGCTAATAGCCATGGGCTATCCTTTAAGGACTCACTCAAGGAAATAATATCTATCCACAATGTTCTTCGAGACACAAAAGTATGGTTGCCATAAATGACAGAGAGATATAGGATCATACCCGAGCTCAAGATCTTAAGGTTTCCATGGATGATCTGAGGAGTCACCAAGCGCACATTAAACTCTACCACGTATGGATTCGGCCAATCCTGCCGACCCCTATCCGAGTGTTCATAGTTGGATAACCATTTCCCGGCTGAAATTAGACCGGCGGAGACACGAGAACCAAAGAGAGAAGCCGGTACGTTGGTCTCCATAATTCCACAACGGTATATATTGTTAGTACGGTAGGCATCAGTTTGTCATATATAAGTATGTTGATTGCTGGAATTTCTGAATTTTTGTATCTCAGAATTATCAGTTCCAAGGGAGGTCGAGATTGACGCGACAGTGTATGAGGATATAGGGATTGTGACATATATCCTGATTGCAACGCGATCTGCATCGATTTCTTTAAAATAGATGAAGGAACCTGCAAGAAGGTCGTTGGTCGTTGCGTGTGTATATCTTATGATGTTGCGCCAATTTAAATTGTTTCTTCTCATGGTTTAAATCGTTATGAATAAAAATCTGCCTTCCATACAAGTTGCCCTTGTTTCAACTTTTCCTACAAAAAAACTCATTTTGCATAGGCTTGTGGATAGATGATGTTGTATAGGTTCGTGGATCAGTTCAACTTCCTCATTATATTTTGATCATCTCTCTCATTAGAGAGAATATCACATGTAATAGTCATATCATGTGTCCATAATACATAGAGAAGCCGATCAAAGTGCGAATTTTGATAGTGCCGCCTGAGCCCTCAACTATGACTCAGTCTGGGCTGGCTCAAACATGTCAATATTCAAATTGATATATACTGTGGAGAGGCCTGGACGATACATTAAACCTGATCTTTAAGGCCGGTTCAAGATGAACCCCTTAAATAACTCCTATAAATGACCAAGGTCGCTCACTAGCACCTAAAGAAAGAGAAACACCAACTCAGCTAGAGTCGGTTCACAAATCACAAACAATAACTCTTGTAGTTATCTTACTTCCTGAGCATCTTTAGTGTCGCGTGTGACTATATTATTATATAGATACACGTTTAATGAGTGTGCATCTTCATTCATTGGTTCCTACCAACATATGCTTACATTACCTGCCATAGAACCGAAAATGAATGTAAATATACAGGAGAACGATGTGGGTAACACGGGAGACTTGAAACCTTGAAATCATGAAGCGCCTCATGCCAAACCTTTTAACACTTCCACCAGTGAGAAAACATAACTCACCAGGAGCGATCGAATCTTGAAATCGGTAGCTTCACATCAACTGACCTAATCAACTGTCCAAATAGAAAAGAAGAAGAAAAAAAAAACACAACCATGGAGAGGATGGTTCTATGAGTAACAACGATTGTCTCACGGGATGATTGCAGCACCATAATTTTTCTGTCGACGACCAAATTCGAAACACATGTGAATGTAAGACAAGAAGCGCCAAATCAACTGATGTCCTTTGAATTCCTTACAGTTTGCCAACGATGGCTTTGAGTTGTAATCCCTGCTCTTCATTTCGTTCTTCATTTTGTGAACGCATTCATTAGACACAAAAATGTATTCGTTTGAGAATGGCACAGATTTTTGAACAAGATAACCAATGTAAACATTCTAGACGTGCATGCCAAAACGATTTCAAGTGAAGGGACAAAAAACTAATCAATTCGCATGCCGATGTCAATCCAGAGCATGCCTAATGGGCACTGAATTATCCAATTAGGAACATCTCTTGCTCAGTCCTAAGATAATTTAATTGTCCGTCAATTTATGCGTAATTTATATGTCTAAATGGATTACTTGCAAAGCGACCGCCCTTGGGATTGTCCAACTAAACATGTTGATAGGATCAAGATGTCACCATTTAGATATGACTTAGAAGCAGACACAGATTACTTACGTTATTCTACTGATTTCGTAGTCTATATATCAAGTCTGACCAATTCATGCTTAGAGAGAAAAAAATGTTAAAAGGCTTTGTGTGATGCTTAGATATATGATATCCAAGGAAAAGAAGTTCCACTATAAGAAACTCACAATACCAGGATGAGAAACTTTACTAAAAATTTGCATAACGAGCTGCCTTGTGATTCCAAGTTATGACGCCAGCGTCATGCTTGGACAACTATCGACCGTGCAAGCCAAGATTTCTCGGTAATCCCTACTAATTCTGAAAGAATCGTAAACTTTTCCATCGCTGCTCTTCTTGTACTCAAATAAGAGGTTTGAATGATCCAAAGCAGTAAGTTTTACGAATCCATAATCATGGTCTTTGAACAAGCTCCATTTTGTTTGGAGAGTAGTGAACTGATTAAGGTCTGCTCCTCCACCACCAGCCACAACGTGTATCGTTCCATTCAGAGCTCCTTTGTAGTAATTTTTTTCTTCGTTTGTGCAGATATTCTGTAGCCAAAAACCCAAAAGGAGGATCAGATATCGAGCAGAAGCCTTTTACATCAGCAGAAGCGATTCTCAAGATCTGACCAACACATGTACGTGCTTGGGTTGAAAATCAATGAAAGGTTTGAAATAGAAAAAGCAAAACCCATCTTTCTCGAATTCCCTCAGTAATCCTCCAATAAGAAGAATCAGTTCTTAGCTACCTGAGTTAAACTAATCTACTCACAGATATGGATCATCTTTTAGAACAAGCATACGCAACTTGACGACTTCCATTTAAACAATGTATACCAAATGGTGACTTCTCTTACAAATCCCCAACAGTAACATTAGTAACAAAATGATACATCGGGCACAAAATCACTAGCTTTTCTTGCTGCGAAAATCAGGTTTTCCACAACTGTTGATAACAAAGAAAAAGTTAATTTTTCTCTTAAACAAATGAATGGCAGACCAGTTTTTTCAGAACAGATTGACATGATATCCGAATTCTAAGTGGATGATAGGAGAGCAATCATAGGTAACATGAAATTCATTCATACGAAAAAGTCACAGCTATACCTGGTATATAGGACAAGTCCTTTCATAATTATGAACATGGCCGTATATGGCAATGTCAACCTTGTGCTTCTGCCAAAGTTTTTGCAGGCTCTCCCTGCCCATTGGTTCTGCAAACGACCCTTCCAAAGCATAAAACTCACCAGAAGAATAGCCCAGTACCCGATGTGCAAGGAAAATTAACCATGGTTGTTTTTGTTGATCAACGGAAGCTAGACAGTCCTCAATGAACTTGTATTGGTCGGTTCCCTCTCTCCAGTCATGTTCTGTATCAGCAACGCAGAATCTGAACATGCCATAATCAGTGGAGTACCTAGATCAAGCAAAGATCAACATTCAGGAGGGGCTGACATTTTGTTAGATGAGGTAAAAAGCTGCATTTGTGAATTGCGATATGCTCTTTCTCATCCTTACCAAACCTTAGCCCTGTTCTCTGCAGGGACATAAAACAGTGTTTCAGCCAACACACCGCATTCACCACCTGAGTCTAAATTTCCATAGAAAGATCCAGTTCCAGGCCAATCTTGTTCTTGATTGCCACTGAAAAACAAAATGAATAAGTCCTGCTAGAAAACGCTGGAGGACTCCAGAATCCAAATTAATTCTTAAACATATTTGCTCTCGCCAAAAGCCTTTAATGATCACAATACTGCAATTTCAGTATTACCCAAGCCTCTGTGCCAAGAGGAGGATGGGAGGAGGAGGAAAAACCAAGACAAACCTTGCAATCATGTAAGGAACTCTTGAGGCAATTGGCTCAACCTGGGCTGTAAACTGATCCCATTGCGAAAGATATCCAATTGCATAGGATATATCTCCAATGTGGAATACTATATCAATGTTGTCCAAGTCCTTAGAAAGCTGATAGGTGGTATTCAGAGAGCCACGCTGGGAAAAGTACTCATTAGAGCCATCTGCTTCATCCTGCAATGTGAAATTGGAGTCTGTCATCTCTATAACAATGATGAAAATAACCACAGGGTGCTTCTCAAGCACTTTAGCATTGAAGATTAGGTTAGACCAATTATCAAGGTTCTATCAACTGATTATGATATGACTTAGAAGCAGAAGAGGTTTGCTGCTTATAACGGATCCTAGGGCTTAATAATAAGCGAAGGAGTTTTATAGATGGTTTCTTTAATCCGGGGGAGGTTGTTTTTAGTAAACAAAGCAACAACACATAATTAATGGATATTCAGAAAATGATGTTTTCTGATTATTTTCCTTCACCAGAGTGAAATTTCTTACATCCATAGTAAGCAATATGACTATATATGGTGTCTTCGATTGGTCGAAGGCAATACCAGAAAATGCCACAAAAAGAGATCAAATGTTGATAATATGCATTGCTGGTTCAAGAGAGATCAAACCTTTCCCATGTCCCCAAAAATGACAACACGTTGCAAGCTGTTTTGACCAGGATATGGAGATGCTCTAAACCTGTATTTCTGGCTCCAAATATAGCTGCTGTTCAATAGCTTATGCCCCAGCCGGTAATAATACCTACATTAACAGTAAAGGTGGTACTCAGGTATAAATTGAAATTAATATAACTGAAAGCTCACATAAATATAAATAATTAATTCAAAACCATTAATAATGACGAGTAAACTGTAAGGCTGATACCGTGAATAATTTATGATTCACACAACTACAATTCATTCGTTAAGAAGGCTGATTCAATATATCATCCTACTAGAGAACAGCAGCAAGTGTATTTAAAGATTTCAAGGATCTTCCACATGAGATAGAAATCCCTCCTATTTTCCAGCTATTGTCACTCAGCGTCAGAAGCAGAGAGTAGAGAGAGATAATATCTGACCGTTAAAGATATCTCACCTTACTGCATTGAATAGAAAAGGAGAGAAACTGAGAGTGGGAAGGTGTTTCTTAGAGAAGTTACGCTGAGAAAAATTTCTTTCAATCTTTCTAACTCAGACCTTGATTGGCATAAATTCTCGTTAATACCTAAAGAAGAGCTTATCAGGGCAATAAATGAAGTGGCATCTTGGTTTCACATGACTTTGAAGAATCTAATGTAAAACCGCAAATCTGTAGAAGAATTAACATACACACTTACACAGAGTTTGGCCATAATTCCTTCAAGAAACTGGTGTGGATGAATCCTGGATCACGCCATCCTACTGTCCTTGCAGGTGCCCCTGAAAATTTAGATTACTAAGAAAATTATAATTCATGAAACATCAAGAAGTCTACTTTTAAGTTCTAACAATGGCAGGAATCTAGAATGGACATGTCTGTGAAGCCGTGTCACCACGCTCCAACTACTAAGGATCATGAACAAAGGATATAGTCAAAACTCTACATATTTAGATTTGATGTTGATTTGGAAGCAAAAGTTTAGGATCATCAAACTGAGGACCCCATACAGGACTTAAAGAACTCAGTTAAACTTATAGCAAGATACACCTTAAACTGGTTCTTCAATGGTTAAAGGCCCAGTTAGTGTTCTAAGTACAACAGTAAAATCGACTTATCAACTTAATCCAAGTCAAACTAGACAGTAATGCAGTCCAGGAAACAAAATGCTACATTAATGTGGGAGCCTACTTTCATCTTTCTATCTGTTATCGCACGATATGTGCATCCCATCTTACGGTAATGACTGATCTGCACTTGCTTTATCAGTCATCATTATAGCACACCACCTTTTGGATTCTTTGGAAGATATAAATTTATTTCTTTTGACTAATGAAGTTCAACAGATGTCCTCTTCTATGTATGAGTTAACAGAAAATATGCTCATGTAAGCTAATGTTCAACATTTGCCATCTCCTTTCTTTCAGTTCAGGAAGTATGATAGACACTCTTTAGTTTTTTACAGAAATGATACATCTTTCTTCAGTATCTTAAGGACACTGGCCGAACTCCTCCCAACAGTACCTCGACTTTGAACCTTTCTAGAAATAAAAGTAAAGCTAGAAATAAATATTACCAAGAACCAACAAGACAGCCCTGTTAAATTGTGCCTTCCGGGTTGAATAAGAAAACCCCTGATACCTATAGCTATTCTTTTAACTAAATAATCATTAATTAAACAGAGGCTTGTTATGCATCACATTTCATTCATTCCAAAAAGATGTCCACAAAAGATTTTACTCACCACACATGCTACTACGGTCAAAAGTCAAAGTTCCAGCTGGAGAACGCATCTTTTGTCCACCTTGATGACCCCACTCAACAAATGGCTCTGCTTCAGCTATTCCATATCCACTTGTCCATGTTACGGTCATCTGATATCACGTTTCAATGCATATTTGATATTAGGATGTCATTTTATTGTATGCGGAACGGGAAAACACGTGCAGGCAGAGGCTGGGTAGCGTAAAAGTAGAAGCTTATACATTTTAGCAAAGGCAAATTGCACTGCCAACATCTGAAAGAACTATATAGATAAGTTAAACTTTTCTTCTTGGAAAGGTAATAGACATACTTCATTCCATTCCTTTCCTTGAGCTAGGCGAGGATAAACTGGAGCCTTTGGATTTGCAAATGCAACTGTGTTTGATACTGCCATTAGCTTTGGCTGTGGTGCATCCAACATCACAGGATGCAAATAAGACAGACAAGTGAAAAAGTTAGAAATTGGAGGAAAAAGTAGCCAAAGTTGATCTCTGAGATGGCGCAAACTTCAGCAACACAAAAATAAATCAAATCACTAGCTAGAGTGAAAGGAAATAAAAATGGCATTAGTCTTTATAATGCAGTTTTGGCATTTGAGATCAACTTCAGAACTCAGCAGATATCCATTAATGTACATCGAATATTATTTGAACTTGATTGCTCATAAATCTCACTTCGATTGGAGTAGTTGATTTATGTAAAAACCAGTCACAGAGTTGGTACGTGGAAAAATTAGAGCACTTACTTTGTCTATACCACCAGAAAACAGTGCAAATGAAAAATCCGATCTCTGGTTGATCAACTGAAACTTTAGGGACCCTTTTCCCATACTTAAATATGCAGGGCTTGAGTAATTTGCATAGTGATACTGCAAGAGAGCACTAACAATAATTGAAGCAGCAAACCACAGAAGACAATCTAGAGTTGATTGCAAGGAATGTGACACGAACGTTGATAGGTGCTGAACATAAATGAGGCGCAAAGACGTGCTGATGTTCAGGAAAACAAGTGGAAGCACTGCAAAGTAGTGAAATGGGATTTAACATCAAGAAAACAGTGTACTCATTTTAACGGTCAACCAACAAAAAAAAAAAGAGAGAGAGAGAGAGAGAAGAAAATCACAAGCCCTATGTCGAGGATGCTGTAATGCAGAGCAATCTATTCACCTGAAATTCGCTGGAGAAAATACTCCAATCCAGTCATCATATTTGATGGATTCTGGGAGCTATACTCCAATAGCACCCACTCTACATTTTGCCCCTAAAACAGTAAATACAGCTTTTGTCAACCTCGACGACCGCTTTCAATTTTCATAATTATGGTTAGCCTTAGTCTTCAAAACAGAGTACTAAAAATCTTCTCAAGCATTATAGGGAACCCGAGTGAATTAACAAGCCTTTTAGTAAATTTCATGGAAGACAATTTAAACTGCTCAGGGAAGAACCGAAGTCTTACCTTTGCTCCGAGAATTGAAGGAGAGGCCTTGATGATCACTCTCCCATCAAGAGCAGAGACAGTCTCGTGAACAGAAATCCTGGCCAAAGGCTGCTCGCCATGTGAGCTCACTCGCTGGACAATGGCTGCTCGCCATGTGAGCTCACTCGCTGGACAATACTTGCAACCAACATCAAAACAGCAAACCCAACCCATTCCACGACTCCTTTCGCTCTCCCCATCTGCCCGACAAACTGAGAGAAAAGGAGAGATGTTAACTTGTTATTTGACATGAAGGTGGATCAAAACCAGACAGTCGACGGTGCCTTGAGCTTAACTAAAGTTCGTCAGACTTTTTGTATCACGTTCCTTTTCCCATTAAAAACACGAAGATTTGGCAAATGGGACAGCAAAAAGAGCTAGCGAAAGAAGACTGAAGTAATGTAGGATGGCCTGATAATCGATACAAGTCCTCAGCAATCAATACTTGGTAGCAACGAAAATCACAGCTCAGAGAGAGAGAGAGAGAGAGAGAGAGAGAGAGTATCAAACCAGAGGCCGAGTGGTAGCCAAAGAGCTTAAGTGTCAAGGACGTGCAGCAGAGAGCAAGCAACGGCGTGGGTGGTTGTGGAGGAAGAGGCACGGGCGGTGGTCGAACTTTGAGGTGCAAAGCTGGTGGTGGTGGTGGTGGAATGCAGACAACAGTATATATCGTCCATTATATATGAGTTATCATATTTTGCAGATGTAACATATTCACCTGTATATTTGCAAACTTAGAAACTTATCAGAGTTAACTGCTCGTCTAGACATACAACTTATCCCTTAGTGAATAACTATGTTTAGGCAGACATAGCACCTTCTGCACATTAAATTTCTTGCACCTACATATTTAGTATCTTCCAAGTTTTCTAGAATTAGAACACATACATAATACGTACTTTCTCCCTGTTTTGTCATGATCAAAAAGCGATGAAAAAAATTAAAGGAGAATCAAGCAATCAACGCACAACGCCATTCATTCCTTCATAGGAGTCAATTAGTCAACAGAAAAATATGAAAACATAGGACAGCCAAAAAAAAAAATTTGTAAGTTTCAAAGTGGGCTCACAGAGTCATTCATATGACTACTCTCAATTCAGTGACCATTCCTTGTAGCGGTCATTCCCTTCAAATCCACACAGACTCGTGGTGGCAGACAATCAATCTGTTCAACCAAGTCATTTGATTTTGGGAAAACTAATGGTCATTCGTACAACAATGGCAGTAGGGGAATTGGACCGACATATCATCTATGCGATGCACAAGCACAACGATGGCAATTGCTTCCTTTGGCATAATAAGGGCGGTCCATGTCCGTGAGAGAAAAAGCACTTCTACCGAGTCATATCTATGAAATATATTGGTGAACCATCTTGCCCTCTTCGAGTTTGCTATTCTTAACGGGTTTTTGCAGGCGACAAGCTGACTCTGCTCAGACGAGTGGACCAGAAAACGAAAGGCTAGCTTAGACTTTTACTAGATCTAGAACGATGTTTCCCTAGAGAAGACATTCGAAGAAAACGAAAGATTAATCATGGGGGCGTCAGGCTGTAACTCTTTATTCTTCACCGTTCCGATTTTGGCATATGAGCATGACCATCAACGGCTTAGAATATCCCAACACAAACGTTAATGCATGTCACTGCATCATGAAATCCTTTTTGTTTCTACTAATGATCTTCTTCCGTCACCCCGAAAGAAGTTGTTGGGTTTCGAGTTTTTGAACCATCTTGCACTCTTCGAATTTGCTATTTTTACCGGCTTTCTACAAGTCAGAAGCTGACTCTGCTCAGACGAGTGGACCAGAAGAAGAAAGGCCAGCTTGAACTCTTATTAGATTTGGAATGATGTGTTTCTGAGAGGAGACGTTCGAAGAAAGAGAGATTCATTATGGTGGTGTCATGCTGTAGTTCTTTATTCTTAATCCTTCCCGATCTTGGCATCTGAGCATGATCCTCAACAGCTTGAAATATCCCAAAACACAAATGTTAATGCGTGCCACTGCATCACAAAAACCTGTTTTTCTATCTCTACTGATGACCATCAACAGCTTCAAATATCCCAACACAAACATTAATGCAGGTGACTACGCTTTCAGTGATGCGATCAAATCTAATCTATGCCGAAAGGAAGAAGATTACTAAGTTACCCCTACGCTTCCTTTGATGACTAGATCAAGTTCCTTTTTAGGGTCAAAAGACATCGGTAGTTGAATATCGTCATTTGTGTAATATTCTTCCTTGACATTCGTGTACTTTTGTTAACAAGGAAAAAATGTTTAAGTGATGCTAAGCAGACAAAGTCTTAACCAAGACTTACTATTAATCACATTTTCATAAATGCAATGTCGGTTGGCCACCTACTCTCATTACGAAGATTCAAAATGGATGCATTAATCTGTTCACGCAAGAGGTGAATCCTTTTTGATTCAGATCAATGAATGTGAACATTAACTCTTAAAATAATTAAACATAACTCTGAATTTAAGGCAGCACTATTTATAGAATAAGAATATAGTTGCATTTTGGTCGTGTCAACATTTTCTTTTCCCATAGCTTTTGTGATAAAGCTTTTGTAATAACAGGGTCCGATGTGCTCACCCCGAATAATTTGTCGTTCCGACTTCTCATTCCGATTTTAGGATTTGATTCCCTCCTTAGAATGGAAATGGATATCTTTTGGAATGGATACTTACTTTTGTACACGGCTACTTTTCACTTTCCCCTTACCTTTTTTTTGGGCTTGTTCGGCAATTCATATTTATCCATTTTTTATCTTCACATTGTTGCTTGTTGAAACTTAAACATATGTGAACATATAAAACCGCCCGAACCAAGTGCTCAGATCGGATAAAATATGAAGGTTTTGGACGGTTTTAGAGGATGCTCGTTCAGTTGTCCATTCCAGGGTAGGAACTGGACTGCCCAAAGTGGACTAATTATATTTTCATACTTTATATTTCCTAAAGAAGTAAAGTGTAAACATAAACCCTCATTTCCTCTCACACCTTGCTTATTCCAAACGATGAAGCAAATATTTGTTTCTTTCGTATTGTTGTGCCGATTCATCCAACTTGTTCCTTCTGTCTTTTGTTTCTTTCTTTAATTTTTTTCCTTTATTTTTTCTGCAAAGATTCACCTATTTTACTTCCTTTGCTTTACTCGCACGTTCCTTAAATTTGTGAGTTGGTTGTTTATGAGAAAAAAAAAATCCATCGAATCCTCTTCTATTTTTTCGAGCGTGCTATTAAAATATGTCTCGAGTTTGATCCCACGAAAAAAAGCCCGATCAAAGAAAATTATTTTTTTGGACGTTCGAATAAGTGCATGTGGAAATCTGGAAATCTGACTAAAATCTTTGAGCGTTCTCGGCCGTGGCGTAAAGTAACAAAGTCCCATGTCAGAGTTTGATTGTTGCATTCTTGACTTTTGGTCAGAAAACAAGAGAAGGAAATTGCCTTCTGATTGAAGTCGGCACAGGGAAATTTATTGCACGAGGAAATATTCAAAAATCTACTGCACTTAGAGATAAAGAGTTAAATTTGAAAAGTCAACCTAGACTTTGAGCTGGACTTTCACTCGGTCAACTTGGTAAAAATACTGAGAGTATTTGAGTTGTTTGAGTGACTTATGTGTAGTTATGATATCTGTGTATTGCTTGATTTATAGTGGAATGCGCTGCTGCTCTCCCCGTGAACATAAGTCACTTCCACCGAAGAACGTAAATCTAGTATCCAATTTATTTTCTTATTCTATCTATTTTATTGTTCAATCGCTTGCTATTCGCAACATGTGCCCCTACAATCACAGTCCCATCATCTCTCAATCTTCTTTGCAAATCTGGATGAATTCCCAATTTTGGATTGTGACATGAATTGGCAACTCAATTAATCGACTTTGGGTCAAGATATACGAGTTCACCGGTTCCATTGGACCACCTGGAGATCGGACCGGACCGAACAGTCCCAAGACTAGGTGATTTGGTTCTTGGTTCCAAAAATAAGACACTAATCCTCATTGTCTAGTTCTTGGATCTTGGATGAAATCGGACCGGACTAACAATTGATTACTTCTAGTTAAACATATCTAAATGAGAAATAGGCCATGTTTTCCTCTACCTCCCATTGAAGACTTAATGCAATGTGAATTCCTTTCATATATATTAGTTGTCTTACAAATCACTAACTTAAATCTTGAAGTGATAACAAATTCAATTTGATACGTTGATGGGCTAGATCTGAAGGATTCTTTTAATGATCTCGCTAAGAAAAAGGATGTTGACTTTTGCCATGTGTCCAATGGAGATATTAAATTATAATCTCGCTTTTGCATAATTATACCGTAACAAAAGTACAAGGAATTTGTTATTTGGGGTAGAAAATGTCATAGGTCTTTACCTCTAGCTTTGACAGTAGTGGGGTTTATTTGACTTTTCATTTTTCATCTTAAACAATCATTTCTTGAACAGAAAGTTGTAAAAGATGAAGGATGAAAGGTGGGAAGCTCTCATGGCTTGAATTCATCCCAGTAAAGTATTCCACTTGAGCAAGCATAGCATAACACTGAAAGATAAAAGATATGATCTCACTATAATTCTCATTTGACGAACAACTAAGACTAACCCAGTTATTTCATATTTCATAAGGGCAAAATACATAAAACCATATAAAATATCTCTCACTAGTGCGTGCGCACTCCATACATCAAAAGGATCGTGGACCGACACCCGACGGCAAACTCAATAAGAATCCGAACGGTTAATTAGCAGTCGAGACTGCGTCGTCCTTCACCAGCATGAACAAGCGAATGCTGTATTCAGGAACGTTCTGCTGCAGTATCTCCCATGACTCCTTCACCAGCACCTCTTGCTTCTCTGTCAACGCCATCTCTCTCTCTCTCTCTCTCTGAGTACAAGTGCGAGCGAAGCGGCTCATATATAAAGGCCACTGTGTGCGCGGATGTCATGTCTTGCGTCGGCGCGCGTTTGATGGTTTATGCCCGATCCGATGGGCTATATACTTGCCCAACAAGAAGAGAGTTTCAAACGCGACAAAGAGCGGAGTACGTGCTCCGACGTCACGACTGAGTCGGCGGTTCGATGGTTTATGCCTGCTATGTTGAGCAGTATACTTGCCCAGCAAGAAGAGAGTTTCAACGCACCAAAGACCGGAGTGGTTTGGTCATTGCATAAACTATTCTTAGATATTTCTACACTGCTCAGGTGGCCCGTCCTTGTATTGAAACTCCTGACCTCGAACATTGCCCGAATCGAACTCTTGATAATCGTTAAAAATCCTAAGAGCCAATCAGCTAAACCTGATCATAGCTGCATATATATATATATATATTTGGGCCGGGCTTAGCTTGATTAATCAAGCGTAAACCAACACATTAGTTGTGAATTAATTACGCACTAAAAATATTTATATGGTCAGACTACTTTCTTAGCTGGCATAAGTACCCTAGGAGTGCCAAAACTTAGCACCGATGGACACTTTAGTACCAAAAGTTAGAAAATGTACACTTAAGTGCCATTTTTCAAAATAAATGGATCACTTCAATACCAAGTCGTCGGAACCCTACCGGAAATCCTACGCGGTAATTTTTTATTAATTTTATTACCTACGTGGCTCGCCGGAAACTGAGTCGGCGAAAAATCAACCAAAACAACGTCGTTTTGCGCGACGTGGATTTTAAAAATTATTAATTAAATAATATTAAATAATTATAAAATATATTATTATAAAATTAATTAATTTAAAATTTTAAAAAAAAAAAAAAGAAAGAAGGGGGAACGGCGAGGGCACAGCCCTCGCCGCCGCCGCCGTCACCACCCCACCATCGCTGAGAAAGGCCAGTGACGGTGGGCGAGGGTCGACCGAGGTCGCCGAGCCCCGGTCGGCCTGTGGCGAGGGTTGCCAACCCGGTTGGGCGAGGGCCCGCAAGCCCTCACCAAATCTGGGGGAGGGTCGTGGGCCCTCGCCGCAGGTCGGCCACCGTCGTCGGCCCTTCCCAGCAATGGTGGGGCGGCGACGGTGGGGCGGCGACGGCGGCGGCGACGACAACTACACAGCCCTCACAGAATCCCCCTTCCCCTCTTCTTGTTTTTTTTTTAATAAAATTGATTTTAAAAAAAAAAATTAATCTGACGTGGCATTTTTTTATTAAAATTGCTACGTGTATTTTTTATTTTTAAAAAATGCTCCGTCGGCAAATAAACTCGCCGGAAAATGGACATGTGGCGGTTTTGGCCGGAATTTTCGCCGTTGGCACTTAACTCCGATCATTTTTGCTTCGATTTTGGCACTGGCACTTATGCCTTTCTTAAGTATACCTTTTGGAATCTTTTGACACATCTCTTTGTATAATGTCCTTTTGAGTCTCTTTGTCTTTGAAGAAATTTAAAAAAAGGAAAGATTATCACGAATCAAATTAAGAAAGAATTGTTTTGAAAGAATTATGCCATGAATTTTTCTTAGCCTATGCTTATAAAGACACTTACATTAGATGAAATCATTTTCCGACCATCAATTGTTGGGAAAAAAAATCCTTAACCTATTATAATTGAGCCGATTCATTTCCAAAATTTTCTTTTTTATCCATTAAGTTTTAAACCTTTAGTATTTGTGTCGATTCAATCCATCTGACTAATTTTTAGCCTATGCTTATAAAGACACTTACATTAGATGAAATCATTTTCCGACCATCAATTGTTGGGAAAAAAAAATCCTTAACCTATTGTAATTGTACTGATTCATTTCCAAAATTTTCTTTTTTACCCATTAAGTTTTAAACCTTTAGTATTTGTGTCGCATCGACTAATTTTAGTATGCTGGCATGATGTAGAATATTCTTAATAATATTCTTAATAATATTTTTATATATTTTCATTTTTTTGTATTTTTTTGTATTTTTACTATTTTTTTTCCTTCCCTTCCTTCTTCCTCTAGTTGGTCATTGGCTTTGTGACTTGTCAAAGGCAAGGGCTTGGCTAGGTGTGGCTTGACCTTGCTTGGAGGAATATGGAAGAAGGAAGAAGAAATTAAAAAAAGGAAAAAAGGAACAAAAATAGGAGAAAAAAAGAATAAGTGATAAAAATGCCCTCGATTGCTAGAAAGTTAGGCCCTTATTAAACCATGATTTACTTCATGCCATTATTTGAGAAAATAATAGCACTTCATGTCCTTATTTGAAATAAAATCTACTTCAAGCCCTTATTTGAAAAAATGTTGACATTTCAAGTTTTTGTTTGAAATTTTCCAAAAACAAGAGAAGGAAATTACCTTCTGATTGAAGTCGGCACAGGGAAATTTATTGCATGAGGAAATATTCAAAAATTACTGCACTTAGAGACAAAGGGTTAAATTTGAAAAGTCAATCTAGACTTTAAGCTGGACTTTGACTTGGTCAACCTGTGTTTCTATATATATACACGAACATATATATGCTTGCCGCAAGTGGGATTGATTTGTTAAAACATAAATATGAGGTACGATTTATTTTCTTATTCTATCGATTTTATTATTCGATTGCTTACTTTTCACAACATATACCCCTATAATCACAGCCACCATCTCTCAATCTTCTTTGCAAATTTTGGATGAAATTGCGACATGAATTGACATCTCAATTAATCAAAAACTTTCAGTTAAAATATGTGAATTCACCGGTTCTATTGGACCATCCGGATATCAGACTTGACCGAACGGTCCCAAGACTAAATGGCTTGGTTCCCAGTTCAAAAAACAAGGCATCGATCTTCTTGATCCGATTCTTGGTTCTTGAGTGGAACCGAATCAAACTAACAATCAATTACTTCTAGTTAAAAGATATCTAAATTAGAAATAGGTCCTATTTTCTTCTACCTCCCATTAGAAACATAATGCAATGTGAAGTCTTTAATATATCTTAGTCGTCTTATAATTCACTAACTGAAATTTTGAAGTGATAATGAATCTAATTCAATACGTTAATGGACTCAGTCTTAAGCCTTTTTTCAATATTCTCCCTAAGTAAAGGTATTTGATTTTGGCCATGCGTCCCAATAGAAATAATATATTATAATCTCGCTTAGGTCAAATCAAAAATAACGACAACGGGGTAGTTTATATTGCATAATCATATCATAACAAAAGTACAAGGAACTTGTTTTTTGGGTAGAAAATGTCATAGTTCTTTACTTCTAGCTTTGACAGTGGTGGGTTTAATTTGACTTTTCATTTTTCATTTAAAATAATCATCTCTTGAATTAAAAGTTGCGAAAGATGAAGGGTGGGAAGTTCCCATGGCTTGAACTCATCCCAGTAAAGTAGTCCGCTTGAGCAAGCATAACATAACACTGAAAGATAAAGATATGATCTCACTATAATTCTCATTCCACGAACAACCAAGATTAGCCTAGTTATTTCATATTTCATAAGGGCGTCCTACAGAAAACTATATAAAATCTCTCTCGCCTGCGCACTCCAGACATCGAAAGGATCATAAACCAAGGACCGACGGCGAACTTAATAAGAATCTGAACGGTTAATTAGCAGTCGGGAATGCATCGTCCTTCATCTCTGCTTGGATGGCTGCAGCCAACTGATCATAGCCCGTGCCCCATGCGCCCTCCATCTCTTCGCTCCACTTCTCTCCCACTGCCTCCTCGATCGTCCTCAGCAGCGCGTCTTTCACCATCTGGTTCATAAATATCGATGAGTTCACAGACAGTAACCTATGCTAGATGATAATTTTAAACGGAGGTCGAGCCAAAGCATGTGTTACCGACATCGAACTGGCGATCGGTGACTCCAATCTTCAGGTGAACGGAGCCCAAGTGCTTCAAGGTCGAACCTGCGATCGCAATCGCACCGCGTTCGCGGAGTTGGATGACCGATTCACACGTCTGCTTCAAGCACAGCGACGAGAAGACAGCATAAGCGAAATCACCGAGGTAAGGGAAGAACAGATGGAGACCAGGAGAGACCGATGAGCGAAAGGATGGAGGCCAGAAAACAAGGGTTTCGGAGAGAGGCTCACCAGCTTGAAGACCTTCATGGCGTGAGCTTGGAGCTTGGGGTTGTTCTGGGGGATCTCGTCCGAATCTCTGAGGAAGGAGAACATGTTCTTGGCTTGTGGGGCGACCTCCATTATCCTTTTTACAGAAATCATATATTCAAGCATGAATAGACAAACCCATTCAAAACTTAAAGAACAAGCAGACACAAACACTACCATGCACAGCAAGAAATCGATGGCTCTCTCTCTCTCTCTCTCTCTCTCTCTCTCTGCATCTGTGAACTCACCGCAGGAACAGGCGAATGCTGTATTCAGGAACGTTCTGCTTCAGTATCTCCCATGACTCCTTCACCAGCACCTCTTGCTTCTCCGTCAACGCCATCTCTCTCTCTCTCTCTCTCTCTCTGTGAATCTCGCTCTGCGAGGGTGAGTGCGAGGGAAGTGGCTCATATATAAAGGCCGCCGCGTGCTCAGACGTCATCCGCTCTTTCGAGAGCTTCGCCGGCTTCTATGAACTACATACTTGCCCTTCAAGGAAGAGACTATTCAATGCGATGAAGACTGGAGCAACTGCTCAGACGTCAAGTCTGCGCCGTCGCTTTCGACGGTTGAGCCATACACTTGCCCAGCAAATGGCTGGCCGTTCATAGACTATTCTTAGATTAGTCGGCATTGCGAATTTTGAGCCGACAAAATGGAGAAAATATTGGGTACACTTGTGATTGACACATCAACTAAATACTAGTCCATTTAGTGAATTGACACGTGTCCCCTGCCCTTATTTCTGATTTTTCACAAAATTTCCTCATTGTCTTCTTCCCTCTCTCTTCCTCCGTCTCTCTCTGCAAAATTTCCCCATTGTCTTCTTCCCTCTTTCTCTTCCTCCGTCTCTCTCTCTGCTCCGTCCCTTCCTTCAGAAACAGAGATCGAGATCTCGGTTGTTTATGGAAGTCTGTCCTTCCTTCACCGAGATCTCGGCCTTTGTCGACCGGCCGGCCATGGAGGCCGAGACCTTGATGCAGGGGAGGAAGGCGGTGGCGTCTCGAGGTTGACCATGGCTCCGCCGTCAACCAGGAGGGGGCCGACCGCCACCCACGGCTGGTCGCCCAGGACTCTCTCCGGGGCAAAGCACGAGTCGGGAGGGAGAGAAAAGCGACTGTCGTTGCTGCGTTTGGGGAGGGAGAGAAGACCGTGAAGAGAGAGAGAGGGGAGAGAGATTCAGTAATTTTTGAAATTTTGTCAAAAAATAGAAATATGGGCCCACGGGACACGTGTCGCTCACTAAATGGACTAGTATTTAGCTGATGTGTCAATCACAAGTGTACCTAATATTTTCTCGACAAAATGTGGTCGGACTTACACGGTATCGAGACTCCCGACCTCGAACGCTGCCCGAATCGAACTCTTGATAATCGTTAAGAAATCCAACAAGCCAGTTAGCTAGACTTGATTATGGCTTGATATAATAACTGCAAATGTAATTATTTTTTTTTCTTTGGGCCTGGCTTGACTTGATTAATCAAGCCTAAACAAGGACATCAGTTGTGAAGTAAGTACACGCTAAACATATATTTATTGTAACGACCAGTCCGATGAAGACGGAGAGCAATTATCGGGGCTCGAGAGCCTAAATGAGAACTGGCTTCTAGTAAGCTTTTAGGATGGCAAAAAAAGCAGAATTGAACCGAACTATGCACTAATTAAGGGAAAGAACGATTTTGGAATATATATGTGTGTGTGCGTGTGTAAAAACGGAAATTAACTCAATAAGACGTCTTTTGAAATTGGTGATTTTTTGGAAAACTGTATGCCTGTGCACCAAAGGACAAAATTGCGAGATTTGGTATAAGATAGGCCAAAGCAGACAATATATCAAATAAGTTAATCTAAAATGTCACATATATACGGTGAGATTACTTTCTAAGCCTATACCTATAAAGACAGCTCACAATAAAAGTGATCGAAAAACCCACGCCAGCCCAACCCGACCCTAAAATTAGGATATTTTGGGGCCGGCCCTTTTTAGGCGTTGGTATTGTTTGGATTAGGGTTGGGTCAAGTCGAGTCGCGGGTTTTTTCTCTCTATCCACATGTGCAACAAAAAATCTAAGCCCAACTGATCAGCATCAACCCTATCCAAATCGTTCTCTTAAGTATATGATATTTGGGTCGAATCAAGTGCACCTTGTAGGATTTCGAATTAAGTTGGGTATCATGAAAATCTGACCCAATCCATTGACACCCCTGTTGATGGCCGTCATTCATGCAGTCTTGGACGATGCGTTTAGGCCCAATGAATTTCGTTTATTGGTCTAATCAAGAAATTCTTCATGCATCGTGGCCCCAATCGGGTTTTTCTTCCAGAGGTCTACTTTATTATTTTATTTGATTTTTTTCAAATGAGAAAGCAAAGAATGGGCAAGGATTTTTTGGATGGGTTTGGCCCATCCCATCAGCTATGTGGTGCAAATTCATGGGATATCGCCTAATAAACGGTCGCATCCCTTTTGCTCCTCCCGATCCATTTGATTACAAATGACTCGAATTGCTCGACGCTTTTCCATCTGCTCGGACCGGTTGGTTCGATTCAAACGATCCAAACACCGCACCGGTCCATTGAACCTTTCAACGTCAAAGCGGTTTTTTTTTTTTTTTTTTAATTTTCTAAAAGTTTACATACCTTAGTTTAGGCTCTCGGGAGCACAATGCGTGATTATCACCAAAGATAACTTAGCTATTGAGATGCATGAGGTGACCTCATTATCGTGAGATGACTCAAGCCCACCTAAAATGATGGATCGAGAATTCGAACTCAAGGGGCAAGACACAAATTTCCAATATAATAACATATGCATATTTTAAATTTTCCTAAAGGAAGATTTAGAACCTAGGTAAAGTGGGTGCCGAAAAGTGGGTGCCGCTGACCCCCTTTAGGTGTGCCCGTGCCCTCATACCCTCATTAACCTTGTCATTTACAATAGGTCATACTATTATACCCACGATCCGTTTCATTGATCCGATCCATCGAACATCCGAATTATGCATCTAATAAGTTTGGTCCCACTCGATGATTATGAGATGTACATGATTTTCTAATGTGCTGCTGCATTTATTTCTAATGGGGTCTTTCCTATTTGCCTCGGCTTTATTAGCACTTTCGGTAACGAGGTACCGGCATGTGTCCTATGCGAGATTAATTAGGGAAATAATTCAATTATTAAAATATTATAGGTGTATAAAGTTTTTATTTTTTATTTTTATAAAGATGGGCTTTCATCATCTGCTGTTTTTTTGGACGGTGGGTGATCTCCACTTCTCGTTCCCTTTTTTAAGAATCCAATGGGTCCCTCTCGGTCCAAAAAGCTAACAAAATGACGAAACGAATGGGGGTGTTGGCGGGAGCGAGCCACGAAATTCTCAAATAATCCTCGATGCACTTATGGTCCAATACATCTTGACCATTGATTCAAATGGAATTCACGTGAGATTTACGCAATTCGATGGTTGTGATTGACTGGACCCGTGGGCACCCGATGAAATGAGCATTGCTCGATTTTCGGTACCGAGATGCCGAGTTCAATAGTGAATACACATCAATAACTTTCTCACGTGCTTAATTAGGGCATTGTCTACCTCACGTCAAGTCTAGATACAAAGACGAGAAAATTCACAAATAACTCACCTCAGTGGTTAGTCCGAAGGGTCCAATGATCTCCTCGATGCTTTGGGAAGGGAACTCTCTAATTAAATATCGAAAACTAATTAGGGAGAAATTAACGGAAGAATAATCTCTCACCATGTACGTATGTAGAATTCACACTCGGTAATTTTGAGCAAAAAAAATATTTCACGGGCATCATCGGCACAGCAAAAGAATATTTCTATATTCACCGAAAAAATTAGAATTTCCGAAGATCGAAAAATATAAAAAAATGAAAATGAAAAAAGAGGAGAAGGAGGGAGAACAAATTATCGAAGCGAATCGTCGCCGGAACACCGTCCGTCCGTCTCGACCGGGACCGGCGCCGCTCGTCTCATCTGCAGAAGAAGCGCCTCCGCTTGGCGGCGTCGTTGCAGCTCCTGAAGAACCCCTCGACCTCCCCGCGGCTCGCGGCCTCGAAGAACTCGAGCCGATCCGACGGCGACGGGGCCCTCTTGCGGGGGACTGCCGGCGTCGGCCTCGTCCTCGCCGTCGGCTTGCGGGGCGCGGCCGGGCAGGTCAGGGCCGGCGGGATCCTGTGCTCCTCGGACGTCGGGGTCCTGCACTCTTCGGCCTCGCCGGCGGCGACTCCGACCTGGACCACGAGGGGCGGCAATCTGGGAAGCATGAGGGAGTCGAATTCCGGTTCCGGATCTGTATGGGTCGCCATTTCCGGGTCGGATCAGCGAAGGCGAGAAGGAAGGGGGGGGGAGAGAGAGAGAGAGATCGGAGCAGATGGTTGAAGAAGAGTTTGCGGGTGGGGGAGGTTGCCCTTGTTTATGTAGGAAAGGAATTTCAGGGCCGTACGACTGAAGGCTGAGAGAGAGGAGGTGATTTGGTCGTTGGTCGCTTTATTCCCTTTTGTGTATCTTCTCTGGAAAATGGCCCAGCTAATGGCAATAATCACACCAATAATGTCGACTATGCAGAACCGGGCCGATCCGATTGGTTCTAGGGGCGGGAATTTGAAATCACTGGGATAGGTTCCGTGCTCTGAAATTTCGGACTAATAGGTACGAGGGTAGGTTCTAAGTAATATACATCATATGTCTTGTTTCTGATTCATGACATGACTTATGAAAAGATGCATAATATCTTGTATGGTGTTCGAATAAGTGGATATGTTGTAGAGGTGAGCATGAATTTGAGATATGCAGGATAGATTTCGAGTTCCAAAAATTAAGTAACATATATCGATAGATAAGTTTTAGGTTAAGTTCCAAGTAGAACTAGAAATCTGAAACTTGTAAACTAGAATAAGCCTTTCTTTTTTTCTTTTTTTATGTCTTCATGCAATCCTACAGCATTCGATGGCATCCAATAATTAGTGCTTGATATGAAAACACTAGTTTAAACTTTCATTTCAGACTATATCCATAACTGATATTTTTATTTTGTTAATATTTCATAATCTTCATATGTTTAAATATGAGTTATAATTAGTGGATTGTAACAAATTGTAATAATTAGAGTTGATGATTTATTACAATTGTTCAATTAAAAGTATAGTCGGAACCTGAGTAAACTTTGGAACTGACCCTAAAATTTGTGACGAGATAGGTTTCAAGTTTTTGATTATACATATTAGGTTTCAGATTCCAAAAATTATAGAATAACATATTTCAATGGGTAGATTCCAAGTTCCACTTTCATATTGAACCTGGATGAAATCTAGAACCGCTCACATTTAATATGTATAGATATCATGCAAGACCTGCCCTTTTTCTTATCGCGAGTTATTGTGCATTATGATTAAGTTACCCGTAACCATGAACATGTAACTTGCCTATGTTGAATGTGTGAATAATCAAATTTTCGACTTCACTTATTGAAAAAGTTTCAAAAAAGTACATTGTAGCGGAGGGGTATTTCAAAACTGGTAAGAACCGATAGATTCTACAATCTCAAGTGGTTCGGAGATCTCATAAAATATGTTACACATTTCGAAAGTTCGAAACCGATGTCTATAGGGTAGATCCCGAGACACGTCGAATACCCTACCGACCCTTGAACATGCACGTCTTCGCTGCAGATTAATTAAGCCGGAAATCCCCCTCATTCTGTCTAGAGGGAATTCAAGTGTGCATTCGAAGAAGTTAAAAGCGGGTTACTTACGTTAATTATTGTAATTAACATATAATATATACATGGGTTACTATAATGACAAAGTTCCTGGTTAGAAGCTGGTTGCATAGGATTCCATGGAGGAGACTTTAATACCAAAGATGTATCAACATCACGACCGCGCAAGAAAGGGGGGGATAGACAGTGGTTTCCGCCGGTTATTTATTCAATTCTTTTGCCCACGTGAATTGTCCGGCCTGTATCCTCATGAGATGCATGCAATAATTTAACTATTTTCTACGCATAACACGGTGTGTTCCAACCTTTCGACCCGGCTGACTATTCCCTCACGGACGCACCATGTTTCTCTGTCCAGGAGCGGCATGCCCGGCCCTTGGAGAATACTCCGCTAATCGACTCGTGTTTCGCGGACGGCTTTGTTAGGGATCTCCATCGGTTCAGCTCGAATCTCTCTCTTTCGGGGCCCTCGTGGTGCATGTGGCAGGAGGTTTTCCAACGACGGAAAGCTTCGATTATGTAGAGAAAAGCAAAGCTTTGGATTCCTGATATGCAAAGGCAGAGGGGGGAGATTGTCAGTTGCAATTAGGATTTGTCAGACCAGGAGATTAAATACCTTATGACCAGCATAGTAAAAGCTTTCCTGAGTTTCTTAGGTTGTCGATCTACTTCAGAAGCAACTGGAGGAGGTCAAAGTATTCGAGTGCATTAAAGAGCACAACGATTGTTTACAGCTTTGAGAGAACCGTTTTGTTTTCTTTTACCTCTTTTTCCATCTTTATTCTCTTCCGGTTTATGTTCGTGTCAAATTGGAAAAGAAAAGTTAATACTTCTTTTTATCCCTACAGTTTTGCTAACTTTTCTAATCAAAGTCACTGTATATTCAATTCGCCTAGTTGAGGCCATCTACTCGCACAAAATTTCCGATTGGAAGTACAGGACTTAATTGAACCGATTGTATAGCTCAAGGATGATATTATAAGTTGGACAAAAGTTCGAGAGCTATTGGTGCTATTCATCCCCTCCACTCCCATTGGTGAAATCGGGAGCTGCACCGGTGGTCTCTATTGCCTCCTCAACCCGAATCATCTATTTCTCAACACGTGAAAATTCTTGTTTTCTCTAGATGATATCAAATCGACAATAAGTATTGAAAATTTGAAGAAGTTAGAAATACCCATCAAGCTATGCTTGTGAAAATAACATTTTTTTCTATTACAAGGATACGAAATGACTTTTGGGTTATCCCAAAATGGGATAATCGGTTTGGTGTGGTGTGTTGGAATATGAATTAATTCAAAAAAGTGGGCTTGGTAAGTCTTGTATAAAACATGGACTACTCGCTGTGTTCATTGACTAATGAAATATATTTTTTATTCACGAAGTGGAAAAAGCAAACGCAATCTTTGTGCACATTTTTGTACCCTAAGACTAATAAGAGAAAAGGGAAAATTTTCCTTTTAGTATAAAGTTCTGCAATTTTTTTGGGATTGTGGGATGTTTAATGTCGATTAACTTCCGGATTTAACGTACTAAGACCTGGCCTAGTATTCTGACAAGATTGTGGTCAAGGGTGCCTAGGATTCCATGGAGGAGACTTGAATGCGAATGTATGCATCACAATCACACGGCCGAGGGGGATGGATTTTGATTGCTTTGCCGGTTATTCAATGAGATTTTCCCCGTGAGATGTCCGTCCCAGTCAACACGTAGCTGCATGGTCATTCACGTACCATTAATTACCTTTGAAAATTTCACTCCAACGAGATACATCCACTTCAAGGTCGACACCATCTTCCTTATAAAGACGTCCGGATCTTTCAATTTTACTAATTTTCACGAATTATGGAAATTGCTTTGTCTGCGTGCACCAATGAGGTTCCATGCACAAGGTGGTAAAAGTGGGCCTCGATGGTGTGTTGAGCGTGGGAGATGTGATTGGAAGACGAAATCTATTGCATCCAAGCTAGGTGTTTAATTCTATCTAAACAGAAGATTGAATACATTTGACCAACAAAGCAATTAGTGCTCCGTGAAAAAACAGGTTGTTGATATGAATAATAAGTTATGCAGGTCAAGGACTCAAGTTGAATTATAGAGCATAACCGCTACAGATTTGGAGAAAAGCTATTTTGCTGTCTTTTATTCCATTCCAATTTGATTCATGTTTAAGTCCGCTGAATAGAAGTAATTGGCCAAACCCTAAAAGAAGTACTCCGATAACCATTTGAGAGTGGATGTTGACTTTATGAATTACTCAACAAGACCTCTCTCCCTATTAGACTTGAGATGTCAGTGCATACGTGTACGAATTTGTAATAAAGCGAGTTTATCCTAGGTTGGTTAGGGAGGGAGGGACATTTTCTGAGGTGAACTCAATGTCAACAAAAGAAGCCGGAGGGAAAAGCTGACCCTATGAATGAGGAGAGAACCCAACTCAATTGTTGCAGTTGTTGGAAGCAGAACAAATATGGACTACCAAGACAATAAAAACGAGAGCTACCTGACATGAGAGAGTACCTGCCCCAATCACTAGGCATTTGAGAGGGAAAGCAAAAGGTCCAATAAAAATGAGTTTTTCCGTGACTGAGTTGAGATAGCTACAATCGTGACTGAATCAACATAATGTCAACTACTACCACTGCTACTATTACACAACCACCAAAATTTGCCATTTAACTCTAAATTTTATTGGCATTGAATAGGGGAAGTAGACTAGACTGCTTGCTTTGGCTAGTCCATTTCAGGAGGCTGACAACTCTACCGATAAATCACGGTAACTCCAGTTAGGGTTATAATACGGCAGCGAAATATGTGTAAGTGCATAAATACGTACGCACCCAGATTAAATCAAGTCGAAAACAGGAAAACCAAATCCATACTAAATTACTCATCCTTACTAAGAAGACTAAGCATCAAATCGTAGGAAAAAGCACCTGAACCTATGGGTGTAAAAGTTGCCAAGAGAACAAAAGATGAAAACTTAACTTGTAAATTTATGTCAAATGGACCAATATTATATGCAGGAGAAAAAGAAAAACCAAGTTTATTATTTCTTGGAGAATCGCCACGAGTGCAGGTCAATCAGTTCGTTTGAGCCCCATCTCCAAGCACCTAAAAGAGTATGCACCCATTTAAAAGAAACCCGTAAAAGAGGTTTCAGCTATTGGTAGGTAATGGCAGAATTCAAGGCAACGACTACACGCATATACCATCACAGAAGGTAAACAAACAGGCCCTAGCGTAGTATCCCGTCATACATCTAGGCATAGACTCAGGCTGCAAGAAACGATTAAGCGAATATACTGCATGCACTAAGATGAATTTGGACCATCAAAACTGATGGGTTCCACAACCACATGGCCCTTACACTCATGCACGATCCATAAGATCTAACACAATCCATTCCATTTTATTCTATGTAACATGCTCACTGCAGTGCATATCTCGAGTCACTCTTCTTGACATGCAGACCTTGGAGATTACCCTGGTTAGCAAAGAATCAAAACTTCGGGGTTTATCTACAAAAGTCTCACACCATACTAGTATGTAGAAAATTGTCTAATTCTGATTCTGCACATCAAAACTACTTCATGGGCATCATCCAGCTTACCAGAGAAATATACGGCCCATCAGAATTTACACGTGAGATGTTCCAAAGAGAGAATAAAATAATAGCCAAGAAAGACCATACGTTTTCCACACACAGTGGAGAAACAGGATTTACTAGGCTTTTTGAAAACCACAAAGTTTTCACTCAGTCCAAAACCTCAAAAATGACACAATAATTGCTCTTATAACAGCAAATATAGGATTCATTGGCGGCTGCTTGGAAGAATTCTTGGATGCCACTTCCCATGATTCACTGCCAAAGAGAAATTAAACCAACAAAACAAGTCAATACTCATGAAGATTGAGACTTTGGTAACATACATCGATACATTGCAAACCACAGACTTAGCAATACAATTGCTGGCATATAGAATTATGAACATGCATACCATAGGTTTATGAGTGATTCAGCATGATTTTTGAAGGATATATTCCAACATCACAGATTGCTCTCTCCCAAAGTGCAACAATCCACAATGAACAGATATATTTCCGAATAAAGAGTACACTATACTTACAGATTAATCCTGTCTAAAGGGGGATTGATTCCTTTGTGGATGCTGCCATTAGATTGAACATTAGGCTCAGGTTTTAACTTTGGCTCTTGCAATGACACCTCACTGTCAGTTCTGGTGGAACTGCTATTTATGCTTTCAGAATCAACACCGCTTCTAGCCTGTAAAGACATATCCTCAATTCAAAGACCAAAATATGTAAATATTCATCAGTGAATAATGATTCAAAGCCAGTTTCACAACATATCCGAGAATGTGCCAAGTTCGTTTTAAAAATTATGAAACATTACATAGTAATGTCCAGAGAAGTATTTTGTACCAGAAAATTAAGAGCAGGTTAAGGAATTTCAAGAAAGGAAATCAAATAATACATCAATCAACAAACAAAAGGCCAGCATAATTGACGAAAAACTGGCTCTTACTACTGCATGTTTGCTGTTCCATTGTCCACCGTGAAAGTGAGTCAAAAGGAAATTGGGGCCGAATACATTAGAAGGATCAACCAAATTCCAGTAAAGTGACTAATAGGCATCAAATAGTAGTAAAAAAATAACATTTTCCACAGTACAAATGATAATATCAAGTTCTCTTAGTTTCATTAATAGTAACATGATTAATAGGCTTACATATGTTAGCATTTATCTGTTTCACAACCTGGATTCCTTGATACAAACTCAAAATTCAACAACTACCAAAAAGATCAGAAAACTAAGGGCATACGCAAAGTTAAATCTAGATCTACATTTATAACCATTTACTATTTCTTCATTTTCCTATAAGTAAATTTGACATAAGGACATGACGATGCTTAACAATTAACTCCAACAAAATGGGCATTTGCAAAAAGATATTGTCTCAACTATTCAAGCTTATTTAAAATTTCCATATACATCTGTATGTTACATACAAAAAATGACATGTTCCATTCTGTGGCACCAATCTTCTGTGAATATCTCATCTTTATGTTTCTGGACACTTAAAGTTCAAATTTCTGCAAGAATAAAACAGCAAGTTGTTTCATGAGATCCCCAGTTTATATGCTTCAAAAGGCCATCATTTTATCATGGATGTTTCAGCTACAAGAAAGCAAGGGTGGCTGTGCATGCATTTCTAGAATAAGGCCACATGAAAGAGACCACTCACTAAACAGCCTCCAACACATACTTCAACAAAATAATGAGTTATCTGTCATTCTCATTTAAGTATCAAGTATGTTTCCACTGCATCCCCCTATGATTCGCACCGAGTTTATTTGCAACTCTGTTACTCCAGTATATAAATGTCTTAGTATCGTGTCATGCAAAAGCTTTCTCAGATCAATGCTCAACAGATCATAGAAGAAAAGTGAGTGCTCACCTCCACTCCACCAGCATTCCCATCTTGTTTGTATTCTGCAGGTGTTGAACTCAATCCTTCAACACTAACCAATGCATCATTGGCATCCATGCCGCCATCAGCATCATGAGGGATGTTCTCCTTAGGAAATGAGCCATTAGAATTCTTTAACAAAGGGTCAGCAAAGTCTTCCACAACTTCCACATCAACTAAATGAGCTATTTCTCTCAGTGGACCAGATGAAGCTGAAGCTTCCGCTGTGTTCTCCTCCAATGAACAAGTTTTTTCTCGCGAATTTATCTCATACAACACAGCACTGTCACTTCCTGATTCCAGATGTGCCTCTAAATTTTGTTCTTGTGAAGCTTCATTCCTTCCTTCACCAACAATTTGATCTACAGAGTCATTTGGCTTACTGACAGATCTCAATGGAAAAGTCTCTACTTCTGCACTGGTCAAATTAATTAGTTGAGATGTTGATTCAGCAAATACACTAAGATTCTTCCCAGCTTCTTCAACTCCATTTTCAAGCAATTTTGTTGATGCTAATCTATCAAACTCTTTTAATTTGATATCTACTTGACTTCCATTGACAAATTCCCTGTCCTCAACCTTGAGTTCTTCATGTCCATTAGAGTTTCCAACAGATAAAAATCCAAGCTCCTTGGTGTCAGCCTGTTGATCCAACTCTTTTGAAGGTATGGAAATAGCAACTTGAGGCTCAGTGGCTATTGTACCAAGTGGATTTTGTTCCAAGAACTGATCCATGCTCTGCCCATCCTGAACAAACTTAGCAGGTCCGAGAACTCTATTTTCTTGGATTATCTCGCGGACAATCTCTCTTACAGTGTAGAATGATCCACCAACTTCCTTGTGTGTAAGATTTAGCGAGGGGAAATTCCCATCATTTGATTTCTGGTACCTGCAGAGTAAAGTACCAAAAGTAAATCATAACATCCAGTATAATTTCCCAAAATTAGTCATAACAGAAATTGAACAGCCATGAGGAGGTCTGATGACTTGTGGGCAGAAGAAAAAAGACAAATCTACATAAATCCTTGCCCTCCTTTTGCCTAGTTTTCCATTTGAAATTTTTGAAAATATGATAGAAGCTTACTCCTTACTATTGCTAATGAACAAGTTTCAGCAGCAGCACTTAGCAGAATATTTGTCAAATCCTTATCAGACCTTGAGAGGTAGAACGGTAGAAAATGTCAGATGAAGCATTTCATCTTTGACCAGGCAGAGCCAAGTCTTTGGAAATTGAAGTTCAGTAAGATGCATTAAGTGGAAGAGATTCAAAGGAATTGAGACCACAGACTCGGCTTAAATCAGTCATGCCATCTAGGCATTTCATCAAGGTGTCATCCCTTCCAAAGAAAGAGAAGGTTTGTGCAGTAAAATTTACTATCCAAAGGCCATAAAAAAGGACAACTTTGACATGGCCGAATAGTAATTAAAATCCCACCTTTTCTCCACTATTCAATTTTATTCCCAGCTTAAATTTTCACGTTCCAATGTTATGTCAAATCTATCTGAGCACTAGACTACCCCCAAAATTTTTCTTTTGATTTCCTGCTTGCCCTCTTCAACATTAAGTAAATATTATATTACAATAAAGACTATTATTTTAGAATAACCTAATTTTTCATTCTCTTCGTACCAAAAATTTTAAAAACAGTTAAAAAAAATAAAAAATGGTTGATATGTCATAGTTTTTCTTTTTCTTTGTACCTTGAGTTAAACATCTGTAAATTAGTCCCCTTTAAATATCCTGCCTTATATATTAAAACTCAATAAACCTTCTCTTTATATTTAAATTGATACCCTTGTTTTAGCATGAATAGGAAACAGGGCTTATTCCCACTTAAGAAATAGAAGAAAAGGGGGGAAGGAGGGGATCTTACGAATAAACAAAAAATAAATATATAAGAGGAGGGCCGAAATCGGAATTTGAATCCAATGGAATATTCTCTCTCACTAATGATGTCAAAGGACCTGGGATAGATTTGAAACAAATTCAAAAGGTTAGATATTTTTCTGATATGATTAAAAGGTAAGGATAAAATTGAAAACCTTTAAACAGGTAAAGATTTATTATGTCATTTGGATCCATTTGATATTTAGCAATGGGAGTGGGAAATAACCAAGACTCAAGAAATTATAAAATTAACTTATTAGAGAAGGTAACATTGCCTGGAACTGGTACTATTTTACAGGAGAGTTTTTTTCACTTGTATCATCAATCTACCAGTATTAAACAGGTTGACTAAGGTAATTATTCCCTGTCAATATTAGGATTGATCAGGAAAAAAGTTGAACTTCCAAGGCTCAATATTCTACTACTGGTTATCCTATATAATGGAGGAACTCAGGGCGGCATGCCTTGCTTTTTATTTTGCTTGCCATCATGCTGGTTGAGGATATTTAAAGAGAAACCAATGCACTTACTTTTTTATGAATGCTTCAACCATTGATTTTCTCTCCTCTTTCGATCGACGGATTCGAGCCTTTCTTCCACTATTCTCAGACCCATTATGCTTTGCCAAGGCAAATGTCTGCCCAACCCAACCACCTTTGATACCATGCATGACTTTGGTAAGTGCAGCAGCTTTGTAGATTTTAAACTGCATAAAAGAACATCAGGAGCAGAATTAATTAGTAGGACACAGGTAAAGCACACCTAAATTGACTCACAAGCACCAAATTAAACAATCGCACTCTGAAATCAGGGCGGTGGATGCAGAAGGCAATCAAAAGCCCAATGCATGCAGTAATGCAAATGTTGTCAAACAAGGATTTGACAGTCCGAGACAATTTCTCAAGTCCAAGATTCACAGCTTGTGCAATGAACATGTAAGTCAAACACGAAATGATCTTGACAGAAAGAACTGATACATTCATTTTAGGGATTCATCTTAGAGTAATTAAGCTGGAAGTTGAGCATGGATAATTAACACCAAATGCTGAAATGTATTAGTATACCACAAACAAACTAAAATAATGGAATCGTGAAGACTTCTCTAGCATTCAAAGAAAGAAGATAGATCAGACTACGAAAAATAGGCTGACAGAAGAGAAAGTAGGATGGCCAGACGAGATATAGAGAAGGAGGCTTGGAAACAAGTAATGAAAGCAGCAAATGCAACCATCAAAACACCGATAAGCCCAAGAACCCAAAAAACAAAAGAAATGTGGTGATGGCTGCCTCCAATTTAGACTGTGCAACATCACATCATGCCAGCTCATCTCGGTAACCAACGGTCCATCAGCTTTCGCTCTCAACTCATCATACTACCCACAAACCGACTGGCGCTACATTACACGAGACCACAAATTCCAAATGCGAGGCATGAAAAGATAAATTCATCAAAAAAAAAAAAAATGTCAAACCTTTACACACACCCAACTCGCTCCAAGATCAGCGCCTCAACCAGAACCAGTCAATTTCCAGAAAGACAGGCAACTAAAGCACATCCCCCACAACGAACGAATCGCGGGAATTGCCACAGAAACAACCGCAGTAACAGGGCGACCGCATAAGCCGCCTCCCCATGCAATTGAACAGCAAAATCAAACAACAGACGGCGAATGGCACGTCGACGAACACCAATTAAAGTGGGGGGAGATGATCCCGCTGGGCTTGGGAAATGCATAACATCACAAAAAGACCCCAAACGACGGGGTCGGAATCTACTCATTTCAGAAAGCGTATGCAAGCAATGCGAGCGAGAGCAAACCTTGGAGCGCGGAAACGATAGACCAGAAGAGCTTTAGCGAGCGAGAGATTTCATTTTACCTTGAAGAGAGAGAGAGAGAGAGTGGGGTTTTAGGATTAGGGGAAGCCAAACGCAAAAACCCTACGCAGCATCGAGGCACACTGCAGTGACGAGACAAAAATGGAGCGTTAGCGCCCCATTCGTACAGCGGAATATGATACGGAACGGGAACGCGGCTCAATGGCAATTTTGTAATATCTGCAGCGCTCGAGGTCGATTTGTCCTCGACGAGGCCCCATTCGGAGTGAAATTCAGATTCCGGGTAGAACCGAGAACCGGTAGGAACCGGTCCAGCTTCATATTCTGAAAATTGAGGAATTAATTTAAGTTGAGGTTTCAATTTAAGTGAAACTTGGAACCTAGAACAAATCTTTTGTATGTTTCTCATTTTATGTTGTCGTGCAATCCGGTGATATTTGATGACATCCGATGATAAGTATGTAATTTGAAACGATTAATTTAAGTTTACATTTTTCATAATATACATGATCGAGACTTTTACCTTATTAATACTTTATAGTTTTCGTGTATATTAATATAAGTTGTTATCATAACAGTAGTTATTAAAGATAATGATTCACTGTAATCATTTAATTAAATGTACAAATAAAATCTAAATAGACTTTAGAACTTATACACAATAGCTTCTAATACACATAATAGATTTTAGGATTCAAAATTTTAAGAACAGATTCTAACAAATAAATTAAAAGTTCCAAATGAAACCCAAACCGATCCTAGAATCATTCACCCTTATCTCTCTTCCTTTTTCGAAGAGTTTCATAATTCATTTATGTCATCAACATCCATCCTGCCCTGCAAGTTCAACAAAAAGTCCTCTCTTTTTTGGTCAGACACAGAGTATTTTATACAGGCAATTTTACCAAGGAAAAATTCAGCTCTATAAGGGAAAATAATATAGCCTTGAACGACTTCGCATCGGACTCGTGTCGCTATCGGTGTTCTACACGCGAAATACGGTTCGAACTACTTCCGACCCTCTTCGAATTCAATAAATATTGATTGATCGTATTACATTACTCGCTTCTTCAAGATCTAAAAGGTTCGAGGTCAAAGCGACAGCAGTTGATCACTTGTCCTCGTTGTTTAATTAGAGACCCTGAATTCAGATATTGCTGACCGATCATAAACTTTCCTCCGAAAGGAGGGAAATTCATGTCAAAAATTTCAAGTCTGTTCAAAGAATTGGAACCTGGAATTAAATGCGAACGAACATCAATTCTAGACACTCTCCATCAAAGATCGCCTTTCAACATTGTGAAGAAAGAATATACATCAGAGAAAGAATGGTAGTTTTTGCCTAGACTGAATTTCTTAAGTGATGGAAAAGAATTTTGAACTCAACTTTGTGTGTGCTCTTCGGAAACCAATTGTAACTCCTGCCGCTCGATTCAACCGAACAAAACCTCCTCAAAAGAATTTGCGAGTCAACTGCAGCTTACGGCGGAAGCCCTTCTGGATCTTCCCAGCCTTCAAAAGAATGAAGAAACTGGTTTTACGTCGACGCAGTTAGAAAGAATCAGGCAATTCCCCTCTCAATCTGCTGCATTTCCTCGTTTTGACGCAGGAGCAGCCCGTAAAGTGTTAGAAAACTTTTGCCGGTTAGAATTGACCACCTCAATCGAGGCTGCTGGTCGTGTTCTATCCCCCTAGGGATTTCTGCTTGTACCCATATTTCATCCTCTCATTGAGTTTCTCCCGTGTCTTTCTCTTTTTATCCATCTTTAGCCTATACCTTTCTTCTCTCTCCCTTTCATAGATCCCTTGCCAGTGCACTTCCCCAGTTAATGGCCACAGCCATGGCTCTCTTGGATTGTCGCCATCATCGGCAGCTTCCGCTAAATCTTCATCCATACTCTTCAGCAATGTAAAATTGAAGTACTTTGCCCACATAAATCCCCTTCTAAGCGCAACCGGATGCTGCTCTGAGAGTAAACCCGTATGTGGATCTAGGTAAACCATCTTTCTGGCGCTGTGGTAGGCCCACACATTGACAAGAAGTTCCAAAATACGACAATAACAATGCCTTTTCTGTTCGGAATTAACAAGCAAAGAAAACCAGAATTACTTCCGACTTCCATGGCAGATTGCAATTCCCAAAAAAAAGAGACAAAAGTAATGTATGAGCTCACAAATATCACAAGAACCATAATTGCCAAGCAGTAAAACAACTTACCTCAGCCTCTGTTTCACCCAGCGAGCAGAAATTGGTTGCACTAGAATTTATATGCAATGAGTCGAGAGAATCAGCAAACATCCTGCAATTCAGTTCAAAGTCACATTTGACAATAAGCACATCCAGGGTTGTGCAGCTCACTCAAAATATGGAAAATGCTGTAAATTGAAGAAGAGGCATTTGAATGGTCTCACGTATGTCACCTGGTGAACATTATAAATTCAAGAAATGAAGGGGTCGGCATCACCCAGCTATGTAGGGTGGACCAGTAACCACCATCCTCTGGCATGGGAGGAAGAGCTTCTATATGCGACGGTAAAGCATATATCTTGCGGAAGGCTTGCTCAAAAGTGTTTCTGCATGAATTTGGGTACAGATTACTACTGTCAGCTATTGGGATCTACATTTCTGCAATGTTGAGTAAAAGATGTTTAAAGAATCCCTGCTGGGGTGCAGGACAACCAACCAGACTCGTAAAATGGAAGTAGTTCAAATTGACTTTGCCTTTGGGTGAAAGAAACCGGGAAAACGCATTTTTCTTGCATTGAAAAGTTGATAGTAAAAATAATTTTTCCATTTAGGAAAAGTATGAAGACCAATATAATCAAGTCTATCTCCACTCACTTCAAACTTACAAAAATGGACAGTTAAATCCACCTTCTCACTTTAATGCCTGAAGCAATTTCAAAGCAATCTCATTCTCCAGTATGGAAAGTTATTAAGGAAGCATTCCATAGATAATAATTGCTCGACAAACTGCTTCCCATGAGTAATAGCACAAGGCTCCCTTAAGAAGGCATGAAAAGAAAAGAATAAAAACAGAAAGGAGGCTAGTATAATTTTTCCGTATTCCAGCAAAGACATTTTATCTCAACAGACATTTATAGTACTCAAGCTAACACGACATACCTGCAGCCTCCTCCATTCAAGATGTCACACATAGACCAAAATGTGAGAACGTCATTGCTTCCACTAACTCCACCATCCATGTCTAAACGTGCCCAAAAGTACATTACGTCTCCTTTTTCCTCACCTTGTACTGACTCTTCCAATACCTTCTCCGCTTTTGGGGATAATGAAACCTGGCAAAGAAATGAAGCTTGATTTGTCATACAGCAAAATATAAAAAATATAAAATAAAATTGTTGTTATAAGTTTGAAAAGATTCAATGGTGCAGATACCAAGAGCTAAATCAATTTTTGCAACAAATCTGCTTTCATGTGGCTTCATGGATGCAAGGAACCTAAGTCACTAAAAAATTTATCACTTATACTACATGCCAGCAACATAAATGAGTACCTTCCTACCAGCGGTTCGCCATGATTGGAATCCAATCCAAGGTCTGCTGTGAATGTTATCTACCCTTTTTGCAATAGAAAACATTCCTCCTATCTCACATAGAATATCCCGATAATAGGTGTTATTCAGAAGACGAAGCCGGCTGACTGCATCTACATCATCCGATCTCAATCTCCTTGCTTTTGTTGACTGCCATGCAAAGTTGAGGATAAGTAAATGGCAAAGACCATTATGCATAAAAACAATCGACCAGGCAAGAACCAGGAGAAATCTGCCTAATGAAATTACAAAACTGTGTGTGTGCCATGGACCATTATTATTTACCATAGTAAGTCACCTACTTGTGCCTAGAGAAAAGGTTCCCCAATTAATCTTCAGAAAATGCTCATCATTCACTATTTCAGCTTCTTGACTTAAACCAAGTTTCAAACAGAACACTAAACATCTCAAAACATTTCCGCAGTACATGCTGATCGCTCTTTTCAGACATGCTGGTTAATAGAAATTTAATCTTTCAATTTGGTCAACAACACCCAACATAAAAACTTAGCCCTCTCCCACTAGGTGGGGTTGGCCACATAAATTCTTTTACACCATTGCGCTGGCATATCTGTTAAAGGAATTACAAGTGCCAATTCACCAGGCAATGTCAGTGCAACAATGACCGAGACTGTGTCCTATGTAATTCTTAAATCATTGAATGGGGAAAAAAGAATGCTAATGCTTCATCAGCCCATTTAATTAAATGAAGATTCACATTGTTCACGGAATATACTGAATTAAGAAGCTGGTTAATAAAAAAAATAAAAGTGACTCGAGGAACTTACAAGACTTAAACCCCGGTACAAAGAACCATGATGAAGAAATGACAAAGCTCCTGTCCCTTCGTATATCTCATAAATGCACACTGGCTGTCCTGTCCTTTCCAGTTCTCCCTCATCCCTTTCATTTTTTTCAAAACTAAGCTTCTCAGATTTCCGTGCATTTCGGTATATGTCATTCCATGAGCCAGGATCTCTCTCCATTCTATCTTCAAGCTGAAAGTGGACACACATATCATGCTTTCAGATGTCTTTTTCTTTCATAAACAGCAGAAAATATTAAAATATTAAGTATGCAAATATAAAAGAGAACCTTTGATCAGAGAATTGTGAAAGTGCCATATAAAATATTGCATACCTCTTCCTTTTCTACAATCTCAAACTCTTCGATTTGTTCTACTTCCTGCAGAACTGCCCAATCTTGTTCTGTTGGAAAATCTACAATAGTATCAGTTTGATTCTCAGAGGTGTTTCTAAGATCCATAAGGTCTGTCAATTCATCCTCTAGAGCATGAACTACACCAGATTGCGTTGAATCCTCATGAGGCATGTCACCTGCATCCTGATTTATTCCACCCTCCAATAAATTCCAGTTCCATGACAACTCTTCAAGCTTAGCAAGAGGACCAGGCAAAATGGTATCTGATGGAAAATCAAGTATATTCTCCAAAAGTTTCGCATATGTACTAATGCAATCTGATGCCATCATGTTCTTGGCAAGCAGTTTTCCAGAAGAAGCAACAGTGATGGCAAACTCAGAAAGTCTGCCATCCGCTATTAAAGAGGAGAATGCTCTCATCAAAGCATCAGGGTTATGCTGCGGAAAAATTATCCCATGGACGCCATCAACAACCTGTAATTTCATTAGATCCTTCAGAAAATCGGCTTGAACCAGAGGAAAAACTGTCATCATGATTAAACAAAATGAGGATGAGGAACTGAAATAGACGTACATATTTTGTAATAACCGGAATGTCTGGGACAACAACGGGGATTCCGAACATCATGCTTCGGACAAGTAACGGAGGGAAACCCTGCTCATCTTGAGAAGAACCATAAAGAACAATGTCTGCCATAGTCAATACGCTATCAACATTGGCATTTATGCCAAAATGCCTCACTGAACCCGGTAGAAGTCCCAGACGAGAAGCAATCTCCTAAAAATTCAGATTAACTACATCAGAAACACCCAACTAAGGTCCTTACCTCTGGTTCCTCCTTCACTTACTTATGCAGATAATAATACCATGCTATGGGCAGACGGAATACAGCAGGAATAGCAGCAGTCATCACAACAATCACAAATGGTCAGCAGACGCAGAGAGCAACATTTTCTTGAAAGTCAAAGAAAATGCCAACCTTTATTGGGAAAAAGAAGTGTCCTTGTATGTTACTGTCAAAATTTCTCTCAATGGCCCACCAGATTAACATGCTGTCTCCTATCAAATTATTCTCCTAAGAACATATACAATTCTAAAATTTTTCATACATCTATACCAAGAAAATGTTTGCATCTCTAGATTTTATCATCACCCCCATGCCACTAAAAGACATACAACTAACTGAAGAAACTTCAAGGAGGAAAAGTTTACGAGGGAAGAGGGAGGAAAAGAAAGAAACTGAGTCTTTTTTTCAAACCATAAGCAGTTGAACATGACCAAATTATTCTATTTCCAACTCATAGTAGTAACTCAGTTTTCTGAAGATAAACCCAGAAGCATGATAAGCAACTTCTCTTCCACTCCAATGGATTTGCTTTAAGCATCTCTAAGAACAAACACTGCCACAACATTGACATATTTAATTGGTCACGTCATTTTCACCGTAACTCTTTTGTTCATTTACCCATTCATGAAAAGGATAGGATACTTCTGAAAATTAGCTTCGATGTAAAGAAGACAACAAACTGAGTGAAAATAATTAGGTACCTGGAAGGCATCGTCACTGTCACCGGTTGAATTGCCACACAAGAAAACAAACTTATAAGACCCTCCATCATTTCTCCTTGCATACTTTACCAGCAAAGATCCTATGGCATGCATTGCCACAGCATAATCCCATGATAGCTTGTCAAAAAATAAAGAACTTCCAATGACTAGAACTACCAAATCATCTTGATGGAATCCATTGAGTTCCCTCAGTTGATGCTTAAAATGAGTCTGGCTATACCTTTCTGCAGACCAGACATCAACTGGAGATCCAGGAATGACAAAGAAGTTCCCAGTGTCAAGCACACTATATAACATCTGATCCAGGAAGATATTAATAAGCACTGCAGAAAAGGACTTCCTAGGTGGCCGAAAAGAAGTGAAAAACCACCACAACCAATAAAATTAGCAAGTTTACCGGAAGAGTGAAATCAGGAAACACGATGACATCAGCTCTACTGAAAGTGTTTCTCCACAGAGTGACAAGATGCTTCCAGTCCATTTCCTCATAAATTGGAAGGCGTTTCGCAAGGACATCGTCTTGGATTACCCATATAAGAGGCACTGAAGAAAAAGGCTCCTGCATAAGGCTGCAGAAATATGAAACTCACTAAATAAAGTAACTGATACAAAAGCAACTGCAAATATGAATCTTCTTGGTGTGAGCATCTGAGCCAATGACATCCCCTTCCCTATCCCCAACCCCGAACCCTGTACCTGCATAAAAAAACCCACATGCACAGGCACAGGCACACAAGCGCGCAGACAGAGCAAGCACCTAGCACTATCATTGACTGTCGGCTGTGATATTACGTCTCCAGTTTTTATGATGAGAAGGCAAACTTCGGGCCAAACTAGAAGATCTGCTTTTTGCAGAGTCACAAATTCCATCTTCCCTATCGTCTAATTAAAATTCCAATAATGTTAATTTCGAACTAAAATAGGAAAAAAATTAACGACAATAAATGTCCATGATCAGAACTCAGAAACACCGAAATGCATCTAATCCACTCATCAGAGGGCTAGATCATTCATTATGATAATATCGTAAATTGAACAGAGTGTGGTCTGTTAAATAACAATTTATTGCAGAAGTTTAAGACAATATGGATGCAAGCCAGACCACAAGTAAGCAAGAAACATTTGCTTTACAGAATTGCATGATTTCTTAACAGGTAGAGGACTCTATTCGACTCCCCATGCACATAAACTTTTATTTGGTTCTTACTCCTGATTACCAACTTGTTGAGTACAGCTTGGTTCTGCTCATGTTCTGAGATTCAACTGTAAAGCTCCATTTGCACAAGAGAGAGCATCTAGATACATATGCGACATACACCTAAGCTAGTTGATTCATCAGCTTAAGCTTCTTGAAGAAGTAACTGCATAGCAATTTATTCATCCAGTCCAACGCAGTCCTTTTTCTTTATTCCAAGGAATGAAACTTCACTTTTGCTACCATAAAAGTAACCTTACAGTTCTTCCCTTCTTCTTCTTCTTCTTTTTTTTCAATTTTTAGGCTTGCTATGCTAAGTCTGAGAATATATTATTTTGAAAATGCTAAAAGCACGCTTCAACTTTATAAGCATCCTTATGGGCCAGCTTTTTTAATAAATTAGACATTGTTGAAAATTACCAGGATCCTGCAACTCTAAGTCTAGATTAACCATGTAACTTCAGAGTTGGTGAGGAAAGAGACCTTAACAAGATAAACTTGATTCATTATTACTAGACCTCTGTTAGATTCCTTGACTGCTTTAATCACAAAGATTCATGAAGATAGCCAAGGAAAGTTGTCAACATAACACCACCTCCCCAAGTCAAACTGGTGCTTGCTGTTGCACCAGGGGCGGTTGCAGCATAAAAGAGATCCAAATTACTGTGCATATTATGTAGTCATCATTGATTTTACTAATATTTAATAGGAAATTGACATGCATAAGATACTTCATTTGGAAGTTATCATTAAACAGTAACACTACTAATATCTTTACTTCAACAGAAAGCAGATGAGCATCATATCCATGCCAAAAAAGATCCTGAAATCTGATTTCCCAGGTAATGCACTGAGTGTGAAAGTTAAGCATATAACACCATATGAACAAACATAAGCCAGAAAGCAAGCACAACTTTAAAAAAGGGAAAGAAGAGAAACGAACCTCGAAACGGCCTCTTTTGCTTCAATAGAATCAATAATAATACCTTCATAGCTGTAAAGAGTAAGCAGGAGTTCAACTATTAATAATTAGTAAGAAAAACTTTAGAAGCCCATCATTCAACTAATGCCAACAAAAGCCAAATATAACATCATACATTGACCAATCAATATGGCCATATTGCTCAGGACCCAGAACTGAAATCTGACTGGCTACATCCTTCCAGACAGGAAGTGCTTCACCATTCTCTACCGCGTATATCTGCAGAAATGTCACCAGCGAGGTGCATCAGATCATCAGAGAGTTTAAATAATTGAAAAGTGAAAACTCCAAAAAAGGAACATGCCATGACCATCATTATGTCGTTTCTACACTGTAGCCAAATTTATATTTTCTGGCTGGCAATTCTGGGTGACATCAAGTGCAAAGCCAGAAAATTAAAACAACATTTGCTTCTATAAATATTAAATCGTAATAAGATCCAAATATAAGTTTACCTGAAACGTGTAACCTAGTATCTTTAGATTGCTCACAACGGAAAAGAGCATCAAGAACTGTGGATCCTTCCTCAAATTCCCCAAAACCTAAAATTGACAAAGTACCCAATAAGTATGATGAGTTTGCTAAAAGAAACACATGCATACACAGATGAACTGGCGCAGATAATGGCACAGAAAGATTCCATTGTCCCTAAACGTAACACAATATCGAGAATTAGCAGATATATAACCACCAATTCATCTGATCACTATCATCACATTCGCAGCACAACCATCGAAAAAAATATTGCTGGTCCTTTGTTCTTTTAGATTGACCGTCACATTGCCGTCTCATCTTAATTTTCGTCCTAAGCATTTTCTGACGGCACAAGGCATGAGCCTGAATAGCACTGCCCTCAGGAGGGGCGCTTGATTCCAGGCAGCGTCATACGGCTAACAATGAAAATATGAAATCCCAATTGGATGAGATAGAAGAGCCGCTTTGAATTCACAGCTTAGTCACGCCAATGCATGAAACAAGCACGGCAAACGTCATTACTCGAACCGCCAGCAAACTTTGAATGTGCCAAAAGTTAATCAATGGAGAAAATTTAGGCATGTAACGAGTGAAAATCTCCAAACGAAAATGAGATGCCCAATCGCAATAAGCGCCAATTTAAACTACATTGCCGTATTAAATTTATGAATATATTGATTCAAGGAAAGAGAACGGATGGAAAGGAACCGAGATCGGATCAAATCAAAACTTTCCCAAGCTGGCACAAGCCGCTTCAACTTTAAAAGCAAAAGATATTGCGGAAGAAAGGATAAGCACTCTCACGAGAGCAAGCCTCGGGGGCCGAACGCCGATCCTCCTCTCCGACCGCGCCCGATCCAATCCCCCTCCCTCCGCAAACTGCCGCGACGGCACGAACTTGAGCGTGCTGCCGAACTTGAGCCCGTCCCTCAGCGACCTCCCCGGGTCGCCGCCCCCTTGCTTGAACACCGACGTGATCGAGCTCTGCAACACCATCGACGCCATCGCGAAGACGAAGACCGCGAGCAGTATCGCCAAGTAGAGCAGCGACTTGCCCCGGAAGGGGACGAGCGAGGCGAGCCCCTTGCGGTTGATCCGGCTGTGGTGGGCGCGGTTGGCCCGGAGCAGCTGGCGATCGGAGGGCAGGCTCTTGGCGCGATCCCGGGAGGGGTGGCCGGGGCCGGTGCTAGGGCTGGAGGTTCGTCGGAAAGGGAATCTGCCGCGGATCGAGTGGAACGCGGTGGGGGCGGAGGCGTCGTCCATGGTGCCCGGAGATCGGGTCGGCGCCGTCGTTCATAAGAGGGTGGTCGATCTCCACGGGGAAAGCGACCGGCGATGGGCGGAGGATGTTCACCGGAGACGAGATCGGAAAGATGGGGGCGTCGCCATTGAAGGGGGTGAGTGAGTTGGTTGGGTTCGAATCAGTCGACTCGGCTCGACTCGCCGACGTGAAGGGAGTGAAGAAGAGGAGCTGAGATTTGTTCGACTCATTTTCTTTATTATTTTTCTCATTCTTTTTATTTTTATTTTTATTTTTATTTTTCCCCCTTCCTGCTTGCACATGCAATTGAGTGATTTTTGTTTAATGTATAGTCATGAGAGAGATTTTAAAAAATATCCATAAAAATTCTATTTAAATTATCGAATTGTTGAAATCAGATCTCATCCGATTTAATTAATAAAAAATTTTGATTTTGCTTCTGTTTTTTAATCATACGCGTTGTTGATGGGCCGTTTTCTTTTTTGTTTTTTTCAAGCTGAGAGGTGTTGACGTGACTGCCTTTTCGCAATTCAATAGTGTCTTCTTCGTCCGAGCTCAAACGACCGATCGTTTCGGCACAAGCTTTGAGCTCAAATGGCCCTTGACAGCGACCGTAGGGTCGGCCATGCTCGAAGCACCCACGGCCAAATCTAGGTATAAATTTATTTATTTTTTATATATTCTCGACCGGCCGTGCTCGAAGCACCCACGGCCAAATCTAGGTATAAAGTTCGCGACCAATAGAAATATTAACGGTTCAGATTGAGTTTTTAGGAAATTCAAGCCGAACCAAAATAATTGGTTGTGCATTAGCTTTGAATTAAATCGTGACTGAAATTGAATGCTCGGCTCAATTTTTTAGTTTTCTTTTTTGTAATATTAGGAAGACATTTTAGTAAAGAGAGAAATCGTGTGATTTGTAATATTATGGAGATAGCAATTTTCAGTTTTGTTCGGACCAAACCGAATTGAAACTATATAAATCGAAATAAAAAACATTATTTTCTTATTATTCGAAGCGAATAAAAAATGCACAAAAATTTGATTTGGTTTCGGTTTCAATTCTTCAGCTATGAAACCCAGCAAGCCAGATTTGGATATGAGCTTGCGGCCATGTCCAAAAATTCTTTTAGAACTCTTTGGTGCGAAAAGAACCCAAATAAAAATTTCAGATGAAAGAATAAAAACCCAAAAAATTGGAAGACGAGAAAGTGGGAAAGAATGAAAAAGGCCCAAATTCATTTTTTTTTTGGGGGGGGGGATGACCAGATAGTCTCGTCATACTGTTGAATTTTCTCAAATTAAGTGGAATTCAATGAGCTTTGAATTTTTATTTTATTTTTTCCCATTAAGAAAGAAGGGGAGAAGTGGTCTTTTTGCTTCATTTTCTTTTCTTTGCCATGACGAGGGAAAACGGCAATCACCCGTGTTATCGAAGCTTTCTCAAGAAGAAAAACTTTTAACTCCATTTGGCACTTCCAAGTTCCACATGTTTACTCTTGCAATTCAAGAACTAGCAAATATGCATTGAATTCTTTTTAGCACGTCGGAAGGAGAAGAAAGAAAGCCGAGAAAGATGTTCATCTTCCCCGCCAGTATGGCCATGGCTGAGATCGAGATCGAGGTAAAAGCTTTCGATGTTATGGCCGTTTGAGTTTGAAGCTTGCGGTCGCCATGGTCGTTTGAGCTCAAAGGATGAAGAAAGAGATTGGACAATGAAGAGGGAAGATGTTGAGCCTCTTTCTTTCAAAGAAAAACAGAAAATTGCTGCATTAGTGCTTTGATTGCACTCTTTAAAAGAAATTGTTAACTCCATTCAATGAATATGATAAACTTTGCTTGGCATTGCAACTTTATATCGCATCAAAAGGTGCACCATCGATTAGAAATTAGATTACTCTAAATTAAACATTTATCATGTGAAATACCTTGCATACATTCGAGCGTTAGTTGACATGCAAGCAGAAATATGAGTGGGCGATCCGAACTCATTTACATCCCCCGATGATCAAAAAAATTGGAAGTCGCGTCACATGTTTAATCTTTATTGGTTTTATAGAGATTGTTATTGCAATTACATGCACCTAATCTATAGATCTAGTACCATTCCATCTGGCCATCTTTATATTTCAAAGTTGCAGCCTGCCTTCCAATTGAACCATTTAGAAGGAACGATTTGGATTTATTGCAAAAATACAGCATTCAATCGAACATAGATCTGATGATTGGGTTTGGATTACAATGACAAATTTATGGTGCGTTTTGTTCAGTACTCTGTATTTATTGCAAAAATACAGCATTCTCTCTCTCTCTATCTCTCTTCACTCGAGAGTCGCTTTGTAAAAAAATACACCAAAACTCAATTAACCGGACCATACTTGGGCCCCATTTAATTTGCTTATAGGGAAATGACTTTGAAAAAATGCAAATATCGTTGCGCAATTCCGAAATGATATCGTGTTTAGCAAATTATAACTCTAAAGTGCATTGCAAAATAGTTTTGACTTAAATGCTATTTGGCAATATCACATTTACAAAGGCATTTTTATTTTTTCTAAAAAAATTCAGTCTAGTGGAGCTCTAATGCCGCGGCCTTGCTTGAGGTCGAACAATGTCAGGCATAACGACTTGAGGGCGCACAACCTAGGCACAATGGCTTGAGGTTGTGTGACCCAAGCATAGCGATCCAATTTGGTCATGCGACCTAAACGTGGCGGCCAGATCTGACCGCCAAGCAACCTTCCCTAAACCGCACAGCCCAAGCGTTGCCGCCTAAGATCTAATGACCTTGGGTGTTGCCCTGGGTCAAGTGATCGAAGCATGGTAGCCAAATCTTGTCGCGCGACCTCGGGGTGGTCACCTAAGATCGCGTGATCCAAGGTGTCACCACCCAAGATCGCGCAACCTCAAGCAACCCAAACAACAATCTTTGGCCTTCGGTGACCACTCAGATGACGATCATTAGCTCCGAACAGCTCTTTGGTGCATACGGAGAAGAGAATACGATGAACAGTAACACATGAAGAAGTGAATAGTAATATTTGCATTTTTAAAATGTTGAAAAACCCAAAGCAAAACACAAACCCTATATTGGGCTTTTAGTATTTGGAATGTTAATATTTGGCCAAGAAACTCTAAAAAATGATTGCCAAATGCTTGACATTTTCTCAAAGGAACTCCTAAGGCCCAAAGCCCTTTTCCAATGTTGAATCAAACGGACCTAATTACTTTCAGCAAAAACACCTCGAGTCAAAAATCTCCGGAGGTATTTCCTCCAAACTAAAAAGAAAAAAAATGCAAGTGTGAATAGTTCAAAATAAAGGCTTTTTTTTTTTTTTTTTTTTTTTTTTTTTGGCGAGGGAGGGGCATGTTGTCAGCGACCTCCTGGACTCTTCTGCCATCTCCCCAGCATTTTCAAAGAAGCCCAAAATTCAAATCTCCCTTCTTTCCCTCTCTCCCTCCCTCTCTCTCTAGACACTCTCTCTCTTTCTAGATTCTGAGCTGCAGCAACAGTAGCAATGGAGTTGCTCTCCCTGAAGCTCCACATCACCAAGGGCCCTCGCGAGGGAGAAACCCTAGAGTACCCCCCCGGATCGACGGTCCGCATCGGCCGCGTCGTCCGCGGCAACAACCTCCCCATCAAGGACGCCGGCATCTCCTCCAAGCACCTCTCCATCGAGTCCCGCCCCGCTGGTCCGGAGCCTTCCTCCGGCAACGCCTGGGCCCTCACCGACCTCGGCTCCTCCAACGGCACCTTCGTCAACGAGTCCACCCGCCTCGCTCCCGACGCCCCCTACGTGCTCCGCGACGGCGACCACGTCAAGATCGGTGAGTACACCGCCTTCCTCGTCAGGATAGAGGGCTGCGGCGGCGGCGGGGATGCCGAGGCGAGGTTGCGTAGGAACCCTAGGCGGAGAGCCAACAAGAGGAACTCGGAGAAGGAGGCGGCCGGGCCGGCTGCGGAGAGTCGGGCGGAGGGTGCTAGGGTTCCGAAGGGGAGGGGAGGGAAAACTGAATTGCCAGGAGCTGGGGGTGGCGCAGCGGCTCCAGCTCGGTCTGCGAAGAGTGAATCAGTGGAGGCAAGTGCGGTGCGAGGATTTGAGAGCGAGGCGTGTGGTGCGGAATCGCGAAATGCGGGTACGGCGAGGGAGAATTCGGGGGTCTCGCGAGTGAGTCCGAGGAGGACTAGGAGGAGAAAGAAAGAAGAAGAGGATCCGGTTGCTGGTGCCGTAGTCGAGAAGGGTCTGGAGGATGGGGGGTCGGAATGCGGAGAAACGAAAAAGGGTGAAGGTAAAGGGAGGAACACCAGATCGAGAAGGACGAGGCAAGCAAAGGGAAAGAATCGAATCGGCGATTTGGAGAGAGCGGAGAGGTTGGATCCCGTGGAAGAAGCACAAGATGATGTCATGGCAAATAAAGAGGATCCAGGTCTGCCGAATACAGAGTCAGTCCATGGAAATGATGAACGGGAAGCGTTCGTGGGTCGGAGTCAGGACGCGGAACAGGTGGTGGACGAGGGCGAAGTTTTGGGGGAGAGTAAGAAGTCGGCCCCGGCAGAGCAAGTTTCTAGTGAGGACGGTCGTGTTGTAAGGAGTATAAAGGTCGAGATTGAAGATTACGACGAAGGTCCTGCGGCTGGGGCCGGTGTCGAGGTAAGAAGTGGGATCGGGTTTGATTCGAAAGAGACTACAGGGAAGAGCGGCCAGTTCCCGGATTTCTCGAAGATGAGCCTCAGGGAGTGGTTCGATTATATGGAGGTCTATTTGCCGAAGCAGATAAAGGATGAGACGGAGAAGATGATTTCGGAGATGAGGATGAAAGCTCAACGCGTGAGGGAGTATGTTGCCGAGCAGAAGAAGCAGAAGGGAAAAGCCATTTCATAGACAGCGGAACATTCTGCGCGGCATGCTGATTAACACACCGGTCGGTCCTTCCATTTTCAGCCGAAGATTACTCTGGAAACTGGTGAATTGTGTGCATGCTAAGCTGGCCGGAAGACTGCAGGTGTATTAGCTGGGAACTAACTAATGCCGGTTTCAGTATGCGATAGCAGCAACCCGGAAGACTCACAAAAACGTCTCCAAAGCCATTTCCGACGAGTGCTACGTGCATCAGTGACCGGGGCAACTTTAGCGGGAGCAGACAAGATGAGACACAAGGAGGGAGGAGAGCGGCCGAGAGATGCTCCGATTTAGTCATATGTCTCTGAAGAGAACGAAATTTGTGGTTCTTCTGATAAAATTAAGAGCGGTTAAGAGGCGGCACTGTGCCTCGTTAGGCAGCTTAGGAAATACGGGTACGAGTTGTTGTAGCCTACATTTGATAAGCAACTGAAGGGAGAAGAGAATGTATTCATGTTTGAATATATTTTTGTACCTTGCATCCAATTGACTTTAACTGTTGGATGGGAGCTTCGACACTATGAATCTTGTACTTGTCTCCACTGCAATTTAGATGAAATATTCAGTCTTCAATTTGTTATGTGGAAGAAGTTGCATGCTCATCTATGCCCATGAGAGTATGAACAGAACAGCTCATGGACTACTTAGTGGGCAAAAAACGCCCCAAGGTAAAGTTCAGTAAATGGCCCATTCTATGCCTGAGAAAAACCAGCTGGGGTAGTACAATGAAGTTTCCGATTCAACTTGGGAACTCATTTCAGTGGAGCTCGAATCGTACCTTTTTTTCTTTTCTTTTTTTCAATCGGGTAAGGGCGGCCTTTCCGAAATCCACAGAGGACAGTAACTGGAATGGGCATATGGAGAAAATGGGACAAACCGCCGGTCCAATTTGCTGTACAGCAAAAGATGTAAAATTTGTATTCATAAATGTGCTCATCTAAGTTCATAAGCACGTCTAATTGTACACAGGTTGTAGGCATGATCTTATTTCATTGGCTAAGGGCTAAAAGAACTTTCTTGAGTCACGTACACTGAAAGTTCCTTATTCTTTCACTATTTGATAGACTAATTCTATCTATCTATATATATAGAACGTTCCCTGCAAAAGATGAATTATTTTCCTGTAATAGCTTCTAGAAATGATGAACTTGCTTCTTCCCGGCGGAGAACTCTTCTTTCTTCCTTAGGGGTCCGGAGCTGTGGAGTTAAATAGCTGGCAACTTTTTACTCTTCATCTGGGTAAGCTTCAAGATATTGTCGAATTTGCAGACGTTCATCTTTTGTAAGATCAGGATCATCGGCAGTCAGCCTATTTCGCAGTGCTGCACCGGCACTGCTACGATCATCACCAAGAACCTGCATGAAAGAATTAACACAAATTAATAAATCGTAAATGTTTCGAGGTTCCAACGGAAAGTGTCCCATACATAAAGGCAATATCATTTGAAATATGAAAGAGACAAGAAGCAAAAGAAAATTTTCCAATTGCTGATAATCCTCTGGTTAATGTCAATATTTTCAACAGACTAAGGAAGAACTGGAATAGATAGTACTTAGCTGCTCATGCCGCCAAAGACTAAATCATTAGATAGGCATGAGCAGCTAGAGACAAATATACATTTCAGCTACTAACTGAACCTTACTTTGATGTAGTTGTTCACATGGCCATCCTTGTTTGCAGAAGTGAGAAGCTCCTGTTCGTTGCACGTCCATACACCATCAACAATGTACTTGTACTCGTAGTCTCCTTCCTGTTACTCAGAAGAGTCAATTTTAAAGCCATCAGTCATTATGCAACTCAACAGATCTTTTCCATAACAAATTTAAAACCTTGGTCCTTTCAGAGTCAACAAAAAATTGATTAGCATTTCTAAAGTGGAGTTGATTGGTGTGCTAAAGTTATACAAAACATAAAGCAACTGAGTAACAGGAATAATATAGTGAACTAAAATTTATGAGCTGGGAACTTTGTCCGATTAAACTTACTGGCAGTTCTCTCGTGAGTTTCCACAGTCCTTGTTCCTCATCAAATTGCAAAGGAAGTCTCTGAAAAAGCATAAAAAAACCAGGATGGGAAAATGTTCATTATCGGGGAATATGTGAGTATCCAGCACAATCAGATAAGCATTTTCAGTCGATAATAGGACATGGAATATGGGATAATGTAGACAAATACTACAAAAATTCTTGATTCTGAGATACCATACAAGTATCAAGTACATGAGTGAGGACAATACTATTGGGGTATTAGTTTCTTCCAAAGCTACATTCATGAGTGCAATTGAAGCGTTGGCAAAGTCAACTAAATTCTTGAACTTCAAAATTTGTCACTGGATAAAAATATTGATACCTGGCCCCAACCAATATCAAGTCCAGAAACTTCCACAGTGGAAGAGTTGTAACCTTGCCATGTCAGGCTGATTGGCTTCTTTTTAAAGCCTGAAAGCTTTAATCAGGAAAACAGGTTATGAATTGAATTTGTGATGAGTAACAACAGTCCATTAACCTGAATTGTGTGAAAAATAATCTCGTCATGGAGATTCTCTTTTTGCAAAGAAAGTGAATATGCGCATGATTAACAGCAATGAAATATTTCAATTATCTGAATTTGATTGAATGTAAACAAGTTGTAGGAATTGCGGAGATCTGCTTATTTATTCCAAGAGCCATCTGTGTGAATTTCTTTTTAAAACCCATAAGTAGAAAGGTAACTGGTAACGTCAGCACTAAGTTCCAGTGGCTGAAACAACACACTTAAAACATTTGGACTAAATTTTATCTGAAATTATTACCTTAAACAAGAAGATCCGGTAGCACCAAGACAAAAGTAATAACTTTAAAACTAGCATGTATTGACAAAGCATAAGCCACCATCTTTAGTTCCAATGAAAAATGGTGCCATTTAATTCTAGAGAAAAACAAAGTGAATTTAGTCTACTTCTCAAGACCATGTTGACCCCCTATGAAAATCTCAACATAAACCATCAACATATAGGACGGAAAGATGTGAATGCTTAAACACTTCATAAAATATAGAGAAAATAAACTCACAATATCAGCAGTAGCACTTTTTATGGCATACAGCTTGGGGAAGCATGACCGTTTGCTCTGCAAGATAAAAATAACTCCAAGATTAAGTGGGAATTTGAGAGAAAATACGTGATTGTCCATCCCATGTTACACTCTCCTTTCGGCTGAATGACAGATAAAACACAACAAAGTACAAAGAAAAATATGCTCATAATGATGCCATCAAAGTCCCAAAATATCCAAGTTCCAAAACTTCCTTGCTCAGCAGATCAACTGCTAGATACCTCAACAATGTAATGGAGTACAGCAAGTTCAAAGCTGACTGTCAAATCATAGAATAAAGTATGGGCAAGATGTCCAAAAGTACAAGAAGAGCCAGACATGAAAACCTGGTGGCATAAGCTTTCTTCTGGTCATCATTAAATAAATTTTAGTGACATCTCGCAATGTTTGTATCTAGTGCAAAAAGCATCTCGTATATCGCAATGCACAAAGCGAACTCACTGCCTTCCAATGGAATTCTATTGATCAAGTGAGATACCAGCAAATCAAGGCTTGCTGGTATCCTGTCACAGTTCTAAAAGCAATTTTAACTTTCCATATAGCAGGAAAAAGAGCTAGACAATATGAAGTAAAACGTATGGAGTTTTAAGTAATAACATGTCACACAGAGCAAGTCGACACTACTAGTTCAAGAACTGCAAGGAATTATTACCTGTAATAATCTGTGAGCTTCACCGAGTTTATATCCCTGAACCCAGAACATGTATGCCAACTGAATTACATGATTAAAGCAAGAGGAATATTAGTTGCACATTGGACTGTTGAAATTATCATGTTCTCTTAGCTTGGAAGAAAAATCCAAACAACTGATAATCTGTAAGAAGGATGGCACGATGTGCAGTTAGTCAATCCATGATGTTCAATCAAGATCTGACCGATAAGAGATTGGTCAATGAGAGAAAGAGATGAGAGAAAAACAGACAAACACCCAGTGGATAAATTTGTTCAAGAAAGAAACTGGACATCAGGCATACCGCGACAGCAGGAGCCCTTCCAAGTCCAGCAGTACAATGTATATATGTGACACCTCCATTCTGGTTTATGGCCTTGTAAAGTTTGCTGACTACTGCTGGGAGCCGCATCCGCAAATCAAATGCATCGAAATCTCTGCTACGATCAAATTTAACTGCTATTTAAGTCACCAGTTGTATATTATTCAATTAAAGGACATGAAGTATAACTAGCAGAGAAAAAGGTATTTCCCAAAGCAATTTTACAGTTCTTTCTCAAATATAACAAAGCAGCACCATAATGACAATGAAGATTGTCTCCACTGAAGAATGTGCAACTAATGCAAGGCGCTGAGAGCACAACGTGAACTGTTGTTTTGCCTTTCACCTTTCAAAAGAGATGTAGATACATGGGATGGACTTAGAGCCCAAAGTGATCAGTCCATGGATTGAAGAACAAGTCTAATGCCATTTTGTAGCCAGAGACTCCGGCAAGCCAATTGAATCTCATGCTTCTTGGAGAACTGCTTTAATATATCAAAAGCAGCAATTTTTCTAGACAAACCTTATCTGAGCCCGCAAGTGTTGAATGTCATCACACGTTCCAGCATAGTCTCGGATTGCTGTAATATCAACCCCAAAGTATCTGGAGATAGTAGTAAGGGGACAAAATGTGCTTATTCCTAAATAATACATTGTTGTCGTCACACCATTACCATTTAAATGATTAATTAAGACAAAACTCCATAAACAAAATTTCTGAGGATACTCTAAATCTGGGTCTTGCTGCAAGCAGAAAATGGTCTTCACTCCAATAGCACGAAGCTTGTCAACATCTTTTGGAGTCTGGAATAGCTTCAAATATTAGTATACTAAGTGGAAGAAAACAGTCTAAATCAGAGTGAGCAAAACTTAGGCAGTACTCATGATGGACATCAGAATCACCTGTAGGCACGAACCTACAATCAAGTCTGGTCGGATGAAGTTGTAGTTCATTCCTAGTTCATGCCTATAAGTCAAAACTGTATTAGAAAGAAATCATTAGTCGCAAGAACAGATGCTTGAAAAAAAATAAAAATTCCAGAGTACCATAACTAAAAAGGAGGTATTTTGAAATGAAACCACTAAACTAGCCATTGAAAGCTAAGTCCACCTTCTTGGAGGAAAACCAGAATGATCTATGTGACTAGTCTGCCAATGAAACTAGCAGAAACAACAATGAAGTCCCACAAGTCCCACAGGCTCTTTGCAGGCAATTCTAATTCACTTTTGCCAGATTAGACAGACGACGATAGGTAGTGAAGAGCGAGGCAAAACGATCCATAGAGCAAAACCTCATAGGCTTTAACCGACTTTACCAGTATTAATCCCAAATTACCGTTCTATCAAACAAAAACTAGTGGGACACAAGGTATGGCAAGACAAAAGCCTATTGAGAATAAAGTAAAAAAAACAGGACCGCATCACACTTACCGGCACCCATTGCTTCGGTCATGGTGGTGCTGTACTCCTCTGACTTCTCCTCCTCTACTTCAGAGCCGCTCATTTCTGCGCTGGGCGTGGATCCCGAAACCGCCTATGCTAAAGCAATTACATCAACCGAGAAAGAAAAGCAGCCGCGCAAGCCACCGCGCAACAGAACAGAACAGAATAAAAAAAGAAAAAAAAAGAAAATCTCAAGCTCTTCAACCGCTCGAAAAGGCCATCGGATTCCTCCTCGCTTACCTTCAAAGCCAGGCTCCTCTGGCGATCAGCATTATCCACCGCTCCCTGCACCGCCGATTCAATCCGTTCTTATTCAATCTTTTAACTATTCGAGATTCGGGAACAGAGTAGCCACTAAGCTTTCGGGACTATTCAAAAGGAAGAGATGACGAGGGGAACAGAAGAGCACGTACGGTGATCCTGAGAAAGCAGCACGGCGGCGGCTTGGGTTGGCGGCGGCATCCGAATACGCGCGAAGGCGAGGACGAGCATCTGCAGATTCAGTCAGGCCGGTGAGAAGAATGCCGTAGCAGACCATCGAGAAGAGAGGAGAAGCGAGAGAGAGGACCTCGGCAGATTCTGGAGGCAGTTCATTGGGATTGGGATCAGCTTTTCACAGACAGAGAGAGGAGAGAGTGGGACTCGGGAAGTGATATTTTTGTGGAGGGAGGGAGACAGGTTTTGACAGGTACTCTGTAGCAGGAAATGAAATGAAATGAAAGGAAAATGTAAAGGAAGAGGAAGAGGAGAGCTAAAAAGGGTTGCGCCTTTTCGCAGATTCCCCGCATTGCCGATCCCGATTTCGCTCAATTATTGTTTTCTTTTTTTCCTTATTTTGTAGCGTGCTTTGTTATTTTGCTACGTGTCGGATTTCTAGATATTTACGTGAGTGGACCACGTGTCCGCCCGTATTTTCACTGGCCTTTTATTTTGCTAATTTTCGCTCTTTAGGTTGTTTTCCGATGGCTATTGCAGATATTTAAGAGGGAGGGAGATATTCGATCATGTGCTCCCACCGAACAATAAAAATGCAAGAGTCCGAGTAGCCGCCGCCGCCGCGCCTGGTACTTTGTACACATCTAAAATCACGTGATAAGAGGAAAATCATGCGTCGATACTGATACGATGCCTTTAGAAGGGTTCCTGCATCATGTTTCCGACCTCCTCATGGGGAAGTGGTTGGATTCGGATCGGGCAACTGATGGTTACAGCCTCCCAAGGGCACTCGCCTCGCCTCAACGTGGTATCTCCAAAATGCAGTCGGGAAAAAGAGGAAGTATAATGCCGTTTATTACTTGCAAAGTACAAAATCAAAATTCGACTTCGACGAGACTTCTACAAATGAAAGCAATGATGTCAGTCCTACGCCAATGGTTCATGCCCAAACGGACATTTTGTTCCAAAAAGACCTATAAACAAACCGCCTATGTGTAAAAATAATCATATAGAGTTTTTCAGACCACTGGCTGCTGCTGCTGCTGCTGCTGGAGGCTTGCAGCATGACACAACCGGCTGTTGCTCACATATCTAGTGGCCCAAATTCACTCCACATACTTTGATCATCAGCAGACTTGGGATCTCCCAGAACACTGCCCATCTCAGGTCTTGCAGGTTGATCCTTCCCGAGAGGGAAGTTCCAGAACGAGTCCGAGTTTTCGTAGAAGATGTAGAACGCGACAAGAGATGCCAAAAACATACCCAAAAGTAGTAGATACACTTGCCATGCTGCACATGGAAGGGGAAAAAAGGAGAGACTGGTTAGCTTTAAGGTTCCACTTGCCTGTGCGTTGCATGCATCTATACGTCAATGAGTGGTGTGAAATTATGTATGCAGTTGACAAACACAAGCCAAAATACTCCCATGTGGCATTCATGTTGTGTGTCTCAGGGGGGAGAGAGAGAGAGAGAGAGAGACCTTTCCAATCAGCAGGAACGCTTAACTTGGTTACCAAGACACCCCACTCATCAGAAGTAGTAAGCACAACCCTGAAAATAGTTCATCCGACCAACAAAATGAATTAAGACTGAACATATATACATAGCTGCATTGTGGTGCACCCAAACACTATGTCAATGTTATAAATATAAAACAAAAGGTCGTGGATATGTATCATTCTGAATTTTATATCACACTAGTATAACTGAAATCTGTTTTAAAAGTTATTAAGATGTACGGAATTCAACAATTCATGGAGCAGCACATCACTGAAAATCTGCAAGCAAATATGAAGCTTGCTCCTAATTCTAAACAATAAGAAATATAAAGATGCAGCTGCTGACCTAACAAGTATCAGTAACATATAATGCTCAATTACCCAATCCACCAAACAACTGTGTCGAGTTCTAACCTAAAGCTTCTGTTTTTCTTACTCTAAGTGAAACACCTTCTCATCTTGAGTATTAAGAGAATTAAACTCTTCAGCAGAGAATGTAGAAAAACAAATAAAACAGGTAAGCATTCACTCCTACATCTTAAAGAGGCTTTAAGGAGCTTACCTTTCACTAGGACAGAATTCTAGTGATGTAAGGGAGGTTCCCAGGTGTAGCCTCTTGCTCCAATGGCTAACCTCCATTTTCTTCACTTCAACAACGCACATATCACCATCTTTGCTTCCCCTATAAATTCAGAAAGACATTTCACTAATTTCACTTTTGTAAAGAAGATTACTGGTCTACCCTGCATCACAAAATACTGGGATTCCGAAATTTGCCATGATCGACCCTTAACGTTACCAAAGCTTTCAAAACTAACTATCCCTCTTAAATATGTTTCTGATCAAGTACCATCTACTTTCTCAAGATACCACATGCCGCATGGTTGAATATTCATCCATAGTTCAAGTGTTGATGGAAACAAAATGTAAATGCTGGTATCCAAGTGGCAATTAATTGCATCTAAGCATCTGAGAATGGTGACCAAAAGTAGATGGTAAAAATTAAATAGTTGTATGTCTAATATAACCACATTTAACTAGGCCCACTGACCGACCAAAATAAAGATTAAAAAAAAAAAAAAACTAGGTCCACTGTATTTTATTTATGAAGGTGCATTAAGTATTCTTGGATGTTTAAATCAAGGTCCTGTAAGGTACACCCCATTGACACTGCCTTGAATATTTGGTGACAATAAGTAGACTCTGTTCTATTAACACTTTACATCTCCTGTAAAAGGTGTGATCAAGTATTCAGTAGTCATCAGGAGAAGCACACTAACCATCTGTCTCCGTCTTACACATTAACTACACAGATAAACAAGTATTTGTGTGCGCTTGGTGAGCATATGCTCAAAAGTCTACACTCTTTGCTTCTCATCTCCCCTCAAACCACAAAAAGGGGAAACAAAAAGGCCCCACACATATCTATCAACCAGCCAGGCAAAGCAAGATTCAAATTCCTTACTGAGCAAGATATTTTCCATCCAAACTGATGGACATTACAACAGCAGGTTTTCTGAGGAGTCGTTTGTGCCCAATCTTGTTCCATGTACTTATGTCCCAGACAGCAGTGACAGCTTTATCACCTGCTCAATGAACACGAAACCTAATAATATAAAAGTACAGACAAAAGAAATTAGAAATCACCTGCCATTACAGACTAGAGGAGGAAAAAAAGGACTGTAACATCAGTACGACCACCCTTCCCAGAATTGCTTTGACACCACTTACTCATGGTATAAAATAACTAAGCCTTTAAGTGCTAAATGGCATCTGAGGACCAACTCTTTGAAAGGCAGGATATTTTGTCTAAGAAAAACAAACTAATGTACCTTTTTGAACAGTACAGAATAGAAAGGGTTTAGTTCCATCCTTAGAGAACCGACACAGTTCAATCTTCTCGTCCTGTGCAAAAATAATTCACAGAATTAACAAAGGACCAACAGTGCAAAATAAAAACAAGGACCTTCAAATTAATAAATCATACAGATTTGCGAGTCAAAGTAGTGCAAGGCAAACCATCTTCGGCCTTCCATATTCTAGCTGATCCATCAGTAGATGTCGTAGCCAAAAACTCTGAATCTAGACTGTCACGCAACAAAAGGAGAAGAGGATTCATATCATGGCAAGTAGGCAACTAATCCGACCACATCAAACATTCAATTTCCTTTAGGCATACTGGTGTGAATTAACTTTTCATATTCTATATAAAAATTGCAAAACAAACCAAAGTGTCCACCTTCAAAACACAACTATTCAACCAAATGAGCCAGGTTCTACCTAAAATCCATGTCTCTGATGCTTTTGTGTGCTTTTGGTTCATCTAGAATAATGCGCAGACTAGGCCATTCCAGGATTCTTAGACGACCATCCTGCAGATGATAAAGGTAAGAAAAAGATATCAAGACCTATTGGGTAGATATGATACTCCACTAGCCATATACATCACTATCAAATCAGGTTATCAAATGCTCACCACTCCACCGGTGGCAAATCTAGATCCATCGACACTGAAGGCCATGCATTTTTGAGGACCAATCCCTCTAAGAGGAGGAAGGTCCTTGGCCAACAGCTTCGTATTTGATTCTTGAGCAGATAACTCAAACGATCTGCATGTAATAAGATTAGCTGTATAACTTAAAAACAGTAAGTAGGTGAATTAAGCTATTGTACATTATCATAAGCATTTAGAAAGATAGATAGGCTAGTTGAGCCTTCTCTGACCTCAAAATCCAAAAGGGTCCCATTCAAAATGATAAAATATAAAAAGTCAATATGTGTAATTGTGGGCATCAAGACCCCTCCAGAAGCTCCTCTAACCAATTGCAGGGCAGAGGATTCTATAGATCTGCTAAAACAAATAACGAGACAAAGCTCTGTGCATAAAACAATAAATTTAGACTTATTTAGTCTTCCTGGCACACTACAACTGCATGTGTCCGCATGGTATGAACTTTTACTTTTTAAATCAATGGAATACTGATATTTCTACCTATGCTATTCAATTATTTGACCTAACGAATTCGTCCATGTAGATTGTATCCATAATGGAATGGCTAGAATCCAAATATTGGATGTTTCAGTTTCAAAAATCGAAAAGAATTCTAGAATGTCGTAATTGTTTAAGTTATCCAGTGTATGTGGACATAACTGTTCTAGTCATGCGGCTAACTGGTGCAACAATCAAGCAAGAAATTTTGTCATCATAGGCAAGGTCACGACCTTTTTAACAAGAATTTGATTATATTAATAGGTGAAACAGAGAGCAATGTACACATCCTTGGCAAAACTTTATAGACAAACATCTGAAGTAAGGAGAAAATTAGTGCTATCAAAGTTGATGTATAGGGCTGAAATATCAACATTTATAAAGCCTCTCGTATACCCAAAAGATGACAGAGGGAACCAAAAAATTCTATTTTCAGTCTCTAATGAATAGAAAAAAGATGCCTCAAAATGTAAATTTAAATTGAACTGAACATGCCACAAATTAACCCCACAAGAAGGCAAATCAGATTTCAGAAAGGTCTCAATCTTGGGCTGTAATAAAAATAAATGACTGAGCAAGCATTTCATCAAAGAAAATTCATAATATGATTAAGGATTGGACCAATTTGGTCACCATTTGTATGGCAAAACAAAATTCGTAATTCCAATCTTAAGAAGGAAAGCGGATTCAGGAAAAAAAACCGACACATGCATAGGGACAATCCATCTAGACAGTCAGTAGTAAGGTTCCCAACTCCCAAACACATGCCACCTTACTTCACCGGGAATCTTTTAAATAAGTCATCCGTTCCAATAATGGTTAATAACAAGGTTTTTTACGACACTCAAGCACAAAACGAGCAAACGACGGAATTAAGCCCAACAAGATTTGAACTATCACGCGTGTTCCCAAAGAAGGAATTAACAGTTCAAACCAGCATGACCCCGAGTTAAACCCGACAAGAATCGAACCGCTTAGATATGCTTTCACAAGTTAGATAAGTACCACATTGGAGCACTGGGTAGATCGCCAAAAAATGAACAGAGCTCGGCAACTTTAAAATAAATTGCGTGGAACTAGGAAAGAAAAAATCACGACCGGAATCAACCACTCACAAGCAACTACCGGAGCTCGCGAAGCACACGATATCCTCTCCGTTGGGGTGAACCGCGATCGCCAACGGATCGCCTTCAATTTCCTCGATCACGTGAGTAACCTAAAAAGCAAAAAAGAAAAGCCAGGACAAACGGCGTCGGCATGCGCCCGTAAGAAAAACACAAGAGGCGGCGATCGCAATGCCGACTTCGGCGACGCTATCGAAGGAGGAGGAGAGGAGGAGGAGGAGACGAACCAGCGGGGAAGAGGAGAGGGAAGTGGACTTGGGATCGAAGGCGAAGATCTCGAGCGTGGAGGAGCCGCCGCCGCCGCCGCCGGAGCCGCGGCGCCGCGACCTCCCCAGCACGGCGAGGTTCACGTTCTCCGGGCGGCGGATCCACGACCCGCACGTCACCGTCGTCCCCTCCATGGCCCGAATCGAAGTTTCCGAAGGAGTGAGCAGAGGATGATGCTTTCGCGCAGAGAGAGAGAGAGAGAGAGAGAGAGAACGCGCAAAAAAATGGCAGTTGCGCTTGACTTTGGAGAAACGGCAATTTGCGTAGATGAGATCATCCGCGTCGGCCATGTAACGGTGTCGTTTCGGGGGCCTTGGGGGCTATTTGGGGTCAACGGCAGGCCAAAAATGGGTGGCGGGCCCTACCGCCGAGGGAGTGGACGGAGGGGAAACGACGTGCGTATTGGAGGGAAGAGAAATATCCAAACGGGATATTCGGTTTGATTTGTCCGCCGGACGACTTAATTCTTAGTGGGGTTAAATACCGTATTATTTTAATTCAAGGAATTTTCACGATTAGCTAATGATCTCATTGATTTTTTTAAAATATTATTATTAATTTATATTTTAGAGTTATTCGGCGCTTAAAAGGAAGGAAAAAAAACACTTTCCTCCCAGTTGGCACATGGCAAACATGCTTAGACTAATTTGACTTTGACCCACATGATCATTTCTCCCTGTTAGCCTAATTTGGTGATGGGACCATGAGCCATAGAGATTATAGGGTAGGCATAGGACATTTCTTTCATTGATCGACATATGTAAATGTAGGTCCCGCTTGTTAAATTATGATAATCTCTTATATCCATCCCTCTTTAATTGGCAGACTCTCTCTCGCTCTCTTTCTTTTCCTCTCTATGCTTCTCTTTTCTTCTTCTTCAAGAAAAGAGCCTTGTCTTGATCTCGCCTACGGCCACAATGGTTTGGGTGAGGCCGGACTCGTCATGGGAGCTCCTAAGGAACTGCATCTTGATGAAGTTGAGCTCCACAGGAGAGAGACAATGGGATGGGAAAGCGCATGGTGTGAGGAATGTATGGCTTTGTAGTGAAGCTTCCTTTCATGGAGTATGAGCTTTGAAGTTGCATCGCCTAGTTAGATCTCGCGAAGGCTTTGCAGCCCTCGCCTTGGGGTTGCTGGCTCTTACCTAGTGATTAGCGAAGCTTGCCAATCTTTGGCCATTGTTTGGCAGCCCTCTCGGCCCTATGAAGAAAAAAGGAAAAAAGAAAAGAAAGAAGATAAAAGGCAAAGAGGAGTGGAGATAGCAAATGAAGAAGTAACAGGGAAAGAGAGCATTGAAGAGAGGAGAGAGGCGCTTAAAAGGAAAAAAAAAAAAAAAAAAAAAAATCCAATAGGTGGGACCAGTTTGGACATGTGTCTCACGCTAAATGTAGTGGCTATTTACTGACTTGGCAAGACCATCTCACCTTATATTTTCTGATGAGCCTGCCTCTCCCAAGTCTTTCTTTGACGTTGTGCCTGTAGCTCTACCATTGTATATGCCGATAATTTCCCTTTTTTACATCAAGGGATTCATCTCACATGCCTAATTAACATTAACATGAGATCCCTTTATTTGGCTATCCATGCATGTCGTGTTATTCTAAGATTAGAATATTTACTTTTGGCCTTTGAATCATCCCAATTGGACATGGGGTAATTTGTTAGATGAAGTTGTGTCTCGAACGTTATTTCCCATGACATATAATTAAATCATTGGCATTTGGTCTTGACATATGGTGTTACGTACTTCACTGTGTGGACCGTATGTTACAACATAGTGCTAATGAGCAACAAACCTAGATTGTTTCAAACATTTAATCAAGTGTTCAACATAATATCGATGGTTATCTTCCGGTCAAAGAGTGGAGTACATCAAAGGGTCCAATCTCATGCGCATAAGCCAATCAAATCCTAAACCTTTTGATTAACACGATCAAATCTCATACCACTTTTTCCTAAAAAATTACAATCAAGTCATTCAAGTTAGAAGTCACATGGGACTCAAAACTTAATTGCAAGATACTTTTAGAATGGAATTTCTTTTATATTGCACATGTGAAAAAAACTCAAGACTCAATTGTACTTTTCAATAATATGTTTAAGACCGTTTAATCATAAATTCTGCAGTATTATGTTTGACAAACTTTTAAGATTTTTCAAATAAAGATCTACAATACAAAATATTTGAATAAACAAGAAAATAACCATGAAAGATTGTGGGTACATGACAAATTTAGTTTAGTTCAAACTTAAGTAAGTCCTTAAAAAGCTCAAGAGAGAAAGATCCGCTTTAAGGGTGAGATATTCCGCTTGCCTCTCGTATTCTCTGATTGATGGGGAACAAAAACATCTACCTACCAATGAAGGGTGTGAGGTGTGCAGGTACCGGCATGTTAAAATAAAAAACGTAACTTACTCGGGCTTCTCGCTAAGGGACTACAGTAGGCGGCACGCCTCGTAGGGGGGAAACCACCCCGGGCTTGGTGTGAGGCAAAGGAGGGATACATGAATTTATCCCTTGGCGAATTTGGGCTTATTCTATAATCCATTGGGCTAGATTTTATGTAAACAAGTGGTCGCGAGGGCTCAAATAGATCCGACCCGATGGACCCGGATCCAGGCCGTTTTCTTTCCCCCGCAAACCGGTCCGGCCCGGATCCGAAATGAGGAAAGTGGAGCGGCCCGACCAGCACATAACCCACCCGACCAAAAACGATGCGAACTCGGGCCTTCTCTCTCGGCCACTCACACTCTATCGTCGCCTCGCTCTCCTCCAAGGATGAGCCTCGCGTCCCTCGCCATCTCCAACCACCGCCGCGCCTCCATCTCCGCCTTGCGCCGCCACCATCCGGCCCTTCCCGGACCTCCATCTCCCGATCGCTTCCCCTCGTCCGTGCATTTTCCCGCCGCGGCCGGAGCACAGCCTCATGGCCTGTCCCGGAGATCGCTCTGCCGGTGCATCCTCGGGTCCGGCGGCGGAGCCCTCGTGCAGGACGCCGGAGCCACTGCGGCCGTGCTTGCTGGAGCTTACTCTCTCGTCTTCACGTTCGACACTCTCACCCAGCGAAAGCTCATCCAACAGGCCTGTCTGTCTCTCTCTCTCTCATTGCATGTGTAAGCTGACGGGATTTAGGGTTTGGGTTATCGCCGATCCCATTTTTAAGGGAAAATAGCTGAAGAGCATGAGAAGGATGGAGATACTGTCGCTAGAATGTAAATTTAAATTAGAAAAGTTAGCAGTTATTTTTTTATCGTCTGAATCAAAATTGAATTGAACTGAAAATGCACGAAATTTTGATTTACTTTAGTTTTGGTTTCGGTTCAGTATATATCACCCCTAACTGTCGCTACGAATGACTACTTCAGGTATACGAAAGGCGCTGATATGCTTCCTTAGTCGTTTCTTTCTCGTCTGTCCAGAATCTGGAAAAGAAAGTCCCAATCTGGAAAAGAAAGTCCCAATCTCTGCTTGCTCTGTCCTAAAGTAATGATTTTTAGCTCCTTTCACGGCCAGCGTTGATACGACACTTTTAAATAACATTTTGAATTTTAAGATTTTTTTTTACTTTTCTTTGCTAATATGGATGGCCAGCATTGATACATACTTTTAAATAATATTTTGAATTTTATTTTTTTTTTTCTTTTCTTTGTTTTTTTATTTTGGGTTTAGGAGTTGGGGCCAGCAACAAGTGAGGACCGGTCAACCCTACCCTGGGCTCGGGGTCCTCATCTGGTGGCTAGATCTAGCGAGGGCATCGCGGCCCTTGCCCAAAATCAGCAAGGGGCGCAATGGCGAGGGTCAACCGGCCACCCTTGCCGGCCCTAACTCCTAAACCCAAAAAAAGCAAAAAAAGTAAAAAAAAAAAATCATAAAATTCAAAATATGATCAAAATATTATTAGAAAAGTGCCATGTCAATGCCGGCCATTCATGTAAGTGAATTCCAGTGAAAATTAATCGGATAAATTTAATTGGCAAAATGTGAAAATATTTAAGACTGAATTAGCAAAATTGAAATGTTTATGACTAAATTGGCAAAATTACAAAAAATTAATGACTTTTTGGACAATCTATCTGTCGGCTCACATGTAATGCCCAACAATCATCTGGTCATGTTTTGTAAATTATGTGGTTGTGTATGAATTGTGGTCATGCAACTTACAAGATCATCTTCTGCCTGAAAATCACATTCGAGCAATTGAGAACCCTGTTTCTTACTCTCTTTCAAGAATTATCTCACTCTGTCCTTGTTGACCTTTCGATCTGAAGCAGAGTCTGAGCAGAAAATTAGTCCACATACTGTCCGGGTTGCTTTTCATGGCTTGTTGGCCGATCTTCAGGTAATCCTCCCTTTTACAAAGCCATACTTGAATTGATTCTATTGAGCACGCATGGTTAAAGCTTCAAAATGCTTCAGCTGATTACTTTAATTCTAGAATAGCAACTCCATGGAGGCTCGCTACTTCGCTTCTTTGGTGCCCCTAGTGAATTGCTTAAGGCTCATCATTAACGGATTGTCACTGGCTACTGATGAAGGACTTGTGAAGTCCGTCACCCGAGAAGGAAATCCACAGTAAGTTTTCTCTCTTCCATTTTGAGTTCATCATTCCCTTTTCCCCCTCTCGATAAGAGAGTTCATTATAGTTCTATTAGTGATCCTGCCTTAGCTTGTTTTCTGTCATCTGTGCCTCTCAGGGAATTGTTAAGAGGCCCGTTATACTATGTTTTGATACTGATTTTATGCGCTATTGTCTACTGGCGTGAATCCCCAACGGGGGTGATCTCATTGGCAATGATGTGTGGTGGGGATGGTAAACATTTCCTCTTTATTACAGGAGATTTCGTTGTTCTTCGGATTACTTGTTTCTAACATCGCCTATGCAGGTACTGCTGATATAATCGGGAGAAGATTTGGATCCCAAAAGCTTCCTTATAACCACAGAAAGAGTTGGGCCGGTAGCATATCCATGTTCGTATGTGGCTTCATGATATCGATTGGGTGCGTCGACAACTCACTTTGGCTTTCAATGTTGCTTCATTCTGTCTATTTTCTATCTCGAATCTGACAACAGGAAGTTGTCCTCGTAATGTAGGATGCTCCATTACTTCTCATCTCTCGGGTATTTTCGGTTGGATTGGACAACGACATTGTGGCGGGTTGCGCTGATCTCTTTGGTGGCGACGGTGGTGGAGTCTCTTCCAACTACGGAGGTGCTCGACGACAACATATCCGTTCCTTTATCGAGCATGCTGATGGCCTTTTGGATTTTTAGGTGGTAGTTTCTCATCCTGCCTTCGGTTCTTCAATGCGAATCTGAAGTGCCCTCAGGGCCTCTGTGCACCTGTTTCATGATGAAGGATTCCTGGTCAATAGGCTAAACATGTCGGATCAGGCCCATCTAAAATGTAGTAAACGGGTAATCAAGCCTATGCCCTCTTTTCTTGGGCCCTCTGATGTTGGATCAATTCAAAATAATGGAAGATGAAAACGATGGATCAAACATGGTCAACAAAACTCAGAGCACTTTTTCTTCAAAGGGTGATGCAATTGTCGCAATACTTTGTCCGAGCTCATCTCTTCGGTCCAAGTTAGAGATTGCTCGTCCGTTTCCGCCAGAGATTTCTTCCTCGGCAGTTTGGCCCTAAGAGAACTACGTGATAGTGGATCAAACTCGAGTTCTGAATCCATTTGTTAACACCAAAAACGGCTCGGTGGGCCGTGGATAACCAATGAAGCCCACCAAGCCCGAGACCGACAAACAGGCCCTCGAAAGTCTGAATAGAGCCATAATCATAGTTACTAGCTCTCGGAAGTAAGAAGATAAGGCGGAGGCTGGTTGCTAAAGCATTCGGTATTGGCCATGGATAAGACGATACAGTTATTGTCAAAACATCGAATATTTTGGGTGATTTGAAATTAAAATAATAATCATAGGATGGAATAGATCAAGAGAAGTCATTGTAAAGGAGGGGACAATTGAACAAAAACCCAAATTCACTCATTTTCAGCTACAATTCCTTATTCATTTCTACCTTGCATTTACTTTCAATCAAGTGAAAATTTTCTTTCATTTATTGCCATAAGAGTAGAATGTGTAACTTCTTTTCTAAATCGACACAGGACCGATTCACATTAAAACAATTGAAGATCCATCCATCCGTGAAAGATATCTTATTCGAGAACCTTCTCGGCTGAAACACCCTTCGAAAGGCAAATCTGACATGACATCTGTCAAATCATGACTGCAAACGCATCCTACACTCCTCCATCTCCGGGTCGTGTTTACCATGGTCACATCGATATTCTCTCGTTGAAGCATCGCTCTCCTTCGACAATCCGTCCAGCGTGCTATGCTAACCCCGTGGCTCACACGCCAGGCCCAGGAATACTTTCGACACGTAGCTGCCACGACAAAAGGCAGCGGCCTAAATTCTAACCCCATGACGACGGTGTATCAATGCGGTTCAACTTGATTCACAAATTCAGAATCAGAGCGAGAGGGGGTGGCTCTCGTCTGGCCCTGCAAGTCAATTCCATCATCGTCATCGATGTGTTCACATATGCAATACAAGTCAAAAGCGCAGTAAGTGACAATGAATCATACCCACTCGCTTAAACTAAAAGAGAGCATTCTTAACAGGGAAGGTATGCAGACGACCAGATGAGGCATTATCTAAGGAAGGATGGAAAATCTCAGATGAGCTTCGGCCAGGTCCAGCGTTTCCTGGCCACTTGTCCGCATTTTGTACGCTTTGTTCGAGTTGTCATGTGGCGACGAGACGAGACGAGACGACCCTTCGGATCGCTGTCCATGACTGACGAGATCCCATTACATCGTTTGATATGCTCAAAATGTCCATATGACCCACCCACCACGCAACACGCATCTAGTTAAGAAAATCTATCCACGGAATAAAGACATTGCCTTCGTTGATTCAGAAAATTGTATGATTAGGTCCAATCGAGAGAGGGGCAAGTGCAAATGCAAATGCGACTCCCACCAAGCAAGCTCTTCCCCACATGTGGTCACGACGTTGGAAAGACCGAGTCGATGTACCTGGAAGGGCATGCATGAAGTGGTCCAAGGTCAAGCAACCAATGAAGCCTTCCCCCGTGAAACCTTAAACAAGGCATTAAAAAAAAGCCCATTGTTCTCTCACGATGCCCCGGGGTTAAATTACCCAGAAGGTCATAAATTTATTGGACGGATGTCAATTCAAATTTCAAACTTTTTAATTTGGCCATTCTACATCTTTCGACGATTTACCAATGTAATTATTCCGACCAATTTTAATAAGAAAATAGTTGAAATCAGCGCTGATGTGAACATTTTCTTCAATTGAGATGTCGCTATGTGAAGAGACTTATCAACAAGCTCAATGTATGCCATAAAAAGCCAGTAGTATCGACGTTCGATATGTCGCCATCTTTAGATAATGCAGCTTGAGATTTTGGTATGCATGAAACGTGTATAGGTGGGCACATCTCTATAATAGAAACCATATGAAATTATAAAGTCAACGACCCTTCTTTGCTTCTTTTTCTGGGTTAGGGTTTTTAGGGTATCCATTTCTATGATCTTTCACGATCGGTATTAGTTATTCAAAAACAACTAGCTATATAGCTCACGTAGTTAAGATGCAATTAAGAAGGGCTTGTATATGCTATATATGAATGGACATTAATTCAACGCCCTTTCTCGCAATACAATTCTAGTTCACTCATTTTATTGTCAGGCCACATTTATTCCACAAAAAAATGAATGGACAAAAATTCTTTTCGATAATGAAAACATTTTTCTGGGTTAGGGTTTTTAGGGTATCCATTTCTATGATCTTTCACGATCGGTATTAGTTATTCAAAAACAACTAGCTATATAGCTCACGTAGCTAAGATGCAATTAAGAAGGGCTCATATATGCTATATATGAATGGACATTAATTCAACGCCCCTTCTCGCAATACAATTCTAGTTCACTCATTTTATTGTCAAGCCACATTTATTCCATAGAAAAATGAATGGACAAAAATTCTTTTCATCACCCATGAAAATATTTAGATATAAATTGTTATCGATAATGAAAACATTTTTCACTAGTTGATTATCTTAAGCGAAATAAATAATTATTTTTCAAAATCATTATTTTCTCTGTGAAATGAACAGACCAATAACAATAAAATATATGTATAGAGAGAGTCCACATAACATAGGCTGGTCAAAATATTGGTGTGCTCGAAATACTTCGAAGCCAAGGGAGTGACGAAAGTCGTTTGAAAAACCACCGGTCAATGGTCAAACTATGTTCTTGGGAACGAAGGAACCACAACGGATTAATAATTATAAAAAAAAGTTAAAGAGGGAAAGAAATAAAAAAAAAAAAAAAGAAAGTAAACGAGGCAGACATTGACCCTTGAAATGAGCAATTGCATATATAATTTTCCTAAGAAATTGCGCTATAATTATTATCGTCCTTCCGTATGTGCTTACGCTTCCGATGTATTTTCCATTCGAATCGGGTTCCTCCAAGAGAAACTTCTACTACTTGGACCCGGTTCGAAATAGTTGTCATTTTTTCTTTTCTTTTCTTTTCGCAATTAAACCTATCGAAAAATGTTTACGCATTGATGGGACCAATGCAGGAAAAATCACAAATAAACACGACTAACCTTGTAGGAAAGGTATCATTCTCGAAGGTTGTGCTTGCTAGAAATTATGGTAGGATAAAATTCATCATAACTAATGTTTTAGTGCTTGCCCAAGATAAGATAAAGTCGGATATAAAATGGACATACTTCGGATAACATGATCTCCTAGAGAAGGTGGATATGATTACTAATATCCATAATATAAAAGTTATTCTTTTTCGAATAATAAACTTCTTAAATTAATACAATTAAAATAATATTTGAATTATAATTTAAACATCAAAATAACGATTTCATTTTTATTTATTCATATATATATTCGAATTTCTTTTTATCATATAAGATAAATTCAATATATATATATATTTATCACATATTTTAGGTATTTTAGGTATATTAGTATAGTTTACTATTTAATATATTTTTATTAGAGAATGATGGAAGGAGAAAAAGTAAATAAGAGAGAAAGAGAGGGAAAAAAAAAAAAAAAATAAGCAAATAAAAATGAAATAGACAAGAGTATTGTGAAAGACCTTACCATTTTTGTTTGTGCAATTCTTAGATCCATTTACATTGATATGTCGTTCATATAATAAAATGTAAATTATAGGATGTAAAAATATCCAGCTTTATTACCGTGATTTACTAAATGATGAATGAAATATAACAAAATCATTGGATTTCACAAAGTGAAAAATATCGCCCTCAATAGTGCACGACCACGACATACGGAAGAGCTTCATACTAAGCTCAGGAAGCTCATTGCATGACAACCCCCAATATGCTTTGTCGGCCACAGCAAAGGCATACTGCATAAGAACCACTTTGGATCATCAAGGCCAGCCTAGTTGCCCAAAATCTCTCTTCCTTTTTTTTTTGCCCTCTCTCGAGATCTGATTCTTCTTAGGGTTTAATTAAGCAAAGGGTATATCTTCAGTGCTTTCCCAAAGCGCTCCTGATCCGCTTTCCCGCTGGAATCGTCTCCATTTTGAATTAAGAATAAGAAGAAGAGATCATTACAGTAACACTTAAGTGCTGCATTCCCCTTTTGCCCCTCGTGCTTTTCTGTGCTGAAAGGTTTCTGCAGAAAGGGAGAGTGGGTGTAAAGCTAGTGTCACTTATCCCAAACCTAAGCCAACCAAATTGGATCACGTTGCCACATATTTTATTTGAATTTTTGCATCTTTTCCCCTCCGCTACCAAATCATGGAACTTCACCCAGAAAAAGGATAAAGTCATATGATGATGCTGCCCTCGTGGATCGGATTTGAACAAAAGTTATGAGACCAACTGGCAGGTGCATGTCACCTCGGCAGGGCAACTCATTCTTACAATTTTATATTTTATTTATTTCTCTTGCATAGTTTTGGAAGTGCCAAAAGGCAAACAATTATTTCAATCGAATCACGTGAATATTAAGAGTATGTAAATGTCGTAATAACACCCGTTCTTCGGTGCATGCCGGAGTGGGCACGACGCCATTGGTGAAAAGATAAGATGATGAAAATCTCAATCGAAGCGGGATAGGCGACATAAAGGGTTTTATCGGATTGTATTGGCAAAACCTAGCACAATAGAATACAAGATAAATACATACTTGATGTATATAATCTCGAAATTCTTGTCACATCTCCTGTCCAGTTCAACCTTCCTGAGGGACATAATGAACATTGCCCCTTCTTTTTTTATAAAATTAATTTTCCAACCAAACCTCAAAATGTTTGAAGTTCAATTGTTTATGTTCGATGACGTTCTGATGACTATTGTCAGAGATATGCATCTCTTTTTTTTTTTTTTTGGGGGGGGAGAGGGGGTCACGTAATTGCCGTTAACTTCATTACTTTATACATATCTCACATGTGCATGTCATGCTACTATCGATAAAATAAGAACTAAAGTGTATATATATGTGTGCTTATAGAATATGATAAGTCCTGGATTAGTTTACTTGCTTTTGCACCAAAGGTTTGCAATGTCAAGCGAATCAAATCACGTGTTGTGAGATGGTTTTTGATGCCAAAAGGTGTTGATTTTTCCATCTAATTCCATATAAAAAAAAAGATAGAACTTGTATCAATCGGATTGCCGTCCTACTAAATAGCCATTAAATTATCAAGTGGTTTTGGATTACCAACTCTCAATTTCAGTTACTTCCCAATGTTCATTTTTTTTAGTTAGAACATTTTTATTGAGAGTTTCCAACTTTTACCTTGGGCAGTAGCTCCTCATATTCATTCTCTATTGTCATAAGAGATTACTAACTTAAATTAGCACAACTCGACAGCTTTTCTCACGTTAAATTACCACTTTGTAGTTGAGTTACCAACTCTTGAGTTACTTACCAAGTCTCCTTATCTTTGATACCAAATTTGCCGTTATTATGTGAACATACTAACTTCAATTCAACTGACTTATCAAATTATCTCCAATTAAGTTATAAACTGGCTTCAGATTATCAACTTTTACTTTAATTCAGCTATCGATGTTTATTTGTTTCTTTTAATCGACCAACTTGTATAACAGGTTAGTCGATCCGAAAAAAATGGGGAATGTCTCTAAGGATTTGGAAATTTTATATGAAAATTGGTAAATTTAAGACGTTAGTAAGAAAGATAAATTAATTAGAGTTAGGACCAGATAAATTGCATCCCAAGATTCACTAGTCAACAGGTGATAACTTCATTAATTTATATAAATATCTATCATGTGCAGGTCATGCTACATTACATAAAATGAAAGGCCAAATGCATATATTTCTATAGAAGACCATAGTCCTCAATTAAATTACTAGCATTTGTACCAAGTGTTGCGAGGTTCAAAGTCCAATCATGCGACATGATATGGTTTTTTAATGCCAAGTGCGTCACTTGTCTATCTAATCCCATATATGAAATGTTCGGCGTTCAATGTCAACTAGACAGGCTTGCTACTACTAAAAAAGTCATCAGTTGGTAGAATCTCAGCGGAAACATAGGGACTTTGTCGTTTTGCGAACGAAGATATTGATTTTTAATTTCCACGTCAATAAATTTCAATGAGTGTTGGATAGTGTCGAAAAATATATCGATAAAGAAAAGAATTGGTCACTTTCTTTTTTCATATATATTATTGATAACTTACCGGTAATTTTATGAAATTACCAATTGTTTTTTTTATAGCTTGCAAATTATGAATTTTCGTACTAACTCACAAACATTATTTATAGTATGTATTAGTGCTTCAAATTTACTAACTCTTCTAGGAAATCCCAAATTCGAATTAGAGTGAGTTATTATCGACTTTTGTCCAATTTATTATCAACTAGTTTTGGGTTATCAACTTTCATTTGAGCTAATTATCAATCTTTATATCATTTCTTTGTTCACAAATTTTTTTATTACGTGTTATCAATTTTTAACTTGGATGTCAACTCCTTACATTTATTAACTCCTTCTAAGAGATTACCGACTCAAATACGTCAAACAAATATTTTTATTATTATTTCGAAAAGGGTGAAATTGAAAAGGAAAATAAATAAATGTTGGGGGAGCTTATCCGGAGGAAACAATAGTAAAATCCGCCAACTTGTCGCCCGTCCACATGCAGCACCCGGATCGAAGAACGTGGTTTCGCATGCAGCGAAACCCTAATCTAAATCCCAACTTGAATCCTTAAGAAAATCGAAACGAAAACAGTAACATTTGATCCCTCCCCCAAATGTCACCCCGAAGGTTTTACATAAGACCCGCCTCAGATTCTTCACTACCCAATCGGACCCAATTCAAATCTGAAAAATTCAAGAGGGGGTTAGTCATGAAGATGATTGATCAATGGTTCAAACCTAATTTTGCTGACCCTCCTGCTAGATCGTCATTAGATGGCAATGGGTATATGGAGATTGATAACCGGAATCAACATACTAAATTAGATGACACGACGTATTGCAATTAAATGATGTAAATGAGGGCGTCAAGTGCCCGACCCTCCAACATATACCATCCATATGTCGATAGTATAATCCATGGCATGTGGGTTCACATTGCTATGAGACTCTCTCGACAAATCCAAGGGTTGATATCGAAGTAATCAAGCATTTAATTTAAAATATTAATACGTAACCCTTGTCGATTTATCAATGTGCGAGGTTGGTACATACAGTACAAGCTGATGGTATCTTCTCAATCCAACAAAAAAATTTGCAGAAATAGCCAGATTTCTACTTCTGACTTAACCAATGGCTCTTTCGAGTAATATTAAATAATCTTGATTATAAATAATGATGATGATGATAATAATAAGAACAACAACAACAGAGAGTGAGAAACAATGATCACAACATCGCCTAGATTGAGGTTTTAAAGAATTTGCCGGCCTATGATTAGAAGTGTTTTATACACAGCCGAATCTTTGTAGTTATCTATGCTAAGCAAACAAGTCCAGAGATCTCGATATTACTTCTCTCGGCACACTCGTTAACGATGTCGGAAGACGCTCCCGTTTCTTTCGAGGGATTCTTGTTTTTTCTTGTTTGAAATAATTGCGAAAAGCGACGTTGCCACGATCTAGAAGACGAAAAACACAATCGACCTGAAAAGCTTACCCTCTCGAAACAGACGGTTGGAATTCCACTACCTTGGTTTAACGTGTCCAAATTAGCAAAAGCCGTTAATTGGTTATGTTGCTTCAAATTTCAAAATCAACTGCACCCTATTCTGGCCCACTTTCTCTTGACCGCAACACGAGATGTTCTAGAATCGATAAGGTAAAATTGGATAAATTCTTCCATCATTTCATGTCTGACATTATACTTTTTTTCTTTCAATTGGTGGATTGCAAGTTGTGAACGTCATCGACATGCAATATTAATTAAGTATAAATATGATTGATATTCATAGTTGTATAGCTCACCAAGCATATTTCTCTAATCATTTGACTACAGCAGGAGGAAATTTATTGAAATATGATATAAGAATTAGAAGACCACCAAAGAAGAGGCCTTGGCCTGCCCAAACAAATTTCTTTTCCACCACTATATCCTAAATCAAAAATAGACTATTTATTATATCCCAACAAATAAGTCAAATGTCCCCACGCATTTGAATTTTTCTAAGAATCTCATAAACATTGGATTAAAGGTTAAATATCCGCAAGCCTATCACAAAACACAATCGCTCCTCAGCACTCTGAATGTTCTAATTAAAAATTACAACCACATCTCCATGTTTTTCGGCTCTATGATCGCATTTCATGATTGCACGTCCACCTTTTCTATAAGCAGTTATAACTCTTGAGTTGTCACTAGACTCAATTACTTCTCCATGATCATTCTCCATTATGCAAGGTCAATCTTTTTCTACAAGCCTTTATGACTTCTTAATTTCATGAATCTAAATGTTGATCGACATCTTTATTATCTTCAATTTCTACCTCCAACATTCATCTAAATTCACCTAAGTGCCCATGATATACTAGCTGTCATTGTATGTCAATGATTGTAATATAGTCATCGATGATCTTGGTCATTAACAAGCAATTTGCTATCAACCACTCGTTGATGACATAATTCCTTAACATCGATTCGCCAAAGAAAAAAACGTTATGGTCAACGACTTTCAATGGATGTTTTGGACTTGAAGTTTATTAAGCTTGGTGATTGCCTAATGCCTAGTGATTGAAACTAAAGCATAAGGTTGTTTCTTTTTTCCGGTTTTGAATTAAAAGATTATGATTCTAAGTACTCAAAATAGTCTGTTAACTATTCTGAAGTGATCGACTCGATTTATCGAAATCAAGTATAATACAAATGTCATCTCCAATATTCAACCTCATTCTACATACTCTATATTCGCAATTCTAGTTATTAGGCATTAGCCAACCGAGATTTAGCTGTATGATAAAAAGCCATATATGGACCAACCTTTATCATGGAATAAATGGTACGTATCGATGTCATGTCAATTTAGAAAATCTGATCATTTTTTGATTTCATCAAGTTGACATAAGCTTTAATATATTGGTAAACTACACTAGTAAAGTTAGGAACTTTTTGAAACCGTTGGTAAATTGTGAATAATGAAATCACCAGTAGTAACTTACCATAATAAGAGTTTGAAAATATTATATGCAGATATAAGAATTGATAAACTTACACAAAATATGTAGGAATTTAATTGGCAACAAAGCTTAAAAACATAAGTACTTTAAACAGAACTAGACGTACACAAATCTTGTTGGAATTTGACAACAAAGCTTGAAAATTTAAGGTTGCAATGTTGGAATTTAATTGACGAGCTTACACTAGAGGCTACAAATGATTACATTCTCAAATATCTTGACAATTACTTTATTCTACTACGTTAATAGTTCCAACTCTAATGATTGCATCCGAGATTGTCGACTCTACTTTTTGTGGATTTCTTCAAGTAGTCGATTGTTCAAGTTCTCAATAATTATGTTAATAAATAACTAAACTCTACTCTCATCGACTAAATTTATTCCAAGTCAATAATAATCAAAAGTTTGTCAATTTTTTTAGTGCATACAGAAGCTTTACATCAGCCAATTTAATTTCTTATTATCTCTATAAAATATTGGTGCAAAGAAAAAAAATAAAATACTAATTTTTTTTCAAAGAATTCTCAATGGAAATTTACATAATGCCAAAATGGGCCAAAGGATAATTAGCTTGTAGTGTTTGGACGGACTCTAAATTTGGGATCCGACAACGACTCTTTCGAAAAACTTATTCATTTAAGGCTTTTGGAGCTCGAGGGAGCCAACAACGAATTGGAATTTTCAATTTCTGAGTTGAATCATTCAAATTTGAATCTATCATTAAACTTATTGTCCAATACAGAACCCAGCCGTCGCATACTTATTTTTTGTAGTTAAATAAACCCTGCGCCCTTTCGCTAAGTTGCTTTTATCTTTAAATAAGTAAAAAAACAGTTGGTGGAGAAGGTCTAGTCGTAAGGTCCACGTGAAATTTTCGGCACGATAATCGCGCTCGAGTATTATTATGATTTGTATGAATTAGGTTTTCTTGCCAATCCTGATCGTGTTTAGTTGCTGCTTTCTGCTTTTGCATTGGCTGGGGAAGGTAGGTAATGCGTAATTAAATCGCCACGGATCAGCTAAATAATATAACTACGTAACTATAAGTCTCTAATTCTCCCTTTTGCTTTCTCCAGCTATCTTTCATTATTTTTTATTTCTTTTATAATTTTTACTTTCCATTTATGTTGAACTTTCACTTATAACTTAATTACCATGAGAATGGACTGCACATCTTTTATTCTAAATTACAGAACTTTTGAACTTTCCTCTTTTGACTTCCAGAAACTTTTTGAACCTTCTGAATTGAATAGAATAATGTATTTAGGTCAATTATATTACGATAGTTCAATTAATTAATAATAATTTGCGATCGAGAAATTATTTTACCAAAGTTCGAAATTGTTGATGACCAAGAAACTGTTTTATCAAAGTTCAAAATTGTTGACGTCATCGACATGCAATATTAATTAAGTATAAATATGATTGGTATTCATAGTTGTATAGCTCATCAAGCATATTCCTCAAATCATTTGACTACAGTTGGAGGAAATTTATTGAAATATGATATAAGAATTAGAAGACCACCAAAGAAGAGGCCTTGGCCTGCCCATACAAATTTCTTTGCCACCACTATATCCCAAATCGAAAATAGATCATTTATCATGTCCCAACAAATAAGTCAAATGTCCCAAGCTTTTGAATTTTTTAAAGGATCTCATAAACATTGGATTAAAGGTTAAATATTTTAAGCCTATCACAAAAAATAATCGCTCTTGAGCACTGAATATTCGAATTGAAAATTATAACCACATCTCCACATTTTTAAGCTCTATGATAACATTTCATGATTACATGTCTATCTTTTCTACAAGCGGTTACAACTCTTCAGTTATCACTAGATTCAATTGCATCTCCACATCATTCTCCTACAAGCTTTTATGACTTCTCAATTGTTGTGAATCTAACTGTTAATTGACATCTTTATTGTTTCGGTTTCTGCCTCCAACTCTTATCAAAATTCATCTTAGTGTTAATCGTTAATTAGTTGTCATTGTTTGTCGACAATTATACTATAGTCATCGATGATCTTGGTCATCAACAAGCATTTCTACTATCGACGACTTGTTGATGACATAATTGCTTAACATCAATTCGTGAAAGCAAAAAAGTTATGTTCAATGCTTTTAACGGTTGTTTTGGACTTGTTATTTTTTGACCTTGGTGATTGCCTAATGCCTAGTGATTGAAACTAAAGCATATGGTTGTTTTTTTTGCTTTTTCGAATTAAAAGGTTATGAATTAAGTACTCAAAATAGTTAGTTAACTATTCTAAGGTGTGATCAACTCGATTTATCGAAATCGAGTACAATACAAACGTCATCTCCAATATTCAACCTCATTCTACATGTTCTACGGTCGCAATTCTAGCTATTAGGCACTAGCTAGCCGAGATTTAGCTGTTTGATAAAAAGCCATATATTGACCAGCCTTTATCACGAAATATATGGTGAGTATATGTCATGTCGATTTAGAATATTTCATCATTTTTTGATTTCAACAAGTTGATATAAGCTTTAATATATTGGTCAACTGCACTAATAAAGTTAGGAACTTATTGAAACTGTTGGTAAATTGTGAATAATGAAAATCCGCTAGTAACTTTCATAATAAGAGCTTGAAAATATCACAGGTAGATAAGAGAATCAGTAACTTCATTTCAAATGGAATCAAATGTATACAAACCATGTAGGAATTTAATTGATGGCAAAACTTTAAAATGTAAATACTTTAAACGGAACCAAACATACGCAAATCCCGTTGGAATTTAGTCAACCATAAAGCCTGATAATGTAAGTATTCAAATGGAACGAGACATACACAAACCTCAATGGAATTTAATCAACAACAATGCCTGAGAACTTAAGGATGCAATACTAGAATTTAATCGGTGATACAGGTTTGGAAACTATAACTAACGTGTAGGAATTGAAAGATGACATGTTCATTTGTTTGTGCGTGAGGGGCCTCCGAAGAGTATGATGTGGTTATTTAAAACTTATAATCAACGGCCATTAATGAGAGTTATAAAGGGAGGTTACAAATAGAGATTGTATATGGAGCTTGCAAACAGAGGTTACTAAACGGTTACACCGATGGTTACAAATGGTTCCACTACTTTTATGGTTGCATTTGAGATTGTTGACTCCACCTTTTGTCACTTCCTTCATGCAATCAATTCATCAAGTTGTCCATAATTCTGTTCATAAAAAACCAAACTCTGCTCCCATTGACTAATCCTATCTTATATCAATAGTAACAAAAAGTTTGTATTTTTTGGGTACAAACAACAGCTTTATATTCCTCGCGCAGTCGTTAGGGTGACTTATCCTGGTGGCACGTGTGTGGTGGCTAGCACGTGTCGCCCCCGGGGTTTACTCCCCGGCTGCCGGCCGTGCGGGGGTTCCCTGAGTCACCAAAAAAAAACAAAAAAACAAAACAGCTTTATATTACCACCGGCCATGGTGGCTTCGCTGGATAGGGCCTTGATGATCCTTTGTGATGAGGTGAGGGTTCAAATCTCAGGGGAGGTGCTAGGTGTCTTAAGTGTGCTGCCGGGGGTGGTGGGTTCTCCCGCTTACGTAGCGCCTGGGGGTTTACGCTTCGGCTACCGGCTGAGGTGGTTCCTCCAGCACCAAAAAAAAAAAAAACAAACGACAGCTTTATATTAGCCAATTAATTTCTTATGATCTCTATTAAATTTTGTGGAAAGAAAAAATAAAATACTTTTTTTAAAGAGCTCTTAATGGAAATTTGTAATTACTTAATGCCAAGATGGGCCAAAGGATAATCAGCTTGTAGTGTTTGGAGGGACTCCAAATTTGGGATCCGACTCTTCTGAAAAGACTTTTCATTTACAGCTTTTGGAGCTCGAGGGAGCCAACAACGAATTGGAATTTTCAATTTCAAGTTGAATCATTCAAATTTCAATCCATCATAAAAGTTATTCTCCAATACAAAAATTGGCCGTCGCATACTTATTTTTCGTAATTAAATAAATCCTTGACCCTTTCAATAAGTTGCATTTATCTTTAAATAAGGAAAAAAACAATAGGTGGGGAAGGTCTAGTCTTAAGGTCCCCGTGGAATTTTCGATATGATAATCACAGGCGGGCATTTTTATAATTCATACGGATTAGGTTTTCTAGCCAATCCTAATCATGTTTAGGTGCTGCTGTCTACTTTTGCATTGGCTGCGGAAGGTAGGAAATGTGTAATTAAATAGCCACGGATTAGAGTCAGCTATGTAATAGACCTATGTAACTGTAGTCTTAATTCTCCCTTTTGCTTTCTCCAGCTATCCTTTCATTTATTTCCTTTTTTTTTTTTTATATAGTTTTACTTATCATGTATGGTCAACTTTCATTTATAATTTGATTACCATGAGAATGGATTGCATATCTTTTATTCTAAGTTACAGAACTTTTGAACTTCCAGAAACTTTTTGGACCTTTTGAATTGGCTAGAATAATGTATTTATGTCAATTCTATTACAATAGTTCAATTAATTAATCGTTAACAATAATAGGAAATTAAATATTTTTTAGAGATATTTAGGATATTTCCTTTGATTTTCTATATCTATTTTGATTATGTACATTTGATTTGATTTCCTCTTATTTCCTCTATGTTAACCTATAAATAGGCTCTCTATGTACTCATTTAATATATCGAATTATATATAAAATTTCCTATTTTTTTCTTCTGCTTTATCATTATTTAACTTAGTATCAGAGCCTCTTCCTTTCCTGAGGTAATTCTAGTGCACCGGGTGCGAAGCACTTAAGTAATTTCCCTTATATTTCCGTTTTATCTTCCTAGCTTTGCACCCTAGGGCACATCCAAATAAATCCATCTCCATTATCAATGCTCAGCAATATTCACCTTATATGCACAAGCCTTATATGAGGAAGCACTTAATCGAGTTTTTTCTGTAATAGTCGGGTTTCAACATTAATCGCACTGGCTGCGTCATCCAGTCGAGCTTTCTTTTTTTCTTTTTCTGTAGAGGTGATTTTCTTTTGATGCCACCCACACAGGCCGCATCTCAGTAACTATTTTCCAAGCTAGTCGTATAGGCCGCTTGATGCTATGACACCTCAATTACTATTTCGCAAGCTAGCCGCATAGGCCACTTGCGGTTCCCTCCGATTCTTGACCTTTCGCGTGTTGTTTCAAGAAGTTGACACCACCATCAGATTGACGCCCTCAGAAGCGTCAAATTTAAAAGACTATCTCACACAACATGGATCGACAAGTTCGATGCCCCACGATGTAACAAGTTTTCATGGTGCTGAGCGTAATAATTCAAAACTCCAGTTGACTTCTTTGCCGTCACCTTGCGTTTGAGGAGGGATGTTAGTAATAATGAGAATTAAATATTTTTTAGAAATATTTAGGATATTTCCTCTAACTTTATATATCTATTTTGATTATGTATATCCTATTTGATTTCCTTTGATTTCTTCTATGTGAGCCTATAAATAGGCTCTCTATATACTCATTTAATACATCGAATTATATAAAAAATTCCCTATTTCTATCTTCTGCTTTATCATTATTTAACCTTAATAATAATTTGTGATCAAGAAACTGTTTTGCCAAAGTTCAAAATTGTGTTGCTAAGTTAAAACTTTAATTGGAAAATGCATTTGACATTAGTTAGATTAGAATTTAAAGAGCTTTTGTCAGCTGGGATTAGCAACTAAAGAAGATCTCACACGTTCATCTACAAGAAAAGAAAGGGATTATATATTTTTTTGTGCTGTGTCTTATGTTTTTCGATTTAGTTGAAAAGTCATTAAGCGGCCTTCAATTTGAGCTAAATTAAATCTTATGTCAAGAAAGAAGTGAAAATTCTTGGAGATTTTATAAAGCTCTAATAAGGATCACAAATAGAATTCCTAAAAATAAACTTGTAACCGGAAGTACTCTTTGGATCATTGAAGGTTTCGGGGTTCCTCATCAAGAAGCACATGTCTTGCAACACCAATCGAGAGCCACCCCGAGTGCCCAAGAGATATATAGTTAGCGGGTTGACAGGACTGCGTTCCTTATTTTATTGTATTGGTGCACGCACATCTCAACTCCCCGATTTGATATAGTTTCTTTATCGAGCTCCATTCCCAATTCTACCACCTCAGTATTTTATATCCAAGGATGTCGAGATCTGACGAGACCTAAATAAAATAATTTAAGGACTTACTCAGATTCATTAATAGAGCTCTTGCAAGGATCATGAATCATGACCACGTCAATGATCGTCATCCCCGTAGCTACCACTATAGCCCCAAAAACGAATTTGATATAAAACCACGAGAAAAATGGAAAGACAAAGGAACGAGGTTTTCCAGCTTTAGCGAAGATAGAAAATGAGAAAAGAATGTCCGGTCGTGCACGTTGATAGGGAACTACATTAGCTTTTTGTCCAGTCATGTACCTCTTTTTCTTTCTCAATAATCTTTTGAATATAAAAAGGTGAAGCGTTTTGGTTTTTCGTGAATTAATTATTTTGTTTGTACATCGGCAATTCAAGATTGGCTGCTCCGACGAGGACCATTGCATAAAGATGAAAGAGCTTCTTTTCCCCCTTGGTGCTCTGGCCGTCAGCTGAGAATTTCTTGATTCAAAGACGCGGATTCGGAGATTTAATTAATTCTTTTATCATGATGGGGAGTTGAAGAATATATCTTTTCTATAATTCAGGGATAGGAATGTTGTGGCCATGCTACTTGAAGGTGCACGGCAATGCACTACAAGTCTCATAAATCGGTTAAGTTCAGATTTCGAGCTTATGCCAACGGTCGTGGCTCATAACGGTTTGAAATAGTTTGCGTGCTAAATGTATATTAATTAATGAAATTTTTGGGGATACAAATATTTTTAGATGTTCTTTCTTGTCAAAGAAGGGATGGGGTTTATTTTATTTTTGGCCCTAGATTTGATGGAGACTTTCTTCGAGGACAATCAAACGCCAAGTTTGAATTCCGAGTGTGGTGGTGTCCATTATGTTTTCTTCGTTCTCGATCACTCCATATTTATTGCGTTATCCTTTAGTTTTGCGGTCAAAGTATTGTCGACGAGTTAGGTTTTGATTCAAAGTTCAAAACAAGATCAAAGTCCAAATAGAAAGCCAAATCAAGATCAAAATTTGAAAGCCGAGTGATAGGTAAAACACCTTTGTATCTAGTGCGACAACCTCGTTTCCGATAATAGTTTATTGCTATTGGGTTCTATAAGGCGGACTTTCTCTCATCATAGAAAATTCATACAATAGAAGGAAAATAAAGCAGGAAAATAAAGCGTGTGAAGATAACTGGAATCGTATGGTTTTTGGTGTTTGTTGTCGTAAATATTCTATACACAGTCGTGAGATTGCAACGTTAGGTTATCTTTCATCTAAATTGTACTTTGATTGCTTTATGAATTTTTTCGGTAGGATCCCACTCATCAAGGATTTCGAGGTTTATGTATCCTCGGTGTAGTTTTCTATCAGTCAGTGTCTTGGTGTTTTGTGAATCCATTGGAGAAAAGTTGATATTTTGGTCTTTAGAGGTTTATATATACAAGATTATCACCATCGCTTGTCTAACGGATATACCATTGGCAATCCGACAAGACTGTGTTCCTTATTTTAATGTTTCGGCACCCGCACAACTTATCCCCCAATTGGGTATAGTATCTTTATTGAGCTCCATACTCGGCTCTATCCTCTATGTTTTATATGTCCAGGGATGCCGACGTCTGCACAAGACCTAGACGGAGCAATTTAAGGACCTAATCAGATTCATAGATAACCATTTGTACAATCTAAAAATATAACTTGTATTCTTCATTATCATTGAGCACCTGTACAATTTACACATATCTCTTGTATTCTTCATTATTGAATATATAGAATTTACTCATTTCTATCTTGACATTTTTCATCTTGTTAGCAAAGATAGTGCTATTTGAAGAAGAGTCTTTTAATCCCCAGTAGTGGCAGCAATGTCAACTAATTCGATGTCAAGTTACTCCACCAAATCCGCCGCCTTTTGGCCACTTTCTATTGCTCATTTCGAAAAATCGCCATCGATTTTCCTACATCTTTAGCCGGTGGAAATTTCTTCCAATCATGCTTATGGATGATGAGTCACAAGTCAGGACACCGCCCACATGTAAGTTTAACTAAATATCAATGTAGATCATATCTATATCTTTAACCCGTCGATCAGCACATTGATTGATAGAAAACACAACATAGAACTATTTACTAGATTGATATAAATTCCGAGTCTATCTTTATCTTCCCGATTAGGGAGAGAATACTCCTGAATTTTAACGTCTTAAAGTCTGGACAAAACTTTTTTAAGGACATTCTCAGGTCCAATAATAATAATAATAATAATAATAATAATAATAATAATAATAATAATAATAAGATATGGAGAGTGGGACGGATGATTGGTCAAAAGGAAGAATGATTCAAAATGAGACAAAAACCCTTGGTTTAGTGCCACCCCAGGAATGCCCTCCCCCAAGCTCCATCGGTATTGGATCCACCTTTCTACGCCAAGTCAACTCAAACCCCAAGACAAGGTCATCTCCCCGCTGGTTGTCCCTCTCCCCAAATCCAATGCCCCATTATTGCTATTCTAATGATTTCTTCACCAATCGGCAGCTTACCCAAATCCTGTCGTCCATTCTTTAATCGCACTCACCCGAGTTAACTTGTGATCGATTCAGCGCATTACCCCGGAACTCTTCTGCTCGAACTTATACTCGGGGACGCATGCATGTGGCTCGAGCCTGGAAGGGCTACTTTCTGGTGACTCGGAAAGGGGGCAAGGGGGGAAGAACTTATGATCGGCATAAAGCGATCCTCGGAGAAATTTTTGAATTGTGCTCTAGTTAACAACGGTAGGGTCTGTCGATGCTGTTTCATTATTTTCATCTACTGGTCAAAAGCGCTTTGCTATGGCGATACGTCATCACACGTCGCCAACTGGTGCACAAAAACACTGAGACTGATCTTGATGTGACTGTGCGGACAATATTCCACGTATGAACACATGAAACACGCATCCTCGGCACTTTTTGCTTTCTTTGGCAGATGGTGATAGCTGCGAAATCGAAGTGTGAACCATCTTACCCCTCTCTCCCCCTCTAGAGATGAAACTTCTACATGCAGATGAACTCAGCCATCCTCGGTTCGAAGATAGTAGCTCCTCACTTTCTCAAATCAATTGTATCAGAGATCGCTTGTAAAAGACTTTCTCTGGTGGTGTATGCTATAATTACTTTCATATCTTTTGTAGGTGTTCGTTCATCCCGAGATCCATGCCGACCGAAGAGCCAAACAATCGGTCTCAGCCAAACTTTTAGAGTCGCCTGGGAAACTTCCTTGCAGCCTCCGAATTGGTTCGTTTTCCTTTGGTCTTTAGCGGCATGGTCGAACTTTAGCTCAGCAGCAAGGTACAGCTTTTGGCAGAAAAGGGGAAATTCCTAGCTCTTCAGTCTCGTCACACCGAGCTAAAGGCAAAAAGTTAAAGCCGAAGATGCTCCTATTTTTCCCTATATGTGTTGTTATTGTCTCGATAAATTCGATCGAATTAGCAATTCAAGGAGACGTGTATTTAACCACTAAAGATGTCGCTAGATAAACTTTGGGTGAATTCAGGAAAAATTTATAAAGTAACTTCTAATTTTGAACGACAGCAGACATATGGTTGCTTTGAACTTTAAGCTTTGACAATGTGGGAATTTGAGATAAAAAAAGTTTGGGTGTGCAAGAGTAGTCCGAAACTTCTTTTCAAAGTTTTCTAAAAGTCAGTCACTTCTTTGAACATAGTGATGTGGTGATTTGTTCTCTATCCCCCTCAATATTTTGTTGTTATTATTATTTATGACTTTGTTCTCTTTTCTCATTAAAAATTAAGAAGTTGAAATTTATCCAATCAGAGATGATTCATCGTTAAAGCAATCGTAAACCGAACTAATTGCTGGGCCTAGTTGGGAGCACACCTAACTTTAAGTAATATTACTATCGTTGTAGGAAAACAAACCATGTGAACAATCCATGACATAGTGATTAGGTATTGATGAATTTCCTAGACTCCCTAGATTCGAAATCCATCTTTGCCATATCTATCTTTTTTTATTTTTCTAAAATAAAATGACAAAATAAAAACTAAATCCAATTGAGGTCGGTTCTGGAGAAGAACCAAGGATTCAGTGTATAAAATCGGGAACCAAACTAGTCGAGGCGAATTTTCCAATGTTTCACCTAGGCACCTAGTTGGTCCCCATGTGAACAAACCTAGAATTGGTCAGGAGACGTGGGTTTGGTAATAACTTCTTTCACATATATTTTCCATGCCTTCACATTTAAGGTATTTTGGGGTAAATATATATATTTAATGAAGTTATTATGATAGTGAAAAATTCATCAATCTTCATCCGACTACCATGCGAATTGAAAGCATGCTATAGGGCGTGTTTGTTTGAATAAAAGAATTTCCCGCAAAATAATTTTCTGGACATTCACATAATTAGTTTGCTGAAAATGATCGGTCAATAGAAAATCATTTTTGGTCAAACAAAATATGCATACTTAAAATTATAAAAAAACGAAGTTCCTTGCATGATAATGGGATAATATTATTTTCCATCGTGAAGTTCTTTTCCAAACTAATATACTCATAATTTCAAGTGGGACCAGTTTTTATTTATATATTTTTAATTTTTTTTTCAAACAAAACGATAACGAAGATTCATGGAAGAATAACTTTAAGAAAGCTACAAACTTTATGAAAAAATAAATAAATCTTTTTTTCCTAACCATTTGCGTGAAGTGCGTGGCCATTGCTTTCCGGTTTTCTAATTTGACTTTTCAAGAGGGGTTAGCTTCCCATCCCCACATTGTCGATAAGCCTTTAAACCTTAACATTTTAAAATGGTCCTCCCACCACGACTAATTCTAGAATGGCGAATGGGGTTGCGATTATCAATTAAGGAAGGAATTTTTTTTTTTGGTCAGATTTTAAGGAAAGAGTTATTTTGTAATAAAAAAAAGAAAGAGAATCGGGCATTAAATTAATTCAGACCCCACCAAACTAAAACATTTCAAACATGTATATGTACTCTTTCTTCTCTTTCTTAACCAATAAGGGTCGCCTTAATTAGCAGCCAACTGTCCTGATGTTTTACGCCTGATGTAACGTTGAAATGTTTGGTCGAATGGCCTGAATTTTTAAGTCCTATCGACTTAGTCCTAAAATTTTATAATGAAATTTCAACATAGTTTTTTTTTGACCAATTTTCACCGGCTAGACGTCGTTGATCTATGTAGGATTACCGATAATGACTAGACCGCCATGTCAGTGACTTCAGACATAAATTGAATGGAATGACTGTATCGGTATTGACATGGTGGTGTGTCATATAGGGCGACCAGCAATGACTAGACCGTGAACATAAATTGAATGGAACGACTACATTAATATTGGACTAAAATTGGCAAAATCAGGAAGTTTGTAATTGAGTCGACATTTGTACGATACATTTATGACTAATTAGACAATTTTTTTCCGTGTGTTCAAGGTGCTTATTGAGGGGCCTTGGCTCCTCCATTTGTCTAATCAATATTAATGTTCCGTCGCTTCAATGCCCCCACTAGACTACAACTACATGTTGCTGAAAATGAAGGTGCATGATTTACACGAGATCACTAAAGGCGCGTCCTTCAAATTGTCGAATAAAAAGAATTAAGAAGAAAAAAAGGAGAGGGGGATTATTTTCTTCCCGTATTTTAGAACGGAGGAAGCGAGAAAAATACGACGAGCCGGATTCTCGAATTTGTAATTTCTCGGACCGATTCAAGCGTCGTGGCAGGGCTGCCTAAACCCTTGCAAGAAGCATGCTCTCGCGTTCGGCGCGACTGAACTCGATGTGAATTCTTCTCCACGATCATAAAAAAAATCCCGAAAAATAAAAAGGAAAAACACGCGATACTATCAACTTATACACCCTATATAAAGCCAAAAAGAAAAGAAAAGATAAGAACAAATCAGAAATTATTTAATAATGACAAATTCGATACATTTGAGCGGCAATTTCCTTCTTTTTCGAACCGCGTCGATAATTTCCATCTACATGTTCTCGTTAAAATCGCCAAAATAGTTTTTATTTTTATTTTAAAAGGGGGAGGGGGCCCACGGAAATTCCTCGTCAAAGGTCGCGGCCGCTCCCTCGGCCTTCCTCGCACGACCACCACCACCCGTCTCCACGCATGTAGTCAAATCCGATTTCTCCATCCGCGCACACTGACACTGAGCACCTCTTCCATCGTTCGGTCGTTCGTTCGTCATCATTCGACTGACTCCCGCGGTTGAATCATACGAAACTCGCTCGTCGCACCCGATAATCACCGCGGCTTTTCCCCCCTCCACCCCCAGCATTACAAATTTGTGTTTCTGAAGGGGAAAAGAAAGTTTAGAACTTTTTGCATTTCTCCAGTTCTCATCTGCCGCCTGCGGTGTCACTCAGAGAGAGAGAGAGAGAGGGTAGGGTCTGTCTGTCTCCCCTATATAAATCCGCAGGCTCCCTCGTGTTAATGTACTTTCGACCCTGAACCGAAAGAGCCCACGACTTTCTGTCACCCTTTTACCAGGGAGAGGGAGAGAAGGGGAGAGCAAACGAGCGAGCGAGAGAGAACCGCCGAAGCCGTGATCACTGGTTACAACAGCGCACAGATCACAAAACCCAGAAAGGAGAAAGCAAAAAGACTCCTCCTTGGTCCCGAATCTCTCCAAAACCCCCCGAGCCCGGAGATATTAAGAGGAGGAGGAGGGATGAGGGGATAGTATACGGAAGTGAATTTGGACGGGACGGACGAGCACCGGTAGTATCGGCGGAGACGGAAGGGCGCCTTGCCTGAGATCTCGGTGCGCGGCGGAATCATGGGCTCCAGCCCGGTGGTGGGTCCGCCCGGGGGCGGCGGCGGCGACAATGGGGACGGCCGCTGCTGCGACATGAGCCTCAAGTGCTGGTGCAGGTGGAAGTGCGAGCACCAGCACTACCGGGGATTGTTTCTGAACGGCAGCAGCTACAAGGGATTGGTCTTCTTCTTGGGCTGCTTCGTCGCGCTGGGCTCGATCGCCACCCTCTACGCGTGGCTCGTCTTCACGCCTCCCTACGCCGTCGCCGCCCAGGCGGCGGCCGGCGGCGGGTGCCAGGAGGACAATGAAGGGTCCTGGTCCATCGGCGTTTTCTACGGCAACTCTCCTTTTTCCCTTAAGCCCATCGAAGCTGTAACCGCTCTCTCTCTCTCTCTCTCTCTCTCTAAACTGTGTAACCATGATGCTGATCTCTGCTTTTTGCCAGGTTTTGAACTTTTTTCCCCTATCGTCTCCAGTGCTTTTATATGGGTCTTGTAGGCAATTTCATTTCTTCTCTGCTTGAAGCGAGTTTGAATTTCCCTGTTGTGTTGAGTTTTTGTTTCGCTGTTTTTTTCGCTGTTAGATTTGTCATGCCTTTAGAAACCAGTAGTCTCAAAATTGACTATCTTTTGCTATCTCCATCGGCTAGCCTCCTCAGTTCTCTCTGCCCTTTTTGGTTTTTCGTTCTTCTTCTTCTTTTTTCTGTAGAAGATGAGAATACTAATTCTAAAGACCCATGAAACAGTGCGTCGCTTTAGTTTTTTTAATTTAAGCGTTATTTTTGAATCTTTAAACTTTTGCAGCGTATTTCCAGCATTCTTCATCTTTTCGATTACTCCGGGCCTCGAGAAAACATGTCTCTTTCATGGTCTTTTTCCTTATTTTTTTCCCCCTGGTGTCAGTTGTTCTTGAAGTAAAAACAACTTGTCATCTAGCTCTGTTTCTGTCTGTTTTCTCTTTAATTCTTCTCCCAAATTTAAATTATGTCCACATTTGTAGTTCCACGATTTCTGCTTTCCTGTTCTGGCCAAAAGTAAAATTTCCATAGCGCACTTAAGTTGTTATTATTCTTTTCAAAGTTATTTCGACATCTCGACGCTTACAGAATCACTATGTTTTAAATCCGGTGCAGATGAATATAATGAGGGATGAGAGTGCAGCATGGCCAGTTGCCAACCCGGTTGTGACCTGCGCTTCTACATCCGAAGCTGGCTTCCCCAGTAATTTCGTAGCTGATCCTTTTCTTTATGTGCAGGTAGTATCTATTTTTCTTATCTTGATTATATGTACTTGCATACTGTATGTGAACGTGTATGTTGGTGGGTAGGTTTGACATGTATATGTATGTGAATTGCAAGGTACACCAGGCAGATGTTACAACCACAGAACTTATGAAAGTATAGGAAAAAAAAAAAGAACCTTTTTTTTTTGTAATTCCTATGATGCAATTGGTCTGTTCTGTGTGATCATGTGTCTATTTGTAATTTGATGAGTAGATGTTATAACCACACGGTCTCTCTCATTATAGCCTGTTGTATGTGTTAGGACCAGTATCTAGACTAGACTAAAGGCTCTTATTCAGTTTATGTTGCCTTTGGTCTCTAATACAGCCAAACGCGCCCATACTGATTTTGTTGTATTTTTAATTTTATTTCCAGTTTGCAGTTGCAGTTTATTCTAATTGAACATGGTTAACTTCAGCCTAAAAAATTGCTAGAGCTGCATTACTTGATTAGTTTTTTTTTGAAAGCTTGTGGTCCCTCTTGATATCTTTGTCTAGGGGAGAAGCAAGGAACTAAAGTCAGAATTTCTGATGGTGTGACCTCAGTTGATTAATGTAGAATTGCCTGATCAAAATTGGTCTTCGTTTTACTTCCTCTGTAGCTGACTTTGAATTTCTTACTGATTTCTTCCTGGATATAAATCTATACAAACCAGTGTTCCTAGGCTACCCTCAAGTAGAGAATTATTTTTCTTTTAACATTAAAATATTGGTACAATTATCATATACGTGTCTTAAGATATTCCCATAACTTGTGAACTCATTATCATTCAGCGGGGCTTGCAGGGGACATTGGCAGATGTTGTTGGTATCGTTTCGTAGTTCCATTTTAGATTCCATTGAATGTTGGGTTTTTATTTTATGAAAAGCACTAGGTAATTCTGTTCTTTTGGGGAAATTCTTGCCTGGACTGAAAAAAATCGGATCTGGTCGATAACGACTGTTAATTTTGTGGGACCAACATGTGGGCCCCACATGGGACTCACAAGATCAACAGTTCTGATATGCCCCGGTCCAGGGAAGAAATTACCGTTGTTTGACTGTGCTGCTAAGCCAGATATTCCTAGTAAAAATAAAAAGATGATTTTCTTCCTTGATTTTGATTCCTTTAGACAGAGAACTGACCGCAGTTTTCAGTTGAAGAAGAGATCTCTAGACCCATGGAACATTTAGAAGGGTAGAATGGGGACTTCACATCAAGGTTTCAAGTTTGGTCCAAGGCTGGAAATGTTTAATTAGTGAACGGTGGATCATATGGAGATTTGTTCATAAGGTTATAATAGGGCAGGGCAGGGCAGGGCAGGGCAGATCGGTTGATGGACTCTTTACGCATGCCTCAATTTCCAGGTTGAAGATTTTTCCTGACATAGAGAGTAATTTTACAGGCAAACCCAAAAAAAATTTCTGACAACTTATAGCGAAGTCTAAATCCTCTATGATCTGCGAGCCTTTTCTCCATGATGATTTGTGCATGAAATCACATGCTCCTATTAAAATGATGCTTCAGTGGAAGATGGTTCTTGAGCGATAAAATATGTCAAGAGAATCAGGGCACTTAGCAGTCATATTATGTACTGGTACTTTCATGGCTGTCCCTTTGCATTAGGATATATGTACTGGAGAAGGATGTGCTCCAGTCAACCATTCAGAGTACTGGCTTTTCGATTCACTTGGAGTTTGACTCTGAATTTTTCTTCACCTTTTGATTGTGTTTGACTTTTTTGGGTGTTCCTGTCCTGCCAACAAATTCAAGTCAGCTGCAATGTGATTTGGTATTTTCTCTCAGTGAAAGTGCTCATTTTTTTATTTTTTTTATTTAGAGTTAGATTGTGCATCATGTAATCATGCTGTGTGCATAATTAGTGGTTGCATATGACTCTCTGGCAAATGTTCATCCAATTTACTTTCAATAAGTTTGCTGGGAATGATGCTGACCCGATGAATAAGCGCTTTTTTAATTAGTTTTATGCATGTAGCATTATCCGGACATGACAGATTGCCCATGCTGTATTTGAACTTGGCATGTGTTTGTTTTTCTTTTAGTCAATATGCTTGACCTTGAGCTCGTGCTTAATTTCAACCTAAACTTGCCTTTTGATTCAGGGTGACGCTATATACCTATTTTATGAGATGAAGAATTTAATCACTATGCAAGGTGATATAGCAGTTGCAAGAAGTGTTGATAAGGGAGCAACATGGCAACAATTGGGTATCGCTTTGGATGAGGATTGGCACCTTTCTTATCCCTATGTTTTCAGTTATCGTGGGGAGGTAAGATTTTGATTTCTTTTGATGCACAATCATATCTTTGAAGTTGCACTTTGTCTTTTTTAGTACTGTAGTGAGTTATAAATGGATTAATGCATCAGCGATGAATGGAATTGTAATCATTCTAATTTGTTTCTTTTGTCCTTCCTGCAGATATACATGATGCCTGAAAGCAGTGAGAAAGGACAGCTTCGAGTTTACCGTGCCCTTGATTTTCCATTGCAATGGAAACTTGAAAAGGTCGTAATGAAAAAGCCCATGGTAGATAGCTTCGTAATAAACCACAAAGGTAAGTTTTGGCTCTTTGGCTCAGACCACAGCGGTTTCGGTTCCAAAAAGAATGGGCAGCTGGAAATCTGGTATAGCGATTCACCGCTTGGTCCCTGGAAACCGCACAAGAAGAATCCTGTTTATAATACCAACAGGAGTGTGGGGGCTCGTAATGGAGGCAGACCATTCATTCATGATGGAATCCTTTATCGAGTGGGCCAAGATTGTGGAGAAACTTATGGACGACGAGTTCGACTTTTTAAGGTGGAAGTTCTCACCCAAGATGAGTTCAAAGAAGTCGAAGTCCCTCTGGGGGTAGAGGAGCCCAATAAGGGTAGAAATGCTTGGAATGGTGCTCGGTATCATCATCTTGATGTGCAGCAACTACCATCTGGCGAGTGGATTGGAGTTATGGATGGAGATCGAGTACCTTCTGGGTATTCAGTTCGTAGATTTATTCTCGGGTGTGCTTCAGTTGCAGCAGTTGCAGTTATAGTTGTTCTAATCGGTGTGCTTCTTGGAGCTGTGAAGTGCATTGTCCCTTTGAACTGGTCCAGCCATGGCTTAGGGAAAAAGAGCAATGCATTTTTGGCATGGGGGCGATCAAATATGCTTTCTTCAAAGGTGAGACGATTCTGCAGCCGTTTAAATAGGGTGCCTTCATTTCTCCGAGGTTGGGTGAAAGTCAACACATGCGTCGGCAGATGCGTTGTTGCTTTTATATTTGCAATTGGAGTAGTTCTAATGTGCACGGGTGTCCATTACATATACGGAGGAAATGGTGCCGAGGAACCATACCCATGGAAGGGTCACTACTCTCAGTTCACCCTATTGACCATGACGTATGATGCTCGGATATGGAACTTGAAAATGTATGTAAAACACTATTCTAGATGTTCTTCAGTGAAGGAGATAGTTGTAGTGTGGAATAAGGGGGTACCGCCTGATCCGAGTGATTTCGATTCGGTGGTGCCTGTGAGAATCAGGGTTGAGGCAAGAAACTCACTGAATAATCGTTTTAGAATGGATCCTTTGATTAAGACCCGAGCTGTTCTGGAGCTAGATGATGATATCATGATGACATGTGACGACGTAGAACGGGGTTTCAAGGTGTGGCGGGAGCATACGGACAGGATAGTCGGTTTTTATCCTCGTCTAATTAATGGAAACCCATTGAAATACCGTGCTGAAAAGCACGCACGGAAGCATGATGGATACAATATGATTCTGACTGGGGCGGCTTTTATTGATAGCCAAGTTGCCTTTGAGAGATACAATAGCCCACAAGCTAGGCTCGGGAGAGAATTAGTGGACAAGTATTTTAACTGCGAAGACGTGCTGTTGAACTACTTGTATGCAAATGCCAGTTCATCTAGGACTGTCGAGTATGTGAAGCCGGCGTGGGCAATAGACACCTCGAAATTCTCGGGTGCTGCAATTAGCCGGAACACGAAAGTTCATTACCGGATAAGGAGCAATTGCCTCGCTGAGTTTTCGCAGATGTACGGGGGTTTGGCTGGGCATAAATGGGTGTTTGATGGAAGGAAGGATGGTTGGGATGTATAGGGGAATCCTGAGGAAGTGTATAAGAGGCAAAGTCGCCTTACAAACTCTTTCCCGTGAAACTGCCAATTTTCGATCTCATTAGGTACATTCTTCTCCTGCATGTCAATACATTTCTACCCCTTCTCTCTTAGTGTGAATCTCGGTTAGTGAGGCTTTGGGCTAGCGTTGGTCTCGTTCAGTAAATTGTACATTGATCTTGTCGTAGAAGGTTTTGTCTTTGGAATTTTTTTTACTTTTTAAGATGCAGAGTTTCCTTATTTTCCTTTGGTTCAAACAATGTGGTTTGCTTTCTTTTCTCTCTCGTTTGGATAACATATCATGCAATGGAAATGAAGAAATTGCTTGAAGAATTCTCTTTTAGGCTCTTCTCCTCCAACCCTGTACTTGCCAACTTTGTTTTTCGGCTCTTCTCTTTGGCTTTTCTCGAGGGAAATGTTCAAACTTTTGAAGTTTCTGCTGTCGTCGTCTTGTTGACTGTGCGTGGACCCATCTGCTACTAAATTGCATGGAAGTTTCCTAGTCCATTAAGCTGATGGTTTGGAAATTGAAGCGCAAAACGGTGAACGTGAAATCCTGCCGTGTCGTACGTGTTTGAGCTATGCACATGATATTACGTGCTTTGCCTTACGCAGGGATTCGATGCAGCATGCGCATCTGTTTTCGTGTTCCTCAGGTCTCGAGACCATTTTGACTATGTTTCTTTGGTCGTCGCACTAAACGTTAGCATGTAGTTTTCATGCCGTCGTTATCGTCATTGCATTTCGCGGTGGACCACAGAACTTCGGCTTTTCTAGAAAGGATCTTGGCCGGGAGCGAGGGCCGTCCCTCCCACTATATCAATGCTTATGTCATCCGAGCACTGGTGCAGGATATGGTAGGGTCGCTCATAATGTTGTTCAAACTAGGATCAAAAAATTGCTCGCCTAATCATTCTAAATTTGTTTCTTCCTTATCTGCATCGTGACGTCGGATGCCGTGTTTGGTGTGTTTGGATAGAAGCTCGATCGTCTCTTTCCGATGACGTCTTGCTAAATAATGACATGTCGTGGCTTACTTGACATATAAAAATGATAGAACTTTGGCAAATCGCCTGTATAAAGAAGTCCTATTAATTTATCTAAAGACTATGGCATATGATAACGCCAATTGGATCATGACAACATGATCAGCATCTTAAAGCTTGGACCGAGCAAGATACTAAATGTCGAATGACAAGACAGCCGTCGCCACACGGTCTCGCCAAATTCCATTTGCTGAAGGGACCAAACTCGACCTTACCCAGCATCATCGAAAGAACCAAAAAGGTCCGGCACATAATTTTTGCTAACGGATGCCATATTTTAACAATGATACGGAATTCATTACTCATAGCAAAGGCAATTCCATCAAAGTGTGTATACGTAATGCCTGGACAGTTTCGGTAGTTGCTCTAGCAGAAAGTCTTCCAATCTTCTAAACCAAAACATTGTCGAATCCAACAAGGTAAAGTAATTGTATGTAACAATCACATCTCCCATTACAGCCTAACCCCCCCTCCCCCCAAAAAAAAGAAAAAAGAAAAAGAAAAGAAACCCATTGCAAAATTGTAATTCATGTTTGTCTCTGCCAGTCATTAAGGAACAAAAACTGTTCGAGAGGAGTTACCCAGAGCTGTTATATAGTCATATATGGAACTACAGCCCACAGGAGTAGCATGATTGCAGTCACTTTTGGCTGGCCTCTTTGAAGGCAAGAGGTTCATACCATTTGGGACCGAACCCTGCAGCTTTCCTTGCATCCTCGTTAAAAGGCGGCTTCAATGGTCCCCTGAAGTGATTCCTTACTGTCTCATGAAACTTCTGAACGACTTGGGCATCCTCCTCCTCTCCCATTTCCCTTTCTCCCAACTCAATCTCTCTAACAGGTGAATTGTGCAACCTCAAACACAGAAACTTGAACCATCTAACTCCAGCAGCACAGTGTGTGATCTCTTCGGGATAAACAACATTTTCCAGCAAATCAGCTGTTTTATCATCACCTCCGCTGCGGAAACGTGATATTGTGGTCGGTAGGACATCAAGTCCTCTGGCCTGATTCCAAGCCAACTCATCAAAAGGAAGTAAGCATACATAACGTGAATGAGAACTTAAGTGAGTAAATAAGAAACCATGAGGAATGCATTACAGTACGGCATCTAGTGTCATTACAAGAACTTCTAAACTAATCCCAGCACAACTTCAGTTGGTGTGCCCAATTTCCAGACTAATGTGCTAAGCTCTGTGATCATTGCCAGTTTTTGAGAGACAGAAACATATGAGTCCAGGAAAAAGAAGAGGAAAAATTAATAGACATAATTTCCTAAAGAAAAGACATTTAGAGCAGGGTGAGCCCCGGATTCCAACTCTGAACCTGTTTCAGACCTTGTTTATGGAAAAGCTGCACCCATAAAGATTCAAACCATGGTCTCAGACCCACTTGACGAAATAGTTTTTGTGTTCAAAAGACAACTTTTATCTTTTGTACTTATAAAATTTACTGAAAAAAGAAAACTCGGCCGTGCAGGAGTGTTTGTCTTAGCTCGGAAGCCCAAAGAACCTAATAGGATGGGATATTAGAGCCCTAGTTCGCCTAGACAAGCCCCTCGATCCCTTTTCATTTAACTTTGAGCAGGTCCGAACTATTGGGCTTCAAAAGATCAGACCTGGATTAGCCTAAACCAACATTTTAAAACATGAAGATCTTCTTAAAAGTTAAAAAACTTATAAATTATAAGATAAATTATTTATTATTTATAAACCCAATTAAGCCATCAACAATATGAACCAACTGGTTCAGTTCTCACTTCCAATTATCCGAAACCGGGGATCATAGAGTTGGTTCCCAGTTCTAGGCTGGGATTCGACCTGCCTGGAAATTGTTTACCCCCAATTTTGAGTGCCTCCTGAGATCTATGACAGTCCGCTCATTATCATTTACAAAATTGACTATTTTCATCACCTACATAACCTTACACTCTCTGGTAATTTTGTCGTATAGCTGAAGTGCTGCTACCGAGACAGTTTATAAAGTAACTGAAAAACATAATCAACTCAAAGCAATAGACTTAACAATAGAAAGAGTACTACCATCTAAGAATAAAATATAAACATGTACATGTCCTTTCACTTCTTCCGGTGTACGGGAGTTCATGTATGTCTGCCACTCCTGATGTGGGATTGTACTAGAGTCATTGTCATTTCATTCAAACAGAAAACAGAGGAATGATTTCATCACTCCAAGAAACTTATGAGGAATGGATCCATCACTCCAAGAAATTCCATGTTCTATACCAAAAGGAAGGACTTTATAAAACATAGAACCTTGATCAGCTAAATGTGGACATGTGACGTAAGTTGCAACAACCCAAACAAACATTCTCTGCATCCATCAAGGGGCAGGCCAGATACTCAAAGGAAGGGAGGCCAAAAACACACCTCATGGACACAGTGTTCAATGGCTAGACGGGCCAGCAGATCCTTGGAAGTAGCAGTGGCAGAATCCCAAAGGCCATCATGGGCAGGCAATGCCCCATAAAAGGAACCCAATTCCTCCAGCCTAGATGCAAGGAGGGTAAAGTGTCGACCTTCATCTTGGGCCACCTTCACGAAATCAGCGAAGAACTCTCTTGGCATTGACTCTCGCTTACCAAAGCGAGCAATTATATCCTTTAGGAATGAAACTAAAGTTAGCATAGCTATCCAAGGTCAAAAATGAAATAAGTAGTTCCATTTTTTGGAGGTTTTTACATAACTAAGGTACTTTTGACTTTTCTCTCGAGCATCAAATGATTCCTAGAACAAGCGTCCCCGGTGCAGTGGGAAACAAGATGAGAATATGACAAACTCATAAATCATGAACTTGATCAAAGTCCTTTAGGCAAAGAACAATTCCAAAGAAGACAGTGATTACACTGCCAAAAGAAGGAAATCATTTGGCAGCTCACTGACTTACTAGGAAAATCAGCCGCCCCCTCCCACCTTCTGTTAAGAAACTCTACAACTTGTTTCCTTCCCTCACCCCTTGTACCGAATTAATCCCGTCCCGACGGCACAATTTCCCGGGAAGAAACTGTCGCAGATTATCATCAAATCGACCCATGATCCTCGACTAGCCGAGCACTCCCCTCAAAGTTTCCAAGTAGTGCAACACCAAGCAACAGTGAGGTCCCTTAAATCTAATGCAGATACCAAAGCAGTTTCCATTTCTTTAATGATAAAGAACATGTGCTAAAACGAGTGTCGAAAAGGAAACCCGAAAAAAAAAGGGACAAGTACCCAGGACAAATCAATAGCCCAGCTCTCGGTGTGCGCCAGACTGTGCACGATGGCTTGCCTGCTCTGCAAGCTGCCAGCTTTCCCAAGCTTGGGCATGAGACCGGGCGACACGAGCTTAACCTGCACATACCCACCACGCAAATCACATTCCTCGCTCGTGCATTTCACTAAACCGAAAACACGCAGATGCCCAAGAAAAGAAAAGGATGCCTCCGCAGCACGTGGAGAGACAGAGAGAGCAGAAATCGAGAGCGAGAGCGGCTCCTACATCGGCGAGCCTGGCGGGGCGATCCGGCACGGGGAGGTCGAGGGAAGGGTCGTAGGGTCGGGGGATGGCGCCCCGGAGCCACCGGGTCGCCACCAAGTCGCCGAGCCGGGCCTTGTCGAAGGGGTCGGGCGTGGTCAGGACTCTCAGCGCGGCTTCCACCAAGGTCTCTGCTTCTGCTCCTTCTTCTTCTTCCTCCCCCCCTGGCCTCATCGCGGCTCGTCTCCAATGACGGCGGCGCAATGAGCCCTTCGGGTTATCCGACTTTTTGACAAATTGTGTACTTGGGTGTCCCCCAACTTTTTGATTTTCCATGACAAGAATTTTCGTTAGATCCTTTTAATTTTAGGCTGCGGAATTTGTCCTATGGACAAAAGATATGAGTAAGAGTGTTTGTTCTACTCGTTCAAGATTCGGGTTGGGATTACCAACCGACCGTATAGACCCGCTGTACATTTTTTTAGAGAGACTTATCTCGTGCCTTCAGGTATTTTCAATCTACCCATCTATGTTGGTTTCGGGTATAAGTACCATTTTGTTGAAGGTGGTTCGAGATTTTCTAGACAATGGCTTGCGACATTTTCTTTACTCCTCCTTGCCCCAAAAAAGTAAGGGCGTGCACTTTTAGAGAAAGCTATCTTGCCCCATTCGAGTATTTTCTACCTACCCATCACTTTCAGTTTGGGATACATGTACCACTTTGTTGAAAGTCGAGCTTTTCTAAACAATGGCTCAAGGCATTTTCTTTACCCTTGTTGGCATGAAAAAGCAAGGGTAACTTGCGTCCTTGAAACGATGATAATCTTTTGGCTAACCTAACATTTTCCATCCATTTGGATAATTATCCAATGTGTAAGAGGCGGGGGAACTACGGCATCCCATATTGAGCATTTAAAGAGTTTCAGACACCTTATGATTAGAAGATATTAGAAGGAAACATATAAATGCATGAATATGTAGAAAATGATATCTTCTTTAAGGGTTCTTTTAAGCTCAAGAGTAGATCTCTAATTCCAAAGATATTAATCATTTTTGTTGCAAGAAGTGCTTTTCTTGCCCTCTGCAATCATTTTGCTCTCGAGTAGGATTTATACTTGTCTCATTCAGCTCGGTTTTGTAACATAAAAAAGTACTAACTTTGGTGCTATAAATTAGCAATTGTTAGAAGCTCTATCTTTTTTTCTTTAGGTAACCCCTTTAACTAAATATATCTTTAAAATGTTTTTACTATTTTCTCTCAATATCACAATCAAAATATCCCTAAATAAAATTTTCCCCATGAGTTTGTTCTATTTATACAAATTTTGTGCGCTTCATATTTTGATTATCCCAAAATTTTCATTTTGGTCTATGTTACAAATATTCTAAAAATTATTCCACATCTCGGATTCCATATAACTGATGCGGGGAGGCTAATCCTAGAAATTCACATATGTAGGAGCTATAAATCTTGCTCTTGGACGGTTAAGCAAGTTAAATGTTAAATTTGGTTGTGTTCTTTTCTCTATTTTTAGTTTCCCAAGTTCCAAATTTTTGATATTTTTTGCTTTTTGTGTATTTGGTTAATGAATTTTATTTTTGTTATTTGTGTAAGCATTAATTTAATAGTGGATAATATGACTATTAAAAGGTTGACGCCAATCGTACTTACGTTGTAAGGAGCCTTTAGTTATCAGGTTCCACTTGATTTTCGATTCCATTTTCATTTTATGTTTGTTAATTAGAGATTTGTATTTGCTTTATTTGGTTAATTGCTAATTTAGTCGACAAAAATACATCCACAGGTCCATTTTTGAACAATAAGAAGGTGTTCGATAGTAGCATATAGAGCTACTTTCTCTTTTCTGCCTTGAAAAACTAGGTGGACTAATTTTTTTATCCTATACTTCTATCATCCTCGTGAGATTCTTCTATTCTTGCGTAACCGTAATCTTACAATCATCATCTTATGGAAATCATATTAATCACTTGTTGTGTAAACTCAAATCACAATAATTATTATGTTAACTTCAAGTAATTTTTACAGTCAAGTTTCTTTGATTTCATTTCTATGTAAATCTCTAAAAGAAAAAATATCTTTTGTATCCAATTTTGCATATTATGTATTGATATAAGGTTTTTTGGTATAATTTTTTCGACAATATGTATAATTTTTTTTAAATCGATCTTATTCTACTCATATTCTAACTCTCAATTTAAACTTACATCTGAAACTAAATCATTCTCATTTCAATTTCTTGAAAAGGTGGGAATTTGAACCCTCCACCTCCTTATTTCCATATGGGAAAAGCAGCTATTAATGTAAATCCCTGTACTTCATAATATATAAGTTAAAATGTGAAAATACAGTAATTTCCATATAGGACGAAATTGAATAAAATAAGTCTGACTAGGGGAAGAAGTATAAAAAAAAATCATTTTTTACACTCAAGTCCCTGTACTCTTTCCTCCTTCGCGACATCAGTCTCTCCCTCTCTCGATTTATCGAAGGAGACGAGGCACGGCTGAGTTCCTCCTCTCTGGATTTCTTCCGGGGACGCGCGACATGAGCCAGGCGTCGATTCCGAGGCCCGACTCGACTCACCATCGCCTCCACGAGTTCGCTCGGAACGCCCTCATCAAGATCTTCGTCCATCCCTACGCCACGGTACCGTTCCGGCACTCTGCGTGTCCGCTGCGAATCGACCTCCGCATGGAGGCCGTACTGCGCGACCGCGCGCTTCTTCCGAATTTTGACGTTGTCTCTCTTACTTGCTTGTCCTTTCTGATGGCTTTTCAAGGTGTGCGAGCTGTATTGCGGAGGTGGGCTCGAGGCGGAGAGGTGGGAAGAGGCTCAGATTGGTCACTACATCGGAATCGGTAAATCGTCCGTACTTGTTCGTTCTCTTATCGTGGGGAGGCTTGCCTTGTATTCATGGATGTGATGTGATGGGATGTCGTGTTTTACGGTACGTGCCGTTGAGCAAAATTTGAATTTTTGTAGATGTCGCTTCGTCTGGAATAAGCGAAAAGAGAGAAGCATGGGAGAGCTTGAGGAAAGCTTACACGACGGACTTCTACGAGCTCGACCCTTGCACGGTGAGCTTTCTGCTTGCATCAATTTTCTCGCTTGCCCATCATCAGATGATTCTGCTTGTGTGCTCATTATGCTCGGAGTGGCGGCTTACTCCTACGGCAGCTTTCTCGGAAACTAGCTTTATGGGTTGATGGATTTTGTTGTGCGGAAGAGAGCGCTATGTCATAACCATCATATGGGTGTCTCCGTCTCATTATCTTGTGGTGGCATGTTTGCCCATTATCGCTGATTTTGTCGGGCTGGTATGTATTTTTGGCAGGAAGATTTAGAGGCGCATCTGCAAGACAAGACAAACCAAGCGGATTTAGTTTGCTGCTTGCAGCACTTGCAGGTTGAAAGTTACTTTCAGCACATTTTAGTTTATTGCCGACCTTGGTTATGTTGTGATTTCTAGCCCTTCTCTCCATTTTTATGTGGAATAAGTGGTCAAGTGAAATTGCTTTTGCAGCTATGTTTCGAGAGCGAGGACAAAGTTAGGAAACTGTTGCATAATGTATCATCTCTGCTAAAACCGGGGGGTTATTTTTTCGGTATTACTCCTGACTCATCCACCATATGGTATGAAATAACAGTCGTTGGAATTCTTGTTTTGCGTTGCTTCCTGCACCCGCTGTACTTTTCTTTTAATCCCATCGTAGCGTTGTTTAATGTTCTTTCTATGTATTGTATGTCGTGTTACTCGTTCACATTTAATGTCAAAATTTTTGTTAGATGTTTTCGTTGGCTAGATTGTTCTTTCCCAAAAAAATGTCATTTGTTAAATTCAGTTGAATAAGTAAATGATACACTGTATTAATATTCTTATGGAGATTTTGTGTAACATCTGGCTAACATAGTAGGGGAAATTTCCTTTCTAAGTAGAAGTAAGATGCTCATTATACAGGCCTTTAGATTTATAGATATATGCCTCTTCTTTTATTGGTTGTCGATCTTTTTCCCTTATTCTTTGAGCTTCTAGAAAAGATTCTTACAATGATCGAACACTGCCAAATTGGAAAGCTGCTTTGGTTGACTAGAGATTTTGTATTTAAATGGGTCTAAACCTTCTTGGATCTCCACTCATCACAGAATTGTTAAGTTCATTCATTGGTGGACGACAACCTTCTTGTAGACTATTTGACCATTTGCCAAGTTTGTAAGTAGAGCACTGCAGCTTTCTAGCCATGGGAAAAAAAATAAAAACAAAACTAAAGCTCTGCAGCTTCTTTTCCATCTCAGTGCCTTGCACAGCTTCACCATTCTGCCTCATCTCTTTGTTCACTAAAAAGGTCTTTGGGAACATGGTTACTTCTTCGGGAGGACTTCATGTTTGCCTGTGTTTAGCATTATTCCGTGAGTAAGAATTCTTAAATTTTCAGCCACATCATAACAAGTTCACCTCAAGTTTCAGATAAACCAGAAGTTTTAGAAGGAAACCCATTATTTGATGGAGATGAATCTTCCTTCTTATAGCTATGTTATCTTCACTGCCACTAATGAGCGCCAGGCTCTTATCTTGAAGTGACATTCTTGTCAGCTGATATGCAATACGAAAAATGCTGCATCATAGTTTTCTGTACAATCACAAATGATTTGGTGCTTTTTTTGATTTTCCTCATGAGAGATATATTGCATGTGAATTATACGAGTGGTGAACTATACAGGGCAAAATATCAGAAGAATGTTGAAGCATACCACAACAGAAGTAGTAGTATGAAGCCTGGCATTGTTCCTAATTGCATTCGGTCTGAGAGCTACATGATCACCTTTGAAGGAGAGGAAGAGAAGTATGTACGAGTCTCTGATAGTTGCCATGTTGATTATGACATGCTGTTGAACTTATACTGGGATGATTTGATGTATTGCCTGTTTCCAGGTTTCCATCATTTGGGAAAAGGTACCAGCTTAAACTAGCTGGTGATATGCCTGCTGAAACCCATTGCTTGGTTCACTTTCCAAGCTTGATCAGGTAAAGATAATTGGCCATGAGTTGAGGTTCTCTATTTTATCTTCATTACATCACAGGAGACTCCTGGTCTTTTGGACATTCTAAATGTCCCTTATGTTGTGATCATTTGGTTTCAGTTGGAATAAGGTGCTTATAAATAGCCTACTACTGACTTTGAGCCATCCTAAGTGCTTACGTGATGATGATGTTAGAAAAAAAAAAAGCTGCACTTTCTAATCCTTAGTTTGAATAATCATAGCTGACATTTGTGTGATTTTTGTTGATTGTTGGTAAGAATCTATAGAAGTTTCTAATGCATTCTCATCAGATTGGCTAGGGAAGCTGGTCTGGAGTACGTGGAGATTCAAAACCTGACAGAGTTTTATGATGATAACAAGTATGACCTTTTTGAGATTATCTGGGTGAAGACATGATGTCTTGGTCTGTTGCTTTTGTATCAATCCTGATATTCTGTTGTTTTACACATGGCCACAAGAGCAATCTTTGCAGGGATGTTAATGGGTTATGGTGCAAGTGTTGTGGATCCTAGAGGGAGGCTTCTACCTCGCTCATACGATGTGCTAGGTGAATTGCAATCTCTTTCCATTGTAGTGCCAATCCCTTTCATTTTTCAATTTGGTCTACGAAGTTTACAGAAAACAAACCTTAACGAATCAGATTCTGAGATGGCTAATAGGGGTCTTATTAGTGTGCCCGTTCATTTCATATACGACAATTTGCATTTTTGTAGATGCTGTTGATCAATTATTACTTTTTTTGGGGACTGACCATGCATATTTTCCCTTACTTCTTGAGCTATGTGAGGATAAATGAGGTATATCCATACCTAAAACACACAGGCACAGACACACGCACACAGACACACAGACACACACACACACACACACACACACACACACACACACACACACACACAACTTTTAAGCAACGTTCCATTTGGTCACCCAAAATATTGGCATATCGTGGATGGCTCCAGCCTGCCAGGGCGCCTAGCAAGTTTGCATGTTTCAACCCCATGTTTGTATTTTCAATAATAAGAGCTAGATGCTGGGTTCAGAGTAGAACCTCAGGATATGGAAATTGTACTTGACTCTCTTCTGTTCATATAAACAACAATGGGGTCAGCAATACCCGTAGTGGTTAAGAGTTTTTGTTTGTAGCCGTGCTATTTGATGTCCAACAGAGTCTTCTAGGTTCAAGTGACTCAGCAGAGTGATAATTTGCATAAGAAAGATATTTGACTGAGCACAAGTGCATCCAGTTAAGAGTGCATTTCCTTTCTGCAGGTTTATACACTACATTTATCTTTCAGAAGCCCGACCCAGATGCTGCGCCCCCACTTACAACCCCATTATTGGTGGATAGGAATCACCATGAAGAGGAGGCAAGTTTTTTAATTATATGTAAGAATATCTGACTCAAGCTATCAAGGGGGACCAATCCTTATGCAAGGACTGCAATTGCTTGAAAAATAAAATGAAAAGAAAATATGCCTCACCTAGCTGCATTGCAAAAGTAACATATGGTTCATTTTTTTGGCTCTGTCCTGGAGGTAATCTACCATGGAACCCCTTCTCTTTTTGCTTCGTGAGAAAATGTGACTAATGTTGAGACCCTAGGGTACTGCTGAGGAAAAGCTTCAAGTTCTCGAACTAGATGAAGGTAGAGAAGACACCATCTTTGCCATCTACCACCTAGCCCAACATTCGCATGAGTTGTACAATGTAACTCAGTGACAAATGATCCGAATTTGGACTTCCCATTCCAGCCGTTCTCATGAAGTTGTTTTTGTTTTACTCCTTGACCTTATAAGGGGATCAAGAATTAATTATGCCATTTTACTTACGGATGCTGTGCACAAGTCTTGAAAGCAATCTTTCGAGCTTCTCTTGAGGTAACACTGAAAAGACAAACTCCTGAATAGAAGACTCAGAAATTTTTTCGTCATCTTCTGATCTATATTTGTACACCATTTACGCTTGTGAGTACTGATTTCTGCCATCACCACCGACAGCCTTGTATCATTTCTCTCTTTTTTGTTAGGAAAGGGGGGGGGAGGGGGGAGGTGTTGGTAATTTTAGGATTTACAAGCTCTCAGAAACAAAGCACAACTTAGGTTCTTTCATCCTATCTTTCTCACCTATCTTTTGATGAGTGGCATCAATGAGTGCTGTCAGTTTGAGGAGTCTGAAAACAGAATCTGGATACACGAACTTATCTTCTGTTCTAGTAATGACATGAATTCATGGTTCTGTTGCATTATTTTGCTTTTGATGTTTCAGAGAGAGTGGACAGACTGGAGAGAGGAAGAAACCATTGCTCCTTCAGAGCCACCTGCTGGACTCGGCAAGATAACGGAACAGAAAGGAATATTAGGTCCAGGCCCTGCAGAGTTACGTTTTCCAGAAGCACTTTAACCTGATGAACTGTGGAGGGATGTTCAGAGTAGACGCTTGTACATAAAACCTTTCATATTTTAGTGACTTTGTCATGTACCCTTAAATGTGATTGATTGCTAGTTAGACTAGTATCCGGTTGCACAGCTCTTATGTAAGGCAAACACATTTTTGGTGACCCAAAGGAGAGAAGCATTTAATCTTATGGATTTGACTGATCAAATTTTTGTCAGGCATCAGCTTCTACTATATATTTATCGATCTATTCATACCTTGTTTCGCTGAAAGCTAAAAGAATACCGTTTGCGATAAACCAGTAAGTGTGCATAGTTTCTGCAGCATTTTGGGCATGTTCAGCTCCTCTTTTTGGGCATGTTCATCTCGTCACTTGAAAAACATTACGTTAATTAGGAGAATCACTTTTCGAAAACATATGACTCGCCTTTGCCCCCCTACATTCTTGTTTGCATCAATAGCTCCAGCAGGCCACAGCAATGATGAGCCCGAGCCCTGGGTTGCGAGTTGCGCGATTAGTATATCAATTCAATCCTATGGTTTGACTATGTATAGAGGGCCCTCTAGATTCTACTCCACATGGATGATGTCCAATTCAAGCAAATGACATATGCTGAGTGTAAGGGTACAATATAGTGTTGAAGAGATCGTGAATGCCGAAGGTGGCAAGAGAGAGGCTCGAATCATAACCATTATCTCACAAAGCATGAGCTTACAAATAAGCCACGATCCAATGTCGGTAGTATATACCTAAAAATGCGTTCCTCTCTCTCTATACGTAACATTAGATTACACAAAATGCTCGAAAGGAGCTGGGGGAAAAGATTGACTTAAAAAAAGGGGGCGATCCTAATCGTCAAGCTCAATGATCTTGACCACAGAGGCATCGCCAACTTTTTGGCAGACAACTACACGATCATGAGCCTTAATAAGACCTGATGCCTTCCCATGGTCCAGAGCCACCTTCAAAATTGACTCATTCGTGGCACTTGTAGACTCGGCCTACAAAAAGATGGAAATGTTATAGGCTACATTGTGTAGATAGTTCGTTAGTGTATCGAACAAATGCAATCTTTTACGCGCCTAGACAAATGAGAAAGGACTTGGAGTTGTTTTATAACACAGTTTAATATTCTTTTGAAGCAGGAGCTACTAAACCGGCAAAGGACTTGGAAACTTACAGGATGTCGAGGATCAGCAAGCATGGGAAATAGGCCTCGGACAACAAGAGATTGCCTTGCCTGCATGACAAAATTGTAAAGGAAATTGCAAAGAAATGAATGTCAAGTCACGTGCAAACAAAATGTCAGCTAGAAATGAAGATGCCTGCAAAGCAAGAATACATTTTAAACCAGTTTCTTCTGTTGCTTACAAAAGTGACACGTTTGAGAACTAGTTCCTATGTTTAAAGCACATCCGTCTCCCTGACGTTCTTAATGGGTACATTGCCATGGGAAAAATTTACAAGGATGACTGTAGAAATCGACATTTGCAACAAATTAAAGGTGAACAAATACAAGCTAAAACCATCCTCCATTTGCACAATTTTTTAGAGTGATTCAACATTCACGAGACTAATGGGGGAAGAGACAAGAAGCACAGTGTCCGGTTGCTTTCAGTTGTATGGACGAGCACTCGACAAATTTTAGGGAAACAGATTTTCCATAATGCAGGCTCATATATCAATTGAGTTAGAGACTATGATCCTTACCTCGAAGGCACCGCTAAAAGTCCATCGCAGTTGATTTGTCTTGAGCCGAGGAACGACCACAGAGATCACTGGCATTGTGGGCCTATACTTTGCAAGTAGCCTAAAAAACACCAAAAGAAAAAAAGAGCTTGTAAGGCTCATATGGAAACTCTCATGGACCTGAAGCTGCTGTCCATGTTAAGAACGACCAAAGGACATCTAGACAGGACTAGGAAAAGGCTGCAAGCATACAAAAGTTAATAAATGCGCAGAAAAATTAACCTTGCAGCTCTTCCTGAAGAAGTGAAGCATATAATTACTGAGGCCTTAACCTTGATGGCAGCACGCACCTACATCACATGAGGAATATACTCAGATAGTTCGTGCTTTGTATAAACTACTTCAAGAACAATCCCTTGTAAGCAGTTGAATATGGGAGAGCTCTCAGAAATTGATAGGCAAAAGAATAAAACAAAAGAAGTCAAAGGATAGCAGGACGTACAGCAGAGGAAGCAATGGACTCTAAGTGGCTCATTGGCTCTCCCACATATTTGACAGTCTTCTTGAAATACAAATCTTGATTGAAGACTTTCTCTGCCTGCAGCATCGAACAGACAAAGTGAAGAACACATGTCAATAGTTCTGGCAAGTACAAGTGGCCTAGGTTTGGTCGCATCATAGAGGTGGTGTGGTGATTGGCCCCAAAATAATTCCCAAGGTTCAACGCGTGAACAAGGCTTGGAATAAAACAATACAATGAGGATTTTTTCCTTTAATACCTCATGTAGAGCCATTAGACCACCCAATTTCTGAAGAACTTAAAAGAACAACTTAATCAATGCATTTGAATATGCTTAGCGGTTTTTATCGATGGCTATACCATCATTATGATATGCACACTTGGGGCCTCAGAGCATTGCATACTCCAACTTGTGTTCCATTCAGTCATGCACAAATCACTAGGGTTGACCCGAAAGTTCACTTTATATGGTGGCTAGGATTTGTACACCAACAAAAAAGACATTGGTGAAACATTACAAATTTCTTCGCTTTAATATATCTGCAAAACTTCCCCATATCAATTTTCCGAATTATCTCTGAAGCATAGATAGTTATTGTAGGTTGGATAAATCGATATAACACGGGTATCCCAACAGACAACTATACTGAAGGAGAGAAGAAGAGTGTTTGAATAGCTTTGAATGACATTCCTATTCAAATAATCAACTTCGCAGTTCCAATTGAATGGGTAACTGACCTCAGCACAGATCTTTCCAACAATTGAAATGGCCTCGACAGGGTATAATCCTCGCACTGTCTCCGCACCTAGAAGAATAGCATCACTTCCTGAAGCAATAACGAAACAATCAGAGAATTCAAGAGTGACAATATATGCATGGTACAAATAATGCTGTACATTTTCACTTGTGTAACGAAAATGGAAGAGCAAAGGAGGAAGATTTCTTAAGCCACAACCATGCAAATGTTCAAAAAGTTCGGTGAAGTGACAAAAAACAGGCAGCAGTTCCTAGAAGCAATGATTCTAAATTAGAAACCAGAAATTACCATCCAAAATGGCATTGGCAACATCAGTTGCTTCAGCACGGGTGGGCCTCAGGTTATCAGTCATGCTGTCAACAACACGAGTGACAACTGCCGGCTTTCCAGCCATGTTACACTTGTAAACAGCAGCCTTCTGAAAGAGAAAGACCTGGATCAATGTGAAAACTGTTAGTAGATTTATGGAAAATGTGCATTAGAAATAAAACCATTATTAATTCCATAAAATAATCCAAGAACGCTAAAAGGGGAAGAGTAATCACCTTCTCTGGTGGTAGATCAATCCCCAAGTTTCCACGAGATATTATGATACCATCAGCTTCTTGGAGGATCTCATCAAAGTGATTTAGACCCTATGTTATTGGGTGAAATCAGGTTATGCACAATCAGACAAACAAATATTCTACAAAATCCCAACAAGCAGATCATTTATGACGAGAAGGAGGAGAAGTTAATCAGTTACTCACCTCAACGTTCTCTATCTTAGCAAAAATCTGAGTCTGATGGAGCTCACCCAATTTAGACAGGAACTCACGAGCCTGCAGGACAACATCAACGACCAAGGTAGTTTGAGATTAACAATAGGTATAATGATCACACGGGTAGAAAATAAACAAAGAAAATCCCAAACCACTATGATAAGTACATTGAACAGTAAATAATTTCATTTATGATAATATTGACAGAAATGCAATCTGTGTAGATCAGCTTCCAAGTAGAAGAGTCCTTACATGACGAATATCTTCAGCATGTCGAGTATATGAAAGCGAGAGAAAGTCTATGTTGTTCCGGACACCCCATGTGCTAATTACCTGAAATTTTTTAATGAGAAACCAGCAGAGCAATTTCACAAGGCACTATAAGAGCAATCCCATGAAGACATCCACTTAGTTGGCCCTAAATCAAGCATCAGGTTAAACTATACCTTCCCTGAATTTGGGGCAGCCAGGGAAGGATGTAGGGAAGGAGGAGAGGAATATGAAATTCACAAATAGATAGATAAATAACAAGAAGTACAAATGATAAATCCTGACTTATATAATAATGGCCACTAACATGAACACTTCTTCTTAAGAGCCATGAGGAAGAGAAATGCAACATTGAAAACTATGTACATAAACATGGGATGATTGCCAGAGAAGTTAAATAAATGCAGAAAAGCAATTGCCTATTTCCCTAAAACGTATGACAAGTACTGATTACCATATCCTGTTCACTAAAAATTCATTTTGCTCCAAGTAGTGTTGGTGGTACACTCAAAAGATGACATTGATCTTCTAACTTGAACAAAAACAATTTACCTTCTTGTCGTCATCGGTAAGTGTAGGCAAATCTATTCGAATTTGAGAGACATGGAGAGTGTATAGAGACCCTGACAACACGGCAGAGTTCTTTATGAGGCAAACCACATCTTCACCATTGATTTCTGTGACCTGTGAGGTAAGATAAAATATTTTATGTAGGTAACAACAGTCAATTTAGTTAAGGCAAGATAAACAGTGAGATCTGGAATACAGGTAACGTGAGACCCTAATTGTTAAGTAAGTCATAACATATTGATGAACCGGGAAAATGGAATTATTTTAAGCCACAAGAAAGCACGACACTCAACCACCACTTTACCTCCAACCACACAGAAGTAGTTTCACTTCCTGTGAATAGATACTGGCCAATAAAGATAGTGTCTCCCTTCTTCACTGCCTGAAATGATCAAAGTTAAGTTTAGCATGGCAATAACAAATAAAAGCATCTTTGCCAGAAGTCAACAGTAGAACTAATGAGAATCAGGGTGTATCATGTTTATTGATGGACATAGCAGTAGGCTCTCTTTATTCAATAGGATGAAAGCACTCAAGGTGGTAAAATTAAAGCACTATCACTTCCACTTATAAAGAAATACACCGACAAGCATTACATCCATGTACAAGAAACTGAATGGATGATAGCTAAAGTGAGTTGCAATGGGAATACAAATAAGTCTTCTTTTTCTAGGTGGGATCGGTACATGGATCTGAAATTATGATCCACTGAGGAAAAAGTTAATTCTGTCATAACAGAGTCTCAATATGCATTGTGGATCACGACCCGATTGGGTTTGCATGAGTCAAGTTACATGAATGGCTACAATTCTCTCCAAGCAACCAACACAGAAAGCACATGAAGTAAGTTGCTAACCTTTGAGAGTCCACTGAAGTTGATTGGTAATAGACTTGAAGAGGCCTCTTTGTCTTGATCCGGTGTTAGGACAAGTAACGTATCTGCCTCAAGGGGAATGGGGCCCTCTGTCTTATTCACTACCTGCAACTCTGGGCCGGTTGTATCAAGCATAACCTGAGACAGAGAGCAAGACCAACCAACAAATCAAGCTCGACTTTGCCAGGAATCACAAAGCACTCAACATGTTAATGCCTATTTGTTAAAGCACTGCATGTGGATGAACAAGAAAGCCCTCATCAATGTCAAGCTTCTAAGAACTTCACCGATTCAGCTTCGAGTGAGATAAATGAGAACTTACTGCACATAGCTTTTTCGTGCTTTTAACAGCTGCCTTCAAATTTTCCAATGTTTCTTGGTGGAATTCAGCATTGCCCCAGGAGAAATCAAATCGTGCCACTGTTCCAGATTAGGACACTAATTAAATAAAATTGCATGAAGGGTATTAATTTACTTAATTGAGTTGGAATCCATTATATTAAACGCACAATTGTTTCCATAAAAAGGGTTGCTATATAAACCTGACAGGATCAAACTAGAACTCCCTCATTAGAGATAATCGAGAATCAAGGCCCAACTAAAGTGATGTAATTAGATTATTGAGTTATTTTCTATACACTAATGTCTGCTTAGAGGTTCCTATCGAAAGAACTTTCATGAATCCGCACATTCTAATACGTTGTTTGTCAGAATCAGACTTGATACTAAGCCTCTTGGTAATATTCCCAATCTATCCCTTCCATAGTGTGCTAAACATCATATGCCAAAAGGCTTTGGAGGGGCACTGTGTAGGTGAAAATAAAACTCATGCATGAATACAACCAAAATCTTGAAAATCATTGGCAGATGTCCAAATTGTTCCTCTCTATGAAAAAAGAAAATGCAGTAAAATTACTTAAAGCAAGATGGATCGACATATACCAGACATTCCAGCTTTCAAGCAGCTAGAGATTATATCAGCTGATCGTGATCTTGTACCGAGAGTCCCCACTATCTTCGTCATTGCAGGAAAGAACGTCTGCCACATTCAAGACCACATTAGATTAACATGAAAGCTCTAATCATTCATTTCTACATGCAGCTCGATAAAAATCCTCAGAATCGCAATCGCTTCCACATAAACCAAGTTCACACCCATTAACTTTTCTCAAAGATGCCATTCAACTAGTCGAAATAACAGAAATCTGCAAAGACGAGAATCCAATCGTCCTAGCTACTTATTTCTTCCCCCCCAAAAAAAAAGAAAAAAAAGTCACCCCATCAGCTCCAAACATGAAATCATCATGCATCTTGATCGAGCCCCCTAGTTAGATACTAGCATATAAGTGCACGAAATCTTTCCAAACAACGCATCCACCTCTAGATACACCTTAGCTTCCATTCTGTTCTCGTCCCAACAGCAACCAACACTTCAAACCAAAACCGAATGATCACAAAAACTGCGGCAGACCACATAACTAACCACAAATCAAAGTGGGAGAACCGATCTCACAAAAATCCAAACCGCCGCCTTCTTCTCCGGTGCATGAAATCTCAGAACCCCCTCATGTCAAGCTCAAACCTCCCCCACTTTCAAAAACAGTAGTAAAAAAAGAAAGAAAAAACTCAAACGCCAGGCCCTACGACCCCACCAATGCGGCTCAGGAATCGCAAGCCGGAACACAATCGAAGCTCCAGACGGAACGATAGCCGCTCCCAAGCTCATCAAACAAGCGAGAAGACGAAGCGGGCGCAGCTCGGAGGCAACAAGCAGGGAGACCTCAAAACCCGAAACAATCGAGAAACACTCCACAGTCCACACTAAGTTCCAGCGAATACTCACAGGCTTCGACGGCTCCAGGATCGAAGCCATCCGAATAGGCTCCTCGAGAAGCAAGTTGTTGGCCTGCATTTCTTCCGGCGGTCTTCTCCGGTCGCGGCGAGAGGGAGAGGGATCGGCGGCGGCGGCGATGTGGCGTAGGATTGAAGCTAAAGCTGAAGCTAAGTTCGCGGTGATTGATCGCGCTCTTCGAATGGAACTACCACGACGATCACCGTTCTCGTACGTTATAAAATGGAGGGCCTAATTTTTTTATTATTTTGTAGTATTTCTCGAACCCACATATCGACGCCTCGCGGGCCGACACGTGTCGCGCCGTGAGAAGTGGGGGCGGGAAACCGTGGGGCTACGGCGCCAGTGGTAACCGGATGGCGACCAGCCGCCGTCCGATGCGGCTTTCGATGGGTCGAATCCTGACCGTGGAAGCGGAGCCCACCGGTAACGAAACGGCGGCTGGTTTTTCCTGACTTTGGCGGTTTTTGATTTTCGCCTATCTGAAGAAACAGTGTTGAGTTTGTTGACGATGACCATTGCTGGATTCTCGCTTTATTCTTGTCCGGGAAGAAAATTTCGAAAGGGGTTTAGGACAGCTTTTCACGGTTTTCCCGCACCGGAATAGGACCGAAAATAAAAAATCCATCAAGAAAAAGTTGGTACTCTACAAAATAAACTGAAAAAAGAAGGACAGGTACCATAAAAAAAATCCTAAAACATTACTTTGAAATTTTTTTATAGAATTTCTTTTTATCTATTCTATTTTAATTCTCAACTTCGAGACTTTTATTTTATCTATTTACAAGGCGTAAATCAAAAATCAAAATAATCAAAATTCACATGAAAATGCTCGAAACTTCCTTTTTTTTTTTTTTAAATATGAGAATGGTAGCTATCGAGACTTTTTTTTTTTTTGTAGTACTAGAAATCCTAAATTTGATCAATGTGGCATAAATGCTCCTAACTTTTTTTTTTTGAACTTACATTTATGTGACATTTATGCTTTCTGTTTTAATTCTATTTAGGATATATTTGTCACATTGGTATAAACTTGTGTCATAATAGGCAAATTTAGGATTTTTAGTAACTAAAAAAAATACATTGTATTTATGTCATAATGAATATAATTTGGATTTTTTTGTTATATTAATCCAAATAATTTTTTTATAAAATCACATATGAAGTAATTAGATATTTTCTCAATTTGAGTTTGAGGTAAAAAACACACGGATCATGACAAAAAAAAAAAAAAGATAAATATTTTTAGCACAAAAATTACATGTTTTTCCTAGGCCAATAAAGCTTCTAACTTTTCTAGATGGTCTTTTGGAACACTCACCTAACTCCACCCCGGTGATCATGTGAACACGAATTAGGGGGCATGCCTAAAGATCATTAGCTTAGGAAAGACAAGTTCATGTTTCCTTTCCTAACCTCACTCTAGACTCGGATAATTGCTTATTTGCGAAAGTCGCTTGTGGTAGTCTTCTATTAGGGCACTTAGTTAGGCAATACTCCTTATTTTAATATGTCGATATTCGCATATCTCGCATATTTCGCATCTCTCGATGGTAGGTGAATATTTGTTTTCTTCACCAATCTAAGAAATATAGGATGTGACATTACGGGATCTCTTATTTCAAGATAGATCTTTCGACTATTTCTTCATTTTTGAGTCTTTTAAAGACTTGCTTAGGTCCATGGATTTGGTTTCATCATAGATCTATCCTTAAAAAAAAAAAAAAAAAAAAAAAAAAAACTTCATCGATAATCACAATTCGAATTTTTCTTTCCCAAAGTACTTTGCTCATCATTTCTAACACACCGTCTCACTTACCAGCACATCGAAAACGAAACTATTTTCTTATTAAATACATTTAACAAAAAAAAATCTCTTATTAATAAAATTCTTTTTGTTCGATCACGCGGTTCGTGGATGACCAAATCGAAATAGGACGAGAGGGGGTTAGTCCTCTCAGTTTTCGAGTTCATAAAGGGGCAAAATGGAGACGGTACGTACTGTTAATGCGATGTGAACCCGACAAGGTCTCTTTGGAAAGATGGATTTAAGCATCGCCTTTCATTTCAGGGTTTATTCCTAGGATCATTCGGGAGAGCTTGAGCAAAAGGTACATTTTTCCCACTTGTGTGCTCAAAAACCATGTCCGGGATTCGGTTGGATCGGACCAGCACAGGTATCGTCGGCTCCGCTTTTCACGCGGGGTAAAACGGTGGTCCATTTCTACGTGCCATGCCGTCCTTGCGCGACAAGATTTAGACAATTACCCTCTCTCGAGTCTGCCTTAATCATGCTCTCTAACTTTTCCCTTTCCAAGTCCATCATGAAGAATTTGTGCGAACAAAATAAAATAAATAGAAAGGACCAAATAAAGCAGTAGGAATAAGTCAGAACATTTGCTCAAACTAATATACGCGTAATAGATTTATTCAAAATTAATTTTTTGATTACAAAGAATCCCCAATTGGTATATTTATGATAAATTTTCTCTTTACTAATTTTTGTTAAATTTTACGATTAAATTACTAAGTTAGATGACATGTAATAGTTAATGAGTGCGTAATCTTGGAGTTTTATCTTTCGTTTATCATGGATATATCGGTTTGAACTAATATAATTAAACGGAAATTAACGGATGATAAATTTATTGTAAATATACAAATCGATGAGTTTTTTGTGGTAAAAAAATTAGATTGTGGTAAATTTGTTATAAATTTACTAATTTAGGGTTCTTCATGATATTAACCATTCTTTCGATTAATTCAAAATTCGATCCAACTCGACATAATACCATATCTTATGATGTAAACACCACGTGTTATAGACGCAAACGCTTCACTAAGTTACAAGAAATAAGAAATAATTCGTTTATGTAAATGAATGTACGAGGAAAAGACAGAAGAAATGTAGTTGCGGAGATTAACAACGATGGAAAACCCAAAAAAAAAAAAAAAGGAAACCTTTTATTGATGTATATGACTTTATTTAAAAGGGGGTCGTGCAAACGTCTGTCCCATCGATGGACTCGTTAAAAACAAGAGGAAATTACAAAGCATTTAATGTGCACATCATTAAAGCAGCCGGTGCGTCGATTATAGTCGCTGCATGTTAGCAAACAAACGATAAGTCTTGGCATGGAGAGCGATCTGCCTGACCGGCGCCACCGCACCGATGGCCACCAACACTGTGGACACGATGATGATCGTCGTGCTCACCCAGAACACGGAGCTGGAGGGCTTGAAGGCCACGTTATAGGAAACCATGAGCAATATGAAGTTTGGGGGGATGCGCCCAAACACACCGAACCGCGCCATGATGTCCACGAAGAAGGGCAGCATGGTGGCCACTGTGGTCGCCACCACCACTGCCAGCAACCGAGCTATCAACCTAGGCACGACATTGCGTGCTGAGAACTAGTCCATCAGTTTCTTTTCAAACACTTTGTTGGTCGGTTGCAAGTACACCTATGTATATCTTGTTGGAGATCCATATTGACAATGAACTTGTATTTAGTTGAAGAATTAGCTAGAAAAGAAGAACAAATTCTATATTTGATTTCCGGTTAATTCTTACCACAGTGACGACTGATAACTGGAGGAGGCAGAAGACGTTGGTCATCAAGAGGAACCAAGCGGGAAGGAGTGGCTTGATGTCACCCATGAAATTGGTCAGAATCGTTCCTTTGGATTGATTCACAAAGGCCCAATACCCAGAGATTCCAACGCTGAAATATGTGGTCACTATTACCGAGTAACACACGCACAGGCCCTTGAACATCTCGCCCTTCACCGGAGGAGCTAGAGTTGCCCAAAAACCATGGTAAAATTTTACACCATCGATCCGTCAAGGTAAAGGTGAAAAGGCCAACTAAGAGATAATTAAATCGAGTGGCGCTCTAGAAGACCTGAATCTCGGGGATAGTTCCGATGGTGTAAGTGATGGAGATTATGGAGATCCTATTGAAGGCGCCGAAAAGGCAGTCGACTCGGCTACCAAACTCGGCTACCAACCAAGGAGCAGTCCTTTGGCGGTGCATTCACTGAGTTTCCTAGGGGTTGTCAGGTTGCACAATGGTCAACCTCCATTTTTATCTCAAGTGTTATAGATCACGATATGATCAACGTTTATCGATATGGGCTACGGGATTTTCTCACCGATGTTGATGGAGCCGCTCAAGTAGACCTGTCAAATGGGTGGGTCGAGTCGAAAATGGTCCGACCCATATTGACACATTTAACCCGTTTTGACCCAAATTCATGTAATGTAAATCTAATGACCCATATCCGACCCGACCTACACTCGACCCATATTGCTAAAAGCCATTATTATTATAAAGAAACCCAAACTCACTCTAAACTCTATGTTAAATGACTCACTTAATCCATATTTGACCAATTTTTAACTTTTACTTAACTCATATTTAACCAATATTTAACTTTCAATATTTAACTTTCACTTGACCCATTTAACTAAAAATGAGTCATAATATGGGTTTATAATCCATTTTGACACCTCTACGCTCAAGGGACAAATGCTGCAAGCGAGGTAGAGGATGAGAGAGAAGAGATTGATGTGCCTGAGGGAGTGGAAGAAGGGGACTCGTGCCAAGAACAGAGTTAGGCCACCGAACATGGAGATGAATTGGTAGAGCTGCATCTTCCCATCTGGCTGATACAGCAAGTATATGAACTGCACAAGCAATCATAACAAAGCAGAAAAGAACTCTATAAAATTAATAGAGAGAGATCACATGAAAAACTAGAATCGTCTGATTAGTGAAAATAAGTGAATAATTAGAATCAATTTTTCATGTTAAATTGGGCAGAAAAGTTACTAACCTTGAGGCTCTGTCCACCCAAAAGACTGAAGGCAACGACGGCAGCATAACATACAGCAAACTGTAGAGGTCCCACAAAATACTTTTTCCCATGCAAATAACAAGGCATGACATATAAGTCGAGTTGGGAATTCACCAATTCATACAGGAATTTAGTCGTACAATAAAGTTAATTAGTAGCCACATCGATAGATTGATTGGCAAGGGAAAACAACTTAGAATGTCACGGGCCATGTCACGGAATTGAAGTTGGTGCTAACCGAGTTGGGCTTGCTGCTCTAGGATGAGCGAGAGGAGGTTGTAAGAGTAAAATGTGACCGCGGCTCCTAGAGCCAAGCACACGGTCCCGACCACCCAGCCCAACAGGCTCATTGCATAGGGCAAGCTCAATAGCACCGGTGCCACAATCGACGTCGTCAAGTGATACCCGCAGTGCCACCACGACCCTGTCAATGCGATTGCAAACACTGTTTACTCTTTTCGATTTGAGAAGACTTGTGTCTGAAATGGTTGGACACCGACATGTTCAGATCATGTGCAAAAGAAAGGCCATTCACATATCATTTACAAAAATCTCTTCGTCCTTGAATGACTAAAGCGAGAGTGTCTGTGTTACAGGCTCTTCAACAGAATGGGACGAGTGCAGTGACCTCGTGATTTGAGGACGAAGAGAGCTCCAGCGTCCAAGTCTTTTGGGTTCAGGCGGCTGACGATGCCGTCGTCTTTCTGATCACCCAGCGGGATGGAGACTTCCATGGAGCTCGGAACCACCGCCATTCTAACATAAATACCAAGAAGAACATCATATATATGTATGTACCCAGGTTGCCTTCCAAGAACACGGCACGTCAAATCATCAGAAAACAAATCGAGGGAAGAAAGGGAAAGAAAAAGCAGAGGAACGACGATTATGTATAGAGATGACTGATGAAGAAAAGCACGACGACGGAATCGTAATTCAACTCTCATGCGTAATCCCAAGATTATGAAAGCATGAAAGAAAGACTCCACGACGAGTTTCCATGTTGTTATAAAAAGTAGATCCCACCGCCTTCCATGGGGTCGTCGCCATCGACCGAAAACTACCATTTTTCGCGTCGGAGATCTTGGACCGGATCCGCCCTCAGCTAAAAGTGCTGCGTGCATGACAGTAGAGGATAGTGAATTTCGTGATCAAACGACTATTCTCGCTCGAAAATGGCAATGGCTCCGCCCCGTTCCGGGAAGCTTCATGCATTTGACATCGAGGGCACAATCGCGATTGCATTCCATACTGCGGATGGTGTCCCGCCATTCTTGCTTTTCTGGCATCTGATATTCATCGTCCCGGGGTTTTCATGCGCCTCTAGCAAGCCTGTTAATTCACTCATTGCTTCCTTGAATCCTTAAGATTCTTCTTCGAGATGACCATAGGATTGCATTTTCCGGTAAATGTCACCGCTGCTTTTTTTACCACCTTGAGTCAGTGATATCATCTTCATAGGCGTTCATTTGATTTATCAGTTCTTTCGATCTACCACAATAGTGTTGGACGGCTCCATAATCTTTCGTTGAGTGTTTTCGAATTCGTTTCTAGAAATTTGAAGTCTAATTGCGTGTATCTCGAAGGAGCCTGATTTTTAGAGTAGCCGAGGATAAGAGGAAGTGCAATAATCTCGACTCGAGACCCGAGCTCGAGCATGCTCCAAGTTAATTTAGTTCGGGTTTGTTTCAACTGCAAAAGAAAGAAAGAAAAAAAATACCCTTTCACTGTTTATCTAAACTTTTTAAAATATAAAAAAAAATTATGAGAAAATCATGTGAATTCAGATGCCACCAATATACATATTTCGTGAAGGTTTCTTTTATTTTTACAAAGGAGAAATTTTAAAAATGCAATCAAATTTAAAAATTTATCAAACTGATGCAATTGTATCATTCCATTAACTCCATCTAATTTGAATAAAAAAAGAAGTACTAACATGGCTTTTTTAAAAAAAATATATTATCTCTCCTACGTGGCAAGGACATGGCTAAATCATGAAACATAACGTTAAGGCTCCAGTTGTTAACCATTCTATTTCTCTATTTTTCTGTTCTTTTGTTTCCTAGAATAGAAAAAGAACATAAATGCTTTTGGTAATGCCAACTGATTTTTCTATTCCCGGGAATAGAAAGTTGTTCCTAGGAATAGATTTGAAGTAGAAATGAGAAGTAGAAATTAGTAGCTTCTTATTCCTAGGAACAATTTTTAGAAACTATTTCTTGGGGACTACTCACCGCTTATAGCAAGCCGCCACCCGCCTACCGTCACCCGCCGCCACCGCCGATCGCCGACCGCCACCTACTGCCGCCACCGCCGGTCGCTGGCCGCCGCCTGCTGCCGCCTGTCGCCGCCACCACCGGTTGCCCGCCGCCAAATGCCAATCTCCGCCACCTATTGCCGGCAGCCCCCAATCGCTCGCCATTGGTCGATCGCTAATCGCCACCGTCCTTCGCCCAGCGGCTGGTGACCGGCGGGGGTCGGCGACGGCTGACCTGTGGTGGGGACGACGAGCGGCGGCGGCGGGCGGTGGCGACCGGTGCGGTGGGGCGGCGCGGCGGCGGCGGCGACCGGTGGTGATGGGATGCAGACGGTGACCAGTGGCCGGTGGGCGGGGGACGCCAACGACCGGCGACCGACGGCCACCCCGATTGCCGTCCGCATCCCGTTGCCGCCGGTCGCCGCCCCTGCCCACCGGTCTCTGCTGCTGTCAGGGAAGAAAGAAATAAAAAATTTTTGTCGATACCAAACGCATTTCTATTCTTTTTCTATTTCGAGAACAAGAAATTTTTGTAGTTACCAAACGCTATATTTTACTCAGAAATTGTTACAGGGAGTAGAAATAGAAAAGAACTATTTCTCAAAAGAAACTGTTCCTAGAAGTAGAAATGTTACCAAACGCACCATAATATGACATTATTTTGAACCAAATATGATTTTTACACAAGATTTATTTACATTAAATTTAAAGAATAAGCTAAATTAGAAAAAAATAAAAGAAAAGGAGAGAAACTAGGCAAGAAAGACTATAAGCCCCTGTAGCCACCCACCATTTGTGGGAAGGGCTGGTGACCTTGACGAGGGCCACCACCATTTGTGGGAAGGGCTGGTTTGACCTTGACTGGGATTCCGCTTGCCACAATATTGTCCGCTTTTTGCCTCGGCTCAGGGCCACCACAGGTTGAGGAGATCCCAGCCTTATCAACCAGCTAGGACTCTCCTCTCTAAGCGATGTGGGACACGATACTCTCGCCCCGGCGGTGGGTAGCTAACACTTGCCAATGGCGACCATTGGCTCACGGGTTTCCCGGCCTTATCAACCAGCTAGGACTCTCCTCTCTAAGCGATGTGGGACACGATACTCTCGCCCCGGCGGTGGAGGTACTCCCTCCCCCCGTCAGACTCAACGTCCCCGTTGAGGCCCCGACACCACTGTCGAGAGTCGGCTCTGATACCAACTGTAAGGGCCTGGGATTCCGCCTGCCACAATATTGTCCGCTTTGCCTCAGCTCACGGTTTTGTTCTCATGAGTACTCCCCACAAAAGGCCTCATGACAGGTTGAGGAGATCCCAGCCTTATCAACCAGCTAGGACTCTCCTCTCTCGTTCCGACTCAACGGGTCTTAACTAGAGCCCAAAGCGGACAAGGGCGACCCCAATATGTCCGCTTTGCCTCGGCTGCCCATCCCCTACCCTCGTTGCCCTTTGCAGCAATGGTGGCGTGGTGAAAGCAAGAGATGGTATCCCTCGCCACTTGGTTTCTCCCTTTTTCTTTTAGATTACTTTTTAAAATATTTTTAAATAAAATTTGTATTAAAAGTTAGATTTTGACCAAACAACGTGGATGTGGCTTTGGCCATGTCATTACCATGAAGGACAGAAAAAATAATACAAAAGCCATATCAGCATTTTCCGTTGTTAAATTGGACGGAATTAATTGAATGATTTAATAAAAAGACTTGATTACACTTTTTGTAAGTTTTAAAACTTAATTATATATTCATGATAAGTTTTGGGATATTCAGTGCATTTATCCCTTTTTATAATTACTCAATGAAGATTTATGTATATTTGAATTAAAAGAAAAGTTAAAGTGTGCGAATCCCATGATTTTAATTAATTAATTCCAAAAGGTAAAAGTCAAATGCTGTTGGCATCAATTGATGGCGCTTCCAGCATTGGATAATGACTTCTAATGGCTCATGTTGAATTCCACCATATGCTCTTCAAGGAAAGGAAATAATGACACAAATGGCCCTTAAATTTTGGCTCAATATGTAATTTGGTCAATGATAATGAACTTCAATTTAATGTGCAATGTTATCCTTAAATTTTTAATATGCTCAATGCAATCTCTGAACTTTTGGTATATGTTCAATTTAGTTCCCGAATAATACTAAATTGTTCAATATTGTGCTTTTATTAAATTAAGTTTATGGATAACATTGAATATTTTCATATAATCAAACGACTAAACTGAATATATTAAAACTTCAAAGACAACATTGCACATTGGGCTAAAGTTCCTAAATTACATTGAATAAATTCAAAAGTTTGAGGACCACATTACACATTTGATCAAAATTTAGGGATTAATTGTGCCATTTATCTCCCATAAAATGAACAACGTGGAATGATAAGGAGCTTGGTGCATCAAGCTTTTAACTTGTGTAGGTTGTTTTTTTTCTATTTTATTTTGAATTCGATGCCAATTTTGATCCTTGGAAGTGGGCCCGTTCACCTTAAGAGATGACTAGTAGTTATGTTTGTCTCCCAAATAAGAGTCAACGCTTCCTTTTAAGACGTTTGAAAAGCGAGGCTAACCTTGTCGTGAAAGTATAAATATGTGATTTTCATCGAGGTTAGATGATCCGATGCATGTGAATTCAATTCACATCAATCATATAATGAGACGTGCCATGATATAATAATGTTGGGTGCATGCACTATGTTCTCCATTTTGATATAATCATTGAAGCGCTATATATATTCCTGGATTTCTTATTCTCGAGTGCCGCTAGGCGAGAAGATCAATCAGAATATTTGGATTTGGCTAAGCTGTTCAACTTCCCACCTGTTGTCCTGTGTGCTTTGGTCAATGAATGATTCGGATCGGAGACCCGTAAGACGGTCAACTCTCCATACGTTTTCCCTTTCGTTTTCCATAGATCACAGTGGATTTTGACTGGGAATTCCATACGTTTTCCCTTTCGTTTTCCCTACATCACAGTAGATTTTGACTGGGAATTCATTGTTTATACATGTTTGGTGCATACTAAACGCTTTGTGCTTGATTTCTTCTTTGGTTTCATTTCTATACGAAACTCTCCTTTGGGGTCGGCGAGCAACTCTCGGATTTTCTTTAGGTTTCTTTTGCACCTGCTATAAGTCTAGACGACGATGTCAATTTGCTTCCTCCTTGATGCTCCCTTTGGGTTTTGACTTGGCCATTCCTCTTATAAATTTTTCAAGGCAAGTATTACAAACCTGACCAGCAGAGCGAGACAGGCATTAGAAATCGAGACAATTTCGTCTACCACATCATACGAGCTTCACACACCACGTCATCGATTAGTATGCAGCATGGTCACCAATCATAGTTTGCCATCTATGCTCGACTATCCACCCAGCTTCGTTTATCTAAGTTTTGAGTGTTGGCTTCATTATTTGTTGAGTAATTATAAGTTATAATTTGAAGTGGTGTACTGTGTCACGTGATGATCTAACGAGATTTAGAGGTGCATAATGCATGAACTTATGATAGTTTCCAGCTTTGAATTACATTATATCACATTCTATCTCATTATAAAGGTAAGAGTCCAACATTTTATCCTGAATGTAGTGCATTTTTACTAATAAAGTGCTTAACATCTAAAATATATAAACAAATTCTCAAACTTACAAGACTTTTCTCATCAAGCCACACATGATCCAAATTCAAAAATGTCAAAGATGGAGACCATGTTCGAAACTCGAGCAAGAAAATTTCTCAACATAAACATTACACTCGAGCTTCCAAATAAAAGATTTTGCGGAGTTCAGCAGACTAGTTAACTCAAATACTCAGATTTGGAACGTGAGGGACTTGATTAGAAAATTTTTACAAGTGTAAGGATTTGATTAGATAAATTTAAAGATTTAGGCATTGACTCTCTCAAGTCTGTCTAACCATACTAGTCCCTTTCCAAGTCCATTTCTTTTGATTAATTTGAAATTCGACCCCAGTTAGACATGATACCGTATCATACTGTGTTTAAATAATCCAATGCTTCACACGAGGAAAGAACCTGGAGAAATTAACATTGCGAAGATTAACGAAGATAGAAAACCTGGGAAAAAAAAAAGAAGACAAAATGAATCTCGAGGGGTCTTGTAAACATGTGTCCCCAGTTGATGGACTTGTTCAACACACTTGATAAAGAAATTCCAAAATATTAATGGGGCATATCATCATAGCAGGTAGTGCGTCAATTATGATCACTACACGTTAGCAAATAAGCGATAAGTCCTGGCGTCGAGAGCCATCTGCCTGACCGATGCCACTCCGCCGATGACCACCAACACCGACGACACAGCGATGATTGTCGTGTTCACCCAGAATACGAAGCTCCTCTTGGAGGGCTTGAAGGCCGCGTTATATAAAATCATGGGCAATATGAAGTCTATGGGTATGCACCCGAACGCCCCGAACAGCGCCATGATGTCCCCGAAGAAGGGCAGCATCGTGGCCACCGTGGTCGCCACCACCACCGACAGCGACCGAGCGATCAGCCTAGGCACGACATTGCGCGCTGAGAACTGATCCATCTTCGGGTCCGCCAGTTTCTTCTCGAACCTTTCATTGGTCGGTTGCAAATACACCTACACCCAAATTGATGGTGAACTTGTAGTTAGTTGAAGAATTAGCTAGAAAGATGGACCGAGTCTATATTTCTGTTGTCCGGTTAATTCATACCACAGTGACGGCCGATAATTGGAGGAGGCAGAAGATGTTGGTCATCAAGAGGAACCAGGTGGGAAGGAGGGGCTTGGTGTCGCCCATGAAATTGGTCAGAATCGTTCCTTTGGATTGATTCCCAAAGGCCCAATACCCAGAGATTCCAACGCTGAAATACGTGGTCACTATCACCGAGTAACATACGCATAGGCCCTTGAACATCTTGCCCTTCACCGGAGGAGCTAGAGTTGCCTAAAAACCATAGTGAAATTTCACATTTATCGATCGATCGAGGTAAAGACGAAATTCGAAAAGCCAAACCGAAGAGATAATTAAATCGAGCGGCGCTCTAGAAGACCTGGATCTCGGGGATAATTCCGCTGGCGTAAGTGGTGGCGATGATGGAGATCCCATTGAAGACGCCGAAAAGGCGGTCGACTTGGCTACCGACCAAGGAGTAGTCCTTCGGCGGTGCATTGGCCGAGTTTCCTGAGGAGGTCTCAAAATAGTTTGCATAACGGTCAACCTCGATTTTTATCTCAAGTGCTATAAATCACGACATGATATGACTGTGAGATCGACGTTATGAGCTACGCGGTTTTCTTACCGATGTGGATGGAGCCGCTCAAGGCGCAAACGCTGTAAGCGAGGGCGAGGATGAGAGAGATGAGATTGATGTGCCTGAGGGAGTGGAAGGAGGGGACTTGTGCCAAGAACAATGTCAGGCCACCAAACATGGAGATGAATTGGTAGAGCTGCATCTTCCCATCTGGCTGATACAGCAAGTATATGAACTGCACAAGCAATCATAACAAAGGAAAAAAGAACTCTGAATAAAATTCACAGAGAGAAGCCACATTATAAAAAAACTTAAAAATCGAATTGTTTGAACCGATTTTCCTATGTTTAATTTGGGAGGGGAAAAGTTGCAGACCTTGAGACTCTGTCCACCTAAAAGAGTGCAGGCAACGACGGCACCATAACATATAGCAAATTGTAGAGGTCCCACTAAATACTTTCCCCATGCCGGTCCTGTTAATTGACAAGCCGCGACATATAATTTGAGTCGGGAATTCAGCAATTCACACAAGAACTTGGTTGTACGACGAGGTTATTTAGCAGCCAAATCGATAGACTAATTGATCAAGGAGAGTAACCTAGAATATCATGGGCCATGTCACGGAACCGGAGCTGGCGTTGACCAAGATGGGCTTGCTGCTCCAAGACGAGCGAGAGGAGGTTGTAAGAGTAAAATGTGACCGCCGCTCCAAGAGCTATGCACACGATGCCAGCCCCCCAACCCAATAGTCTCATCGCAAAAGGCAGGCTCAACAGCACCGGCGCCACTATTGACGTCGTCAAGTGGTACCCACAGTGCCACCACGACCCTGTTAAAGTGATCGCAAACGCGTTATTTCTTGAAATAACGACCTATACTCTTTTCGAATTTGAGAAAACATGTATATTGTATCTGAAATGGTCTGTGCAAATCGACATGTGTAGATCATGTGCAGAAGAAAGACCATTCACATATTTCTCCACGAAAGTCTCTTCTTCCTTGTTTCCCCTTTTGCTACTATTCTATTGGCCTCTTGAATAGGATCCTAGTTAATCAAGAGATAAATCATGCGAAATTGTACGGGCCTGACTGGACAACATGTCATATGATGAATCGGAATATGCTTGTCTGAAAAATTACACTGCTGACGAATACCATTTACTGTTTCTTTAGGGTTTTAACTATTGGACAGTCGTCTGATCAATCAATGGAGGACCGTTCCAAGAGCTAGTTGGAGAGCGTAATGACAAGCTCCGGACTCATTTGCTGCATATTATAGAGAGAGAGAGAGTAACAAGCTCGTCCACAGAAAGGGACGAGTGCACTGACCTCGTGATTTGAGGACAAAGAGAGCTCCGGCGTCCAAGTCTTTCTGGTTCGGGCGGCCGACGAAGTTGCCATCTTTCTGATCGCCCAGCGGGATGGAGACTTCCATGGAGCTTGGAACCACCGCCGTCCCCATTCTCTCTCTCTCTCACACTCGGACAAACAAAGTTCTTACGTAAATACTCAGGTTTCCTTTCAAGAACAAGGCACGAGATACCATCAGAAAACAAAAGCGGGGGGGCAGAAAAGCAGAGGAACTGACGATTACGGATAGAGATATGACCGAAGAAGAAGAAGAAGAAGAAGAAAGAGCACGACGACGGGGATAACAATAATGGGATCATCATATGTATGTGTGGCTCTGGTCAATCGGTCGCCTCCGACTGCTCCAGATTCGAACAATTCAAATCTCGTGCGTAACCCCAAGATTAAAAAAGCATCAAGGAGCCACTACGCGACAAGTTTCCAAAGTGTTAAAAAGCAAATCCCACCGCTTTCCATGGGGTCCTCCGTCGCCATCAACCGAAAACCTTTCATCTTTTGCGTCGGAGATTTTGGACCAGCAGTAGAGGACGGTGAGTCTTCGCAACAACCAAAAAAAAAAATTTGACTATTCTTGCTCGGACATCAAGAGAGAATGATTGAATGACAGTTAATCTACTATAACAAATTGTTATTCTTATAACAGCAAGACTGTTATGCTAGTAAAATTCGATATGATAATCCCTTCGTCTCGTAGATGTTAGGTGGAAATGTGGATGTGTAATGATCTCAGACTTGAGCGCTAAGCTCAAGTGAGTTCCAAGTTAAGTTAGGTCAGGTATGAAAAGGAAAAGAAAATACCCTTTTGTCAGTCATCTAAACTTTTTCAAAATATACAAAAATATTACAAGAAGATCATGTGAGTTCACTTATGATCATTCCGCGGAGGTTTTAAGTGTTTAGAGATTAAAACAAGTTAAAAGTGCACGAATCTCATGATTTTGATTGGATTGATGCAATAAGTCAAATGTGGATGCCATCCGATGTCTTCCACTTCCGGCAGCATGAAAGTGACTTCTAACAGCTCGTCATGAATTGCACCGTGCGCTCTTCTAGAAAAACGAAGAATTGAGTAATGATGCCGCACTTGATAGTTGACGCATCGAGCTCTTAACTAGGGCAGGCTGCTTTGTTTCTCTCTTTCATTTATAATTCGGTGCCACTTTAGATCCTTTGAATGATTTTGCCAACATAATAACGAGTCCCCAGAAGCGAGAAAGGATATTTCATCATTTCATGTGCCGGTCATGTTTGCCATATTAGTTGCCAGGTCGATTCATTACTCCTCAACAGATAACCAACGATCATGTTTGTCTTTCAAAAAAACCTTACCCTAAATATATAAATAAGTGATTTTCATTGAAATGGGCCACCGATGGCCAGACACCATTAAATGATTCAATGCATATGAATTCAATTTCACATCAACTATTTAATAAGACGTGTCTGAATCTGACAGTATTGAGTGCATGCACTAAATTCTCCATTTAGATATATGTTCGTGGGCTTCAGAGGAGTGGCGAGTGATAAAGTGTGAACTCGTAGCACCCCGAAAGAAAGACGACATTTCAACTCATTTGCCCATCTGCTTAGGTTCGATATGTATCCATGGGTCCGACCCGAGCACGCGTGGGCCTCGGCAAGAAGGTCAATCGGAGTGCTGGGATTTGGCCGAACTGTTCAACTACCCACCTGTCGTCCTAGACCCCAAGATGGTCAATGCACCGATACATTATCCCTTTCGCTTTACACGCATCGACCCGGGAGTTTGACTGGGAAATGCATTGTCTATACGTCTCGTGCATCGTGCACTGCGACCGGATAATCCGATATGTTTTCTCAACGAGGATTCCATTGACCATCTCCCTTTTTTTTACCTGATGTCATTTGGGATTTTGACTTGGATGGATTCTCCTTTGGTTGTTCATCTCGATACGAAACTGTCTTGTAGCGCTGGGAAGCGGCTCCCGTATTTTTATTCTGGTTTTGTTTTGCTTTGCATCTACTTTGACTCTAGACGACGCAATAATTCGCTTCCGACTTGATGCTTTCTTTGCATTGGCGAAGGATGCATCTTTGACTTTGGCTGATTCCTCTATTAAATCTCCAAGACCGATCATGCAAATCTGACTAGCGGGAGTGAGCGATTCGTTTTTTTGGACGGATTGAGATGATTTTGTCTATCTAAATATTATGCAAGCGTCACCCACCGCATCATCGCGATTTTCCATCTATGCTCGACTATCCGTTGGCTTTGTTAAATGATTATTAAATTTTGATTAATCTTTGTATAATGTGTCATGTCGGTTGATAATCTAGTGAGGCTTAGAGGTGCATAGTGCATGAACTTACCATAATTTAAGCTTCAAATTACATGAGGTTATTTTCCATAACGAATTGTGAAGGTAAAGATCTACTCTTAATCCCTCATAGCTCATGCTTTTTTCTAATTAAGTCCTTGAAATTTCGATTTGTAGAAACAAATACTGGGAGTTCTACAACTTTTTTCATCACCTAATTCAAATTTCAACTTATTGGAGCTTGCCATATTCATCAAAGTTGCACGAGATGGAGACTACAATCAAAACTCGAGCAACGAAATTGCCGAATACAAATGCTATGCTCAAGCTTTCCACGTCAAAAACCTTCCCAAATTAAGAAGACCGTTAACTCTAGTTAACCGGATTTGGAGCAAGAGGGAGTTGATTGGAGAAGTTATGCAAGTTTGATGATTTCATTAGACAGATTAAAAGTTCAAGGGACTTGATCGGAAAAATCGCATAACTTGATGGACCCAAAGTGGAAATTTACCCATCACAAAACCAAAACTTGAGATTGACTAGGCCTCCCTGTTCCTTTCTTAGGCGCGACTTGTCTAGGATTCTATGTATCGATCACGGTAGTCATATCGTTTGCCACGTGGTCCGTTTCTTCTCAAAAGATAATAGGTGGCTATGTTTGTTCTTTAAATATGAGCTTGCGCTTCCTTTAAGATGTTTAAAAAGAAGGGCAAACCTTGTCTTGAAGGCATAAATACGTGAGACGGTCTCAACGTTCCATTAGATTATCCCTCTCGTTCTCCAATGCATCACGTTACATTTTGACTGGAAATGCGTTGTTTATGCACGTCTTTTTTGCATACTGAAACGCTTTGTTGCTCGAATTCTTCTTCGGCTTCAGTTCAACACGAAACTCTCCTTTCGCGTCGGCAGGCCAATCTCCGATTTTCTTTTGGTTTCTTTTGCATCCAATGCCGAGTCTAGACGACGATGTCAATTTGCTTCCTCCTTGATGCTTCTTCCTCTGGGTTTTGACTCGGCCATTCCTCTCTGAAAATTTTCAAGGCCAGTCATACAATTTTGTCCATCGCATCACATGAGCATGGTGCACCTAATGGAATGATAAAAAATGAGTGTAAAAACCAAGACAGAAAAGTTATCCCTATAAAAGATCCAAGCAATCCTTTGCCTTTAATCATTAAGAAAAACAAAAGAAGAGAGAGAAGAAAGAAAGGTCGATTGACAAAAGAAAGGAGAGAGAATTTACAAGATAACATCATCGATCAATATGTGATGTGGGCCACTGGTCACAGCTCGCCATCTTCGCTCGACTATTTGCCCGGCTTCATTTTATTTGAGTGTTGAATCCATTATCTGTTAAGCAATTATACGTTATAACTAGTAGTTATGTATTGTCTCACATGATGATCTAATGAGGTTAGGAGGTGCGTAATGCACGAGCTTAGTAGCTACAATAATCAACACTCGAGCAATGAGATTTCTCGATATAAACATCACGTTCAAGCTTCCCATAGTAAAGAAATTTGCAGAGTTCAGCGGACCAGTTAACTCCAGCTGTCCGGATTTGGAGCGGGAGGGACTTGATTAGAGAGGTTTTGCAAGTGTAAGGATTTGATTAGACAAACTAAAAGTTCGAGGACTTGATTGGAAAAAAATCGCACAAATTCATGGACCCGAAGTGGGATTTCAGTTTTTACCCATCGCAAAATCAAAACTTGAAACGAATGGGCCTCCATTGCTCCAATCATAGGCCCGACTTGCCCAGGCCCGATTAAATATGAAAAGAATCGATACAAAGCCCAGCCCAATTTCAATCGAGGACTCGCGTGGTGAGTTGACGGAGTTACCCTCGAGTTCACGTCAAATTCCCAACCCGCCCAGTCTCCGCCTCTGTATATCGCAGGAGGAGGCACCAACTAAAAAACCGCCGACTTGCGCCCAGCAGTCGCGAGCCGCCGCCGCCGCCCCTTCCTCCTCCTCTCTCTCTCTCGCTCGCTCGTCGCGAACTTCGAGGCTGCATTGCAATGGCGAAAGGCGACGACGCGGTGCAGAGGAAGAAGAACAAAGTGAACCGGAAGAAGGTCCAGAAGAAGCAGGACTCGTCGACCGTCTCCGCCCGCATCGCCGCCATCATCGCCGCCAAGAAGCGGCGCAAGTCCGGCAAGCGCCGCGCCTGCCAGGTATAGAACTCGATTGATTTCTCACGTTTCCGCGACGCTCGTCCTATGCTATCTGTTCGGCCGATTACCTCGAAATCGGAGGACGCCGGGGAAGTTTTGCTTTCCGAGCGCGTGAACTTATTTTCTGGAAACGTTGTTTCTCTTCACGATGATTCGATGCGAGTGATGATAGTGCGGCGAATGGATGACTGCCGTCGAGTTGGTTTCGCTTTGGAAATTGTGTACTTAGAAGTGTCGAGGAGAGCTCGGTGATGATTCTAATGGCTGTTGATGAGTTCGATTTGATTCGATTTTGTCCGCGGGAAATTCGAGAGTTACTTGAATATCTAGATTTTCTGAGGTGTTGTGGTCTTCTAGCTGCAGTCGAAAAGGCAGTACACGAAATGTCGGGTGCTTTTACAAATTTTCAGTTTTGTTTCTACTATCACGTGCTCAATTTGCTTTGAGACTCGATAATATTATCATCTCCGGATTAATGATTTGATCTCACTCATTGAGCTCTTTCAATGCGTATTGACTTTAGAGTCAAGTAATCTGCATTTAGTAAAACTGAGTTAGCCATGAGGAATATGAAAAAAATGTTGGCGCACCTTGTTTAAATTCTCGTGACTGAGCAGCTTTTTCTCTCATAATGTTGCAGTTGTTTGTGCCTTTTTGTTGTGCTGGTAATGTTCATTGATTCCTGAACTAGGAATTTGTTTTGTTGTGCCATCATGGTGAGACAGGGTATGTGTTTCAGTCTTCCTAGTCTAGATGATCCATTCAATGACCGACATGGTAAGGACGGTTTGAGTAAAAATATCAAAAATGAGAAGAGCACTAAAAGGAAAGGAGCTTCAGAAAGGAATGATAATGGGGCTGATCCTGTACTAAATATGGCAAATAATGCAAAACGTCCCAAGAAGGAGCAGGAGAGAGACCTAACTTCTGATGGTAAGCCTATGAAAAGATGTAATACAGATAGTAAGGTGATTAAGAAGAGCGATTCTCGAGGCCAACAGGGTCAGGCTTGGGAGAACTCATGTTCCTCTAAGTTTCTTACGTTGTGCTTGAAGACATTGGAGGGTGCATTGTGGCATGAAAATGCTCAGAATGGTGACATGATCAACCCTTTGTTTGTTAATGCCTGGGGAATCGAATTCTGGAAACTTTATGCATCTGGTAAAGACATTCTAGAGACAAGTGGTGTTTGTTCTTCGGCTGAACAAATTGCCTGGATTGTGTCTCTCGCTGCTGATTCTTTTGCAAGGAAGGAGAAAGAAGGTCTATCCTTAACCAGTCCTTTCCTTTTATATCTTGTGCCAACAGCTGAGAAAGCTGCTGAGGTGAGCGTTTTTTCCTTTCATTTACTTCTGCTCAAGTTTAATTTACTTTCTTTTCCCTGCTTGAAACAACAACAGACAAGTTAATATTTTTAACTGTCTGTTTGTAAACTTTCATGAAATCAGGCTGGAATTGCAGCTAGGTTTTTCTCGAATGGTCATATGAAATATCTTCTTACATTCTGTGATTATACTTCGCTGATTAATTGTTAGAAAATTAGAAGCTGCAGATTACACCAATTCTCATTTCCTGATGTTGAATGTTCCTTCATGGTTAGGTACGTGCTATTTGCAAGCCCTTGAAGGCTCTTGGTATACATACTGTGAGTATACATCGTGGCGCCTCCATAGATCATCAAATTCACGGGTACTTTTTTCCCTTAACATGGTCTTGAAATTTCTAGGCCTATTTGAAAGTTATGCTGTATCACAAAATCCAATTCAATGTATGAAATTGAATGTCAATATACGTGTATATTGAAGAAGAATTCTGTTCTTCCGTTGTATTGAAAATTTATATTTTTTAACAGGTTGACAAGCTGTGAGCCTGAGTTTCTTGTGTCAACACCTGAGAGGCTTTTGGAGCTTATTAGCTTGAAGGCCATTGACATATCTCAAACGTCCTTGCTGGTACAAAGTCCACTTCTATCATTTTCTACCCCCAAACTGACTCCCAAATAAAAGAAGAAGAATAAAAGAGAAAGAAAATTTTGCTCTTGGTGGTTCTTCTCATAAAAGCTTTTATGTTGCATGTCATGAGGAAATTTCTGATCTTCTCGGTTATTATGCATACTTCACTCAAGTATTTGCCGCTTGGTCTCTGGTATATGTGTATTTGCTGTTTCTTCCTCTTCATGGAAGTTGAATATATCCTTGCAGTCTTTCAACTACAAGTTGCCTTAATTTTCTTGTACTTTTTATTTATTTATAGAAATTACTCTCTTCCCTCTTGAGCAGGTTGTTGATGGATTCAGCAATCTTTCTGAAGGCACTTATCTTGATATGATCAAATCTGTGAGGCAATTCATTTCTGGAAACCCTCGGACAGTGGTTTTCAATGATTGCCTTGGTGAACTTTTGAATGGACCTATTGAAAGATTGTCTCTTAATAATACCATCACTTCATGCATCGTCCAGTCTGCAAATGTCTGCACCTTGGAAGAAGAAAAGCTATCGAAGGTTTGTGCAGCTTAATGTTTGAACGTCTCTTGCATGAGATGCTGCTTTTCTCTAGGACTTGTGAAGTGATTGTTTTAGGCATGCTGATATGCCAATGATAATGGTCCATTTTATATTTTTATGGTGCTCTTATGGTATACCATTTCAACTGCAATTACAATCGTAAAGGAGTGCTACGCCAAGGGGTGGAGTGTTGATAATAATGATAGCCTGTTTACAGGAGTTCCCAATTAGGAGTCGATCACTTTGCTAGGACAAGGAAGAGGAAAGAAGGGAGGAATTTCAAGATCAAAGTTTGACATCCTTTGAAACATTTTTGTACTAATTTATTTGCTCAAATATACATATGATAGCAAAACATTGGCTTCTAAATGTCATCCATGTCATCTTTGCCTTTTCCATTTATTCTGATTAATCAAAGCCTTTGGCTATCTATAGAAGGAAATGCAAAGCTTTTGCTTTTGTGGTCTTCTTCTAGAAACGGGCTAGGTTGGTTTTCTTCACTGATCCATTATGTCAGTACCTTTACTTCAAGTTTCAGCAACCGCATCTCTCTCTCTCTCTCTCTCCCTTGCCCCCTCCTTCACGCCTTAGCTAGAGGAAAAGAAACTGTAGAGGCAATGTTAAGGTATACAAAGACCATGAAGCTGAGTTTGTGGAGAAATGCCTGCACTCTGCCCGACTAATGACAAATATTATTTCAGTTTCCAGGATGACGTGTTATTTTATTGTTTGAAAGATGCTAGGATGGAAATGTGATATCTAGATCTTAATCTATCGTCTGGTGAAAATTGCATTCCTCTTGGTACTAAACCTGAGTGCAGTGTTTGGAGATTCCAATTGTTGGTTCTTGCTTGTGGCGGTAAACCTAGCAATCAGCTTAGGAAAGTATTGTATGCTGTTGGGAGTGATAACAAGCTTGAAAAATTAGTTGGAGCAACTTGAAGTGAAAGGTTATTTAATCTCAAGCCATCTAATATGTGTAACATCAGAATTTGAGGAAAGGTAAGTTGACATGCCCTTTGGCTAATTGGCCTTGAGTGCATATTTCTATGTCTTGAGGGTTTTCCATCGTGTGGATGGAGACTAATGATTTCCGCGCTAACAACTGACTAATGTGTAAACAAACGAAGCCTGGTCTTTAACTAAACTCTATTTTTTATTTAAGTAAGCTCTGCATGTCAATTAATGTAGAGTTCTATGGGCATGTCAATTAATGTAGAGTTCTATGGATCTTTTCTTAGTTTGGCTTTATGTGAATTCTGGCAGCAAGGGGAAGCCCGTAATTCTGGTTGTGTCAATCGAGCAACTCGTGACCACTGATATAGGACACTTTGAGGTTGTAATATTGCCCGACTTTGTGTCGTCGATTGATAATTATGTCAGTGTTTTGACAAGAATGACTCTTAACTCTGTCAATGGGATTTTTCACAGAAGAAAATGCACTGAATTGCGGAACCATTGATCGAAATGCTCTAGCAGTGTCATCAAGTTGCACCTGAAACCTCGAGAGACTTGGCACTCGTCTTCAAGAATGGATGAGCAGAATAAGTTCCAGCTTTCAAACCTTTATATACTGTCATATCATGCTTTCATTTGCTGCTTGATGAGTTGAGAAGAACATCATATTACGGTTTTTTGGGGGAGGGGGGGGGGTCGGGTTCATGCAAGGCTCACCATTAAAACTGTAAATTTTACGGCCAATTGTGTAAGATTTTTACATTTTATTATTTGCTGCAGCGCGTTTCTAATTTAATTTGATACCAAGTTGGTGAAATGTGTTCTCACAGGAATTATTTATTCTTGTGAATTCTTCTATTGTTCTCCTTGAAACGGTTCGGCTTTTCTTTTAGTGCGCTTATTGAACGAGTAAAAAAGGGAAAATGAGTGAAACAAATTGGGGCAATAGCACTGAGTTGTGCAGGTAATTGAGAAGTGAAACTCATGAATGAATACGAGCTAATAAAAGGAGCCGGATGGTTTGGTGAAGTGACCAAAAACTCCAACACGAGCGATAAATCTTAGCCTTTAAAAACCCTTGAAGCGCACCTTAAAAAGGCTTATCTTAGTCGTGCGTGGTGTGACCGGATATAATAGTATTTACTAACACTAAAGTACATCAGAACTAAACTACATCATAATATCGATAGTACAGTTCAGGGGCCTCTTGCATGTCAGGCTAGTAAATTATCAGAAAAATTTATTTCTATAAAATAAATGTCCAGAACAAAAAAAAAAAGTTTATGCTACAATTAACAATATTTGCTTGCTTAATTAAGTCCGTCCACCGCTCCTGCACTCTAAAATGCAAGACTTGCGGCTCCATCTTCCGCTTTCCACATCTTGAGGATCACCAATCTCTATTCGCAGGCAAATGCCGAGGCAACGGTGAAGTTCCAACCAACGCCAAAATCGACGGCGGAGCTGGAACTGGAGCTACAGCAGTGAATGCTGAGCATCCGCGCAGCTAGCGGCATGGTGTCGCCGCTGCTGCAGATGCCTCCTCCTCCACTGGTGGATTGTCTCGGTTCATATTTTCTCTATCGTCTCTGTTAGTTTTTTTTTTTCGGTGTTCTTGTCGAAGCTGCGACTTTTGCCACCATCACCGTCTTCATCTCCATCTCCAGCTTCTGAATAAGGCTTATGATGATTTTTTCTTGTTCTAGATAAACAGAATCTTGTATGTCAATGTAGTCCGACTTTCAATGCACGCGTGATGTTACTTTTTTTTTTGTCATTATTTGAGCAAGTCATAAATTTTCAAAATTAAAAATAAATTAATTTTAAAAAAATTCACGTCGGTACCAGCCATCCGCCACCCACCCATGTTACGCAGAATGGCCGGTATCTATAGAAGCGATTTCAAATTAAAATCGGATAGAATAACTTGGCACAATTAAGTGAAATCCACTAAAAGTAACCACTCTCTCTTTGCTCCATAGGATTCTCTCATCTTTTCATATTTACATAGCTTTCTTCTTGAAACTCCTTCGCAAAGGATAAGGCTTAAAATAGATCAAGAAGTTGTTCTTCCAGAAAACCTTTGTGGCGCGGATAGACCAATGGTAGAGGAACAGAGAAGGGTGGCCTTGAGTTAACGGATCTCACGTCATTATGTTACAATGAAATTGATTTTCGCCTCTTCTCATTTCACTGCTTTGCAGCTGACATTGCTCTCTCTTCCTCTCAAACAACTTTACGCTCCATAGCAATAATGGCTATTACGTTACATGAACACATTCTATCCCACTCTGGAGCATTTGATAGATTCATAATTACGACAATCTTGATGGTGTTGCAGTGAATTCCGATGAATGCTTAATGACGAGGATGCAAGAAATGTCGCTAGACTACCATTTCACCGTGGAACAGGAAGTGGGCTCTGCAACCTATGCCTTCTTCGGCTTCAACGGTGTGTTCATCATTTTTTTTCTAGCATTATGTCACCTCTAAGAGAAATGCACGGCACTATTGTTGTCTGTATTGTTGGTTTTGGCATTAAGCTATTAGGTCGTAAGCTTCGAGATGTTTGGCTGCGCTATTAATTTAGGGACGGCAGGCATGTGGAGGATCTCAGCTCTGAATGAGGCCGGAGGATGGAAAGATCGAACAACCGTCGAGGACATGGATTTGGCCGTGCGGGCTAGTCTCAAAGGATGGAAATTTGTCTATGTCCATGACCTCAAGGTGCCATTTCACCCGTAATTAAATTGTGGAGATCATCTAGAAAATTTTAACGGTTTACTAAGGAAGGGACAATAAGTACAATTAGTACAACTGAACATAACAAAAGTTCTCAGTAAAACTTTTACAAGAAGGATCTAATAGAGTCAGGTCTTTCATATGGGGAAGTGAAAAATAGTGGATGAGTGACTCGCCATTAATGGGATTTATCAATGCAATCCAATTTGTACAGAAAACCATACTGAAATTGGAGAGGTTCTGGTATATTGGCACAAGAAAAGAATGAGAGAGCAATGATTTCAAATTGTCCATCTGGTGGCTGTCACTGCACTCTATGCTGGGCCACAATGAGCGACCTGCTCACTGCTTGAACGAGCAAACATATGCATCTGGGGAGTGTTTTCCAAGCAAATTCTATTACTGTCACAACATAAACCATGTGCATCTTTCACACTTTCTTTTGCTGTCCTTTTTTGGACCACGCTGTTATATCTACATCTATCATTCAATTATCCCCGTACAAGGAACTTTAACCATATTCATTTACAGCTCATTTTGTCGGTTCAGCGCAAGTCGTCCGCTAATTTTGTCTTAAGTTCACCACAAGATTATTATTGTGGTTTATTTTTCAACTGCAGGTGAAGAGTGAATTGCCGAGTACGTTCAGGGCATACCGCTACCAGCAGCATCGGTGGTCTTGTGGCCCCGCCAATCTCTTCCGGAAAATGGCGGTGGAAATCATCAGGAACGAGGTTAAATTTTACGCACCTCCCTTAATTTTGATCCAAGGGTTCACCATGAATAACTTAATAAGACTTACTGTTTCTTTTTCTTTTCTGCTTTCGCAGAATGTGTCCATGTGGAAGAAGTTCTACGTGATATACAGCTTTTTCTTCGTCCGGAAGGTCGTGGCCCACGTCGTCACGTTCGTGTTCTATTGCATCGTCATGCCAGCGACCGTGCTGGTTCCAGAAGTAGAAGTCCCCAAATAGGGGGCTGTTTATATCCCCTGCGTTGTTACTCTCCTCAATTCAGTTGGTACTCCAAGATCACTACTGCCCATTGCCCTTCATCAATTTCGCGCATTATTACTAGATCCAAGTTCAGTGAAACCATCGGACAACTAAGATGCTAAAGGCTGCGAAAAACATCCCACAGTCGACTTTTCGTCCTTTACATCAGCTTATGATCGATTACTCCATCAATTAGAGAAATTGAGTTTGAGAACGAGATGTGTGTGCACAATTGTTGGCAGGTCACTTCATCTGCTGGTGTTCTGGGTCCTGTTCGAGAATGTGATGGCTCTGCACCGGACCAAGGCGACCTTCATTGGGCTGCTGGAGGTGGGTCGAGTGAACGAGTGGGTCGTCACCCAGAAATTAGGCGACGCCCTCAAGACGAATTCTGGTAAAGCTCACAGAAGGCTATGCATTTGGATCGGACAAAGGTGATAACTTCACTGGCCATATCACGCCAAGAGCCAAACCCATTTCTGTACATGTTTGAGTAACACTAGATTCATAATGCATTTATCTTGTTCTTGGTGATGAACAGAGTCCATTTGCTGGAGCTTTGTGTTGGTGCCTATCTTTTCATCTGTGGATGCTATGACTTAGCTCACGGCAAGAATCGTTTCTTCGTCTACCTTTTCCTTCAGTCCTTTGCCTTCTTTGTTGCTGGGATTGGTTATGTGGGCACGTTTGTTCCCACTTCTTAGTATTAGCACACATAATAAATATAAGATATGACAAAGATATCATCAGTAAGTTCCAGCTTCAAATGTATTAATAATAATATTGTTATTACTATTGTTATTGTTTTCACTCACATAGACTCAACTTGGTGTATTCTGATGTGATTAATACAAGGAACACTTCGATTCCATCCTTTCGTGTAGGGGCACAAGTATGCTGCTATTTTTTTATTTTTTTTGGTGACCCAGGGAACCTCCGCACGGCCGGCAGCCAAAGAGTAAACTCTGGGGTGACACGTAAACGGGAGGACCCACCACTCCCGGCGTCACACTTAAGACCTCAAGCGACCGTGAGAGGATTCGAACCCCTCCCCTTCGTGGGGGAGAGAGCCCAAACCATTGCGGCCACCAAGGCAGTGGTTAAAAAAAAAAAAAGCAATTTAAATTATAGTTACGGTACCATTAGTTTTACTGAAATTATATACAAGAAACTTCAAAACACTTTTAGCGCAAACCATCTTTGTCGGGTGTTGATTCATTAACGCTTTCGTCAAATATCAAATTGCTGACATGGCAAAAATTGGAATTCGGTTCTAACGCGATGCTTAGCCGATGCAAGATTAACAGCACGACAATAAGAATTTATAGAAAAGTAAGCTGTTTCTCGGAAAGTGTCGATGAAATATCTTTCAAACTATGAATCCATGAGTTAATCCACAAAGGTTGTGAAGGGTTCTTTCTTGATTCTTGGACTGTAAAAGTAAATGATAAGGGACTAAAAATGCTGAGACAGGAACAAGAAATCGAAGAAGTGATATTCTTTGATTGATTGTCAGCCCCTTCTACAAATTTGAATTCAAGTAATTATACTACTAACATAGTTAACAGCAGCTCAAAAAGAAATTAAACACAACCTTCATGCATCTTACAATTCAGTGACCTCTACGTACAAACAGTCGTTCATAAGTAATCGACTTCACTACTCTGACGGTTATGCTCCCACTGCTTCTCCGATCGTGTTGGTTCCACTATTCCGACAGTTATGCCTTTTCCACTTCTCCACGCCAGCTGCTTACGAACTTCTTGGCTGCACGTTTCGACACATATGAATTTCTTCCTGTACGAAGATCTTTCTGACGCATCTGAAGTTGCTGGCTAAATCATATGGATCCAGTTACATTGTTTTGCCAATGATTACGTCCGTGGTGGCCTTTTGTCGCTTGAATGCAGCTTCCCTCATGGACATTTACTCTTGAACTTAAGCCATTTTCATTTATATCTTCCGTCATCTAAATGAGTTTGTATTTGCTTCTCCTGACGGTTGGTCGAGTAACAAAAATATTGTATTTTCTGGTACATCATTATGGATTGGATTAGTCTTTCTGGTGGGTATCCTTAATTCTCTCATCTCTTGAACCTATTTGGTCCAGATCCAAAAATGAAATGACCCCTCCCGCGAATTCTTTCGGGTTGTGAGACACATTCAAATTCAATAGAAGTCCTCAAAATGGAACTAAAGAAAATAAAAAAATTATGGGGGTCAAACTAACTTTCTTGAATAACAAACAAACTTCTTAAATTTAAATTAATAAAATTAAAATAATAATTAAATAATAGAAATAAATTCAATTTCAATATAAATAATAATTTCAATATAAATAATATTGAAATTCTAATAATCAATCGACTGAAGTTGCCAGCCGTCCTTATCTACACTTAGCCAATCTTTTCTTCCAGCGCTCAATCTCATCTAGTCTGATATGATGGTCAAGGACTTGGTCATATTTTGTCAACACTAGTTAATTGGAAAGCATAGAAAGAGTTAATAGGCAATAAATTGGCATTAGAAATGACAATTGGGCAATTTCAAGTTGATGCCTCATTAGGTAAGTGTCACGGGCCGATCGATCTAGCGTTCCCTTCGAACCCGTGCGGCCTTAGCATTTTTCCCAAGCAACCTTTCCCACTCAACTCACAAGAATTCTAGAGAGAAAGCTCTAAATTCTATCACTCTTGTAGAATGAGATAGTTCAAAATGAGAGGAGGAGACCCCTATATATACAAGTAACTATATCCGTAGATCTCTCATCGATTTAATGGTGGAGATTGCATCTTCCCAACTACCATCTACCCGTATTAATTACATAGGTATATCCCCAATTATCAACTACTCGCATTAATTACATAGGTGTATAATTACCGTATTGCCCGCCCCTAGGAATATTCTAGAAGACTCAAGAAAACCCTAGAACTTAGGGATAACGGTTGAGTTGCTCCTTCCAAGGATCGGTCATGGCGTCGTTCAGGAACCCTCTTGAACTTCGTGTCTTCGAGCCATGACATAAGTCTCTACTTTTTACCAAGCCTGTCCATTACAAAAAAAACTGTAAAAAGAAATTATGACATCGTATGACGTCGACGACATTAATTTACCTAGTTATGATCAATTGATCATTTCCGAGGGAGAACAATAGAAGAAAAACTCAATTTTCAACTTGGATGTATTTACATCATCTAATACAGACAGTAAGGTGATTATGAAGAGCGATTCTCGAGGCCAACAAGGTCAGGCTTGGGGGAACTCATGTTTCCTCTAAGTTTCTTACGTTGTGCCTGAAGACATTGGAGGATGCGTTGTGGCATGAAAATGCTCAGAACGGTGACATGTATCAACCCTTTGTTTGTTAACGCCAGGGGAATCGAATTCTGGAAACTTTATGCATCTGGCAAAGACATTCTAGAGACAAGTGGTGTTTGTTCTTCGGCTGAACAAATTGCCTGGATTGTGTACATTGCTGCTGATTCTTTTGCAATGAAGGAGAAAGAAGGTCTGTCCTTAACCAGCCCTTTCCTTTTATATCTTGTGCCAACAGCTGAGAAAGATGCTGAGGTGAGTGTTTTTTCTTTCATTTACTTTCTGCTCAAGTTTAATTTACTTTCTTTTTCCTGCTTGAAACGACAACAGACAAGCCAATGTTATTAACTGTCTGTTCGTAACTCTCATGAAATCAGGCTGGAATTGCAGCTAGGTTTTTCTAAAAATGGTCATGTGAAATATCTTCTTATGTTCTGTGATTATACTTCACTGACTAATTGTTAGAAAATTAGAAGCTGCAGATTACACCAATTCTCATTTACTGATGTTGAATATACCTTCAAGTTTAGGTGCGTGCTATTTGCAAGCCCTTGAAGGATCTTGGTATACATACTGTGAGTATACATTGCGGCGCCTCTATAGATCATCAAATTCACAGGTACTTTTTTCCTTTAACATGGTCTCAAAATTTCTAGGCCTATGTGAAAGTTATGCTGTATCAGAAAATCCAATGTATGAAATTGAAGGTCAATATACGTGTATTGTGAAGAAGAGTTCTGTTCTTCCATTGCTCTATTGAAAATTATTTTTTTAAACAGGTTGACAAGCTGTGAACCTGAGTTTCTTGTGTTGACACCTGAGGGACTTTTGGAGCTTATTACCTTGAAGGCCATTGACATATCTCAGACGTCCTTGCTGGTACAAAGTCCACTTCTGTTATTCCCTACCCCCAAACCAATCCCCAAATAAAAGAAGAAGAAGAATAGAAGAGGAACAAAATTTTGCTCTTGGCGGTTCCTCTCATAAAAGCCTTATGTTGCATGTCATGAGGAACTTTCTCTGATCTTCTAGGTTATTATGCATACTTCACACAAGTTTTCGCTGCTTGATCTCTCGTATATTTGTATCTGTTGTTGCTTCCTCTTCATGAAAGTTGAATATATGATTGGAGTCCTTCAACTACTAGCTGCCTTCATTTTCTTGTCACATTTTTTTCTTTTAATTTTCTCTCTTCCCTCTTGAGCAGGTTGTTGATGGAGCTAGAACTCTTTCTGAAGGCGATCATCTTGATATGATCAAATCTGTGAGACAAGTCATTTCTGGAAATCCTCGAACAGTGGTTTTCAATGATTTCCCTAGTTTCTGTCTGTGCCCTGCAACTCTGCAAAATCTTCTGAATGGACCTATTGAAAGATTGTCGCTTAATGATTCCATCACCAGTCTTGGTTTGTGCATCGTCCAGTCTGCAAATGTCTGCACCTCAGAAGAAGAAAAGCTATTGAAGGTTTGTGCAGCTTAATGTTCGAACATCTTTTGCATGAGATGCTGCTTTTCTCTAGGACTTGTGAAGTGATTGTTTTAGAAAGTCATACTGATTTGTTGTGTACGTTTGATATATGCCAATGATAATGGTGCAATTACTAATGTAAAGGAGTGCTACACCTACGGGTGGAGTGTTGATAATAATGATAGCTTGTTTACGGGTAGTTCTCAAATTAGGAGTGGATCATTTTGCTAGCAAAAGGAAAAAAAAAGAAGAGAGGAATTTCAAGATCAAAGTTTGAGATCCTTTGAAACATTTTGGTACTAATTTATTTGCTGGAGTTTCCATTTGATGGCAAAGTATTGGCTACTAAATGTCATCTGTGTCGTCTTTCCTTTTTCAGTTTATTCCGATGAATACAAGCCTTTGCTATCTATAGAAGGAAATGCAGAGCTTTTGCTTTTGCGTTCTTCATCTAGAAACGGGCTAGGTCATCTAAGTTTTCTTCGCTGATCCATTATGTCAGCACCTTTACCTTGAGTTTCTGCAACAACATCTCCCCTCCCTCCCTTTCCCCCTCCCTCACACCTTAGCTAGAGGAAAAGAAATTGGAGCGGCATTGTTAAGGTATTCAATGACTATGAAGCGGATTTTGCGGAGAACTGCCTGCACTCCAGTCATGACTTATGACATATAATTTCAGTTTCCAGGATGACGTGTTGCTTTGTTTTTTGAAAGATGCTAGGATGGAAATGTGATATCTAGATCTTAGTCAATTGTTGGATCTTGCTTGTGGCAGTAAACCTAGCAGTCAGCTTAGAAAAGTATTGTGTGCTGTTGGGAATGATAACTCCCTTGAAAAATTAGTTGGAGCACTTGAAGTGAAAGGTTATTTGATCTTGAGCCATCTAATCTGTGGAACATCAGAATCTGAAGAAAGGTAAGTTTACATGCCCTTTGGCAAATTTCCCTTGAGTGCATGCTTTCTATGGCATGAGTATTTGCCATCGTGCGGATGAACACTAATGCTTTCCGTGCTAAGAACTGACTAATGTGTAAACAAACAAAGCCTATCTCTCTCTCTCTCTCTCTCTCTCTCTCTCTCTCTCTCTCTGTGGATCTCAACTTGGGTTTTTGTTCTAGTGGGTGTTGTTGTGATCAGGGGTCACATGGGTCTCAGCTTTTCTTTTGGCAATCCTGTGTTATCATGCAAAATTTACGTTCACTTCTTCTATAAGGGCTTGCGTTTACTTTCTTTGCCTTTTGTTCCCGCTTACTCCACTCCCTCTACCAGTCCAGCTCTTGCCCATTTGTCCAAACGTAACTCAGAAGCAAAAATCACTCCAGCTTCACCACCACAAAGCCAAAAAAAGAGAGGAGAAAATAGGAAAACAGCAACGTTTTGGCGGTATGGAATCCAGCATTTCATTATATAAGTGCTGACATACTTCACCATTCTCTTCGTCCATCAAAGTATATCCTGCTTCTTTGCGCTCTCTCCCTGAGCAGCTCATATATATTGTGATGGACCGCCTCTCATCAATGCCGATATTTTCAGTCCCAGATGACATCTTGGGCCAAATCAGGCTGGTCTGGCAACAGACTAGAGAACCTCTGATAGTTCCATTGCTGAAGGTCTTGGTGGTGGTGTGCTTGGCGATGTCCACAATGCTGTTTGTGGAGAGGGTTTACATGGGGATCGTTATCTTCTTCATCAAGCTGCTTCAGTGGCGACCCGAGAAGCAGTACAAGTGGGAGGCGATGGGGGAGGACATCGAGGCTGGAAGCTTGGCTTATCCCATGGTGCTAGTGCAAATCCCCATGTACAACGAGAAAGAGGTACGTGACATTCTTTTTCGTTGGATCTCTTTGTTTTCTTCTTGTAATGATTCAACCTTTCCTGATAGATTTTCTGATGTGTGTCGATAAAGAGATGTTCTTTTCATGCAAATTTAAGGCCTTGAAGCCTTGTTGCTTTCCAATCTCTCCATGCATACATGGTTAATGCTTGTTCTCCAAAAGAAATTATTTAAGGCCATAATGTAGCTGGTTATTAGAGTCTGGTTTAAATGGTTTTTTTTACTGATTAATAGTTGGTTTTCTTGGCAGGTTTACCAGCTATCCATTGGAGCTGCATGTGGGCTTTCATGGCCGGCTGATCGGATCATAATACAAGTTCTCGATGATTCGACGGACCCGGCAATTAAGGTTCTGCTAGGCTAATAAGCAACTCATTCTTACGTCGACCGCTGTTCCTATTGTCTTTTGGGTCTATTCGAGCACGTATGTTGACCAGTTATCCTACTAGAATGTTCCCAGAAAGGCTTAAGAGACTTCACAAAATGTGTCATTTCATATGGCCCTGGTCCTTCCTCTTGATGTATTGCACATTTACCTCAAAATTGCCTCTATTCCCAAGGAATGGCAAAGAAAGAGTCATCATGGCTTAAAGAGATGAAAGATCATTGAAGTTTCTTTCCTCTGCTGATCCTGCATGGGCCCCAAAAAGTTGATCTAAATTAGAACCTGAAATTATATCGTCGATCTACTTTGCCAAAAGCTAAATTATGCCTTTCGCTATTCATTGAGATCTGAATTTTGATTTTCGCATTTTTGGTTATACTAAAAATCGTGCAGGAGTTAAAGAAACTAGAGTGCCAAAGATGGGCGAGCAAAGGCATCAACATAAAGTATGAGATTCGAGACAACAGGAAAGGGTACAAAGCCGGGGCACTCAAAGAAGGCATGAAGCACAGCTATGTCAAACAATGCGACTACGTGGCCATCTTCGATGCCGATTTCCAACCTGAACCCGATTTTCTGTGGCGGACCATACCTTTCTTAGTCCACAACCCCGAAATCGGGCTTGTCCAAGCTCGGTGGAAGTTCGGTAAGTTACACATTCTCTTCTTTCTTGATGTCTCTTGCCCATGGATGCCTATGTATGTACATGAATGTAGTTGGTGATTTATGCATTGGAAGTAACACTGATGTCGTAGCCATCATCACTGATTATCAAAGAAGAGATGTTTTATGTAAAAGATACCTTTGAAGCAAATATAGTCAATAACAGGAAAAAGCAGACCTTCAAGACAGCATGATTGAGAAGTTGTTCTTCTAGATGAAGCTTTTGGCACGGATAGACCAATGGTAGAGGAACAGAGAAGGATAGCCTAGAGTTAACAGATCTCACGTCATTATGCTAGAGTGAAAACGATTTTTGCCTCTTCTCATTTCCCTGCTTTGCAGCTGACAGTGCTCTCTTCTTCCTCTCAAACATCTTTATGATCAATAACGATAATGGCTGTTACATTACATGAATACATTTCATCCAACTCTGGGACATTTGATGGATTCATAATGGCGACATTATTCTTGATGGTGTTGCAGTGAACTCTGATGAATGCTTGATGACGAGGATGCAAGAAATGTCACTAGACTACCATTTCACTGTGGAACAGGAAGTGGGCTCTGCAACTTATGCCTTCTTTGGCTTTAACGGTTAGTTCATCATTTTCTTGTTAGCATTATGTTACCTCTAATAGAAACGCATGGCGCTATTGTTGTTTGTATTGTTGGTTTCGGTATTAAGCTACTTGGTCTTAAGTTTGGAGATGTTTGACCAAGCCACTAATCCAGGGACGGCGGGCGTGTGGAGGATCTCTGCTCTGAACGAGGCCGGAGGATGGAAAGACCGAACAACCGTTGAGGACATGGATTTGGCTGTGCGGGCTAGTCTCAAAGGATGGAAATTCGTCTATGTCAGTGACCTCAAGGTGCCATTTTGCCCGTAGTTAAGCATTCAATGGGGAGATCATCCAGAAAATTTTAGCGGCTTACCAAGGAAAAGACAATTAGTACAATTAGTATCACTAAACATAACAAAAGTTCTCAGTAAAAATTTCACAAGGAGCTAATAGGGTCAGGTTTTTCAGTTGGGGAAGTGAAAAACAGTGGATGAGTGACCTGCTATTAATGGGATTTGTCATTGCAATCCAATTTGTCCAGAAAACCATACTGAAATTGGAGAAGTTCTGGTATGTTGGCACAAGAAAAGGCATGAAAGAGTAATGATTTTGCATTGTCCATCTGGTGGCTGTACTGCACTCTAAGCTGGGCCACAATGAGTGACCTGGTCACTGCTTGAACAAGCAAACCAAATGCATCTGGGGAGTGTTTTCCAAGCAAAATTCTATTGCTGTCATAACAAAAACCATGGGCATCTTCCTCACTTTCTTCTACTTACCTTTTCTGGACCACACCGTTCTGTCTACATCTATCATTCAGATATCCCCACATGAGGAACTTAAACCAAGATCATTTACAGTTAATTTTGTCTGTTCAGTGCAAGTCATCCGCTAATTTTTCGACCGCAGGTGAAGAGCGAATTGCCAAGTACGTTCAGGGCATACCGCTACCAGCAGCATCGGTGGTCTTGTGGCCCCGCCAATCTCTTCCGGAAAATGGCGATGGAAATCATCAGGAACAAGGTTAAATTTTACACCCCTTCCTTAATCTTTTGATCACAGGGTTCACTATGAATAACTTAACAAAACTTGCTGCTTTTTTCTTCTTTTCTGCTTTCACAGAAAGTGTCCATGTGGAAGAAGTTCTACGTGATATATAGCTTTTTCTTCGTCCGGAAGATCGTGGCCCACGTCGTCACATTCGTGTTCTATTGCATCATCATGCCAGCGACCGTGCTGGTTCCGGAAGTAGAAGTACCCAAATGGGGGGCTGTCTATATCCCCTGCACTGTTACTCTCCTCAATTCAGTTGGCACTCCAAGGTCACTACTATACCCACAGCCCTTCATTGATTTCGCGCATTAGTATTAGATCCTAGCTGGAGGCTGCGAAAAACATCCCACCATCGACTTTGCGGCCTTTACATCAGCGCACGATCATTATTCCATCAGTCAGAGAAAAATCAAGCTCGAGAACTTGACAGGTGTGCACGGTATGTATTGGCAGGTCACTTCATCTGCTGGTGTTCTGGGTCCTGTTCGAGAACGTGATGGCTCTGCACCGGACCAAGGCGACCTTCATCGGGCTGCTGGAGGCGGGCCGAGTGAACGAGTGGGTCGTCACCCAGAAACTAGGCGATGCCTTCAAGGCGAAGCCAGGGAAAGCTCACAGGAGGCTTCGCGTATGGATCGGACAAAGGTGATTGATGAACTTTTCACCAGCCATATCACCACCCCAGAGAGCCAAAACCCAATTTATATATGCATCAGCACATGTTTTGAGTAACACTAGATTCATTATGCAAATCATTCATCTTGTTCTTGGTGATGAAACAGAGTCCATGCCCTGGAGCTTTGCGTCGGCGCCTACCTCTTCGTCTGTGGATGCTACGACGTGGCTCACGGCAATAACCGCTACTTCCTCTACCTCTTCCTGCAGTCCTTCGCCTTCTTCGTTGCTGGGATTGGCTATGTGGGCACGTTCGTTCCCATCTCTTAGTCCTTCGCCATCGCCGCCGCCGCCGCCGCCCCGCCGCCATCATTATAATTATAATTGTTGTTTTCTGATGTGGTTAATGCGAGGAAGGGACACTTCGGTTCCATTCTTTTGGGTAGTGCACAAGGATGCTGCTACTGTACTCTGCTTGATCTATGAAGGCAAATTAAATCACTGTTGTTGCTGTCGCGATCAAAGGCTTTTGGGTCGAGTCTGGCTGTCATGGCCGATTCATTAAGTCATTCGAGTTAACGTTTTCGTCAAGTATCATCGGTACGCAATTCTAATATGATTAGGCCGGCGTCGTATTAACAACAAAATAAGTACGTTTTTCAAGAAAAGCAAAGCTAATTGGAAAGCACAGAAGAGTTAATAACAATAAAAACTATCCCTAGAGATGATAATTGAGCAAGCCCCAGCTGAATCTGAACCGTGAGGTGAGTCTTAACTTTGTTACCATGCCTATCCATAACAAAAAACCTATAGAGTATTTATGACATCATATGACATCACTGAAATCAATTTGTCTAAACATGATTAATTGATTAATTTCTTTGATTATTTTTGCTAAGGGATATCATAAAAGAACAACTCATAGTTTTCAATTTGGATATATGATATTAACGTGGAAAAAGTTATTATATCATTATAGTTTACATAAATTTTGCGATTCCCAAATAGGTCAATCTTTCGATTATGGTATGAAAAATTTAAAGCGAGCAAGCTATTTCTTTGAGCATCACTCAATCGAATTGATATGTGAAATTGGGCTTTAATGGCTTGTCAAGTTAAAATGCGAGTAGGTTGTGTTTTATATTAAGGTCATAGATCAATTCAAATGGACTAGAAAAATTAAATCTTATTCGATCTTAAATTAAGCGGATCTAATATCTAATACGTCTCACTTGAACTCCCGTTAATCATCAAAAATAATATTTCGTTTTTAATTGGTTGCTGTTTTGATTATAAAATCCTAAAATTAAAAAAAAAAAAAAAATCACAAAATCAAAGCCCGGTTTCTCAAACCGACTTGCGTAGCTCGTAAAAACATATTCCGAGCATCGAAACGGGGATTTGGCACTCGCCGTTTTGGCAGGAGATAGAACGCGCGGCTTTCGGACGCCTACTTCTCCGGCTCGCCGCCGCCGCCGCCTCGTCAATCTTCCGCTTCCGCTTCCGCTCCGACGTGCAGCAGCTTCGCGGAGCTCCAGGTATTCGATTCGATTACTCTCAGGCTTCTGCTTCCTCATCCACTGTTTTTTGATTACTGGCGGAATTGAGCTTCGGGACAGTTTCGCATTGAATGTGATCGAGGCTTGAACGACGGAAGCTTGATAGGCGATACGAGGCGCTTTAGGGTTCGTTGGGTTTCGATTGTGTTTCCTCGATCTTTGCCCTCTCGCTAGCATGTGTACTGGAAATTTCACCGTCGCGACGTGCCTTCCTGCATCCGTTTTGATTGTTTTTTCAGTATTCATATGATGTCTAACAAGCGCGAGGTTTCTGAATTTTACTCTTTTTTTTTTTTTTGGTTGGGGTCGTGCAGTTTATATTGTTTTGGACGAATTTGTAGTGCTGCGGGAGGAGTGAAGTAGGAGCCGATGCTTTCCGGAGTCAAATTCATTCCTCGGGACCAGATTGATGAGGTCTTGCCTCTCTACCCTTTCGATTTCTTTCTCTTGATCTTTGAGTTTTGGTGTTTTGTGCCTACAAGGAGACTGATTGTTTACCGTTGTCCTTTATTTTATTGGCATTTTGTACCAGAGGCAAGGTGAAAACTCGGATTCTGCAGCACAGGGTCGGAGGAGATCCGGCAGTAGGAAGGAGAAATACAGTAGGAAGAAGAAAGGTTCTCGATATGAGAGTTCAGATGATGAAGAGCTTGAGCAGATAAGGAAGGCACCCAGGAGGAAGAAATGGTACTCCTCCGAGGAGTATTCGTCTTCTCGTTCGAGTGGAAGCGGCGATGACGACTCCCCACGAGATGAGAGAAGGCGCCGTGACCGTAGCAAGAATGGTGGGTCTAAGAGAAGGAAGAGGAAAAGCAAAAGTGGTAGGAAGACTTCTGAGGATCTTTCTTCTTCGTCAGGTTCTGAAAAATCTGATAACTTTGAGGGTGATGCTAGGAAAGAGAAACATCGGAAGGGTGGTAAGAAAGATGGACGGAAGAGAGGCAAGGAAGGAGCTCATCAGAACCCAGTTGAGGGTGATTTTGATGACCAGAAAATTGTGAGGAGAGAAATGGGGTTAGAGTGGATGCTGAGGCCTGAACAAAAGACTGAGAGAAGCCCACCAATAACTGTTAATAAAGTGCCGTTGGAAACTGCAAATGAAGAGGTACCTAAAATAGATTCTTACTCTTCTACATTTCTTAAGAAAAAAATCTTTCAAAACTTTCTATTGAGATGCCAAATAGATCCACATGGCTGCCTAAATTGAGGGATAAGCTGGGTTGCCTCATCTTTAGAACTTAGCTATCTGCATTTCCACCATAATATTGCAAAATTTGTATTCATCATTTTCTTCAACCTGACCATAATCCATATTCGACATCTCTTAAACAATGCCCTTAACATGTAATGCTCAAATTACATGTGAAACATTGAATGTGAAGGCACCACATCCAACAGATAACCAGAGACTAGAGCACAATACCACAAAAATAGACAGAATAACAATTTGACGGGTTATAAAGAATTGCACTCTGGCTTGTGCTTGTTACCGTTATCCTGTGCTTTGATACCATTTAATTTTACTGTTTTCCAAATTAATGCTAGGAAATGGGCCACTGCATCTGTCCAACCTAACTTTATAGAATTTCTGCCCTTTGTAATTCTATCGCTTTTGGTTTGTCTTGATGAGGGCAGAAATGACTTGATCATGAGAAGTTCTTTGTAAATGAGAATCATCAATTGGCTGGGTATAAGAATTTCATTTTAATTTCGGAATGAGCTTCAGTTTATTCTACAAGCAATTAAACATTCACTAGTGGGGGATGGTCCAGCATATTGCATTGCCTCTCCCTCCTTTTGCTCTCCTTTATTATTTTAGGAGATGGTTTTTTATTCTGATATTTGGGTGTTTTATAGATTGCAATCAGGCAATTCTATTTATTTTTGAGTTGGTTGTTCATTTAGATTCTATTCATTTTGCTATAATGAACCTGCGTATGCATGTTTATTTATCTGATGCATTTGTTCGGTTGTTACATGTGTATGCTGGTTAAACTTTTTATTTTTTAATGCATGCAATTTTGCTGCTCCACCAGTCAATGAAGGTGGATCCAAGGGAGTTAAATCCTTATCTAAAGAATAATGGAAGTGGTTATCCAGAAGAAGATAGACCAAAATCTGGTGGAGACCGGCTTATTCCTTCATCAGTTGTCGGAGATGGAGGTGCGAGTTGGAGGCTGAAAGCCTTAAAGCGAGCAAAAGAGCAGGCAGCTAGGGATGGACGAGATATTGAGGAGGTATCCACCTGTTGCAAGCATGCGTTTTAACTTTAGAAACAAGTTCTGGACTTCTCATCCAATTTCATTGTGCAGGTTGTGGGTGAACGCTGGGGGTCCCTGGGTCATCTGGCAGTTTCTGCTGCATCTCATAGAGCTGCTCCTTCTCGTGCTCATTTGGATTCTATAAGAAACAGAAGGAGAGGGTTAACGGAAGAGCAACAAACAGCTGGCCAGGATGAAGAAGATGGCACCACTAAGAAGGTATCTGCCATAAATGAAGAGCAGGATTGCTTTTCCTGTTCTTCTTTTCACTAGTATCTTTTTGAATTTTTAATTTGAATTACTAGTTATAAGAGCCCTTTGAAGCATGTTAAGAACAGTTTCATAATCTGTTTTCTGGGGATTATCAGAATACTCGAAACTATTTGAAGGATGTCTCTCTTCGTAATCCTGACATGCGGGTACCAAAAGTTGGTGACTCGTTATCATGGAGAAAGCGAAGAGATCAAGACCTATCTGCCAGGGATGCTGATGCCGAGCTTATCTCTTCCACCATGTCCAATTTAAACAAGTATTCTAATGATGGAAGCTTCATGCAAACAACTCTTGGTCAACAGAGAAATATATTGGGTGATTCTTCCTCTTCACAACCTGCACATTGCAGGAAAGAGGATATTTTAGAAGAAAATAGGCCTCGTGAAGCAATTACACAAGTGAATGAGGGGTTGAGTGCAAACCAGTTGGCTGCTAAGGCTTTGCAGCTTCGCATGAAAGGAAAGCATGAGGAAGCTGAAAAACTATTGGTTAGTCAACATTCCAAATTCTGATTGTGTATTTTCACTGTTAGCTCTTTTGACTGAAGGTTCCATGCGGTCTCTTCTCTTTCTCTGTTTGCTTTTTCATAACTACACTCATGCAACTTTTCATCTGTGGAGACAATTGCGCTGTAAAGGATGTAATGACTTGGGAGTCGACAGTTGCTTGCTTGATATTTATCATGTGAGCAGGGATGGGGAGAAATGTGAATGAGTTGTGTGTCTTGTGCCATGATTGTTTTACACGCAACACTTCTTTATGCTTGCTTCTTCTTTGAAACTGAATGTTGGAAACAATAACCAGGACTTAATTTGAATGAAAGCAGGCCTAGAGGCTCCTGCGTGTTTATTTTCCTAATTCACTAGCAAGGACTGTTTTATAATTAACATATAAGATTGACAGCTTTGGTCCATTATTTTTCTTTTCTTCTGTTGCCCAGTAACTTGAATTGTCGGATGCACAAGTATGAAGTTCTAGAGGACTTAGTCAATGGGTCGATAAAGGGATTAATGAACTTTGCATGGAGATCATCTATGATTTTTGTGTATGTACTGTGTAGTTAAAAGATAATTGCCTTTTGTGAATTTCCTCTTTCGCAAAGTCAATAGCCTGCAAGTCATTGCTATTCTCAGAAAGCCTGATGCATTTTTTCGAAGATAACCACATGTCAGTTTTTCTAATGATGAAAGTTGTAACTTGCAATATGGATGAGAAATTTTCTTGTTTTTCAGTCATTTAGGGGGATCCTGATGTTTAATGCTTTTCTGTACATTTCATTTGAGTTCCTGCAGTCAACCAAATCATTGTTGCCATCTTGATTTTATATTAGAGCAATCTTTAAGGTCGTTTATTATAGTGCAGTGTGATGAGTGGTAAACTATGACTGCATCTACTGATCTATACAATAAACATGCCTGAAGAGGGTGCTCAAAGGATTGCATTTCTTCTTGTTTCCAAATCAGACCAGTGGAGACTAACATGCATTTGTTTCGATTTTCCCTCTATGCCAGCAAGAAGTGGAGAACTTGAGAAATAAGCAGCTTACTAGCAATTCTTCACTTAAATCACAGAATGAGGGAGGCAAAAACAGGTGAGAGTTTATCATGCTTTTGTCTTCTCTTGTTTTGCTCTCATACTTCAAATTTGAGGTCCATCCCTGCTGTCTTTCTTCTATGATTGACTACCAAAGGAAAAGCAAAAGCAAAAAGTGGCTGATGAAATTAATGGGAGTGGGATTTTATTAGCTGAAGTGGAGAAAGAATTTCTTTGTCTTGCTGCCGCACCTTTCTTCCTCTTTTTCTTTGTGGATTTTTTTTTTTTTTTTTTTGTAAATCATATTTTGGATCATTTAATGTTGTCATTCATGTGTATGATACGTCTTTCCCTCTTTGATTTGTGTCCAGGAATGTCCTGTACGATGTGTCTCATCAGCGGAAGGTGGAGGATGATGCTGACAGGCATCTAGCTAAAACAATAATGCAAAATAGACGTTTTAGTACTTCAGGCCAAGCAGACGATGAATATGATTTTGATGGTCCCCCAAGGAAAAGGTCTCAGAAGAAAGGGGCTAGCAATGACCAGAAGTCCACCCAGAGTAGCATTTTGGCAAAGCGCATATTGACTCAGCAGGAGCGCTGCTTTTACTGCTTTGAGAATCCAAATAGACCAAGACACCTAGTTGCTTCAATTGCAAACTTTACATACTTGATGTTGCCACCACAGCAGCCTGTTGTGCCCGGCCATTGCTGCATAGTTACAACGCAGGTGTGCTTTCTTTTGCACTTTGATCTCAGTTTCTACATTTTGTTAAGATTTGGTGGTGCTTTCTATTACAATTAGGGGCTGTACATGTATTACCTGGAAATGCTGTTGCTCCTAATGGACAACGATTCATTTGTTAATATTGAGCACTAGATAGTAATCATTACTTTTTAGGATAGTCCTCAATGGAATTAAACTATTGTCGCCGGTCATCAAATACAAATTGAGGGCAGTTACCTCTAGGACTGGCTTTATCAGCATTTGGGCATAGTCAGAGTAATTCATTTCGTATTCCTGGTGCATTTATTGCTGGCGGTTATACCTCAAATTGCCTAAATCACTTCTCATGTATAATTCGCTTGTCAAGCTCTTTTGTTCGCAACAATCTTTTCAATTTTAGTCCTTACTGATAAATCAATTTTATTTCAGCATGAATCATCCACAAGAACTGTTGATGATAATGTGTGGGAAGAGATTCGGAATTTTAAGAAGTGCCTGATTATGATGTTTGCAAAGCAAGAGAAGGATCTTGTGTTTCTTGAGACGGTGATGGGTTTGGCACAACAACGACGCCATTGTTTGATCGAGTGCCTTCCGTTACCAAGAGAAGTCGCAAACGATGCTCCTCTTTACTTCAAAAAGGTAATTGACAATTGGCACGCTGCTTCTAAATATATCTGTAATGCTGTTTTGATGCTCTCTTTGTTTCTTTGCACTCGGTCCCTTTTGTATTTAGAAATCACAGATGCATAACTGGCTTAGAAATTCTTGTATTTGTAAATGACCCACTGCGTTGATGAATGAAGGCATCGGTCACATATAGTCATCCGATGGTATTTGAGATTGACTTGCATGTAAACCATACATATGCTCAGAGCCTTTCTGTCCATTTTCATTCAATCCTACTTCAGTTGGGTCTTGTGCTCGTGCTGATCCCGCTTAAAAGCTTGCACTTAATACGGATAAAATCGTGTTTCTTTGTTGCTGAGACATGGACTATAATCATCTGAATGCTTACTCTCATCCCTAACCATGGCTTTGTTTTAGGCAATCGATGAAGCTGAAGATGAGTGGAGCCAGCACAACGCCAAGAAACTCATTGACACTAGCGTGAAGGGATTGCGGGCTTCCATTCCAAAGGACTTCCCGTACTTCCACGTGGAGTTTGGCTTGAACAAGGGCTTCGTTCACGTGATTGATGACGAGAAGAATTTCAAGAGCAGCCTCGGCCTTGACGTGATCAGGGGGATGATGCGTCTGCCCGAGGAAGACATGCACCGGCGTCGTAGGTCCGAATCCATGGACACACAGAAGCAAGCGGTTGCGAGTTTCGTGCAAGATTGGGAACCATTTGACTGGACGAAACAGCTAGATTAGTTAATGTTCGCCCAGAGTTGTGTATCATCCGGATCAAGCTGAATAGTTATGTAGCTATGCAGCGTTCTTGTTCTTATTTGTATGATGCAGTATGAGGGAAAATTCAAATATCGTTCCTGCCAACAGCTAAAAAGATTGTTTAACAAAAACTGTTTCTCTTAATTGCTTAAGGTAAACCAAATACCGATTTTGGTTAGATGGGGTTCTCTACCTTTCGAATGGATTAAACTGAATATTGATGAGTCCTTGGACTCGGGGGTTTATTCAGAAACGAAAGGATGATTAGCTTGGTGGTGTTGTCGCATTTGTGAAGTAGTTCGACACAAGTGGAACTTTGGGTTTTGCTATTTAGACTCAACTTCATATAACTACTTGCTTTTCGTAAAATCATCATTAGATTGACCTTAAAGTTATCATTGGATCTTGTCAGTTCAAAATTCATAATTGATAATGCAAGTCCTATTTTACTTAAAAATATATGAGCTTAAAGTTATCATTGGATCTTATCAGTCAACATTCATAATTGATAATGCAAGTCCTATTTTACTTTAAAATATTTGAAAAGTGTTGCACTCTCACTTTGAGTTTTAAAATCAGCAAGCGCTCATATGTTAAATTCTTTTCATTACCTTATATGAAGAGTTATTTCATGTGCTTATCAGCTAATAAAATAAGGATTGTAAATATACGATTTAAATTTTTGTATTCGACTTTAACCATTTTTCCATACCAAAGAAAAAATTGATTACAACTAATTAGACTATTTGAAATTATAATTTCATTGTTTATTCTGTGAAAAATAAATGATTTAAAATTTTTTTCTAAAAATGATATTTTGTATTGTTTATAAAAATAAATAAATGAAAAATATTTTTCTTGTCCACAAAATATTTATACATATATTAGTAATCGATAATAAAAATATTTTTTATTAATTAATTATTTAAATGATGCAAGTGATTTTTCGTTAATTTAAAAAACAGATCTGATATCTATTATAACCAGTCCAAAGAGAAATTCGTCGTTCAATGGCGCGAACGACTTGTGCTGAAACACTGACGATGGCTCTGGACAAGTCCACGTTCGAAACCCTCGTCCCTTCGCGCTTCGTCACCTTCACATTCCCCGATCCTTCCTCTCCCTCCGCCTCCGGCGACCGCCGCCGCCGTCTCCTCCGGGTCGCCGTCCTCGACTCCCCCATCCGGCCGTCCGCCCCGCCCCGGGTCGCCGCCATGCTCGTGCCCTCCCATCGCGAGCACGACTGGATCTTCTCCACCGAGTCCGGCCACCTCCAGCTCCTTCTCGGCTCGCCCGGCCTCTCTCGCCTCGTCCTCATCGGCGAGGATCCGGTCGATGGGCGCGGCTCGGATCTCGGTTTCCGCCGTCGGACGGAATGTGATCGATCGCGGAGGGAGGGTCGCGAAGAGAGCTTGAAGCCTCTGGTTTTGGCTTTGTCTCCGAGGGTTTGCTTCGAAAGCGGAGTTCCGGAGGTAACTTTCTTAAGCTACGAAGATGATTTGGTTGCTGGTGTGACGCTTGAAGTGTGCATTGGTGAGTTTGTCGGTGAAATGTTAGTTGAAGATGTGGAGATAGAGAGGGGCAGCGGCTGCGGGGAGAGTGAGTTTAGGAGGAGGTTGAGGTTCAAAAGAATGCCGAATTTGGTTCAGACTCAAGTTCGTATTGTACCGCAAGAGGATTGTGGTGAGACAGAGGGAGGTTTCAGAATCCAGGATATGCAATTCAGGATTGATGCTAGAGTCTTGGTGCATCCATATTTGGCTCCCATGGTGGCGAGTTTGTCACTGATTGGTTCTGACATCGATGAACAGATTCGGAAGGGGTTGAAGCCAAAAGCATTTTGTGCTGGGGTCGGTGGTGGTGCTTTGCTTGCTTTCTTGAGGGTTCAATTGGGTTTTGAGGTCTTGGGAGTAGATATTGATGAGGTGGTCTTGAGGGTTGCAAAACAGTATTTTGGGCTTGAAGATGGTGACTTTTTGCGTGTTGTAGTTGGGGATGCAATAGAATGGATAGAAAGACTTGCAAGCTGGAAAACTGAGGGCACTTTGGGTGCCTTGTGTAGTCATGATTTGAGTGTTGCTGATCGTATTGATGGTAAATTTGATGTTATTATGGTGGATTTGGACTCAAGTGATGTTAGCACTGGTTTGGTAGCTCCACCTTTAGAATTTGTGAGGAAGCCTGTTCTGTTGGCTGCCAGATCACTCCTTTGTGAGTTTGGAATTCTTGTAATAAATGTGATTCCTCCTGATAGGTTGTTTTATGAGACAATGATTAATGAACTGAGGGATGTCTTTCATGATCTGTATGAAATTGATGTGGGCAATAAGGAAAATTTTGTGCTTATTGCCACAGTGGCATCTATTAGGGAAATTTCCAGGTATGACGTTTCATTTATCATGAAGCTGAACTCAGTACTTTCTGGTGCTTACATGGATTCCATCAGGAAAATCTGAAATGCTAGGGAAAGGCAAGTTTACCCTAGGAGAAAATAAGAAATTCTCAAATCATTCCCATCAAGCATAGTTGGAGAAAAGATGACATACCTTTGGAACACGGTAAGAGCTTATAGTTTTTCTCAACAAATTTTGGCCTTGGTTATTGTCCTTGAACCCTCATTTCCGGAAAGCTGTGGGTTTGTTATTTTAGCAGTGCTAGTTCTAGGGGTTGATGAGTTTGTTGGTGCATGAGTGTGGTTTTTGAGATACCCTGAACCAACCATGACATAACTCGGAGAGGTCACTGTGGCTTCCAGATGGAGACTGATTATTACCTATGGTGGTTGTCTTTGGACTACTGATGTTGTAAGACTGGCTTGCTTTTGGAAAGCTGTCTGTTGCTTGTTTTTTCCTGGAAAGTTCTCTCCCTGACATGATGAACATTGATATAAATTCAACTTCATTTGATGATCTGCAGGTTGTTACACGAAAGCCTTGGGGAAGGAATTGTTTCCATCACTGCAGATAACCAGAAGTGGGAGTTGTCATTTGGTTAGGAATGTTGAATCCGTGGAATGTATATGGCCCATTTGGTTATGCAGAGATGAGCGCCTAGTGTCAAGCACACACTTATAGGGAGGTCAGCCAATGCAAATTAACAGATGGTATTTGTTACTAAGGTTCAGGGTTAGAACTTCACTAGGCAATCTATGTGAGAAAGAATTGACTGATAATGAACAAGATGCAGGGAAGATACGGATTGATTTACTTTGATGGTTTCCTTCCAGAAGTGATGCAGAATCTGTTTCTGCTACATTGTGTTAATCCAAAAGGCCCGCTGGAGATATGGAATAGCCATTAATGGAAGTTAAAGGGGGCAGTTGCTGTCCAGTTGAAAAAGGAGCTTCAAGTGTTGGGAGAACACCCTTCTTCTTACAGTCTCTTTGAGGATGGTGAAGCCCCCTGTCAATCTCTTTAAAAATATGGGGGGATTGTCCAGGCGCTGTCAAAGCATCATCTCCGATGTACAGCCTTCCTATCATGTTGGAGAAATCGTTCTTTGAACGTCGCACTCCTGTGCGACATGCAGTCATGTTTATGAATATGTTGCTGTTTATGTATGTTAAAAAAAGTTTTTGGTGGCTTGAACATCCAAGCCATTATATGTCGATCTTGAGTCACACCGATCCGGATAGATACCTGTATATAATCCGAGATTATGTCACATTTTTCTTGGATTATTTTTGGTCCACAACTTGCTAAAAACTTCATTTAATACATAAAGGTTATAAAGGTTGTTCTTAACCATAGCTTGCAAGGACATAAAGAAAAAAAAAAAAGTTGCTCTACGCCTCTCAAATATAAGGTCAATATAAGGTAAAAGTCACCAAAAATCTCCAATTTTATTAATTGTGATACATTTATTTTAAATTATATTTTTGTGACATCAAAAATCTCAAATTTATACTTATGTGATAGATTTATTTTAAATTTTTTCCCTTGACACTAAAAACTCCAAACTTTCTATATGACAAAAATTTTTTTCTTTGACACTTAAAATCTCAAACTTTGTTCTGTGATACCAAAATTTTGAGTTAAATGTATCATACAAGTACAAGTTTGGAGATTTTTGTGTCACAAGAAAAAGATTAGGATAAACGTGTCAGTAAACATGATAAATGTGTTATACGGATACAAATTTGAGGTTTTTAATATCATAAAAAATAGTTTTAAATAAATATGTTATAATTTATAAAGTTTGGGGTTTTTGATGACATTTTTTCATCAATATATGAAGACTCGAATTTGAAGAAAGAAAAAGAAGTTTACTCAAATTCTATGAGTTGAGACGATGCATGGAAAAGAAAACTTTCTAATTCGAGCCCAAGAAAATAATGACCGTTTTTCGCCCCTCCAGGACTTTCAACCTCGGCCTTAAGCGCCATACCTATTGCCTGGTAAGCCCCATTCATGACCCTGTGAAAAGACTTCCCTTCCTCTTTTCTTGACAAAAGGATCGATTAAATCATTGAAAGAAAATTAAGAAAAATTACATCATAACTATCCTACTTTTCACTTCACGCTTACTTGAATGTCATGATTTTTTTATCATTTGAATATTCTAATTTTTTTAAAATAAAGATACTCTAATTTTTATTTAAAATAAAAATTCTTTTATTTAAAATAAAATTCGTTTTTAAGTCTTTATTTAAGAAAATAACAATATTTTATGTCTCTATTTGTAATTTTCTCTAATTAAAAATTATCAATGTTATCGTTTGGATAGATAATGAATGTCATAAGAGTTCTCCAAGAACCATAGAAATTACTGAGAAATCTATTTTCGTTAACTAACTTTTCTCTTCATTTTATTTATTTTCCCAAAGACAGATAGAGACGGTCCCAAAACCCTTTCTCCCAACAAAAACCTAAGAATCTCCCCCACCGCCAAACTCTGCCCGCCCGCCACCACCGCTCCTCCCTCCCTCCCTCTCTCTCTCTCTCTCTCTCTCTCTCTCTCTCTCTGCGCGCGGCGGAGAGTGGACGCGCGTGCACGGCCTCTTCCTCTGCCTCTCTAAGGTGCGGCCTCGTTCTTGCTCCATCGCGTTTCGGTCGAGACTCGGGAGCCGGTTCTCGGAACAATTCACGCGGAACTGAATCGTCTGCATCTCCCTGTCTAGCTCTCGAGCTAGGGTTTGAAGCATTCGATCGGTGTTTTTGCCCCTCCCTGTCTTCTCCTTTTGCCTCGTGAGACTAGTGTTGGCGAATCTTAGGTCGACCGAACGCCGTTGGTCGGTTGTAGAAGCTGCACGAGCTGCTTCTCTGTTGTTTAAACGATGCGACGGCGAGCAAGCATTGGCGCATCGTGCGGAAAGATTAATGCTTTTTTTGGTGTTGTGATTCCAGAGAATGGGGGTGAAGGCCAAGAAAGCGATGAAGAAGTCGCTGAAGAAGGCTTCCGCGCAGCCGGCGCTTACGAATAGTAAGACGGAAGATGTCGATTTCTTGGTATGCCGGAATTTTGAACTGTTGATGTTTTGTCTTTTGGGTGCTTGTGCTTTGTGAGTTGAAAGTTCTGGTTTTTTTTTATGAAAAATGATTCCTTTTGCATTGAAGCCATTGGAAGGCGGTCCTGGGCATAAGATTCCTGAGGAGAAACCTTCCGAGAGTGCTTCGACGGTTCTTTACATTGGTCGTTTACCGCATGGTTTCTATGAGAAGGAAATCGAAGGTAATTCTCGCTCTCATCTACTGTGTGGGTTTGTTTAAGGGAATGTTGTGTCTGTCGATGATGTCAGGGTATAACTTCTTTGCCCTTATTGATTGCTTGCTGCAGGTTACTTCAGTCAGTTTGGTACTATCAAGAGGTTAAGAATTGCCAGGAACAAGAGGGTTAGGCTCTGGAAACTTGTGACTATATTTCTTTTTGAGTTAGGATAATCTAATATGAGATGGCTTGCTCCTTTGGCATTTCTGTGATAGTGCCAAGAAAGGATGCTGCGAGATTTTAGGATATCATTTATTTTTCCATTTTGTGTAGTTTTGCTTTCTGGAAGCTATCAATTTTCAGCCTTTGATACTGCTAGAAAGCCTTTTTTCATAATTATTCATCTACATGTGCATGAAGACTACTTTTACTTACTCTTAGTGTATGATCTGTTCTCTTGCAGACTGGAAAGTCTAAGCATTTTGGTTTCATTCAATTTGAGTCTCCAGAGGTTTGGCTTGTCTGGAAAATTACATTTATCTGCTAGTGCCTTCGTGGACCCCCTATAGGATGATTTCTAAAGTTGCTTTTTCTAATTTGCAGGTGGCAAAGATTGTAGCCGAAACAATGCATAATTATCTACTGTTTGAGCACTTATTGCAGGTTCATCTGATCCCTCCAGAGCATGTTCATCCAAAAATGTAAGTTCTGTGCACTAGTTTGTTTCTTGATTCCTCTTTTTCCCGTGTACTGTCGGCACAAAGACATGCCCATCTTTCTTGATAGAGTATTGATCATGAGTATTCTTTTTTGTTGGGATTTTTTCATGCTGATCACCTGCTTTCCTGTTCATGCAGATGGAAAGGTTTTAATTACCGATATAAACCACTTGATCGGGTCCAAGCTCAGCGGAAAAACCACAACAAGGTAGCTGGAAGATTAGTTTAAAGTTGTGGTGTTTCTATCTTTTACAAATGAAAGTAAGTCAAATTGTTGATCCATCTGTGGTTATAACTGTGCAGGAAAGAACACTGGAAGAACATAAGAAGCTGGTTGAAGGAATTATGAAACGTGATAAAAAAAGAAGGAAAAAGATAGAGGAGGCTGGTATCGATTATGAATGTCCAGATATTGTAAGACATGACTGCTTTCTTTTACTTGGATATTTGAAGTGTTTCATGCTTTGGTTTCATGGTTTTTTATGATGAGTTGAATGATTTTGCATGTATAGGCAGAAGTAGTCCCTCTCTTTCTCTCTCTCTGCTCTGCGTGACTTGCGTTGGTTTCATTGGATCTGCTTCTTATTTTTGTGTTCTCTTGATTTGTAGGTGGGTGAAACCCAGGCAATGCCGAAGAAGATCAGGTTTGATGAAGAGTAGCCCTGGTGCGAAACATGTTTTCTTGTTTTCTGTTTTCACTTTTCTTGTAAACGATGGAAGAGTTATTATAGTGGTAATCTCAACTTAATCCTTTATGTGTTTGCAATTCCTTTCTGCCTCATTCTTGTTAATTCTGTTGGCTTTTGAAATACGTGAGCTGGAGCTTGTTTTTCTTATGGGAAAGCAGAAAGGTTGAAGCAAATTAAGATGCTTTGAGTAATATGTTCCATGCCTTCAACGATTGGACATGCTTTGGAAGGAATAGTCCTGGAGCATCTAATTATAGCCCCGTAGTTATTAGTTTTGGCTACTTCTAAATTTCCTTGTTACTGTTTAATGAGGTTGTACAAGGTTGTCAAAATGTCAATACTTATTGTTGTTGAAGAATTTGATTATCAAGACATCATCTTTTGTTAGCTTAAAGCTTTTGAGTGTGTACATTGTCTCACAAGAAATCTATACGCTTTCAAAGCAGCATATTGTGCTCGAATATTCAAGTTACGCGTGTTCTGCTTCACCAGAATTATTCTTTGCGTTTCTAAGATTAGGATTTGAACACCACTTTTCAGTCACTAGCACTTTTAATTAAGCTTGGCAATCTTCTATACCTTCGACCGATTTGTAGTTTTTTGTGTCAGCAGTGAGGGCATTGGAAAATATATAACATATGCATGTCATTCCTTGAACTTAAGAAGAAACAGCTTTTTTACCGGATTTCTTCCTAGTAAGATTCTCACTCGAATCGTCGCTCTCTTTCTCATTCAAATGGAGGATCAACAATGGATATGCGACCATCCTTTTCTGAAGCCAATTGAGGAGACTCTTGAGCTTTAGACTATGCACAGCTCCTCAAGTCAAAAGGAGGTTAAGATTTCCAAGTTAAAAAGCAACTTCTCATGAAATGTTTTTGGCATTTCAAGAGCAAATTGTGTTAACTCTTCGATCAAAATTGAGTTAACTGGTTGTCAAGTTAGGGGTCGTGCACGTTATATTTATTTCGGAGAAATGCCATTTGGTTCATGAATTTAGTGTCGGATGATCATTCGTTAACCTGAAGCATCGAGTTATGAAGCAAGATGATCATTCGTTAACCTGAAGCATCGAGTTATGAAGCAAGAAAACACAGGGACGCGAGTTATCTATTTCTTAAGAGAATCATCACTCAAATATCATCAAATTTCAATGCCAGAGACTCAAAAACTGAAGGGACAGAAAGAAAACTAGCAATCTATCATTTAGGGTCAAATATTTTTTAAGCATTGTTCAGAATCATGAACCTCTTTTAACTTTCACTTGATGTTCCTGCTTCTCCTGAAGCAGCTTCAAGAGGTACCTGCATGCAGAGCACATTCTGACTGAGCCTCGTTTTGAATTACAGTGCATTATGCCTCGGCACAAAAAACCAACCGAGTCAAGATGTCATGGTATATATTTGCATGAGAACCAACTCGATTCTTACCGGTTGGATCAGAAAACTCAAATTGCCATGCGGACCATGCTCTGCATCATATAGAGCCCAGCAATAGATTTCTTGTCCGACAACGAGTCCATTGGCGGCGACAATTTAGTCCCAACCGGCTTTCTGGAACCGCAAACGGGACATATCTTCATGGTATCTCAGTACGACGCGCTGGTGCGTAGCTGGTGTGTAACACCAGACCGTCAGTCCCTCCACGGCGATGACCTCAAGCAGTGGATCCGGAACCAGAAGAATTCTTAGGTGGTAGCTTAAGTGTACCGTGTGGACCAACCCACTCCTAACGTCATAGCTCGACAACTTCTTCCTAAAGATTAATTTCATCTCCCCATTTTGCGGGTAGTTGAAAATCCTATCAGGTCGATGCACTGGAACATCCGCCATCGTTATCGTCTGTCCTCGAGTAGTATTACTTCGGAATATGAGGCGATACGTTACCGGGCTCAGCTCTTCTATGAGGAAGAAAGAGTTGCTATTTGTGTGAGCTTTGCGTCGTGCATGAAGACAGTGGAGTGGAAACACGAAATCAGAATGCATGAGAAGGTGGGACTGACTCAGCAGCAAATGCATGCGGCAGCTTGAGCAACTACTGTTTGTGCCTTCGGTTTATACGCTATATTTTAGGTATAGAGCGGGCCTAAATCGGGTCGGGGTGGGTCCAGATTGCAATGACCTTGTGGGCCCAAGTGGGCCTATGTGAGTAGACTCGATTCCGAAATGGAAATCACTCACCCAAGCCCCCACATGTTGTGCTCTAGACCAATGGCGAGGTCTGCTGTATTAGCTTGAATTAGAATGACGAAGGAAGGAAAGAATGGTGTATTGTTTGCTTTATTCCCCTCTTATGGGCACTAAGATGCTTTAGGACAACCTTTGCAACGTTATAGTTAGGGGTGTGCCATGGTTTATTGTTTTCATCTATCATTCATAGGCAATTTAGAAATCTATAAGAGTTAAAAAGAACGGAGTTCTTTGAAAGAAAATGTTGTTCCTCTGAAAGAAGGGATATTGATAGGCACTTCAAAGAGATGATGAAGCTCTATTATGCCTTTGGTGGAGACCCAGCTTTGAAGCCTATTTTCTTGTCCTCCATACCAAAGCAAGTTGCTAATATGGTAAACAAATTCTTCCGTAGCAAAAATAGAAGAACCCCTGAAGCCTCACTTGGAGAAATTCAATAAGGTAATCATGCTGCTCTTGGTGAGCTATGCTTGTGCAGGATGGCATTCAAAGAATTGGCAGAAAACAACAAAGCTCTTGACAAAGGCCCCAAGAAACGGGGCCTGCGAATCAAATGTGGTCATGAGGATCCCTCTTGTGACTGCTCAAACAAGAAAGAGAAACATTTTAAGAAGTATTCTTCCAAAAGGAGGAAGAGAGGTAAATGGAAGTTTCTTCGAAAAAGTAGGAGAGAATGAAGTAGCAATGGCAAGATAAAAGAAAAACATATGCTTTATCTATGGGCGAAAGGCGGTATCTTGCCAAAAAAAAAAAAAATTGACCACGGGCAAAATAGAGAAGAATGAATCTTTGTGCATGCCGTTGAAAAATGAACAAGCATCTCTCTAAAGAAGACAATCTTGAGTCTATTTTCTTCCTTTAAGATGAATAAACAGACAAAACTCTTATGTGTCATAGAAATATTCTCAGAAACCAATGTTGAGTCTGATAAACCCGATAAACCAGAAAATCAAGTGATGGTCTCTTTTTTCGTTAGAACTTTAGGGAACCCAAGAAGAACCCCAAAAGGATCGAAACATCCGAAACATCTAAAATATCCAAAGTGCTAGTTCAAGAAACCTCTCGACCAAGCCATACATCTCCTTAAACCATTTTTCTTTCCAAATATGATAAACCCATTTCTATAACAGCCCTCTTAGACACAGGTGCAGATGCTTCTATTTTTTTTTTTTGTTTTTTTCACTTTTCTTGTGATAAACGATGGAAGAGTTATAATGGTAATCTCAACTTAATCTTTATGTATTTGCAATTTCTTTCTACCTCATTCTTGTTAACTCCGTCTTCTTTTGGAATACGGGAGCTAAGGCTTGTTTTTTTTTTTTTTTTTTTTTATGGGAAAAGCAGAAAGGTTGAAGCAAACTAAGAGATGCTTTGATTTACATTTGACGTGCCCTGGACGGTTGAATTCTTGCAAAAGCTGCGTTTAATAGTTTTGTCTTCACTTCATCCGCTGACCAAACTACTGATGTCTTCACCAAGACACGCCCTATTAGAGATAATTGGAAGATATCAAAAGATTTTCCTTTTCTTCCCTGATTAATTGTAATTGATATTGTCATATCACCTTAAATAGTCACCTACAAATAGGCTTGTGTACTCTACTCAAAATAAACAGAAATTACTAAATTTTCTTTTCCGCTTTACTCTTATCTGTCAGTGATTAGGATGGAAAAAGAGAGCTGACATTTGAATCCAAGGTGCAGTATTTGCCTTACGAAGGGTTCTGATGTGTGACAGGAAAAAATGGTCGATAGTAGTAACAATACAGTAGAAGCCAAGAACAAAACTAAACATAGATGCTTATATAAACCTTGACATAGAGATCATTCTGAATAAATTTAACCAGTCACAGCCCATTCGTCTATGTGCACCAAAAGAAAGGCAGCCAGCTGCTTGCTTGTCAGCTAGAGCTTAGAAATATACCAAGCAATTCACAAGATCATCGACTCATTAATGACATTGAAACTTAGAAGACGTTGAGAGGGTTATGACGTCAATTCCTCGCATACCACAAGCTAACTACAAAGCATTGGACTACACCATAAGATCTTGACTAGGTTGAAGTCTTGGATTATCAAGACATCATCTTTTTTGGCTTAAAGCTTCTGTGTATTGACAAGTCTCACATGGAATCTCTACGATATCAAAGCTGCAGATCTTATGCTCAAATCTTCATGTTACGCTTGTTTTGCCTCACAAAAATCGTTCTTCACGTTTCTAAGATAAGGATTTCAACAACACCTTTCAACCACTCACACTTTATACAAAACTTGGCAATCATCTTGTACCTTCGACCGATTCATAGTATTTTGTATCAGCGACAAGGGCAAGTGTAAATATATGACGTTCTATGTCATTCCTTGAAGTCCAGACTCGAGAAGGAAGAGCTTTCTTACTGGATTTTCCGCCTAGTAACATTCTGACTCAATATGCTGTCTTTGTCTCATTCAAATGGGAGTGAAGGATCACAAACTGAAAGAACAGAAAGAAATCTAGCAATCTATCGTTTAGCGTTGAATATTTTCTAGCATTGTTCAGAATGCTGATCCTCTTTTAACTTTCACTTGATGTCGCTGGTCCTCCTGAAGTAGCTTCATGAGCTACCACAGAGTCGCGAACCTGCATGCAGCGCATATCATGACTCGGTCTCATTTTGAATCACAGTGCATTATATGTCGTCAGAAGAACCAACCCAGTCAAGATGTTTTTAGTATATTTGCATGAAAACTCGCCTAACTTGGTTCTTACTGGTTGGATCAGAAAGCTCAATTTGCCATGCGGACCGTCCTCTGCATCACACAGATACCAGCAATCGATTACTTGTCCAAAAACCCAGTTTCCTGAACCGGAAGTAACCGGTCATATCTGGATTGTTTCTCAGTACGATACCGCTGTGGTGTATAGCTGGTGTGTAACACCAGACTAAGAGTCCATCCCTGGCGATGACATCGAGCAGCGGCCTCGGAAGATTTCTGAGGTGGAAGTTCGACATCTCAGTGAAGATTAGCCCTCTATCTACATCACTGCTTGTCAACTCCTTCCTAAACAGATATGTCAGTCCCCATTTCACAGGTAGTTTTGAATCTTATCAGGCTGGGGGAGTGAAACATCCGCCATCACAATCCCCCGATCACAAGTAGTATTATCTCTAAATATGAGACGATATGTTACGGGGCTCGCTCTTCCATAAGGAAGAGAGAGTTGCCATCTGTGTGAGCTTGCATTGCGCATGAAGACACTGGAGTCGAAACACGAAATCAGAATTCATGAGAAGGTGGACTGGAAGCAAATGCATGAGGCAGCTTGAGCAACTATTCTGTCTTTGGTTTGTAAGCTGATAAAAAAAAAATGTGTCTTTCGTTTATATTCTGTCGTAGAGCCAACATGATCGAGTCTGGTCCGGTCCGAGTGGCGATGACCTAGCCAGGCAGAGTCAAAATAATAGTTAATTACTTGAAAAGTCTCTTTCAAATTTTCAAGTTGTAAATATTTTGTTACTAAAATAGGTTCTGAGTTATTAAATAGTAAAATGAATAAAATTTCACAAATTAAGGACCATTCCTAAAGGGCCAATCAAATTCCTAATTTTAATTATAGTATCTTTTGTAATTGATTCTATTATTACATTGTGATATTATCAAGCATTGAATGGACTCATGCAAAACAATTAAATTATGACAATTATCAAAGATGGGCATTCATTATTTTCATCTAACAATGTGCGAACGGTTCCTTGATTTTGGCTCCGTGACTTCTGAATTTTTGTCTTGGAATAAAAGGGATTTCTATTGGTGTGATCTGACACATTATTTGAATCTAAGATTAATCCTAAGCTTAAAGGATCATTTATTTTTCTAAGATACGAAATGAGGAATTTCCCTAAGTCAACTCTGAGGAAATTTCCAATCAGATCATTTGTACTTTACTTCAACAAAGGAAGTTATCAGGCAATCCAACTTAAATTTGGAAGTGGCCAGAGGACATTTCATTTTGGAGTGGTGGCAAAAATGTTATTCGAGTTCCTCCAACAGGGCAGCACATATAAGCACTGTTCCTGAAAAATCAATTGCCATCCACGGCCAGTGCCCCCAACACAGCTTCGCGTACGATGAAGAATTGTCACAAGGCCTGTCAAATAAGCTAAACGAGCGAGAATCACCGACCAAAAAACCAAAAAGGTACACGAGAATCCCACACGGATGTCTACCAAAAACAAAAGCTCGTCCTGGAGATGAAAACAATGATACCGCTTTACTAATAGAAGAGAACATAGAATCAATCATCCAGTGTCTGCTTTCTCTTTCTTGTAAAGAGAAAAGGCGACTAGGTACACCGAATAACCAAATCCGACTTCTCTGAAGATCGTAATCATATATCAGGTGGAGCCACATCTGGATTTACACGGAAGGAAAATACTAGTAGCAAGTTGCTGAAAACATGGAGACTTAGTACAACCAAAAGAGGGGTGATACAGCGCTCTTGTCGAGTAAAGAGCAAGGCCCACTAATGATACAGCTGTTGTGGAGAATGAGTGAATCAGAGGTAATTAGGAAAGTCAGGAGAATGGGCCCAATGAGAGGAAAGAAAATCACCAGTCCACCACTGATAGAAACTACATGTTCTACAACTGAGCTAAACAAAACTGCCCCACCAATTAACTAATGCTAAGGGAGATCAACAAATATTAGGAAAAAGACTTTACCATATTTACAGCATATGTGAACCCTCGAGAGACAGCAGCAGCCAAGTTTCGAGGATGATCCTTTCTTGGTTGGACCTATGTCTCATAGTGGTCGGTCTGAGAGAGTCCGGCTAGCTCTTCATCCCAAGATTCTTAGGCATTAGATTGGCTTTCTGTGAGCCCACTTTCTTTATCTTTTGAAAACTGACCAGGCTCATCCGATGTGTGGATGCTCTCTCCGGGTTCTGATCTACCTTCCATGGTTGCAAAGCGATCCTCTCGTATAGGATCCATCCTGTTGGCATAGTTGGCTCTTGACGTGAAATTGTGAGGAGCCAATGGACAATGAGGGGAGTGCACACGCACAGTCTCCATGCCTCGATGAGGTCGAAGAGCTGAACTAAATAAAGGTTGCATTGAACGTTTCTTCTCCGAAAACTCTCGCAATGACATTCGGCAAACTGGACACGTGGAATGCTGCTGAAGCCATATGTCTATGCATGTAGCATGGAAAGAATGCCCACAACTGGGGAGGATACGCAGCATGTCTTCACGATGGTATTCAGCCAAACAAACAGTGCATCTGCGTCACAATTTACAACCAACACGTGCAAAAGTGAGAACACATCCATGCAACCATATAAACATCAGGAGTGTCAGTGATTAGCATGAAAAGAGAGAACAAACAGCTGATATTTAAATTCAAAGTGCAGTATTCATCTTGTCAAGGGTTCTGATGTGTGACCAGATGGAATGGTCGATACTAATGCGCAGCAAAAGAAAGGGAGCGAGCTGCTTACTTGCCAACTAATAAATAGCAATACCTTAAGCAATTCACTTGTCATCGACTTGTTAATGACCTCAAAACTTAGAAGAGGTTTAGAGGGTGACAACATCGATTCCTCACATACTACAAGCAAACTACAAAGCAATGGGCTATACCAACAACGTGATGAGCTATCGCAATGACACCTATGACACTGTAAGAATCACAATTGAAATCCAATCACCACAGTTGCCATGACATACTGAGAAAGCAAGGCACAGAATTGCCTTACAAAAGTAATATCGTCCCCTTGGCAACACAAAAAGAACGACCAAACTCAAAGATCTAAAGCATAACTTCATATAGCCTTTTGACCCACATGTGCCAGTAAAAGCCAACTTCCAACTAATTAGCAGTTAAAAGGAGAAGGTGTGACTACAAGCTACATTCCTCCAAATAAAGAGAAAAAAGATGCAACATGACAGTCAGCTTAAAACTTGCAAAATCAAAATTTCTTGACATATGATGTTCATATGAGTTTCTAGATGCCTAAAGCACAGTTATGTTTTCCACAGATTTTTTCAAAGAGCTTTAGTATCAAGTTATACAAATCCCTCTCTTATCAAATATATACCTTCTAACAAAGTAGATATCGTATCATCTTGCAATTTCATGGTTTGCCAAACTAAATGAGTATTGTGAAGACAATCTTGGCTAAATGAACCAGTATGCAACTGTAGAAAAGTCATAAATGAGCCTGCCTCTTGAACAGGGCTATTCAAACAAAATGTTGTACCAAAGAAGCATTAATTGATTTGTTTTCTTTCCGATCTCAATGAACTATTCGTGATAAATTAGTTCTATTTGTTGCAATTATAAAAACAAATTTATCAGAATGACAACATGTTACATTTACTTTTCATCTGGCAAAGGAAAAGCTGGTTTAATCTCCACAAAATTCTATTAGTCCTCACTCAATTTTATGAAAGTTCAAGTTCTGAGTTTTTCAAATGGCCAAACTATTACAAAATTCTTGAGTCCACATCTTGAGGTAATGTAGTTTTTCATTTTCCTAATTATCCAATTCACAGTCCCATTCAGGTTTTTCAGTAATTGCAATTTCAACCTCATAATAACGTAGCCAAACTAACATTAACAATGGCTTCCTACTGGCTACACGTCACAACCAATAGAGCCGTTAATTTTAAGCCTAAAGAAGCCTTAGTATGCAAGCATCATACTAATAATGCTCAATAAGTTTGAAGTTTTCTGAGATGAACAATAGAAATTGGGAAAGATGGAATCCACAATGAGTAAACTGTTATAAAACATTTTATTAATTCAGCTGTAGAGCCACCGGTTTGGATAAAGAGATTTGCTCTTTTTATCTTTTTCAAAGATACAAATTTTATAAAACAATTTATCAATTCAGTTGTAGAGCCAACGGTGTGGATAAACAGATTTGCTCTTGGTATCTTTTTCGAGAGACACAATTTTACTTAGAATTGATCCAAAACTTCTAAACTGAATTTGAGCCCAATCGAAAATGCATAGAGTATGATGAAGTGGGTCTGGAAAAATGCAACAAACTGTCCAAGTCCATGGTCTGCTTAGGGGCATAACAGCATCCTCTTGCTGCAGAGCTAGCTGCTGCGGGGACCTTTCTAAACTGATAACCTGGTTGAAAAGTTGAGGAGCCCAGACTCTGCGATTCAAAGTGATTTCTAACAAGAGAAACCTATCTATTGAAACAACGTAGTGGGCAAGCGGAGATTGGCAGAACCATAAGATCCGTGTAATCCTAAATGAGTATGCTATGGAAGGGACTTTATGCTAAAGGTTTGTACTGAAGCAGAATCATGGAAGTTTACTTTCCGGACACTATGGAAAGGGTGTAACATCAGGTACAATATTCTCTAGGTCCCACGCAGTTCTGTCCCTCAAAACTGGTAAAGCTCCTCAAGAATCATCCTCTAAATGCCACGGTAATAGCAGTATGACAATCGCTGTGAAATGTTCATGATGCCCTATCCAAAAGTAACTAGTTGCACCCCAATCATGAACTGAGAAAACTTCGCAACATTTCTACTGTAGAAAAAAAGAGAGCTTTTAAGACTCGAGATTTATATAAGTTATCTACTACCCAAGAACAGAAGAAATCAAATAATCAAGAAAGTAACATACTGAGAATTGTCGACATCGGAGAAGAACTCGTCGCTGTACTTCTTTGTCGGGAAGTTAGACACCACTACAGGTTCAAGACCATGTAAGCCCCGCTCTAGCTGTTCAGAGACGGAGATTTGGCTTTAGTTACAAACATCGGCTTTAAGCTCTCTATCAAAAGCTTAGATTTTTTCATGTATCAACAAATACAGGGCTGAATTTTTGTCGTTTATAGCCTCATTACATACAAAAAAAGGTACACGGATGCAGGGAAAACCAAAACGACAGGTAACTTTCGGTCAGAAAAGAAGCAAAGTAGTTGAAAAGAACAATAACAGGCGGAATTTCAACATGAAAATTCAAATGAGTGCGACAGAGTAAAATGCTTAAAAAGCAACACCACGGTGAACGAAAATAGAGAAAGAATTACTGAAAAGAGAAGAAGAAGAAGAAGAAAAACAGAGAAGATTGCGTCGAAGCTCCACATTCAGCAAGTCGGCGCAAAAGAATTGTCAGGACCAATGCACGAGAAACAATTCAAGAATCCACCTCAGAAACATTGGAATAGCGTAAGAGAATCACCAAATCACAAAGCAGTAAAATTCACCCGTTCGAAAAGAAAAACTTCCGCACGAAAAAGATTCAGTCAAAGAAGCACCTTAAAAGGCCTCTTGCGTAATCTAAAGCCAGCGAAAAAGCCAGTCGAGCACAGAAACCGAGTCAGACTCAAAAAGGAAAAAGAGCCATAATAAATCGGCGAGAAGTACAAGAAACATCATGACGAACTCGACGGAAGAATCAACGCCCACCGAATTCAAACGGAGCTAGCGGGAAGAGAGAGAGAGGGACGCGTACAATGCTAAGATCGGATCGGCCGGCGAGAGCAAAGGAGCGGCGAGAAGCGTTGAGCTGAATCCGAGCGCAGATGAGGCGCGTGCAGATGAAGACGATGAACATGGTGCTCACCGCGAACCCAATCACCGTCATCACCAAGTTTATCCCCGAAGATATCATCCTCTTCCCTCTCTCCCGGTCCCCAAAAAACCAAAAAAAAAAAAACCAGACCTCTAAGAACTTTTCCTTGATTTCAGCACCGGAACATCATCGGTCCCCTCCGCCTCTTCCTCCCGCGCACTTCCTCACGCCCGGCGCGTGGACGCGCCGCGTGTCGCCGCCGACGCCGCCGCCGTGGCCATCTCCTTCGCGATTCGGCCGGCGGGCGAGATGTCGCGGCCGATGCTTGGCATGATGCGCGGAGGGGAGGAAGGAAAGCCGAAGCCGAGGCTCGGGACCGGAGGCGAGATTCTCAGGCGAAACGCGGAGCTTGCGGCCGGCGACGATGTGATAGAGAGAGAGAGAGAGAGGAGCTTCGGAGGAGTGGAAGAAGACTGGTGTGGGATTCGGCAGTTGCAGAGCGAGAAAACGTGGTGTGGAGAGAGAGAGAGAGAGATGAGAAGATGAGGGGGGGTTCTAAATTCGGATCCGGAATTAAGGCGAGGAAGCTTTGGAAAAACGGGTCAGAGGACGGTCCGGTTTAAATAAATCGGAAGATTATCGATTGATGGGGGGGATTATTTTAATTAATTGAGAATTATCATCATCATTATCATTATCATTTTGCAGCTTTTCCTCCGCCCTTTTCTTTTTTTTTTTTTTTTTTGGGTCAGACCCTTTTCCCGTTTGGCTTAGTCCTATTTAGAATTTACTTTTTGCTCGTTTTGGTTGCGGCCCTTCTCTATCCCTCATTTTTAACATGTCGGGAATATCGATTAAGACATGGATGGATTGGAACCCGAGATGCGAGACTTATCACATTGATAATCATTAATATTGTTGATTAGATCTGAATGAATGATCGATTCATAAATGTCGAGTAATCCGTGAGTTATGGACAAAAAATTAGACATATTCTGCACTCTCGTCCAATCAGATTGCGAGAAGTTTTCATCGCATGTCTCCTAAAAGCTAAATCAAATTGATTATCCGGGACTGCATGATGTGTCCCAAGCCAATAATCCCCTCCCTTGATAATCAAAAGTTCAAGCATTATGAACACATTGATTGAAAGAGTTAAGTGAGGGAACAGAAAATGGTCAGAGCTGAGATTGGAGGGGGACGTGATGGAATTGACACCGTGTGATTTTGTGGTGAGGGAACGGTCCATGTGGACGGAAGAGAGTTGGGTGATTGCTCTTTGAATATTAGACTATTGCATTGTTTATGGGTTTTAAAAAGAAAAAAATCAAAGAGTAGTTGATCCGACGCCAGTGGAATATTTAGGATTCCGGGCTTTTCCTAGGTTCCATTTCTGGAGTCATGTGGACAGCAAAAACAAAAACAAAAAACATCAAAAAACAAAAATCCTAAATTTATTATGTAATAATCGATACAATCATAAACATTTCAATTATACTAATTTAATTCTAAATCTTTTGACCATTTATCAACGTTGTTCTTAAAATCAATTTAGTTGAAAATCATTGATCGACCAACCAGCACTTTGATCTCCATACAGCAAGATCCAACATCAGATGGGTTTTGCTGGGCCATTTCCTAAATTAATTACCACAACTTTGAGAGCTTTGCTTGGTTTTTATATTGTTTTTGGAAACCAAAGGCGAATGGGGAAGTGCTGCTAAGTGCTAAAGGCATGATGGATCCTCATGGACTTTGAGACACTTAGGAATTCTTATCCAAAAAATAATCAATGTAACAATGCACACCTAGACCTACCAATTTGTGTTGATCCAAGTGCGGGTCAGCTTCACAAAGTCGTATGCAAGGATTGATGGACCACTTTGGCTTTGGGCAATTATTTAAATACAAAGGGATCCTTCTTCACTCATCTAGGTCGTCCACTCTCTCTCTCTCTCACTCACTCTAAAGTCCTTTTGTCTTTTCAAATTGAAAAAAAAAAAAAAAACAAAAGAGAAAGTATACTTAGGTTTGTTAATATTTTTCTAAAAATAATCGTTTATATCACTTGAAATAATTAGTTGGTGGAATATATTTTCTTTGTCTATAGTATTCATGTGTAAACTTTTTAGGAGATAAAATATATAAAAAAATTTCATTCATTCATTCATTTTTATAAGCACTATAAACAGTCTTTTTTTGAAAATTATTCTTCACAATATTTATTTTCAACAAAACACACGAAGTCTTAGACTGTTGGAATTTATAGCGACATCCGTTTCTTTTCATTGATTATTTGATAATATTCGGGAAGAGCATATGCAAGATGAGAGTGACATATATGTTAAATTTTTTGAAGAAGTGGAAGGTGGGAGTAACTTCATGAAATTAAAATCGCTGATATAAAATTAGTTTCTAGGTTGGTGACATGATCCAAGTAAGCAATTGGTGCTTAGGTTACATCACAAACGAAAAATAATATATTAGAGGACTTAAGATAATATTATGGCATTACTGGTTGCATTTTTGTTGTGACCTTTGGTGTATAATAATCTTTTAAAGAGACATAATATATTTGACCACTTGAGGTAAAAAAAAAATTAAAACATTGCATGTTGACTTCTCTCTACATAAAAGCATCACTTGTCCCCTTATCCTAATGTTAGGCATCCATCATTTCCTACCAACATGCTTCGATTTTTATCTATAATTGACATTTATTATTAATTTTGATTTCTTTCAAATGAAACCCACATCGTCAAAAGTGCGCTATATGACGTGGTTTCATAATAAAATAATGTCAACGACATATTTTTACTCGTCATCAGCATAGATGCGAAAGCCGATAGTGATCACTGATGTCGTCTTGCTAGATGCTCGGTTAAACATTTAAAAATTATATGCTATAATTTATTAAAATATTATGTAAATTTGTTGCGTTTTCACCTGCTGTAATAACATGAGATTTCACAAAATTTGCCCCCTCCCCTCAAATACAGTGACTTTGCACTTTACATGACATGACATCACTGATAGTTTTAGCCAATAGGGGAAAATTATTTAATTTCTGGGAAGGATCGGGACAGAAAATTTTTGCAACAAGAATATGACGAGGAATATCATAAGAAATGCATTAAAAAGTGCGGACAAAAAAATGTGGAAAAAAAAGTCAAATAGTGGCGTCATGGATGATGCGATCTTGTGCCATTTTAGTAATTACATTGCAAAAGGTTAGTGATTTATCATATATTTGAAGATAATATAGGCTGATTATTCTAAACAGATTACGGTTGTGGATAAGCATTGATATATAATTAAGGGCTCTTTTTTTTTATTATTATTTCCCTTATAAATGTTACCTTCCTAAACAACTCAAATTTTCCCCTTGTACGTCTCAATCTACTACTCAAAATAATTTGGGAAAAATCAAATGTATGGGTTTATATATATAAAAGGCACAAGCGGTCCCTCCACTTTGATTTAGTGTTTAATATCATCCGTGGATTTTTAATTTATTCAATATAGTCCATAAATCTCACCCTAAACTCGGTGTGGCTGCCTACTTATGAGGGTAGCTTGCGATAATCCCCAAATGGGGCGCTTAGTCAAGCTCGTTCCTTAATTTTAAATGCCAGTAGTCACACGCTTCACATCCCTCGTTAATAGTTGAATATTTTTCCTCACCAACTAGGAAATACGGGAGGTGATATTGCAAAGTCTTTCATTCCAAGACGAATCTTCCACATATTTCTTTTTCTTTGAGCCTTTTAAGAACTTGCTTAGATCCAAATCTAGTGTCTAATGTTATATGTGGATTTTTAATTTATTTAACGTGGTTCCTTTGAATTATCGATAAATGTTTAATATAACCCTAGGTTATATGAAAAATATTCAATTTTGTTGTAGTCCTCAATTCGTTAAGTTCGAATGATGGATAACCAAAAAAAAAAAAACAAAGAGAGAGTTACACGCGAGTTCATCTCAAACTAGGATATAACAATTCCCTGTCATGAAATAATCATGGACATGTTTATGCCCTGATTTTTACTTTATTTTCCCAAAGAAATGAAGTGTTGACTTATCATTTAAAAAACAAAAAAAAATCAATTTGGTGTATAATAATCCACTTCATCAAATAATATTCGATTTGTCATCTAGCAAATAGAAGGATTAGAAAGACTATGTTGATTGATGGATCCAGAATTATATCGAATAAATTAAATAAAATTTATGAGTGGCATCCTTTGTTGAATCAAAATTTAGAACCACTAACAAAAAGGGAATAAAGTGCGCTGGGTCATAAAAAGACCAATTCATCCCTAGTGACACGTCTATCTCCCGACCACAAAGAGCACATGACAAATGACAGATAGTGCCAAGTTCCCTTTTTTTATTCTCCTTTTTACTTTTTTAATTATCTAAAAAAAAGTTGTTTGGCGGCCGGAAAAAAGGATTGGTTTGAAACCTTTAATTGCTTTAATTAGTGGAGTAATTGCTAATTAGGTGGCGTTGCGTGTCCGTCCTTGGCCGCATCGCAGGAAGACGATCGAGATCTAGCTTTTAATTTAAACCGCCCCTAAATTGGACCAATTAAAGAGTCTTAAAGAAGTTGTCATGATTGCAAATCGTTCTTGATAAGACTTGGATTTTCTCTGTTCAATTACATGATAAAAAGTTTCATAAATTGTTCAATATGACATGTATTTCCAAATTCTCATTTGATCTTATAAACACCGCCATATATGCACACAATTGCTATTGAATGGATGGGAGGTCTCGTGGGCGACACGTCTCATGATAATTGTGCATTTTGTCAAAGATTTCATTGTCGATGGACCTACTAAAACTTCTTTCGCGCTTTTTATGGCATCCCGAGAGAAGATATTGTGTTGTCGGCCTATGCATTATCAAACCCAAGTGGTAATTACAATACTTTGTCATTTTCAATTTAATTTATCCACAATTATCTTAACTAAGCTAGGACCACAACATATTGCACTTTAGCTTATATATGTGTGTGTGTTTAGATGACAAAAGTACAAATGACTAAGCTTTAAATTAGTGGAGACGATTTAGTTTTCGGAGTAGATTTCAACTCCTATGTCCTGTAATGAGATAGAATAAAAGTTTGAATATTAGAATAGGATCAAAAAAAAATTATAAAAAAAGGACATTTTAGGTAGACTTTTTAAACATCTCATGCAAGAATTTATCACGGCACCAAACGCATTGGCCCTGACGATTTGGACAGTGACATCATCTCGTGTTGGGTCAAATCTAGAAGGTTTCCGAGGTTTGGGTACCGCATGGTTTTTTAAGGTAACCTTTTGCAAATTGGCACAAAAGCGATCCCTCGAGGGGCTTCCGATTATTCCCAAGCCCTCAGAGTAGCTGCTGCAATTACGGTTGAAAACTCGCCCGGTCAGAAAACTCGAGTATTTATCGATGTTTGACGTTGATTTTAAAAACATATATTTTTTAATTAATCACTTATGTCACCTGCAAAAATGAATAAACAATTTTTTTTTATTGTGAACAAAAATGTATAGACATAAATTGCTTAACAATCACATTGAATAAATTAAGAATTCTGACATATAATTACATTTTAAGTTAAAATGCATGGACCATTTGTATAATTATTTTAAAATAATATAGAAATTTTTTTCATTTATTGTGGAAAGTGGTTTGTATTTATCTTTTGAGATGTCCTTCCGCAAAAATATCACTGGTCAGATTCTCTTTCGAGGCAGGGCCATTGGTCAAAAAGACACATTCGCACGTTTCAAATGGCTTGCTCTATTTTTGGTGAGAAAATTCAAATGGGCGTGACTCAGGTCCCGCGAATTTCCAGCCTCCGATATTCAAATTTTCAGTTTGAAAACAAAAGGAAATTTCTTAATTAGAACAAAATTAAACGAAAGAGGAGGGAAAAAAAAGAAAAGAAGCAGCAGCAGATTCGAAATTTCTTTTTCTTTATTCTACAACTTTTTCTTTTGATTAGTTTTTTTCCTACCACGAATATCCATTATCCACGGGTTTGAAGACTTGGGGAGCTTTCCTAATTGACCAACAAATTTTGCCATTTTTCTTGAATTAATGTACTAAATAATATAAAAATGCCATATCAATTAGGAGGCTTTTGTTTAACAAAAAGTAATGATTTAGTAGAAGAAAATATTTTTGAAATCATTATTTTTCTGTGAAATAAACGAACTCTTAATGTACCAATTTGATAGATCAATCTTAACATATTTACCTATCTATATATTAAAGTCAAAAGTAACATTCAACTCTTTTTCTTTTTTGGATGTTCCATTATTATCCTTGAATTAATTTACATAAAATTATCCATTATATGCACGAAGTTAAATAATCAATCCAATTTTCTTTATACATGGTCCTTCCATGATCACCACCTCAAGATTAGTACATAATCACTTTTTTTTGTTGTTGGAAGTGTATAATCATGTTATGAAACTAAATATAGGAACTTTATCTCTCATTGCATAACAACTTAAAAATTAATTGGAGTGTGTTTCTTTTGCAGAAAATGAATGATTTGAAAAATGTATGTAAAAAATGATCAATGTATTATTACTTACAAAAATGAATGAATGAGAAACATTCTATCATCCACAAAAAAATGTTTAATATAAATTATTATCCATGATGAAAAGGTTTTCAATTTACTAATAATTTAAAGTGATAAAAATAATAATTTTTAAGAAATTATTTTTTAAATAAATTTTTTAGATAATGAAATAAATTCATAAATTTTAGCCAAATGTATAATGAGGTTCTCAAACTCTTAATTTGTTCAATTTGGTATATGAATTTTAGTCAAATGTGCGTTGTGGTCTCAAGTTAGTTTCTAAACTAGATGAAATTGTTCAATATTATCCTTTCATTAATTCAAGTTTATGGACGATGTTAAACATTTTCATATAGTCAATAGACTAGATTAAACATGTATCATATTAAATAAATTAAAAATTTAGAATCGATATTGCATATTAGGTTAAAATCAATGAATCACGTTAAATAAATTAAAATTTTACAAAGCATATTGTATATTGAGTCAAGTTTAATGATTATTTGTGTTATTTTTAGTTTTTTTTTCACAAAATAAACAGGAAATTAGATTTGCATTGAAGATATGCCTGATTAGCTGAAAGAAAGAAACACGATCATTAGGTTGGCCCTTAGGAATTTTTTACATTATCCATGAGTCAAGTCAAAACAATGGACTGATCATTAACCCACGGTTTTCGAAGAGGCGAAATTGCTTTTTATGAAGCAAGCGGGAATTGGAAAACGAACTAAGTTTTGGGGTCAAACATTGACGGGAAGTCGATTGGCTGTTTTTATGGTCTTTTTCAGAATCAATCGTTTACCATTTGTCAATCAAAATGTCTATTTAATCAGGTCTGATCCATAGGATCTGATCTTGGCTGTTTTTAGGGTCTTTTTCAGAATCACGACGTGCACCATTTGTCAATCAAAATGTCTATTTAATCAGGTCTGATCCATAGGATCTGATCTTGGCTTTTGGCCAAAATTTTCAGTAGTAAATACCTCGTGTATGTCGGGTTAGATGGGCTGCTGATTTCCTTATTATTGAAGAAATTTACCATATGTATTTTACTAAATTTTATATCACATGCGACATTTCTCACCGCAGAATAATGATATAGCAAAAAAAACGAGTTCTGAACACCCTTAAAAGTTATTGGACATGAGAAGTTTTGTAAAGTAATTCATAAGTAAGAGCTACTTCTAAATAATAATCATATTAAATGAAATTGAATACTTCTTTTTAGGGCTAGTTTGACCCATGTAGATCCATCTAGACTGTTGTAGATCTATTTGGTAAACAACTCTAGGTTGGATCAGGTCCAAGCTCTAATTTGATGAGGGTAGGGATTTGATCATCGCAGCAAGAGGGTCGAATGATGCAAGACTCCTTAGAGGCTTCTTGGGAGTTAAGAACAAGACTTATAACACCTCGAGTCCAGAGAACATCATTAGGCCAAATGGGTAGACATCGACGGGAACATTTGAAATGATTTATGATCACATCACATCATTTCTTTTGAGACCTTGATCTCATTAGTTCGATTCAATCTTTACAAAAAAAAGGGTGCGTGAGAAAAGAGCTAGCTTAGCGCCCTCGAGTGGGCAATGGATTCTTTCCTCCCCCTTTTAGAATCTCGGCCTGAGAATACTCGGAAAAATCACACCATGGAAGAGGAAAAAGGTCGAAATCTAAGGGCATGAGATATTTATTGAAACGACAGAAGCGAGAGCTGTAGCTTCATCATCTCTACAAATATCTCCCAAGTTAGGATAAAATCACTTGTCACGTTCTAGAAAAGGGTCATCATGGGAGCAATGATGCCTTGTTCCTATCAGGATATGTCGTCACTATTGGTTGAATTTTGAGTGGGTCTCTTTCTCTCCCTGCCCTCCCTGCCCACTTCTGGTACCTCTTTCTCTTCTGTCAATCTCGCTTTGCACTGCTTGACCTATTGGAATCTTGGGCAATACTAGGCGCTTTTTACCTGATGTGTTCCATCTAAAACAGGGAAGTGATGGGGAAAAAAGACACGGGGAGATGGCATGAGATTGCCCGGACTATTTGTAGACCTTTATTTTGATATCTTTTCGTTGATATATTCAATTCCCCCCTTGCTTTAAGGTTTTTTTAGGAGGATTTGGCATGTTATTTCTCATAAATCCAACTGATTCAAATAAATAAATTATAAGTAAATCTCTAGATAGCCTAGTTGTATTATAAATTATATCCACAAATTATCTATAATTAGCGAATCTACGATCGTTTTATTAAAAAAGATAATTGATTACTATTTACAATACTTATCTTGAGTGTCATCTTGTCGCAATTTGAATTTTCTCATGGATATTGTATGTTGTTAATGGTGCTCGTAACAAAGCTCTTTTGCTCATTCCCTTCTCCACTTGGGTTGGATCCAATGAAAACACTTGCAAGATCACCTCTTTATTAAAAAGTTCATAACTTTGGCTTCATGTTCAACTTTGGATTGAGATTTTTTTTTTCAACTTCTTGAGGGCTAAAAATCAAAAAAAAAAAAAAAAAACAGCTTAAATTTTAAAATTTTGAAGTGGTGACAAGACTTCTCATGTTCACGATTGATTCGAACTTTTCCCATGAAAGACAAAATAAAGTGCCCATGAACACTTTTAGGGCAAACATCTTTTGGATTGGAAATTCAATTTCATGATAATTGCCTGTGATGTTATTGGTGTTCTAGATTAATGCTCCAAACTATTTTTATTGCTAATGTCATAGATTAGAAGGTCTAAAAGTTGTGCATAGTTTACATTTGACTACATGGCACCACTAAGATCCTAAGGTTAAAGAAACATGATTAAAGGGTGTTTGTGATAGCGATATGAAGTATCATGAGAACTTTAGTGTATTATTCTAAGTTTATTTCTGCCATTTCCTTTTGGTGTAGTTTCAATCGATGTAACAACTATGTGCCATGATAAGCATTCACAGTCTCATAGAGTGGTTTGCTAAGAGATCATGCCAAGCATGATTGATACTCGATATTCGAGCCTTTGGAACACGGAATTCCAATGGCCACGGCAACTCAACTAACCTCTAAACATATAGTCGTGCCAATTAATGTGAAGGTCTGGTCTTTTCTTTTCTTTTTTCCTTTAAATTGCCTCCTCAAGCTCTTGAGGGATTGGTCGAGAGCATTGCCCTACTTAGAGTAATCCCAAGAGCCACGCCCACTAGCCTCTAAGTAGGGTCTTACTTGATATTGTGCACACATGCGATTTATGTATCAATGGAGATTAGTCAAGTTGAAAGATTCAAAGGTCTCGTGTTGTAAGCAACTAAATGTGCGAAATGGGCTTGACATCTTGGAAGCATAAGCTAGGCTTTCCTAAGTTGGGCCACCTCGACCTAGTGAATGGATATGTTCGGCCCAATTTGAGATGCATCAGGCCCATTGATAATCGCCTGCAGGCCCACATGTAACACACGAGCCCAAATGAAGGATCAAGATCCCAGCGTCCGCTTGAAAGTAGTGATGTTTCTAGGCTTAAAGAAATTTCCCAAAAGATTCCACGCATTAAGATCGAAAACTTACATACAAGGGGTGACCCCAAAAGAGAAATCACACTCTCGCATGCTGTCGGGGCCGCCTCGACGACCACAGATCCGTGTGTCTTTGATTGTTGCTCGATGTGTTTGGGAAGAGGGACTATCGTACTCGATGGGAATCAGCCGGAGTGTTCAAAGAGACCCGACATCCTCATTTATATACAGACATATGATTGCTAAATTGTTTTGAGTGTCGCACTACGCAAACAAAAATGTAATCCATTGGTTTTTCTATCCCTGATTGATAATGGTTACAACACACCGTCTATATAAGACATGATATTTTTCATTTATTATTTCGAGTACAATTATCTGGAGTTGTGATTGATGACACATTTTCGTTGTTCAGGATTTATGAATAACCAAATTTGAATTTGTTATATGCCGAGTCAGATAACTAATCGCTTGTTAAATATCTATCGTACGTATCCAAAGAATCTTTTGTTAAAGATTTGATTCTACTCAAGATGATAGCAAAGCTGTTGGATTACAAAAATGAATTAATGTATGAATTTATTGGGAAGAATTATTACATGGGTTTCTCATATAATTCCTTTTTAGCGAATTGTTTTGAGATATTCACCCGATTCAGATGCTTCCTTTCTCATTGTTCATCTCCCTCATTTGCCGCCATTCCTTCCGCCACTGCCACCGCCGCCGGAGGCCACGCCGCCCTTACCGCCTTGACCGCCCTGTTGACCGCCGCTCTCGTCAACGTCGTCCTCCAAGTCAACCGTCCGCACCTTGAACCTGTCGAGCCTCAACGCCGGCTCGTCCCCAACCCCTCCGTCCCTGCCCGGCAGCCGGGGCGATCCCACGCTCAAGCTCCTCTGGAACGCCCTCACCTCCCTCCTCCTCCTCGACCGCAGAGCCTCCTCCAGCTTCCGGTCGATCTCGTCGTGCAGCTTCGGGAACAGCTGCCGGAACGTGTGCCGGCGCCGGACGTAGAGCTCCCTCAGGTCCTCCATCAGCGCCAGCAGCCACGGGTCGATCGTCTGGTCACCGTCGCAGGGGCGGCGTCCGTGGTAGTAGAACTGCCCCTCCGCGTCGCCGAAGCTGTAGTTCCCCGTACGGGCTCCTGCTTCCAGAGGCGTAGGGGGAGTGATCGGAGGAGCCCGGGAAAGGAGGAGGTCCGGCGGATTCCGACGCCGAGTCATGCCCGATTGGGTCCGGCTGGGGTCCGAGAGACTCCGGCCACCGCAGCGCGCCACGAGGATCCATGCGAGGAAAAACGAAACCGCAGATCGCAACGAAGAAACCGTAGATGATGCAGAACCAAGAACCAAAGGTGATGGAAAATTCGAAGTTGGAGATCTGAGGACGAAGGATTGAAGCCGCAAGCTTGAATATTTATATAGAGGCGAAGATAGAGAGAGAGTGGACCAGTTGAGATTTCTAGAGAGAGAGACTTTTTCAAACTGTACGGCTCGGTCTTTCTGCGCATCAATCCACGCGGGTTGTTGTTTTCGAATCCGATCTTCTCCAAGAAATGATGATTTTAACTTCACACTTATAACGAGAAATGACGAAAATTTGATAATGAGAGTTTTAGAATAGGGATAACATAAAATCGATAAAAAAAAATATGTGCGGGTCGCATACCTCCTCGAGTTCATTCCCAGTTACTGTATTATAATAATATAATATTAAAGTTTGGTTGTTGGTCAAATTTCGAACTTCAATGTTTGTACCATTCCGAACATATGCTTTGGCGGCTGATATTAGCGGAAGGTTTTCTCGTACGATCCTACATCCCTTATATTCAATAATTTAACCTTGATAGTATCAAGAGGCAGATGTAAAATACCAAATTGATAAATCCTTAGATGGTTGCCGATCATCGCTACGCAAGTAATGATATCAAAATGTAAATTATGACTTGCACCGTTTCTTTGATGGTTTGTCGAATGAACCATCATGCATCTTAGCTTCGAACGTATTGGCGAGGGTTTACGAATAAGCGAGACGGTGTGTCTTTTTGATGTCGGGTATTGCGCGTGGTTCTAAGGATGATTTGTGAGATGCGGGTTATTTTATTATCTTGCCAACTATCATTAGAGTAGGATTGAGTTCATCTTCAAAACAATTCAAACGTAAAAGATTAGGGCCAAATAGCCTTCTCAAAGATATTGGAAAAACTTGTTTGACATTGTCCGGCACGGATGGTGTCTTGGAAAGAGAGTTGCACTTCGATTGTATTGGCATGTTCCGTCTCTGCATATTTCCGAAATTTCAGCACAACAAAAGTCTAATAAGTCCACTCACATGCGCATTCTCCACATCACACCTCGACAATCTTCATCAGGTCTGCCATGTCGAGATTCGACTTCATTAAAAAAATTTAAACTAATAAATTATGTATGATGTATTAACTGCTTTACACCGTATAAATTCTTTGATGTGATATTTTTTTTTAATCAAGTCCACGCGTATATCTCGACACGCTAATTGATAGGTCATGACCCGTAATGCGACTTTTCCTGAGTTTGGTCAACACAAACTATTGAAAGGACTGAATCAAGAATTTGTAAGATTATGATAGGGAGGGAAGCTTGGAATGGGAAACTCGTTGACTTTTCCTTTCTTTGATCAACGACTGATCGTTTTGAGCGTGTGTTGGGCCGGGTCGAATGTCGGCGCGCGATGAAGAATTTCGCAGATGCTGAGCTTTTTTCTTACTTACTTTGGCGGTCGTCGGGTCATTGATCCGGTTCTCCGTCGAAACAAACGCCTCCCCTCCTTAGCCAAAACCATGGTCCACGTGGCTTACAAAAATGAATTGACGAGAAATATTTTAATTATTTGATAAAATATTTATATATAAATTATTGGAAAATATTATCTACTTACTAATTATTTCAAGTATCACAAATAATCATTTTTAACAAAATACTCTTTTAAATTATTCATTTTTCGTATAATAAATGTAATCTTAATTTCACAATAAATGTCCGATGTTCTAGATTAATGCTCTAAACTATTTTGTTGTTAATATCATAAACTAGAAGGACTAAAAGTTGTGCATAATTTGCATTTAACCGAACCGCACCACAAAGATCTTGAGGTTATGAAATTTGGTTAAAGGGTTGTCAGCATTGTCGCGATTTTGGGGAATGTTATGAGAACTTAAGTGTATAATGCTAAGTTTATCTCTCCTATATCCTTTCTAGTGTAGCGCTAGGATAAAAATTCACATTCTTGTACAGGAGTTTGTTGAGAGATCGTGCCAAGTTAGGATTCATGCCCGAAATTCGAGCCTTTGAAACATGGAATTTTGATTGCCACGACAACTCAACTGATCTCTAAATAAGTAGAGTCATGCCTGTTAATGCAAGAGTCTTTTTTCCTCCTCTTCTTCTTCTTTTTTTCCCTTCAAAATGCCCCCTTAAACTCTTGAGGAATAGATTGAGAGCGTCACCCCACTCAAAGTAATCCCCGATGACCATGCCCACCTGTCCTTGAGTTAGGTCACCCAATTCATATCTATGACTCTCTTTTCATTCTCCGTCGTCCTCACTCAATGTCGTGCTTAATCATTCACAGTTCTTACCTCAGTTTGGCTATGGGTTTTCCTAAATTGGGTTAAATATTTAAATGTATTAGCAATATGAATTGTGTACGAGTTAAGTCAAATACGAGTTACTAGATTTGCATTGTACGGAAATGAGTTAAAACGAGTTAAAATAGACAAATGTAGGTTTGACCATTTTTGACCCAACCCAAACCTTAACCCCACCCACTCTTTTGATAGGTTTTGGTCTTACCCAGGTACACATAGACAAGCGCAGCTTAATATACATCCACAAGGATTAGTCGAGTCGAAACGTTCAGATGTCTCGTGTTGTAAATAGCTAAATGTATGGAAATGGGCTTAGCATCTTGGAAGTACAATCTAGGATTTCCTGAATTGGGCCACATTGACCTAGCGAATGGATATGTTTGGCCCAATTTGATGATGCACCGGGCCCATTAACAACTGCCTACAGGCCCACATGTAACCCACGAACCCAAACGAAGGATCAAGATCCCAGCGTCTGCTTGGAAGCAGCAATTTCATAGAGACTGAAAAGAGTTTTCCAAAGGATCCCACGCCCCGCTAAATCAGCTAGAAAGTTGTGCACGGTTCCGTATGCCGAGAAAATATTGGCCGTAGATCGTTTGCCAGCGTGGCAAATCGGATGCTGCTCCTAAGCGCGACACGTATCCTATCGTGGGCCCAGGCTTGTCAGGGAGGAAAAAAAAATTTCTTCTCTCTCACCTCCTCTGCACTCTCTCTCCCCTCTCCCTGTCTTTTCACGTCACTTCTCTCTCCCCTCCTTTGCACCCACCGGCGACCGTCGCGACGACCGCCGTGCACGATCGAGGACCCTCGGGCCACCCCTCCGACCACCTCGTGCTGACCGACGACTCTTGCGTGCGACCGATGACCACCGCGTGAGGGAGAGGGGAGAGAGAGTGCAGAGGAGGGGAGAGAGAAGAGAGCGCAGTTTGAAAATTTTTTTTCCTCCCTGACAAGTCTGACGCCTGGGCCCATGATAGGACACGTGTCGCGCTCCAAAGCAACCTCCGATTTGCCACGCTGGCAAACGATCTGTAGCAAATATTTTCTCCCGTATGCCTCCGGTAAGCATATGACGTGTTTGAGAAAGGAGATCGGACCACTGCGCTCAATGGAAACTAGTCTGGTTCGACATAAATAAGGGTAGAAGCACTTGATTGTTTCGAATGTCACGTTGGATAGAAATGATGCCAATTAATTTCAAATATACTAGGATGTTTTTATACAAAGTTTGCACAAAACATAGATATGTGTTCTCGCCTTATGTCTACATGAGCAAATGGTATTAGCTTAGCCCGAGATGGCTCATATAGAGTTATAATTAGTGATACTTGTCTTGATTAGCAATCAAGAGTAACCAATTTCGATTAATTATCGCCCTTAATTTTTATGTCCGAACTCCATAGAAGATGATAAAGAAAAATTTTGACAAACAAAACTCAACTTAGAATATCACAAGATTAATTTTTAGGTGTATGGTTTTCTTCTTCACCTCCAAATTTCTATTTTTTGAAGGTCAATGAAAAGTTAATCCAATTTCTCCAAGTTCATTATGCATTTTATGAATGATTATTGATTTTAGGTTCCGTCTATTTCATAAAAAAATGAACGATTTATAGAAATATTTTCTTAAAAAATGATCATTTGTATCCGTTTGAAATGATTAGCCGATTAAAAAGTTTCATTATCAAAGATAATTTATGTTTAAATATTTTGGTAGATGGTAATTTATTTTTTTTGTTCGTTCATTTTTAAATGAGTTTGCATGAAGATTAGGAAAATACTTTGATGAAAATAGCAAATCTATTAGAAAGAAGAAAAATGAATCAATAAATGAATCAATCCAAAAAAGTAAATTATTACACGGGTTTCTCAAATAATTGCTGTTTAGCAAACTAATCTGAGATATATATTCACCCGATCATTTGCCTCCCTTCGTCCTGCCGCCGCCGCCGCCGGAGGCCACGCCGCCCTTACCGCCTTGGCCGCCCTGTTGGCTGCCGCTCTCGGCGACGTCGTCCTCCAAGTCAACCGTCCGCACCTTGAACCTGTCGAGCCTCAACGCCGGCTCGTCCCCAACCCCTCCGTCCCTGCCCGGCAGCCGGGGCGATCCCACGCTCAAGCTCCTCTGGAACGCCCTCACCTCCCTCGTCCTCTTCGACCGCAGGGCCTCCTCCAGCTTCCGGTCGATCTCGTCGTGCAGCTTCGGGAACAGCTGCCGGAACGTGTGCTGGCGCCGCACGTAGAGCTCCCTCAGGTCCTCCATCAGCGCCAGCAGCCACGGGTCGATCGCCTGGTCACCGTCGCAGGGGCGGCGTCCGTAGTAGTAGAACTGCCCCTCCGCGTCGCCGAAGCTGTAGCTCTCCCCGCAGGGGCTCTTGCTTCCGAAGGCGCGGGGGGAGCGATCGGAGGAGCTCGGGAAAGGAGGAGCTCCGGCGGCGCCGGGCATCGGCTCGCCGCGCGGGTGTCCGATTCCGTCCGGCTTGGGTCCGAGGGACTCCGGCCACAGCACCGAACTGTGATGATCCATATGGGGAAAAACAGGAAAATCGCTGATCGCACCCGAAGGAATCGAAGATGGTGCAGAACCGGGTGGATTGAAAAATTGAAAATTTGAGATTTCGGGTATGAAGAATCGAATGTCCTGGTGGATGAGGAATGTGTGTTTCTGGGATTGAAGCTGAAGATCGTTGGAGCTCGAGTTTATATAGGTGACGAGAGAGCAGGGACTTTTCAAAGGCACGACCGGGTCATTCTTGTGCATCAATCTACGCGCGTCGCAGGCTTCGACTTCTTTCCTATTCGAGAATAATAAGGTAACGAGATTGACTGCTGATTGAGAAATCGAGTTCAAACTTTTGGAACAGTTCGAACACGTGCTGCTTCGTTCGAAAGAGCATCCGCCCACTAGAGTACGGCGGCTGCCGATTGTGGAAGATGACCTTTTTTTCTTTTTTGCATTATGTATGTGATTTGGCTCGGGAATTTTACCATCTTTTGCTAGTAATTTTATGCGGTGGTTCGGTAACCAATGCCCAGTTTGGATGTCATTTCTTTTTAATGTGCAATGGGCCGCACACCTTACCTTCCAAATTCTAGAAAAAAGTTTTTCTTCCCTAAGAACATTGCGGGGTTTCACACTATATAGTGAATTTCCTATTTAATTTTTACATTATAAGGAGGTCCCAGTCATTATATTTTTCAATGCGTGGGAGCTACTTTATTCCCTAGCCATATAGAGGCTGGCGGCAATCGACTTACTCCCACCTTAGGAGTAATCCCCCATCATTTTGCAATAGGGGCCTAAAGGGTGACCCTCCTCCAGAGGGTTCTTCCCTCTGATTCCTAGTAGGCAAAAATTTTTTCGTTGTGTATGTGATTTTGCTTAGTAATTTCACCTTCTTTTCCTTAGTAATTTTAAGCGCAATGAAAATCGACCGGTTGTGACCCGGAATGCGACTATTTTCCGGGTTTGGCCGACACGAGCTATCGAAAGGACTGGATGAAGAATTTGTAAGATTTTGAATGGGAGGGAAGCTGGTTGACTTTTCCCGGGATAGGAATCGCCTTGACTGATGGTTGAGTGTGTTTCTTTGATGGACGACTGATAGTTTTGAGCGTGCGTTGTGGCTGGTCCAATGTCTGCGCGCGGCGGAGAGACCGAGAGTTTTCTGAGACGCTGGGTTTTCTCTATGAGTTCTTCGGTGGTCGGGTCATTGATCCGGTCTTCCATCAAAACAGACACGTACCATCCTCAGCCGAAACCAGCTCTTTTTTGACTCGGTTCCGGTTGCTTCCGTCACTTATATATTTATATTTTCCGTTTCTCTTCACACATCAAACGAATCTTAAACTACATACGATCACGACCGCGTGATTCACGGCTGATCTTGTAATCGATGTCCGTGGTGAACTTTCGCATAGAAACATGACATAAGAAACTGCCAACATGACTAACAGAACGAAAGAAGAACGGTTCATGAGGATGCTGCGGCTGTAACGTTTGGTCAACACCAAGGCTGCAGCCCAACTGACTGCGTGTGCAAACCATACGATCTGCCAATGGCTCATAAGCAGCAAACGAGCTGTGCAGAGTATTGATATGACGTCGGATGGGTTCCAAAAGAACCGTAACAGATAAATAACACCATCAAATGCTCAGATGCTCTGGCGCCTATATCTGTTCTCAGATACTGTTTCTCGTTTCACAGTTGCATGCATTCGCAAGAAACAAGCATACAATATATGGGCTTTCAGGAACCGCAGTTAACAAGCTAAACTAGAATAAGCTAGAGGAATTCCTTTTTCTGCTACAAATGACAGGCTATCTATAGAAATGACAATATGTGCCACAAATGACAGGCTATCTATACATATAAGGTCTGCTAGGACCACCGTGAAACAAAAATGGATCTGGGTGAGAAGACGCACCAGTTGGACCTGAGAGAGTTTGCAGAAACCCTTCACTCGAGGGCATTCCTGACATTGTTTCTGGATGAAAACTATAAGGAGGATATGTTGCGAAAGAACTGGGAACACTGTGGTCCAAGTAAGGGTTGAATGATGGTCTAGGGAAAATCATTCTTGACCCATCCTCCGTGGATGGGCTGGAGATATATCTATCATCTCCGAAAATACTTGGCCTACTTTCCAAGTAGCGACTGCTTAGAGATCGGTCATTGGTAGTCAGACCAACTCTAGTTTCTGGGTAAGTACCTGCTAATCCCAACCGAGAACCAGAACCCAGCAAATTGGCTTTTGCAGCATCGAGTGAAAAATCTGTTGGGACTCTGAAAAGGCCGGGACATCCACTGGGAAGATCCATCTTGCCCCCTTTATCAATATTGTGGAAAGACGGGTCAATTGTTTTTTGAAGTGGTCCGCGATCTGAAATTGGCATTCTCATCATCTTGTTTTGCAGCAGTAATTTAGCCTGTTTGAGAGAATCAAGGACACCATGTGCACCCGCCGTTCCATGTGGAACTAGGGCATAGTGTTCTGCTTGCTTTCCAAAAGCTTCGACTTTATGAGACGCGTCACTCACATAAGGCAAAAAACCATGTGCTGACTGCTTCCCTTGAGAATCACCATGGCCCATAATATGGGGGTCTTGTGCCGGTGAATAGTTGCTTGCCAGGCTCTCTTGTTTACCTTTTCTACTTGACATTGAATGTATACGTTCTTGATTGGGGGACTTATCAACTGGAAAAGAAAATTTCTGACCTTGTGTGGATTCCACTCCAGGCTGCGGACTTTGATGGAAGCTTTCTGATCGAGTTCCCAACAATTTGTTATCAGTAGAAGTATCCTCAACTCCAATTTTAGATTCAATGGTTTGCATTGCCCTTGTCGGTGGAGGATATGGAGCTTGATGCTTTATTTCATCCCTATCCTCAGTAATATCCGAGTGGTTACCAGGATCACATGAATCCTAAAGATGATGACCGACAGAGAAGTATGTCAACTGCACAGGCTAATTATAAAATAAAGAGTACAGCATTATTTATCAGCCTGGGAAAACCTATGTGCACAACCTCATGTTATAGAACCTTCAAGGTAGCAATTCAGACCGCAATAGTTACTTCTCACTTTCTTTGTTTCTTTCTTAGTTTCTTTTTTTTTTTTTTTTTTTTGGCATAGCAACGAAGACATCTTTTGTTTTTCTAAGTGTCATAACTTCATGAAAATTAAAGAGGAGATAAGCACAGTTTCTCTACAAGCAGGTTCCATAGGAAGCATACCGGTGTACAGCTATTATTTTCTCTGAATTTCTCTTCCCAATCTCTTTGTGCCTTTTCCATTGCTTCATATTGGCCAATGAGCTGGGCTTGATGTTCTAGTGCCCTTTCCATGTCTCTCTCTCCTCCATCATCATTGCTCTTGAGGATACCATTGACTACATTTCCTTCATTTTCTACCCGTCCCGAAACTGGACTGTTGCTCACTACTTTTTCTAAGTGCAACTCAGGATCATCTCTAAAGACCTCACACCCTATTTCAGATAAATCCTGGCAAGTCTCGGAAGATTTGGCATCTTCGTTTTCTTGAGAATCAACTTTAGCAGACCCATTCATCACCTCAGTGGACTCTAGTCTGCAACAAAAGAAAGATGAGACATCAATCTTCCATGAAGACCTTATTTAATTCTTTCAATCAACAGTGCAAAGGTTCATATCATGCATGTGCTGGATTTTGCAGAGCATTCAAGTGACTCAGAGATCTGGGTGACTTAGAGCAGAATCTGCCAAAACATGCTGGGAAAATCTCACTTGCTCACTCCAGTCATGCAGATGCTGAGTATCAAATGAATTCTGCTGACTAGACTGGTGGTCTATACACTTATTCTTCCTCTTGGATATAAAGCTTTGAACCAATGGCCTGTCTTACTCTCCAGCTCAGACAATAGAATACTATGCTCGCACAAGGATGTCAATAAATGACTCATGAAGTATAACACACGCATGTGCACACAAGGTCTCACGACCAACTCGTGATTATCAACAAGGAAAAGGAAGCTCACAAACCTTTGATCCTTATGTCTTATTTGACGGCATGATTTTCCGGGGCGTTGTTTTGAAGATGAGGACACTGTTGCAAGACTGGTTCGCCTTCTTATAGAAGCATCCTTATATTTCCCAAGAGATCGTGAGGAATCCTTTTGGCCTTTCCAGGACAAGTTTCTACCAGATGCTGTAGAATCATACTCAGTTCCTGAAAGTTCCTCTGATTCGTTCCCTAGTTGTTTTGAACTAACAGAGCTCTCTCCTCCTTTGTTTGAATCATTACAGACTTTCTGCTTACGTGGTTTCACTTCCTGATCCGAACTTGAGTAATATGACTCAGAAACATCATCAATGCCATGACTCTCCAACATAGCAAGAACATCAGCTGTAGCCTTCTCAGCCTTCTTCCTTTGCAGAGCCACAATCCTCAACTGGTCCTCCAGCTCCGCCACCTGATTTCATTTGAAGAGATACAGGTGAGAGAGAGAGAAGTTGTAGGAAAAGAAAAAACTCGGCAGACTGCACTGGGGAGAATAAACATACCCGCTTTGCCAATTCGTCAGCTCTTTGCCTTGCAGTTTTAGAGACCAATCTCTCAGACAGTAGTTGTGACCGAAGGAACTCAATGGTCCTTGCATTTGAATCTTCCATGTCAGAACTTATCCTGATTAAAAAGAAATTGTAACCAATAATTAGAGCAAAAATTTACACATTCAATCAAGATAAGAAGTATTAAGTTGCCACAGTCACACTTAATGCTAAATGTCATATTGTCCTATACAGGAAGGAACGCTTCTTTCTTCATTTTAATATCACATGAATTTGCAAGTGAACAAGATCAACATATTCAGCCGTCTCGGCACCTTTTCCTCTAGAGAGCATAGAATTTAAAAGATAAAAACTTTACAAATGTACCAATCATCCTCTCAAATTCTAAGACATGCCTCTAGATGAATGTCCTCATTTTCCCATTGATAATTTCTGCTGATAATCATCCTCTTCCTTCCCTTCTCGCTCCCAGCCCCCAAAAAAAAAGAAAAGAAAACAAGCCCCCTATAAACTAACGAATTAAGTTTGAATCACGAAGCAATTAGGACATTCCCAATTTGTGAGGCCAAGGCAAAGCAACGGACCATTTTATGCCACCAATTAGACCATGAATGAACTTAATCAGTCGCATTTTTTAATACTCCGAGTCTAATCAGGTAAACAGTTTGGCCCAAAAAAGCCTTCTCTTTCCGGATCACACTGCCTAGAGCCTAGTCTAAAACGAAAATTCCAAGAACTCCCAACCATCACTTCCTTTTTATGATAGAAATGGCACTCAATATCTAGCCATCAGTCAATTTTCCTCAATTGGAAAGAAAAACATCTTAATTGATACAATCGTATTGTTTGAGGCACAGCAGCGTGAGCGATGACAAATAGGAGAACTTCAGGTCAACTGGACAGACTCCTATTGTTCAAGATTTGTTGTAAAAGGAATTCCAGGACACTAAAAGTAAAAGGGTCCTTACATATCAACAGAGATCCACTTTCTAAATATATAAGAGGAAACCACGAGATCACTAGAGCAGAGGTAGGAAAAGACAGTACTATAAACATGGAGACATCGGAGACTATAACTGAAACAGCAAGGACCAGCATGACCCAAACGGTCCATTACCTCTGATCTTGCTTATCTTGATCAAGATTCTGCATCGACAGCTGCAAAAAAAGAAAACCCAACCCCACAAACACTTCGACCTGGAGTTCAGCTCCTGTACCATCAAGACAACCGAAATCGCTTCAAATTCCAGTTCTTTAAGCTCTCGGACACGCTTTTGAGAACTACCCCACAAGGTCAGTCCCAGCAGCATCAAGAAATGAGGGGAGGAAAAAAAATAGAAACTTGCTCGAAGGATCAAGGGACAAATCCATTACCTTCAGCGGCGATGACCCAAGAACGGCTCTGAGGTAACAGTAGGCTCTATAATCATCACTAGATCGATTCGCACGAAAAGCAATGGAGGGGCGGAGGAGAGAGAGAGAGAGAGAGAGAAAGGTTGGAAAAAGCAGGAATAATAAAAATGGGGCGGAGGAGGGCCTTCACGGAAATCAATGGAGAGCTCGAGGAGGAAGACTTTCACTGCACTTTGCAAACACTGTTCTTGGGGTTGTATTAAAGTTGGAGGGGGTGTGGAACCGATTGATTGGTCCGGTCCGGGGAGGAAGAACACGACAGGAAGCTTCTTTGTTGAGACCAGCGGAGATGGGGCCAAAGGCAGCCGCTGATGATGCTGTTGAGTCTTTAGTCATCCTCGTTTTTCTTTCGCCCTTCTTCCTGTTTTTCCTTCTTTTGATAAGGATAATCTTACTTCAAAGGAGACTCTTTTATTTTATATTTTATGGGATAGGAGCATGGCCTTATGGAAAAACTCCAAACAATAACTTAAAAGAGCGTTGTTTATTTCAAATAGGGATTTAAAGTGTCCATATCATTCGTAAAGAAAGTTCTAATATTGTCAGGCGACCAAATCTTCCGACTGGTTAAGAGTCTTTTCTTTTTCCTTTTTTCCTTGTTCATCTTTTTCTTTGTCGGGGCTAGCCACAACCGCTATGTAGTGCTGAGTCCCAAATCTCCACCAAACATTTCTGTGCCGCCTCATCTCCTAGTGCTCGTCGAGCAACATTAGCCACGATGTGGTCGGGTTTTCACCATTGATCTTCAGTTTTTCTTCTATTTTTTTTTACTATGGCAGGTGAGGGACATGCATAGATCTGGGAAAGGCTATCGTGATCTCGGATGAGGCTAGCCTTACCCAGATCTCAGCAAAGCGGTGTTGTCTGCAACCATGATCACATTGCCTAGATCTGAGCGAGGTTGGGCGAGGCCAAGACTCTTGCCAACGATTGACGAGGGCTTTGCGCCCTCACCTGCGGCCAATATCGTTGAATTGCTTGGGCTGGTTGTCCTTGCATTTGGCTTTGGTCACTGAGGTCGTTGCTTTGGCCCTTCATCTTTGTTCATCTTTCTCGACAAAGAAGAAGATGAACGAGGAAGAAGAGAAATTAATAAAAAAAAAATTATATATTTTTGGATGAAAATGCCCTTAATTGATCGAAATATTTATTAAACCTTCATTTCAGAAATTGAAAAGTTAAATCCAACGATTAATTTATAATAATTTTGTGTACAAGCTGGGAAGTTACTAGCATATAATCGGATAGGGAATTTTACCCATCACATTGAAAACCAAAATTCCAAAACTTCATCCCTCAACCAAAGTCTTAGTACCGACGTTGGAGTTTCTTTTTTTGGTACTTTCATTTCCACATTGGTTTGTTTATAATTAAATGCAACGATATAAACGTTTCATTTATTATGGGACAATCGAAATGATTAAAGATGGGCCCGTCTAGGATTTCTTTTTTAATGTTGCATAGGAATTTTATTAAGTAAGTCATGATTATGGCCTTGACATGATTAAAGGACTTAAACCGGACCACCTAGCACAGATGATCATCTTGTTATGACAACACAGCATCATCATTGGCACCTTATTAGTGTGCAAGTCCTAAAGAAATTGTCTTTCATATCTCTAATTGTGCTTTTGAACTCCCAATTTACATAATGAAATTTCATAAGGGAATATATCGGCAAGATATATTCAACGTGTTGGAAACTCAAAGAAAAAGGAAAATTATTCAGAAAGTGGCTTTTTATGGACTCTTTTTCTTTTTTACTTTAGGCTCAAATCATATATTTTTGCCTTAAATTCTGTACTTCGATTATTACCCATACTACCTAAAATCTTAACTCCCTAAAATTTGAATTGAAATTTGAATTTAGTTTTCAAAAAAAAATTATAAATATTTATGGCCTCGATTTGAAATTCAATTCGAATACATAATCTGTGATAATCGTTAAAAGTAATATTTTCCCCAGACCGAGATTATGATCCGACTAATCTATTGCATACTTATTTGTCAAGTCTACTGTGTAGATTCGTTCCAATTAAGAAATTGTGCTTGAACATTCTTGAAACAAAAAATCGAATTATAAAAAAAAAAGAAGAGGAGAAATTTTTTTTTAATCTTTGCCGGACCGTTCGCTGCGGCAGCGCAGGTGCAGTTTGCAAGAAGAAGAAGAAGAAGAAGCGTGTTCGAGCTCGATTCGAGCAAGAACTGATTCACTCGAGGGCTTGGATCATCAAGAACCATCATACCCATCATCATCCTCCAAAATGCATCACTGGGTTCGAGCTTCTTCCGCTGATTTCACCGGTTCTCTTCCTCAACCTCGCAGGCATCTCTCTCGCTCTCTCTCTCTCTCTCTCTAGACGAACAGCGCGGTGTCAGCCGCAACGCATAGATCTCCGGCTGCGACCTTGTGTATTTGCGTTTCTTGGGTAAGTCGGTGATTCCCCTTCTTCCCCTTTTGCAGCGGGCACACCGCGGTCAACATCGGCAAGTCAAAGGTGATCTTTTTCGGCGGTTTCATCGACAAGAAATTCCTCAACGACATACATGTTTACGACACTGGTAATCCTTCATCTCCATGCTCAATTCGGAATTAGAAAAATGATAAATTTTGCGGCGTCGGCCGTTCGAATTGAGAATGCCTGCGAATAATGTTTTTCGTGATGTTGGGGGCGGTGTTTTGTCATAGAGAACAAATTGTGGTTTCAGCCGGAGTGCACTGGAAGTGGGTCTGATGGGCAGGTGTGTCCCTGCCCCAGAGCGTTTCATGTTGCCGTTGCGATTGATTGTCATATGTTCGTCTTCGGTGGTCGTTCCAGTAGAGAGAGGTGCGTGTTCTTTGACACTTGTTTAGCATACAGTTGCTTTGAGTTTGATCAAATGCACTATCCTATACTCACATCGTTAATGATGGATGGCATTGAATTTTCAGATTGGGTGACTTTTGGGTCCTTGATACTGGTAAGCATCTTTCTGTAGTACTGCATGATATGTAAAAGCATGGAGTGCGTTGATTTGTATGATGAATGGTCATGAGTCGTCATTATAGGGTGTATTCATTGAATTGAGCCTCTACCTTCTGCAGATATATGGCAATGGTCAGAGCTTGCTGGCTTTGGTGACTTGCCTTCTAAGCGGGATTTTGCTGCAGCTTCAGCTATTGGAAATCAGAAAATAGTTATGTGAGTGTCGGGAAAAAAAAAATCTATCCAAAAATGGAGATACTTCATCCATTATGGCATTTAAGGATCAAATATTCTTTAATATTTGCAGGTTTGGTGGCTGGGATGGTAAAAAGTGGTTATCAGATGTGTATTTATTGGACACAAGTAATCTTTAGTGGGCTTTGTGAATTTCTGAATGAATAAATCTGTGTATTCAACTAATTTTCGATAGAGCTAAATGCTCATAGGCATTATTCCTGAACAGTATCACTTGAGTGGCTGGAGCTATCAATTTCTGGATCTTCACCGTCTCCTCGATGTGGCCATACAGCTACCATGGTTGAGAAGCGCTTACTTGTCTATGGTGGCAGAGGTGAATAACATATGGCTTTCATTTATATGACCAGTCTATGTAGCAGAATTCATGGTCCGTTAATCTGTAATATTTATTTGTTAGACAATGATGCATTCTCCTCTTTCTTCTATATAAGAAATTAAAAGAGTGGTTGGAGCTTCATTAAGGTCCGGGATCCTGTAGAAGTGGAAGTTAATTATTTGACATCTGCTGCACACTAGGATCTCTGTTTAGTTTGTAGCTTTTCCATGACATTACAGTCAGTGGTTTTTTCCATCACAATATGATGAAAATTATTAACAGTAGAAAGGATAATAATTTATATAATAAAGACACCATGTTGACCTTATCTATAGTCACGCCGTGTCAAAGTTCAACCCCCAAATTCCCAGTGCTGGGAGTCCATTGTCTTAGCAGTGTCATCTCAGGGGAAGGGGAAAGTTATTAACTCTGTATCTAGAGATGGCTCTGGGAAAATTCATTAAAAATGGTGGGTGATTGTCCCATCTTCTTTAGTTGTTGTGAACTTCTCTATCTCTTCAGGTAATCCTAGCTGACTTAAGTTCTTTTTGGCTTTGATAGGAGGTGGTGGGCCAATCATGGGTGACTTGTGGGCTCTGAAGGGACTTATTGAAGGAGGTTGGTTCAGTTTATATCCTGTGTTTACAGTTTCATGAATGCACTACTAGTTTATTTTTTGCAATTGAACAAGCTATGCTGTTAAATACTGTTTTGTAACATAATACTGTTTACATATCCTTTTTGTTTTACTTCTGTAGTAGTTGTAACATAATTATATGCTGCCTTAGTTGTTTATCATTGGAATCGCCATCTTGAGTATACTGGTGGATATCACAGTTCCTTGTAGAAAAGGAGTCCTCCCACCCCCCAAGAAAACAATTACAGAAAGAATAAAATATCACGAGGGCAAGGAGGAGGTATTTCTGTCTTCTTCTTTTTTTCTTTTCTAGACAGGGTTGGGCCAATTGTTAAGGTTCAGACTGCTATCTGAACAGTTAACCCCAATGAAGCTCTTGCATCTAATTTTGGCAGAAGTAAAGTACAGGGCTGCATCTATTTTGTGTTCTTGAAATATTATGGGACCTACTCAGAATTGCAAGTTCTTAAGATCAACTATGTCTTAGATTCACTCTTGATACTTACAGTTTCCATCCATTTGAAATTAAAATGGAAAGTATCATTTGTCGTATTCAAGCTTTGCTTTTTTTTCTAGAGGCTGTACAATGATTTGAAAGACCTGCAAAAAAGTTAGAGGATTACTATCCAAAAATCCATCAGAAGTTAAATGGTTGTTTGATGTATGACTCTTCTATTATGCAAACTTTTGTCATAGTAAGAAGTAAGGAAGCAACAGTAGTTTAGTTTAAGTAGATCTCATGGTGTTAAAGAATCCCACCTCTCTTATTAGTGGCGTTTTGTGTGGCTCTATATTTGTTATCTTCCTTCACCTAACAGCTCGAATTTTCGGTTGAGACTCTTCTACGTGTTACTAGAGCCAAGTGTTGGATCTTCATGCATTGTTTAATATTGTATTCAGCAAGTGGTTATTGCGTCACTTCTTCCCCTTATTTCAATTCATCATGTCTAGTTTGCATCAAATTCCACATGTCCAGTTCACATGTAAAAGAAGGTGTGTGTTTCAAGGTTTAGTTGCGCCTTATATACATGGTACCCATATAATTTGTAATGACTTAAACTTTCGGGCTGACTTTTTTAATGCCGGGAATATAAGCAAAGTACCCGTAAATTCCTATATTTTCCTTGAAAGAGATTTTTTTTCTCTATTTTTAGTGAGTGGTTTCTATCCTTGAATCTTTTTCTTATGCTGAAAGTGATTGCTTGTATGTGAAGGCGTACTAACTTGTAACCATGTCTTGATGGAAGGAAGAGAATGAAACACCTGGATGGACCCAATTAAAGCTTCCCGGTCAAGCTCCTTCACCTCGCTGTGGTCACACTGTTACATCAGGAGGGCTCTATGTAATCACATGTTTCTGAATCCCATTCCTTTTTACTACGTCCCTTGAATTATGTTGCTTGTTATTTTATCAGCTTCTTTGTATTAGTTTTTCAATGCCAGAAAAAAGTTCATGCAGTCCATTGTCCATACTTATTGGATTGCTAATAAAAGTTTGTCCAGGTAGCATGAAAAGTCAGCTGGTCATGCTGTTTAGATGATAATCTCTCTCTCTCTCTCTCTCTCTCTCTCTCTCTCTCCATGTGCCCACCTGCACATATTGCAAGCAAATGAGTGCACTTTCATATGTTCAAGATGCATACAGTTCATTATTTTTGTTCAGGCTAGGGTCCAGAGAATAATCATGTTAAATTTGCTGGATTTCTTTCCTTCTGATGGTGCATTTTTTGCTTCTGCAGCTCTTGTTGTTTGGAGGGCATGGAACTGGTGGCTGGCTGAGTCGCTATGATATTTACTACAATGACTGTATTATTTTGGACAGAGGTGTGGGCTTCTGAGTTTTCTTTTCATACTATAAGTAGAGGTCCTTCCAATATGTTATTTTGTTGTAAATGAAGCATAGGGCCTTTCCTCTGTTGTCTTGACATTAAATTGTCAAATTGACGGAAATACCTGGTGTTATTAAAATAAGATGGGTCTAACGAATGCTTGGGTTTTGGTAACTTAAATCCTGAATTTCAAGAAAGGGTCTTCATAAGGGAACCTAACGCAGGTATTTCTAAGAAATAGAGATTGCTGGTTTTGATGGCTAAAGGCTCTTTTTGTTTTTTTTGGTTGTTTTCCTGTCCTTGTGTGGTCTTAGTAATATCATTCTCGATATTACCAATGCGCAAGCGGAAAATTGCGTTTGAAGACAGAATGCAAGTATTGAGATGAGATTGTAAGTATTAACAGATAGACTAGGTTAATAACTTACCTTTTTATACGATGATAGCAGAAATTTGAGTAATTTTTTTTACAGTTGTTTATCAAATCAAATCTTATATATATCCTGTTCATGTGTAATTCATGCGTACCAATTTCCTTTGCTTCTCTTTTGCATAACTGAAGTTTCAGCGCAGTGGAAGCGCTTGGCTACTGCCAATGAACCACCTCCAGCTCGTGCTTACCATTCTATGACATCTATTGGCTCACGTCATCTGTTGTTTGGTGGTTACTATGGAAAAGTGACTTTTGGCGATTTCTGGTGGTTAGTTCCAGAAGGTGATAAACTGATTCATCAAGTCAGTTTTAAATTTTATTAAGGAATTCCACATGTTTCAGCAAGCCATGTGCCCAGCAATCTTGATTGTCATACCACCTAGTATGCCATATGATTGCTGTTAGATTTACACTAATCAAATGGGGTGAGCCTTGGTGTAAGATGGTTGTTCCATTGTGCCATTGAAGTCACAAGGTTATGTCATGATATTAGCTTGCCTGTAATAGGGTTGGTGCTTTGCGTATTGGATGGTTGGTCCTCCATTGACCCCCCAGGGATGTAGCCTTGGGGTAGCGTATCTGATAGCAGCAACGCCTTATGAACCTTTATCGAGATTATGTCTTTTGAATTGATGCACTGTGCTAGTTCTTCTTTTTTTACTTCCCTTCCGTTGCCTTGTGCATCATTGATCTTTTGAGTAATTATTATCTCCATAAATGTCTAAAATATTTAAATGTTGGCATCATGACATCATATTTGTGGAGTCTTCAATGTATTTTGGAGATCTACTATTGTATAATATACCATTTAGTACATCTTATATTTTGCAAACTATCACTTGCATCTCATTATGTAGAACTGGCATGAGCTGCTTTCACCTTTTTGCTAATACTTGACGAATCACATAGTGGAGACATTAATTGTAAATGACACAAACTGCTAAGGTTTAAATCCTTTTTGTTCTCCTTACAGGGGATCCCATTGCAAAGCGACTGACAGCCTCTCCTCCTAGAAATTTTCTTGAAGATCAGGGTTCTACAGTGTCAAATGATAGCATCCTATCAGCAGTAGAGGTATTGGCATCATGAACTGATAAAGCTTCCTCTGCAAGACTGATACTGCTTCTGAAATGATCTCTTGGTGCTTGCATCTCCATCTTGAGGCCTGCTGCTTCACATTGTTGGTTGTGCTCTGTTGGTATAAATTTATCCAAAAATGATTTGTGTGATGGTGCATGATGAAAAATTGTATGTTTGAGATTAGCAGCATAGATTCAATCTCTTTATTTAATTTTGCTCTCAATATCTTGATTCTTTGATTGTATGCATATAGTGTTTGTTGTGCCTTGCTTTAATAGGAAAGGGAGAAGGAAGAAACTGCAATTTCAGAGCTGCAGAAGAGATTAGAGATTTCTGTCTCGCTATCTAATCTGCGCCATGAAATTGTGGAAGCGTCAGAGGACAAGGAATTTTTTGAGCTGGCGTCAAGAATCACTGGAGATAAGAGTTCAAGTGGTGGAAAGGTTTGACTTGTTCCATATCCAATAGTTGCCATACACTTCATCAGCATTTCATTCGGCATTTTAAGTGCATGTCACCCAGCAGAAATAGAAAATTGACATTACTCTTATTTGCAAAGGATGCAATTGGGGTTCTTCGCGACCACTGGAAGACAATGGACCCCAAGGCCATGCCACTCAAGGAGCTTGGTCCTTTGCTTCGTGATTACCAGCGGTTGATCACGCACCATATGTAAGACTGGCCCTTTATCTCAATTATCAACTGCAATTGAAATGTTGTGCACAGTTCCTTGAGGTTTAATAAACCAGTTTTTGTTTGCAAAAACAAATACATGTACTCCTTGCATACATAGAAAGTTGAGTTGAATCTTCTATTGAACAAATTTGTGAACGGATGGGACCTTTTAGAAACATTTTTGTTGCTCCAAAGATTTGGTGTTGCCTCCATGTAAGTCTTGATTCCCTATTTAATTGCAATATCCCAATACGAGTCTTCCCATATATCAGATAAGTTCATTTATTCTACAAATAAATGAATGAGGGGTTCCCTAATATAATGGGTGTATCCAACAAGAGGATTTAAATTTTTTCAGTTGTCACTCAAAATTACATAGACTATGTTTCCAATGAAGTATACTCGGTTTTGCACTGATGTAATAGATTTTGTCATTCGCAATACTGTCATCCCAAGTCTAACATGGAAACCTAGACAATCACATAAATGATGATGAATCCATTATCTGTCCACTGCTGAGTGGTGTATCAAATTGTTTTCTGGGTTGTGTATCATAATGATTAATGTACTACTGGCCAAATGGTGAAGATGTTGTGTTTTTCATCTGGGTTCTCAGTTTATTCTTGTTATCTTCTCATGTTCTTTTTATTTGTCCGTGTAATGGTCTGCTTGTCTCCAATTGGCTCTCTGTTGCAGAGAAAAAAGTGGATCTGATGTACAATCGATTGAGACTGGTCTGCTGGGGAAGGAGGCATATCGATTTTACCATTTGAGGAATGCAACTCAGGTACTAATGAAGCAGGGCTTTGCCTTCCCGCTCTGTTTTTTCTGTTCTTCCAATCAAATTGTGAAAGTTTTAAAGACTCGATATGTTCTTTCATTAGAGTGTTGGTCTGGTTTATACCAGAGGTTAGCAAGCCTAGTTTGACTTTCGTGGGATTTTATAGAAAATGAAAGGTCAGCATTAGCCAATCAATTCTTGGATTGAATGAATAAGGTAGCAATTATATTCAGCATCTGTTGGTGATGTATAAACTTGTATCCTCAATTGTACTTGAAATAGTTTTTGATTTGTTTGGTGTATGCATGTGCTATTTTCAGTTGCTATATATGGCTTAATTTCCTGATTTTGTTTGTGGGCAAAGCTGTCTGCCCTTTTACTGGCGGAACTGTTTATTTCTAAGAAGTCATCTAATTTATGAGTAATGTATTACATCTCTCTTTTTTATGGTTTGTGTTGCCTTCAGTTGCGTATGGATGATATTCCAAAATTGCTGGCAGAGTACCAGAAACTCCTACCTGGCTGAACGTGATCTGCAGATTTTCTGAGACAAATAACTACTCACAAGCATGCTTATCGAAGAGTTTGTGCATCTTCATACCGTGTAGAAAAAAGTTAGCATAGTCAATATGGGTGAGCTACAGGGGATTGATACTGATCTATGACTTGCCTATACATGGGTTCATTAGTTGTGTACAGAAAGACATTTTCAAACACTAGCTACTTCTGGCCAAAAAAAACAAAAAACGCTGGCTGCTTAAGTAAGATTCGACTTTTTGGTCTTAGTCGTCTTCTATGCCTTTTTATGTTGAGCAAGTTTGTAGCGCCTCAGAATTTGGCTCGGTAAATCCTCTTATCTTACGGTTCCTTAATAATGCGTTAAGAACACCTGTTTCGTTTCTTTTTTCCCTTTCACTGACCATAAAATAACTTGAGACTTCTCATCTTCTCCTTTGAGTGATGGAGAGATTGGGGCTGATGGTGAAGCCTCTGGCTTAGACGTCTCCAGACCATCTGATTGCCAGCACCATCCTGACACGCTGATCAAGTGACATTGCCAGTTGAGGCAGCAGTTCATCGATAGGTTGGTGCATGAGGTGAGTGGTTGCATATTGTCAAGCAAAGGAGGTCGATATGGTGGAATCTACTGGAATTGGTTGCTGTGTGATTACTAATGATGGACTATGTCGATGATGACGAAAATAAAATTGTGTTCGGCAATGGCTTCATCAGCTGTTGATGTTGGAATTTGCAGAAGCGGTTGGCACTATCTGAGACTTTTTTTATGTGCTTCGGTTACCTCTGATACTGAAGACGAGTTCAAAGCATTGCGGCGTGCCACCAGCTGAATGTAATGCAAAGCATGCCTCTCCAGATAACTCCAGGATACTATTCAGTGCATTAGTATCAGTTTTAGACAGGAGCAGGTAAGTGAACGAGGGAGTGATTTGCGCCCAGGAAAAAAATTGCTAATTTATTTTGTTAATGGTAAGTTTTGAAAGTTAATGCAGAACTGGAGGGATTAATAAGAGTTTACCAAGAATTGCCCAGAAAGCAACTTAAGCACATAAAAGGTGACAAAATGACCAATAGTTTCGTGACATAAAGACTTGAAAGCAGCTAGTCGTTCCAAAGCGGTCAGCTTAGTAGATACTAGAACATAAGCATGTATTCATACTGATGAACCGGATGGGATTTTCGGTCTATGCTTCATTGTGCACATGATGCTTCTGACGTCCTTTCCCTGGATTCGCCTCTCTGGTTCTCCAACCATGCGGGCAATGCAATGCTCAATGATGAGCTTCTCAAGGAAAACTGCAATGCGATGTGCAATGCTCTGCCCCAAGGATAAGCAATGTGATCCATATTTAATGGTCTGTGGCCACCAATCAAACCTAAGTTCCTTTGAGGAGGATTTAATTTTCATCTGTTGGCAATCAGTATACGATTTTTTAAGACAAACTTGGAAAGGATGATTGGGAAGAGAAGTTATGTTTTTCTGTCACTCTTATGTACGGTTGTACTTCAGTTTTCCCTTATCTCTCCTTGATTGTCTCGAACTTTTCTCATGAAGTCAAATGACGTCCATCAAACTAGTGCAAATCGAAGACGCCTGGTCTTTTTATTTTTTTTCCAATCATACACTGTTTCTTTCCCTTCTCAAAATATCTTATTGAAAATCCCGAACAAATTAAACAAATTCAAGCTTTTCATTTTGGTGCTAAGACGACTTTTCTTCAAAGAAGTTGCCGAGAACATGTTGGCCAAAAGAAAGTATACTCCACACAGCTGGGAAGTTTCACTTCTTTTGCGTACTTGGGAAAAATGCATACATGTTGTTAATACAATAATCTCAATTAGAATGAAAGAACCTTTTAATGCAGAAGTTCACAATTATTGTGATGTCTCTTCTTTGCAGAGGACACAGTCTCGTTTTCAGTATGGTTCTCATCATCTCCTTTGGAAGTTGAGGTATTTGATGCCATAGGCAAAGACGAAGACGAAGAGAAGAACCCAACCAATGTGAGCCACCGCAACAACTCCGAGGAAATCATAGTCAAAACCTTTCTTCTGCTTGAGGTAGTCTTTCACTGATGTGGAATTGCCTCCAGGAACAAAGACTAGATTTTCTTTGTCGCCTATTTGAGATGTCACGAGTCCATAGATTGTCCAGGCAACTGGCGATGCCCAATAGTACCACCTCCACCACACCGGAATTAGCTGCAATAGTCAAGTATGAAGCAGGCGTCCACTATCAAAAGTTATGATCAAACTCAAATACTTCAATGTATTTTGAGTAAGAACTTGGTAGGCATGAAGTCAATTTCTGCATCATGTGCCCTATTGAATGATCTTTGAAATAATGAAAATGTTGGCTCTTATTTTTGTTCAGATTCATTTCTAAGTCGTTCCGGCTGACTTTGTCATGCATATACACCCACAATTTTTCTTGATTTCTTCATGCTAGTAATGGGAACATTTGGTGAAGTTCAGATACAGCATATATAAATGGTGAGTAATTCCTCTGCAATCTGTGAGTATACATACCGTTCTGGGGATGAGGAAGCCAGAGAACAGGTTCCAGAAGCTGAGGAAGAAGGACATGACGATCGCCGCAATTTGGTGATTTGGGGTGAGGGCAACAGTCATCATACCGTACAACGTAAAATAGATGAAGCACATTAGAATGTAGTAGTAGAACCACAGGAACTTGTCAACTCTCCAGTCAAATCCGATCATGGAATATAGGAGGAGACTGTAGACCAAAGTTTGGATAGCCACGTATATCGCCTCTATGGCTACCTGCAATTCATTGGCAAATCAAGCTATATTACGTAAATGAAAATAAATTAAGCGATGGTTTATTTGTTAACAATCCAACGAGTCAAAAATGTGTAGTTCTTATACCTGTGCGAATGCATAAGGCAAAGCTGAGTACATTCCTGCTGCTCTTTCTCGGTAAAAAACTGTTCTCTCTATGGCAACGATTGGCTGAACTGATGAAGTGTTGGTGGCACCCAGGAAAAGAACAGCCGAATACATAGCTCCCAAAAGATTTAATAAGTCTTGCTCTTGATATCTGTTGACCGAAAGGAAAAACATAGGTAAATGGAAAGGAGAGGAAAGGAAAAGAACAGTTTCTTTGAATCGTGATCTGAATAATTCAAATTGGCTCATGAATCATCAATTCCCTCGGCTTTAGGAAGTGTATTGAACATGTAGCACAATGTGTCAGGGAAAAGGAGAGGAGAAAAGGTGTGAGCTTACGTTTGGTCACCCTTATGCCAAAAGATCAGTCCGAACATGACCCCGACAACTATCGTCATGAAGTATCGGATTGCATTATACTGAGGGTTCCTCCAGTAGGACCAGTGCTGCTTCCAGAAGCAAGCCTTGCATTGCGTCACAAAGGTTTGAGAATACTTAGTTGGGAAGTAAAGGTCTTTGGATCCGGGTTCTGGAGTGCTCAACTGTTCGATGAGTTCCTGATTGTTCCTGGTGAATAATCCCAATATTTCAATCTCAAAGTAATTAAGGGGAAAAAAATGTGCACGTGAAGGAACTATACAGTTTCTTTAAAGTGACATACTTGTAAAGTTCAGAGTTGGCATAAATTTCTGCAAAATCTACTCCAAGTTGGGCTTCAGCAGCTGTAGAAGAGATGTCGAGCATCCATGTTGCCGGATTAGAACCATTTCTGATCCTGGGAACCCCTGGGATAGCCTGTAAAAATCATATAAATCTTAGTGTTCAGCTTTGAGCAATTAGTTGACTTTGGGACCAATGCTAAAAATGATCAGAAGCTTCTGATCCAATCCTTGAAGTATGATCAAGACCCACCTCGAAGTACTCCACGAGCTTGTGCGAGTTTTGACCAAGGGGCCCAACATAAATAACTTGTCCTCCTCTTTTCATCAAGAACAACTGCAAATAGGAACAAAAACAAAGCAAGCTTAAAACACCAAGAAAATGCAGAAAAAGGTCAGTTGATATTAGTGTTGTTGAAGTCATGTAAGAGGTACCTCATCAAAAGCTTCAAAAATGTCTATGCTTGGTTGGTGAATTGTGCAAACAACAGTTCTCCCTGTATCGACCGTGTTTCTAACGGCACGCATGACGATGGCAGCGGCTCGAGCATCAAGGCCAGATGTCGGCTCATCCATGAAGATGATGGAGGGATTAGCCACAAGTTCCACAGCAATGGTAAGTCTCTTCCGTTGCTCAGTTGAGAGGCCATCTACTCCTGGCAGTCCAACTAGCGAGTTCCTTATAGTATTTAGCTCAACCAATTCCATGATTTCTTCAACAAATTGCTGAAAGGGGAAAATAGGCATTACAGGATGTTAGCGTACATGTTGAAAGAAATTTAATGGTGGAGTAAGAAGCATAACTCATTCAACTCTAACCAAAAGAAAATAACGGTTTTGGAATGCTATATAGATAGAAAATTCTTTCAGGAGCTTTGGGGTTCACTGGATTCACAATATGCTGGCATAGACTGAATTTAGGGAGGCAACGTGAATTCAGATGGCAAGAATGAAAAACATGCCTGCCGGGTTTCCGTCTTCACATCCTTGGGGAGACGCAACCATGCTGAGTACACCAGTGATTCATAGACAGTGACATTCGGTGAATGGATGTCGTTTTGCTCGCAGTAACCACTGACCCGAGCAAAAGTTTCTTGGTTCTTTGGGTAGCCAGAAATACTTATACTTCCTTCAATATAGCCACCAGTCTTCCTTCCCGCTAAAACGTCCATCAAAGTGGTCTTCCCTGCGCCGCTAACACCAACTAGTGCTGTCAAAATGCCCGGCCTAAATGCGCCACTAACATCCCTTAACAATTGAAGACGACTCTCTTCAATTCCTTGGCTCTTCATTTCCTGATTAGTCCAAATAATAATTAGCAACTATGTATGGCTATGAACAAATATCAAACTTCCATTCGTCATTCTGCACGAAGAAAAGCCAAAGAGAAAAAAATTGACTACAGTTGCACGAGGAGACTTACAGCGGGCATATCTACATAGTAATTCACATGACTAAATGCCAGTGACAAAGGCTGAAACGGCAAAACCATTCCTCTTTTAGCATTCATTTGCACTGGAGCACTAACGCCAGACTTAGCATTGTCCGAAGTGTTCATCACGGCCAGATCTATGCCTGTCAATTGCTAAGGAGGTCAGTGCAAAAAAGTGATCTCTTTATCACGTGTCACTTCCTGACAGTTTGAGCACATATAGTTTACGCATCACGAGAAAACACCTACTGGTGTTAATCTAACTTCATGTCAATTCGACGCTTGTATAAAATAGATGCTAATTGAGGAGAAGTCTAAGCTTATTAACAAGGACATGGTATGGTGAGTTCTCAAACCTTCAAAGAAGGGGGCTCTTGATGCTGAACTCATATCTGAAGCCGCAATCTTATTCTTTCCATTTGAAATAGACTGCTTCTTATCCTTATTCTCATCATCTTTCTCCAAAGTAATGATTTGGAATCTCCCAGAGCTGCATGATTGCAGTTTGACAGCAAATTTTAGAGTTTCACAATCATGTATGCATAGTTGAAGTTGATATTCGGGATGCAGTGGAGCTTACGATTCAAGTGAGTGAGAGCCAGGATGAAGCAAACATTGAAAAGAAGAGAAAAGCCAAGGAGTGCCCCAACGCAAATCCAATACCAGTAGTCCTCGACGAACATTCCTCTGTACTTCAGAAGAACTCTCCCGATTGTCGGTTCAGAAACGTTTGGGTCGATATTGGGCTAGAAAGGACAAATTTTAAGTGATATGAGAAGTGAAATGAAGCATCATTGTCCAATAGATGAAATTACCAACATAATTAAATTCCAAAAATATCTTACGATGCTCCATCTCTTATCGAGGAATTCATTTATGACTAAGGCATTCTGTCCGTACATCATCGGAGAAACATAATAGCCCCATATCATAAATGGCTGTATGTCATCTGTCGGGCGAGGGAAATAGTATTACATTCTTAGCAGCTAGAGCTCGGACAGAGATATCGATGATGAAGTCTTTGGTAAAGTCGGATCTCTCACCTTTGGCGACGATGAATCCACCAAGGACAAAAACAAGAAGCAATGTGAAGGTGCCAAGAGTATTTGCCACCACCTGTGTCCTTCCAAGCACAGCGATAAACCGGAAGAGCGCAAGAGCCATCTGATGCACACCAAAGAATGCCAGCAGTTGACGGAAAAACCTGAAAAGTTGTGAACAAGTTTGAATCAAGATTTTAGTAGTAATATGATTGGTTCATCTGAGCCAACTTCATGCAAGAAACTTCAGAAATCGAGCATCGCTCGTCGCTTATAAAAACTAGGAGAGAGTACTCAACTCACCTACTAGCGGATGGGGCAAAACCAATGGGATAGTATGTCAGAACTATCCATATTGCGGACTCCATCAATGAAATTGGGATCCGAAGAAGCCAAATCGGTAAGCCGAAAGCCCATGCAGGGTAAAACAAGAAATCCCTTTGCTTGAAAAATACTGGCAGCCTAAAGATGGTCATTGCGAGCTCCGCCATCCCATTGAACATGACGTTAATGAGACTGAAGAATAGCGCACCATAGAACTTCCCTCCACCCTCGATGGTGCCGGGGTTCATTTCCGATCTTATGAACACTGTCATGGCGATTATCGACATGATGGTGATTTGGACGGTTTTGAATATATACAAGAAAGCGCTGCGCTTCATTAGCAGCCACTCTCTCGCGAAGCATGCCTTAAAGAGTTCCCAACTCGGGAGTCCATACTTCTCCTTCACTAGTGCAGCCGGTGGGCTCTAGTCCTATCAAAAGGAACCGCGAGCTCTTGATGGAGTTTCTGACCAATGTGGAAGTTACTGAAGTGATTGACAAAATCGGGTACGCTGACGAATCTGTAGGGCTCATTCTTTTTGCACCAGTACTGTCCTTGGTCTTTCTTGGAAGTCACTTCTTGCAAGAAATCGGCTATGCCTTTCCTCTCTGGGCATCTGAAGCCGACATCTTCGAAAAACTCGAGCACGTTTGCTCTTGGGCCCTGGTAAACAATCTGTCCTTCTGAAAGTAACATGATATCATCGAAAAGTTTGAATGTTTCGGGAGCCGGTTGTAGAAGGGAAATTATCATGGTGACATCCGTGATGTGAACCATCTGCCTCATGAATCTAACAATTTGGAAGGTAGTAGAACTGTCCAGCCCAGTTGATATTTCGTCCATGAAGAGAGCTTTGGCTGGTCCAGCAAGCATTTCCCCTGCCAATTACAAGATCATGTATCATTCCCAGCTAAGTTAAGAATGGCAAGAATAAACCAGAGCCAAGTTTTCCCAAAAGAAAATTTAGTCACTGAGGTTTCTGTTTCACATGCCGGTGGTAACGCGCTTCTTCTGGCCCCCAGATATGCCTCTTCTCATGTCATCACCCACCATAATATCAGCACAGATATCCAATCCCAGAATCTGTAGATTTTATTGACATATGATTATGAATTCGTTAAATGATGTAAAAGGTCAGATAGAAACTACGAGATCAAGTGCAAACCTTGAGAACATAATCCGTAACGATACTCATTTCTTGGCCTGCCACCGCAGAAGCTTTCATGAAGGCATCTATCTCGGGATCTGGTTTAATTTCCGATTCCTTCTCTCTTCTCGACAGCTCAGCAAGCATTTCGTATCTCATTCCAACTCCTAAGCAACGGCCTGAGAAATCCAGCGTCTCTCTCACCGTCATCTCTCCATGGTGAAGATCGTGTTGGCTAATGTAAGCGCATGTTCTTTGGGGAACGAATTCCGACAGTTCGTGACCGCAGTAAGTGACTTTTCCTGATATCTGAACATGTTAATATGACGAAGTAAATTTAGATTCTGAATTTGACTACATGTGCAACCAAATATCCAACGATGAATTCAGAAACGTACTGTAAACAGTTGCAAATACAAGAACAAGCTCCATGAGGGGAAGCAATTGTACGTTAAATTGAGATTGCACATAATATCTGTAACCTTAACCGAACTTAGACCAATGTAAATGTTAAATGACAGCAAAAGTGGTGCAAATTCTGCTCGTCATTTGTCAGATATCAGATGAATTCGAGTATCCACTTCTCTTGAGCTAGGTAGTTAACAATATCAAAGTGATAATCCATTATAAACACACCCTTAGATCCTTGTCAGTCTTCGCCGAAAGTGCTTGCAGCAAGGTTGTTTTCCCCGATCCAGGTGGTCCCAGAAGCAATGTCATCCTGAATAACGAAAGCACTCTCAGAGGTCAAAAACAAAGAGAAAAGCCCCGACTTACATAATGAAAATCATCGATTGTCGAGTGTCTTTAGATGAGCATAGAAAAATAAATTCATAATGTCACATTTGGAGATTGAATGTAGAAACATATATACTACATTCTCCTTTAGGCAAAGAATGCAATCCAACCTAAAATGAGTCTTGTAAACTGCGAGAACTATACCTTGATGGTTTTACGATCCCGCTCACGTCGTGCAGTATCTTAACTACTCTCTTCTTGGATGGGAATAGCTTAACCATGCTTAGAACTCCCTGCTCATCACATCAAGGTGCAGCTTCATATCAGCACAAGGTTTCCACTAAAATGTGGCCGTCACATGTTTGATAACCGATATAAATTTAAGATGCAGGGCCAATGTTGCAGAGAATTATGGCAAAAAAGAAGAAGAGAGAGGCAAAAAGGATGGAGAAATGGAAGTTATTAATGAATCGAGGGACACTAAGAAACAACTAAACTTAATCCTTAATCAAACAGTGAAAAAGTGAAGGTAGGGAAAAATGAAATGATATGACCATACCTCTATAGCATTCAAGGAAGAATTCAGCAGAGTAGGAAGTGCCCGGGTGCCAACATAAGCATCTCCTTCCACGGATAAATGCTCGAAGCGGACTTCGATTTTGGGGGTTTCAATCCCGACCCTGTTATAAACATCAAATTCAACCTAAGAATAAGAAAATCAACTTGAAATCTTTGGCTTGGTACCGTTCCATGATACCAAAAAATCCTTCACAAAGAACATTTTTTACGACGTTACTCATAGAATGAGTCTACTAATATTCTGTTCTGCTTTGTGCTTGTATATGTCAGGATCCTGAAGGGAAAGATTGTAAGGTTGCTGTGCTCACTGACCTGTCAGTTCTCTCCCTCAGCCTGAGAAGGAACCTTTCATTGTCTTCTTCAACCACCTTCAATATGCTCTCCAGGAGATGCTGCTTGTCATGTGTTCCGAGGTTCGTGACATCAACCTCTTCGTACCCGACTCTCCCGTCATCCAACGCCTGCTTCAGCATCCCCTTCCTCAGCCGGTCGTAGGTAGGGAGCCGCTCGATCGCCGCCCACTTCAGCTCCTCCTCGTCATCCTCCCTCCCGCTCTTCTGGAACACATCACCCTGCGTGTTCCACACCTCGCGAATGCTCGCAGAGGCCCAATTCTTGCCACTGCCGACATGCTCATCCTCTGGCTCATCGAGCGGCTGCTGCTGAGCGACCTCCGGCTCATCGTCCGCATGAGGTCGTCCCCGGCTGATGCCGCCATTTTCCACGTGAACTCCTGCCACTCAACACGTAAACGTTTCGCTTCCTATGGTAAAAACGGCGGTGTTGAGGGGTTAAGTGACTTTTGAAGAGATTTTCTTGTTTGGTGAGATGTTTGAGGAATGTACTGTGGCATCGTTGGCTGTTTATAAATAAGGTTTGGGACTGAGGAAGAGTGTGTGAGCAGAGACAGGAATGAGAATTGCAGAGGTGGCGTCATAGCAAGGACTGAACAGACGATTCTGATTTTTGTCAACTACATGATTCATGTTGGAGATTATTAGTATTCAAAGAGCGATCGTTCTTTTCAAGGTACTAAACAGAGGATGGTCAGGCAGCACAAGAAACGAAGATCAGCATCATCAGACATCCGTCGGCAATCACAATACCGTTTTTCTTGTAACTTTAAAATGAAATTACATGTTTATTCGGATTCTTGGACTTTTGAATCCATAGGAAGTTTTACAGTTCAGAGTCCCCGAATATTGGAGTGCCAGTGCTTTGTAAGGAAACTGCAGCCACATTACTGAAATTTGTTTATTTGGAAAGAAAGAGTTTTTTTTTTTTTTTTAAGAAAAAAAGAGTTGAATTACTCGAAACTCATCGTCTGATCATGAACCGGACGGAGCTTGACCATATCTTACTCGAGTAGTCAGAGCAGATTGAAAAGATGTAATAATCAAATTCAGACTCCAATACTAATCCTAACTATGCAAGCTTAGCCTACAGATAAAAGGTAATAAAGCAGAGCTTTTGCTAGGAAGAAACCAGATCAAACAGGATTGTGAATTACTCAAATTCATTTTAAATCATCGGATAAACAATTCCAACACCGTCTGTTTATTCATTATGCAGATTAAATTCCAAAAGGCATATTCAAGTTGTAGATAATCCAGAGGAGTTCTTCATCAAATTATCACATCCCAAATGGAGCCAGGTCGAACCTGAGGTCTAACCAAGTTTGAAGGGCAGAAAATTAGCAAAAGTGGCAAAATTTGGCACAAGGAGGAACACTTAAGTATCAAAAATTGTAAAAGGTACACTTAAGTGCCGCTTTTTTTTAAAATTGGATCATTTTAGTCTCAACTCTGGTGAAGGCTCCCAGAAATCCTACGTGACATATTTTAAAAATATAAATCATTGACGTGGCTCACCGGAAAGCTGAGTTAGTTTAGACTAAGCCTAGCCTGAATTCAATTTTCAATATAAATAATAATTAAATAATATTAAAAAAACTTTAAAAAAAGAGAGAGTAGAGCACAGGCAGGAGGGGGCTCCGGCCTATGGCCACCGCCCCGTCGCCGGTGGGGCAGCGACGATGGCTGGTGAGGGTCATCATCCCCAGCTCACGATCCAACTTGTCACAATGCTCCTAGCCGCCAGGGGAGTATGCAGGGGATGCAGATGCACAGATTGCGTGGCTTATTGATCTGATCAAATGCCAATACCATCAGATTGAATGTATAACCTCATGTGCTAAAGCCCATCAGATGAGGACTGCCGCGACCTCTCTCGGTTTCACTTTGCAGTTACTAAACTCGCAAAAAGAACTGCAAACCGCAGAGTTTTGCAGTCATAGGATAGAACACTTCGTGAAGAATTCTGCCACCAACAGATGCAAACATACGGAAGTTTCATACAGAGAGACAAAACCACCGAACACCTTTGAACTAATCTACCCGGTTGTGTACTCATTGATCTCTGCTAAACTTCTATAGCGAGATGGCAAACAAGAGAGTTCCCTCTAAAAGATTTTACCGATGGTTATGATGCAGAAGTGCAAATTCTAGTCTGATAAAGAGGAGAGACTCTTGATTTTCTCATCCAACCAAGATGGAGTCAAAACAGAAAAGTGGAGTTCAGAGAATAATTTCTCAAAATTCATACATATTTTTCAAAAATTCTTATTTTTTGTTTTGGTCGCACAAAACTAGTTATTTAGCAAGCTGAATCCACGCAGTGGCTCGAGTTAAACGCATTTGCGTACATGCAAATCAGTATACATTAAAATGTGTAGATTGACTCTCTGTTGACCATACTGAAGGGAGACTGGCTTTCAGTTCTGCTCTCACCGACACGCTTCTTCTTTTTCTTGACTTTTTATCTTCTCCAGGGTGCTAGGTGTCGGGGCCTCCAGCAGTAGTCAGCCCCGTTCACGTACTTATCTCCGAATTTGTCTTATTTATTTATTTATAAATCTGGATATTTTTTGAACAATAATATAAGGCCTTTCTAATTTTTTTTCCCTCATCATATAGTTTTCATCTTGAAATATTCTTTGTACAATGAAATTTCATGAGCCCTACAGTTCACATAAAATGGAGCGTACAAAGGATGCTAATAGTTTTGGCCAAAAATAAGGACGTAAGTAGCAATGTGTCGAACCAAGGGTGGGGCAGAGCGCACGTATATTATTACAAAGGTGCAAAGTGAAACTGAAAAAAAAAAAAAAAGTCAAAGAAAGGGTGATTTTTCTATTTAAATGAGTAGTCTCTTCTAACTTTTCAAGGGAAAATTTCAAAAAAGGACCTAAAATGCCCTTAGTTTTTCAAATAAAAGCTTAAAGTGGACTCTATTCCAAATAAAGGCTCGAAGTGGCCATAGTTATTTTAAATAAAGGCCTAAAGTGATTATGAATGTTTCAAATAAGGGTTTAATCTCACTGATCATCGACCGGCTAAATTTTCCAATCGGCTAAGGGCATTTTCGTTATTTGCTAGTTTTTTTTTCTATTTCATCTTCTTCTTCTTCGGTGGTTGGCGATGAAGCCCATAGAGGCCTAGGCGAGGGTCGATCTTGCCTAGTCCAGTGAGGGTCACTCTCCCCTATAGCGAGGGTTGCCCTTGCTGGCAACAGGCGAGGGACGGCCTTGCTTAGGGGAGGCGACCCTCGCCCTGGGGGAGGTCGACGAGGGCCTGTTGCGGCGAGGGCTGCTACGGGCAAGGGTTGGCCTCGCCCTCGTTGGCCTCGAGTGTGGCCACGAGGGCCGACCTCAGCCAAGGCAAGGGTGGCTCTCATCGGATCAGACGAGGGCAACTCTTGCCCAGACCTCTATGGGCTTCGTCGGTCACCGATCGACCACTTGCTATGAAGAAGAAGATGAACCAAAAGAAAAAATAAATAATAAATTATGATAATACTTTTATTGTCGAAAAGTCATATTTTTATTTGAAACAAATATAACCATTTGATGCTCTTATTTAATATAAAATTCGTTTCAAGCCCTTATTTGAAAAAGTGACGCTACTTCAAACCCTTATCGGAAACAACATCCACTTTAAGCCCTTATTTGAAAAAATAAAACCCTTTTTTGAAATTTTCCCACTTTTCAACGATGTACAAATTATTCTAAATCTCTAGGCTAATGCACATACAAAACACGTATAAATATACAAAATATTGAACATTTTCCGCCAAAAAACTATATAATAGGAATATATCATTCATCTATAATTTTCTCCTTTCCAGTTGTTTACTGAAGATAGCTTATATTATCACTGTTAATCTTAAAAAAAAGGTTTGGATAAAATAATTATATGCACAGGTTTATGGCTACTGTACAGGAATATGGTAGTCCAAATATTATTGACTTAAATATTTCTCGTATTTTCCTCCTCTCTTTTTTTCCCTTTTTGGTTCGCCCAACGAACTAGAAAGAAATTTCCTGGGTACACATCTGCTGCAGCTGCTGCGGATGTGAGATCATAGTGATACAACATGTACATTCTCGACCAATTCTGTACAAAAATTACAATTCCCCTCGGAAAGGCTCTTGGAAAAACCGTGGCTCACAATCGCCTCCGACAGCTCCAGAAGATCAAAACTCTTCCCGAATTAAGAGGAAAGAAGAACACAGGCACTTCTGACTTGGGTGAACCGACCATACCCCGCTCACTCTCCTGTCACTGTTAGTCCAGAAAATGGGCGGCCGCCGCATCAGGGGACTCCAAGACTTGAGCTGCTTCGGCGATCCTGAGAGCCATGGTAGCTCTGTAGGCGGCCAAGTCGGCGTTTCCCATGAGGGACTGAGCCTTCTGGCGTTTGGCGATTGCGAGTTCCATGGATCTGTTAGCTGATGCTTGAGCTTCCTCGACTTTCTGCAAGGCACCCTGTTCCTCCAGAGCATCTCTTTCCGCTGCCAATGCTGATAAGAGATGGATAATAATAAGCCAAACTTCCAAAACCGAGAGTCGAATTTCAAAGAACTCCCCTCATGCCACATAGAAACTGACCAAACATTGCACAGACAGAACATGCATTCACACCTACAATCTACCTACAACTGTACTACAATTATCCAGTTAAGAGGGTGACATTCACCTTGCAAGAGACCTGGTTGCTTGCCTCGTCCATGCTGGCTTCCCTGCCTTTTAAATGACCTCCGCTTACGCAGGGCAGGCTTTGGAACCAAGGGAGCTTTTCTCGATTGATGACCCTGTACAAACATTTGCTTATGTTTAACCGTTTGAAGCAGAAGAAATGAACCTCACAAAATAAAACTTGCACTCACAGCGCATAATATGATTGCATTCTTTTCATTTAACCATAAATGCACACTAGATGATTTTCTTAAATGACAACGCAAGTTAGGTGCTAAACGTGAGATACAAAGCTCTTCTACAGCCAAATGATACTTTAAAAGAATTCCAAACCCAAAGAGCAAAAATCACTAGGAATAGGAAGTTGGTTCTCTTAATGAAAACACTTAAGAGATACAAGAGTGATCCTATAACATTAGATGATAGTAACCATTTTCTCCAAAGAGGATTTCAAGAAGGAAAAGACTAATGGCAAGAAAAGCAGTAATCTGAAAATATTTTCTGTAAGACCATCTCTCAAATAAAAGGACTAATAGGACAGCTCAGCTGCAAAGAAAGTATACACATTTTGCTTTCGTTGAAAGCATATCCTTTCAAGAAAAGGGAACAAAAAATGCCAACCCCACCCTATCCAGCATGTTGACAGTGCATTGGTCATCACTCAAAAGAAAATATGGCAGCACAAAGGTCTTTAAGCATTAATTTACCTGAAATACTCTGATCAATGCCAATCGTCTCTGCTTCCGTTTCTTCATCCAATAACAGTACACAGCTTCCACAACATCCTTTCTCTCTATGTCCAGTCTAAGATTAGGGTCAGGTTTCTCATTCGAGAAATCATGAGGATTACAATAGAAAGCCTTCTCAAATGCATCAATCATAAGCTCGAAGTTGTCCTCTGAAACACACTCAGCCGGATCATTTTCAGCAAAGAACTCGTTATTGAATTTACGAAGCCAGTCCTCATCTTCACAATCCATGTCATAACTTGGGGTCTTACTGGCCATAGCTCTTGAGACCTCATCAGCACTCAAGGTAATATAATATTCTGGTCTTGTAAAGGGTATGGACTTTTCTTCTCCATATCCTAATACTTCACATACCCCTGGAACAGGTATTATCTTTACAGGAGGAGCCTTAGGAGAACCGACCAGCTTATTTCGGTCAAAACATTCCTTGTAAAGATCCTTAAATTTAGTCCAATTGTCTTGGTCAGGAAATTCCAGTTTCCAACCATTGTCCCCTGTCCAAACCATTGCATGGGTTAAACGGTTGGAGAAACAGGGCTTCATAGCTTCTTGGGCCTTGTAAGCATATCTTGTCAGTCCCCCTCTTTTGACAACAAGAGACCACTCTCCAGAGTCCAAAAGTTCCAACATGACATTTCCACCTTCTTCCCTGAAACACTTTTCTGAATCGGAAAATAATATATTTGCATTACAGGATAATGTATCTGTGTCCTGTTGAACTCTGGTCATAGTAGCACTCATCTCATCAATACTTCCAGCAGACCTAGTCCGAACAGATCTTCTCTTGTTGCTAGAAATTACTGAGGAAAATGGGAACCCATTCTTCTTAGCACTGACTAAGTCTGAGGCCAATGCTCCATTACATTTCCTCACACATGCTAGTGAAGGATTTCTAGCTCTCCTCCTTGACCTCAGTGCACTCCGCCTTTTCCTTATGCCACGAGAATTCGACCCATATCTATGTTGTGGTGATCGATTGTCAAACCTAGAGCCTCTAGAAGACACGTGCAGCAGCAACTCACTCCCTGTAACTTCAACATTACCCACTGATTTGCTTTCTGAAGGCGAAAAAGAATAATCTTCTTCTGAGAGTTCCTCCTCTTCCGCAGTCACCAAACCATCATTTGTTTGCACCAACGCTGAATTATTTACAGAAGCCAATGGCACAAACCGATGTCGGACAAGCATACTACAATGCATGTACATGAAACAAAAGGGCACTGCAGAGAAATCCACAGAAAAAATAGGTGTAAACTGCCTGGATCCAAAGAACTTGCATGTCCCAGGGCTGAAAATGGGAGGACAATCCTGAAAGAAAAAAAGGAAGAAAGAAATTCAAAAACAGCAACGCAAGCAACACTACTAGGATGAAGCAAGCCCGTTGAAAAGAGGATCCAGTGAAAACAAACCCACAACACTAGCTATAATATAACTCACAGAGAAGAAACTACCCGTACAGATACCCTTACACAAAAATTATCCATCCAGAAGCCTCACCAATCAAAATAGATATCATGCAGGTGCTACCTAAATTGCAAATGACATTGTACTTGTTAAAAAGGAAAGCTTTGCAGAAACCCTTGAACCAATCCTTTGCGCTAAATGACAAAAAACACCAACAGCATGACAAACAAAAAAGCTGTAAACTCTTCAACATCTTAATTTCATCACAAGCTAAAGATAGGCGTACAGGGCCACTATCTAGAAAAATTCCACCAGATACTAATCGGAACTACACCAATCTGAAAAAATTCTCTGTTTACATCCAACCTCCCCAATTTGCTATACATAATGGAAGATACAATTCAGAAAATAGCTCAGCAGACTAAAGAAAATCAAGCCTACCTGTGAAAAATGAATTCCACGCAATGCATAGACCCCCCGAAGCGGCTCTGACATGACAAACTTTGAAAGTGCAGACAATCTAATGCAGACCCTCTTCATGTACTGTAGAACGGAACATAAAAGGTCAACAACTGCAGAATTTTCTCGATGTGGCAGCTCCAAAACCACATAAAGCGCCCGAGAACCCTGCAAAACCTCTCCCTGACCATCACCACTCTTCCTTTTCTGCCTCCTAGAGAAGTGAATCCCATACTTCTTACCATCACCGGTCTCCAAGCTTGACACCGCCTCTCTCTTCCTTTTCCTGCTATAGACAATCCCAGACATCCTATCCACATTATCCCTACCAATCAAAGGCTCAGTTTTGACAACAGGCTTCTCGAATTCATCATCCTCCATTTCAATTACAACAACTTCACGCTTCGGACTCACATTCTTGGCCAACCCAACTTGCTTGGACTTGAGACCACCAGCAGCTACTCCATTCCCACTACCACCACCTCTGCTATCTATGAGGCTAAACCACTCCTCCCTCTCGCTGCCCTTCTTGAGCTTGCCGTCGCCCGACTCCGGCCACAGGCGCCGGCCGGAGCGCAGCACTCGCGCCCCGTCGACGCCCTTCACCACTCCGAAAACCCTCGTGGTCCGTCGCATGCCGACCGATGGCATCGCCGCGCTCCCACAACCGGACGCCGCCCGACCGCCCGATCTCCTATCCCCCTTACCCGGCTTGCCGAATCAACCGGTCGACTCAGCCGATCTTTCCCGCCGACGACGACCCACTAAACGGAACGAGACGCCCGGTGCCCCCTTCTGACCAACACCGGGTCCGGACCATGTAAAGTACGGCAAGAAAAAAAGGAAGACCCCTACGGTCGTCGAGTACGAGAAGCGTCCTTCGAGCACGCCATGGAGGTGGTCAGGGGTGGAACTCACTGAGTCGATCCGAACGACGAGACTGAGACCGCCTACTATGCCCCCGGTCGGTTTTTAAGGAAAGGGACACGTGACCAATCGACTGGTTGGGCACAGTGAACCGCCAATCGAGCCGATCGACCCCAACCCACGAATACACACGACGATCGCCGAGAAACAGACAAATAAAGATCCAATCTTTTTCCCTCTTTTCTTCCCCTTCCTCTACCCACTAAACAACGCAGACCCAGAAACAGAGAGAGAGAGAGAGATCGGCAAGGACAGAGCGGGTTGGAGAGATCGGCGAAAATAGAGCGATTCACGTAAATCCCGTCGAGAGATCGCGAGCGCGAGAGAGGAGAGAGAGGAGAGAGAGAGAGAGACAGAGAGAGAAGAGAGAGTGGTGTATAGGGGTCTCTATCTACGGGGCTAGGGTTTATGGACGAGAAACTGCGATCGAAGCAGCACGACAGCGTCGCCGACTGATCCAGGCCGTTGGATCTGGAGATCAGCGGCCCCGATCGATTAGGGTTCCAGGAAAGAGTCCAAAAGCCCCTCTCTCTCTCTCTCTCTCTCTCTCTGGGTGAGGAAGGGAGGGGAGCCGCTTCCGCTCTCGGAAAGGAAACACCGGATATTTTCCTCGCTTTGAATCTCTCTCTCTCCCCCGAGAAATGACGTAAATGCCCCTCCGTGCCACGAGCGCCCCGGGGCGGGCGGGGATCCACTGGGGGCGGGTTGGGGATTTCGCCCGGGGCTGGAGCGGGGACACGGGAGTAAAAGCGGCAGCGGAAATCGGAAAGGAAGGGGTCGAAATCCAACGGCCCTGATTTTCTGGTGGAGAAGAGGTCAAAAAAGTAAAAGGCCGCTCCTGCGGAGTGGGCCCCAGTAGAAAAAAGCAGGCAAATTTACTTGCGTGGGCCTACCTACCCTGACCGGCATTTTTGGCTTTCTTTTCTTTTTTTTAACCTTTCGAGGCCTGACCGGATTTTTGGTAGCGTCGTAATTTTTGCAAAAGTTTCGACTTAAAGAAAAAACCCCAAATTTAAAAAAACGAAAACCAAATCAAGTCCACAGTCATATTCAAACCAAACCCTTTTTCTTTTTCGTGTCTAAAGAGAGTCTTTACTTATTTGATCAGCCAACATGTTTCGAATATAATTGATGGATTTTTTAATATAAAATATCCCGTCGAGATTGGAGATTTTAGATAATCAAATAAGTGAAAGAGTATTTCTTTTTTGCTTCACGAGGGCAATGGACCGCTTGGACGGACCTTAGCCGATGATCCAAGCCTATAAGTTCCATGGGCTTTCTTCTAAGCCTGCAACATACTGAAAGAGAGCTACGTTATTAGTTTCGACAAGTACCTAAAATTCTATACTTCCCTTCAGTTCGGCGTAAGTGCCGTGAGCCTTCCTTTCGTGGCAGCCTCTTCGATTCCATGTATGAAATACAAATGCTGTTCCGTGAATTGTAGACACGTGGATCGAGTTTATTATAATGGAATACAAATTTATCCATACTTAGATTTGGATAATACGTGGCGGGTTCAGGGGAATTTTTTTATTTATTTTTGTGTGTGGAAATTGCAGGGAAATGTCGTGGCCTATTCAGCGCTAATGTCACATCACGCATCTCGGAGAAATGTTCCGACCGAGCTCCTTTTCTCTTTCGAAGATTAAAATGATAATGAAAATAATAATCTTTTCCCACCCTATGGAGCTACTTTTTCTTTTTCTTTTTAAAATGAAACAGAAAAAGGAAATTTCCCGGAAAGCTCTATGGAAGCACCCGAACACAACAAGCAAATACAATCGGATCTTAATATAAATACGGGCAACACGCACTCGTACCTGAATAGAAGAGATCCTTGAATAATTCTTATGTACAACCCGTCCTACATAGTTTCGAGGATGGATCAAATTGCACTTGAATAGAAAAGTATCGTTGAATGACACGAGTCGATGTCGTCGATAAAGCCAGATGAGATAATTTTTATGAATAAATTTACGTCTATTAATACCCGATAAAATTGTAACATTGTTGTCATCGCATACGTCCCACACCCCCCACACGATCATCCCGCCTTTTACAAATTTTGATTTACGTGTCATGCAAATCAAGATAGTGGTTGCATCTAACCTTCAATTCAACTTGCCCCTAAAAGGGTGGCATAGTACATGATATAGGATAATAGTAAGGGGAAAATTATCCAAAATTTTCTAAATTTATTATATTTTTGTCAATTTGGTTCTAAAATTTTTCATTGTGCCACTATTTTTTTTGTTGAACATTGTACAATTGAGTCTTAAACATCTTTATGTTTTGTAAATTGAGTCCATTCGATCAGTTTTTGGTAAAAGTCGTTGCTGTAGTCTATAGATGTCGGCCGTCTTATATGGTACAACTAGTAACGTTGACATATTTTAATAATATTTTAACTTTTTTTCAATTTTTTTCTTTCCTTCTTTCTCGAGTTGGTCGCTAGGCCTTGAGTGAGCCTCACATGGCCATTAGCGAGGCTCAATCTCAGTAGCAGTGGCAAGGTCGACCTTGCTAGCCTTCAGTGAGCCTTACCTAGCCATTGGTGACAAGGAGGAGCTGCTGGAAAATCCTGGGTTTGCCCTTTCTTCAATCATTTTTAAAGATGATGTACTATTTTCTTCCGGTTGGGTCACATGCAGACAAAGTAATAATCAAAGTGATCATTGGCCCCTCATAGCTTTTGCAGCCACCGATGATAATGAGGTAGCCTCGCTAGTAGCTAGGCAAGGCTCACCCACTTCTGATCGGTTGTCGGCCATTGTCAAGGTCCAATGACCGACTAGGAGAAGAATAGAAGGAAAAAAAAAAAAGCAAAGAAAAGAAGGAAAAAAGGAAAGAGAAAATAAAAAATAAAAAAAATTTATTAAAATTCGTCAATGTTAACGTCAATTGTATCACGTAAGATGCCTAACAATCACGATTCTGACTAAAATTGTGCAAATGAACCAAATTAGCAAAACTGAAAATGATTTAAGATTCGATTGGCACAATTAAAATATATATGATGGAATTGGCAAAAATATAATATATTTAGGAGTTTTTGGACAATATTACCTTATAGTAAGTATCAAATTCAAATTGTCTTCCCCACTCAATAGTATAAGTTCCTACAAAATATTATCAAACATCTCATCGTAGGTCACAAGCTCAATTTCTTGCACCCTCTTTTTAGCAAGATACCTCATGCTCTATCAATTTTCAAACTTTGACCCAATGCATAATATAATCCATAAACTATTAATTTATTCAATGTAGTTTCTACAATATAGACTAGTATACAATGTGATTCTTGAACTTTTAATTTGTTTAATGTGATATTTGAACTTTTGGTATATGTTCAACTTAGTTAAATGCTGTCCTTCTATTAATTTTTTTTTGGTAAGGACTGTCCTTCTATTAATTCCAGCTCAAGAATAATATTAAACATTTTTACATAGTTCATGAATTAAATTGAATATGTACTAAAAATTTAGGGACCACACTAAGGTACCACCTATAATTTAAGCACCATATTAAATGAACTAAAAATTAAAATTTACATTGTACATTTTGTCAAAGTTCATGGACCATTTATATTATTTTCCCTTATCTTATTGCACTTATTTAGAAGATCCCTTGACCGTATTGAAAAAGGCATGAAAATTAAGAGTAATTTGCCTCTAAAGATTTTCTTTTTTCCACGTTTTGGATATCTTGAAGCACTCGACTAAATTCACCTATTAATTTTTTATATTCATTTTATAGAGGAATTGAAGATTATATTCGCATTAGAGTAAAAAAAAAAGAAACCATTCTGCTCATAAAGATACAAAATTAAAAATAGTAAAGTCGCTCCGAAGGTCACACTATTTTTCAAGAAATTACAAATTAGAGTTACGTCGTGGACGAATTTCTAATCAATTTGTACCTCGGCCTCTCCACCCTTTTTACTTGAGAAAAAAAATCAATATGATATTAAAAAATACAAGAAAGAAAAGAAAGAAAGAAGAGTTCTGCCCATCAGAAGCAATTTACAAGCCTTTAGGGACTGCACAAAACTTCTCGAATTTGACCTTTGACGTCATGTCTTTCACCACAGGGAAGCTCGCTTGAACCGGCCCATCTCTTCCTACCAAAAAAAAAAAAATCGGCCTATCTCAAACGACAAAATGCTCTCAATAATTTCATAAATCATGCAAGACGGGCAAGTTGAAATTCGACGAATGATTTAAATATGAAATTGCATTTGGTACTTGATGATTAAGAGAATTGAATACACATCTTATTTTCCATAAATATATATCCGTTTTTTTATTAGCAAGCCAATCGATCATAAAATATTACCAATTATTAATGGTCAATTACTATTAGGGGTGATCGGTTCTTGGGCAGTCGGCTCCCACCAAAGAACCAGAAACCGATCTCATATTTTATTTTGTTAACTGTATGCGACCCATTGCCCGATCAATCGAGTAGTTTTCTCCGCAAAAGACAGGTGTTTTGGTCCGGTGGTCTTTACTATGGAACCGGTACCACACGCAGACGCCTTTGACTCTAAATGATACTCTTTTATTAGTATTAATGACAGTTTTAATGCACTTACGTGGGCATTGAATTCTTTTAAAAAAACCCACCAAAATCTTAAAAAAGAAAGAAAGATGGTAAGTGCAGGATGACAAAGGGTTGCGTGTGGAGGAGAACAGGTCGTCTTGATTCTTGAGGGGTTTTTATTTTTTTTATAAGGTTTTACAGATTTTCAAGAATATAAAGAAATAATTCCGAGCAGGTAGCTCTATACATGGAACCGGATAAAAAATCACTGGTTTCAAGTTTTTTGGAACCGAAAACAGGATAGGTGCCCCATAAATCACTCAGACCCAACTGCGACCGGTTCCTTTTGCTCATCTCTTAGCCCAATATATCTCTCGTGCTTTCTTTCCTTGGATGGAAATACAGAATATAATTATTCTTCAAATTTTTCCGCCTCGACTAATCCATTTGCACCACTCGAGGTTGTACCCATAAATAGCCATCCCGACCCTCGAGCTCACGTCGAGCAAGAGACGCCATCGACCGGCCCGGCACCATCAGAACTGCTCCATTTTTCCACGAGGCGAGGGGAAGGGCGAACGTACAAGCCCTGGAATTCAAAAGTTAAGGATCGATCGGAAGTCTAAATGAGATCACGAGCCGCGGATCGGGTGCACGGAGTCGAGGGAGCTGAACTTCCGTTGGCAACGACTGGTGCTGGATCTGGCCATGTGTACCCTCTCGCCAGCAGAACTTCCTCGTCGATCCAACCCCACTTGCTAGTCAACACCCGCCACCCATTGTGTTGCTTCCCATCCTCTTCCATCAACAGCAATAATTATAAGAAATAATGACACTAGTTCCTGTGAACTCTCAATTTAATGTAGGACGCGACCCATCAACTCTTTGATTACGACCGACCACTGATTTTAGCTTAATGTATAATGTTGTCCTAAAATTTTTAATTTCTTTTTGCAATTCCTAGACTTTTTAGTAATTTAAAAATTTATAAATCAAATAGCATACTGGGCTAAAGTTTAACATCGCATCGAATGTTTTGAAAAATAAGGACTATATTGCACGTTGAGCTAATCTAGAGACTCATTTGTGTTGTTATTCTTGATTATAATTGATAAATTATTGAACTCGGTATGTTCACGAGTCTATTAAATCGTAGCATTAAGATATTCAAGTGGAAAGCCAAGCACGGCGGTTGAGGACTTACTTGAGGTCTCGGTGGATTCCAAAGAATTGCACTCGCACTCTTGTCGACATTGCTTTTGAGGTAGAGATGCGTGTCAAGTCCGATGTCTACTCTCTGGGTGTGTGACTTGGTGATCACCCCGCTCGATAATTGATTCGTCGGGTGCTTAAGAATCTTATTTGGTCATGAACAATTTGAGTTGCTTAGGGCTTTGTTTTGTAACCATGCCATTTTCCTATTCTCCTATTCTTTTATTTTTCGGAATAAAAAAATAAAAAAATATTCAATAATATCAGTTAATTTTTCCATTTTTTGAAATAGAAGTAGTTAAGAAATGGATTTAGAACAAAAATAAAAAGTAAAAAAATCTATTTCTTTGTCTTTGGAAATATAAATGAAAATAATATTTTTGTACAAAGACTGTTTTTAGGAGCAAAAAGGTACTAAATGCTATACAATTTTATTTTTTTATTTTCTTGATATATTATTTTGCCTAATTAGGGTTTTGTGGAGAATCGAGTACGGAAACATGGGCCCATTCGAAATTACTAATCATTGCATGTCCACATTTCACAGATCCCACCCCTAACCGGTTATACTCTAATCTAGAGGAAATCTTGCCAGCATTATCCACAACCAAAACCATTTATTAGCAACGAAAATTAGAAATAATTATTTTTCTGCAATTCTGAAGCACTCTTCCTTCTTTTTTTTTTTTTTTTTTTTTTTTTTAAATTATTTTTTAATTTGGGAAAAAGAAAATTCAAACTAGAGGGGAGAAAAATAAAAAAAATGAAATACTCGAGAGAAAAAAATAAAAGGAAATTTAAAACGTGAGGACAGAAGCGGATGAAAGAGGCGTGACGGGGAGGAGTTCGTCTGATTTTCTTTCTCGTTTCGCACAAGGTTCTCATTGCAACGGCTGATTCTGGTGCGAACAGAAGCGGAGAGATTCATATGAAGCGTCGAAAGTGACGGTCTTGTTTCGCTTCGGACAGGAAAAGTTATCAGCTTGCCCATGGTATCTTGAATCCGCACGTTTTCTAGGGGCACCAAGAAATTCGGTTTTTCAAGATTCCCGGGCCGCCGCTCTGCTCCGATTCTTGGAACTGGGAGTGGATCCTTAACCGTCATCCGGGTACCGGAGTGAATCATCTGCGAGCTTCGTTGAAGCATTTGCTTTGTTCGCATCAGCCAGCTCGCAGGTTCTCTTGCTTCAGCTGTTTCTTGTTCTTGAATTGGCCACGCGAACGCGTGAAGTTGTCGTCTTTTTGGCTGATTGCGAGCACCCATTACGATGATTGTTAGTTTCGCTTCTGTTTGATCTCTTCCTGAACTGATTATGGCTTCAATTCTGCATGCTTTGTCGTCGTGACTTCTGTTCACTTCAGATTGGCTTGTTTAGCTTGAATTCATCCGAGTTTCTGGCGCTGTCTGATGTTCTTGTGGGATGCATAGGGGAAAAAAAAAATACAGGTATAGGTTATTTTTTCTGACAGATGCGAAAGGCCGTTCTCTAGGCCATTTGTGATTTTAATGTAAAAAATATTGAAAGGGCTGTTCTGTTTTTAGCTTACAGAGCAGGAAAGAGAGGTTGATGTTGTTTTTGGTTTGAAATATGAACAGAATTTAACCTGAATCGAGCCAGACGAGTCTCTTGGAATTTAGTCTGTGAAATAATTCCTTACCCTTCTGTGCCCTGAAAATTGGTTGCGCTGTGTATGATTACTCTGAACCAGGGGGCGGGTTTATACTTGCAAGTCAAAGACTGTTAGTTGGCTAATTTTGGCAGGTTAATGATGGTCCTGCATTTTCTTCAATATGCTCTTCAACTGTGCATTCTGGTTTCTTTCTACTTGTTCTCTTGATCTTCAAGTTGTGAAGTAGTAGTAATCACTGCTTCAATTGCATCTCTTTTTCAGGTCAATTTCCTTCTATTGGATTTGTGGGAGGTTTGCTGGTTGTTGTCAATATTGTATACTTGTAATTGATATCAATAAGATTTCTACTGCTCGTCAAGTATTGCGGCCATGGGCACTGCTGAAGGAGTGCTCCAAGTTTTCTCCGGAGTTGCTCCACACAATCTTTGTTCTGACCCGAGTTCTAATGCATTGGGCTCGGCATATTCATTTAACTCTCGTCTGATCAGTACCAAAAGAAATGCATCGAAGAAGATAAAAATCCCTGTCTATGCAAGCATACGGTTGAGTACTTCTCAAACCTATGGGGTGCAAGGATTTGGAGGGAGTTCATATAAGTATAGGAGTATTGATCGGTTGAAGTTTTCAAGTTGCAGATGCCAACGAGCTGAAAGTTTTGGTGGGAAAACCACTGGGAATTGGTTTGTTGATAGTGCTGATGATTTAAACCCCTTAAATACTATGGTAAATGGGCCACATGTTCTGAATTTTGATGATGTTAAGCAATTGAAAGAGGAGAAAACGGATTCAATGTCAAATGGTGCACCCATAGCCAGCAGTACCATTCATAGAGCCAAGGTTGACCCCATTGAGGAAGAAGCATGGGATCTATTGCGCGACTCAGTTGCTTATTATTGTGGAAGTCCTATTGGAACTATTGCTGCAAATGATCCAACCAGTTCTAACGTTTTGAACTACGATCAGGTCTTTATTCGTGATTTCATTCCTTCTGGTATAGCTTTTCTCTTGAAGGGCGAGTATGATATTGTGCGGAACTTCATCCTTCACACTCTTCAGTTGCAGGTATATATTATTCCAATTGCCATTGATGTAACTCATTCCAATTGTGGTTATCCTTGTTTTTGTTCCCATGTGCGATTATTGTTTGTCAACATATGTTTGTGGTATTGAGCTTCTAAATTTATTTATCTCAATATCAGATGCACTTTGACAACTGCCCTTCGAGTTTTTTAAATTAATCTAGTCGCTGTTGGTTTCTGTGATTCTGATGATATATGCTTACATGGTGTAGGATCTTTGGTGTGTTAGTATGGTGATTTGTAATTCTTGTAACTGAAAGATGCTATTCATCAATTTTGGGGCTCTTACTGTAATTTGGATGTACAACATGCCTTTCACCTGAAGGAAAGGAAGAATTCTTGTAATTTAATCTTTCCATTGTGATTGAACATGCTGAATGCATCTTAGTCAGGTTAAATATTTATCATGTGTGCCCATATGATAGTTCTTCAAGCACTTCTAAAATTGTTTATTTAATTTTTAAATCATGACATGAGTTCATCTGCTAATCCCTCTCCTTCTAACAAAGGGACACATCTAGGAGAAAGATGGTTTTTATATCTTTCAGCTTTTAAGGTGGATGCTTATGCTTTTAGCCAACAAAAAAGAAAAAGAAAAAAAAAGATGGATGATTACACTGCAGCGTCCAACTTCTTGCTGCTATGCTGAATTACTCTTTCTTTCCCAATAAGCAAGAATATTTTGTTGCTCAACAAATGTCCAGTACTGCAAATTTATAATTTCTTGTTGCAGAGCTGGGAGAAGACAATGGACTGCCATAGTCCTGGTCAAGGTTTAATGCCTGCTAGTTTTAAGGTTCGCACGGTTCCTTTGGATGGGGATGATTCTGCCACAGAGGAGGTACTAGATCCTGACTTTGGGGAGGCAGCTATAGGTCGCGTTGCACCAGTGGATTCTGGTAATTTAGTTATAGCTTCAAGAAGAGGTTGATGATACTTTATATTACATTAGAACTCTTGTATTGATAAATGATCATCCATCTTGTTCTCTGTATTTCAGGTTTATGGTGGATTATTCTTTTACGTGCATATGGCAAGATATCTGGGGATCTCTCTGTTCAAGAGAGGATTGATGTTCAAACGGGAATAAAGATGATTTTAAAGCTTTGCCTGGCCGATGGGTTCGATATGTTCCCTACATTGTTGGTGACTGATGGTTCTTGTATGATTGATCGGCGGATGGGAATCCATGGCCACCCTCTTGAAATACAGGTGAGCATATTCTCTGTGACCATAAGTGATCATTTTTAAGAGTTCTTTCCAATATGCCCATATGCAAGTGGATGCATAGTGGGAAAATGGAGAAATAGAGGAGTCGTATTTCTCTTTTAGTAAAGCTCCAATTATACTGGTGGTGGTTGCTTCTTGCGTTGAACCTGATTGAGTTGCTTATCTAGTCTGTGCCAACTTCATGCAATGAGCTCCACATCCCCCACAATAGTAAAATTATGTAGGGAAGCTCTTGAATACTTCATCAGGAAGCTTATTTGTGCTTCAGCCTTGAGTGTCTTATTCTTATGAATTATAGCTGTCACGTTTTAAGAATGTGTCAACTCAGAAAATGGAAAATATATCTTAGCATATCGGTATACTAGTGTTGCTGTTCTTCTTTATAAGATAAATATGGGAATATTACCTTTATAGGTGAAACCACATTTGCATCACTTTTACATATCATGGCTGCTGCTGAATAAGTATCTGTTAGACCCAAAGTGGACAGAGACTTTATTTTGATGCATTGTCAGTCAACCTTAAAGTAGTGTCTATTTTTCTCTATGGTACTTGTGGTTCTCTGACAACAGCTTTGGTGCTAACCATGCGTAGCAGTTGCTCAAAGTAAGATATTGGATGTCAACTGTCTCTGTCTGTCTCTCTCTATCTCTCACAGAGACACATGTGCACATAAATTTCTTTGCTTGGATGTTCTTTGTTTTGCCAATGTAAGCAGGATGCTTTTGGAGAATACTTGCTTCTTTAGTTTCGGAGATGTACTTGTGCTGTAGTCATTGGGTGATTTAATGGCATACACTGCTTCTTCAAGTCATAGCAGGTCTTAAACAGGATCAGGATTGCAGATGTGTTTTGTTGGAGATTTGGTGGCATACTTAGTTAAATTTTTACCATCGGGCAAAATCACAAGCAGGCCAAGATCAGAGCCTTTTTTGATGTGGATATGAGAGGAAGATCGTGGTTCTTTTTTTCTGCTGTGTGGATTTAATTTGGTCCTTTAAATAGAGTACGTTAGTTCACACAGCATTGGCAGGTTATTTATCAGGTTATTTATCTGATTGCAAACACAGATAAATCTAATCATCACTAAGATAACGTTATCTTCTCTTACAGAACATTTTCTTAAATTCTTTGACATGATATAGTTAAAATTTTGCAGGCACTCTTTTATTCTGCCTTAATGTCTGCGCGTGAGATGCTTGCTCCAGAGGATGGATCTGCTGATCTAATTCGTGCTCTGAACAATCGTCTGGTAGCTCTGTCCTTCCATATCAGGGAGTATTATTGGATTGATTTAAGAAAGTTAAATGAAATTTACCGGTACAAGACTGAAGAGTACTCATATGATGCAGTCAACAAGTTCAACATTTATCCTGATCAAATTCCCCCATGGCTGGTCGAATGGATTCCAAATAGAGGGGGCTACTTAATCGGGAACTTGCAACCTGCCCACATGGATTTCCGATTCTTTTCTCTTGGGAACTTCTGGTCCATTGTTAGTGGGCTTGCAACCATGGATCAGTCCCATGCCATTTTGGATCTCATTGAAGCGAAGTGGGCAGATTTAGTTGCCGACATGCCATTTAAGATTTCTTATCCTGCCCTTGAAGGACAGGAATGGCAGATCATCACTGGAAGTGATCCTAAAAACACGTAAGGTTTTAATTGACAATGATATATATGCGTGTCTGTGTTTTCTGACTATATAGTTTCTTTGCTTCAATATGGTATTCTTATGTGATTCTTGCTCTGATGCAGGCCATGGTCCTATCACAATGCAGGTTCCTGGCCAACTCTGCTTTGGCAGGTTAGTGTTTGTTTTAGAAAACTGTTACAAAAACCTACTCAATTCATTAAAGATAAATTACAAGATTTTGAAATTGATGGAGGATAATGGTTTGCAGCTCACAGTGGCTTGCATAAAGATGAATAGAGCAGACATTGCTGTGAAGGCTGTTGAGATTGCTGAAAGACGCATATCAAGAGACCGGTGGCCTGAATACTATGACACGAAAAGATCAAGATTCATTGGCAAACAGGCCCACCTATTCCAGACCTGGTCAATTGCGGGCTATCTCGTGGCAAAGCTTTTGCTTGCTGATCCGGGTGCTGCCAAGATTCTCATAACTGATGAGGACCCTGAGCTAGTTAATGCATTCTCTTGCATGATTGGTGCAAACCCAAGAAGAAAGCGCGGTCGGAAGAACTCGAAGCAGAGCTATATAGTCTGAATTGGGTCTTACATCTTGCCATTCACAAGAGCCGCTTGCTTGCTTGTATAGATAGGTTTGAGTATTTTTTCCCCTCATATATGGGTCTATTTACTAGTTGAATAATAATTAATTAATTTCAAACATAAATCGCAAACTAGTGTACTAAATGCATCCTTCCTTTTCCTCCCCCTATTATTTTGCTGGGCGGTGCACAGGACAGGCTTCCATGATGCAATAATAAAATTCGCAAAGATATTACGCTCTTAATTTAGCTTCATGTATATCTAAGTTTTATGTTGGAGAAATAAGATGACGGTGTTGATTATGTTTATGGCAGCTACTCTTGATTTTGGGTGACTGGAATGAAATTACGAGTTCCCTTATTATTTTGCCTTCTGCAATTCTTTAGAGAAATAATTGTTCGTGCATGTAGATGGTTGAATGCTCATCTGTTCAACAATCTAGTTTTTAAGTTTCCCAGGAAAAACAAAAGAAGAATAACTTGGTTTTTAGTATAATTTTCAACATATTGATAATCTAATAAAGATATCTGGGGTCAAGGATGTCACCGTAGATGGAGTATGAAAGGGGTCTCCTTTAATACAGCAATTTACCACAATGGTATTATCTGGATTTTTGCCTGGGTATAGGATGACCATCCAGCTGGGTTGCTCTTATAGTTCAGAATGCTGTTCTAAGATCAAGTCCAGCTGGGTTTCCTCTTATGGTTCAGAATGCTGTTCTAAGATCAAGTCAAGCTACTGAAAATGCAACTTGTATGAGCTTTAACATTTAAGTAAAGTTCTATCAATTATTTTTGGGATAATGACACAAACGGTTCCTAATCTTTGGCTCAATGTGTAATTTGGTTCATGAACTTTCAATTTGTCAAATGTGTGTGATCTCTGAACTTTTAATTTATTCAATGTAATTCTTGAACTTTTTAGTCTATGCTTAATATATTCCTTGAGTTGTATGAAAATATTCAATGTAGTACTTGAATTAATGGAAATGGCTATATTAAATTTTTTCATACAGTTGAGGGATTATATTGAACATTTACCAAAAGTTCAGGGACCATATTGAACAAATTAAAAGTTCAAGGATCACATTACACATTGAGCTAAAGTTCAGGGATCGAATTGTATATTGATCCAAAATTCAGGGATTCTTTATGTCATTATCCCTTATTTTTCCTACATAATATAATTCGTTTGCTAAAGTTGCTTGACGTGATTTCAAATTAGAAAAAGTTCTAGGGCATATGAACAAAAATGTACTTAGCTGTAGAAAGGCTCTCTACATGATGAATTTTCTCTTTGACCTTTCTGATGTTTCATACAACACGATAACCAATGAGAAGAAAATAAAGAACTTACTACGACTTCTTCTCCAGCTGATATAAATTTTTTTTGGCATAATTATAACATATAGAAAACTAAAGCCGCGATTGGTTTATCAAGTTCCGAAGGAAATCTTAGAAATTTAATTTGAAAAAGAATTCAGTATGAAAATTAAAGAAAATTAGTAGAAATTCAGCAAAACATTATTTTGGTAATGTCCCGGATCTTTTATTCAATTGTTTCGGTAATGCACCCGATTTTTTGCTCCTTGATTGGTAACTTCAAGAACATATGTTGAATGAGCAATAAGCACAGTCAAAAAAGGGGAAAGAGATTAATTAGGAATCCACCAGAAAGACACCTCAACTGGAGGTGCATTTACTACAAATGGCAAAAATGTTAAAAAAGGTAAGATAGGATTTGGCCATAACATTGTTACCGGTGAATTCTTGTCTAGATCATTCTGTCATAGACTGACTCGTATTGTCATACGTGTGGGCCTCACGTGGGAATCACTAGATCTATCGATTTGAGTGACTAGATCTACTATGCATTGAGCCTAGGCAAGAATTCCAGCCAATACATCTCTTCATTACAATGAAAAAGACCTTATGTGCACCATTTGGTGACAGGAGCTGAACCCTTTCCATGTGTTTCCCTCTCATTACGAGCTTAAAAACAGAGAAGTGAGGCGTTAGAAAGCTAGCTTTGGCACATAGCCTGGCCATTGAAGAGGCTGTTACTTCCAGTTCAACGGACTCACACATAGCATGCATGGCCTTCACTTCTTTATTACTCTTCTTTTGTCTCTTTTTCTCATTTTCAGCCTCAATGTAAGCTCAGTTATGACCGCCCAGCTTTGTTAGTGCAATCGCCTATATAAACCCCTCTTGGTCACTCACACAATCTACACAACCCTCATTGAGATTCTCTTCGTATCACTTTCTCTGCTTCTGTTCGTGTGAAGATTTTTAGGTTCTCTGTGTCTGAGCAATGGCCAACGAAGTAGATGCTCTTGTTGATGAGCTTTATGCAATGGTCACCACCCTGGAGGAACAAGTATCCTGTTATCCTTCGTTCTTTGAATTTTTGTATCTGAAAATGAAAGTGTTGTTTGTTGTATTAATTTTTTTGGCCAAAGTTGTTTACTTAATTCCAGGGTGAATGAAACTACCGTTTTCTTGGTTTGCATATGTAGAGAAAGGGTAGAATCTTTTCAGATGAGTGGCATTTGAAAATGTTTTGCTAGTTTCAACAAAGGAAAAAATGTAGCCTTTTTCAGAACAATCTTCCGGCATTGAGTGAAACATCGACAAATTGAACCTGTTTGTTTCACCAATTCGAATTTGAGAAAATGGTAGCCTTTTCATGGAAACAAGCTTTTTAGTTTTGAATGAAGCATAGACAGATTGAAAATGTTTTGAAGGTTTAACAATTGCCATTGTGAAATAGTGTGGCAAAATATTGACAGATATCATAAACTCAATTCAAATCTGTTATATGCAGCAAGTTCATCCAATTCTAATAGATTTCTCGTGTTATTCTTTTTCAAGGGCCTGCTGGATGAACAATTCATCGCTAATTATGAGATGAAACCAGATGATGGCTCCATGTATTTCATAGAATTGGTCAAGATGTTTCATGAAGATATTCGATCAGCGATGAGAGATCTTGCTATTGCTTTGTAATTCTCTGTGGCAATTCTTATTATGGTGCTTCTATCTCACTCGTTCTTGTACTTATTTTGGACTCATTTTATTCATTTCCTGATACCTTAACAGGGAACATCCCCGTGTGGACTATACAATCATAAATGAGCACCATGCAAAGATCAAAGGGATCGTTACAAGGTAAGACAATATTGATATGGTTCACGTGGCATACATCGATTCATGATTAGTCTTTCATTTTCTGTTGTAGAAATTATGCATGATAGATGGATTCTACTGTTAATATCTTTCGAGGCTGTAAAGTATATGAGTCAGGGAGGGTATTTCTGTGAAAAAAATTGAAGGTTGATCACTTAGATTCTCCTCTTTATACTTCTGTTTGCTGCATGTTTACCTTTTCATGTGTTGATAGGCGTTATTTTCATTTTTTCCACCAGCGAACTTTTAGATCAAGATTGACAGATCTATTTAGCCTATAGTAGAGAATATGCAGATCGATGTCTTTTTAAGGCATATCTTTTTGCGGCTGCAACCGCTACAAGTTACACGTGGTGCTTCTGAGAAATAGCCGGGGGTTGAGTATTGTCGTTCATACCTATGGTTATGTATGATTACCATTAAATGATGTCGGGAGCGTTACTTTTGCATTTTCAAACTTCATATGTACTCTTCTATCAAGATCAACACATCTTGGATTAATTTGAGTGTCAAACTAGAGCTCACAATAGGTTATCTCTTCAAATCTTTCGGGTCATTAATTAACATTACGTGGTCTATAAATTGGTGCAGTTATTTTTGGTTGGCTGATTTGCCTTTCCATACCGTATACTGATGTTGGGAGGTGTTCGTTTTGCACACCCAAAGTAATGTCTTTTACCTAAAACATATTGATGAATCACTGAAGAGTTAAAAGGCTGATGAGGAATATTGTTGTTACTTTCCTTATGAAAGACTCTTTGCATATAATGTTTTAGCTCGATCATTTGTTATTTGTTTTCATGGAACAAATTGTAATGATTCAGTGCTTCAATCTCTCCTCTTAACTGAGGCTTTGCACGCTAGAATCTTGTTTGTCTACATTTATGTCAATGTTTCAACGCATTATCAAGAAGAGAGCAAAGGAAGAGCATGCTGCTGTATTGCTCCATCTCTGGTTTGTGGTCAATTAATTGCATTTTCTGCTTCGAGTTGTCCAAGTATCTTATTAATGTCATGGCATATCAAATTATCGTCCGTTGTACCATATCAAATAATCGATTTGTACTTTCCTGCTCCATTGTTTCATAATGATATTTAATCTGTAGTGATACGATCATTAGTTTAGGCCCACTAACCATTCTAAATGGGTTTTCCAGTATCGGCGCTTCAGCACTGAACCTGCCACTTGAGGTGCTGCGACTTGGTGTTGCTTCTTCCTCCAAGGAAGAGTAAGTAAACACTTTGATTCTACACAAACATATTGGCATGCTTACTTATGCTTGATGTCTTAATGGTGAAGTTTAATGGCTTGCTTGGATTTTTTGCTAAGGATGCTCATCATGCAGGTGCGACTTTGCACTGCTTCGTATACATCAAGAGTACCATAAACTGCTTCCGCACTTGGAGCCCATTATGGAGGTAGCATAAAAACCGTTGGTTGACTTCAGTAATTAAATGAAAATGGCATCTAGTTATCTACGGAGTATGAGATTATCAAAACCGTAATTGGCAATCTAGAACATGCAGCGTGTGATGATGGCCTGCCAGAATCGTGTCTCCACTAGGAAAATATGGAAAATGACTGAGCTTTCTTATCTTACAACTTAGGGATTTTACTTCATTGTTAATATTTCTTTCTAGGTTACTCCTTTGTGCACCCAGAACTCTTTTTCCGTCCAGATCCAATTCATCCATATCTTGCTTTATTCCTTCAATGGTCGATATTTCAGCCATTGCTGATACTTTATGCAATTGATAACTACTCTTCTGAGACGGAGATGGGGGTTTCCTGAAGATCTGAGAAATCTATTGACTACTTCATTGCTTAGGGTCATTTTCATTCTCTGTTTTTTTTTTTTTTTTTTTTTTGCTAATAAAAGTATTATGAAACATGTAACGACTTGAACCCGTGAAGATGTAATTATCCTTAGCTCATGAGGCATAAGAGAAACAAAAAGCCATAGACTTATATTAGTGTTGTTTCTGCCTGAATCTGTTAGTGCATTGCAATCTGTCCTTGTTATATCTCACTTGGAGAATTCTCATATTTGCAGCTCGAGCATAGGATTGTCGACCTTGAGCACAGCCTGGCAGGGCCAGGAAACAACTGAAATTGGGTGACTGGTGTCTCATGAAGTTTACCAACCCCCAGTAATGAAGCGATAATGGGAAAGTTTTTGAGTGTCTAACAAAAACTTACGATCTAGTAGTGTCTTGTTTGAGCATCTGAAGTTGCTCTCCTTATGTTGTTTCCGTTGTTTCCTATCTGAGCATCCGAACTTGCTCTTCGTACCAGTAATGGTGTTGTTTCATGCGTCGAGCACCTGAACTGCTCTTGCTTGGTGTTGCTTGTTACTTCTATGGCTTCTCTTTATCCTTATATAAATTGAACCCTATGCTTCAACATGTTGATGTTGCCTTGTGTTGCATGTCTTACTTTATCATGCACCAACTTGATTATGATGTTAAGTTGAGGCTGAAGCAAAAATTTTGGTTTCATTTTTTTTTGGTAAGGTAAGATTATAAATTATAGACCAACAAAATGTACAACAAGGGTGAAGCACGGCACCAACAAGCACTCGATTAGACAACATGTCGTTGGAGTGACCGGGTACCGCGATCACAGGTTGAGAAAAGAAAACATGTACAATCACACGGATAAAAGAGGACCTAAGGTCCCAAGCGGTCCTAAAAATGAACCAAAGACAGCTCTATATCAAAGATACGCGAGACAATCTCCCAACAGCGCTGCATTCTCCTATTTCTAGGGTTGTCTTCAACTCTTTTGAAAGTCAGGGCTTTATCCTTGACCGCCTTATATAGTTGTAGCTTCATGGAAGAAATTTGAAAGCTTTGGCCACGGAATATGGTATCATTCCTGGTTTTCCAAATGATATAGCAAAAGTGCCAAAGGAAAACCGAGCTATCTCACAGTAGAATTCCTTGCTAGAAAGAGCATTACTAACCCAAATGAGGTTATCTAGCCAAGCCGAATTAATCTAAGGAAGATTACATTTCACGGCCCAAAAGTTAGCAAGAGAATTAGGGATGCCGCATTCAAAAAACAGGTGGTTGACAGAATCAGACCTAGAATTGTAGAAAGTACAAACCGAGGTGGGTATTCTGCCATAGGACATGAGAAGAATTTCCTTTTCGCATTTATGGAATGGTTTGGATTAACGTGTTCAATTATCTAAAGTCCATATCCTTCTTTATTTTGGGTCTCTTGCTTGTGAGGATAATTTCTGCATGGCTACCTATAGTTTGCTTTTCGTTGAAAATTTGATACATGTATTATTTTGCGGAAATGTTGTTTTTCGACCTGGAAAGATGCGTACTTGGCTGCTGGAAAAATATATACTTGGCTTCCATGGATGGATCTATAGATTGCAAGGTCTAAAATTGACTTTATCAAACCAATTGAATATGAAAAATCTGGTATGGTTAGGGCCCACTGTTGAAAACCCTAAGATTGTTCTAAACTTATATATTAATTGCGATTCTTATGTCATATTATCCTCTTTCAAATTTCATTTCATGAGATAGAATATATTAATACCTATCAAAATAAAATAAAAATAAAAAGAAAGGAGAGATTAGTCTATGGTATTATAGTTTAAGCATATTAAGCATATTCTTTAGCTTTCTTAACTTAGTAGGGTTCCATGGTTGATTAGATTTCACTCGACAATTTTCTTTTTGAACTCTTATCCTGTGTACTGTCGCAAACAAGCCAGCTTCTTGCACGGTAATAAAATCTATTCATGTATATAAGTTAAATTTATTACTCGATAAATTAAATTTTAGCTGCACACACGTTTGGAACTTGATCTCGCTTGTCGATAATGTTCTCTCCATATATCTTCCAGGATATAATAAGTACTCCTTGTATTGTCCTCACGGCCAGATTTCTTGTTTTCTTATATTTCAGCAAGAATAACTCCTTGTGAACCATTGCCAATCATTGTTTGTGCAGTTAGTTGGATGAGGGTTTATTAGTGAATATATGGACACTCTAGCTTTCGGAAAGGTTTGAGAAGGAGACCTAATTGAAGGAGGCATTGCATTTGCAGCTCCTAGTGAACATTTGGGCTTTACCCTCATGAGTTTGGGTTCAATTCTTGTGCAGTAACTCATCACATTTCTCCGGACAGATTAAAATTAGGACCTTCGAAAACTGCTAAAATCAAAATCAATTAAAGTACTGGATAAGGTATCACCAGCTTAGAAGCGGCTGTCTACGAAGTAAATGCCCCTGAATTTTCAGACAGCAACAATACTTTCACTAGCTAGAATCAGGCAACTGATCGAAGAAGTCCTCATTTTCTTCACTGTGACACAGTGCCTTTGGTTCAATAGTGTAGTTCGCAGCTGGAAGTCTATCAATAATATGCTCCTTTTTTTTTTTTTCACTAAATTTCTTCAATCTCATCCTTACAACCCCAGGGTTGGCGTAGTTGATTGGGGGTGTTATAGAATTTCCAACTCAAGAACTGGTGGTACCATGCTTTTGCGCTCGTCACTAGGCTACGAAATGAGGAATCTCGTCCACATTGTGCTTTTAGCCGCTGCATATTTATGATATGCTGAAATCAAGGCGCCATGAATTTATCATTCCAGATGCACCTTCAGATCTTTTACTAAAAAACCAAGGATAAATTTGATAAAAGAAGAAAATTGTGATAATGTCTTAGATCTTTTCCCTCTTGAATGGTAAGTTCTTTTCTTTGGTAATTCCTTAAATGGTAAATTCATCATTGCATGGATGAGTATTAACTAATGATATGTGAGTTTTACATGGATCTACTATTTTTGATGGTTCAGGTTATCCGTCCACCACGAGTCGGAAGTACGCAAAATTGTCATCACTTCAACTCCGGTGCATGTACTAAACAATGACATAAATAAAATAAACATAAGAATGTGCCGTGTTACTGAAATCTCTTTTATGAATTGATTATATATTATGTGAAGAAGTCAATCAATTAAATATCAGATTTTTCTTGAAAGTCAAATAGAAAATCAGCTAAGACTCAAACGATACGGGTATTATGATCGACTTGTGACATCGCATTAGTGATGCGACTAACACAAGAAAAATACAAGCATCCTCTTGGACATGTTTGGATATTGAAAATGATATCTAGAAAGGGAGTAAGTACAATTTGGCAAATTTGAAATGAGGTGAATTCGAAATGGAAATTGGGTTCCAAAATTGCCGCCTTCTTGCATTTTCATTACCATTGGAGGAAGGTGAGAATGAGGGAGTTGGGAATTGGGTTAATAAAAAAGGCCAGCACACAAGTGAGTTTTTAATTAATTTTAGGTTTTGATAACTTTTCCACAGAAACAATTTGATATGGTAAGTAGAATTACCAATTTGCTTATTATACACAACAATTTGAAACAATAAAACTCAAGCCAGAAAAAGACATTTTTCCCATTCTGATGTGTTAACTAATGCAGCAATTTTACTTAGTTGTCATCCCAGTTACTTAGTAATTCGTTCCGATTCCTTTCATCTTATTCCGACAGACTCATTCTTATATACCATAAGAGGGCATCATTACAAACTAGCAAAACAGGCAAATCAGCCAGCCATGGAAAGACAGCAAATTCCAGTTCAACAGACTCGCACAAAAGATGTCATGACCTTCCCTTCTCCATTACTCCTCTTTTGTCCTTTTTCCCATTTTTAGCTTCACGCAAGCTTAGTTGTGACCAACCTTGGCCGGTGCAACCGCTGTATAAACCCCTTTCGGGTTCATTCACTGGATCCACACACCTTTTATAAATATTCTCTCCCTGTACACTCTCTCTGCTTTTATTTGCGTGTGAGGTTTTTCGGGTTATTTGTGTCAGAGCAATGGCAGCTGAGAGGGATGAGCTTCTCTTGGAGCTTTATGAACTCATCTTCGATTTGGAGGAAGAAGTATTGCATCACCCATCTTTCTTTGAAATTTTGCATCTGAAAACCAAATGAAGTTGTTTATTTATTAATCCAAGATTGAAAGGGACTACGCTTTTCATGGTTTGAATAAATTTGTAAGGAAAAGGGTAGATTTTTTCCATTCTTCAAAGGTTTGATAATGTTTTACTAGTTCCAATCTGAGAAAATGGTGGCCCTTCATTGGAAATAGCTTTTAACTTTTAGTGAAACGTGGACGGATTGAACCTGTTTGGGGAAAGTTCTTAACAATTTTCTTTGTGAAATAGTCTGCTAAAATGTCCACGACAAATTCCATCCAAACCTTGTTGTGTAACGTAAGTTCGCCAAATTCTAAGATAATCTTTTCTCAGGACCTGCTGGACCCCCAATTCAGGAATAATTATGCTATGAAACCGGCTCCTGACTCCATGTTTTTCCTGGTGTTGGTTGAAACGTTCTTCGAAGAAGTTCAAGATGCACTGAGCGATCTGGGTTCTGCTTTGTAATTCTCTGTTGCATTCCTAATTACGTGACTTCTATCGAACTTGCTCTCATGATTCTTTTTAACTCTTTTTTTTCTTATTTTTTCAATAGGGAAGACCCTTTTGTGTGCTATTCGGGTATATATGCTCACTACATAAAGCTTAAAGGAATCATAGAATGGTAAGACAACACTAATCCTGTACATGTGGCCATGCCTCAATTTCATGATTGTTCTTTCTCTTATATATGATTACAGTGGAGACTCTGCATGATCGATGGCTTTTAGTTTAAGATCTTTTGCAGCAGTGATGCATATTGGCCATAGAGGGTGTCTGAAAAAAAAATAAATTAGAGGCTGATTACTTAGATTGTCCTCTTTGTAATTTTGTTCATGGTCTGTTTACCTTTTTATGATGTCAATAGGCGTTATATTTGCATTTTCAGACTTCTAGCAAAGTTTTAGCCAAGATCGACGAATCTTAATTAGGTCTATGGTAGAGAATATGCATGATCAATGGCATTTTAAGGTAAGACCATTTGCGGCTGTAACGCAGATAAGCGACATGTGGTGTTTCCATGAGAAAGCTGGAGGCTGATTACTTAGATTGCTGTCTTTATAGTTTTGTCGTCGTATGAGTAACATGTTATGATGTCGACTATCGGGAAACCGTTATTTTTGCGTTTTCAAACCAAACTTTTAGCCAAAATTGACAAATCTTAATTAGGTCTATAGTAGAGAATATGCATGGTGAATGGCATTTTAAGGTAAGGCATTTTGCGGCCGTAATGCATACAAGTGACGGATGGTGTTTCTGCGAGAAACTAGGAGGCTGACTACTTAGATTGCTGTCTTTATATTTTTGCCGCCGTATGATCAATATTTATTTCATGTTGATTGTTGGGAAACCGTTATTTTTTCATTTTTAAACTTCACACGTACTTTTCAATCAAGGTTGACACATCTTGGATTCATTCGAGTCTCAATTTAGGGATTGCAAAGGTTGACTTTTTTGTATGTTTCAACTTATTCCATTACACATTACATGGCCTTTCTGTGAGAAAGTTGGTAGGTAGTCATTTTTGACTGCTGATTTGCCTTTCTGTATTGGATATTCATTTTTATGATATTGGAACGTGTCTGCTTTGCATGTTCCAAGCAGCAAATTTTCCTCAAATCATCCTGATTAAATCTCTAAAGAGTTTGATGCAGATGGAGAATATTGCAGTTACCTACCTTATTTTTGAAAAGCTATTTCCATATTGGAGTTAAGCAAGATCATCTGTTTATTGGTTTCATGCATAATTTTATAATGATTCAGAGGTAGATAATCTCACCATGCTAGAATCTCATTTGTCTGTTTATATGTCCGAGTCTCAAAGTGTTATCATTAAGAGATCGAAGTCAGAACATGCTGTTGCATTACACCATCTCTGGTTTAGCTCTTCAGATTTTCTGCTTGAGTCGTCCAAAATGTCGGATTAATGCCATACTGTCATAGCATATCAGTTAATCTTCTTATAGTATCCTACTCCATCATATCACTATGATATGTAACCATAGTAATAAGATCATTAATTAAATTCACCTTGGCCACTAATTATTCTAAATGGGTGTTCCAGTTTTGGTGCTGCGGCAATGAAGCAGGGGCTCGAAGAACTCCTCTGCAGTATTTTTGGTACCTCCATTGAAGCGTAAGTGGTTGCTTTTATTCTCCGAGTGAAGGAAGTATTATAGTATGACTGACAGACAAGTTAAAGGCAATATACAGTCAGATTACGTGACTAATTAATCTCCATGGAGGCGCCACTGTGGGTGACAACGACATTGGGTGAAGATTAATGGATTCACCGGATTAGTTACTAATGATGCTCATTGTGCAGGTGCACCTTGGCACATCTTCACTTGCGTCAGGGGCTCGAGGATCTGCGTCCGCATTTGGGGGCCATTACCAGGGTAACATCAGACTATTTCTAATTTGGTTGATGCTCGAACTTGTTATGCATTGCAATATGCTTTTGTTCTTACTTGGAGAATTCTGGTATGCAGCTGGAAGATAGGATTATCTACCTTGAGCGTACTCTTGCAGGAGATTCTGATGATGATGACGACGACGACGACGACGACGAGGAGTAAAACCGGATGATCGGTGTGTCATCAAGGTGCCCCATCCCTATGTCATAAACTAAACTCCGTTTTGGAGAAGTTTTAGAGTCCATTGGATATTATGTCGTCTTTGTATCATCTGAGCATCTGAACTTGCTCTAGTTTTGTTGTTCTGTTGCTTTGTGTCAGAGCATCCAGACTTGCTCTTTTGTACAACTACTGTTGTCTTTTCGTGCCTTGAGTGGCCAAACTTATCTATGCTGTTGCAGCTGCTGTCCTTTAATAAATAGAAGCCTATGGTCCAATTTGCTGAAGTTGCTTTATTGCTGCATGTCTTATAATGTTCTACGCATGCATTAACTTGATTATGATGTTGAGATTGTGCCTCTAAAGCTTCGGTTGCTGATCTAGACAAAATTCTAGTTTTTTGCTTTTTTTGCATTTATGAGATTCTGTGGCTCTCATTGTTTCCCTATCTAAAGTTCTATGTTCTTCATTACTTTGGGTCTCATGCTTGTAGGTGTAGGTGGGGTTTCAAACAGGAAAATTTCTGCATGGAAGCTGTTAGTTTTCTTCTCATTGAAAATTTGGAGATGTGTATTTATCATATTTTGCTGCACTCATGTCTACATCACGAAATTGCATGTGGAGATTGTTTTCTTCATCTGCGCAGCCCTAATAAATGCTCCTTATTCTGTTGTCCGCCTGGCTCGATTTTTTTTTTTTTGGCAACTTTTTACCTTTGTTACATGAAGGATGTCACTGATCCCGTAGCAACTCTTACTTGTAGCATGGCCAAGTAATTATTTGTGCATATAGAGGGGGGAATTTCTTATTAGTGGGCAGTTGAATACTCCATTTTTTCAGGACATGAGAATGAGGCCTAAATGTTATAGAAGGCATTGCACGGCAAGAAGTTGAAATTTTGACAATTTCTATTCAGCTTCCTGTGCAGTAGTCCATCGCATTCCACTAATCAGCTCAGGGTTAGGAGCTCAGAAGCTGCTAAGATCAAATCAATCTTCGTAAAATTTTAATGAGAACTCATTTGTCAAATTTTTAATAAAATTATCAGTCGTGTTAGTAAACTTCGTTCATCACAAAATTAATCCTTAAATTCTGAAAAGCAATGGTACATTCACTGGAATGAAACACAATCTTTGACAAACAGAGAATGGACACAGAAATTGTATGACTTTGAAAGAAACAATTTGGTCATTCCCTAGATCCTTGAAAGAGAGTAATTGGCATAACATAGACGGCACACTCCAACAGGAAACTCTTCCGTGCCCTCAACCTAAACGAGTCGTCTCAGTCATTAAACTTGTGAGCCTAATTACTTAGAACCCATCATTTTCGATGGCTCAGATCATCCGATCCATCATGAATTGAGATAAGGCAAGATATTCTCCACCTCAATTCTGGGGTGCACGTACTAAAAACAGCAAAAAGATGTTTTTGTGTGTATCGATTCTATCACCTGGTAATAACATGTAAAATCAAGGAGAAGCACACAAAGTTGGCTGGAGTCAACATGATGCGGGTATTGTTTAATTGACTTGTTACTCCATGTTAGCGTTGCCAATAGACACAAACGAATATTTTTCTCCATGCCTCATTTCGTGTTAGAAACAAAACATATCTATTATGTTTCCTAAGAGATTTTGTGAGATTACTGTTAACTTTTCTAAAACTTTATAGAGTTGGATGAATGTATGATTTACCACTGCACGTCATATTACTCTACTAATGTTGTTGTATTGTTTTGTGTCTGAGCACCCAGATTTGCTCTTAGTATAACCAATGTTGTCATTTCGTGCCTTGAGCATCTGAACTTCTTGTTGTTACTGTTGCTATCCTTATATAAACAGAACCCTATGGTCCAACTTGATGAAATTGCTTCATGCTGTAATGTTCAAACTATCCAGCAACTTGATTATGATGTTAAGATGATGCCAAATAAAAATCTTTAGTTGCTGATCTTGACAAGCTTGCTAGTTCTTTTCTTTTCTTTTTTTGGCTTTTTCCACATTCATGGATTATTGTTGTTTGCATTGTTTCACTATCTAAAGTTCTCCGTTTATCAATATTTTTTGTAATGCTTGTAGGTGGTTCTTCAAACTGGGAATTTTTTTCATGGAAACTGTCAGTTTTCTTCTCATTGAAAGTGTAGTTGAAAATGTCGTTTTTCAAGTGGTCTGTAGGATAAGGCTTGGTTTGTTGTTGTTGTTGCTTATGTTACTGCCGCCATTATTCAAACAAAAAATATATGTACTTGGCTGCTGAACATGTAGTTAAATGATGTTTCACTTGGTTGTTTTTTTCCCTGATTCTCTTTGCTGCTTGTTTAAGTGGGCAAAACCAGGCTTCTTATGCATCGCAGTATGTACCAAAATGGGAAGATGTACATTCTAATATTTGCTCTTATGTATCTTTTTTGCTTAATGCATGTCGGATGACACACAGATTGTCGGAAGTGTTTATGGCAAAGAAATGAGAAAGGAAAGATTTGCTTATAAGATTGCATCTATACCTCATATGATCGTTGACTCAATTTCACCGAACTTCTCTTGAATTGTTTTGTATCCGTTGCTGGGGAAAAGCTCAGATTTAGCTGGAATTCATCGTCGAAATCAGGTAGAAAACTATTAACCGAATAAGAAACCTTTTTCTATCAAAAACTTAATCCTTAATTTCTGATAAACAAAGTTTAAAATGGATCGATGCCCCAAGTTCTAGGAGCACACTTAATCTTTAACTGAAAAAAGAAAAATAGAAGAAGAATGCACAGAGAAATATATTTCTCTGTAACTAAAGATTTGGTTATTTCTTGGATCTTTTTCCCCTTTGAGATTTTCGTTATTTGGGCAAGTCCTTGAATGGTAATCCATCAATGCAGAGACAAAATGAGTAACAAATCCAATCAAAAAGAGGGAAAGAGAGTATGTAGCCTACCGATTTTTTTTTTTGGTCGGAAAATAGAGAGAGGCGTTACCTGCTGTCCAATACACTCCCTGAAAGCACGGCATGGCCTTCTTCTCGTTTACTCTTCTTTTGTCCCGTTTCTCATTTTCAGCTTCATGAAAGCTCATTTTTGACCCACCCTCTGCCGCTGCAACCGTCTGTGTAAAACTGTCTCGGGTTCACTCACGCAATCCACACACCCCTACATACAAGTGCTCTCTCTGTAACATCTCTCTTCTTTTGATTGCGTGGGATACTTCTCAGGTTCTCTTTGTCTGAGCAATGGCTTCAGCTTTGGTGCATAGGCTTTACGAAATCATCAACGTCCTGGAGGAAATTGTATACCTTTATCCACCTTTCTTTGAAGTTCTTGACCTGGAAATTGAAATGAGTTTTTTGTTTAGTAGTTCAAGACTGAATGGAATCAGCCTTTCCTTGATTTGCATAAATGTGTAGAGAAAAGGCAGAACTATTTTTTGGTTGGTGGGGTTTGATAGTATTATTATTATTATTTTTGGCCGAAGGGTTTGATAATATTAACTAGATTCAATTTAAGGCAAAGGTGGCCATCGTTGATACAAGCATTTGGTTTTTTATTGAAACAAGGACAGATGGATTTGTTTGGTGAAGGATTTAACAATTGTCATTGTGAATAGTGTGGTAAAATGTTGTTATGATCCATCTAAATTGGATAAATACCTGGTTTATTGAATTCTAATAAGTCAATCTTGCTTTAATGTTTTCTAGGGCGTGTTGAACAGCGATTTTGCTAGTGCTTATGAAATGAAACCCGCTAGAGGCTCCAGTTGTTTCCTGGACTTGGTCCTGGGGTTCCGTGACAACATGGAAGCAGGGCTGAGAGAGCTTGCTCTCACACTGTATTTCTCTCTGCTACATTCCCCATTTCGTGTGCTTCTATCTCACTTGTTCTCTTGTGCTTATGTTTGACTGTTCTTGTTTATTTGTAAAAGGGCACTCCCGGTAGTGGACTATGAAAAAATGGTCGAGCACTATAGAAAGATCCAACAAAGTGCAACAAGGTAAGACGTTATTCCAGTTCATGTGGCCATGCATCAACCGTACAATGTTCTTTCGCTTGTTATGGTAGAGAATGGGAGGCGGTTGATGGCTTTTACATGTCAGATCCTTTGTGATTGTAATGTAGATTAGTTACATGGGGTGTTTCTTGAAAAATAAAAGAAATCAAAGGAGCTTGATCACTTGTGTCAGATCTACAAAAAAGGTATCAATGATTGACGGCTTTCCAAACGTAAGGTCTTATGCAGCGTAACGTACATAAGAAACACGTGATGGTTGCGTAAAAATTGTTGCCTGATTTCTTATATTGTCTTCTCCATACTGTTGTTCACTAAAAGTTTACCTTTTTAAGATGTCGGGAGAGCGATATGCAAGCGTTTTTAAATATCTAACGAACTTTTAGATCAAGATTCAGGCATCTTGTATTTATTGGCATCTCAAATTATGTTGCACATTCCGTTACCTTTTCAATCATGCTTGTCGTTGCTGTTAGGCATTACGTGGCATCTCCGCAAGAAAATTGGAGGCTACTTGTTTGGAGCAGGCTGATTTGCCTTTTGGTATTGTATATTAGCTTGTGTGACATGGGAAGATTTTTTGTTAGCAGGTCGAACGCAACATTTTTCACCTGAACATACTTATAGATTACTGAAATTCAAGGTAGATGAAGAATATTTTCCTTTCATACCCAATAAAAGACTGTCTTCACATTGGAGGTAAATTAGATCATATATCGTTTGTCATAAAGCTATCACTATAATGGTTCAATTTAAGGATCTTGACTTTCACCTCAAAAGTTAACCTACAATTTATCTATTTGCATTAATGTGAATATCTGACATATCAACATCGAGAGATTGAAGGAAGCGCTTGCCTTGCTGTATCACCCCGTCATTAGTTTACTGCTGTCAGTTGTGTTTTTCCACTTAAGTTGTCCAAACAATTTGATCAATGTTGTGGCATATCTGTTAATCTTCTCGTATTATCCTTCTTGATTATGTCATAGCGGTCTGCTAACTTTTCTTAAATGGGTGTTTCAGAATTGGGGCTTGTGCATTGGAGCTTGCAATTGCACAGTTGCACAATGCCATTGACGCTGCCTCTAAGGACAGGTGAGGAGATACTTCCTTTCTACATGCAAAGGGCAACACCGTTCCATTGATATCTTGGAACTGTAGTGGCATTCAACCGCAGCTTCTTTCACTTTATCAGTGGGAAATCAGCGTCTCCATTAGGCAAATTCAGGCAATTGGACAGTCGGATGACATGTGAATTAGGAAAGGGAAATGCCCTTGCCAAGTGACTAGTCCCCGTAGAAGCATCTCTCTTATTGATCGACGAGGAAAATATTGGCATGCTCACTTATGTTTGACATCTCCAAGGTGAAGTATAATGACTTTTCTAGATGCACATTATGCAGGTGTAACTTGGCACTGCTTCGCATGCAACAGGAGTACCAGCTTCTACGTCCTCACTTGGGCACCATCATTGAGGTAACATAAAGAAACTCTTTTTAGAAAACATCAGAGGTGAAATGAATTTATGGACGTGCGTTTGCGTGTGAGGAAGATATTAGCCACCAAAACCACGTGATAATCTTAGGTAATTGCTTGTACAGAATCCAACAGGATTGCATTGAAGCCGTTGTAGACATTAATATTACGAAGCATTTCAGGCCTATTCTCTCGGTTCACATGTATTGAAAACCTAGAATAGACTTCACCTATTCCCATCAAAAACTTGGAAATTGATTGAGCTTTTAGTGTGCGAACCTTTGTGATTAAGTGAAAACTACTCTCTAGCGAGTTGCAATATTACTTTACTGCTGAATTCTCAGAAATCTTATCATAATTGCTCTGGTTTTCAGTTCCTTAATCTTTTTTATTTTTTATTTTATTTTTGCTTATAAGAGTTTTATGGAATCCTCTAGCACTCGAACTCCAGTAGGTTTAGTCATACTGCGGTCAATAGGCATGAAGAGAAATAAAAGACCGTACTTGACTTAGTCTAACTCGTTTTGGCATAAATTTTGTTGCGTGTATCCTAAAAATGCTGAATTCTTGTATGCAGATCGAACGCAGGATTATCTACATCTATGGTAACCAGCCAGGACCTAGTAACAACTAAAATTGGGCGACTGGTGTTGGATCAAAGCCCTTCATCCAATAATAAAACCCTGTGGTTCCCCATGTTGATGTTGCATTTTCTTAAGGTATTCTGTTGCATGTCATGTGTTATCCATATGATGTAGCTAGACTACAATGTTCGAAGTATTGAAGCCAATGTTTTGTTCGTTCTGGACAAGCTTTCCAGTCTTCATTTTCTGTTGAGAATTTCTCAAAAAAACTGCTCTTACTGAAATCATGTGGCACACCGAGTTTCACTATCTAAAGCCCGAAATTCTTCGTAAAACTACTGTCTCAATGATTTTTGGTGCGTTTTCAAATAGCAAGCGTTCTTCAAATTTGGGATATCATTTTCTGAAGCATCCGTAATTGACTACGGATATATTTTTCAGAAGTAGCTTTGTTTTTACTCCAAATGAAAACAGAAACTCAATTTTTTTTTTTTTCAAAACAAACCTCAGCCCCAGAGTCCCTGACCACCCTCTCTTCATTAGGTTTAGTAAACGTATAATCTCTATAGTATCATTGATCAACGCATTAGTAATCAAATGTAAATGCTTCAGAAAGGATTAGTTGTAACTTCAACCGAGTCTCCACACAATCAGCATACACATCTCAAAATTTGTAAAACTTGTGCAAGGTTGAGCCACGTGACACGCTCTCATGTGAGCTCTACCCGGCAATTATTTCTGTAGTGGCTTCAAAAAAATCTTTAATCCTGGCCAAGCTCTAAAATTTATGCGTATTTTAGTAAAAGTCTTTGAACAATATAGCATAAGTAATAGGGTTATGGATATTTTGGTAATTATAAAACTCATAGTCAGAACCAGAGCCTCTTGTTCAAATCCCACTAATTGCATGTAAATTTCTTTAGGTTCTAGCCACTTGCACAAGCCAAATGCCTAATTTGAGGGTGTTCCATGAGCACCTATATAGTTGAACTTATGTGTTGGTGCCCAGGATTACAAAAAAGAAAAAAATGGCAAAATCACGATTAATAAAAGATTGTGCGGTATTACTACATATGAGAAAGCATTTAAGTGAATGGGCTACATATTGTGTGCCGATGACATGTGAAGAGTTAGTAAGCTAAAAATAGGCATAAGTACAGCTGGAGTGCCAAAACTTGGTACGGAGGGACACTTAAGTGTCAAAACTTACAAATGGTACACTTTGAGTGCCACTTTTCAAAAAAAATTGATCACTTCAGTGCCAAGTCGTCGGAACCCTACCAAAAATCCTACGTAGCAATTTTTTATTAATTTTTTTGCCTACGTGGCTCGTCGGAAATTGAATCAACGAAAAATTAGTGCAAAATGACGTCGTTTTGCGCTGACGTGGATTTTAAAAATTATTAATTAAATAATTAAAAAATATATTATTATAAAATTGATTAATTTTTTAAAAAAAAAGAGGGGGTGGAAGGGGGAACCGGAGGGCGCTGCCGCCGTCGTCGCCGCCCCACCATCACCGAGAAGGGCCGGCGACGGTGGGCGAGGGCCGGCCGTGCCCCTTTTTTTTAAAATCGATTTTAAAATTTTTGTTAATCTGACGTGGCAATTTTTTTTATTAAAATTGCCACGTGCATTTTTTATTTTGAAAAAAATGCTCCGTCAGCAAATAAACTCGCCGGAAAATAGACATGTGACAGTTTGGCCGGATTTTCTTGCTGTTGGCACTTAAGTGATCCATTTTGCTCCGATTTTGGTACTTAAGTGTACCGTTTGTAAGTTTTTGCATTTAAGTGTCCCTCCATGCCAAGTTGTGGCATTCCTGGGGTCCGTATGTCGCTAAAAATGAGATTTGTTTTTAAAGTCAAATAGACAATCAGCTAAGGTTCAAACGATGCACACAATATTGTTGACTAGCCACACCACATTAGTGATGCAACCAACAATTACAAGTTGATATGTTTGGATATTGAGAATGAAACCATTAAGAATGGGAATGGAAGCCTTATTCCCTTACTTGATAAATAATTTGGCAAGTTGAAATGAGGCAGATCTAAAATGGAAATTGGGATTAATCGGGAAGGTGAGAATGAGTGAGTTGGGAATTGGGTTAGATAAAAAAGGCCAGCCACAAGAGGGTTTTTAAGTAATCTTAGGTTTTGATAACTTTTCTACAGAAACAATCTGATATGGTAAGTAGAATTACCTAATTTGCTATTATGCACAACAATTCCAAACCATAAGATTCAAACCAGAAAAGGACACTTTTCCCATTCCGATGTGTTAACAAAATGCAGAATGTCATTCCAGTTCCTTTTGTAATTCGTGCCGATCCTTTTTATCTTATTTGGATGGACTCATTCTTATATACCGTGTCACGGTATTACAACCTAGACCCTTTCCAATGTGTTTCCGTCTCATTACAAACTAGCAAAACAAAGAAGAGAGGCGTTACGAAGCCAGCTTTGGCACATAGCCTGGCCATGGAAAGACAGTAAATTCCAGTTCAACAGACTCACGCAAAATATGGCATGGCCTTCATTTCTCCATTACTCTCCTTTTGTCCTTTTTCTCATTTTGAGCGTCATGCAAGCTCAGTTATTACCAACCTTCGCCGGTGCAACCACTATATATCCCCTTCCAGGTTCACTCACCGTATCCAGACACCTTTCATACGTCTTACCTCCCTATACACTCCCTCTCTGCTTTTAATTGCGTGTGAAGTTTTTAAGGTTATTTGTGTTCGGAGCAATGGCTGAGGAGAGGGATGAGCTTCTTGAGAAGCTTTATGAACTCGTTGACTCTTTGGAGGAAGAAGTATCCCATTACCCTTCCTCCTTTTAAAATTTCGCATCTGAAAACTAAATGGAGTTGGTTATTTATTAATTCAAGATTGAAAGGGACTACGTTTTCTTCTCATGGTTTTAATAAATTTGTAGGGAAAAGGTAGAATTTTTCCGTTCTTCAAAGGTTTGATAGTGTTTTACTAGTTCCAATCTGAGAAAATGGTGGCCCTCTATTGGAAACTGGCGTTTGGTTTTCATTGAAAGTGGATGGCTTGAACCTATTTGACGAAAGTTTTAACAATTTTCATTGTGAATGGTCTGCTTAAATTTTCGCAGCAAAGCCCATCTAATCCTTGTCGTGTCTAAGTTTGTGATATTCTAAGACATCTGTCATGTGTTAATCTTTTCTTAGGACCTGCTGGACACCCGTTTCATGGATAATTATGCGCTGAAAGTAGCTCATGACTCGACGTTTTTCCTGGAGTTGCTCGAAACATTCTGCGAAGAAGTTCAAGATGCAATGCGCGATCTGGGTTCTGCTTTGTAATTCTTTGTTGCCTTCCTAATGATGTGACTCCTATCTCACTTGCTCTCAAGTTTATTTTTTACTCGTTTTTTTTTTCTGATTCTTTTAATAGGGAAGACCGCCTAGTGTGCTATGACGAGACATATCTTCACTATGTAAAGCTTAAAGGAATCATAGAAAGGTAAGACAACACTAATCCTGTTACGTGGCCTTGTTACGTGGCCTTGCTTCAATTCCATGGTTGTTCTTTTGCTAATGTAGGATTGCAGTTGAGACTGTGCATGATCGATGGCTCTTAATTTTAGATCTTTTGCAGCTGTGACGAGTATTGGTCATAGAGCGCCTTTCCATGAAAAAAATTTGTAGTCTGATTACTTAGATTGTCCTCTTTATAATCTTTTTTTAAGCTCGGTTTCCCTTTTTTATGATGTTGATAGGTGTTATAATTGCATTTTCAAACTTTTAGCCATGATTGACACATCATAATGAGGTCTATAATAGAGAATATGCACGATCAATGGCATTTTAAGGAAAGACTTTTTGTGGCTGTAACGCAGATAAGTGACCATTTTATGATCACTTAGATTGTTGTCTCTATACTTTTGTCATCGTATGAGTACCATTTTATGATGTTGATTGTCCGAAATCGTTACTTTTGCGTTTTCGAACTTCTAGCAAACTTTTAACCAAGATTGTCACGTCCTAATTAGGTCTGTAGAAGAAAAATGCACGGTGAATGTCACTTTAAGATGAGACCTTTTGCGGCTGTAACGTGATGCATGGTGTTTCTGTTAGGAGGCTGACTCTTTAGATTGCTGTCTTTATACTTTCACTGCCATATGATTACCATTTTATGATGTTGATTGTCGGGAAACCATTATTTTTGCGTTTTCTTAAACTTTGAACGTCCTTTTCAAGAAGGTCAACACATCCTGGATTTATTCATGTCTCGATTTAGGAATCGCAATAAGTTACCATTTGTTTATGTTTCAAGTAGTTACCTCACGCATTACATGGTCTATGTACGAGAAAATTGGTCTGCTTTTTTGTATCGAATATTCATTTTTACAATATTGGAAGGTGTCCGATTTGCATGTTCCAAGCAGCATATTTTCCTCAAAACACATTGATTGAATATCTAAAGAACCACTGGGGTTTACTCTAGTAACCACCCTTCTCACATGAGGGGTTCGAATCTCCACATTCTCAGGAGGGTCGGGATGGCGATATTATAAGAGTGGGTTTCGATTCCCATGTTCTGTATAGAGACATGGCAAAAGTCTGAGCGCTAAACTAGGAATAAGGTAGAACATGGAGTATGACCAACCAAAAAAAAAATCTCTAAAGAGTTAGATGCATAGGAAGAATATTGCAGTTACTTACCTTATATATGAAATACTATTTCTGTAATGGAGTTAAACTAGGTCACCTATTTATCGGATTTCTTGCAATAATCTATAATGATTCAGTTTTTGATAATCTCACCATGCTAGAATCTCATTTGTCTGTATATATGTCAAAGTGTTATCGATAGATCAAAGGAAGCACATGCTGCTGTAATTACACCATCTCTTGTTTATTTCTTCAAATTTTTTGCTCGAGTTGTCAAATGTATTGGATTAACGTCATACTGTCATAGCACATTAGTTAATCTTCTCATAGTATCCACTCCGTCATATCATTATGATAAGCTAATTATTCTAACCGGGTACTCCAGTTTTGGTGCTTCAGCGATGGGGCGGGGGCTTGAAGAACTCCACTGCAGTATTTTAGTTACCTCCAGAAGAGAGTAAGTGGTTACTTATACTTTACGAGAAAGGAAAGATTATAGTACGACTAATAGAAAAATTAAAGGCAAATGAACCGTCAGATTATGCGATTAATAGATCCCCGTGCAAGTGCCGCTGTGGGTGACAACAGCATTGGATGAACTCTAATGGATGCACCAGATTAGTTACTAACGATGCTCATCGCGCAGGTGCATCTTGGCACATTATCTGTTGCATCAGGGGTTCCAGAATCTGCGTCCGCACTTGAGGGCCATCACCAGGGTAAAATTAGTCTGTTTTTAATTTGGTTGATGCATGAACTTGTTAATGTCTTGCAATCTTTTGAACCCCCCCCCCCCAAAAAAAAAGAAAAAGAAAACATTGCCATCTGCCATTTATTCTTACTTGGAGAATTCTGGTGTGCAGCTTGAGCGCAGGATTATCTACCTTGAGCGTACCCTTGCCGGAGATTTCGATGACAATGAGTAAAACTGGATGATTGGCGTCTCATCAAGGCCCTCAACCCTATGTCAAAAAGAAAACTCGGTTTTGGAGAAATTTAAGAGTATAATAGAAACTATTTTGTCTTCACCTCGGGTCTGAGCATCTGAACTTGCTCGACTTTTGTTGTACTGTTGTTTTGTGTCAGATCATCCAGACTTGCTCTTTTGTATAACTAATGTCCGTCGTTCCTTGAGCAGCTTAACTTCTCTTTGTTGGTGTTGCTATCCTATAAATAAAACCCTATGGTCCAGTTTGTTGAAGTTGCTTTGCTGTATGTCTAATAATGTTCTACACATGCATTAACTTGATTATGATGTTAAGAATATCCTGAAGCTAAAACTTGGGTTGCTGATCTCGACAAGCTTTCTAGTATTTTGGTTTTTTCACATCAATGAGACTCTGGGGTTTGCATTGCTTCACTATCTAAAGTTCTGTGTTCTTCATTGCTTTGGGTCTCATGCTCGTAGGTGGGGTTTCAAACCAGAAAAATTTCTATATGAAGGCTGTTAGTTTTCTTCTCATTGAAGTTGCATATGGAGATTGTGTTCTTCGCCTGGCGGACGTAATAAATGCTCCTTATTCTGTTGTCCGCTGGGCACGATTTTCTTTGTCTTTCTTTTTGCAACTTTTTACTTTTGTTATATTAAGGATGTCACTTATCCTAAAGCAACTCCTACTTGTATAGCATGGCCAAGTAATTATCTGTGTAGATAGAGGGGGGAATTCTTTATCAGAGGGCAGTTGAATAATCTATTTTTACAGGACATAAGAATGAGGCCTCAATGTCACAGAAGACAATGCACTTCAACAAGTTGATATTTTGATAATTTCTGTACTGTAGTAGGCCATAACATTTCTACTATCGGCTCAGGGTTACGAGCTCAGAAGCTGTTAAGATCAAATCAATCTACGCGAAATTTTACTGACAACTCATCTGTCAAAATTTAAACAGAACTATCAATCGAGTAAGAAACCTTTGTCTGTCAAAAAATTAATCCTTGATTTCTTCAAAGCAACTGTACTTTCCCTCTCATAACCAGCTTAAAAACAGAGATGATAGAGCCGTTACCATCTGTAAACCCTTCTTGGGTTTGCTTACGCAATCCATACGCCACTCATACAGATGCTCTCTCTCTATAACATTTCTCTGCTATTCATGTGTGTGAGACTTCTCAGGTTCTCTTTGTCTGAGCAATGGCTTCTAAGAGGGACGCTCTCGTGCACGGGCTTTATGCACTCATCAGCAACCTGGAGGAACAACTATCCAGTAATCCACCTTTCTTTGAAGTTTTTAATAGGTAGGGAATAAGAGGCAGAACACTTTTAGTCTGGTGAGGTTTGATATGATTTTACTAGCTCCTGCTGAAGACCAAGGTGGCCTTCTTTAAAACAAGCTTTTGGTTTTTAGTGAAACATGGAAATTTTTTTTTTTTGGGGGGGAGGGCGGGGATTTACCAATTTTCATGATCAATATTGTGGTAAAATGTTATCATAATCAATATCACTTTGTTAAATACATGCTTCCCTGAATTCTAATAGATCAGTCTTGCTTTTATCTTTTCTAAGGCCTGTCGAACAGCACTTTTGCGAGGGCTTATCAAATGAAACCGCATGGCTCCGGGTATTTCCTGGACTTGGTCCTGATGTTCTGCAACGGCATGGAAGTAGCACTAAGAGAGCTGGTTCTTGCATTGTATGTCTATGCTGCATTCCTCTTGGTAATGTACTTCTATCTCACTTGTTCTCGTGTTTATTTAAGACTCATCTTGTTTTATCTGTAGATTTATAATAGGGAACTCCCAGTTGTTGACTATGAATATATGTTCCAGCACTATCTAAGGATCAAAGAAAGTACAACAAGGTAAGAAAATGTTCCGGCCCATGTGGCCATGCATCAATCTTACAATTGTCCCTTCCTTTACTTATTATGGCCGAGAAAATAGGCTTTCAATGGTTTTTCAATGTAAGATCCTTTGCGGCTGTAATAGATGTAACTTAAATGTGGTGTTTCTTGAAAAACAAATGGAGCTTCACTACTTTTATCAGGTCTATAGCAGATAATATGACCGATTGATTGACTCTCGCCCCACGACGTGGACTAAGCGGCCACGAAGGAGAACCGCGACTCTGTTTTCTCGCCAGCAAGGGCGCGCTTTTCCGGTGGCTACAGGAGGCGGCTTGGTCTGAAACTCGGAGGATCACCTCGCCTTTTCCTCCTCTTCCCTCCCTCCGAAGAGCTCCTCCTGTTTTTGTCTCAGATCCGGGTATGGCTTGCTGTCTCTAGGGTTCTATTTGTGGGTGTGCTGGGTATGGAATCGGGGCTGTTCCCCTCCGATTTGGTCACTGATTCCAGTAGGAATCCACCTGTTACCTTACACGAAGATGTTGGTAGGCTTGATAGTCTGAATGTAGAGTGTGGGCTGCTAGAACCATTGATTGGAGACTGTTTTCAGTCCTCAGAACAGGGGATTATGCCTGGTTTGGGGAGGAACGAACTAGGGGCTGCTGGGGATGATGGCCGGTCCCAAGCTGCCGGTGCGTATCCTCCTGCTAGGCATCTGTCTGTTGCGCAGAAGGGTGCCCTACAAGGGAGGGTGGCCCAGGCTGTGGCTAGCGGAATGGTGGCTGATTCGGGACAGAGGAGACAAGTGATGAATGCTGTGGGGGTAGGAGGTAGACAGCAGGATGTGGGTAGTCGTATACAGGATAGACAAAGGGATAGTTCAGTACAAAGGATTGTTACTGGTTTGGGGAAGGGCGGTATGGGGGCTGCTGGGGTTGATGGCCGGCTTCAAGCTGCTGTCCCTTGTCATGCTAGGCACGAGGTTGCTGCTCAGAAGGGCTCCTTGCAAGGGCAGGTGTCCCAAGCTGAAGTTGGCGGGAGGGGTACAGAGCAGGGGGCAGAGCTGGAGTCAAATGCTGGTGGAGTGGGAGGTCGACAACAGGATGATGGCAGGGGTATTCAGGTTAGGCAAAGGGATGTACCAAAGAGGTTTCCCTTGCAAGGACAGGGGTCCAACGAGTCTTCACAAGGTGCTTTTGAGGGTCCTCCACAAAGGAGACAAGCTGGACAGTAAGGGCGTCCCCTTGTGGATCGCTTTTGGGTCAATGTAGCTAGGACAGCCATGAAGGGATACAATCTAACATTTGTCAAACCTTCTTGTATCAATGACAAGCTGGTGGCCGAGGTATCGGACAAGGTGTTGGAGGCATCGGACCCCATTTGGAAGGAATGTATTGTGGGGTATTTGGTAGGGAAAAAACTACCATTTAGGCTGGTTGAATAACCTATTAAGCATGCATGGGGTGATAAGCTAGTGGATGTCAGAGCCAATGATCAAGGTTTTTTCTTCTTTCATATTCCGGATTATGAATTTCGTAGGAGAGTGCTTGAAGGGGGGCCTTTGACAGTAGCCCGTGTGCCGCTTATGCTTCAACAATGGAACCCACTACTTGAGCTCTCGAAGGATCAACATTATGCGGTTCCGGTGTGGGTTCGACTTAAGAACATTCCCTACGCATTATGGTCTGCCCCGGGGATGAGTGTAGTGGCTAGTGTGTTGGGCAAGCCGCTCTATGTGGACCAGCGCACGGAACAAATGAAGTTGCTTTCCTTTGCTCAGGTTTGTGTTGAGATTTCAGCCAAGACGGAGTTCCCATCCTCAGTTGATGTGTTCATCAGTGGAACCATGCGCAATGTGGATGTTGAGTATGAATGGAGGCCAATTTGCTGCCCTCTTTGTGAATGTTTTGGCCATAAATGCCCGCTAAAGGCCCTTGCTATGGAGGGTGCTGATTTAGCCTCCCATCCTCAAGAATAAGGTGCTCTTCTTTTAAATGTTGCTGATAAGGGTGATGCTGGCCCCCCTGGCTCAACTTTGGGCCAGCCAGTGATGGTGAAGAGACGTGGCCCTGATGCCCCTATAGAGGCCACAAATGACTTATCTGCTGCTGCAAATGAGGAGGAAGGTTGGAAGATACAGCAAAGGAAGAGCAAGCATAAATGGAAGGCAGAAGTGCAACCTTCTTCAATCAAGGCTTGTTCCTCCAGCTTATCCATGCCTCGGCCACAGCAGGAACCGGATCCTATTTCTTCATCATCTGCGTCTCTTTGTTTAGATGATGGCCTAGATGAGGGTGTGGAGTTGGGCAGCAGCTCCGAGGAGGATTCTCTTGAGCCAGGCGACTCCAAGCCCCATCAGCATGTGTTGAGGACTGTTGCTGATTTGGTTATCCATATACCCGATCTGCCTCCCGCGAAGCCAGCTTCTGTAGTGGTGGGTACGGGGCCCAAAATGACTGGTACTAAACTTGCTGCTGTCCCGGGTGTGCTAGGCCCTGCTTGGATTGAGCCGACGCCTATAGCTGGTCCTGTTCTCTTGCAAGCATCCAAAAAAGTTGCCAATCTGTCGGCCTCGAAAAGCTGTCGACAAACAAGCCGCCGTAAGTGAGCTCTCCTTTGGTGCTTATAGTTATATATGTATATAGGTATATGGAATATAAAGGGACTAGTAGACCCAGTTCGTCAAGCTGAAGTCCGCAATCTTGTGCGTACTCATAACCTTTGTTGTATAGGTATTTTGGAGACCAAGGTTCCTGCTGGTCATTTTGAGGCCATCTCTTCTAGTACAGTACTTGGTTGGCTTTGGATCTCAAATTACACATTTTCCCCTAAGGGTCGAATCTGGGTGGGTTGGGATCCAAATAGAGTGAATTTTGATGCTCTCTTAGCTCATGGTCAAGCAATTCATGGTAAGCTTGCGGACCTTAGATCTGGTATATCTTTTAACCTATCGGTCATCTGTGGGGAGCACACCTTTGTGGCTCGTAGGTTGCTGTGGGCTGATTTGATTCAATTGAGCTCCTCTTGGAATAATTCTTCGTGGATAGTTGCCGGGGATTTTAATGGCATTCTTGACCCATCGGATAGAGTGGGTGGTCCACTGCGTGGTTACCCTCTTTTGATGAACTAAAGAATTGTCTGGCTCAGGCTATGCTTAATGACCTTAGGTATGTTGGCTATCGACACACTTGGTCGGCCTCCTCAGGGGCTAATCGGAAAATGTGCAAGATCGACAGAGTTGTGGTTAATGGCAAATGGTGCCAGGACTTCTCATTCTCTGAAGCTTCCTTTATTGCACCAGGTATCTTTGACCATACTCCTATAATTGTAAAGATTGTTAACCCGTTGTCCAGGAGGAAACCATTTAAATTCTTCAATTTCTGGATGGAACACCCCGAATTCCGGCCTATTCTTCACCAGGCTTGGTCTATTGTGGAGGCAGGTACCCCTATGTATCGTTTATGTTTCAGATTAAAAGCAGTGAAGAACCTCCTTAAACAATGGAACAAGGAAGTCTTCTCTGACCTGTCTACATGTGTAGTGGCTGCTAGGGGGGCTTTCAAGGCTACTCAGGATGCATACCGGTTGGATCCTCTTAATGTTGACTTGGCGGAATTGGAGAAAACTCAACTCAGGCAGTTTTATGAGCTCAGGTCCCAAGAGGAGTCCTTTTTCCGCCAAAAGTCCAGAATACGCTGGTTAAAAGAAGGAGATCTCAATACTAAATTTTTTCACAACTCGGTGAATAATCGTCATCTCCGGAATAGAATCATGTCCATTAAGGATGATATGGGCAATTTCATCTCTGATGAGAAGGAAGTCCATGACCTCTTTATACAGCACTTCCAAGAGACACTTGGCCCGGGGGGTACTACATATCGGCCATCTACGCAGGAGATAAAATCTGTACTGAGTGCTGGTATCACAGATGACCAGGTACGGTTGTTATCTACCCCTGTTTCTCCCTCTGAAGTTCATGATGCTATGTTTTCACTTGTGGGAAACAAGGCCCCTAGCCCTGATGGTTTTAATGCTGATTTTTCTAGAAGAATTGGGATGTGGTAGGCCAAGATGTGATTGAGGCTATTTTACACTTTTTCAATACTGGAAGTCTTTTGAGAGAAGTTAATAATACAATCCTTGCCCTTGTTCCTAAAACTCCCAATGCCTCTTCTGTTGGAGACTTTAGACCGATTGCTTGTTGCAATACTATTTATAAATGTATTACTAAGATTATTGCGAAGAGAGTGGCTGCAGTTACCCCCTCCCTAGTAGGCCCATTTCAAAACGCTTTCATCAAAGGTCGGAGAATTAGTGATAATATTCTTCTAGATCAGGAATTATTTAGTCGCTTCATGTAGAGCCGTACCTCCCTAAATGTGCAGTCAAGATGGACTTTCAGAAAGCCTATGATACACTTGATTGGGATTTTCTTGAATCAACCTTGCTAGCCTTTGGGTTTCCTAGATGGTTGGTACACCGTATTATGATTTGCGTGCGGACTCCTAAATTCTCTATTTCTATTAATGGAGAGTTGCATGGGTTTTTTCCAAGTGGGAGGGGGTTAAGACAAGGAGATCCGATGTCTCCCTATCTTTTCACCCTTGCTATGGAGGTTTTTTCGGGTATCATTTCTCGGCAGGCTAGTCTTCCCGATTTCAAGTTCTTTTGGAGATGTAAGACTATTCGTCTGTCACATTTTCTTTGCGGATGATGTCTTCCTCTTCTGTGAAGCTTCTGTGCATGCATGCTTGTGCCTTAAGGAAGGGTTGCAACTATTTTCCTCCTGGAGCGGCCTAAGTCCGAACCTTAGTAAAAGTGAGGTGTTTTTAGCAAGAGGCTCTCCAATCACTCGGGATCAAATCTGCCAAATGTGGGACTTCCAGTTAGGGTCACTTCCAGTAAAGTACCTTGGCGTTCCTATTATTACCAAGAGGATGGCTAAAACGGACTGCGTTGCCCTGGTTAGTCGTCTTACTGCCAGAATTCATTCTTGGACGCACCGTTTCTTATCTTTTGCTGGTCGGCTATTACTTATTAAGTTGATCCTCCATGCTATCCAAGTATATTGGGCTAGCATCTTTATCTTGCCAAGCTCAGTTTTGAAAAGGATCGAACAAATTTGTCGTCAGTTTCTATGGAAAGGTCCAAGTCTAGGATCTGGTGGTGCGAAAGTGGCCTGGGAAGAAGTGTGCCTTCCGAAGGTTGAAGGAGGACTTGGGGTGAGGAAGCTAAGGGAGAGCAATAGAGCTATCATGATGAAACATATATGGCTTTTATTTACCGACAAGGAATCTCTTTGGTGTAAGTGGATTCATGCCACGTACTTAAAGCGCAATAACTTCTGGACCATGTCTACTCCGACAACTTGCTCCTGGGCTTGGAGGAAAGTTCTTGCCTTGCGCTGTGATATCCTTAGCTTCGTAAGATGGCGAGTTGGCGATGGACGTTCGGTCTCCCTCTGGTTTGATCCTTGGCACCCTCTAGGTCCGTTTTTAATGGTATGTTTTCTAACTCATTCATATATCGGTCCAGTCTTACTAGGGAAGCAAAGGTGGCGGACCTCTTCCTACCAGCGGGGGCCTTTGTCCTGCAACACCTTCAAAGCTAGTCACATCCGATTCCACTACTCAACGATAGCCCAAACGTGTTCACCTGGGAGCCTCTCTCTTCCGATGAGTTCTCGATGGCATCGGCCTGGGAATCTACAAGGAGTCGGGCTTTGCAAGTCTGTTGGGTTTCCTTAGTGTGGCACAAACCATTACTGCCAAGGCATCAGTTTTTACTGTGGTTGATTGCTAAGAACCGCTTACCTACCCAAATGTTCCTCCTTTCGATTGGGAGGCTTACTGGCGCTGTATGTGCCTTTTGTCAGTCTAGTCCGGATACTATTAATCACCTATTTTTTTATTGCCATATAACGCATGCTCTTGCTGTTTTCTGGGCGGGCAAGTGCAATTTGGCTTGGTCAGGAGGATCATTGAATGATACCATGGTGTGGGCCGGTATAAATTTTTTTGGTAAAGTCTTCCAGAAGGAGATCCCCAGGTTCTCCTTTGCTGCTCTTTGTTATATTATTTGGAAGTCTCGTAATGACATCCTATTTCGGAGTAAAGTGGTTTCCATTCCAGCAATGAAGTATTATATACTCAAGACTGTCAAGGACAAGGTGTTGTCAGGACCGTTGGTTCAAGACAATATGGTTAATAGACGTCTTCAGAGAGCGTGGGGTTTAAGTACCTCCATTTTTAGTGGTTAAGTCCTTGTGAGATCCTCCTGGGTGTTATGATTTTGTTTTTATTTCTGCATCCGTTAGATACCTTTGGATTGCGGCTTCCTTTCACTCAATAGACTAAACTGAGTGAAAATTGGAGCCGTCATCCTCTTGTTTGTACAGTTGATGGTTGCCATTTATACAAGTTTACCTTACCAAAAAAAAAATATGACCGATTGACAGCTTCAAATGTAAAGTCTTTTCCCATGGTAACTTTATAAGATCCATGAGGTGCCTCGATGAAAAATTGGTGCTTGACTACTTATTATGTCATCCTTATACTTTTGTTCGTCAAATGTTTACGTTTTCAAGATGTCTGGAGAGGGTTATTTTGTGTTTCAAATATCTATTAAACGCTTAAATCAAGATTTGCAGATCTTAAAATTATTTGGGTCTCAAATTAAAAAAAAAACATGTTACATTACCTTTTCAAATCTCGTTGGTCATTTATGTTAGGCATTACTGGGCATATCCGCGAGAAAATTGGAGGTTACTAGTTTCAAGCGACTGATTCCCCTTTGGGATCATATATTACTTTTGCAACATCGGAAGGTTCCCTGTTAGCATGTCCAACTCAACATTTTTCACTTAAATGTACAAGTAGGAATTACTAGAATCCATGGTAGATTAAGAATATTGCCCTATTTTCACATTAGAGTTAAAAAGATCACAATGTTCTTTGTCATAAAGTCGTCACTGTAACAATTCAATGTTTTAATGATCCCAACTCTCCCCTCAAAAGTTAAAATCTACAAGTTATTTGTTTGCATTAATATCTCACATGTCATGATCAAGAGATCAAAGGAAGTGCTTGGTATGCTGTAACACCCACTCACTAGTTTAGTGTTTTAAATTGTGTTTTTCCGCTCGAGTTGTCCAAACCATCTTATTAATGTCATGCCATATCGGTTAATCTTCTTGTACTATTCTGCTCGATTATATTAGAGCGAAACCCAATCGTAGCAAAAACATCTATATTGTAGGTCTGCTAACTTTCTTTAAACGAATGTTCCGGAATGGGTGCTTGTGCACTAGGGCTTGCCATTGACGATTTGCCTGATGCCCTCGACACTCCCTCTAGGAAGTGCTTAATGCATATACTTCCTTTCTGCTGGGGTTTATCCCGCGTTGGTTATGGAAGGGTAGGTAGTTAGTTTATAAGTGTGAGGGAAAGTCTCGTATCTTGAATTAGCCTTTGATGTGAGAGAGGCTTGAGAACACCCAACACTGCCTACATGCAAAAGATGTTTTGACATCCAACAGCTTCTTTTACTTTAATGCTGACTTAATTTAGGGACGTAAGAATGTGTATGCGGACGTCCACCATGTGTATGGTGGGAGAGATCAACCACAATAACCACGTATTAATGTTAAGTAATTGTTCGTTTAGACACTAAGAATATGAAGCATTTGAGGTCTATTCTCTCGGTTCACATGTATTTAAACTTTACAAGCGACTTGACTATGGACATGAAAATATCGAAAGTGATGGAGCTTTTAGTGTGCGGCACTTTGTGGTCAACATAAATGTACTCTCTAGCAAGTGGTGATGATACTTCGCTGCTGAAGTCTGAATAATCTCATCGTTGTTGCTGCTCTTTTCGATTCCATAATCTATTTTATTTTGCTCAGTAGTATTATGGATTTTTCCACAACTTGAACTCGGATGGTTTTAATAGTTCTCAGGTCATGGGGCACGAAGAGAATTAAAAGATTTTCCTCGGCTTAATCTAAGTTGTTTCGGCATAAACTTCCTCATGCATATCTCATACTTTGGAAAATTTTGGTATGCAGCTCGGGCACAGGATTATTCACCTGGAGGGTATCCAACTAGGATTTGGAAAATTTGAAATTCGGCGAACAGTGTCATATCAAAGCTTGCCAACCCTTTATGTCATGAAGTAAACTTCATTATTACAGAAGTTTGACGGTGTGAGTCCAGATAACACCGGTATAGTCTTGTGTTGTATCCCAGTATCGGAACTTGTCTTGACATGTCGTCGTGTTGTTTCATATCTGGATCTCTGAACTTTCTCTTTGTATAATGTTGTCATTTTGTGTCTTGAGAGTCCAAACCGCTCTTTGTTTGCATTGCTGCTTACATCCAAGGCAAGCCTTCATTCAGTATAAATAAAGGTTTGACATTTTGGGGGAAAGAATACTAAAAGTACCATAACTTTCGTACGGTGCTCACTTTTTTCACACTCACTTGAGTGCCATAAGTTTAAAAAAACGTTCACTTGAGTGCTACTTTCGACGTGGCTGTCGAAAAAGCTAGCGTGGTTGCCGAAAAAGCTAACTTGGCCGCCGGAAAAGCTGACATGGCTACCGGTAGACAATATTTTAATATATTTATTAATTTTTTGGAATTTTTCGATTTTTTTTTTTTTTTTTCTTTAGGGCCGGTGAGGGTCACTAGAAAAAATTCCAAAAAGAGGAGAAATGGTGTCGTTTTGCATGAAGAATCCACGTTAGTCGGCGAGGGTCACAGCTGGAAATCACGTCGGCATCGAAAATTATTTAAAAAAATGGAAAATCATAAAAAATTTCGCGTATGCATTTTGGCCGAAAGTGGCACTTAACTGAATGATTTCACTCCAATTTGACATTCAAGTAAGCGAAAAAAAATTTTGGTACCAAAGTGAGCGCAGTACGAAAGTTATGGCACTCCTAGTGTTTTTTTCTTGACATTTTGATGTTTCATTTCTTAAGGTATTTTATTGCATGTCATATTACTCTACTACTGTTGCTATCCTTATTTAAATAGAACCCTACGGTCCAACTTGATGAAATTGCTTCATGTCGTATTAGTCAAACTATACAGTAACTTGATTATGATGTTTAGATGATGCTGAAGAGAAATCTTCAGTTGCTGATCTTGACAAGCTTGCTATTTGTTTTTTGTTTTTTGCTTTTTCCACATTCATGGAATCGTGTGGTTTGCATTGTTTCACTATCTAAACTTCTGTGTTTATGATTATTCTCGGCATAAGTACCCTAGGAATGCCAAAACTTGACACCGAGGGACACTTAAATGCCAAAAGTTACAAAGGGTACACTTAAATGCCAAAATCGGAGCAAAAAGGATTAGTTAAATGCCAACGGCGAAAAATTCCGGCCAAACTACCATGTGTCCATTTTCCGGCGAGTTCATTTACTGATGGAGCATTTTTTGCAAAATAAAAAATACACGTGGTAATTTTAATATAAAAAAATGCCACGTCAGATTAACAAAAATTTTAAAATCGATTTAAAAAATAAAAGAGGGGAAGAGGGAACTAGCGAGGGCTGTTTTTTTTTTAATTAATCAATTTTATAATAATATATTTTTTAATTTTTTAATTAATAATTTTTAAAATCTACGTTAGCGCAAAACAACGTCGTTTTGCACTGATTTTTCATCGATTCAGTTTCCAGCGAGCCACGTAGGCAAAAAAATTAATAAAAAATTGCCACGTATGATTTTCGGTAGGGTTCCTACGACTTGGCACTAAAGTAATCCATTTATTTTGAAAAATGACAATTAAGTGTACTCTTTGTAACTTTTGATACTTAAGTGTCCCTCGGTATCAAGTTTTGGCACTCCTAAGGTTCTTATGCCCATTATTCTCTATCCCAGGCTTGTAGGTAGGGTTTCAAACTGGAAAGTTTCTTCATGGAAACTATCAGTTTGTTCTCATCGAAAGTGTAATTGAAAATGTCGTTTTTCCTATGGTCTGTGGGATAAGGCTTGGTTTGTTGTTGTTGATCTCGTTGTTACCACTGCCATTATTCAAACCGAAAACATATGGAGTTAAGTGATGTTTCATCTGGTTGTTCAGTGCTTTTTCTCCCTGATTCTCTTTGCTGCATGTTTAACTGGGCAAAACCAGGCTTGTTAGGCATCACAATACCAAACTGCAATGGGAAAATATACATTCTAATATTTGCTCTTACGTATGATTTTTGCTAACGCTTAAAGCCCGTCAAAGACACACAGATCGTCAGAAGTGTTTATCGCAAAGAAATGAGAGGGGAAAGTGTTACTTATAAGGTTGCATCTATTCCTCATAGGATCGATGACTCAATTTACCGACCAACTTCTCTCGAATTTTTTTCTGTCCATTGCAGGGGAGGGGGGAAACCTCAGATTTAGCTAGAATTCATCATTGAAATTTAGTACAAAACTACCAATCGAATAAGAATTCTCTGTCTATCAAATACATAATCCTTGATTTCTGATAAACAAGTTTAAATTCGATCGATTCCCCAAATTCTAGAAACACATTCAATCTTTAACTGAAAAAAAGAAGAAGAGGAATGTACAGATATATGACTAAAGATTTGGTAATTTCTTGATCTTATTCCCCTTTGAAATTCTTGTTATTTTGGGCAAGTCCTTGAATGGTAATCCAGTAATGCATAGACAAAATGAGTAACAAATAAAATCAAAAGGAGGGAAAGAGAGTATATAGCTTCCCATTTTTTTTTGGTCGAAATATAGCCTACCATAGAAGGCACCCTCCAACGGGAAACTCTTCCATGCCCTCAGTCTACACTGGCTAAATGATTTGGGCCGTCCACGGTAAAAATTGTCAACTCAGTCATTAAATTTGCGAGCCTAATTACGATGGACCCATTATTTCCATGAATTGAAAAAGTTCAGTGTGCATTGAATAAACCACGTGGTAATGACGTGTAAAATCAAACATACACACACAAACGACTAGAGTTTGTATAATGCAGGATCCTGTTGACTTGTTAGTCCAAGCCAGTTATGCCAATGGACACGTAAAAAAATATTATCTCTCTCCATGTGCCCTCTTTGATGTGAGAAACTAAACCCATCCAATGTGTTTCCCTCTTATTGCCAGCTTAAAAACGGAGAAGGGAGAGGCGTCACCTGCAGTCCAATACACTCCCTGAAAGCGTGGCATGGCCTTCTTCTCGTTTACTCTTCTTTTGTCCCGTTTCTCATTTTCGGCTTCATGAAAGCTCATTTTTGACCCACCCTCTGCCGGTGCAACCGTCCGTAGAAACCTGTCTTGGGTTCACTCACGCAATCCACACACCCTACATACAAGTGCTCCCTCTATAACATCTCTCTTCTTTTGTTTGTTTATTAGCTTAAGATTGAATGTGTTAGCAAAATCAGGAAATTAATATCTTTTAGAGAAATTTCTGATATTTTCTCTGATTTTCTATATCTATTTTGATTATATACATCTAATTTGATTTCCTTTGATTTCTTCTATATAAACCTATAAATAGGCTCTCCATATACTATTTTCATATATCGAATTATACAAAAAACTTCCGCAATTCTCTTTTCTATCTTCCTATTTATCTGGATGGAACCACCCTTCCCTTGATTTGCATAAATGTGTAGAGAAAAGGCGGGACTATTTTTTGTTGGTGGGGGTTTGATTATTTTAACTAGCTTCAATTTAAGGCAAGGGTGGCCTCGTTTGAAACAAGCATTTGGTTTTTATCGAAACAAGGACAGATGGACTTGTTTGGTGAAGGATTCACCAATTGTCATTGTGAACAGCGTGGTAAAATGTTGTTGTGATCCATTTAGATTCGATAGATACCTGGTTTATTGAATTCTAAGAAGTCAGTCTTGCTTTAATCTTTTCTAGGGCGTCTTGAACAGCGATTTTGCGAGTGCTTATGAAATGAAACCCGCTAGAGGCTCCAGGTGTTTCCTGGACTTGGTCCTGTGGTTCCGCGACGACATGGAAGCAGGGCTGAGAGAGCTGGCTCTTACTTTGTAATTCTCTGCTTCATTCCTCATGCGGTGTGCTTCTATCTCACTTGTTCTCTCGTGCTTATGTTTGACTCAACTTATTTATTTGTTGATTTGTGAAAGGGCGCTCCCGGTAGTGGACTATGAAAAAATGGTCGAGCACTATATAGAGTCCGACAAAGTGCAACAAGGTAAGACCATGTTCCAGTTCATGTGGCCATGCATCAATCGTACAATGTTCTTTCACTTGTTATGGTAGAGAATGGGGGCGGTTGATGGCTTTTGCATGTAAGATCCTTTGTGGCTGTGATGTAGATAAGTTACATGTGGTGTTTCTTGAAAATTAAAAGAAAACAAAGGAGCTTGATCGCTTGTATCAGATCTACAGTGAAGGCATGACTAATTGACGCCTTCTAAATGTAATGTCTCGTGCTGCGTAGCACATATATAAGATACACGCAGTGTTTGCGTAAAAATCGGAGCCTGGCTTCGTATATTGTCTTTTGTAAACTATTATTTGCCAAAAGTCTACATTTTTAAGATGTCGGGAGAGAGTTATACTAGCATTTTTTAACATCTAACAAACTTATAGATCAAGATTCGGGCATCTTGTATTTATTGTGGTCTCAAATTATGGTGCACATTACATTACCTTTCCAAATCATGCTTGTTGTTGCCATTAGGCATCACGTGGCATCTCCGTGAGAAAATTGGAGGCCACTTGTTTGGAGCCGGCTGATTCACCTTTTGGTGTCACATATTAGCTTGTGTGACATAGGAAGATTCTTTGTTAGTAGGTCCAATGCAAAAATTTCACCTGAACATACTTATAGGGATTACTGGAATTCAAGGTAGATGAAGTTTATTTCCCTTTGATGCCCAATAAAAGAATCTTCACATTGGAGGTAAATTTGATCATGTCATTTGTCATAAAGCTATCACCGTAATGGTTCATTGTTTTAATGATCTTGACTCTCACCTCAAAAGTTAAAACCTACAACTTATCGGTCTGCGTTAATGTGAATATCTGACATGTCAACATCAAGAGATCAAAAGAAGCGCTTGCTCTGCTGTATCAACCCATCACTAGTCTACTGCTGTCAGTTGTGTTATTCCACTTGAGTTGTCCGAACAATCTGATTATTGTCATCGTATGTCAGTCAATCTTCTCGTATTATCCTTCTTGATTATATCATAGCTGTCTCCTAACTTTTCTTAAATGGGTGTTTCAGAATTGGTGCCCGTGCAATGGGGCTTGCAATTGCAGGATTGTGCAATGCCATTGATGCTGCCTTTAAGGACAGGTGAGGAGATACTTCCTTTCTACATGCAAAGGACAACACCATTCCATTGATTTCTTGGGACTTTAGTGGCATTCAATAGCTGCTTCTTTCACTTTATCAGTGGGAAATTAGCTTCTCCATTTGGCAAATTTAGGAAATTTGACAGTCGGATGACGTGAAGTAGGAAAGGGAAATGCCTTTGCCGAGTGACTAGTCCTAGCGGAGGCATCTCTCTTATTGATCGTCGAGGAAAATATTGGCACGCTCACCCATGCTCCATATCTCAAATGTGAAGTTCAATGACTTTCTAGATGCACATTATGCAGGTGTAATTTGGCAGTGCTTCGCTTGCGACAGGGTACCAGCTCCTGCGTCCTCACTTGGGCACCATCATTGAGGTAAATGTAAACTAAACCTTTTTAGAAAACATTAGAGTGAAATGAATTTATGGATGTTCACTATGTTCGTGCGGGGAAGAGATTAGCCATCATAACCACGTGATAATTTTAGGTAATTGCTTGTGCAGAAGCCAACATACGAAGCATTTCAGGTCTATTCTCTCGATTCGCATGTATTCAAATCCTAGAGTGGACTTCGCCTATTCACATCGAAAACCTGGAAATTGATTGAGCTTTGCGAACCTTTGTGATTAACTGAAATACTCTCTAGCGAGTTGCGAATTGCTGCTTAAGTCTGAGAAATCTTATCATAATTGCTGGGCTTTTCAGTTCCTTAATCTTCTTTTTTTTTTTTGCTAATAAGAGTTTTATGGAATACTATAGCACTTGAACTCCGGTTGGTTTAGTAATACTGCAATCATTAGGCATGAAGAGAAATAAGAGACTGCACTTGACTTAGTCTAAGTCATTTTGGGATAAATTTTGTCGTGTGTATCCTATAATTGCTGAATACTTGTATGCAGATCGAAGACAGGATTATCTACATCTATGGTAACCAGCCAGGACCTGGGAACAACTGAAATTGGGCGACTAATGTTGGATCAAAACCTGTCAACCCTAAATGTCATGAAGTATACCCTATTATTGTTTCACTGTTTGAGTTTAAATAGAAACAACTGGTATTGTCTTGTGTAATGCTCGAGTATGTGAACTTGTCTTGATATCGTTTTGGGTCTTGAGAGTATAAATTGCTCTTCGTTGGCGTTTATGCTTACATCTAAGGCAGCCCTTCATCCAATAATAAAACCCTGCGGTTCCCATATTGATATTGCATCTCTTAAGGTATTCTGTTGCATGTCATATGTTACCCATATGTTGTAGCTAGATTATAATGTTCAAATTATTGAAGCCAATGCTTTTTTCGTTCTGGACAAGCTTTCCAGTCTTCACTGTGAATTTCCCAAAGAAACTGCTCTCCTGGAATCGTGTGGCATACCGAGTTGCACTATCTAAAGTCCCAGATTCTTCATAAAACTATTGTCTCGATGATTTTTGGTCAAATTTGGGAAATCATTTCTGAAGCATCCGTAATTGACTACCAAAACATTTTTCAAAAGTAGCTTTCGTTTTCACATCAAAACAGAAACTCAGTTTTTTTTTTTTTTTTCAAAACAAACCTCAGCCCCAGCGTCCCTGACCACCCTGTCTTCATTAGGCTTAGCAAAGGTATAATATCTATAGTATCATTTATCAACTCATTAGTAATCAAATGTAAATGCTTCAGAAAGAAGCATTTGTAACTTCAACCGAGCCTCCACAAAATCAGCATACACATCTCAAAATTCGTAAAACTCATGCAAGGTTGAGCCACCTGACACACTCTCATGCGAGCTCTACCTAGCAATTATTTCTGTAGTGGCTTCAAAAAAAAAATATTTAACCTAGCAATTATTTATATTAGTAAAAGTCTTTAAACAATAAAAAATATATAATAGGGTTATTGATATTTTTATTATAAAGCTCCCTAGCAAATCTCTATTATAACCCAGGGACCAATCATTAATTTTTTTTCATTTTTTTGTATTTATGAAAAATTAAACCATATTATTTCAAATTACATATTTATCGATATTGTGATTTTTTAAACTATAAATACTAAAAATTCAACAAATTTAAAATAAGGTAACAATAAAATTTAATTTGAAACCATAAAAACAATTAAGATTGCTTATAGAATAAAGCGTTGCTCACGAGCAAAAAGAATTTCTAATTAGGACTTTATTTCCTTATGATTTACTCGTAACGAGCAAGGTTAGCGAATAGAGGTGAGCGGCGCAAGCGTCAAGCAACAAGTGGGGTAAGCATGGCAAGCGAGGTGAGTGTCGAGTGGTGAGCGACCAAAAGTGAGCGAGGTGAGTGTTGAGTGGTGAGTGACCAAAAGTGGCGAGTGGGGCAAGATTGCTCACGAGTGAAGTTGTTTCTTTCAATTTTACTTGGCAAATTGAATATTAAGAGGATAAAGTAAAAAGAAGAGAACAAGAGTCTTGGAGGAGGATGCCATTTATATTAGGGTTTACTCTTTAGAATAAATAAAAATATATTATATATAATATAATATATAAGGCCAGGTTGGTCCGGGTTGGACCAACCCAAAACTCCTAGGACCGAGGACCAACCCGCACAAGACAGTCCAAAGATCTCAGACCAAGGACCGACCTCCCCCTCGGGGAACTGCACCCGGGAGCAGTAGGGTTGGGCCGGTCAGGGTCGGTCCAGGGGTCGACCCGGACCGATGCTCACCCCTACTCTTGAGAACCAGAGGCCACTCGTTTGAAGGGAGAATTGCCAAAAAAGTCCTAAACTTATTGGGGTTGTGCCAATTCAGTCCTAAACCTTTTTTTTGACCGATTTAATCCTAAACCTTTTGCAATTGTGCCAATTGAGTCCATCCGGCCAAATTTGGCCGATCGGAGCTGACGTGGACACCGGCCGGCACCGGCGACAATATTTTTTTGATTTTTTATTTTTTTTGATTTTTTTTAATTATTTTTTGATTTTTTTATTATTTTCCGAATTTTTTATTGATTTTTAATTTTTCTGTTTCTTTTCTTTTCTTTTTTTTTTCTCCCCTCCCCCCCCCCCGCCGGCAAAGGGCGCCGCCGCCGCAGATGGCCGGCCACCGCCGACGAGGCCGCCGCCACTACGCGAGGGCCGCGAAGCCCTCGCCGGCGACCTCGCCTAGACCTAGGGGCGCCGGCGAGGGTCGCGGCCCCGGCTTCGCCCGGATCCGGGCGAGGCCGACCGCGGCGAGGCGCTTCGCCTCCGGCATGCCGAGGCGCTTCGCCGCGGCGAGGCCGGCCTCGCCATGGCCCGGCCGCGGCGGCCTCGCCCGCGGCGGGCGAGGCCATGGCGAGCCCGGGGCGAAGGTCGCCATGGCCGGCCGGCCGCGGCGGCGGCCGGCTCGCCCGCGCCGGGCGAGGCCATGGCGAGCCCGGGCGAAGGTCGCCATGGCCGGCGGCCACGGGCGAGGCCGCCTTCGCCCGCGGCCGGGCCATGGCGAGGCCGCCCTCGCCGCGGCCCCCGGTGCCTCGCCCGGTCTAGGCGAGGCCGCCGGCGAGGGTGGCCGATCCGACGAGGGCCGCGACCCTCGCCGCCGCCGGCGAGGGCTTCGCGGCCCTCATGCAATGGCCGGCAGCCTCGTCGGAGCTGGCCGGCCACTACCGCCGGCGAGGGGGGGAGGGGAGGGGGAGAAAAAAACAGAAAAATTAAAAAAAACAATAAAAAATTCGGAAAAAATAAAAAAATTCAGAAAATAATAAAATATTATTAAAATATTATCGCCGGCGTCCACGTCCACGTCAGCTCCGGCCGGCCAAATTTGGCCGGATGGTCTCAATTGGCACAATTGCAAAAGGTTTAGGACTGAATTGGTCAAAAAAAAAAGATTTAGGACTGAATTGGCACAACCCCAATAGGTTTAGGACTTTTTTGGTAATTCTCCCCTCGTTTGAATTCCACTAAATGCGTATAAATTTCTCTAGGTTCTAGCCACTTGTACAGGCCAAATGCCTAATTTGATGGTGTTCCATGAGCTTCTAGATAGGCGAGCTTATGTGTTAGTGCCCCTGGATTACCAAAAAGAAAAAAAATGCAAAATCACGATTAATATAAGATTGTGCGGTATTAGTATATATGAGAAAGCATTTAAGTGAATAGACTACATATCGCTTGCCGATGACACGTAAAGAGTTAGTCAGCTAAAAATGAGATTGGTTTTCAAAATCAAATAGACAATCGGCTAAGGTTCAAATGATGCGTACCATATTGTTGACTCGCCACACCAGATTAGTGATGCAACCGACAATTACTGGCTGATATGTTTGGATATGGAGAATGAAACCATTAAGAATGGGAATGGAAGCCTTATTCCCTTACTTGACATATAATTTGGCAAGTTGAAATGAGGCAGATTTAGAATGGAAATTGGGATTAATCGGGAAGGTGAGAATGAGTGAGTTGGGAATTGGGTTAAATTTAAAAGGCCAGCCACAAGAGAGTTTTTAAGTAATCTTAGGTTTTGATAACTTTTCCACAGAAACAATCTGATATGGTAAGTAGAATTACCTAATTTGCTATTATGCACAACAATTCCAGACCATAAGATTCAAGCCAGAAAAGGACACTTTTCCCATTCCGATGTGTTAACAAAATGCAGAAATTTTGATTAATTAGTTGTCATTCCAGTTCCTTTTGTAATTCGTGCCGAACCTTCTATCTTATTTGGATAGACTCATTCTTATATACCATATCACAGTATTACAACCTAGACCCTTTCCATTGTGTTTCTGTCTCATTACAAACTAGCAAAACAAAGAAGAGAGGCGTTACGAAGCCAGCTTTGGCATATAGCCTAGCCATGGAAAGACAGTAAATTCCAGTTCAACAGACTCACGCAAAATATGGCATGGCCTTTATTTCTCCATTACTCTTCTTTTGTCCTTTTTCTCATTTTGAGCTTCATGCAAGCTCAGTTATTACCAACCTTCGCCGGCGCAACCACTATATAAACCCCGTTCCCGGTTCACTCACTGTACACACACACCTTTCATACATCTTGCCTCCCTATACACTCTCTTTGCGTTTGGTTGTGTGTGAAGTTTTGTAGGTTATTTGTGTTCGGAGCAATGGCTGCAGAGAGGGCTGAGCTTCTTGAGGAGCTTTATTGTTACGACGCGACTCATCCCGGGTCGCAATTACGTTTTTGAGCACCACGTTACCACACTGTGTGGGTGGATGAGGGAATGAACCTCTACATGTCACACGTGTTCAAGGCATGGTTTGCAAAGCAGGGGATATGGTATTCAGCCCCCTAAGGAGCTTTGATGGGCCATTGCCAGATAAGGGTCCTAGCAATGAGGTTGGGGATCCTATGAATTTTGACCCTCCTGATGGCGCTGTAGAGGATCCCACGCTTGGGGAGTCCAACTCGTCAAAGGCTAGTGATTAGGTGCCTAGAGCCTGATACCTTTGATTGACCATTTTTGACAATTGGAATAGATTAACCCGGCTTAGTCCCTTTTTTTGTAGGCCCAAGGAAAGCGCCCAAATAAGAGCATGTATATATATTTCCCAGGGTCAATCTCGATAAATAATAAAAATGAGACTTTTGCTATTGTGATGTATTTTTCTGCTATCCCTGCTATTAATATTGACCTGATGAAGTTCGAGTTGCTTCTGCTTGTGCTTTAATATTGACCGGTTGATGCGTGAACTTGTTAATGCATTGCAATCTTTTGACCCCCCAAAAAAAAAATCATTGCCATCTGCCATTATGCAGCTCGAGCACAGGATTATCTACCTTGAGCGTACCCTTGCAGGAGATTCCGATGACAATGAGTAACACCGGATGATCAGATTCTCATCAAGGCCCTCAACCACATGTCATAAAGTAAACTTGGTTTCAGAGAAGTTTAAGAGTACAATAGATATTATATTGTCTTCGTATCCGGTCTGAGCATCAGAACTTGCTCTACTTTTGTTGTACTGTTGTTTTTTGTCAGAGCATCCAGACTTGCTCTTTTGTATAACTAATGTCCGTTGTGCCTTGAGCGGCTGAACTTCTCTTTGTTGGTGTTGCCATCCGATAAATAAAACCCTATGGTCCAGTTTGTTGAAGTTGCTTGATTGCTGCATGTCTTATAATGTTCTACGCAGGCATTAACTTGATTATGATGTTAAGAATATGCTGAAGCTAAATACTTCGGTTGCTGATCTCAACAAGCTTTCTAGAATTTTGGTTTTTTTGCATTTATGAGATTCTGTGGTTTGCATTGCTTCACTATCTAAAGTTCTGTGTTCTTCGTTGGTTTGGGTCTCATGCTCGTAGGTGGGGTTTCAAATTGGAAAAATTTCTATATGGAGGCTGTTAGTTTTCTTCTCATCGAATATTTTTTCTTTACCTTTGCCCTGGTCTGGGCGAGGCCGCCGACGAGGGTGGCCGGTCTGACGGACTACCGGGGGCCGCGATCCTCACTGGCCGCCGGCAAGGGCTTTGCGGCCCTCGCACAGTGGCCGGCAAGCCTCGTCGGAGCTGGCTGGCCACTGCCGCTGGCCGGGGGCAAAGGAGGAAGAGGAAAAAAAAAATAGAAATTTTTTTTTAAAAAATTCGAAAAATAATAAAAAAAATTTGAAAAATAATAAAATATTATTAAAATATTGTCGCCGGCGTCCACGTCAGCTCCGGCCGTCCAAATTTGGCCGGATGGACTAAATTGGCACAATTGCAAAATGTTTAGAACTAAATCGGTCAAAAAAAATATTTAGGACTGAATTGGCACAAGCTCAATAAGTTTAAGATTTTTTTGGCAATTCTCCCAGTGTTTGCGTGAAATTTTGGTTCCCCATTACATATATTGTCTTCTTTATAGTTTTGTTTGCCGAATGTTTACCTTTCTAAAATGTTTGGAAAGCGTTATTTTGTGTTTTCAAACATCCAATTTAATTCTCAGATCAAGATTTGCGCATCTTGTATTTATTTGGTCTTAAATTAGAATGCAAGTTACTTCACCTTTTCAAATATTGTCAGTCATTTCCTTTAGGCGTTACATGGCATATCCTCTAGAAGATTGGAGGCTACTTGTTTTAAGCGGCTGATTTCGCCTTTGGGTATCATATATTAACTCCTGTGACATCGGAAGGTTCTTGTTAGCACATCCAACGCAACAATTTCCTCTTGAACTTACTGATAGGAATTACTGGAGTTCAAGGTAGATGAAGGATATTTATTTTGCATCCCCAGTAAAGGACCATTTTCGTGTTAGAGCTAAATTAGATCACGTGTTGTTTGTCATAAAGCAATCATTGTAAGGATTCAATGTCTTAATTATGTCGATTCTCACCTCAAAAGTTCAAATCTGGAACTTATTCATCTGCATTACTGCTAATATCTCACATGTCGGCATCAAGATAGGAAGTGCTTAGTCGGCTGTATTCCCCCGTCGCTAGTTCAGTGTTGTCAACTGTGTTTTTTCGCTTTAGTTGTCTGAACAGTCTGATTAATGTCATGGCATATCAGTTATTCTTCTCATACTATGCTGCTTGATTATCTCATAGTGATTCCAATCACAGCAATGACATCAATCTTAGGTCTGCAAATGTTTTTTTAAACGGGTGTTCCAGAATTGGTGCTTGTGCACTGGGGCTGGCCGTTGAAGATTTGCACGATGCCATTTGCACGACATCTAAGGACAAGTAAGCGGATACTTCCTTCAGCACGCATTCGGTGACAACATCATTCCATTCATATCTTGAAACTGCCGTGACTTCCAACAGCTCCTTCCTTTACTTGGAGGGCAGGAAATTAGCATCTCCAACAGGAAAATTTAGGCAATTTGTCAGTCGGACGACATGTGAAATAGGAAGGGGAAATGCCTCTGCCGAGAGCCTAGTCCCCACGGAAGCATCTCTCTTTGTGACCGATGAGGAAAACGGACGCATCCTCACTTGTGTTCTATATGTCGACGGTGAAGTTTGATGACTTCTCTAGCTGCAGATTATGCAGGTGTAATTTGGCAGTGCCTTCGCATGCAACAAGAGTACCAGCTTCTGCATCCGCACTTGGGCACCATCGTTGAGGTAACATAAAGCGAAATTCTTTGAGAAAACATCAGAGGTAAAATGAATTTATAGACGTCTGCCATGTCTTTGCGGGAAACTGCCTTAACCACGTGTGTCAGGATTAAATTGAGACCATGGCAGTCATTAACAATATGAAGCATTTCAGGTATTTTCTCTGTTAAGTGAAGCAACGTCCCAAATGGGCTTCAGCACATAAAACTTCAAACGTGTTTGAGGGGGACTGGAAACCAAGTCTATTCTCTTGGTTTACATGTATTTAAATACTAAAATGGAGTTCGCCTATTTGGGTCGGAAATTTGGAAATTCACTGAGCTTTCTGTGTGCGGCGCTTTGTGATTAAATGAAATCTACTCTCTAGCGAGTTGTGATGATTCCTTGCTTCTTAAGTCTGAAAAAATAAAAAAATTCTGAAAAAATTCTTATCATAATTGTTGTTGTTTTCAATTTCTTCATGTTTTTTCTTGAGTTAATATCAAGAAAAATTCTAAGCTAGTACGCCCATGACAAATTTATCCCACCAAAAACCTCCTCCGGTAAGTTTGTAACAACTTACCCTCCACTAATTTTTGTTAAATCGAATTGATATCACGAAAAACCACAAAATATGTACACCTATGACAATTGATTATTTTTCGTTTTCAGAATTTTTGAAAGATGAATATATCAATTGATTTTTCAAGAGACCGAAAAATATACCCTTCGATCTGTGCAACACACGAACATCTCTCTGATTTAAATGTACATGTATCTTGATCAAGCTGCTAGAGAAATTCAGACTGCAGGCTTGAGTAACAAAAGCCCTTCATACAATATCTAAAACGCCAGGAAACAGATTTTCATGGGGAATCAACAGACTATACTTAGAAATCATTGCAAAAATAAGCATCAACAAGTTGAACTAAAGCATTTATTGACATCACATACCTTATCAGACACGATTTCTGTATGGCTTGTCTTGATCTGGAATTATAATGACAGCAGATCATTATGCAATTACTGTAGACATAATCACAACAACACGAATCAGGGCAACCGAGTGGGGGCAAAGGACTATTTCGGTGGAATCCATCTTCTACATCCATAAGAAGGTGCCCATCCAAATTATTTTAGCTATCTTAACATGTTAAAAGCACTACACATACACCACATTTGATATAGAATCCATCATCAAAGAAGAGCCTGATGGAAACAGATCTGTCTTCTTTCTCTCGCCTTCACTGATTAGACAGCAGCAGTGGCTGCAGCAGGCTTTGCTTCAGGTTCCACCGGTGCTTCAGCGTCCCAGAATGTGGTCTTCTTCCCAGTCTTTGAGACCGTCTTCAAAACTGCATCAGGTTGGACATCACCTTTCACCGTCACCTTCACCTTCTGCTCTTTCAGATCAATGTCGAAGGACTCCACCCCTGAAATTGGTTCAAGGTGCAACCACAAAAGAGACAAAAAGAAGTTACAAAGAAAAGAAGACACCAGTTAATCTTCCCCATTGTATCTTTCCAAGGATGCCCTGTTTTCCTTTTGTTTTGACTTTTAAGAAAAGAAAGATATATTGGATTGATAAATGTAAAATCAAAATTGCAGCACTGCAGCTCTTTAGGAGAATGAGTATATGTATATATCTTTATACATGCGATGAAACAATTTCAAACCCAGAGCCTAGAAGGATGATATCTCTTCTGAGGTAATTCATAGAGAATGAAGTAGACCAATCCGAAGGAAAAAAAAATCCAACTGTAGTGATAAACATTTCCAAGCCTCAACACTGGGACATATACAAGTTCAGATGCTGCCAACAAAAAATACAATTTCGAATAAGAATGTTTTGGAATAGCAGCAGACCTTCCATTTTCCCGAGAACCCTCTTCACTGCACCAACGCAGCCCTCACAAGACATACCAACCTTAAGGACAACAGTCTGCAGTAAAAGCATACAGATTTTTACTGGATTGAAGAAATAAAGTCAGATGAAAATAGTCTCTGAGCTATGCAAAAATCAAGTTATTATCATGAGTTCAACATTCAGCAAATGAGCAAGCATCTAATACTGAGATGAAACGCCCACCATATATGCAATTATGCACGTCTTAATGCAAATAAGTAAAGTCAGAGCTACTCACATATAGCTGGGCAAACCAATTATGGAGCTCCTAAGGTCATTGTATGAGAGGGCTCAAGAGAGATAACACCTTGGTTGAGTATTTTTTGCTATCGATTTCTATATCAAGAAACTAAATAGCTATAAAGCACTTGATTTGCTCTAGCCCAGGTTGAAGCAGCTGCAACTTACCTTATATAGTACTTACATACTCCACACGTATTGCAGAAACTATCTAAATAACATTTAACTTGAGGTTCTAGATTAAGCTAAGTTGAATCACCAATTAAAACTAAAATGACTGCAATCACTCATCGACTAGAAAAAGGAAAAGTAAGACCTTGCTTCTACTACTAGCACTGCCCCTTTGTGACATAACATAACAAGGGTCACCACTCTTTGTAGCTTCAAAAAAGTCTCTTTTATTTCTTACTTTTCACAGAAGCAATCCTGCCAAATGCCTTCTGTCACCAAACTCAGAATCATAAATGAGGAAACATTTCTCCCCAAAGCCGACCCACTACTAATCCAGACACATCTCAGCCTCCCCATACATCAACCAATAGAAACAATGGCACAGAATTACAAATTAAACTTCAAGCTTGGATATCTCTAAAATGGACATGTTACATCATATTAATAAGAAATCATTACAACTAGCACAGCATCACATAGTCAATTTTGGCATTTCCACTTGAAAGAAACCCAGCACGACCAAGACAAGCAACACGAAATAATTAAAACAATCGGCATCTATGTATTTCTAAATTGCATTTACCATATTCCTCACCGACCCTCCATTTCTTTTCTGACCAAAATAGACAGATTATACCAAATCTTACCACAAAAGGTCCATGAACCCAGTTTTCCCCGAACTTCCCCGAATCGAAATCCGAAGCACCATTCTTACTCCAGAAGGAGGGGAAAAAAACCGATTGACGAATTCGTATACAAACCAGAGCTCACCAAACAATTCAACTCCTACCCACAATCCAAACCATAACAAATCTCAACAAGAAAGAACAAGAATCACTTCCTAATCAAGAATCCAACACGACCCCCAATAAAAAGTGATATAAAGCAGAACAATCTCAAAACCCAACAAAGATTGAGAACCAGTTCGATCGATGACGAACGACGGTAGGGCTTAAGAGAAACAGGACAAGCGTCTTTTACCTGAGACATGGTCGATCGGGTTGCCGAAAAAAGCAGAGGAGGAAGCGACGGAAGAAGAAGAAGGAGAAGGGTGATTTGCCAGCAGCTATTCAACGCGAGGTGATCTTGAATTCTTGATCGTGTGTTGTGGAATTGAAGCCGGCGTGCTTATATACTGGGGAGAAAGTTGGTGTTTTAAAAGTTAAGAACTTTTTGTTCCATTTGCGTTTTCAAAGGCCCGAAAAGTTGTTATGTTTTGAAAGACAAAATGCCACTAAAAACTATAAATTATACCTCTTAAGATAATTTTAATCTAAACTTTTTTTCGTGCCATCAAAAATTCCAAACTATGCTATTGGGACAATTTTACCCTAAATTTTTTTTGTGCCATCAAAAAATATTAAATTATGCCACTTGGGACACATTTATCCCAAACTATTCAATGGCATTTTTGTCTTTTTACTTTTTTCTTTTTTTCTTTTTTTTCTCTTCCTTTAGAAGCTAGCGAGGGCCACCCTTGCCAACGGTGGTGTTCGGCCAAGGCAGCCCTCGCCCAATCGGGGGCGACCCTCGTCGACTTCCCTTTGCCTGCCATGGCAGAGGGGGAAGAAAGGAAAAAAAGAGTAAAAAAGTAAAAAGATGAAAATGCCATTTAAATAAAGAGTTTGGGATAAATGTGTCACAAGTGGCATAGTTTAGGATTTTTTGTGACACAAGAAAAAGTTCGAGGTAAAATTGTCCCAAGTGACATAGTTTGAGGTTTTTGATGACACAAAAAAATTTTTTAGGATAAATGACATAGTTTGGGATTTTTATGGTACAAAAAAAAAAAAAAATTGATGTAAAATTATCCCAAATGACATAATTTGAAGTTTTTAGTGGCATTTTCCGTTTTTTAAATAAGGATTTGAAATTTATCTTATTTCAAATAATGATCTAAAATATCATCATTTTTTCAAATAATAACTTAAAAAGCTTGACTTCACTAGCTGGTGAGGGGTATTTTCATTCGTTTTCTCTATTTTTTCCTTTTTTTTTTATTTTTTCCTTTTTGTTTTTTTCAAAAAATATGAAGTCAAAAAAGATTAAAAAAAAAAAATACAAGTGGTAGGACTTGCAACCCTCCCCAGCTTGTGGTTGCCACTGTCATCGACCATGACTGATGCCCCACCAGTGATGGGGCGATAGCAACAGGTGCCTCGATTTTTTTTTTATTTGTGTTTTCTTTTTTTATTAAAATTTTTAGCGTTCTTTCTTTTTTTAATTTGTTCTTTTTTTAAAGAAAATATAATGGAAGAAAATCAGAAAAATATAAGTATGGAAATATCTAATCGGAAAGGTCAGATTTTTTTTTTGAAATTGATATGGCCACTTCATATCATTATTTAAAATAAATTTCACTTCAAATCTTTATTTTAGAAAATGATAGAATTTCAAACTCTTATTTGAAATTAGGAAATGAGAGATGAGGGATTTAAATCCTTACCTTCTCGAGAGGTTGAGGTAAAAACAATTTAGTTTCACTTGTAGGTTTCAAAAATCTAAGAGTGAAAATTAAAATTAAAGTAAAGTAAAACAGACAACAAAAAAACTCTTATTTGAACTTTTTCTTATTTTATTTTATTTTTCATTGTCGTTGCGCAGAAGTAAGTTAAGGAAGCTTCTTCTTTTTTTTGTCTTTTCCTCCTTTTCTTAGTTGCCAAAAAAAGAAATAGAAAATCCTCGACTTTGTCCTACGAAATCTGATTCAATTCACCGTCAAAAACATTAGTTTTCCGTGAAAAATAATGTGTAGACTCATTTAAAATTTTATTGGTATAGTTCAATTTTCCCCTTTGCAAAATTCTCGGTGGGAAAAGCAACTAGGGTTATTTCCCATATAATCAAAGCATAATATGAATAACATCAATTTTTTTTGTTCCTGAAATAACTGATCTTATCCATAATCATGCAAAATTTTCATTAAAAAAAATAATATCTAATTATGTAAGCAAAACAAACCGCTTCTAATTCTGTTTGTTTCACAAAAAATAAATAATGCAAAAAAATATTTTTTTAAATGATCATTTTTATCTTTTCAAATAATTATTCATCTCTTTAAATAATTAATCAATGATTATTTTTCATTATTGGCAAAAATTTATATTTAAATATTTTTGCAGATGATGAAAATATTTTTTTATTTACTTTTGTAAGCAATATAAGTGATTATTTTTAAAAAATTATTTTCTAAATTATTAATTTTCCGCAAAAAAAAATACAGCCTAAATTATCTCTAATCATATGCTTCCTTACCATGCTAATATTTTCATTTCGGCATAGCCACTTGTCAGATTTCTAAGACTATTCTACATGATAAGGCAACTCAATTCACGTTTCGCCCACCCAAACATTGATGAGGCTTAGCTTTACATGTCATTGGGCACAGTCTAGTAAGTAGTAACTACCAAATTCTATGTCATTGGACTCAGCCTCACCCTCGTCTACATTCAATTTTTCACTTTTCTTGATCTTTTCCAAGCCTAGCCAATGCATTCACACATTCATCAGGAAAATAACACAAATGGACTCTAAACTTTAATCAAATATATAACGTTCACGCCGGAAATTTTAATTTATTCGATATGATCCATAAACTCGTAGTAAATGTTCAATGTAGTCCTTTAGGTTCGCTCAAATGGCAAACTAGAGTTTTTTGATGATGTAGATTATTATATGTTGAGTTAGATTTTTAAGAATAATGAGTTAATATGTCCATCTTTCTATATATTTACTTTAGAAAGGATTAGAAATGAGGGCGCCAAGACGTCCAATGTGTCTTTTTTTGTTGCCCATGGTTCAAACTTAATGAATTGGAAGCCGCATCAGCAGATTCCCTTAACTTGAACTAATGGAAAGACGGCATCGAACATTTTAATATAGCCTTAAGGACTCGATTGAATATTTATCAATAATTTAAGGATTACATTAAAAAGCAATAATATTCATGGACGATATTGTACATTGAATCAAAATTTAGAAACTATTTGTGTCATTTTATTCTCTCTAGAAAACATGCTCGATCTTGTAAGCCTACAACCTAGGAGCAAGCTCCTGCATTCAACAAGAAGAAATTGCATCAGAAGATGATGATGTTTGGTCTCTATGAAGCTTGAAAACCAATTTTGTCACAACCAGGCCTCGTCACGTAATCGCCAAGAATGGGTTTCATTGAATGTTTTAGTTTCGCCAATTTCGACTCTTATCCCGTCAGCGATGGATCTAAACAACCTGCAACACATGCAACGATGACCTATAACTATACAGGCAAAATTGTCTAAAAAGTCTAAACCCATTCCATTTTCCACAATTCAATCACAAACATTTTAATTTTGCCAATTAAATCTCAAACATTTTTATTTTTTACCAATTAAATCTATCCAGTTAATTTTGGCCGAAAATTACTGACATGAAATCGACTATGCCACGTATGCCACGTATGATAGCCGATGCTAACGTTGATAATTTTTAATAATATTTTTAAAAATTTTCAAACTTTTATATATTTTTCCTTTTTGTCTCTTTTCCTTCTTTTCTTTTCTTTTTCCCTTTTTCCTCCGCTAACCTTGTCCATAGCCGATGGAGGCCACCGACCTTAGGCCCAATCTTCCCTCACCCTCGCCCAATCCAACGAGGGCGGCCCTCACTAACCCAAGCTCAGGTGTCCCTTGCTTGAGGTTGATGAGGACGACCCTCACCTGAGGCTAGTGACCTTCAATTGCCATCGATGAGGTTCGGCAGAAGGAAAAAATGAAAAAGAAAAATAAAGAGAAGGAAAAAAGAAAAATAAATAAATATTCATAAAATATTAAAATATTATTTAAAATTATTCACATCAGTGCTTGCCATCCTAGGTGGCACAACTAGCATTCACATCAACGATTTTCAGCCAAAATTGGCTTGATGAACTCTACCGACAAAAAGTGAAAATATTTATGACTCAATTGGCAAAATTTAAAATTTAAAACTAAATTGGCAAAAGTATAATGGGTTTAGGAATTTTTGGACAATTTCCCCAGATATACAAGACCTACAAGTTTCTTTTAAGTAATAAAGCCTTGTTTGATTCGGTTTTGGGCAAATATCTTCAGGAAAATGCAAATACCTTTGGGTTAAAAGGGTTTTTCGAAATGCAAATAGCGTTTGATAAACTATAATTTTAAATTGCATTGCGAAACAACTTTGGTATAAAACCATTCGGTAAAATCTACATTTTGCCAAGGGTTATTGCTAAATTTTTGGTAAAAAAAAGTTTTATACATACATATATATATACATACATATATATACATATATACATATAATCTGGCTGCTGGATAGCCTCTCCTAAGGTTGCGCAACCTCAGGCGAGGCGGCTTAAGGTTGAGCGACCTCAAGCGATGGTCACCTCCCTTAGGCGATGGTTGCTGGGGTCGAGCGACCCCTTAGGTGGCTGTCGTCGGGGTTCATTCGCTTTTCTGAAGAAGATGAAAAGTATCCCGTGAATAGTATAACTTGTATTTCGAAAGTGTAACTTCTCATAGGAGTTCCGGATCTGTTTTGGGCTAAAGGCCCTTAGAGTCCTTTGGAAATGCAATTGCATCTGGCCAAAGTTCTCCAAATAATTGAACAAAATGAGTTTGTATTTGGTCAAGATCCTTTAGAGGCCCAAAGTCCCTTCGCAGAGCCAAACCAAACAGGCCTAAATTTACTTGACGCGGTAAGTAAGGACGGATTGAGTTATAAGATATTGGATCGAAATTAAAATCTTGCCAATTATATTGTCAAAATCTTTCAATAATTCTCACCGTTCCATTTTGGAAAGAAATAACTCTTTACTTTCATTTTCAGTATTTATATACTTTAGCTTCGGAAAAATTATCGAAAAAGTCCAAAACTTATTATAGGAATGCAAATTCAATTATGGACTTTTCAATTTAGTCAATTCAATCCTATACATTTTGACGATTTGTCAAAGTAGTCATTTGGCCATAATTCGTTAACGGAGATGCTGGCCATCCTAAATGGCATGACTGACACTGATGGGGAGAATTTTCGTATTGAAAAAGAAAAGAAAATCGAAAAAATCAGGTTTTTTTTTATAAAAATTGCAAAATTATCCCCCTCAACGCCTGATACAGTGCTTAAATTTTCAATGCTTATGTTTTAGTTTTTATCAAATGAACTAGTGTAATTAAAATATAACATATCGAAAATCTATATATGTTGATATAGAATGTTATAATATGTGTAAACAAAAGTTACTCCATCAGCATAACAATATATATATTGATGTATAAATAATTGTAATTCGTTACTTTTAGCAAGTGACTAACTATTCAAATGTATCTATGGTACGAAAAAAAGTCAAAACAATTTGCGTAGTTAACACTACACCCACCGCATAATGATATTGATAAATAATTATATTCATTATATTCTAGCAGAAGAACATGTTCCGTTGACTTCAGAGGAAAAGAAATCACCACATGTCAACCAAAAGGAAAAAAAATGGAAAAAAGAAAAGAAAAGAGATTACTATAGAAAAATGGCTTCTAGGTGTTCCAAATTCCTACGTGGGGAAGGGGTGATGAACTGACCTTGCCATCCAACAACACCCACAATTACATAATTTAAATACAAGCATATTTACATCCACATAATTTTTTTTTAATTTTCTAGGAAAATGGATAAAGAAGCCATGCCCAAAATGGAGAGGTGACTTAAAACTATCGAGCCTATACTGGATATCAAATTTCAGCATAGGATTAACTAATAAATCCCCAGAGAATTGTCCCACAAAAAAAAAAAAAAAAAAATGGCGCACCAACTTATTTTTCGTCCTAACCTGTTAGAATCCATGAACTGACCCACGAATCTTCCATATAAATTGCTGGCCGTGGCCTTTTCCTTTGAGCTGTATCAAATTGACTAGAGCTCCGTCATGGTACAAATATTAATGGGTCATTTTGTCATCGAACAATGTGGGGACAAAGTATTTAAAAATTCCTAAAACCTATTTTATTTGTGCAAAATTAGTTTTAAACCTTTCAATTTGCCAATATAGTCAATTAAATTCTAAATTTTTTGTCAATTTGTTAATATAGTCTATCCAATCAATTTTAACTGGAAATTGTGACATAGATACTGGCTGTTCTATGTGGTACAATCGGCATTAATGTTGGGAAATTTTTTATTTTTTTATTTTATTTTCTTTTCCTTCTTTTGTTTCCTTTCTTTTTTATTTCCAACTATAAGTTGACAACGTCGCTAGCCAACCCTCGCTAGCCACATCAAGGTCTAGGTGAGGGCCACAAGCCCCTTGCCTATGGCTACGGAATGCATTACGACCCTCGCCTGGATCTTGGCAAGGGTCGTTGGGCCTCAAGCCTTGCCTATTGCCAAAGATGCCAGCCAAAGTTAAACAAAAAAATTAAAGAAAGAAAAGAAAAGAACAAAAGATTCAAAAAAATATTTAAAAAATTGTAAAACTTATATACATTAACGCCAGCTGTACCAAATAGGAAGGTTGGCATCCATATATAGGAGTGATAGCCCAAAATATGTACTTTATGGAACATTCAAAGAACATGTATATATAGGAGTGATAGCCCATCAAGCTAAAGTAGGATTGTAAGCCTACCTCAGTTCTAATTGGATAGAAATGTGAACAACGATAGACGAGTTTGAAGTCTCGTTAAGAAAATGTTTCGGGGTTTCGAACATACTGGGTGGCATTCATTCGGCGAATATCTCGAAAACCCTAATTCGGTCATATCATCGATGTAAGCTTATTCCTTTAAAATACACAAGGATTGCATCGATGTCTAGACTTTTAAGAGAAAGAAGCAATTCAACTCTTGAGAGGGACAATAGAGAGGACATGCATTAGGGAAGCGTGGGCAAGTAGACACCGACACAAAGGGGTGAAGATCGTGGGGGTGGTCCTCCTGCCTTAGTGAAGGTCGAGATAATCCATTGCCTATATAGTCAAAGAAATTCAATAATCTTTTTAACAGGCACATGCACTCAAGAGAAAAAGAAAGGGCGCGGGGGGGGACGAAAATGATGGATGCATTGGGAATTGAATCAGCGCACGTACCGTCCTCACATGGGAGTGGAGGAAAAAGGAAAAGAATTCATTTCGAGGTCCCAGTTGAGTTTAATTCTCTCATTTAAAGTTTTGCTGTTCTCAACATCGTGCTAGAAATAGACTCTCACTCGAAAACATAAACGAGAAAGAAATTGAATCGGAAGAAAATGAAACTATTCAATAAGGCGAATCTCATCGTTTGAAGTAGATGAGAAGATATGGTGCATGAAAAGACACTGTTTTCACTAAGACTCAAAAATATTGGCCCGTCAAGGGATGACGCCGAATAATGGACAATACCCTCTCTATCGGCAATTTACTATGGCCTCCAACTACTTTTCTGTATGGTGGGTGACACCGTAGACAATTCCCACGCTCATGTTTAGTTAATTTTGCATGTAGATGATATCCACAACTTCATGAAGAGCGGTGGTTGGAGAAAAATATAGCCCTTAGACAACAATCGATCATAAAGACACTTTCTCGAGAACTGCTATGATCAAATGACAATAAAACGCATTGTTTCCTTGAAAAACTCGAAAGAATGTAGGCCATTGCCGGACAAAGATGGCGAAAAAAGGACACTGTGTGCTCAGGCTAACATGTATGTTTTGACTTCCATGTAATGTTTGATACCAGGTCGGCAAGCCCTAGCTAGTGAGGAGTGACATTGGAACACGAAGCCTGAGGTGGTTGGAGAAACAGGTACACATCTTGCAATCCTAGGAGACATCCACTTAATGCTGCCAATTTCTAGAAGGGTAGTTGTGTCTCTCTTCTAGACGCATTTTAGGTCACGTGAAAGGAAGTGGAACGCTAGGTACTTGGAAGTTTTCTGTACCACTGCTTGGCTCTCTTGACGAGGTCCGTGTGAATGCACGGATCTAGGCATGGACAATATGGTGTCGTAGTATGATTGGTCGACCAAGATCGAAAAGTCCTCCATCGACCCCGGTCGTCTAGGCATCATGTAGAGGTAACATCGCATCTATAGAGCTTATTTATCTAAGGTAGAATGGATAGATTATCCAAAAATTATCCTCTATGTTTTGGTAAATATAGGAGGGTGTTGTTAAAAGCCGGAGGAGCTAGCTAGCTTAGGGTTCATACAATATCACCTGCTCAAATAGCATTTCCAAGCCAATGATCCTATGTGCCAATATTTAATCTCTATTCAATGGTTGCATCTTGGATCAATTGCCATTAAATATATGTAATCTCTCTCTCTCTCTCTCTCTCTCTCTCTCTCTCTCTCTCAAAGGAGGGAGGAAGCCAAATTTAAAAATTACACCAGATTACATAAAACTAGTAGTTTAGGACTTTTGTTGTATTCAACCAGCTAGTCTCACGAACTACATGGTGTCAAAAATTTCAATATATAGAAAAAAAAAAAAGCACGAAATTTTTTTCTGGAACTGGTGATTACTTATAATAAAGCAATTCCCATTTCCGGAATAAACTATACTACCGCCTTATTATGGGACAATTTCTGTACCGTTGCATCATTTCTTTTCTTCTCTTTTTTACCGTTGTCCTTGGACCTCCTTTGCACCTAAAGACATCCCTTTCAGAACATTGACGTTTCTTGCATTCCTTTGCAGACCTGTTACTCACTGAAACTCACCCATCACATAACCAATTTTAGGTTGTCAGATCAATTTTTCCTCCAGGGGTGGAGTGTCCCTCTTCTTCTTGACCAGAACCCTAACCCCGCCCTTCATTATCGCTGTGAGGCCCGGACTGAACCGGGGTCCGCTCGCCGGTGAGACGACCATGATGTCGAACTTTCGTAGAACCGACAGGGCCACGATTTTCATCTCGACTATAGCCATTTCCTTCCCCAGGCAAACCCTTGACCCGGCTTGAAAGACCGGGTACTTATACGGGTTCGGAGGGCAAAACTTGCCGTCTTCGATCCACCTCTCGGGCTCAAATTTCGTGCAATCAGGGCCCCAAATTTGCTCCATCCTGGCCATCGCATAAGGGTGGTAAGTAACTCTTGCGCCTTCCTTAACAAACGTTCCATCTGGAAGTACATCATCCTTCAGGGCAAACTTTGAGTCGAATTGAATGGGTGGGAGTAATCTCAAGCTCTCATATACCACCGCATGCAGATAATGCAGTCCCCTTATTTGCTCAAAACTCACAAATTCTTGATCCCCTTCGATGACTTCCTTCGCCTCACTCCGAATCCTCGACACAGCCTCGGGATGCGTCCCGAGCAGCCAGAAGAAGGCGGACAACGCCGAGGCCATCGTGTCCTGACCGGCTAGGATGAAGCTAATGACAATGTCTACTAGAAACTTGTCGTCATTGACACAAGCCATGAATCTCGAAAGAAGATCTTGGTGGTTGGAAAACCCTAACTTCCTCTTCTGCGATATGACATCCTTTGCGAAGACTTTGACTACTTTGATAGCATCGTTGAGTTTCTTCTCCGAGCCGACGTTGAGTAGCCTCTTAATCTTCCACGCTAATGGAGTGATCGCGAGCGCTCGCTCCGCCGATAACTTCGTTGCGAGGTTGAACGACTCAGCAAAGCTAGAAATGGGCATGGAAGACTCGAGGCACCCCGGGTCAACCCCGAAAGAGAAATTACAAATGTTGTCGAAAGAGAATCTCTGGAACACGTCCTGTAGATCCAGGATCCTGTTCCCGTCCTCAGCCGCCGCCGCCGCCGATAAAAGCGGGAGGAGCCGGGTCTCTATCTCTCTGGTGACGGTTTCGTACGCGTAAGACCGGATAGAGACGCTCCCCAGCTCGAGGCTCGCCATCTTCCTCTGGAACATCCACCAATCTCCGTCGACGTTGAAAATGCCCTTGCCGAGAAGATCGCCGAGGATCATAGAGAAAGGCTTCCCTTTCGGGTAATTGTCGAATCTCGTCTTGAGCATGTACTCGACCACCTGCGGATTCGCGGTGATGACGTTGCCGAGGACGTGGATGTGAATGGTCTGGGACGGAGATTTCTTGAGGAGGTGAGTGTACCAATCGCAAAGGTTGTCGAATTCCTTTGCCCAGCTGCACGTACGGTAGCTATCGCAAATGTGGCATCGGCACAAAAGTCGACGTCTCGAAAACCAGAGAAACACACAGAAGATCGAAGCTACAGAGATGGTGAACAGCACAAGAAAGAGGAAGAGGAAGAGGAGGGAGAAGAAGGAGAAGGAGAAGCAAGAAGAAGTTTGAAGCCAGTGAAGCAACGAGAATCCTGTGGACTCCATTGATGATATTTTCCCAAGAATATCAAAGGCGGATTCACATTGGGAAGGAAAAGTTTCACGTGGGCTCTGCAAATCAGAGCGAAAAGATCTCTCATTTATAGGAGAAACCCTAAGGTCATCTAGAAAAGAGAAGTAATTTTATGTAATTTCAGTTTATTTCTTTTGGGGGATTTGGTCCAGTTGTAATAGTTGCCCTAGGAGATTTTGGCACATGGGCTAAAGGGGTGATAGGCCGTGGATAAAACAATGCTTAGGTCCCGAAAGGTGCACCAAACCGAACTATGAAAATATATAAATTAAACCCTAGGTGTGATCATTTAGCATCATAATGTAATCTTTGATGAGAAAACATCACTTTACTTTTGGTGGGAATGGGGACTAGCGGTGGATGGGTCGTGGCTTGTAGGATAATAGAAGAGCCGACAGGCACGTGTCAGCTAGGGGTGAAGTAGAAATTAGTTGTTTTAGGGATCATTTATTTCCAACAATTAGACATATATATATATAAATTCTTTTATTAAGTGAAGAGCTGACATGCACGTGTCAGCTGGAGGAGAAGTGAGAAAAGAAATAGTAATTTATTTGTTTCATAATTAAGCGGATTGTTAAAAAAAATTAAACCCATTTTTAAATGGATTTTCGTATGGGTTATTTTCAATAGATATTTTCGTAATTAGTCGATCGGAATATTATCAATAAATGCGAGGATGTTTTGTGCTAACCACCACGGGAGCATCTTCGCGGAAATTGCACTCCTATTAATCATTTTTAACGTATTGTGGGTTGGTGAAACGTGGCCAATTAATTGGTGTTGACTGGGGGGGTAAATGAAAAGATACTCGACGCATAATTTAATTACGACCCGCCTTAACCAAATTACCAAATATGGTGCGCTACGCATTTTTATTTCAAGTTAGGTGATCGGTCCCGTTTAGCAACATGTGACCCATGAACGCCGCCCGTGTCAGCCCATGCCGCTACCTCGCAGGCCATAGTACGCCAATAGTTCCAATGAACGCCGTTAGATCAGATTCGACGGTTCATATAAACATCCGAACACATGCATTTCTGATGTTCGATGTCAGAATTCTCTTGAGTCTCACATCATCCGTATACTCAAGAGGTTAGATGACGAGTCGTCGTCGGCACGACTTTTCACCGATGAACCACCGTCCCTATCTCACTTGACATTAGGATGTCTGGTGAATCGATGCTCCACCGTGCATGGAAAGCTCACGAGTCATTATCATGGAATTAGTACGTACAATATAGACAATAGACAATAGGATAAAGTTGCAATTGATTGTCCAAACGACCTATGAAAAGACGACTCCATTTTCTAATGAACGCAAGTACAAACATAATTTATATGATTGAGTGCAGTGGTGAAGTACGAGTATACTAATTAGTTTCTTTTATATTAGAGGCAACGCAGAGATTCCCCAAAATCTCAATAAGAGACGAGTATTTCAAAAATGTCTGAAAGACGGCTAGCGATTAAAAGAAAGAATAAAGAATTAAAGTGAATCTATAAATTAAAAAAATACAAAAATGATTCTTCAACTGACTTAATGTGCAATGTAGCTCTTAAATTTTTAATTTATTCAATTCGATCATTGAACTTTAACCTAATCTTTTTAGTTTGTTTAATGTGACATTTAAACTTTAGTATATGTTCAATCTACTCCCTAAAGCTACGTTTGGTGGTTAAGATAAAATTTAGAATATGATAAAATTTATCATATTCCACGTTTAGTGCTTGCTTAAAATAGGATAAAATTGAATATAAGGGAGATATGGCTAGATAAAATTATTCGAAAGTGGGATAAAAGGTGGATAAAAGTTTTTTATTTCATTTTTTTCTCAATTTTTTTTTAAAAATTAACAAATCTAAAATTATATTTCCATGTGAATAATATTTGAATTCTAATATAGAAAATTCAAAATAACAAAAAATAACAAATTGGTTTTTTAATTTAATCTTATTTTTTATTTTTGAATTTAATTCTATCTATAATATAAATTCAATATAAAATATATTTATTACATATTTTAACTATTTCAATATTTAAGGTATATTAGTATATTTTTCTATTTAATAAATTTTTATTGGAGAATGATGGAAAGAAGAAAAAAAAAAAAAAGAAATTAATTTAAAAAAAGTAAAATAAAATAAAAGAAAATAACAAATAAAAATAAAGTAGACAAAAGTATCACAAGAGATTTTTACAATTGTGGTTCATTTATATTAATATGACATTTATATCAAACAATATATATTATATGATGTCAATATATTCAATTTCAATATTATAATCACTAAAAGATATAGCAAAATCATCTAAATTTCATATCATATTCAGTCATATCTTAGTTTAAAATCCGAACGACCAGATATAGCTTAATACATATAAAAATGTCCAATATTGTTTTTAAAATTTAAATTAATGGAAGGACAGCATTAAACATTTGAGGGATCGACTTGAATATAGAGCAAAAATTCAGGGGTCATGATAAACAAACTAAAAGTCCAAAAATGACATTACACATTTTAGGGACCACGTTGAATAAGTAAAAGTTTAGGAACCCCACGGGGACCATCATTTTCCCATTAAAGAAACACAAAAATTTGCATGTGAAAATGATAATTGGGTCGCATTTGGAACCATGTGGGGGCACGAGCTCTTTTAAGCAGCACGGGAAAACGTGGTCAAACCTCCTTAAAATATATAAATTGTTTAATAAAATCAATGCATCTAGAATTTGTATATTTAAATTCGATCACATCGGAACTGCTAACATATCAAATTAAATTAAAAGGGATAATATTAAGAAAAGAGAAAGATAGATAAAGAAATGAAAGGACCGCTGATTTTTGCTGGATCGAAGGTAAAGTCGGTCGCATTAAATTTCTATGCTTTTAGATGCATAAATTGCATACATAATGTCTTCATTAAATACGTCATTGGTTGCGTCACCGTCACCACCTACGTGCCTTCCCCACGTGTTTGTTGTCCAATAATTTCTTTTCATTCCTGGTACAATGATAATTGTTCTATCGAAATGGACGTTTCGCAATTAATTTCCAATAATTATCAGCAGCGCCGGAAAAAGAAAAGGAGCTCTATTTTTTCCTTTTATCTTTCAATTATTTTGCATTTTTTCTCCATGTGGGGCATTTGTTGTTTGGGAAAATAAATTAAAAAAATTAATTTGGAATACAAGCTATATTTTGCATTTGTTAATCCAAGTGAGACATGTTATGAAGTGTGATATTGCACTCCACATATATATATATCGGGCTCCGTTTATTTTGCTAAAAAAATGTGATATTTTTGAAAAATATCTCTCAAGAAGTCGTGTTTTAAAAAAATAACAATATTTTTTCAATGTTTAACTAAAAGCTAAAAATGAATTGAAAATTATTTTCATTCATTTTATATTAAAAATATGATTTGATTTTTTTAAATAGACATACACTGTTGGGGCACTAGCAACTCGTGCATGGGCAGTTGAGGATCTAGCTTTAATGGACCTCAACCAGGGCAATGGGGATCGGGGCATGGGAGGTCCCAAGCATGACCTTTGTGGATCTAGGCCCAAGTGTTGGGGATATGAGCTTTGGTACTGGGATGTTGCGCTCGGCCTTTGTGGACCCCTGTTCGAGTGTCAAGGCTCTGAACTAGGCCTTGATGGACTCGAGTGCCAAGATCACAAGGCCAGCCTCGATGGACTTGGCCCCAAGTGCCAGAAACTTGGTCCCGGACACTAGGGACCCTAAAACCTTTTTCGTGCCCAAACCTAAAGTTTCAAGTTAGGCACTAATACTTAGTCATATTTTGGAAAATGATTTCTATTTTTTTAAAAGAGGAAATCATTTTTTGTCAACTCATTTTCCTAAGCAAACCAAACGCCGGAATATGCGAAACAAACACAGCCTTTAATACAATGATTTATCTATTTTCGAAAGAAAATAAAATCTATTATTGTGACGGTAAACCTTTTTCAATGAATTGGGATTTTCCAATAACCAAATTTTATAAAGGTTTTGGGTACTGTTGTCTTTTTTTTCCCGCTCATTTTCATTGAGATATATGCTTTTTGTAGATATAATTAAGACATTCTAAAAATATTTTCAGTTATATGACTGATTTTTCGCCATAAAATTTGCCTGCTTTTGACTTCCTCCAGAATCTAAAACCTGAGGGCTTGGCTTAGCTGGCTTCCCTCTAAAATAATTAAGATCTGGGAATCCTTTTCCTCGCCGACATCCTGATGTGAGGGAAAAAGAAAAACCCTAACCCTTCCATTCTGATGCAATAATTAAAACTCATCATTATAGAAGTTTTAAGTGTTATTGATATCTATTGTACCCAAAGGACCATAATTGAAAAAGCAAATAGACCGGCTGGCGAAAATGCAAGTTATCACAATCGTTCCAGCAATGTCGGGACGACAATTGTGTGGCGGACATGTCGAGATAGGATTCGACAATAAGTACTTGTAATAATGTGTTGCATCACGTTGTTTCCTAAAATCGACCCCACAAGCTTTAAGCTTTTCCGGAGCAGCATTCATCATCGATTCTAAAGAGCAAAAATCGACCCTATCATTATCATTTCGCACCTACATATTCCGGCTTTGATTGGGAAAAAAAAAGAAACTTGTCCTTTCCGATTAATTTTGAAATCGTGCTCGCTGGCATTTCTTGTGGCGCAAAATGCGCCTACCTATTATAAACTTTAAAAAAACGAAAAACAAAAAAAAAAAAAAGAGAGGAAAAAGTCGGTTGTTTTTATATTCAAAAGGCAATGATCACCCGAATTGTATAGATCTCGTCCATGTGACTCTTTCAAGTCTCTCTCCCTCGTGGTTTTAATAGATGTGAAAATTGCACAATTTGGTCATTTGGCATACCAACATTTATTTTAAAAAATTTGTTGAATAATTTACACAAAAAAAAATTGAATATATGTTCCCCTCTTAGAAATTTAATAATATTGTATAATTCAAGATGCAGTCATTTTCCAATTTTTTCCCATTTTTTTAGAAGATTCTCCTTGTTTTTTTTTTTTTTTTGTTAACCCTAGCATATGAGAAAGTTAAGCGGAACAAGATGATAATAGATTGAAATATCTATTTTGTGATTGTTTTATTCGTAGCACATTTCATTGTCGTTGCGACATCTCGGATGATGATCCTTTTTCACTTCTCACTTCCTACATATTGTCCCCGACCCCTCGATCCCGCTCTTGCAAAGCAAGCTCTCGCGTCCGCGGACGTTGCCAGTGGCCGGAAGATGTCGCCCAAACCGCGACAACAGGCAGTCGGTCGTGAGTATGCTCGAGGTCGCGTACTTGTCCGTGCCGCCCATCACCGGCATCACCGCATCGGGCTTGGCCTTGCTCACGTAGTTCTTCCTGTAGGTCCGGCCGAGCACTCCGTCCACCATGTCGGTGAGGTTGTAGAACTTGAACCCTAGCTCCAGGTGGGCGAAGCAGTCGCCGTCCGTGACGCCGTTATTGGGACGACCGTCATTGTGATCCTGAAGTTCCCTTCCACGTCGAGCGCGAGGCTATTGGTCTCGCCGGTCCGGGAGATGGACAAGGCCGGTGAGGATGCTGCCACTGGGGACGCCATGCGTAGCCTTCCTTGGCTGGGAGAGAGACTGGCGCGCCATCGAGGATTATGTTCATGTGATCGACCTCGTCGTCCCATGTCGAGGCCCGCTTTGCGCCAACAAGGAGCTTGTGCGAGCCGAGGACGACGCCGATGGATTGGACCCAAGTGAAGTCCCTCTTGAGGCTAGGGTTTCGCTTGCCGATAAAGTGGCGTTGATATGGAAGTTGGTGTCCGAGACCAAGCAGAAGTCCCTATCTTTCTGGCCATGGAAGAAGAACGTGTTGCCATCTCCACCCACGAACCGCGGGTCTTGACAGACAGCACCGGGATAATTGCAACCTACCGTCGTTGCAAAGATTCATTAACAAAATTTTTGTCCGAGAAGCGAACATTGGTAGAGTCGAAAGAATGAAATCCACCATGTTATATAGCATGTTAATAATTTCAGAAGGATATATGTCGAGATCACGGGTCACTTACTGCAGACGGTTCTGCATAGGGCGCAATCCACGAAACAGCTAGTCGGGCAGGCCAAGGGACAAGTAAACCACAGCAAGAAACACCTCCGAAGAAAGGCAGGCGACACCGGACCCTCTGCGGAATCAGCCTGTTGTCCGCCTTGATTTCGTTACAGGGCGAGGCCGGTAATGACAGTGATTGCCATGGGAAGAAGATCAAAACGATCACGACCCAGAAGTTCAGGCTTTTGAATGTCATGAGCCTATGCAGATCTCCCATGTCGGGACAAGTTCATGCAGAGGGAAATGAAATGTCGTCGATGCTGGTTTTGATGTTATCGAGCCGCTTTTATAGTTACTAATCAGCCCTATGCTGGTTTAGCTTGTGTTTTACTCTGTAGACGTTTGCATGAGATTTGGTCATTAGCTTGGGTGAAGTTCTTGTGAGCTCCTGCCTCTTGGAAAACATGACCCTCCCAGGTTTGTTCTGCAAAGAAAATGGTGTATCTACACAACGGATGAGATCTTATGGAGAAGTTACTTTGACCACTAGTTATTTTAATCTTTTCATAAGACTTTTGGAGTGAACCAGACTCGTTGTTCAAGCCTCACAATTCATATATAGCATCAAATAAGAGGTATGCTCACTGATCATGTCCCAATGCCTACTGATCCCCGAGATCGCTCTGTCGATTTGCATTTTCTTTATTGATTTGCTGTTGCATATACCACGGATTCATCGGAAAATGCACAAGATCCCCATTCATCGTCATGAGTTTTTTCATTTGGCAAAAGGGATTTATGGCATCGAGCGAAGGGACGATTCTATCAATAAGAATCAACGCCAGACTTCACTTGGAAATATATGATCATGGATTCAAGTCTTACTGACTCTACCTCTACCTAGGAACCTCTTGGCATGAGTAATGCATCCTAACTTTAACTGTAGGTTAACTGCCTCTAGTTGGCCAACTTAGAACATCACTTTCAATCACTGTGCTTTCATTAGGGGTAAAACATCAGTCCTGTTACGGGTTTTTCCCGTGTTGGGAAGAAAGGGAAAAGATTGCGAATCATTCGTTCGTAATGGTGGGTTCTCAAATTCTCCGGTATTGAAGATGCATTCACTTTGCTTTGCAAGTTGGGCTAGGAAATGACAAGCTTGTCATTGCACCAGAAGAAAGGGAAAAGATTGCGAATCATTCGTTCGTCATGGTGGGCTCTCGAATCCTCCGGTCTTCTTGACTTGTCGCTGTTCATCTCTTTCGGTAAAGAAAGAGGTGAACAGTGACGAGTGACGAAGATGGGGATCAGAATCATGGAATAGTTCTGGATAATGGCTGGAAAAGGAACATGATATCGATAAGCACGAAAAGCAGATATTATTCTCCTCCATGCAAGTGCACTCCGCAAATGGACATTATTCAAATACTGCATGAATTCCCACCGCAGGAGATAGATTCGGGCAAGAAACGAAAGAAGAAAACTGAACTGTGACAATTTAATCAGGGCATATACGCACGTCCAAGTGGCTCTCTCTTCTTCGCTATATATTTCAGTTCAGGTTGGTCAAAGCTCACCAATCATCACTCCTAACCGAAAAAAAGGGCAGCTATCTGCAGAGAACCAAGAAGCAACCATTTATGTCAGGACTGTCAAGTGCCAATTGTCAAGTCACAACCGAGGCAGCACCACCCCGCCTCCTCCACGTGGAGAGGAGGCCGGGCTTCGGGACAAAGAGGTTAGAGACCATTCAAGAAGAGGGCAACGCTGGTCAGATTCATCATCATCATCAGATCAGCTCCAACAACTCAAAGCCATCTACTGCTGACCCTTTTGCCAAGGCTAATTTCCCCCCTAATAAAAAGCAGAGCTCCTCCAATTTTGCTATGGCGAATTGACGGGAAGAAATAGGACTGTTGAATTTTCTGTTATCTTTGTGGTCAACTAAGTTGCATCTGGTATTGTTCTCTCCTTGTTGTTGTCTGTAATTTACATAGTTATGAAAACAAGTCTAAGCTGGTATAATACAGTCCCTGTTCACTATACAAATGGGAAGTCCATGTTTACACTACTAAACTGAGACCAGCATAGCAGCCCCTAAAGGCAGAAAAACTGTCCCTAATCATCATCAGCGACAGAATCTTGCCCGTTGCGAATACCTGTGCCTCTACAGACAACTAGGGACGGTTTTGTACAGCCCATCGCTGAATCTGATTATGGCATTCAAGGCAGTGGCTACCGATCTCTCCCACGACAGCTTGCCCATCTCGAGACCCTGGATTGTGGCGGCTGGTTCAATTCCTAGATCTCTGAATTGGGGACAACAGAGCCATCCCAAAAATTATGAAATTTTATAGGCCCCTGATTGTCCTGTAGTGGTTTTCTAGGTTCCGGTCCTGGGATGAATTGCCTATGCTATAACTGTGGATCTTGAATTCCAAATAATAACAGAGGAGCAAATTTTTTATATCACGAATATAAGAGATCGATTTAATCAAGTTCTTCATGCAATAAAACCAGAATCCAAAGATGAATCCATAAAGATCTTGAGTATTTCGCATCAAACATACAAGAAATTAACTAAATTCTTGCGTCAATGTGCTCAAGGAATAATGCTTTGCAATTGTGTCCGAGGGAAGGCAATTATATACTTGAACAAATGATCCTTTTTTCACTGGTATTACTCATGCCACGGGAGTTCAAAGCTTTTCAATAGAACGCATGGGTTTCTGGCCAAAGGTAGTTGATCCAAAGGTCTAACGAGCAGCACAAAAGCTTAAAACACTTGGTTCTCCGATTTCATACATCAATCATATTGGCCATTGATTCCAGAAATTGGCTAATATTTCAGTGTGGGGTAATTGGTAGATGATTACTCATATATATGCATGTCTAATGTCTTATACTGTTACAAAAGATGGCTTAGAGAAGGATGCAGAAAAGAGGAAATGACGCGCCATCCATTCTGAGAAGGGTGGATGTTGTCCCAGAAAAACGACGTCTCTGGATGGTCGCACAACACGTAGTTCTTCACCCCTTTGTCGCCTACGTTGCCACATGAGTAACCCTCTGCCGCACCAACACAGCATGGCTTCAATGGATTCTCACTTGACTTGCCTGCTTTCAATGAAGGGAAGAGAAAGGACGGTGGAATGTTAGCTAGCTGTCCTCTGTTATTTTGGTACATTTAGTCCTAGCAATTATAATCTCACCAACAATGCCTTTTTTTACCCCCATATTTTTGTAGAGTTTTAGTTGGTTGAGTTAATCGTCACGTTTCACTCAGATGAAGATCGTCATCTGTCACTCATCAATACATTAAGAATCTAATCCTAAGTGTCCTTCTTGGAACAGTCCTGTGCTGTGATGTGTTGTGGCACCTCGCGACAGTTGAGGCGCTCTTTCGCGGTTGTAGCTATGACGAGAACATTGTACTGAACAGACGTTTAGAATCGAAGCTTCAAAGATGCAAACGAGCAGAGCTAATTGCCTATGTCCTTTTTAGAGCGTCAACCAGATCATGCTCGAGCTTTTGGAAATACTCGATCAACTCGATTAGAAGTTAGAAGCCATGAATTATAAGTAACTGGAGGGCATTGTCAAAACCCATTTAGAGATGGTCTTAAGAGAGTTACCCTAAAAGAACATTGAAAGAAAATGCAATTTTGAGAAGTGATGAAAGTTAATTACCCGATTGGTGTTGTAGCATATGAAGAGCAGAGACAAAGGCACTGTGGAGGTCCAAGACCATGAGGGCGGACGACGACAACAATGACCCCATAATGCTCTCGTTCTTCTTCAGCTCTTGCAGAGATCGGTGCAACTGGTGGTTGTGAAGCCGAGTTATGGAGTTCCAACTTGAGCTGCAATTCTTGAACGAAGAGACAGCAGTGAGCTGAGGCAAGCACCCCAGCGGCTGTAATGCCATGACCGCTATTTTGCCGACTCCTAAGCCTTTGATGCGCTTCAGGTTGTGGACCAGCTGGTTGACGACTGATGTGATCAAAGCCTGTAGCTCCTGTATCATTCAAATGGCGACAAAGTTCATAAGCCATCCATTTCGATTGCTGACGCCAAAAGCTTTCATATCTATAGATCCCAGGGTCTAGACCTCAAGGTCGGTAAACACCGCTTAAACGTCATACATGGATACGGCACAGGTAGGATTACCAACGGGGATAACAGTTGCCGCCTCATATAAGAATGAATTCAAAACTTTGTAATTTGTAAATTACAGAAATGTGGATAATTTCATGAAGCGTTTGGTTTTTCACGGAATAATAGATCTGTGCTTTGTATGGTTATTAGGAGCTCAGTCACCTTGTAAGTCCAAATTGGACAATGGCAAACCTGAACTCAAGAGTACATGCACAGATGAACCACCACCATACGTGTACCAGTCAACATGGCAATACAAGTAGCTCACCAACTCGCTCACCCGGATTCAGCAATGGCATGAATATTTTCTCCAGACAGCAAAAAAGACAACGGAAAAGAACTCACCTCTCGGTTGCCATTCTTCATGGCGAAAGCAGCATAATCATTCCCGGCAAGCGAGACCAGAGCGATGGAGGAACTGAGGTCGTGTTCGGTGTAGACATTCTGTTCGACTGAGCTTTGGAAATAATCGATTTGGGTGGTCATGTTCGGTTCTCTGGCCATGGTGTCGAACACGCCCGTCCCTCCATATGCGAAGTTCATCCCATGCTGCAGCAGAGTTTTGTTCACGTCGTTTCTCCATGTGTAGGGCTGAGGAGACTTTATTCCCAAAAAGGATGCTGCCCAGAAAAAGATAATGACAATAAGGATAACGAAAGGAACTTTGTAAGGTCCAACTAGACGCAAATTCGTAAGATCAGAGTCGGGGGGAGAGAGAGAGAGGTGTCTGACCGACGTAATCGGTCAACACAAGGCCATCGGAGAAGCGGCCGGACGGTTCCCCGGGGAAGGAGGAACCATAAGGCGGGTGCCATGCGCCGCTTGATTTCTCAGTGTTCCCAGTGTCGGCATAGGAGTCCCCAAAGACGAACAGCCGTTTCGGAGGAGACACCCTCTCTAGGCCACCTTCTGCAGCATCCATACAAATAAGAGGACAGCAAGATAAATACCATCAGGAATGTAAGTTCAGAACTTGAACAGATGCAATGAAACGAAAAAAAATTTGGCCTTGTTCCTATGAAATGACCTGAAGAAGAGACCCAAGGAAGGAGAGAAGAAGAGCAGGAGAGAACGAGACAGAAGAGAAGCAAATCTCTCTGCTTCTCCATTGAAGGAGTTGGAGAAAGCAAAATGATCTCTAAGGACTGGCACGTCGCCTCATCGCCCCATTTTCAAGTCAGCACTGCTAGATAGTAGTTATACTGAGATCGGTTTACACAGTTCTATGTATTAGTTGACGTGGCATATCGCAAGTGGCTGATCAAACAAGTGGCCACGTACAGTAGCCAATAACAATTTGTCACGTACGAATTCTGTAAGTTGATCTCAAACTTCATTTATTTCATGAAAAATGAACATTTCAATAATATCTTTCGAAAAATAATCGTTTATATTATTTGAAGGAATTAGTCAATAAATAATTTACATTTCGTGAAAAACTATATTAGGAATGAATGTATGCATTTGACAATTCCTCTTCTAATTTGGTCCACCATGAGCCGCGCGAACCGAGCCATCATATTTGATGGGACCCGTGATGAGCCTACAGTTTCTTGGGGGATGAGATTGTCGCGACTCGACAAGTGGACCAATCATTGATCGTCGAATTCCTTCTTCAAATCAAGTCTTCTCAGCAATTGTAGAAAGCCAAACTGTCTTTTGCCTTTGAGACGATGCCACGCATCGGTATTCCAACGAAGTGTGGTTGAGCGGTGTTCGGACTTGCAAAGTCAGGTGCACCATGTTTCCTGGTCAGGCGAGCAACTCCAGAATTCCCCTACCACTTTACCCAAATTTGCTTCCGGAACGTGTCCGCGATGTTCCAAGTTTAGTACACGCTCCTCACCCGATTCGTCTTTTTCAATTTTGATTTTTTTTTGGGCCAAAACTGATGTTAGTATGGCCAGCGATTTTTCGCAGTGAAGCGTTCACGAATTACGGGTCAGATGGACAAATTCGGGAGGGTTAGTCGCACCGAAAGAGATGAATGCCGCACAGAGGAAGGCACTTCATTTTCGTCTACCTTCTATATGGACCGGCTTTGCCATCTATGTTGGACAAACATGAAGAGACGGTCGCCAGTTTCTTGACTTGTCAAATCTAGAAGCTCGAACGTTCCCCCCTTTCAACATTTAACAATACATCCACCATTATCGAGGGTCACGTTAGAGACACTATTCGACAACACTAATGTTGAACTTATCTTCATTAAGTCCGGAGATCGAGTATCGAGAAAAATGACTGATTCAAACATGAATGGAACCAGATGAGAAATAAGGAAATTTTGCTAGTGAAATATACACAAAGTCCTGGCCGAGAATGTCGTGATTCAAAATGTCTAGCGCAAGAGAACACAACCCCATTGCGGACTCTAAGATCTTCACAAGAACTTGCACTTTGGAGGTATGATGCAACAAGAACGTGAATGAATTGAGAACGGGCTGGATGGAGCAAAACTGTTATCTTGAATAGGGAGTCTAAACAATAAATAAATGAAAGCCCTCATTCTCTCTCCCTCTCTCTCTGGTAGCTTATCTGGGGTGGCCTCTGCTGTGGCGTGGCGGGTTACTCTTTGCAACGTCGACGACTATCATCCAACCATTGATGATCTGCGACCATCAACAAGGATGACTTAAACATCTGTAGAATATGTACGCACAAGCATGATGCACATGATATCTAAAACACGAGGATGTTGCATAAAACCTACCTTGCCATTCATCTCTTTCAGTGCTGCACTTGCAGCTTCCTCCGTAGTATACTCAACAAAGGCATATCCTTTTGACCTTTTCGATATCTTGTCCATTATGATTTTCACTACAGGAGAGAGATTAATCAGCACAAACACTACCTAATCACCAATGACATGAATAAAAGAGTACCTTCCACAAGCTCCCCAAAGCCTTCAAATGCAGCGCGCAATGTTTTCTCGGATGTGTAAAATGAAAGGCCTGTCAAGCAAGAAATAGCAAAGAACCACATTCATGAAGTCATAAGGACCTAAGAGAACTCTGCACTGTGGCAAAATGACAAGTGAACAGGACTCTTGTATAAAAACTGATAATGCTCTGATAAAACAGAGTTCTTGTTGTTGCAGAAGGCATGTGATGCAATGGTAATAACTAATGATAGTCAGGCCCAACACTCGCATGATCCAAAAGGCTCTCATTGAAATCTTTTAGTTCTTTCATCTAATGAAGAGGCTCCAAGTGACTTTCTGAGTTTCAAATAGCAGGATACTACATAAGATCTGTATAAATCACGAGGAATAGATATATTTATATTCTACATGAAAGAGACAGACAATTCACACAATTGAATGATAATGAAACACATAGTTATGAAGATTTACAGCTTACCAGTTACAAAAAGTTTCTTCGTTCTTATGGGGGATGTATGATCTGCTCCAGATGATGCTGCTGAACCTGTAGCATTCTGCAAATTGCTACCTAAGAAGGACAAAGAATTGGCGCATCACTAAATGTAATGTTGTTCTGCTACAAAATAGTGCAATTTTGAACCAGAAAACATGACAAAAACCATGTTTGCGACTGTCAAGTTATTCTACACATCATCACTGTAAATCCGAGATTGGTGGGCTAGTAGTGCAACCTGATATTGTTGGGTTAGTAGTGCACTTGGAATCAGAAAATGTGGAAAAACATTGTACACGATGATCGAGTTCTTCTACACACATCATTTTGAACCCAGAATTGGTGGGTTGAGTCCGAAGTTCACTTTCAAATGAATTCGTATTCAAATGGGTGCCAATGGGGTCATCACAGCCTCATCCCGACTCGCCTAAGTTGAACCAACCTAAATTGCATCCTTCTGCTGTATCCTATAAAATCTGAGCTTACCAATGAACTTGTTATGGATTTCATCTTAAACAAATCCATTTATCTGGAAATTGACTTATTAAGACAAATTAATACATAAAAAACACCCCCAAAAAAAAATTGTCATGTTACCACATCTTTAGTTTTGGGACTTCAAGTCATGTCCAACATACATCCAATTTACTATCGGGCTTAAACATTAAGAGATACAATATTCAAGCAAAGTTTAACAAAACCGGGCTCTCATGTATCATACTATCAATCAGTATTTTTGGCACAAACACATCCCCTCGGAAGATCCTACAACCTAGACAGAATCAAATAATAAACTTTGCAAAAGCATCTGTGGTGACAACAAATTTGGTAACTCTACCCTACTGGACCAGAAGCCCAACCAAATCTGATTCTGAACTTTCCTTGGATCACATTAAATTGTGCACATTCTCCAATAGAAAAGCTCTGACAGATCCCCTATTCTTTACAGGATTTTCTTAAGCTCCATGAAATCTTCATTAATAGAGTTAATGAAAGGCTATTTTTGGGCACAACAGGGTCTTCTCTAAGTCAATAGATCTCTCTATGATGACTTTGGTTTCAAAAAGAGTTTTGTGATTGGGAGAACCAAAAACTCTCAAAGAATGGGGGTTCTTACTTCAGTGTTCATCCAGGTTACCAAAAATAAAAAATGTCAGATCCTTAGAACCAAAATGCCTAAGGACAGTGAAAGTATTAAAAGGAAAAGGGTGTAACACACGTAGCTTTGCTTCTAAAAACACTTGCAAAACGACTTAATTCAGAAAGAAGAAAAGGCCTAACCTCCATAATCCTTTATCTCAGAGTTATAATTTTCATCTGGTTGAACGGATAAAACGCCGGGGATATCTGAATCACAATGGAGCAACTGCTCGGAAGTTAGAGAGACAGCAAAGAAAGACAAAAACAGTATTTAGCAAAGTAAGAAATAAGAGGTTGTACTCACCAGCTAGCTCTCTGGCACACTCTTCATCTATGTCACAACAGAAACCATAGTTGGATAGCCAGGAGACATGATAAATACACATCTGCGCATCCTTCTCACTGAGAAATATGGGATTCGAGTCAGGGTATAACAGCAAAACAAGACTGCCAAAAGCGGGCTCGTGCTCAACGGAAACTACTTACTTCCCAAGAACCTTGGCTAACATTTGAGCATAGTAATCGACCATCTGCGCCTTAGTAACCACTCCGACACCTGGTTTGTCCACCCGAACAAGCCACCGTTTAGTAGTCCCCAACGGAAACAGCCATGGGCTTCCAATGTTTGGATCAGACAAGTAACCAGGTTGCCCGCTTGAGTAATCCTCTTTTGCCAATATATAATCCGGATCTGGCCTAACAGCTAAAACTCCAGTTAAGCCTACACCATGAATACATACACGTATCAATCAGACGCTCCTCCTACCTATCAGGAACTAGTACTAATCATTATTTGGTGGGCACTTCATAGATAACTGGGAAACACTGAAAGGCAGGGACGCGCTCCAATGCAAGTTGAGGCGCATTCCTGTTCTTTCCAAGGCGATAATTTTTACAAACAGAAAGAAGGCAAGAAATGAAAGGAACATACGGGCGAGCTGGCGAGCCGTCTCTTCATCGACCTCGCAACGAAATCCGAAGGGAATTTCGCAGGAAGCGTCGTACATGCACATCTGAGCATCTCTCTCGCTGTTCCAAAAACCCATGCGCACCCACATCATCAAGCCAAAACCTACATCAGAAAGCGAGCCGCACCGCGTCGAAGCTAAGAGGCGCAAGAAAACAGACATTACCAGCCGAGAACTCTCCGGAGCATGCCGACGTAGAAATCGACGACCTCGGGCTTCGAATCCCGCCCTGGCGGAGGAGCGTCGGTGGAGACCCGCCAGTGGCGGAGCTCCGGCGAAACGGAATCGGAAGAGGGGGAAGTGAGGGGAGGAGAGGAGGAGGAAGCTGAAGTCGAAGAGGCGGAGGTACAAGGGAGATGGCGGCGAGGAGAGAGAGCGAGATTGAAGCTGAACGAAGGAGCCGCGGAGAGGGTGCGTCGGGGGAGAAAGGGAGTCTTGTCGTGAGGCCGCTTGAGCGGTAGCGAGGCGGCGGCAGCGGCGGTGGCGACGACGGCGACGGCGGAGGAAGCAGCGTCCATGGCTGCTGGACTACGGCGACATTACCCGAACCAACGGACCTCATATATCGTGGGCGCGCGAGATTTTGCCTGCAATTGTTGTTTTATTTTTGGATTAATATCGTGAAAAACTCCGTACCAATACATCTCTAATAAATTTAAGTTAATTTTTGACCATCAACTTTTAAAAATTTTCCCAAATTAGTATATTTATGATAAATTTATTTGTGTTAATTTTCATTAAATTTTACCGTCGAATTATTAAGTTAAATAACCTGTGATAATTGACTTTTATTTCAATTTGAAATTTTACTCTAAATTACATAATTAAATGATATGTGATAGTTGACTTTTATTCTAATTTGAGATTTTACTCTCTATTTGTTATAATTATACCAGTCTTGTGATTTTTTTGTAATATTAATCCAATTCAACGAAGTGTATAGTTGTCACAAATATTTAGGGTAATTAGCTTAGAGGGAAATTTATGAGTGCACTAGTTTGAGATTTTTTGTAGTCATTGAGGATAAATTTGTCATAAGTATCGTTTGGGGGTTTTTCAGAATCAAAAAATTACTTTTAGGTAAATTTGTCGCAATATACCGTTTTAGAGTTTTTGGTGATACTAAACTTTTATATATATATTTTGACAGCTTTGTTTAATATTTTCGCGAACGCAGGCTTTTCGGAGTTCGGATAGGAACATTTGAGAAAAAAAAACTGAAGTTGCATCAGGCAGGAGTGGACACTAGACCGGAGGAAGATTCAATAGACAGGGAGAAGAAGAACAGGAGGAAGGATGGAAGTTACAGCAAAAATTTGACAGCAGAGGCTTGCTATTATACTCGATGGGGACATGGACAATTGTAGTGTACACCTTCCTCTATAGGCAAGAGACCACTATGTAGCTGTACAGTTGGGGGTAGGGTGTTCGGTTCGATCTTCAGCTCGAGCATTGAGCGTCAGGAAGGAGCGGCGCTTCCAGGTCCTCTGCCGGGTTAGGCGTGTCCTGGCTCGGGCCCTCTTCCGGTTTGAGCAGGCAAGCGTAGCACAGAGCTATTACCTGATGCAAGTTGCAATCACAGACCAGCTCTACTTGTTAGCAATTTTGTGTACCTAGCAGCAGATTTTTGTACATAGTGAAGAGAGAGAGAGAGAGACTGCACCATGCAAATGGATGCGCAGACGATGCTGAAGCCCTTGCAGTCGAAGGGGGCGCTCCCGGAGAGGAACCATGCTGGTCATCAATGTAAATATCGAATTAGCCACTGAAGGAACTGCAATCGTTCCTTGCATTACTCAGGAAATTCAGAGTCGGTCGGAGAAAGAGCATCTTACAAGTTAATGGACTCATCACGAGAGGCGACAGCAAGCTCGCAATGGACTGCACACCAGCAATGAATCCCTGTGCCTTTCCCTGCAAGCACACCACAGGTTATCTATCGTAAGACCTTCGGTCATTCACCTATGAAATGCATAATTAACCACCAGCACGACAGTTCAAACTCGTGGCGCACATTTGATTGGATGTAGTCATTCCCTCTGTTCTGTTCCTCTATAATCCTACTGAAATCGGTGAGTTACCCCATGACTAAGTCATGAGCGCCTATCCTAGCAAATAGATTCACTTCTCAGTTAAGATTTCTTGAGTTGCATAAGCTGCCCGATGAAGAATTAAAAGTTGCATTTTTCTCGGAGATCAAACGGTAGTCTAACCCACAGTTAGATTGAGAAGTGTTTCTCACCTGATCAGCCGAAGTTGATGCTTTCGAAATAATAGCATACGTCTGCACATGACAGGTCGACAGCAACAATAATTAGACGATAAGAAAGATGTTCTGTTAACAAAGGAGATGTAAATTAAAGAAAAAAGCACTTACCGAGGGTTTGACAAGTATGTAGATGACTCCGAAAGAGGCACTCAAATAAGGTACCTGCATCATGAAAAATTATCTTCTTTAAGTGATGAATATCCTCCCCAGTTTCCGGGTCGTCGGACTTTTACATCCTGGGAGAGCTAAAAATACAAATTCATCAATTACAGAAAGAACACAAACCCATGGCGCCCACGCAAATCCATACAGCAGTGCCTGAACAGGAAGCCATTCAATGAGATGATTATTTTATCGCCCTTTTAGTTATGGGGAAGAACACTTCAGATCCAGAATGACTTACATATGCAATCGACGAGAGCAAGGCTGCACATAGTATCACTTTCTCTCCGACCAGAGTAATGACTAGAGGAAGCACCACCATCTGCATGAGATGTAAGCATACCGAGTTTAGTTACTTCCAAGTCAAAAAGCTGTCAAAAATTGTCTCTGGGGTTGATTGCCGTGAATGCAAATCTAGCTAACTTGGCAATAAACGAGTGAATGAAAAAAATGCAAGAAGGACAAACCTGAGAAACTATTGAGCCTATCCCCACCATCATAAGGATTTCTGAGAATTGGTTCTTGTTGTAGCCAAAAGCTGCCTTGAGATAGTACTGTGCCAATAAACAGTAAAGCATTTAGACTGGGCAAGAATTGGGAGGGCCAAAGAAAATCTTGGCTCCTGCATTTCCCTATTCTCTAGTCCTCTTCTTGGTACATTGCTTTCACTATCACGCACCATTCACCCCGAATGGTTAAACGGGTGTAGCCCCATGGACGATAAAAATCAAATCATATGTATGATTATCAAAGTAAGATGAAAATTCGTTGGAGAAAATCCACCTAAATCTTACCAGCAATACACTGGTAATGCCCGACATTCCCAATTCATAGAAGAAAGAAACGAGAGAAATGCCTCTAAGTGAAGGGCTGCAGAGAAAAAATGAGAACCTTTAGGCGCAGACACAACGTAACCATGATTTCTGCAGATGCAGAACTGTGGATAGATTGAAAATTACTTGGTCAAGAACAGAAGTTTTCAGCACAATAAAGGCATTGGTAATAGAAACGTGGCTGATCAGCACGAGATACCTGCTTACTACTATTGTAGCTGCATTTCTCATTGACTTGTATCTCTTATGCAAAACCTTTGCTACTTTACCCAAACTTGATGAATCCGGGTCCTGCTTTGGAGTAGCGTTCACTGTCTCGCGCAGAAACAGTTGCATGTAAACTGGGCAAAATATCAGCAGCGCTATGGAAACCTGAAAGAAGAAATATGCCGGCATAATGAGGACGAGCAGTATGTAAAGTGCGCAAAGTGAAAAATCAGGTTACATCATCATACATGAAAAATGTACTTCTCCGGAAGAAAACGAGCCAGCACGTTTCCAAGGACATGAGAAGCAGAAAAAAGACCAGTTATCCAACTAAACGCAGCAGCTCTCTTGCTGTCCTCAATGACGTCGGCCTACCAGAAGGATAAAAACCACGTAAATAGCGACACCCTCATACCAAAATCTGCAGAACGGCAGAATCTCAACAAGATGCTTACCGCATATGCAACGGAAATGCAGAATATACTGCCTTGACTTATGATGTAAGAAACTGTGCGGATCGCATAGTAAGCATACACGAATTCCTTCGACTGGTTCATGGCAAGAAGAGCTGGAACACGAGTGTAGATTCAAGTCATTGATTAGAGAGAAGATTTCTCCTTTCAAAATTCTGGATATCTAGATAAAAGTCGCACAAATACAACAAAAGAATCATTTTTACTTAGTATTAAGCTGATCAAGATGATGTCGAAACTCACAAGAAGCACACAGCATCAACGCATGGAAGCACGTCGTGACAAAATAGAATGCACTTTTAACTCTTACCGAAAGGGAAGATGGTGGTCGATAGGGTCAGAAGGAGCATTGGTTTACGCCCACATTCGTCTGCAAGCTGACCCAAGAGTGGAAGCACCACCATCTTGAACACCCCAACGACCTTCAAAACAGGAACAGAAAAACAAGCAAACCATAAGTAAACCAGCTCATGACCATGTCGGCCACACGGTTAACATCATCGTCTGATCCCGAAGCCATCTTTCCAAGAGCATCAAAAGCCGAAATTTCATAAGATTCCGAAACACCGTCAAGTTCGCAGCCGATACAAACAAAACACACCCTGTAAAGGCCCGCTCGATGCACAGTAAACTCTGTTCCAGCGTGTGGAATTCATCCACAAAATTTTACCTTTAACGCTTCTAGTGGAAGCAAAAGCAAGTGGGACAATTCGACCACATTCTTTACTCCCAACCTTTGATCTTTCAAGCCGAAATTTCTAGCCACGTTCATGAGCTTTACATTCCCGCTCTTTAAGAAAAGCTCAAACTGGCCCATTCCTGGGGCCGATGGACGAACATATCAATCGTCCATCGCACCCCAGTCTCGCTTTCATTACTTTACTTTACTTTACTTTATAAAGGAAGCCTACTGTTCTTATGGTGAGAATCTAACAGCAGTACAATCAAGTGGTCCAATGCTCCATTTAAAAGGGTCGTGTTAACGAATATCATCGGGCACCCACCACTTACAGAGCAGACTTTGTTCTTACAGTGAGAAATGTCCGTTCGTGTATGCAGTACGATAAAAAAAAAAAAAATCAAAAGAACACAAACAAAAGTTTGATCACATCCTTATCCGAGTCATAATTGCATAGACATGATGCATGTATTTCATATCGATATGATCAAACTCTATATGACCTTCGCCAATTCTAAGTTTTTCGAAGAACGGCGATTCGGTCATTCGTTCAAATTTTGGGTGTCAGTGAGAAGGAAAGAAATTTCGAATCCCGATATTTCACAGATAAAATTTAAGATTTTTAATGGGTCATCTTCGACTGCACTTTTCACCCGGGCGGCCGACCTGAATTCCCAAAGATCCATCCCGTGGGACCCACATCTTCTTTCCTTATGGGGCAACAAATATTTTTATTCCGTTAAAACAAATTTAATCTCGAAAATTATGGGCGTCCTGCCAATAATAATATCTTACTAATTTTTCTTTCCTTTTCCCATGTAATCGAGCTGAATCAAATAGCTTGTCATCGTCCGCTAATGTCGCTGTCGTCATCTTAATCATAAGAAAAAACCCAGTCGACGTCGCCCTTCGAAGCGCGACAACAACGTCGAACCGATCGATCGATCGATCGTCTCTCGCGACAAAACACGACGTGTTAACGTCGTCGTAAGACGTCCGGTCCGAATCGAATCGCCGCCCGCGCCCGCGCGGGGACGATCGGACGGCCCACGAGCGAACGAAATCTCGACCGTTGACGCAATCGGGGAGCGATCTTGTCTCCCCTTCGCTAATCAAATCGAAGCATTCATTCAGACAAGATCGAGCACGCAACCGGATTCGTCGTTCCCTGCATCGCGCGCGCACAGATAGAGAGAGAGAGAGAGAGGGAGTTGTGATGAGTTGGATCGTACCGTCTGCTGGATGCCATTGATGTAGATGGCCTGAGAACAGGTGGACTGGCCGGGGCAGAGAGCGGAGGTGGTGACGTCGACGAGGACGGAGACCGTCATCTCCTCGGCGATCCAGTGCACGCAGAGCGGCAGCAGCAGTTGCACCAGCGGCCTCAGCTCCCTCCACCCTCCTCCTCCTCCGCCTCCGCCTCCGCGGCTCCCCTTCTCCCCCGCCATTTCTCAGCAGCAGCAGCACCCTCCTCCGTTCGGAAACGCTACGCGGTCGGCTCTCCCGGTCGCTTCTCGGGAAAGTTGGAGAGAACTTGCGGGGATGAGGATGAAGACGACGATAATGATGAGGATGGCGACAGAGGGAGGGCGAGCATATAAAGCGGTGGGGAAAAGCGGGGAGCGAGGAGAGCGCGGGGGGGCGCGTGCGGGCGGTCGGCGTTCGTGTGCCACCTACTCACCGGCGTGTGCTCTCGCCATGCTCGTCTCTGCAACTCTCTCTCTCTCTCTCTCTCTCTGCAAGACAGGGTGTGGGAGCGATGATGATGATGATGATGAGGCTGCCCTTCTTTTTTCCTTTCCTTTTTGCCTTTATATAAGGGCAGCTGAAAATGGCGTCTTTTCCGGCATTTTTGCTTTAAATTTCTCGCATGTCGTGCGAATTTCTCAGTGAAAGATTTTTCCCGTTTAGTACGCTGAACGTCCCCATCGTAAAACGGAGTTTCTAAATCTAATGCCATGCTGTTGAACCCTCGTATATTTTGATCACGGCCCAGTATAATACGCCGTATTTGACGACATATTATGGGTTGGTTGAGATTTTTTCTTAGAACAACTAGCAATAATCTCACCAAGTCTCACTTGATCTATCATATCAGAGCAAGAGATCATCATGTCCAAATCTTTCACATCTCCAACTAATATATATCCACACTTAGGCTCCGAATGTTTCACGAAGAGTAAATGATTTAAACAATATTTTCTCCTAAAATAATAAATCGTATCATTTACAAAAATGCATGAATGAAAAAACATTTTCATTGTATACAAAAATATTTAGAAATAATTTATTATCGATAATAAAAATATATTATATTGATTAATTATTTCAAACAATATAAACGATTAATTTTAAGCAAAAAATTTCCAAATCATTCGATTCTTTCGGCAAAATGAACGAAGCTTTAGTATTGGGTAAAAAGATCAGATTAAACGTGATGGAGAGTAATAAAATATTTATATATTAAACAACAATTTCATCTAATAATTAAATTTTCAAAATAGCAAGTTCCATGGAGCCAAGATGGTCATTTGATGTGGTTCATGCCGAGGTGCGAGTGTCGAGCATCGTATTCATTGAAATTGCATGTCTTGCAAAAAGAAAGGTTATTATTATAATTAGGGTCATTCTCAGTGTAAAACAAATTACTCTTTTTTAAAGAAGAAAGAAAATATCTGACGAGATCAACCATGCAAATTGTGATTTATGCGGATAGATACTAAGAAATCGCAGATTAACATCACCACTTGTCGGGAGGCCGACTTCGACTTTTGGAAAAAGGAGGCGAGAAAGTCGAGGCGGCTTTGTGTTCAATTGGGAGGGGCCAGAGCAGAACAAAACAGAGTACGATGTAGATGTCTTTCGACGGTGCAATATCTTTGGTGGATCTTTTCTTTTCTAGGGTTCCCGACTGAGATGTGTTCTCCTGGACTTTCCACCCACCACCTTCCCCAAACTGGGAAAATGACGCGAACAAATTATGAATTACCAATTTCCCCATAATCCCCCTTTTATTTCTTTCGATACTGTTGCTGAATTATCGATAAATGTTCAATATAGTCATTCCAATTATTCAAACAATAAATCGAATGTCGATTGATGACCTGAATTATTATTCATTGAGTTGTATCTTTTGTATAAATGATAAATTAGTATGTCCATCTCTTTATTCGTTTACTTAAGGAAAAGAGCAAAAAGTTAGGGTTTTATCGTTATATGATGATGTAAATTATTCTATCTCAAATTGAGATGAATATCTTACATGAATACTCCACACTGTAATTTTCTTTTTATTTACTGTTCAAACTTAATGGATTGAAATCACGTCGGTAGATTCCATTTAAATTGACTTAAAAGAATAATGACAATAAATATTTTTATATAATTTAAGAATTAAATTGAGGATTAATAAATAATTCAAAGATTATATTAAACTACTCAAAGTTCCAACATCGTTTGAATTATTTTTCCTTGGAATTACAATCATAAATGCGCCTTCGATTTTGCGTACGAGGTGAGCAGCATTTGGTGGGCGATGATCAGTTGCGAGGGTCGGTGGCCTCTTCGCTTTAAAGCTCTGCGGAGGCTATGGAGAGGCAGCCAGACAATGATTAACAAGCAACTTTTTTTTTTTTTTGGGGGGGGGGTCAAAGGAACAAAGCGATTAATGCATGACGTTTTGCACATTCCGACATGCACGTGTTTCGCTAGTAATGCGTGTTTGACGGATGGGAGTTGAATTTGGCATGGCAAAGAAGTTGAACAATTAAAAAAGTATGATCAGTGATCAGATGCCGAAACTCATGATAAATGTGCAATTTAGCTCTAATTTTTTTTTAAATATGCTATCAAAATCATTCCATTAACTCTGTCAAACTTGAAAATAAAAAATGCTAACAAGTTTTAGGATTTAACTATACCAAAACTTAATAAATTTTAAAATTTGATTATACTTTTAAAAATTTCAGAACTCGATAACATTTTTACGACAGGTTTTAAAACTTTCAGTGTATTTATAACGTTTTCATATTCATATAATATGCACATCTTGCACGTTCTCACATGCACGTGTTTCACTACTAAATGGGTGTCGGACTAAAATAGTGAAAAACCTTTTTTCAAAGGTTGCTCTTCGAATTTTTTTTCTTTTGTTAGATGGGTTCGATGGCGATTCAGATAGGAATAGGGTTTGGAATAGAGTTTGGCGAAGCAAAGAAGATAGGATATATCAGGGAAAAAATAAATTACCATTGTTTCCAAAAAAAAATTAAAAATTTTCGATGCATGGGCGTTGATTGGACATATGTGGATAGGTACTGGAAAGTCTGACCAATCAGATTGCAAAATTAACATTACCAAAAACTTGAGATCGACATAAACTTTTGGAATAAAGCGAATTTTGAATACCAATATATATACTTATATAGTCTTGTGATATTGATATTCCTGGACCTTTTCCTTAGATTCCCAACTTCAGTGCGTGGTCTCGTAGACTTGCACCCGCCACTTCCTTATTTAAAATAATAATAATATTACTAATAAAAGTGCATGCATTTCACATAAAATGAAATTATTCGAAAATTTATTTTAAATGATCATTGGAACGGAAATAATCGGTCGTTGAAAACCTTGATAGTTGTTCATTCATTTATATAAGTAATAGGTGTGGTCATGCGTTATCCATTATCTACGAAGCTAACGGTCCTGAATTTGTCTTCATTTGCTCTCGAGGCAAGTAGCATTTTTTTAAATGAGAGAGAAATAAAATTTTAATCGAGAAAGATGGAGATGGTGAGCAATGATAAGTTGCAAGGAGGGTTGGTGGCCTTTTGCTTTAAGCTCTACAGAGGCTATGGAAATCCAATCTACAAGTTTTCTCGATGGCCTCACTTTGCTTCCTCGCTAAAACAATTGCCCTTGTGGGGTCAACAAATGGATAAAATCCTAAGTAATATTTCATATATATATGTCATGAAATAGGTAGACATTTGCTTATTAATAACATTGCGCCTAAATTCTATCCTATTATGTGGAGCGATATGATGTGAAAATGCTACAAGACAGAGCGAATCTCTCATATCTTGATAAGTATTAAGAGAGAGAAAATATGCTAAGATTTTAGTAGAGTAAGATAAGAAAATCATCATGAATCTTAAAAATAGGTTTTTGCAAGGCCTAACGTAGCTGTAGTAATGAATAGTATCAGGAACTGATCCTACGATGAAATAAATATGAATAAAAGAAAGAAAGAAAAAGTAATGGAATGAGTATGACGACTCTCACAGGAATTGGTTGAGAGACTAGACAAGACTCTTTGTCGGAAGTTTTCTTTTTTGGGTTTTCTATTAAAAAATGGATGGTGGTCGAAAGTTTCCACGGTGTACGAATGACAAGACAAATAATTTTTATAGGGAAATCGAATCGCACGGTACAAATTCAATCTTCAATTTACTTGGAATTTGTCTCACGTCTCGACTTATTTGCCGACATAAATTGGCCACTGGTATTACTATTCAATTTGATTTTTTGTCAAAGGGTAGGCAGCTCATCCTTCTGATTGATGGTATATAATTCATGAGGTGATCCTCTTTGAATTTACGCCTCCGTGTGCGCAAAGGATCGATATGTTTGTATTTATCGTTTAAATCCGTCACAACCCGAAAAGGGCAGCACCGCATAAGAGCAAAGGCGAAGCCTCGAAGGCCTAGGAAACAAAAGGGAAAAAAGAACAAGAAGAAGAAGAAGATGAAGATGGAGGAAAAGTAGGAGGGTCGGCATGTCGTGAATAAGATGAATTGGTCCATGAAAGTGGAACGAGTTCAAGGGAAAGGCGTGACGGTCTTTTTGACTTGTGAGTGTTTAAGTTTTCCTGAACATTGAAATGGCACATCTTGCTAATCTCTAATTTTTTTAATTATATTGGTCATTATCGGCGATAATAAATTACCCTTTATTCAATTAAAAAAATAGTTAGGAAACCCCGATAAGATAGCGATGCGCGAGTGGTAATCGGATATACGTGGATAGATCGTCTTTCGATGTTGATGTTCGTTGGGCCTCTTTGAAGATTCCCCACCCACCTTTGAAAATTGGCCTTTAGCTGACTAAATTCACCTTCGTTTTGCTTATGAGGTGGAATAGTTAGTAGAGTCTCTTTCTTTTGACAAATCAAAAAAGGCGAAGAGCCGACATCCGCTAGAGAGAAATCTTTTCTTCCCTTTATAAGGATAGTATAGAAAATGACATTATGGGGTCTCTCAAATCAGAACGGATCTCTCGCCCATTTCTTTTGATAAATCAAAAAAGACGAAGAGAAGAGATATTTCTAATGAAAGTTCAGTGAGTAATGATGAATAGTTGCAAGGGTTGGTGGCCTTTATGCCTTAAGCTCTGAGGAGGCTATGGAGATCCAATGTTAGGAGCCCTTTTCGGAAGCCACACTTTGCTTTGAGCTTCCTCACTAAAGCAATGCCCTCGTCGATCCCATCGACAAATGGACCTGATTCGAGTTGCTGAGAAAAATTATCCAAAAATCCTAAATTTATTGTAAAGTGGCTCAGTTCAGTGAGTCCTAAACTTTCTTATTTAGCCAATTTAGTTCTCAATTTTTTGACAATATTTCAATATAGTCACTCCAATTAATTTTGGCTAAGAATTACTGATATGACAGTCCCGTTAGTGTTGATTGTTCTACATGTCATGATCAATACTAATGTGGACGATTTTTGTAATTTTTTTAAAAATTTTCTGAATTTTTCTTCTTCTTTTTTCCTTCTCTCTCATTGCAAAATCATCCGCATCATCACTAGCCGTATCGCATAAGACGGCCCACATCCACATCAGTGATTTTCAGCCAAAATTGATTGGAAAAATTATATTAGTTAATTGTCAAAATGTGTAAGATTAAATTGATCAAATTTAAAAATTTAAAACTGAACTGACTGTCGTGCAATAAATTAATGACTTTTTGGACAATTATTATCAAACTTGTTGTATGGGAACCAAGCCCCTAAGAAGAGCTCTTAAATGATCCACTGTCACAGAGTAGGGTCACGGAGTGGGCCTTTGCTTATGAATAATATCGATCCTAAATCCTCTCCCATTCAATGTGGCGCTAGGAAGAGCAGACACAGCGAGTAACACTATCATGTTTTATAAAAGGATTCATAACAAGGATAATATATTAAGATTTTAGTGGCATAAGAAATTATAATTACTGGAACAACCCCCCCCACCCCAAAAAAATAATAATAATAAAAGAAAGAAGGGTTTTTGCAAGGTCTACCGTAATCGTGATGATTTATAAAACAAAACTCATCATCTAGGCGATGAAACGAATGCCAGTGAAAACAAGAAAGTGACGGGATGAATATGGGGCCATCATGAAGATACCATCAAAGCTGGTTGAAGCCGCCGATAAGACTATTCTTATGTGTTGGAAGTTAGCTCTTTGTCTTTTCTTTTTACGTATTTTTTGATTGGAAAGAAGGGCGGTGTTGGATGTTAGTCCGATGTAATTGGAACGAGACAAATGATTTACGCACGATCCAAGGTCGATTTTCGATCTGCTTGGAGACTCCAAGTTGGAGTTCGTCTTCTAACATCCCGGCTTTATGTTATGGGTTGGAGTTTGTGGGCCTAAAGTAGCCTATCTAATCTAATTTGATTTTTCTCTTGGGAAAAAGACTAATTCAAGCAATTGAAACGTAACAGCATTTATTAGCGACTGGACAAATATAAAAAATAAATAAATTTCAAAGAGCGCCCCATGCTTCCTTCGGGAAGCAAGAGGTTGGTTAGCACTCCAAGAAACATGCGTCTTTATTGGATTGTTCTTTTTGTCGTTATCATTATTCTCGCATGGGACTACTGAAGCCGACTGAACTCGACCTATTTTAGATCTGTCCTGCGATTTCCTAGTCGCTTGCTTGAATATTCAATCGAAATCCTACGTGTTTCAGGCGGGGCGATAGCGTAAACTACAAAGCGAAAAGGACTTGGGAGTGAGTGCCTTCGACATGACCCACATAAGGATCCCAATTAGCGTACGCCTGTTTCGACCTATCATCTACATTTCAAGTTGAATTTTACCCGAGGCGTCGCATCGGAACGAGACCGTTAACAAGGGACCAAAAAAGAAAAATCAGCACGCCGGATCTGCCGCCACAACCACAGAGTTGAGTGGTGTAGGACGGAGGGGCGTCAAACAAGACTGCCGAGAATTGTGGAAAGGGAAGACGAATGAGATAAACAGAAAGGAGAGACAATCAAAGAAGAGAAAGAGAAAGGAGGGAAAGAGACACTGACTCTTGGCAACGATTCAATAGTCTCAATCAATTCATGATCAGAGGCGCATGGAAACAAGTGCTGGAACCGAAAATTAGTACAACTGCTTCCAGCTCATGCACGATAAACAAGCATCGCATGTTACAAGTATACAGGCACAAGCCTCGCCTCATTATGCCCTCAATGATCTTACAGCCATGAGATTAGGACGATCAAAACAGCTACTTTTACTTTACATTGAGCACCAAATCCCTCTCGGCTCTCCTCCCCGGTTTTATAACCGGGACCAGAAAAGACGCATCAAACTTATTCCATTTGCCCAGTTAAAGCTTGCTCTTCATCTTCGGCATCCATGTCTTGCTCGACACCTTTGACCTGTGAATGCAGCACAACTACATGAGCAAGCCAAGCAAAAGCAGAATGCAACAGGAAACTACTGTATACCAAGAAAGAAACACCGTTCATGCAGTCCAATCATTTTTATGCAGATTATATGAAGATACATAAATCATAACGTGAAGTAATCATGTCCTACAAGAATAATGCAGGCCGCACTATGCACATCTGATTCACTGTAATTACCATGAAATAACCTCCAAAACACGCGCACTGGTCATCACACATAGAAAGTGGTCAGAAACATTTTGACACTGACTTGAATTCTTCAGACAGAATTACAGCTTCTATCAAGCAAACGGGTCTGTGGTTCTAATGCGTCAGCATGATGCAAAGAAAGATTTCATCAGCCATTAATGTTCACCAGACCCAAGTGTTCAACACCATTTAGCCTCATTAATACTCAATAATCTTACTCAAAAAACACAAGAAGAACCTTCAAAGAGGTTTAACAATGCTACTGTAATGAAGACAAAGTGCTGGAAACCCCATATCATAATTCAGTTTGCAAATGCCTTTTTTCTGTGAATGACAGAACACTTCCCATTACCTCTTTTAATCTGCAAATCACAAACTTCAGATATCTCACTGTAATCACAATATCTAATTCAATATGCAGACAGAAACCCAAAAGGATGACATGCTCCTAGACATTTCTAAATTCCAGGGTATGCAGTGACTCAATATAGAGAATCAAGGAAAATTACATAAACAAACAGCGTTCCTTGCATTAACCAGTGAAAGAAGATTCTCAAAGCAAGGATCAGTTTTTCTACTACTTAAATTTAAGATACTTCAATTTCCTGCTTCACCATATAATAAGGGTGAGGAAGCTCCACATCCCAGACGTTTCATCAGATAGAGAATCTTTATGAGCATGGATCTTATCAAATAATCTTGCAATGATGGTAAGCATGCTAAGCTCTAAATTCACAAGTGTATACAACAAGTGAAACATATTCAGGGAAGCAAAACTTACTTCCGGCACATAATGCATCAACATATTTTCAATCCCAGATTTAAGGGTGACCGAAGAGCTAGGACAGCCACTGCATGCCCCTTGCATCCTCAATGTAACTATACCAGTATCCCTGTAAAACACAGATCCACATTATCTCCATGCTGATAGAATCTTATGAACTTATGAAAGTCTGATCATTCCTGGTAGAAAGGATAAAAGAAGAGGGAAAGAAGAGAGATATACGTATCAAATCCCCGATACTCGATGTCTCCGCCATCATCTTGCACTGCAGGTCGAATGCGAGTCTCTAACAATTCTTTGATCATTGCAACAGTTTCCGAGTCATCCTGCAAAAGGATACTTGGACAAGGTTATATAGCATACGAGCAAAAAAGAATATTACAAGTCAGAATAATTTTTTTCATGGGTAGTAAAGCATTTTATTAAAACAAAAAATTCAAGTACATAAGAAATGTATGAGGAGAGAAAGAAGGAAAGAAAAGCAAAAAACAAATGAAAACATGAAAACATCAGAAGACTTTGAGAAATCAGAGCAAGATGTCCAGAGCTGGATATGAATATACAAGACAAAAGCAAGCGAAGATTCTAAACTGTCAAACAATCTTTTGTTGCTTTCCTTCCAAATGCATCAAATTCTTTTTTCCATATACCATATAACTTGATGGGCAAGAAAAAGCTCATGCTAACCTACACAATTGTAGAACAATGTTGCAAAACACAAGAACATCTAACCTGTTCTTGCTATAAAACTAGTCTCATGATACCTTCAAACCATAATCATACCTTTGCTCTGATAGAAATTGCTATCTCAGAGTCTTAAGCATTCGGACAACACATTCATAAACATGCAGAACCTTAAGAAAATGAAAGCCTAAGCAAAATAAAAGAAACAACCAATGACAAGTAGAAAAGCATTCTTTCCCCAGATATTGTTAAGAAAACAAAATTGGTATTCATAAAGGGATACCAAGGACTCCCATGTATCACGAAAGGCTTTCTGCAGACATCATATATTTGGTTTTACCATGATAACTGAAATACGATTCTGAATGCTAAGATAAGTTATGGACACAGTTTGGAAGAATTCCACGGGCTCAAGGAATACCAAATCACCAATCTTATATACCAGATTGGCCTTTCTAAAACCACGTCTAGTTCAACTCTGACTAACACTATTTCCAATGGTACTTGTCTGTGCCTTTGAAAAATCCATATCCTCTTGTCTAAGTTTCATGATGTTTGATAAAAATAAACAGAATTCGATCGATCTAACAAAGGGAAGCATTTAAAAAGTGAAAATCTCAACTTATGATGAAAAGGCAGGCAATGAGAGGTGTATTTAAATCCACGTCAACACAATCACTGCCCAGACAACCACAATGGCAAGGAGCAATATCACATTAACAGACATCATGATAAAGGGATTAAAAGATCCATCTTTTATCTAACAACAAACGGCACAATGATCCCAAGAAACAGATAAGAATTCCAATGAAAATCACTTCAGAAGAGACAATAAAAGGATGCAGAAGAAGGTCACAACATTATAAATGAACCACATACTTCATGTATAGCTGTGTCCATAGCTGATGCAGTTTGCGAGTCTAGAAATAATGGCTGCCCAGAGGAGTAGAAATCCATGATAGCAGCAAAGATTTCAGGTTTGAGAAGATCCCAAGAGGCATCATCGGACTTAGTCACAGTCACAAAATCTGATCCATAAAATACTCGAGTAACTCCTGTATTAAAAAGATGGAAAAATCAAATTAATCAGCCCCACTGGGACCATCATGACCAAAAAATGCTTCCAAAATCATAACCTTGTATGAAGCAAGAGCAGCTAACCATCGATGCCAAAGAGGGCTTTTGCTAGTGGTGAATTCATGGAAGTGCGAGCATTCGGAAAATCCGCACTACCAACTTCCATAACCGGCTTTCCGGGGTAGAACATCAGGGACATTGGATTGGGAGTGGACTGAGTCTGGATGAACATGCTCCTCCTCTGCACTGTAACAAAATGGCAGGCAGAATGGAAAAGCTCAAAATTTTACCTCATCCTTTTTGCCAGACACAAACATTAACTACGTTTCTCAACTTATGAGGCACTGACATGCCTCGTCTATTCCGTAATTAGACAATCTTCACTTCGAAGCTCAAACACATTGACTCGTGCGACATATAACCGCTAGTGATTATAGAAACCACGCGCACAGATCCATCTAAATATGATCCCAACAGATAGAGATTCAGGCACAGAAATTAGACGATCGGAGCAAAGTAATTCGATACCCTAATTTATCACAAGTTTCAAAACCAAAGCTGAATAAGCTGTCCGTTTCGACAAGACGCCAAAACAAGACCGGAAAACCTATCCCGCGAAGCACGACTCGACGCCGGCGCCGGGATTGAACGGAGCGGTTACGCTACGAGGTTTAAAGGGCCGACGAACCTGCGAAGCCGTTCCATTTCTCGGAGAAGAGGGGAGGGCTCGATCCGGCCGCGGCCGGACCGGAGAGCAGCGCCGATCTCTGGAGAGGGGAGGAGCTCGCCGCGGACGAAATGAGGCGGCGGGATGCGGAGCAGGCGGAGCTCCGTTGCCGGCGCGACAGAGATCGCCCTATCAATCTGCCGAATCCTCTCATCATCGTCATCTCTCTCTCTCTCTCTCTCTCTGTGCAACTACTTGCCTGAGAGATTGGGGGAAGAATGACGGGAGGAGGTTCCTCCTGCTGTATATATACGCTTCCCTATCTTGTTCGTTCTTCAAGCTCTTCGCGCTTGCAAAAACAAAATTGCTTTTTTAGAGATTTCGGACACTTGAATTTTTTTTTTTTTAATTGCAAAGAGATAATATTGTGATATCTAGGAATTTTATCCATTAATTGATAATGTATGGTATATTAAGATGGTTGTTAATTCACCTGGATTTTGGATTAATTTCGTGAGAATTTCAATTGGGTCACTAATTGTATAACGATGTATGGAAATTTCAAAAGACCGCTTTTCACGTCCCTTCGTTTTTCAAGATGCAATTTTATTAAGGGTTATGAAATTATAATAAGCTATGAGTTAGGAAAATAAATTAATGCCAGGTGTTTATTAATTTTGATTTGCTTGATTAATAGATATTTATATAAAGGTTGATTATATAGAGTGAGGGTGAAAAAACTTATAGCCATAGTAATCATGGGCGAGGGCTCAATACGTTCCTAAATACGTATTGGATAATTTTCAAAGTTGGCGGAATATGTTAACTTGATTTGAATGCGAATTTATGTAGTGATATGTGCAGATAAAAGATGAAAAGATTATCATGTTAGATTTGGATTGGCTCACAAGTACTTGAATTATGTAGAATGCATGTTGTACTCCTACTTTATTGAATTATCCGATTATTAGTATGTAAATAATTAAGAAATAAGGTTAATATATATTTTACTATTGTCGAACAATTTATTGGCAATTTTGGAATTATAGTGATTCCTTGAACTATTATGTGATATTACTCATTGAATATTATTATGCTATCATGCTCTGAGACCGAGTGATGAGTAGATTTCTTACTTTAGACGTAAGGCTTTCGTTTATGGAACTTAGGCTCACTCGAGCATACTTTACATACCGGTTGAATTCAGGGTTCATGGCCATTTTTTTTTAAAGACTAAATTAGAGTGCACGACAAAAATAGAGGTATATTTTTTGAATTGGTTGTGTGCATCATTCCTAGTTAATTTATTCATTCATTGGATGTTTAAATTTGTCAGAAATATTGGGCCGTGACCAATATATCTTTTAATGTGAGAAAAGAATATATCATGACAAATTATAAAAAAAAAATTTGAGTGAAGAATTGTTGGGAAAAGATAATAGGAATTAATAGTAATTAAAAGTACGGGTGAGTGACCACCCACCTGGGTGGCGTTGCTGGTTCGCGTTCTCTTCCTCTCGCAAAAGGTCGAGAGTTCGAATCCACGTTTCGTTAAGGGTGACTTACCCCAGAAGACGCGTGTGTGGTGGTGACAAGACGTACAACCCGGGGTTATGGTATTTTTCGGTAACACGTGTGTCGCTCAGTAGCGGGGTGCGGGGTTCCGGGTCACAAAAAAGAAAAGAAAAGAACAGTATTCAAACTGCCACCGCGGTATATAATAAGGGAATATACTTATAGCAAGAAAAGAAGAACATGATTACTTATAACACACGTATCTAGCGATTAGATGTTATTATATTTATTAATTATAAAATATAAAATTGTGTCCGATATGTGTATATATATAATAAAAAGATATTGCCATCTAGTAATTAAATAACTACATCATAGAAAAAAAAAGAAATATTTGGATATATTGTATATATTATATTATATATATTTATTTAGGATTACTAAAATTCCAAATCGATATATTCATGCAACATTTATCTAAACCAATTCTTGTGCCGCAACAAATCCCGAACCATTATGTCAGCGAATAATTATACTCAAACTAATTTTCGCAGGAAAAAAGTTATAAAATAACTTCAATCTTATATTTAGAAATATTATCATCTAATTTCAAAAATCAGTTAAAATTCCTAATTTTTCGCGACGAGAAAATTAGTTCAGGCCACGGCACGGGCGCACTCACTCGAGATTTTTCTCGACAAGAAAATTAATGTAGGATAAATACATGCGTTAAAAGTTTCGGATTTTTTTTCTTTGTTTTTTTAATATAGGGATAGAGGAATTGGATGAGAAGATGGAGATGATTTGACCCGACTCGCGATTAGAAAGGTGGGGCGGGAAAAAAAAAGAAAATAAAAGAAAGATAAAATTCTCGACACGTGGGACGGAATATCTGCACACGCTTAGGCCTCCTCCTCCTCCTCCTGCCCCGACCCAACCCCCAACTAAGAGGCAATCCACGCGCACACAGCAAGAATCGTATCGTCTTGTCAAAGACGAGCTCTGCAAACCCTAACTTCTCCCTCTCCCTCACCCCTCTCTCTCTCCTCACTCTATCTCTCTCTCTCTCTTTACATTCGCCTCCGATACGGGCTCCGCCATGGACCGGCCGATCGTCTCCGCCCCTCCGCTCCCTTGATGCTTCCCCCCGGGAGCTCCGCTTCAAAACCCTAGCGATTGGTCCTGCTTCTGCTCCTGCAGCGGCTGCCCCCCTCCTCTTTTTCTCTTCTCTCCGATCGCCCCGATGGAGGGCCCCGCGGAGGACGCCGGAGCTCCCGAGTCGTGGGAGGTGGTCGACGTGGACGAGTCCATGAGGCGGCTGATGCTCTCCTCCAAGGAGCCGAACGCCCAGGACCCCGACGCCGGCGGCGGCGGAGGCTCCGGCGCCCCGGCTCCCCCGGCCCCACCGGCCCCGGAGAAGGTCACGGAGGATGCGCTGAGTCAGGTCGATCAGTTCCTCCGGGAGGCTCTGCAGAATCCTCGGGAGAGGCTCTCCAGTGAGTCAATTGCTTTCCCCCTTTTTTAAAGTTATTGAAATTCGTTTCTTTTCTTGGGTTTTTGAAGGTTCGGTGTTGGGATGAAAGCGTGTTTGTGTGGAGTTTGCTTGTTAAAGTAATGCATCCTTGATTATGGTTGGCTATGTTAGACCTATCGTTTTGGTGTCTGTGTGTGTATAATTGTGGGCACTTATTGTGTGGCTCAATTAAATTGTGCTTATTTCCTATAGTGGGGACATGGCTTTGAAACTTGGCGGAAGCCCTGATTGCTGGGTCGAGTTTGCATATGGTGCGCACAGGTCCCCTATCAATGCAGTGTTTTAAACACTTCGTTATGCGCTCTAGCAATTATTAATAGTCATGGAGTCTGAACCTGAGTTTTTCAATCGATTGGATGTTCGGAGTTTTTGGCAATAATTGATAGACAAAGTGGTATTGTCACTTACCACTTTGTTGTTCTTAACCATGATCTTGTTGGAATATTGGAGAAGGATAGTGTGGGATCTCTCTGTCATTAATCGGGCTGGTTTTAGCTTCTCATCTCAATAGTAATGAGATTCTCTATTCTTTGTCCTTTGTAGTACTACGTATGGAGCAAGATGTGGAGAAATTTATTCGAGATCCAACACAAAAGCAGATGGAATTTCAGCAGCTACCTACGTCCTATCTACGGCTGGCTGCACACCGTGTTGCACAGCATTACGGTTTGCAGTCCATGGTTCTGCTAGACACTAATTTGCCCGATGCCTCGAACTCCCGCATCATTGTTAGCAAGACATCCGAGTGCAGGATTTTCCCAATACGATTGGCAGACATCCCAGTAAATCTACCTTCTCAGGATGCTGGTGTCATGAAGGTTGCAATTAAACAGAGACCTCAAAAGCGGTTTCAAAATGCAAATTCTGGTAACTCAAATTCTTTGAAGTCAAACAGTGCCAAGAGTGTGGAGGAAAGAAAAGAGGAGTATAATAGGGCTCGTGCACGGATTTTTAACTCTAACAGCTTCAATGCTGGATTGGCTGGGAAACCAGAAACTGGGCCGAGAGAAACTGGATTGAGAGAAACCGGATTGAGAGAAACCGGACCAAGAGAAACCGGATTGAGAGAAACTGGACCAAGAGAAACCGGATTGAGAGAAACCGGACCAAGGTTTCAGGATAATTCCCAGCATAGCTCCTTGGCTTTACCCAAGATGGAAGAGAAGGCTTTGCCAGGAGTCAATGAAGCAAGCGGCATTAGGGGATTGACTGACTCATCTACATCTAGCAGTGGATCAGCTAGAAGCAGAGAAAAGGAACCTATTGGTAGGCACAAATCCAACAATCGGGTGGCTATATTTCGGGATCGTGAGGTGGACCGCAAGGATCCTGATTATGACAGGAGCTATGACAGGTAGGCTGGTTTTAGTCTCAAGTCTGTACGAGGATATCTGAATTTGTATGTTATGGAAGTCTGGCAGACTTGAGACTTATTCTGCGAGAAAGTTAATCAATTATTGGCTTTTGTAATTCCCACCATATTGTTTTGGTTAGAGGTTGACATTGGCTTAACTTGAATTGGCAAGTAATCTCTTTAATACGCAAACATAAGGACTTAAAATCGTCTTCTTCTCTCTATGACGACTGTTCTTTTCATAGATTGCTCTTCTCTCTGCATGTTGTTAGCCATTTAGTTGAGCCATTCATTTAGGTGCAGTTTTTGAGCTTTGGTTATGGTTCGATTCTTCAATGGTCAATTTACTTTCTCTCTGACATTGCTAACAAGTCATGTCAAAATGGCTTTTTTTCCCAGGTACATGCAAAGATTTGATCCTGGATTTGGGTTCCCTGGTGGGCCTTACACTGTGCAACCTATGTATACGCCCGCAATAAATTATAACACAGAATTTCCACAGCTTGGATCTAGTCATCGACCTCAGGTTCCTGCTGAACACCAGCCTCGGCCCCTACCTCAGCATATACATGGGCCATGGCCCGGATCCTCAAGTGCTGTGGGGATAGGGTATGGGCATCCAGACATGATTGCACCGTTCAGTCCAAACCCTGTTGGTGCACACTCGTCGTCGGCTTATCTGCATTCGTCTCAGTATGCTTGTCAGCAACCTGGCATGCCTTTTGTCCATCCCAATGAACATGTTCATCAACCCTTTACGCAGGTATAATTTCAGTAACTGAAAGGCCCTAGTTTGCTCCAGCTGAACCATGGTGATTTTTTTGTTTGGGCCGGGGGGTGCTTGTTGCTGCTGGTGTGGGTGAGGATAGAAGTGACGGTGTCTTTGTGTCTGGTTTTTGTCAATTGAAAGGATATATTTGTTTTTCTGGGTCAAAAAGAGTATATTCTTGTTGGCAGCAGGATAATGTTAAGAGTGGAAGTACCGTTCTTAATGTCTCATAATATTCAGATATGCATGCAACCATGCCAGACAATTCATTCCCATGTTTCAGCTGTCTTCCCTCTGAAAATATATGGTCCAGATTTTGGGATTGATTTTGGTCCTACAGTTGAGCACTTATAGAAAAATAATGGATGCAACTTTGGCCTTTTATCCTTTTACTTTTGAGATTCACCTGCCTGGTCTGTGGAAATATGAAACTTAAGTTGCAGAGTTCCTTGTGCTCTAGAATTTGATATTGTTGTCGCACTTCTTTGGTGGGAAGGCAGCAATAGCTTAAACTTGCTTAACTAAAGAATCATTAGTTATTTTCTGCTTAAGTAGCTGTATTCCAATGAAAGAATATAGGGATGCAGTGACTATTCTCTTACAGAAACTGAATCGCTAAACTTTAGGTCCAATAGAAAAGTTCTTTGAAGATGTTGGAACAACCAGAGCAACCCTATTTCCATCTTCTCTTTGTAGCAATTTAGCATAAACTTGTAGTTTTCATGGCCAAAAATCAATGAAGAAGCAACATCATGCAAAATTTGAAGATATGATTTCTTAGAATGGTCAAAATTTAAACCCGTGGATGTCGTGTTATGGTTACTGGCTATGGTCATTTCACTTGCATTTTAAATTCGATGATGCTAATTATTGCTGCAGTCTCACCACCAGCAACCTGATGCAAGTTTTGGATTAGCCCGGCCCCGATGAGGGGCTCGGGCCATGCCTGCAATCCTGGCTGGAACTCGAGCTTGAAACTGGGCAGGCCATCAGGGCCCTAAGTACATTCAAGTGCAGGATTGCAGGCATAGAGAACCAAGGTGGAATGGAGTGGACGATAACACAGGCATCAAGCATTTATCTGCTTCTCCAGCCTTGGTTGTAATAGAGCTTCCAGCATCTTTAATGGCCGGAAGCTTGGCATTTCTTTCGGTCATCAAGATGTGGGGGTGTCACCTCAGATTTTCATGTTGCCTGATGATGTTGATGGTGACAATGATGACGACGAAGAGAATAATGATATGGAGCATAGGACCTGCAAATCTAAGCTCTAGATACAGTTGAAGTAATTTCTCTCTTCTCTTGATCTTGCGATGCTCAATTTGGCTTTTCTCAACTGTTATTAGATGTTCCCTATGGAAATTCATTGCAACTATTTTTCTTCAGCTGACATCACTGTGCCAAGAAGAGCCACTGGGTTGCTGGGCTGTCATAGGGTTGTATCTCACTGGAACTGGAAGTAGATGCCCGGATTGGTCTTGGAATGGCTGGTTCACTGTTCTCTCTTATTGCTTTCATTAGGGCATTTACCCCTTGTTTGTGGAATTGTCGCAGAGAGCATCGCATATTCTCTGAATGCAGGTCATGCATTGTACCTTGAGTTCTGTACAAAAATTGATGGATAACATATTTACTCGGTTATTTAGTTAATTGCAGTGAGCTTTGCGACACTCTGAAACTTTCGATGTTTTATGACAGTTTTATGTTAGTCCTTAGAGGCTGCTCATGTGCATGTAAATTTTCTTATTACACCTCAAAAATTACATCATGGCAGTATTTGTCTAGTCCTTTCTCTTGTATATATGTAAATCCGTTGGCTTGTGTGCCATTGATAAAATTTTTGTGTACGCATCTTCTCTTTGGTTCCCAGCCTATACAAGTGACAAAGCCCTTCTAGAGAGGCAGGGGCGGTCTGATGGTTTAATACACACCCTCCATGTAGTCTCTCAATCACCTTGGTGAGACCTTCCTCGGAGGTCCCATGTAAACCAAGATAGATATTTTTCCATCGCTGATATCTTGATGACAAAATGATGCATTAATCTACTACTCGATGCATTTCCCCTTCAAGTAAGGCAATAGTGAGTTTTTGAATTTTCATATGCTCATTCATGATGCTCGTGCCCTGCACCATCAATAATTTCACGAGAGACGTTAAATCAAGCTGTGTGATATTAGTGTTTCCATCATAATTTCATTCAATTTACCATGAGGAACAAATTTTGCTGGAGTCCTTTCTGTTGATAGAGCATGAGCACGCCAGAACAGGATGAAGATGTGTCTAGAAATGTTTTTGTGGCTGCCGTGATGCACCAGCCGTAATTCCAGGTAATTGCCAGTCCAATCCTTCAAATTCTTGATGAAATGGCTTAACTTGTTTTCGTTGACTTTGGTTTCTTGGGCCTTATTCTTGGATTCCTTTTTGTTTCCCTCTCTTTATCTCCTTCCAGGTGAGAAAAATACTCTCACGTCGAATCGCTTTGGCACGTATCCTGGGATGGTGAAATGTGAAACACCCGACTTTGTATGCTCATCACATGGGCAACCCCTCCCTCTGTCATCAATAAGGGGCAAATCCCCTCATGCTCCCCCTCAGGGGTATTGCTTTTCCTCAGTGCACAAGCTTGTTTCACGTGTGATCCTGATGAGTATATGTCAGTTCTTCACATCTATCTCTGCGCAAGTGCAACTGTGCGAAACCGTTAAAAAGTATCGATTCTCTTCTACAAGAAAAAAGGGCAGACAAAGGGGGCCTCGCACGCTATTCTCGTTTGGTCTTTCTTTTCCCTTCCGATTCACCTCCTATATATGACCAATACCCGGTTGAACTTCAAGCAACTCAGCCTCCCTTAACATTTTTTTCCAGCCCAACGTCCTCTAGCTACTAGGGACTCCACACACAGGTCTGCTATAGATTTGTTTACATTTCTCTCGCGAAGCTCACCTGGTTTGTTTCTTCTAGTGCGTGAATTGGCAAATCTAGTTTCTGTCTTGTGCCTTTTGATAGGAAAGGTTGGCACTATTGCTAGCGATTTACGTTACCGATGATCCCGCACGGACGCCGCACGGACGCATACCCCGAAACCGGCCAAATATTTACTTTCCTTCTACCTACAGATTTATCTCCCCTAGATTCGGCAATAATGTGCTTCTTATTTTTTTCCAATTTCAAAACGATAGATGATGTTGACCAAATCAGCTTTTTAGTTTTATGTTTTAACCTACATATCTTTTTTAAGTAGAGACATTTATCTGGTACGATCACATAAGTGGATGAGGACCCTCTCATAATAGTTGTGCGCTTTTTGTATGTGATTACAGGGTGTGGTGTGGAATCATGGATGAAGCAAACTATAAGCTGTTCTTGAAGAACTGTGCCATCATCCAAGAGAATGAGAGGTTAAGGAAGAAAGCGGAAGAGCTGGCTGAAGAGAACCAGGCATTACTCCAGGAGTTGGCGCAGAAGCTCTCCAAGTCCAAGCACACCGACCCTGACCATGGCTCATCATCTTCCACCATGAACCAGCCCAACACACACCACCACCACCACCACCAACACCAACGACGAAAACAACAAGAAATTGTCTTCATAGCGCAAGATTGGGTTTGGTTGTGAACCCATTTAAGAACTGAGTAACTCTGTAATGTGAACCTAGTTATGAAACAATAACCAGTTTCCGAAGTTGTGTTAAAACGCCTGCCGAGATGCCCGCGGTGAGCAGTGTCAATAGGGACTTCATGACTCTTTTGGCTTTCCAAAGATAGACAGTAATGCCGAGATGCGTGAAGTGTGAATTGCTGATTAGAACCTGAAATCGAAAATTGCCGAGGACCTGGCGACGACTAAGGGCTGTGACATCTGGGTCTACCAGTACGGGTGGTTGTCTGCTTCAATTTGTCATTGGAAAAATTCCATTGAAATTCTAGATGGATTCGGTGAGTTGAGTTGACCGAACCTTCTTGCGTGAGGTCACACTCCAGCAAATCGGTCAACCGCGGACGACAATCACAAGAAAAAGGGGCAATGAAGTCTCACGTTGGTTGCGGTCCACATTGAATGCGGTCAGAAAAATCTGTCAGGAGCTAAGTGCTGGTCTCATAAATGTACAAGGACAAGCATCCGTTTAGAAACCAACCACCCGTTGAAACTAATAAATGAATTGTTTAATAAAAAATGCTTACTACCACTAAAAAGAGAAGATTCTTTATTTTTTTTTTCTACGAGTGCCATCAGAACTACCAAACCAAACATTCTTTCCTTCTTTGTTTTCGACTCTCGTGGGTAATGAACGCGAATTCTGCCCAATAATTCGAAGAATCACCATCTACCCATCTTTACTTCTATGCCATCCTCTCCACATTTTGTGGCCCATAACTTTTCAATATTATAATGTCCTCTCTCCCGAGAAAGCATTAATGCTTTTGTATACTTCCACCCTCCCATCCTTTCTAACCAAATAAATACATAACTTTACAGAGTCTTGTAAGATGAGGCATCCAATGATTTAGGTGATGATATATAGGATAATCTATTCAATTAAAAAAAAAAAAAGGTTCTAGAATGGGTAAGGTCTTCTTCTCTTGCCTTGCAAGTAGGGTAAACAATTTTCTTTCCCCTGAGAAAAATTCAAGATTAGTTCCTTTTTGTCAGCATGTGGAGTGCCTAGAACCTAGGGATCTTTCGTAATTCTCCATTTCAAGATTTATTTTATTTCTGGGCATCTTGTAATAGTTATTCAAGAAGTTCACCTGCCTTCCGAACTTCTTTCCTTAAGTTTTAAGTGTACGGGTGCACCGGTTTTGGTGTGATTTGGGGCTCGAACAAATCTGGGCAGCTCATACATGGAACGGCTTTCAAAGATTTTGGTGCTATTCTTGTAGGTGGTGAGAGTTGTTTTGTTCTTAAAAGGTTTGAGTTTTCTGGGAAAATATCAGTTGCTGCAACAAGATTCATGTCCTCTCTTAGTCGGTGAGAGTTGTTTTGTTCTTAAATGTGAAAGGCTTGGAGCTTATCAGTTGCTGCAACAAGATTCAGGTCCTCTCTCTCTCTCTCTCTCTCTCTCTCTCTCTCTCTCTCTCTCTCCCCATATGAAAAGACTCTTAACCTTCTTGGATACTATGTGCAGCTTCTTTCCTCTATTGAGTTCTTTTCCTTTTGATTTCGTCTGACTTTTTTATTTTTTTGTCATGTATGACATTGGGTATAGAGTTTTTCGTTATTGAATAAAGAAATGATGCGTAGATTGTGGGCTGTAATTGTATGAGCTCTGTTCAATTTCCATGCATGAAATCTAGAGAATTCCTAAATCCTAATCATCCAAACTTTCCGTGCAAAACTGACCGGAACAAAGAGAAATGGATGCGCACGAGAAGAAAAAGGAAAGCGAGAGACAAAAAGGTTAATATACAATACAATTTCAAACATACTTTTGCTATACTTTCCAGGATGCTGAGAGGAGTCGTAGCTGTCGTGCTGGTCGTGCTGTCATTGGCATATCAGGGCATCCGCCCTCCGCCGCCCAAAACTTGTGGCTCTCCAGGCGGTCCGCCCATCACAGCGCCCCGAGTAACGCTCAGAGATGGCCGAAACTTGGCCTACAAAGAGCAAGGAGTACCGAGAGAATTGGCCGAACACAAGATCGTCTATGTGCATGGCTCCGACTCCTGTAGGCACGATGCATTGATAGCAACGGATGTTTCCCCGGTAATTTTTAAAATTATTCTTATAACTGTCTCATCCTTCCATGTTCATGACTCTGTCCTTTTGTTCTCTAACATCAGCAGCTAGTTCTGATAACTGAGTTGGTCCCCATTGGGTCGTTGTTTGTCCAGGCGGTTCTTGAGGAATTGAAGGTGTATGTCTTGTCATTCGATAGACCGGGATATGGAGAAAGCGACCCGGACCCGAAAAGGACACCGGAAGAGTCTGGCTCTGGATATAGAAGAGCTTGCCGATCAGTTGGGACTGGGGACAAAGTTCTATGTAATTGGGTACTCCATGGGAGGCCAGGCTACTTGGGGTGTCCTCAAGTATATCCCCCACAGGTATTTACATCAACGAGAGTTAAAGAAAGTTCATCAGTCATTTAGATAGGATTGCATCGTTTTTGGTGGGAATGAAATAGCAAGGATTAATTTTTAGGACATGACTGCATACTGCTAAATCCATGTTTTCAAAGGCGGAACCTGATCACGGGCTTTTCCACTCTTGTGGCCTGACGAGCTTTCGGGGTCATGATTCTCGATCTGTCAACCAGGCCGACATGGAAAAGAACCTTAAAAAAAAGAAGCAGACGAGTAGGTTGTGGATAAATGTTGCCATGGTTATTGGACCCAGTAATGACCCGAATGCCGGCATGCTCAAGCGCTTGAGACCGACCATGGCTCAAGCCTGCCCATTGAGCAAACCATAACCAAAACAGAACGATCATTATAGTGAGCTGCAATGAAGCAAGGAAACGACATGTAGTCTCTCAGCTAAATCACCTAATTAATCTTAGCACCCAGATGCAATTGTTAATGATGACAAGCGCTGGCAGGTTAGCCGGAGTAGCTCTCATCGCTCCCGTAGTCAACTACTGGTGGCCTGGGTTTCCCGCCAACTTATCCACGGAAGTCTACTACTTGCAGCCACCACAGGACCAGTGGGCACTTAGAGTAGCTCACTATGCCCCTTGGCTCACCCATTGGTGGAACACCCAAAAGTGGTTCCCCGCATCCAGTGTTGCCGCTCATGCTCCCCACATCATGTCCCGTCAAGACATGGAAGTCATCCCCAAGATGATCAAGCGCCGAAAGGATGTGGTAACTTTTGCTCTTTTCTGGCTTGCTTGTGATTCTTTTCCCTTCACTCATTGTATGACTAACAGGTTGTTGAATTTAGTGCTAGCCACAAGCAAACTTGTCAGATAACTGGCCTTGTTCTTCTGTTATACAGCAGAGAATGGACGTTAGGCAACAAGGAGAAGCCGAGTCCATCCATCGGGACATGATGGTCGGTTTCGGGAGTTGGGAATTCGATCCTATGGAAATCGAGAACCCTTTCCCGAACAAGGAAGGATCGGTGCATCTGTGGCAAGGCGACGAGGATAGGCTAGTCCCTGTTTTGCTTCAACGGCACATCGCGCAACAGCTTCCGTGGATCGAGTACCACGAGCTACCTGGTGCGGGGCATTTGTTCCCTTATGCCGATGGAATGAGTGAAGCTATTTTGAAGGCACTCATAGTTGGTCAGAAGCAGAATTGATTTCCTAGTCAAGCTCTATTTTTCCCTCAACCTTCTGTCTTCCTCAGATGATTTGCTCTTCCAAGAGTTTCTCAGAGAGTGTTCTCTGTACCAAAACATTTACAGTCGTTGTAGTTATAACATATCTCGAGGTTGAGCCCTTATATCGAATATTTGCTATTACAAGAACATCGTTTCCAATTCCTAGGGTGGCAGGGAGTTGAATTGAAGGAAAGGTACTGTCAGATTCTTTTTGTCGTACTCACATCTTTTTGGAGAGAAGGAAGCGGCATCCTAGGACGGGCAAATAAAGCCTAGGAGTGGACGGCCTTGCTTTGAAGCGTAGGGGTGGAACGTGAAAGGCGGACCGACCTGCTTCAAGCTACCGTTCCTCTCGCTTTGATTTTCTGATTATGTCGTCTCGAGCGGAAAGTCTTCATCTCCCTGTCCTCCCAAAAAATCTCATGAGGCCGAAGAGCTTCCTTTATCCGATGCACATCCGAATTTGGGAAATCAAAAGAAAGTCTGAATTGGACTAAGTTTCCTAACAAAAACAAAGAAATGACTTCCCTCGTCGGATCTATAAGTCGGTCCCGGATTTCCTAATTTCGTTGGAGATGTATACTTATGATAAACGGGTTTTGGTCCTCATGCAATTAGTGCCGTGATGTCCCTTGAATGTGCAATAGTTGGGCAGAATTCAAGGTATGGCATAATCATGAATAACATCCGAGCATGAATCTGAGAGTGGTTCGTAGCAAATAGATTTTGTCATAAGATTTCTGAATTTTTTGCAAGATTGAGAAATTCTTTTATGAGAAATTGCAAGGGTTAAATACTGTATAAGTTATTAGGTGTAATTGAAAGTTGAGAAATATCGAAAGTATTTGAGCGACTTTAGTGTAAATATTATATCCGTCATAGCGTTTTAAAAGGTGCTTGAATTTATAGAAGCTAACTCGTAATGTTTCATATATTAATAAAATCTCAAGAACTAAATAGTGAATTCCAACTTTGTTGATGTCATTAACTTTAGAAGAGTGGAGTAGGGCAAGTGGAAGGTCAAACCACTAGAAATCTAATTTGTGTATCTTCAATATGCTTTATTGCTCTATTATCTGTTTGATGGAAATCTGAATAGCTGCTTCCCATATTAGCTACACCTTTTGTACATTTTTCACAAAAAAAAGTTTGGAATTTTTCCACATCAACCGATTCACCTCCTCTCAGTCCTTTGTTTTCTATTTTCACGAGTAACGAACGCTACAATAATTGCCTCTAATTAATTCGAGCATTAAAATCTACCTATTATCTCATACTTAAATTTCGTGGACAATAATCTTTGCTTTCTAAGATTTATACTCCTTTCTCAGTGGAAAACATTATTGCTTTTCTGTACCGCCACCCTCCCATTATTGCCAACCAAATAAATGAAATGGCCTTACTAAGTCTTGTAAAATAAAGGATCCAAAAAATATTTAGGTGATAATAAGGGCTCATAGAGAAGCGAAGTTAAGGTGGATTTCATGGCCTTTCCTCCTACAGGGCATTTCCAGTTACGAGAGCTATTAGTGGTAGTCTCTCTAGTGAGGACATTCAGCTTTACTGTATGATGTCCACATGCTTCGCACCCCTTATTTCAAGTTAAATATTTTTCTTCTCCAACAATGTGAGAATATCTTCGTGTTTTACATCCCAAAGTTTAGACGAAGCAGTTTAAGAACTTACTCAAATCTCAAATAAAATCATTTATTCGAAAAAAGGGAGAGGGTAATGTCGTATCTAATTGGCAGATTAATTCAATGTTCTTCTCTTGCCTTGGAAGTAGGGTAAGGAAGATACCCAAAGAAAAAAAATTCAAGATCAGTTCCGTCTCGTCAGCGTGTGGAGTGCCTGTAACCTGGGGATTCTTTCACATTACTCTGTTTTAAGAATTGTATTATTTTTGGGATCTTGTGCCAGATGTTCAAGAAGTTCACCTGCCTTTCAAACTATTTTCCCTTTCCCCTAAGTTTTCAGTGTATGTGTACACTAGTTCCGATGGTATTTTGGAGCTTAAACAAATGTGGGCTCGGTGAGGTTTGTCCTTATATGCAAAAGTTATGGAGTTCTCTAGAAAAGTATCGGTTGTATTTAGGAACCAGCAGTTTCGGAATCCGTGCAGGTTTCATTTAAAATCTAGAAAATATCTGTCATAACAGATTTCCTAATTTTTAGAACATGTAACCTACCCAACATATTCAAGAATTTAGAACCTTGAAGCTACCTTATTTCAGGTTTTAAGGTTTACACATGTTGCACCTATACTCTTCTTAATTGAATAATTGCAGTGAATCATCATTTCTAATAATCATTATTTCTATAATTCACTAATCACTGCTTATATTTAAACATATGAAGATTATAAAATATTAATAAAGTAAAAGTCTCATGGATATCCTTAGAAATGGAAGCTCATATAAGTGATTTTATATTACACATTCATCATTGAATCTCATGTAATGACATAAGATCGCGCGAAGATATTAAATAATAAAAACACAAAGACTTGTTCTAGGTTTCTAGTTTTATCTAGAGCTCGGGACCTAGTTGCTCAAATAGATTTTCCAATTTTTGAAAGCTAAAACTTACGGCGCATATCTAGACTTCGAACCTACTGATTTAATTCTTAAGTTTCCAGTTTTACCTTGAAATCAATAGACACTTCTGGTTGCGTCCTTGGATTCAGTTCCCGTCTTTTTGAATTTGTCCAAGTTTATTTCAATGAGTGACATTGGGTAGACAGTGGGCTATAATTGCATGGGCTCTGTTCAATTTCCATGCATAAAAAAGTGGAGAATCCGTAAACCCAGGCCTCTCGTTGCAAAAATGATAGTAAGTTGAAGTTCACCATTAATGGGAAAGCCTGGACTCCGCCAGTGGCAGACCATTTCTCGATGGCTGTGCCTACAAGTCTCTAGTGATAGCTGAGCTTTGTGGTTGAAATTAAAAGCGACAACAATGTCATCGAAAAAGCAGACAAAATTTCGCAATCAGTCTCGGCCAAGAAGGCCTGTAAATAGGCTTGATGCTCACTCATGTATTTACAAGAAACCAACCAAGAAAAAACCGCACCCATCAGCCTGTAGAAACTAAGCCTTCAACCGCTTCTTCCTTGAAGTCCTATACTTGCATTCTTGCTACAAATCCAAAATCTAGCAGTGGCACCTTGGAGAAATGGAGGTGCGCCTGCTCATGTGCACGATTTAAAGAAGTTAGAGAAGAAAGAAAAGGAAAAGGGAAGAGAGAAGGATAAAAAGGTTAACGAACAATTTCAACAGATTTTTGCTGCACTTTACAGGAGTGCTGAGAGGAGTCTCAGCTGTCATGCTGGCTGCGGTGTCTGCATTGGCATGTCAGGGCATCCGCCCTCCGCCACCCAAAACTTGTGGCTCTCCAGGCGGTCCGCCCATCACGGCAACCCGAGTAAGGCTGAGGGATGGCCGATACTTGGCCTACAAAGAGCACGGAGTACCGAGAGAAATGGCCGAACACAAGATCGTCTTTGTGCATGGCGCTGACTCTTGTAGGCATGATGCAGTGATAGCAACAGATGTTTCCCCGGTACTTGAATTTTTTTTAGGTTTGCTTTGTTAAAATGACAGTTGTTGGGCTATTATAAGAGTAATAAAATGTTTGTAAAATTTGTTTGAAGGAATAGATCTTACAATGATTTCTAACGTGGATTAACAACGGTGACATAATCATTTCTCTTCTTCTTATAACTAACTTATCGTTCCATGTTCATGAAACCGACCTTTTGCATTCTAACATCAACATCCGGTTTTGATAAATGAGTTAGTCCGTTGTGGGGTCGTTTGTTCAAGTGGTTCTTGAGAAATTGAAGGTGTATGTCCTGTCATTTCATGACCTTTTGCATTCTCACATCAACATCCGGTTTTGATAAATGAGTTAGTCCGTTGTTGGGTCGTTTGTCCAGGCGGTTCTTGAGAAATTGAAGGTGTACGTCTTGTCATTTGATAAACCTGGATATGGAGAAAGTGACCCGGACCCAAAAAGAACACTGAAGAGTCTGGCTCTGGATATAGAAGATCTTGCTGATCAGTTGGGACTGGGTACCAAGTTCTATGTGGTCGGGCATTCCATGGGAGGCCAGGCGACTTGGGGTGTCCTAAAGTATATCCCTCACAGGTATATGTACACCAACTTAAGTAAAAGTTCATTAGTTGATAAGAGAGGATTGCATCGTCTTCGGTTGGCTAGAAAATAGCAAGCATCAATTTCTAGGACACGACTGCTTACTGCTAAATGCATGTTTTCAAAGGCACTACACCTGATCATGAGTTCGGCGTCCTGTGAGGCCTGACGAGTTCGGTGGGTCATGTGATTCTCGACCTGTCAACCAGGCCAACGTGCAAAAATTACGTTACAAAGGCAGCAGCGGAGGTGGCTCTACATAAATATTGGCCTGGTTATGGACCCAGTCATGGCCCAAGCGCTGACAATGCTCAAGCGCTTGAGATCGACCTGGCTCGAGCCTGTCTAACGAGCAGGCTATATACCAAAAAAAAAAAAAAAAACCATAGTAACAGTAACTACTGCAATGGAGTAAGGAAAACTACATAAGAGTCCCTCGGCTAAATTACCTTAATTAGCCACATACTGTCCCACCGGATCCAATTTTTAACGGCGACAAGCGCTGGCAGGTTAGCCGGAGCAGCTCTCACCGCTCCTGTAATCAACTACTGGTGGCCTGGGTTTCCCGCCAACATGTCCAAGGAAGCCTACTACTTGCAGCCACCACAGGACCAGTGGGCACTCAGAGTGTTTCACCATGCCCCTTGGCTCGCCTACTGGTGGAACACCCAGAAGTGGTTCCCCGCATCCAGCGTCGTCACTCGCACCCCCTGCATTTTGGGCCGTCAAGACATGGAAATCATCCCCAAGATGATGGAGCGCCGAAATGACGCAGTAACTTTTGCTCTCTCTCTCTCTCTCTTTTCTCCCCTTCACTCGCAGTATGACCTACGGCTGCTGAATTGGTCCTAGCCAAAAGCTTAACTTGTCAGATAACTGCCCTTGTTCTTTTGTTATACAGTCACGGGTGATTGTGAGGCAACAAGGAGAAGCCGAGTCGATCCTTCGGGAATTGATGGTTGGTTTCGGGAGTTGGGAGTTCGATCCTATGGATATTGAGAACCCTTTTCCGAACAAGGAAGGAGTAGTGCATCTGTGGCAAGGCGATGATGATAGGATAGTCCCTGTTTTGCTTCAACGGCACATTGCACAAAAGCTTTCGTGGATTCAGTACCACGAGGTATCCGGTGCCGGGCATTTTTTCCCTTATGCTGATGGGATGGGCGAAGCTATTCTGAAGGCACTTATAGCTGGCCAGAAGTAGAGTTGATTGCATAGTTAGCTCTAATTTTCTCTCATCCTCGTGTTCTTCAGTAGGCTTGTTCTTCGAAGTATTAAGAGTGCTAACCCAGATATTTAGCTATGGGCTTTGAATTCCCTCTTTTTGCTTTGTGGCTTTGAATCATGAAGAAGGCTTATGATGCAATAAAATGGAGGATGACGATTACCTGTTTAGGCACCAACAGTGCTGCTCTTCATTTGTTAATGTCATTATAAGGCTTTTGTTCAGAAAAAACTTCAAAGATTTTTTACTTATTGATAACATCTGTGAGTAGTTCTCCGAATGTACCCTTTCTAAGAATTTTTCAGTGCAGATGAAGCGTAAGAGATCGAGAAACTCTCCCATTATATTCAGCTAGAAGAGTTTAGTGAATAACTCAACAATTCTAGTCAACCGGACTGGATGGAGGATCCGTCATACCATACTACCATACTTGTTGAAATCGATGATTTTTATGCGGATATGATACTAACAAAAATTAGGAACATCAGCAAGTCATTTCTCCAATCATTTTAGGTGTAGAGCCATCTTGGTCTTTTTGGACCCAATCAGAAATACAAATAGATATTACCAAACCCGAAACAATGACAAGATGAGCATAAAAATTCCCTAAAGTTCACCTTTGAGTCGATCTATTGGGACAGGATGGTGGGTTTTGGGAGTTGGTATTTCAATCCTATGGATTTTGAGAACCCTTTCCTGAACAAGGAAGAATCGGTGCATCTGTGGCAAGGTGATGAAGATAGGCTGGTCCCTGTTTTGCTTCAACAGTACATTGAACAAAAGCTTTCATGGATTCTGTACCACAGGCTATCCGGTGCCAGGCGTTTCTTAACTTATGCTGATGGAGTGAGTGAAGCTATAGAGAAGGCACTTATAGTTGGTCAAAAATAGAGTTGATTTCTTAGTTAGCTCAATTTTTCCCTGGTCCTCTGTGTTCTTCAGATGGTTTGTCCTTTGAAGTGATTTCTCAGAGTGTGCTCTGTACCCATACATTTGCCGTTGTGGATGATAATGAAGACAGTCCTGATAAAATTGTCGACTTGCGAAGCCCATCTATTCAGGCATTGGGTTCGAATTCCCTTGTTTTGCTAGGTGGGTTCGAATTTTGTTGAAATCATAAAGAAGACTTAAGATGCATTAAATTGGAGGATGATAATTGATCTGTTTAGGAATCAACAGTGTTGGTTTCATCTGTAATCTCAATATAAGGATTTTTTTTCAGCAAAATGATTGAATAATTTTAGTTATTGATAACATCTCTGAGTATTTCTCTGCAGGCACCCTTTCATAATTCAGTGAATTTTTCAGTGCAGATAAAGCGTAGGGATCGGAAAACTCTGCAACTGTATTCAGCTAGAAGAGCCTAGTGATCAATTCAAACAGTCTCAGTCAACCAGACTGGACAGAGGGTCCATCGTATCATGCTACCAAACTTGTTGAAGTTGATGATTTATTTGGATATGATACAATCACAAGGTCAATACACAGCCTGAAGACACTGGACAGCAAATATTAGGAACATCAGCAAATTTTTTCTCTAAATCACATCAGATATAGAGCTTCTTGATCTTATAGGACCAAATCAGAAATACAAGCAGACATTACCAAATCAGAAACAATGACAGGATGAGCATAAAAACTCCCCCAGTTCACTTGGGAAACCCAGTAACGGGATCCAAAAGAACCTGACCTTGATCAGAAAGCAAAACAGGACCTGGTCCAGGCCTTGTGCAGATGAAATATTTGATGTTGCCTCTGAATCTCTGTGCAGGGACTTTGTCCTGAATTTCTGGAGGAACCGGCAATTTCTCGATGTCATCTATATTTTCCAAGCCCGCATCTTTCAGTATGGACTTATCCCTGAGAATGTAGCTGGAAGAAAGATAACAGAAAATGGCTTATTAGGATATAGCGCGAATTCCATCAGGATGCTTGTGGGCTGTGGCAGTCATAATAGCATCTTCCCGTTTTTCTACCGCTCAGTTCAGTGGCTTTTCCAGATAAGTTTCCAATCGCGATCAGAATCAAGTTTGTGATTCATTAAGAGTTTTTATGAACATAGGGCAAAGACTGAATGGAGAGTATACAGAACAAGTGCATGATGGCCGGTCAAAGTTTTTCTAATGAAAATGTGAACTGTGATTGAGTAGCACAGGCATATTCACGGGAATGCTTCATCCTTATGACTTAAATCAAAGGGAACTTCAATGCCGTTACCGGCACTCCCTATGTTGTTGAACTGCACAGGTTCATGTCAATAAAATGCATTTTGACTGATAAACTGCGTGATAGAATTTTAGGATTTACCACATCGGGGGAACAACCATTCATATGGACTCGTGTATGGAACACAATACCTGCTTAGGTCAGTGTCAGGATTTGGAGGGAAGTAATATAGTAGCCTTCGCAGCAGAAGTGCTGCTGCCTTCCTGTCACGAGCAAAGAGAAATCCATTACACCCCGCATCAAAAGTGTATGCGCCCTGCAAAATCAATAAGATAATTCTCAAAATTAGAGTTTCCATCAATTCGTGTAACTATTGGCAAGCACAGATTTCAGGTTATACATTCGTTCTTCCATTTCTTGATTTCTTTTCTTTATAGTGTTCTTTGTAACAAAAAGAACCAGGAAAAGGATAATCTTCAAGTCATTTTATTAATGAAATAGTCTTGAGTCTTCTGCATTGCCACTGATTTTGAGCAAAGTTAGATGTCCAGTGTCAAATTTCTCAGGAGTGAAAAATGTTGAGTTAACAAAATAAATCATCTATCATCATTCTCTTTCTTTTTCGTGAAGACAAAATCAGGTGAATGGTGCAGTAATGATAACCTGAGGAACCTCTTCATGACGATTCAATTTCTCGACACAGTTGATTATCCTGAAATACAGCAAACCTCAAGTTCAACTACCAGGTCGCATTGATTGAAATTACAGAGAATTGAAATGAGATCAGCTATCTGACTTGAGAAATCAAAATAACAGCAATTTGTCATAGGGCTCGAACTCACCTGTGGGATGTATCATTCATGTAAAACAGAGGTGGAGATGTGTCTAGACAGGTAGCGTGGAACTGGTTACTGTCTGCACAGGTCAATTTTGCAAAAGTCGTGAAGTCATGACTTCAAATGGCCCTCTCCATTTCTACAATGCGTTTTGGTACCACTTCCTTTGGCACAATATTTAGTGTCAAGACAGTTAAATCTCCCAATATGCATACATATTAACCAAAAACAGTTATACACCATGTGAATGCCAAAGCATGAGCAAGCAGTATGAACTGCAGGGGATAAAAAATGAAAACTGCGATGATATCATTGCATGAAAACAAACCCTTTGCTCGATAGCGAATCTTATGCTGCTAAGTACAAGAAAGGAGGAGCCAAAATGAACCTTTGCTCGGTAATGTAAGAATGGACTAGTTGCGACAGTTAGGGGCGCCCCCTCGGCACTACTTATCTCCTTTTGCTGGGAACTCACCTACGTCAACGAGAACCAAGATCTGGCTGAGGAAGCTTGGTGCAGTTCACACACAATCCATGTAATCAACATATGTATTTTTTGGCTTAACCAGAAGATATATAGGAGTTGACTTACGAAATTGCTCTTGGTGGGAAGATTAGAGCTCAGCTAATCATAGAAATGAATGTAGGAGTGACAGGTTTGACTTGGGGCGGAGGGTGGTTAAGGCAAGCCAAGAAGAATGGTCCTCACTGATGGCAGGTCAGCACCAACACACACTCGAGAAGTTATCCTACTTGAAGGTGCTATAGATACGATATTACAAGCATGTGATATGCACCCAATGAAGATTGATCAGATAAAGCCATGTCCTCGTTTGGCTTCATTCGGGACTCTACGTGATTCTTGGGAAACTGAGTCATAGAGCACAGCACATCGTTCTAAAAGTCTAGGAGAGAATTGTGGAACCAGTCTCCCAAACCACTCAAGCTGGAAAAGACACACGATTCTTGGCCTAGATGCTCCTTTGCTTGACCACGAAGTTGTAAACCAGAGCCCGATATGCATGATTACATACCACGGCTATTAGAACTACAAGATCCTCCCAGTGTTTCTCATCCTCCAGTTGAATTGAAAAGCTGTCTTTCCCATTTTTCTCATCCTGTAAAAAAGCTTTATGAGAAAACATACGAAACGCTCCTTGATTATGTTTCACTGGTCACTACCAAAGAAATGAAAACATGCAAGTGCATTGGTAGTTGGTGATGACACCCACCGTTCCCAAGACCCACTTGACAAATCCACCATGTAAACCCCGGCATGCGCTCCCTGAACCTAGCCTGCCGGCCGACACAGAATTCTAGTTCAGAGCGGTGAAGTTTCATATGTATGATACACTACCGTTAAAAATTGGACAGAGCACAAGCAGCTGAGGACGACAGCCCTCGCTAGACCCTTGGTCAGTCATTCATGCATGCCTATATAATGTCTCTCATTAAGAAGACTGATCAATTAATGGGCACCTTGCTACGGTGGATAGCTGGCTCATGTCATCCTTCACATTCATCAGTTTGGCAAGGGCAAAAACTGCAAAAACATAGAAGGAATCCAATCATTTGTGACGTCAAATTGACAAGAATGATTTAAAGGGGCCAAGTTCCAAAGAAGAAAAAAGAAGAGGAAGATAGAGTGTATTATTCCATGGTGATCGATCAGCGGGTCAGAGCACGCTTAAGGAAATTCCTAGGCCCATCGATGTCGGATCTGAGAAGGCCTGCCCAATTTCGAGGGTACATAAAACACGGACAGAGATATCGGGATTCACCGGTTGCCAAATTCGAGCTGCTCTTTCAAAGGGGATCGTATTGTCATCACATTCTGCCTCGAATCCATCTTCGAAATGTTGTTTTTCGTTAATTTGTACCATCTATTATACCCTACCATCTCATATATCCAGTGTGTGCCCGTAATGAAAGTATGATCAATTATCATCTAATTAAGGAACTAAGTGAGGCGAAGCCACTTTTGTAATTACCAAGACAAGCAAAGCCGGCTGCTGAAGAAGCCAGACCAGTCCCAGTAGGGAAGTTGTTGTGGGAAGCCATGTGAAAATGCATTCTCATCCAGTCCTCTTTCATTATCTTGATGCCCTTTTCGTCGTCTTCAAAATCATCACCTCTGGAACGAATCTCTCTCAAACAGTTTTGGTACCTATCACTTGACAGGGACATCTCCTGCAAAAAAATAATAAATAAAAAACAGAGAGAGGGATATTGACTTTTTATTATTAGGAACCACAAAACTTTGACAAATGGGTGTATCAGAGCACGTATGATAATCATTTGGATTTGAGCAGATTTGGATTACAAAATTTTTTGATAACGTAATTTCATTTTTTATTTCTGAAACAAATTTTTAGTTTAGAAGTTTGGAACAGAAATAAGGAATAATTTTTTTTCTTTTTTCTATTTTTCTATTTTTGATACATAAATGAGAAATAAAATCTCTTTTCATTATTCGCTTTTGCTGTTAGTGCTTGCCTCCCCAACACCCACCATCCCCTGTTGTCCTCTGCTGCCCACCGATAGCTTGAGAAGGAGAAATTTTGTGTGGTTATCAAACGAATTTCTATTCTCGAAACAGAAATTTTGTGTCTGTTATCAAACGTTTATTTTTGTTTGATACTAATGAAAAAATCTATTTCTGGCGAGCAACTGTGTCCTAATAGTCTAGGTCAGAGAGAAATACTTGGTGCCTATAACCATGCATAATGTACTATTGAATGGCTGATCAAAAAGCCGTAACACTATCAACTAGGTACTTGAGTTTTGACCTACGAATAATTTAGCAAACTTTGTAAAAAAAAAAATCGCCTAGGAAGATTGGCATAAGAAGGACGTGAGGGGTATTTTCTTTTTTGTATAGTCGGATCTCCTGATGTTACGTATTGCTGCATGAAATCTCAATGTGGGATGGAACACCATGCAATCGGCATTTACGAATATTTACGTACCTTGCCATTAAGCCACAAGCGGTCCTTCTCGAACTTGGGGCTCACAGCAACCGTTGTGGTTGTGCACAGGTGGTTGAGGTCCAGAGTGATGCTGATGCTCTCGTTGACGGCCAAGATCAGGGCCTCATTCCTCTTGCCCCAATACTTGATCACAGAGATGTTGTTTGGCGCTTTTGCTGTTACCATCAGTATCCACTCTCCCTCCATGTAATGAAATTGTCACAAAGCTGATTAGAGAACCTGTGGTAAATAGTCAAATAGAAAAGAAGGAAGAGATGAAAAATAGATAGGAGAAGAAGAGAGGAAGAAACAAATTGTAAAAGTCGATAAGGGGCTCTTGATTTAAGCATGACAACTATCAAGTATATTTAAATTGTATATGTAGAGCTTGACTATTGGAGATAAGCAATGGTCAATTATGGTTTATGATTGATCAACCCAGGATTATAATTGATTAATTATATCAATCCAAGAATGGATATGATTCCATATGTCTTCTTTTATTGTTTTTTAGTTGACCATTCATTGTACCATAAATAGGAGCTTGTACAATGCAAAGAAAAATGTTGAGTATACACGAATATAGATCATTCTCTCAACCTTTACCTATTCTTCAATTTCTATGAATGACCATAAAGCCCTTATGTATGTAAAAGGAAATAAAACCCATAAAATAAAACTAACACCACTCAAGTAATGTAACACCCCCCTCAAGTTGGAACACATAGGTCAACCATAACTAGCTTGAAACAACTAGTAACAAAGGCTTGATGAAACAATGCTTTAGTGAACACATTAGCAAACTAATCTTTAGAGGCAACACAAGGAGTAGAAACTGTCACATCCTAAATCCTATAGGGATGAGGGAGTGACATGGCCATTCTCTTCGCCCAAAAATACAGCCTCAAACTATACCCACATATCCAACTCCCAAAAGTTCCTGCAACGGTGCTTTTGCTCTAACAACCCCTAACTAATGGATTGAAAAATATGATAAAAGGAAAGAAATGGGTATAAATACAACGGGAGTGCCACAACTTGGCATGGAGGGACATTTAAGTGCCATAACTTACAAACGGTACACTTAAGCGCCACTTTTAAAAAAAAAAAAATGGATCACTTCGGTGCCAAGTGGTCGGAACCTACGGAAATCCTATGTGGCATTTTTTTTATTAATTTTCTTGCCTACGTGGCTCGCCGGAAACACTAAATCGGTGAAAAATCAGCCAAAACGACGTCATTTTTGTTGACGTGAATTTACAAAAATTATTAATTAAATAATATTAAATAATAAAAAATTATTATTATAAAATCAATTTTTTAAAACCCTCGCCGATCCCCCCTTCTTCTCTCTCTCTCTCTTTTTTTATTTAAAAAAATCGATTTTAAAATTTTTAAAATCTGACGTGGACAATTTTTTTTATTAAAATTACCACATGGATTTTTTATTTTGAAAAAAAATGCTCCATTAGCAAATGAAGTCGCCGGAAAATGGACATGTGGCAGTTTGGCCGGATTTTCTCGCCGTTGGCATTTAAGTGATCCATTTTGCTCCGATTTTGGCACTTAAGTGTACCGTTTGTAAGTTATGGCACTTAAGTGTCCCTTCGTGCCAAGTTGTGGCACTCTTGGGGTCCGTACGTCGAAAAAAATGTGAGTAATACATTTCTTTTAAGTGAATCGAGCAATCACTATGTACATTTTCAATATAAATATAATCAACATTTAACATAATATATTTATAACACAAGTAACTTAAGATAATAGCAAAATAAATGCCAATGGTCTAGTCCATTGGTCAATCTCATAAGAACATATGCTAATGGTTTATTCAATTAACTAAACTTATCAAAACACAAGTTGATGGTTCATTTCATCGACTAAATTCAAATCACATGTTGATGATCCACTCCATTGATTAAACTCACGCTTAACGCTCATGACAAAATGACTAAGATTCTCCTAGTTAAGTTTCTATCTATTATAAGTTATAGCTCGGCCTACAATGATATCTTAGACTAATATGTGCATACCTACACACCCTCAGGGATTCACAAAACATTGAGCATCAACCATCAATCACAAATCTCCAATAATCTACAACTAGAATCAGAATTATTAACTTCTATATCATTTGATATATAAATATCAAAACATCTTTTCAAGAACCATAAACTTTTCAACATTCTTTCATAAAGGTTTTCACAAACTATTTTCAGGTAATCATTTAGATTAAAATCAAAGAATAAGTTCGCATTCCAAATAACAAAATGATAGTAAAAACTTAATCATGTTTTTATGTAACAAAGTATGCTATTTATCAACTCATAGCATGTATAATCCATAATGTTTTTCAAACATGATTTTATAATACAAAGAAGAAATAGTATCACTCATTTGGGAAAAATCAAAAACTAATTACGGCGTTTGCTCAAGTGGACGTACTCAAATCCTATCAATTAACCGAAAACAATATCAAAAGACCGAGTAAAATGACATTCTAATAAACGACTTGACTATACTACGCTTATTTGTAGATAAAACGATACTTACGCACCAACGGAAAGCTTGCTCACTTCTAATGAAAATCTATTGTTGTCTGTTAGGTGCAGCTTGGCGCGCTAAACTTCATTGCGCCATAACTTTCTCCACAAAATTCCGTTTCAAGTCAACTTATAGTCTTTAGAAAGCTATTTTGATATACTACTACAATCCCCACTTAGCCACTTCAAAATCTTGCCGAAAATGGCTGAAATTCAGCCCTAAAGTTACTGTTCGGAACAAGACCAGATTGCGCACCAAATTTGAAATTTTCATTTTGGACAAACCGTAAGTTCAAATTGAGATCCGCAAAATGTTATAGTTTCACAACATCCTTAATTATAATTTCTATAAGAATTGCAGTTCAAAAACTCAAAAATGGACTTTGCCGCACAAATCCCCAATAATTTTGAGTTTCAAGCCCTAATTGTGACGATTTCTTTCGAAAGACGGTTAAAGGCTTCGATCACTTACCGGTGTTGTAGAACGATGTTAAAATGGATTGTCGAGTGGCTGAGACAAGAACGTGAGAGCCCCTCTTCTCTTTTCCCCTTCTTCTCTTTTCCCCGTCGTCTCCTGCTCTTTTCTTGCTTTTCTTTCTCTCTCTCTTTCTTTCTTGTTTCGATTCTGTCCTGGCTTGAACAACAACAAATGAAGAAGATAATTGAAGATGGGCTATGGGCTTGCAAGAGACATGGGTTGGCTTTAAAAAAAAAAAGAGCTGGACTTTTTGGTCCATATATCATAGAAATCGACTTTCGCTTTGCAGCATTATGAGCAAAGTGACTATTAACTTCTTTATGCTTAGTTCACTAATGAAAAATAGGATTCCTAGTGATAGAAAAAGTTGCTGCCTGATTATCACACACCATATTAATAGGTTGATTAATAGAAAATCCAAGCTCCTAGAGAAGGGATTTCAATCACAACAATTTAGCCACAGTATATGCCATAGCATGACATTTAGCTTGCAAGTTAGTGTTCAATCGAATAAAGACTAGGCTGAGGGATGAGTACAAGTGATTGGAGATATCTTGAAAAAGTGATTACAAGTGATTGAGGAGTGATTACAAGTGATTAGAAGATGGTACAAGTAATTAAAAGTGGATTTGGGATGAAAGTGAAATGATCGTGATCAAAGGGAGTTATTGGATGCAAGAGAGCAAGGGAGTTTGAAGGTTTGAATGCAAGTGGTATGTTCGTAAAATTCTAAATGAACGTGTCGAACAAGTGATATATGATGAAAAAAGATATCATCCCATAGAGATTGATGATTAATAATCTAATTAAATACTAAAATTTATCTAACAAATCAAAATAAATTTGAAAATAAACTAAAATTGACAATTTTAAAAGCAAAATTTCGAAAACTAAATGAAGTAAATCAATCAAAGAAATATGTCAGAGCATCCGATTTCACCATAACCATTAAATATGAATTTTAGATTATTACACATATAAGAACTTTATCAAACATGTGATAGCAGAATTTCTTAATCTATTTACTATCCTATCTCTAGGTATAGCCAACCTACTTAGTTTGTTAATCAATTATATCTCTAAGTGAATTTAAATAAACATAAGTGCATTAAGATCTATGAACATTTTTGGTTTATAATGAATCTTTTGGATCACCTTATCATTGAAAGCTACACAAATAACATGGTATATCTCTATCCATATTTAATTTATACTTATATATACTAAAGAGCAATTGCATATTATTACTTCTCGAGTCTCAAACATATACATCAAATCATTCAACCGATGGCTAATCACTTGCAAAACGTAAAAATCACGAAATATATATCATCATGGTCAAGCTACATCGTAGCCCTAACAAAAGAAAATTAGAACATACTAAAAGAAGAAACGGAAATATAAATTAAACCAAACATCTCGATTCAAAGAACAAGAAATCTGTCCCAACTTTGTATTCTCTTCAAAATACTTGAAAAGCTCCTAAAATAATATAAAGTGATCTAATCATAAAAACCTAGCAGTCAATGTCATCCTATTTATAAGATATATTTAAGAATCCCAACACAGGGTAATTGCTTTTTTCTTTCGCATAAAATCAATGAATAAATCTCAAAATTCTTGATTTGACATCCACCGTCCAATGCTTCCTAATTTAGATTCCAAATTACTGATATCTTCCTCTCCTTCTCTTTGCTATCTTTTGTTTTATTTTGTCCATGTCTCATCATGCCACATAAACAAGTAAATAGAATGAAATCCAAATAATTTTTCACAGATTTTGCATTGTTTGTTGCCTAAAATAGTTAAAATAACTCTATTTTTTATAGAGTTATCACAGTGCCTCCCTCTTCTTTTCCTCTTCCTTTTATATGTGAACTCAAGCAAGCTCGGATGAAGTGAACAGTAAATTTTTATTTTATTTTATTTATTTATTTTAGCTTTAGCCCATTTCGATACTTCATCAGCAATGGCAGCATCTTTAGGTATTGTCTTCAAAATGAAATATGATGAGATAGTTGATGAAAATCTTTTTTGTCTCCTTTGACCTTTGTCTCATTTTGATAATTGGTAATTTGTGATTGGTAATTTCCTCTATTCATCCTTATCTTCATTTGAGTGGTTGATGTCATAGCAATCTTCATTTGTATTGCCACTGTGATGGGATTCATTAGATAAACCTAGATATTTTATATGTGATTTGGTGATTGGTAATTTTGACATGATTTTTGCCAATGCAAAGCGATACTCATCAAGTAATTGAATGGCCGCTAAATGGGCTTGGGCTAGTGATTTTTGCTAAAGAAATTATGTAATTTTGTGATCAATCAATGATTGGTGATTTCTCCGGTTCAATAGAACTGATTCTTCGAAAAGGTTTTGATAAAATTCAAAATTATCTCACCACTTAATTTTGAATTTCCTAAGTAGGTGTTGGACATGTGAAGAGTGGGAGGACTAATGATAGTCAAATTCCGAGGCAATTACTCAGGAGAGTCAAAAATTAATAAAAAAGTGCATGATATTAGAAAATTTTGATTCATGATTAGTTGGTTTGAAATGAGTGTGAAAATTTTTTAAGGTGTTTTTAAATTGTGGAGATAAGATTGATATGGCCAAAATGACTTCACCATTTTTGGAACCAAAAAGGTAATTGTACCAAAAAAATTGCCTATGATACAAGCTAGGGAGAATGAAAACAGAATTCGTGATAGGTATGCAATCCTACACTTGGCCCTTCTTCGATCTCAGAATAAGGACTACATGTTAGTCACTAAATTCCTTTTCCTTTTTTGACTTATATCATAGAAAATGTTAGAGTAACAAGATTATGATGCACATGTTCTACATTGTGGCAAGTGTAGAGCATACTACTAGCGCCAGCAGAGGAATAGAAAAGCGAAAATAAAAAGAATGAGAAGAAAAGAAAAGGAAAAAATAAATAAAATATTAAAATATCATTAAAAGTTGTTAATGTTAGCTAATTGTATCATGTAAACCAACCGACATCTACATTAGCAATATCCGGTCACAATTATTTTGAAGGACTAAATTGATATTATGTCAAAATGTCAAAATTATCTTGAAGGACTAAATTGATATTATGTCAAAAGGTCAAAATTATCTTGAATGACTAAATTGATATTATCTTAAAGGACTAAATTAAAAGATTATGACTAAATATGCATTAATATAATAGGTCTAGGATTTTTCTGTCACTTTTCCCCTTCTTACATGAGGAGGAAACATTAGAGCCTAAATGCCTTTGATTTAGAGGTGGTCATGAGAGAAAAGAAAAAATCATGATTCATATTTTTGAATTTTTCAATGATCATATGTAGGGTGGGTAGGTTTTAAATTTGGAACCTACATTATTAAAATCGATTCATAGTTTTTGGAATTTAGAACCTACCAAGTTCGATTCGATCCCAAAGTCTACATAGGAATCAGTTTCTTTTTTCTTTCGCTTCGGTTTTTTTTTTATTTTTAAATCAAGACAAATAACAATTATAGCAAAATAGTATGAGCAACAAAATGGCTCAAAATAAGATATCATCGATACAAGACAAACACAAATATAAAGTAGTAGAGAAGTTAAGCTTATTTAAGAAAAATAAATCTTTTTCTAACTTCATAAAAGAGCTCAAACCGGTTCTCAAGGAAGATGGGTAGATTTGCACCCAAAACGCAGAACCTGTGTTAGGGCTCGGGGACTACTACTGTGCAATATTGTCTGTTTTGGGTCGAGCCATTGGAAGAATCTTTTGGGTCTTCCAATATCAATATGTTGATTGTTTCGCTCCTCTATCTTCCAAAAGGAAAAAAGATCTTTGAGAGCTATCTCAATTGGGTTATATGATGTTAGCTCTAGGTATGGGGTCTTATCGAGCCGCTTTCTTTCATTTGATTACTCATGCTTATTCGAAAGCGTTGTTGTTTTTATTCCTCTTCCCGCTGAATCTTTTGGGTCTTCCAATATCAATATGTTGATTGTTTCGCTCCTCTATCTTCCAAGATCTCGAGAGCTATTGTTATATGATGTTGCTCTAGGTATGGGGTCTTATCGAGCCGCTTTCTTTCATTTGATTACTCATGCTTATTCGAAAGCGTTGTTGTTTTTATTCCTCTTCCCGCTGAGCCCCTTTCTCCTCGGTTTGGGCTGAGACACATTTTTTGTAAGGACTTGAGGACTACCATTGTGTAATATTGTTTGCTTTGCTTCCCTGCTTTAAAGTAGATTATAAAAGGCAAGTCTTATAAACTAGCTCAAGACTCCCCTCTTCCCTATGCTTGGGCCGTGTAAAATTGTCTGTTTTGGGTCGAGACCCGCATAGTTTTAAAACGCGTTACACAGCGTGGAGAGCCCAAGTCTTATAAATTAGCTTAAGACTCTTTCCTAAGCGATGTGGGATAGGAGACATGTCTCCCCCCTGCACACGTTCGAGGACCAAGACGCTGACGCATTGCCATCCATCTTTTCCGTGCACCGTCGCCCAGGCCTTCACAACCAACCTACATGATACCAATTTAAAAAATATGGAATCGGTAAAATTTGGAATCAAACTTAATTTTTTATGGGGTGATTCGATCCGACTCTTGGGTAGAATTAGACTAGTTGCCCAACCCTAATCAATGTTCGAGCAACTTCTCAAAGATAAACATAAGCGCATTTGCCATGGTGACGCTAAATATGATTGGTTGACTTTGGATTAATGACACGAGGGAAGACGAATTAGGGGCAAAATGCCTCCCCCAATTTAAATTAAAAATCATTTATTTGGGGGAGAGGGCCTGAAATTTTTTTAAAAAAACCAGTTGATCCTTACAATATTTAACTCCAAAAAAACAAAAAGAGAGAGAAGGAAAAAAATTGAATAAACGAAAAAACAGTTTTGGAAGGAATCAAGGAGACCGGGACCTTACCGCAGTCCATTTCCTCAGGAGGCGAAAAACACAGGATACTCGCCAACGATCCAACGATCCCTGATGAACGGCCCCGATTCCGCCTCCGCAGAGGCGATCACGACTTTCCGACGGCCCTGATTTCAGTCCCCTCGCCCCCTCCCCTCTAAATTCAGTGGGGCCCCCTTTCCGCCCGGTCGGTCTCCCTCTTCTCTCCGCTCACTTTCTCTCTCCTCTCACTTCTCTCTCTCTCTCTCTCTCTCGAATCTCCACGACCGCAACCCCGAAGCCAATCAGCTCGTCGCTTCTCACTCTAGCGTCCACGCTCTCTCTCTCTACCCTCAGAGAGGAAAAACCCTCGGGAATCTGCTTCTCCCGGCTCGCCTTGATCCCGGCCGCGATTGATCAATGCAGGTAATTCGCGCTCGCAATTCGGGTCCCCGCTGCTCGATTGCCCGGTTCGTGTCCGGAATTCGGGTTCGATTCGGGCGACGGAATGCGCCCGGGAGGGGGCGCGCTGTGATTCGCGGTCGTCGTCTCGTCGTCGTCCCCCCCGCTGCTTGCTCGATGGGATGTGGGCCCCGCTTTTTTTTTTTTTTTTTTTTTTTTTTGGGAGTGAGTGTGTGCGTGCTTCACCTTTTTGGGTTTTTGGTCGCTGCAGCTGATGGAATTTGGTCTGCTGCTTTTGGGGAGTTGCTTGATTCGCTGAGTTAGTTGAATTGTGGTGCTGTTGTGTGTGTTTTTTTGGATGCTGGATTGGAAGCTTTGTGGTTGTGGGTTTTGGATGGGTCGCGCATTTTGGAGGGTAGAGAAGTGCGGTGGATCTTGCTTTTGTTGCTGAGTGGTAAGACTTGATAGTAAATAGGGCAGGAGGGTGCAAAGGATTTCCTGTAGTGGGATAACGTTTAGTTGCTGCTATCGTTGTTGGTAAAAAAGAAAAAATTTAAACTTTCTGCAACAAAAAAAGAAGAGGGAATTTTTGCTGCATTGAGAATGATGGTGCTGTCTTTTGCTGCATTTGCAGACCTGGAGGGAGTTTTTGGTGCGGCAACTAATAACTACCTGGAATAATTCATTGTTTTGATCTTTTAAATTCATGAAGCTGATCAACTTTTTCTTTTTTTCTTTTTTCTTTTTATGTTTTGAAACTCGTGATTTTTTTTTTGAAAATTTGAAGTGTTCGATATCATATTTTAATTTCTAGAGGTAAATGTAAAGGCAGATTAGAAAGGAAAAGTACAGATCACTCCAAACATGTACTTATCAATTGGATAGTTCTAGCAATATGTTCATTCCTGCTCAATTCAGTTTGCTTTTAGACAATTTCACTATATTTTGGGATGCTTCTTTTTATTTATTTATTTACAGGCTCATTTAAGCAAATTATTTTGATAAAACGGTGCTTTGATATGCTAGTCAGACAATGCACTAGGTGTTGGTTTGGGTTTTCTTTGATTTGAGAATATTGGTTGTTTGAGCTGATTGTGGCTTATATTCCTGCAGAAAATACCAAGCAAATTTGAAATAGGATATATGTGTATGCACTTCCAACCTTGGGTTACTTTGTAGTGAGGTGGTGAGGAAATACCTTCAGGGGACAATGTTATGTAGACATGGACTATACTAGTCACTCGCACTGATGTCAGGTCATCTAAGATTTGAATCAGCTTCGGCTGGTACAGATGAATTGGCCATTTCTGGGGGCCATGTAAACGGAAACAGGTCAAGCCATTCCCGATCTAGTATGGATAGGTCAGGTAGCTTCAGGGAGAGCTCTGAAAACAGGATGTTCAGCACCCTGACTAGTCTTTCCGGGGAGATTTCTACATCAAATGGGGATGTCCGTCCCATATCAGATTGTCTGATGTTGGATCCTATTACGGTGGGGGATCCGAAATGCCAAAGGTTGATTGAGTTGCGGAGAATATTGGGAAATTCTTTTGGAAGCAACACTGAAGATAGCTCTTCTGGGGCTGGTGTTGCCAAACTTTCCCATGCAGTAGAGGATCTAAAGCGCTTCAAATCAAGTGTTTTGGATACCTCCAATAAGGCAAGGTAGTATCTGTCCCATAATACCAGTTATCTACACTGTCATTTTACCTTTCTAGAGCTATTCTCTTGAAAATTTGCTACAATGAGCACACCATTGCACTTGTCCACGCAATAGTTAAGCACGTGACTTCTTTACAAGGACAGTTCACACTTACATGCGTCATTAGCATGTGGACATGCCCATGCACAAAGATCTTCATGGTATTTTCTGTTGAAACTGCTTTACTCTTGATCAGGAGGAGGGCAAAAAAGTTGGAAGAGTCTTTATCCAGGTTAAACAAGTATAATAACGTTTTGAATTCTAAAAAGCATCAAAGGAATGGGACAACAGCTAATGAGAGATTAGGTGGGTCCAATTTGTCGAAGATGGCAAGTCAGAATCATCGAAATTCTTCGGAGCTCTTGACTCAAGGACTTGAAGATAGGAGTAAGAATGTTGTTCTGAATAAGCGAGTTCGTTCCTCAATGGCTGAACTTCGGGTTTGTATGAAAGATTTTGTTTTTAGAAGTTTCTAATTTTCCATGTAGACTCCCCTTTTCCTTACTTGCATAAAAAATTTCATTTCTGGACAGCCCTGTGTTCTAGCTCAACCTATATTTATTTACCTTTACATGACTCTTCACCCTCTATCTGTTAACTTGCACGCGTCTTAAACAATGTGAATGGTGCCTAGTTCAAACTTCAGTGTTCCAAAGGGCATGTGAAGTATTCTCCTGCTTTTGCTGTTTTGTTGACACTTGTCCTATTATGATCACATATTTCTTGCACGGGTATTAGAGGTAGGCTTCTTGAACTTTAGATTCTTATCATGTTTATAAATCTAAAGATTTCAGATATACAAAGAGTAGTCCATCTTATTTCATGGTGATATCATTATTAAGAGCCTAAAAGGGAAGAGATTGTCTGAGCAGTTGTACTAGAAAGATGTAGCTGGGCCTATAATAATTTTAAGACAATCCAAAGGGGGAATGGTGACAATAACACATATGAAAGGGGTGTATTGATATATTATCAAAAATCCAAGTATAGGATACATCAATGTCCAGATCCTTTTGCAGGAGTACATGTAGTAGCAGAATTATCTCCTCATTGATATAATATAAACCGTTCAATTAAGCATTTTTAACTGATCCAGCATTGAATTTAAGCATGTTGACCTATGACTTCCCCTCTTAAACCTTTTTGTATGGAGGCACTACGCCCTTGGTACCTTTTTAGTGGTATTCTGTTTACCTTCAAAAGAAAATATTCTATCTTCTAGATTGATTGCAACAATAAGTGATTATCATATGCCTATATACCATCAAGAAAGTGAGGAAGAGCTAATTTGTGAAGTTGGGGGTGACAATTTTCCAAAGATGCATTAGGAGAATTGGCTTTTCAAATTCTTTCATGAATTTATCTATGGCCTATATTTTAATTGCATAGTAACTTAGAATGTCACAAGTTTCACCTGATAAACTTTTGATGGATCTGCACAAATCTCTGGGAGATAAATTCTCTTAGTTACTATGCTCCACTGTAAATGATCCTTCAGTGGCCTGTCTGTTAGAAAGAAGCACAAGTCTTCACACCTGTGTGCTTCTCGTATATTTATGTCTGATGATGATCTAGATAATCTCAATGCTCATTTGCATCGGAATGAATTCTGTGTAGATGATTCTGTTTTGTTTCTTTATCATCCAATTGTTTAAAAGCTAGTGTGTAAAGTTCCAGAAAGCCTAAATGAGAGGGACCGCATGGTGCTCTGCAATATGGTTTGGTGCTGATTGATGCATACTATCTAGTACCTTTTGCTTTTCTCCTAAAGGATTGCGTTAGAATTACTGCTTTGTATGTTACTTTATGTTTAGCTAACTTAATCCTTAATTGGTTTTTCAGACAGACGGTCAGGGCCACACTCTAACAAAGCCACCTGTGGTCACTGGAAAAGATCGAGAAATGACTAGAAATGTGGTTGAAGGTTCTGATTCAGTTGAAGATAAGAATCATAGACTAACTGCTGGAGGGGAAGGATGGGATAAAAAAATGAAAAGGAAAAGATCTATAGGCTCAGGTTTTTCCAGACCTTCGCTTATGGATGGGGAGACGAAGCGACCTATGTTCCAAAAAGTTAAAACTGAGCCCAGTTTGCAATCCTCTGATGCCCAGGGGTCCAGGTATCTCGTGATGTGATGGAATATTAAGCATCAGTATTTGTGACACTGTCAGTTATAAAACCTGTTTACTTGTTGATGTTTGTAGAGTATTCACATGAAGAACAATTGATTGTATTTCATTGTCTTCAGATTGTTACGTGCACTCCTAGGTTAAAATGCTTTCTCCAGAAATTATAAGTTAGCCTATTGTTTTGTTGCTATTTGTTGTAGATTGAGTGTCCGTGAAGAAACTTCCACAGTGAGTCCTAGTCAGACGCCAAAAGCAAAAGGTTCGAGGGCTCCCCGAAGTAGCTCTGTTGTGGTGGCAAGCTCACCTACTAATTTTTCTCGATCGTCTGGAGCTTTTGAAGCATGCGAACAGTCACCTAGTGCAAGCAAAGTTCATATGATTGGTGGCTCTACTAATAACCGTAAACGTCCATTACCCTCTGAGTCATCGTCCCCTCCTATGGCTCATTGGGTTGGCCATAGACAAAAAATATCTCGCAACAGACGAGCAAATATTGTATCTCCTGTCTCAAACCATAATGAAATCCATCCACCCTCTGAAGGATGTGCCTTGGATCCTGGTTTGAAAACGAGTTCTGTAGAGACAAGTGCCCCCCTGTTCGCAAGGGGTTTCGCTAATGGAATCCAACAGCTGAAGGTGAAATTGGAAAATGTTTCATCACCAGCGAGGTTACCTGAAAATGATGAATCTGGTGCTGGTCAAAATCGTGAAAGTAGGATGAAGGAGAAGAGAGCTGGTGCCATTGAAGTAGATGAAATAGATGGTGGAACCATCCGAGGTGTTAGCCCATCAATAGTACTGCCAAAGAAAATTAAAACAGTCCCTAAAGAAGATGTGGGAGATGGTGTCCAAAGACAAGGAAGGAGTGGTAGGTGCTCATCATTTCCCAGAACTAACATTGCCTCAGCCAACGAAAAGATAGATAATGCAGCTTCTAAGCCGCTGAGAAGTGCTAAGCCTGGTTCGGAGAAAAATGGGAGGTCAGACATGTAAATTTGCTTGCCAATTGATTTGAATTGTTCTTTGTGGGATAATTTCCTTCATGTATATGTGTGCTTTTTGCGATTTCAGCAAGACTGGACGTCCTCCATTGAAAAAAGTGTCTGATCGGAAGGCTTTTGCTCGCCATGGGAAGTCACCAGCTAGCAGTACGCCGGATGTATCTGGTACTTTTTCTTTTTAAAGACCAATTTTATACTAAGCTTTTTTTTAAGACCCTCCATACTTTCAGAGTTGTTGTCTCTTCTCAGTTAGGCATCGTGCTGAAAGCAGCCTCCCAATGCCTTTAGCAGATGTTTTAAATTTGGATTTAACTTCTAAAGCATGTTTGACAAAAAAAGGATCCTTAGAGACCTTTCTTTCACTATATAGTTACAGTCTAATGACGAGCCAACTATTAGGATTACTAGTGCACTGCAAATTTCCATAGCTGGTTTCTCACATAAGTAATCTTGTGTGATTGTTCCCTACCTCAAGTGGAATATGCCTTGGATTAGAATTTCCATTAGAGCACATATATTTGTGAAAGTGGTTGCATTCACAGTCTCCCATTTATAAGTTAATGGAAGTTATTGGATTTTAGCAATTGTTTATTCATGAATTTTGTTCAAGAGGAAGAACTCATATTTCTCTAGTTTCTTTAAAAGGTTGTTTGGTTTTGCTCCACAAGAATAAAAAAAGATAACTTGCTTTCCATCCAGAATAAAAAAAACGAAAAAAATATTATGAATTTTAAAATGTTATCAGAAAATATATAGGAATATACATATCAATTTTTTGAATGTTTAATAGGTTTCAGGCATTCTATTCTATGTAAAAGTGAAGTATGAAAGCCCTTCAAAAAGGAAGCAAAAAGGAAAAGTCTAAGAAAACAATCGCAAGAAGTTTTGAAATTGTCCTGAAACTCTGGGAATCTGATGTTTTTGCTTATGCTATTGTAGGTGGATCAGATGATGACCGCGAAGAACTCTTAGAAGCTGCAAAGTTTGCTTCTCGTGCCAACCGTATGTGGATTGCTATTTTGAGATTGATTATGGAATTTCATTGCGAATACCTCAGTGCGCTTATTATGAATTTCGGTTCTTTGATAGGTCTGGTCCATTCTGGAGCATTCTGGAAAAGCATGGAATCATTTTTTTCCCCAGTCAGCTTGGAGGACATTTCTTATTTGAAGCAACAGGTAGTAACTTTCAAGCTCTAAAGACGTGATAATGAGCTTGAATTTTTTATTCCAAATCCCAATTGTTTTTTATTAATTCTTCCCTGTAAAAGCTATTTTGTATCAGATGAGATCCTTTGAGGAGTTATGTAAGAACTCTTTGGCAGCAGTGCTATCCTGACAATGTCTAATAGTGGACAAAAGTGCCGATTGGGAAAAAAGAAAATGTCTGATGTGTAATCCTTCATTTATGGTGTTTTTTATTATTAAGGTTACATAATTTTTGCATTGGGTAAATTAAGTTGTTATTTTAACAATTTTCTCCATCTCTAGCTGGACGTTTTATGCTACTGTTAAATGGTCAAATCATGCCAAATGATTGGAATTTTTATATAGAGCTAAGAACATCGTGGAACTGAACAGTTTTTTTTTTTTGGCGATTCTGTCTTTAGGAAAATTATCTGTCATTTTGTTGATAACCATTTATAATGACATGACTGCAACATAAGCATGATTCTCTGGAACTTTGCATGTGAAGCTTGACTTGGGAAATCGTTCTAGGGATCCTAACTCCAGAAAGCTCCAGTTTCTTAAATATCGTAGAAGTTCCATACTGCTTTTTCTGTCTCCCAGGTAGTGGGATAACTGACTCTGGGGTCCTCTTCTCTTTTCCATTTCAAATACTTGTACTTGCTCAGCAAGTTTTCCCCTGGATTTGCTATATTGGCAGGAATCTCTTATGGGGGTTAATAATTCTTTGCTCTCGGGTCCTTTGAGTTGACTGGAGTTCACAGATTACATCCATACTTGAATCTTCAACTCTTGCGTTGTCATGTCAACTGAATCTCAATTTTTAATGAAGTGGCAAAATTAGCTTGCAAATATTGCTGTTTAATTCTTGGATAAGTACTTTACACCGTTGTTTTCCCAAATGTAGAGTGATCTTGTGCGCGAAGAAAGTATGAAACCTCAGAAACATGTTTTTGGTGAAAGAGATGATGTTATCCAATGTCAATATGGATCGGGAGAGTCAGGTGCCAGTGACAATGTTATTCAACAAGTTGAAGACAAAGATGTTCTATGTGGAAAGTTGAACCCCGGAGGGATGAAAGTTCTTCCTCTGTACCAAAGATTATTGGCTTCTCTAATCATAGAAGAGGAAGCTACATTTGAAGAAGGTGGTGAAGGAAGAAGCTTGCCTTTTTCACACAATGAAGATGGAAATTCTGGAGCTAACTGTATGGCTGTTGGAGTAAAATCAAGGAATGGAGATGGTTCTGTACATGAAAATGATGTCATGCACGAGCTCCAAACTCCCATGCAGTACAATGTTACAAATTATTCTGGTAATGGGAGTATGAACAAAAGTATCCAGAGTGATCTTGACTTGATGCACAAAGAACAAGTATCGTGTGAGATATCCAAAAACGGTTTCCATGGCTCGATAGCTGCATTCTCATGTGTTGCTGGCATTTCATATGCTGAACAATACATGCAAATGTCCATAGAAAGCAAATTGCTGGTGGAGCTGCACAGTGTTGGCCTATATCCTGAGAATGTGGTAAATTCTAGTTTAGGAAGTGCTCAATCAGTCTTATATTTCTTAAGCTTATAATAATTTCTTGAACTAACGCTTCAATGCATGGAGTGATTTCTTTTCTGCGCTCCGGGAGAAAAAATAAGGGGGGGAGGAGAGGGAGAGAGAGAGAGAGAGAGAGAGAGAGAGAGAGAGAGAGATGCCCGCCTGTGTTTGTATTCACATTCTGGACTTATATATACATCCCTTCCCTTTTCTCATTTGGTGCTTGTTGCAGCCTGATCTGGTGAATGGAGAGGATGAAGCAATTAATAATGATATTTCTGACCTAAAGAAGCAACTCTCTAAGCAGGTTATTGTTCTTGCACTCCATTTACTTCAGATCAATATTGGTTTGTAAGACATCTATGGCATCTCTAATGGATGAGTCCTGTTCTTGCACTTTCATTGGATTTGAACTCTTGTTCTGCTTTTAGACTTTCAAATATGTTTCTCACAAATCACAAACAAAATTCCAATGCTTAATGTTCAGGTTGGTGAAAAAAAAGTCCTCCTAGATAAATTACTTGAGGCAATTCCAGAAGGGAGTGCAGATAATGGACGGTAAGTTTGAAAATTTGCTTCTGCCTCTTCTATGAGGATTATTGTTAATTTGTTCACTAATCAAGTGATGAAACCTTAGAGACATGAAGATCAAATTATGAAATTATCTGCTCTGTGAAGCTGAAACACTGAGAACTTTCTATGTTCCTTCCATTTGTAAAATTCATTTAAGATGGCATATGGCAATCCTTTAATGCTTCTCAATAGTTTTATCTCAAGAAAACACCCAAGTTGCAGCTATTTTCCTGAAAATATTAATCACTTGCTGGGTTATGACTGCATTATGCACAAGTGAAAGTGGATTAAATCTACATATCTAGAATAGTAAGTGTCACACATCAACTGGGGTTTGTGAAGTCTGAGAGAGATGTATTTCCCTAGTTGAGAAGAAACAGTAGCTCTCTTATAATGGATGAAAGCTTCTTAGATTAATAGCTGCATATAAACCATGTGGATGGAGTCAAATGTACAATTGATAAGTATATGTACATACATGGACACAGTGATTGTAGAACTCTGCATATAAACAAGTGCCACTACTTACAGTTTTCTAGGTTGTTGAGACTTGTCCTTTTTATCTTTCAAATTTTATTTATTGAACTGGAAGTTTGGAAGAACTGTGAGGAATTTTTTCAGAGTATAGATAACCTCAACCAAATCATAATAATCTCACAAAAATGTTGTTCTTCCTACTTCAAGATAGTTTCAGGTAAAGTTGAGCCCCTTCATTAGCTTAATGCTGACTACTGGGAAGATGGTTACGGCCAGTGCAATTTGCTTATGTCTATCGTGGAAATTGTTTCTATAGTAAAACAATGATATCATCACCATATCAATCCCTAAATGTACGTTTGCTTTTGTAATCTAATTAAAACGGAGGTCATCATTTTCAACGTTAAACTTGTCAACTCTTATGTTTTTCTTATCAGTACAACAAAATTAAGATTATTGACATTACAATTAGAACAAAGCTTTGCAAATTGAGGTTGAGTGTCTAGTTGCTTTTTATTAGTTTAAAAATGTTTTTGATTTTCCAGGGATCTTGAGCACTCTGCAATGCAAAGACTTGTTGAGATGGCTTACAGAAAACAGCTGGTGATTTTTCTGTCCCTCTTGTTTTAATTTTTTTAAGAGTGACAATTATTTCGTGCATTTTTTTGTTTCTCATTTCTAAGCTCGAGATCTTGTAACTGTCACATTTCCTTGATATTCTGGTCATCCGGATGCTTCTGTTTAATCTAACAAATGAATTATATGCACTGTGTTCAAGTTTATCTAATGGGTTCAATAACATCGAAGTGGACGACAACTATGTGGAGAATATATCAGCAGATTTAGTCAATCTCACAAATGAATGCCATGGTGGCAAAGTGGGAGGTTTCTTGTGCTTATTTGGTTACTAACATTATGGTTATTAAAAGAAGTTGGCGGAGGCTTGTCTGTGGCAGACAAATGAATGTGATGCTGTTCTTTGATCTGAAACAACATCTAGCAGAGCCACTGTTTGTTTCTCATATAATAAAAACCCCATAGTGTTAGAAGGTCCATCGTTGGTGGCTATTCCATGGAATATCAAAGTTGTTTCTCCTTCTTGATGTAAGGAGTTTCAGCATGAACAAGTGCCATCTAATGGTGCATTTCATTGAGTTTGATCACAGAAATAACACTTTTGGCTTATTCCAGAGTTGCTAGCTCTTTGCCTGAGTGAGGCATATAGATTTATACTACCATTATGTCTCACTTATGCACTGCATTAGAGTCTTATTTGGTGCATAACTATGCCACTAATGGAATAGAAATTTAAAATGCTCACCCTTTTATGAATGTTAGTTTAAATATTGGCTATTAGTACAATAACAACTGCTATATTTGATCACGAATTGTGCCTTTAACCCTGAGAATTTATCTTATGCTCAGTTATTATCAGCTCGATAAAGCGCATTAGCAAAAATATAAGTTGTGATTCTGTGATCAATTACGGAGGGGCTGGTGTTTGAATTATTTTTAGTTTACTTGATATTGCACCAAATGACATGTGACTTTCAATGGTATTGACAGGCCACTCGAGCAAGCATTGCTTCCCGCAATGGGATCCCTAAGGTCCCGAAACATGTTGCGATGGCCTTCACTAGAAGGACTCTTGCTAGATGCAAGGAGTTTGAGGATAATGGCAAGAGCTGCTTTAGTGAGCCTTCCCTCAGTGAAGTCCTTTTTGCTGCAACCCCTCGTGGTTGTGAAGAATCCATAGGACATGATAATCTCTGTTCTTCACCTGTGCCTGGGACATCAGGTCTCTCATTTTTCCTCTTCCTTCATTTCCTCCTCTTTCCCTGTGAAAAACACATTACATATATAAATTGGCGAGAATTATCCGAGCACCATTCTCATAATGTCCTTTTGGCAATCACCTGCAGGCTCCAGCAGCAAGCTTAAGCAGTTTGGTCTTCAGAATGATGATATTAGCCCAGGTTCTTACGAAAACAATAGAACTCTTTCACATCCGTCTGACCAGGCTTTCGGAAAAACTGGACCTATATGGAACAGAGGCAAGAAGAAGGAACTGCTGCTTGACGATGTTGGTGCCATGAGAGTGGCATCAAGTCCTGCAAAAGGCAAGAGGAGTGAAAGGGACAGGGACCGAGAGATGGTCCTCAACTATCCTGTCACCAAAGGTGGCCGTCAAAATGCAGTCAGTGCTAAGGGTGAGCGTAAAGCAAAATCCAAGCCAAAACAAAGAACTGCTCAGCTGTCATCTTCAGGAAATGGATACATAAGCAAGTTCAGTGAAATGATGCATCCTGTGAGCTCCTCAGCTCATGAATCTAAAAAAGTCCTTACAATTAGCACTGACAAGAAACAAGAACATGATAAAACAAATGGCAACGCGCCGCCTGATTTAAAGGAAAACAATGAATCTGAAGACTTGTCAAACTTGGATCTGCTTGGAGACTTAGACGTACCATCGTGGTTGAACTTCGAAGGGGATGGTTTACAAGACCACGATTCAATGGGCCTTGAAATACCCATGGATGACCTCTCCGATGTGTTCCTATGACGACAGTGGCCTGTACATTCCTAGGGAACTTAGGTGTCCAGATAAACATAGAGCCACCATTGTCAGGGACCAACTTGTAATTTAAATCATGCCCCTGGCAAGTGGTGCATGTAGTATAAGCATTCTTTCTGTATGTCAGCGAAAAATTTTCTGCAGAAGGTCAGATCATTGTCCTTTATCAACAATTCCCTTAAGAGTGATTGATAATGAAATTTCATCAAAAGTCTTTCCTGCAGTACATCTTTTGTAGAAGTGGTTGTCATTGTTGTTCTGATATCTTCCTCGTGTGCTACCATCATTTTCCCTTCGCACAGAACATGTTGCAGGGCTGCACAAGCCGATCACAATCGTTCAGTGAAATTGGGATTTTGGGTTATATGCAGCGTTATACTTAAAATGGTTTCTACTTTTCACTTGTTTGTGGATGTAATAAAGTCTCTCCGGTGGGTGTTTTTGTTGGGTGTTACTGCTAATCAGGGATGCAACTTTGGTCTCTTTAATTGCTTTAATCCAGTGTCTCTGCTATGGAAGACAAGTTTGTCCGCTTTGTCCTCAGCGCCCTGGAGTCCCATTATCTTTATGTTTCCTGTCGGAGTCGGCTTGTCAAATGACAGAAATGTATTGTGATGATCTTATGTCTAGAGGCAATATAGCAAAGTAAGTTTTTCCCATCTGTTAGTAGCTGGTGTGCGGAGACAGGTAGAGAATTTGGTGCACTTGGGTGGCCAAAGCAGAAAACCTCCCAAATAAAAACCATTTCCCATCGTAGTATATTCCTTGAACTTCCAACTTGATGGCCACGCCAATTCATAGAGATTTAGCCCTTCATTATTATTTCCATTGCTTCCCGGAGGTTGGTTGTCCTAACTAGTGTCCTCTGTCTCCGAGCCTCGTCCTCTTATCTAATTAAATAAAAAAGAAAATTTTCATATGAAGTCTTTATTTCGCAGAAGATGAATAATCTAAAAAATGTTTTCCTAAAAGTTGTTTGCTTGTATCATTTGCAAAAAGGAATGAATGAAAAATATATTTATCGTTCATAAATATATTTGGGCATAAAGTATTATTGATAATGAATATATTTTTCATTAACTATTTATTTTAAGCAATACAAATAATTATTTTTAAAATATTCTTTTTCCGCGAAACAAGAAAACCTTATAAAAAGAAAAGATGCAACTTCTTGGGCATTGTAATAAGTAAAAAGTGAATAAATGTTTCTTTTCGATCTATCAATGAATAGTTTATCAAAGTGATGGAACTTACTAATCATAATTATAATATTGTATTATCACAAATACGTGAACAAATGTGAAAAAAATTGAGATGATAATTTCAATTATTTAAGACATGATCGATCATCGGTTAATTGGTATATCATTTATGTCAATGTCCATTTGCAATAACCTAATTATCCTATTGCTATCGGACAAGTAGCGTGCTTTTCAAACGCTCATGTTTACATAAAAGTATTATTAGATCTAATCCGTGCATGGCACGGGCGGTTCCCATGCTTGTATTATAAGTAGTCCTTCTTCACAAGGAAGTCATTGACAAAAACAGAACAAAAAGAAGAAGCACAGCGACGGAAATGAAGTACGTGAAGCTTCATAAGTGCGAGCTCCTCGAAGATCAATGGATGCCGTCTTCCGGTGGGAACAGAGCACGAGACGAAACCCATCAGCCAGGTTACGGTCATCACGTGGCGAGACTCGTGGAAGCCATGCAAAAGGTCATCAAGCTTAGGGAGAAGAGTCAATCAACCCGGACCTCAAATTGTTCGAGCAAGCCGGGTTTCCCGAACGGACCGGAAGCCTCGTCGCCGACCTCGGCTGGTAATTAACTCAAGAAGGGCTTCATCAGGTTTATGTTGCCATATGTTTTCATGTTTCCCGATGATCGAGTACGACGTCGGATATCAATAAAGATTTGTAGCTGCCTACTTCGTAAACTATAACGGATTGCTGTGGGTTCGCTCTCGGTTGAGTAGCAATCAAAATAAAGTAGCTAGCAAGTTGACTCCGAACTGGGTTCGAGGTAAGCAAAGCAGACGAAATCTGGGAACAATCCTCGGATCATATGAACCTAAAAATCTACTGCATACATCAGTTGTTCAGACGACGCGGTGGACAGAGATCCCAAGCACGTCAATCCAATGCAACGAGTCTTAACAGTAAGTTCCTCTCGGTTCTTTCTTATCTACTACCGGTTCGTTTTTCGAAGCCGTGGGATCGGTTGTATCAATCGTTATAGCACCGGAAAATACTCCTTTGAAATTACAAAAGGTGGAAATTTGACAGTTGGAAATGAAGACATTATATTAGAGTATGACTCGGTTGAACATGAACCGCAGTTCCAGAAAAGTAGATGGAGAAATAGAGCATGCGACCGGAAATTATTCTGCTGTCGTCATGGTACCGTTGAACATAAAAAGAACATAGCGTATAGGGTTTTTCTTTAAGACATGGCAAGGGCATATAATTACGCCTGTCAATCAAGAGAAATGATCAGAGGTAGGCCGGTTGCACGCACCTTGAGTCCATTTTAGCCGTTAAAGAGAGACCCCTCTTCCAAGTTTGTAGGACCCAAGTCAAATGATCGCCGGTATTTTCGATTCGAGATAAGCCATAGTCTCAATTGCTTACTCAAATTTATCGGACCACTTTCAACTCGTCGCACTGTTTCAATTTCTAGGCGCATTTTCAAGTCGCTTATTTTCAAGCTTGAATAGGGTCAAGGTAAATGCACGCCATGGCAACTTCAATTGCTTTTAGAGCTGATTCAATGCAAAAATCGTTCTCTCAAGTTATCAGAACCAATCAAGATGCATGTAATGGAAAAGATGTCCAATCCATCACTTGGTGATGCATCATCCAGCTGAAACAATTGGACATTTCAAAATTGAAACTCATCTTGAATAATTACTTCTGCCCACATGGTTTCTCTTGACGAGTAACAGCCAAATGCGGCTGAGAGATAACTCAAAAGGATGTTTGAATGGCTGAAAGAATATCATTCCAGAACAGGAAAATGAAACAATTATCGACCAACCCCCCTAACTAAAAACAAGAGCTCAAATGTATGCTACTGAAGCAACGATCAAAAACTTCAATGTGAAAAGCAAAACTGGTTCACCCTCGGTTAGCCCCACTAATTGGAAGCTAAAAGAGAAAACATGAAACTTTCAAGGCAATGTTTCTATATTAGGTGTTGGTAGCCCTTGTGTAGATTTGCTGGCTGGCGTGAGAACTTATCATCCTAATAAGACCTCTTGCCATCAAGTCCTTGATTGCTCTACGTGCCAGTGAACCATTGACCTGTACCATAACAAATGCCAGAACATTGAGATTTAATGACTAACATTTTACATGTAACATACACTTCACATGTTCATCATGGCAGGCAATCCATCAACATGAGAACAAGAACTAGTCATGGTCTAACTGGCTGCAACCAATGATCGCAACTAACAAAAGCAAGGAGCAACATATCTAAAAGAGAGAAATGATGATGATAAGGAGAAGGAAGAGAATTCAACCCCCAATGACTAAGCCTCCACAAGGAGAAACATTTAGCCAAAGGGCAGAAGAAATCCCATTGAAGACATGCAGGCCAATAAATCACATTATGGCCGAATGGATATTGGTTAAACATTGGTATCCAACATCCTTGCAAAAGGGTATGGCACAAACAACTAGAGCAGAGCTTGCGCTTAAGTATATCAAGCAGCCGGAAGGCTCATTACCAACAACAAAAACTTAATGTCCAATATATTCCTAGCAAAGCATATACACTCAACAGAGGAAGCCATTATTCTAAGCCACTGAGCAACAAATGAAAACAGCAGTAGCATGAAAAACATTTTAATAAACACCTTGATAAAAGATGCAGAGAGAAATGCGGCATAGATAAAATAATAGAGCTGATGAAAGCGTACCCTCAATCTGTCTGACAAGATGGAAGGAGTGATAAGCTTGTACTTGGGAGCTTCACTGAGAAGTTTGTCATATGTTGCCTGATCAAACAGCACCATGTTGTTTACCTTTTCCTTTTGCTTTCCTTTGCTCCATTTCTGCACAAAATGATCTTAAAAGGTCAAACACAGACATCCAGTAACAACTAAAGTCTGAAGCTGAAGCCAAACTACGTTACGACACAGAAACATATACAAAAAGAACTCTTAACACCTTTAAAGAAACAAAGTAAATTCATCAATCATAATCCAAATATAAGGTATGCAGTAAAACCCCAGATATTCTGTGCTTAACTAGCAGAAGCTATCCTCACTTTGCTATGAAAACAAGCAGCCTTGCACTTTGACAAACAACATAAAAGCTGAAAAATTCAGCCATTGATCAGATTTATACTACAAGCCCCAGAATGCAGAACTGGAACTGGTTCCAACCTAACTGGTGACCTAAACAGAACGAACCTAACACCATCCTTCTCTCACTCAGCAATGAACTAAACAACTCAAAATGCCGAGTCCGGTATGCAAGACACGCTGTCGCAGCTAAACGACACCCAAAGGTCGATCATTTAACTAATTTGAGAGGCGCTGACGACAGTTAGGGCAGCGCCCATGATGTGCTTCTTCGGAGAAAAAAAAGCAAACACAAAGCCAATCCATCCTACACTCAATTTACAGGCACCAAATGCGCACAGCAGAAACCCCCAAAAACCCAGCTGAAACGAACGAGCTCCGAACACGAATGACCCAGATAGAAACAAACAAAATTCACCTTCTTTTTCTGCTTCCCTCCGCCAGATTTAGCTGGCTTCGACGACGGGGGAGGAGCCTTCTCCTTCTTCGGCGCCTACAACAAGAAAACACCCATCCGGCCAACAACGTCTGCGAACACATCGCATCAAAAACTACAAGCTGTTCGCGCAAACAACGAAAACCACTCGTCACATCGGAAAATCGATACGAACTCGACGAGCTAATTCTTTCGCCGCGACAGGTGCTTCGACGCCGTAGACTCACGCATTATGAAGTACGGAAGTTTGCCTCCGTACACAAGATCTTACCATGGAGAACCGGAGCTGGCTTCTCGGGTCGAGATCGGGGGAAAGCGCGCGGCGAGAGCTCTCGGTCGGTGATGGCTTGGAGGAAGAAGGGGCGGTGATTTCTTCTTTTATACGGGGGAAGGGTGGGGAAGACTAGGGTTTCGGCGGGGCGGGGCAAGCGGGCTGGGCCTGAGATTTTGGGCCCAACAATGAGTACTCGGCCCAAACAAGCCCTCCCTTACGCTCCATGGGCTGGGCCTAGACAGTTCTTATCCTCCTGTCGAGTGGGCCGCGGCCTCATGGGCAGCGGTTTTGCCGCGCTCGATCCGACGGCTGACAATAAAACTAATTCTGATCCGAAGGCTGACGGCTCACCCGGAATTGCTGATAGCCTACCAGCTGATGAAATTCAGCTTACCAAATATGGGGCTTAAATCTATAACGCCTCAAGTTATCTCTCTCTCAGGAAGATAGATTTGCAAAACAATCTGAACGCATAAGCCGAAGAATTTTTTTTCCTTTTTTTTTACTATAATAGGCTGAATAATTTCAGAAACACAATTCCAATTCTAGATCCAATTTAGCTTAGAGATTGTCAACCAAATGAGGAGGTCACAAGGATATTCAATTTCTTTGAGAAAGCTTGCTGAGTTCGATTCTGATGTCCTACCATCAAATTTCCAAAGTGGGGAAGCTGCAGAAAGAAAGCAATGCTCAATTCCATCAAAAATCTCAACCCCAGTACAACAACCGCAACTGTTAATATGCTCAGGACACTGTTGAACAGTATTACGTCTGCTGGAGATCCCAATCATAAGTGTTCCACTGCCCGTTCCTGTTCGAGGCAAATCGGGTTTAGCTTAGAACGCTAAACTCCCGAACTTCCAGGAAAGAGAATTGACCCATTAAGCTATGGTCGAATAAGGATCCGAGAATTTCCCCGAGAGTTCTGAATCAAGCTTCTGGAATTCTGAATCTTTACAGGAACGACACCTTGCAGCTGGAGAGATAGAACCGTGTTGTTTGAGGAAACAATGCTTTCTTACTCCTTAAGTTGACTCCCTGCTGAAATATAAACATATCTAACCAAAGGAACCTCCATTGACCTCGCGATAGTCATCAGCCTTTCTCAGAAGTGAGTGAGTTGCTGGAGTTTCCGGCTTTGAAAGAATTTGCAGCGACCTCTGCCACTTGATTCTGTCTCTTCTATCTTCCTCTTCGATGTAAAGCCAAGACTGCTCAGCTTCACCTGTCTCTTGCCACTACTTCCATTGAAATCATCTTCATCCACTTGATCAGATTCCCTACAGGGGATGAAATTTTTGAGAATCGGAAAAGTGTGTTTCTATTCTCATGGTTTTGAATAGGAATGGCAGATGTCATGCTTAGAGGTTTTCATAATTGTGGTTACTTAACCGACAGAGAAGACTGAATACCTAAGTCCTACTCAAATACTGACAGAAAACAAGAACTACTCAAGTCCTTTTTGATTAAATGGAGTCAGCAGTATGGATCCCTGCTCTGGGGGTCAAGTGTTGTACAAGAAATCAGCTTTGACAAATTTATCAATTACGATGGTCCTAGTGGTCTTAAAAATTGGGCATCTACCTGAATCAAAAGTCATTTTACAAATATTCAGCACTGCAGCTGTTCAATGGTTTCAGAAAGGAAACAGTGCATAGCAGATCCAGACAGATAGATGCGTAAGAAATTGATGAGAGAGTGCAGAAAAAAGACTTACCATGCGACTTCAACAAAGTCCTTGTAGTATGCCGTGCATGTACCCCAACTGAAGCGGACAAGACTCGGGAACCCAAAAACCAAATGTTTATGTTGTTCTAACCATGCCTTCGTTCCGGGGTCTGTGACAAACAAACCACAAGCAGATCTCTCTGAGAAGTCCATCTTGAGCATGAAGTTTCAGAGAAGCACAGACATGTCATATTTAGATCAGTAAAGAAAGCCTGCATTTCTCTTTACCTCCAGGATATCCAGAACCAAACTCCTTATGCATGTTTTCAGCTGTTTCCTCAAGCACCCATCCACGCAAGGCTCTGTCTCTTGTGACCTTCATGAATTAAAAGAAAAAGGAGAAATGATGCATCGAATGGCTTGAGATGGGTCTTGATTTGACAAACTGCAATATAGATCAAGTTACTCACTTTTGCAACTATGCTTGCTCCACTAACAACAGGATAAAGACTATCGGCCTTCTTTGCAACCACAAATTTGACCCCTGGAAATCTTTCAGAAAGCTTTACTCTATATTTTTCAGCATCTCCAACAGTATCCACATAAACCTGAAAGCATGCAGTTATAAGCTTCATGAAAACGTCCCATCATAGTCATGTTTAGTTGCTTCTAACCAGTTGTACTCCAGTTGTACACTACAAAGGAGAACCTATGACCATTGCTTAGCAACAATGATTCAGTAGAACAGCGCCTATAGTATCACTAGAATTTTCTTCCTGGATAATTATCGCCTGACGATGGTTCCTTTTTAAGGACTGATGGTGGAACATCTCTCACTCATTATTGGAAACACATGTATAAGAAAGAAGTCAAGGCAAGGGAGCACACATTCTGGTGTTAACAAAATTGAAGGAAATATGGAGAAAGACGCTCCACAAAGCATAAAAACCCACACAACTCCCTGTAACAATTTGCAAACTAATCTAAAAGAACTACAGATATTTCCTTTCCAGTAGAATCATGCATTGCCGGGGTCTTTCCAGACGCTTCTTTTTATTTCTTTCTTTGTATTTTCCCACTTATTCTCTGTTCAGTCCTCAACTCCTCATAATAAATGATTTGGCTGGACTAATGATTTTCAGATTCTGCTATCCAGATAATCAAATGCTCATCAACCCTTTAAACAATAAGGACTGATCACCGTTAGCACGGTAACATTGGAAGCAAAAAGCTTCTGAAGCATTTACCTCAGTTAGAAGAACACCCATATTGAGCACCCTGGAGACAAGTCCCATTGCAGAGTCATGTGATATTTCATTGAGATTGATTTTATTTCTGCCACAAATCAAAATGTTCAAGTCCCCCCGTAGATAGCAGATTGCTATGAAAGAGAAGAAATAAATCATTTATATATGCCACTTACTTCCTTAGCATTTTAGATGAAAGCTCTCGTGGGTCTATGACATCAACAGCCCAGCCAATTGATTCATCACCTTTAGATTTTCAAATAATTCCTCCCTCTTCTCTTCTTTTAATGTCTTTGAATCTGCGGGTATACCAAAAAGAATTGTAAACCAGTTAAATTAAAAACCGTCATGGCAAAGAACTTTTTCGATTATTTGTGACTAAGTAATTTCAGAAATGTATCGCAGGGTCAAGCAAGTGCATTCTTCCACGAGCTACTGGGTGATAAAGTATTCATGAGAAAACTGTTTTTAGAAGTTTTGTACAGGCACAGTCCAGATGGAATAAGCATTTCATAGAGCTAAAGTCTCTCCACCAAATGTTGAAAATATATTTCATACCCAAAAGTTCATTCAGCCTGTACTCAACCAAAAGACAATAAAACGAAAAATAGAAAAAAAGTTGAGAAGATCAACGAATGTGAAATTAGGAATTTTAACTATCAAAGTTAAGATGGTACACTAAGACTTTTGGCATTGAAATGAACCTATACAAGCTATACAGAAAGCAAAGCATGAAACACCTGCAACTAAATTGAGGAAAGTTGACCCCCAAAAAAAAGAGGAAAAAAATATGTAAAATTTGTTCTTCATATTAAATAAAAATTCAATGTTATGGCAATGCCTAAACAATTTCAAACATCCATACGTCTTTCCATGGCGAGGAGTGACCTCATAGTAGTGTCTCTTTCTTATAATAGTCAAGTTCTCAACATTATTACGAAAATCTTCTCGATTAAGTCTTTCAGAAACCTCAACCAAATCCAACCTGATAACCCACGAACGATAGAACTCTCAAATGTCAGAACAAAAAAGACCGAAAAGAGAAAATGCAGCAATGCTATTCACCTATGTGGGCTTTACTGAAAATCAATGAGTCGTTGAGTTACTTAGACTGAAGCTGACCACCTCAATTAACAAATTCGAATAATCATGTCGTCCACTTTACCTATACAAACGATTTTTGAACCAGATGATCGATTAATCCGACAAAAGAAGAGCACAAAAGGAGAGACTTTCACTCTCCCCAAGCCCATGTTTTTAAAAATATTCATAAAGAAATCAAAATAATCGTCTTTTCGGAGAAAAACAAACTCAACCCATATCACCCACTTCACATCACGGCACGACGCCTTCACCGGCAAAGCAGAAGAACAGTGAAAAAAGGAAGCATTTTCAAGCGATCAAAATCACCTGCGAAGTTCAGAGTGGAGAGCGTCTTCTGATACGACCGAGCACAGTACAAGCACCCGTACACCATGGGACCTGTCGGCGCAACGCATCAGCACGAGACCATCGGGCACGGCATCGAACCAAAACCCCAGAAATTTACGGGAAAAGAACAAGAACGAGAGAAAGCGAACCAAGAACAGGGCCGCGACCCGCTTCGTCGATGCCCATGATGCAAGGCTTCGAAGCCCATCCCGGCAGCGGAGCTTCGGATCCCATGGTCCCGCTTCCGGCGTCGGCTCCCCCCTCCTCTTTCCCGCCAGAAACAAGCTGACGACTTGTCGGAGAGCGCGACAATGGAACGACGAAGTTAACTCTTTTGCGGCTGTCGTGTTCCGCGACGGATCCGATTCGGCGATGAAACTACTGGGTCAGAAAATGGAGGATCCGTTCGGAATGGGTCAAGCCCATACCCGAAGAGGCCCAAAAGGTATTTACACGCGATGCCCCGCGATTTCGACCGATTTGCATTCCGCCCCACCCTTAAGTTCTCTCTTATCCGGATAACGGGATAAGGGCAAAACTATTTTAGATATTTTACCCAATAAACTATTCAGTTCGCCTTTTCGACCCTATCCATTCAGCCGAATTGACCAAAAACCCCGCGGCCCCCCCGAGAGCGGAACCGCCTCTCGAGGAGGGTAGTATCGTACTTTTACACACGCTAGCGGGATTCCCTGCAGCGCCGCCGCCAGGAACTTCGCTCCGGTTTCTGGAGAAATCGCTTTCAGTTGACGACCCAGATCCGACCCGGTACCCGAGAGGGAGAGTGATATAATACTGCGGCGCTCGGGAGAGTTCCACCTTGGGCAACACGCAGAGCAGGAGCTGAGAGGGGGTAGCTGTATAAGAAGTATAAGAAGAGGAAGGAAAGCGAAGAAGATGGCGATGAGAGCGGCGGCGGGGAGGCGGGCGAGCTTGACTCGGTTCATGGACTCATCTCGGGGAGCGGCTCGGTACATGAGCTCCGGCCAGGGAAGGATCCTGAGCGAGGAGGAACGCGCTGCCGAGAACGTCTACATCCAGGTCCTTTCCTCCCCCTTCTTTATATCTTGAGCTTGACTTGTCGCCGGTCGTGATCGATGAATGATTCCGCCGCTAGCATTTGGGTTCGTGGGTCGTTCGTGGGTGTTCCAGCGGTTTCCTTTCTTGAATTCAAAATCCTTTCTTTTTGCGGGGAGCCTGACGTGTGTGTTGCTCCGGCTTTGACTTTGATGATTTTTTCTTGTGGTTGGTGTCTGAAGAAAATGGAGAGGGAGAGGATGGAGAAGCAGAGGAGGAAGGCGGAGAAAGAGAAGGCGGAGAAGGAGAAAGAGGCTGCTGAGCAGGTAACGTTAACACGCCTAAAACATCCTTGGCGCCTTCTATTCCACTGACGCAAAATGAAGAAACAAAGATAAAGAGAAGAACAGAGAAAGAGTCAAATAGGGATTGTCCATCATACACAACCTGAATTTTCGCGACATCGCCGGAACTATGCAGACTGTGGGAATGATTCGTCCTGTGGGATTGAGATGCGTGTTTCATGGTCAGTCGAGTGAAATATCAGATGGTGTCGTCTTTCTGTGGCCACTTGATGTTGGTGACCTGAAGCTGCTGATACTCCTCTGCATAGGAGGAGCTCGTCGCCTTATCGGTCTCAAAGCTTGGAGGTCCTTATTAGAATCAAGTCTAGACCCACGTCAAATTCACATCACGAGTCTCTATAGGTCATCCAGTCAGAGCGAGTTTCAGCTGTCTCGTCGCAAACTTGAATTGTTTGCCAATAGGATTCAGTAGATGGATTGTTGTTGATCACGAATCGGCCCGATATATGACCAGATTGAACACTTACTTGCACAAAACTATCTACACTTTGAAGTCCAATAACTTAGTAGATGACTCAAAAGGAATCATACAATTTGAACCTAGTACACGATGCAAACCTGAACTCTGCTCTTATTGCTGACAGTGCTTTATGGTGCATGAATTGTTTTTTAAGGGATATTCGAGGATTATATATTCTCTCTTATCTGCCTATTCTTTTGCCCTTTTGCAGAAACCTGAAGGGGCTCAGACTGCTTGAGAGGTCGAGCTTTATCTACAGGTGAATCAAGCATGTTTGCAGGTGAATAATAAGTATGCAAAAATAAACTCCTCCCGGGAGTCGCTTCTTGTACAGAATAATCCTCTTGTGGATATCTGATCCGGTCTCCTAACAGTGATGATGTTTTTGTGAGCTTCTAATAGTTAAAGCCGGTTGTTAGTTGGTTTCCTCATGCTTCTGTTGGAAAATCATACATCAGGAATCAGGATTACATCCCTTTTTTCGTCTATGAATCGGAAGAGTTAATTTGTGATATGCTTCTTGCTTTCTTTTGGCTTTGGCCGACGGAACCGTGTTTGATTCAAATTTGTACTATTTCTTGTTTCGCGTAAACCATTTTTCACTGTCTTCATCCCACTGATGTATGACCAGAGGCTCTCGAGCCGTTTGTTGTGCGGGTGGAGTGCCTGAAGTTCGGAAGACAGCAGCCTTTACTATAACTGGGATGACGGATGAATGTTCCTCTGATTAATGCCTTATGTTTGGTTGTGAAAAATTCATTCAGAACCAGCAATATCCAATACACACAACTCATAGGAGGAGGTAGTGTTATGTTTTTTACATACCACCTGCTGTGTACGTTTATGCTGCAAGACGAACCTCTGACCTTCTAAACCAACGACTTCACCCCTGAAACATTTAGCTGGTAGGCCGAGTGTGGCTTTCGAGTTATAATGGCACGTGAGTACGTCTCAGCTTATCTTGCATCAAGCAGAGTATTCACTTTCTTCATGCTTTTGCTTCCTCTGGTCATATTTTTCTGCAAGCATGGCATGAAGCTTAAACGGAAAACGGTATGTGAAACAAGGTTCGCATTGCCGTCCAAGAGCACACCTCAGCTTTGGGAAGTTTACGAGGACATTGGAGCTTGCAACAGACGATATAGCCGTCTCTCCGGCTTCGGATGTAGTTTACAATCACATCAATGGAACCCTATAAAACCATTCTCACTTTTGACAGCCATAACACGAAAACTTTCCACTGCACATTCTAGTTTTGCCAATGGCCTCTCCTGCCTTCAAGCATGAGCTCTTCATTGCGTTAGTCCTGGCTCTGTCCGTCTTCCAAATGACAAGCGCGGGCACTGGTGTCTTCCAAGTGTCCGTCTTCCCTCTGTGAACCCGAGCCTGGCCACAAATGACAAACAAATATTCTTTTTGGTGAATTGGTGCAACTTTTATCTTTGATTATAAGGATTTGGCCCAAAATCTAAAACTGCCCGGTTCCCTAATAGAGTTAGGAACCGGATTGAAACCAACCAATTGGAATTGACCTAACTAAAAGAAAGGCAAAAAAAAAAAACACCTTAACACCCATAGAAAATCCAACCACTGTCTCCATGAAGAAACAACATAAAATGTACTTCTTAGTGAAATGGAGCAAATATTATCTGTTGTTGTAAGGATTTGGCCCAAAATCTATAATCATCCGGTAATCAGACTGAAACCAACAATTCTAAGACCAACCTAACCGAATCCTGGTTCTAAGTTAAGAACAAGCTTACCCTGAAATCAATATCGGTAGCATACTAAAATCGCCGGTGTTCCAAATAGAAGTCTAATATTTGTTTCCCCACCGTACCTAACAGCAAAGTGGGTGGATGGTAAGGCATACTATATGCTTGTGTACCTAACAAATGATGGAGTTACGGTTGCATTGATGGCCTCTCATTGAATTTCTGAACATGTCGTGATTCACTTAGCCTCGAGCATTCCGATCAATGACAAGTAACTTCAAAAGGACCAACTTGAAATATTCCCTTCTTTTTTGTACTTTCTTCACTGGCCTTACCATACATTAAAAAAGCGAAGCAAAAACACTACCATTCTACCAAAAAGAGACCAGTGCCCAGTTCGGGTCTTTTGTGACCAGGCTCAGGTTGACAAGGTGGGCCTAGGTCCCTCAAGGTCAAGCTCAAGACCCTATTGCTCGTGCACAAGTGCACGGAGGTCGGCCCCAAGTCCCTTGAGGCCAAGCCCTAGACCTTGGTGCCCATGCCCAAGTCCTAAGTACGTGGCTCCCTCGCCCAAGTCCTTGGTGCCCAGCTTGGGTCTATTGAGGCCAAGCTTAGTTTCTTGGTGGCCGAGCTTGGGCCAAAGTCCATCAAGACTAAGCCCAAGACCCCTTATGCCCATGCTCGAGTCTACACATGTCAATCCTAGGTCCATTGAGGCCGAGCTTGAGAGTTCAATGCCTATGAACGAGTACACAGAGGTTTGGCTTGAGTCTTTTGAGGCTTGGTCACCTTGGTGCCCGTGCTTGGGTCCCTTGAGACTGTTTTTTAAAGTCTCTTTTTTTCAAAAATGAAAAATACTTTCACATGTTTGAAGAATCAAAGCATGGTCTTCAAAATGGAATAAACAAACATGATCACTTGAATATATTTTATAGCAAAATGGTGTAACTTTTATATTATATTATAAATATTTGATTTTTTACCAAAGGGTTAGTTTCCAAGTGGAATCGGAAACCAAACCAGAACCAACCAATTCTTGATTCTAAAACCTCTTTGTTCTCCTTCGTCAATGCGACACTCATTCACGTCTCCACATTGCTCACATGCCACACCAAGTCCTAGCTCACAACCTGACTTGAGCTCCCTCACCAACTCGGCAAGAAGGTTTAGGGGTCGCCCATTCCTCAGAGGCAACATTTTAAGGAAAAAAAATTACTAAAAATTGGAGTGTGGGTTGGGTCTTTGAGATGAGTCTCGATCTGTCAAGTATGTATTAAATGTGTCGATTTAGGTTGGATTATTTTCAGCTCAACTCAAACTGAACTTAACTTGACCCACCTGTTGGATCAGCCTACTGTCAAGTTACAATGGCATAAGAGTCCATCCCGGCTTACTTTACACCTAGCAAGCAGTTATCTTCATGCTTTTGCTTCCTCTGGTTAAATTATTCTCCAAGCCCGGCATTAAAGCTTGAACGAAAACGGTATGTAAAACAAAGTTGGCTTTGTTGTTCAATAAAACGACACACCTTTGGGAAGTTCACGAGGGCGCTGGAGTCTGCAAAAAACAATATTGCCGTCTCTCCGGCTTCGGTTGTAGTTTACTATCGCATCCCGAATCAGCATTACAAGAACTCTATAAAACCATTCTCACTTCTGACATCCATAATACAGATAGTTTACACTGCACCTTCAAGCTTTACCAATGGCCTCTCCTGCCTTCAAGCATGAGCTCTTCTTCATTGCATTAGTCCTGGCTCTGTCCGTCTTCCAAATGACAAGCGCGGGCGACCCGGACATCACAAGCGACTTTGTCTTCCCGCCGAACGTCACGGCAGTGGACGGGAACTTCTTCACCTTCACCGGAATGAGAGCTCTTATGTCGATGGATCTTCCTACGGCTTTCAAAGTGACCAAAGCGAGCGCAGCGGAATTCCCGGGTCTTGTCGGCCAGAGTGTCTCGATGGCAGTTCTCGAGTTCTCGGCCGGTTCAGTCAATCCGCCACACACGCATCCCCGTGCTTCCGAGCTCCTCTTCCTCCTGTACGGTTCTCTCGAGGTCGGAGTCGTTGACACGACCAACAAGCTCTTCACACAGACGCTCCAATCCGGGGACATGTTCATATTTCCAAAAGGATTGGTTCACTACCAGTATAATACTAATCAGACGGACATTGCTGTAGCTTTTTCCGCATTTGGTAGCGCGAGCGCTGGAACCGTCTCGCTTCCATCAAGTGTATTCACTACGGGCATCGACAGCGGGATCTTGGCCAAGTCATTCAAGACGAACGTCTCCACCATTGAAGCTCTCAAACTCGGGCTTACACCACCCAAGACCTGAGGGAGGAGCACAAAATATTAACGAAGTCGATTCATTATCTTCTGATTGAATGTTTCGTCAGTCTAAACTGACTTTTTTACTGTTCACATTGCATTGCTTGACGTAGAATTTTCTGTCATTACCTTATTATACAAGCGATTTGAAGTTGATGAGGCCATCGAGCAGCAGTTTTGCACGATTCTGTGGTGTTCTATTGCTCCTGAACTTGAAATACAAAGAGCTTATCTCCCAAAGGAGACATGACGTCATCTTCTAATTACGAAGTAATGGCTTAACTACACGTTGATGTCGGGACTTTGAAGTGAAGCCTTCATGTGCTGACGGAAATACACTTTGCACGCTACATAATCTTCTCATTTCAAATAGCTGCCCAGCTAAATTCTTGGCTTTCGGGTCAACTTCCCTTGTTCATGAATCGGCATTCTTGTCGAGCAGTTTTCAGCTCTCGAAGCTTACAGTGTTCTAGGATTTGAGTCGGTTGAGGAGTGATCTTCTGCGACACCGTGGTTTCTGTGTTTTATCCACTGATCAACTGTGCCATGTTAGGTTCTCAACACTGGTTCTTCAAGGAAATTGATGAAGCACTGCATTGTTGGCCCCAGCAATATAGACACTGCGCGTCTTAATATCTTCGTCCCATGAATTACTCATCTGAATCATGTGCATCGTGCAAATGATTCTTTGAGTGAGACCAGAATGAATATTTCGAGTTAGTTGATTATATATAAAACCCTGCGGTTTATCTACACTTACATATCCACAAACAGGGCTTTGCGTCGATTGATCAGACTCGCACTAGAGGTACCACCTTGTCTTTTCTTGGAAGCCTAGGGCCATTTTTTTTCTGCTGTGCGTTCCTTTACGTCTTATGGGCTCCCTTCTTTGCACTGCACAAACTCAAAGTAGAAAAAAGAAAACTTAATGGCCCGTCTCCGTGCTCATGCCCCTGATTATCAAAGAATTAAAGCTTAGGCCCTCATGTTGAATTGAATCTGTACTCACTTTCAATTTAGCTTTCCAGTCTACGTGATAAAATATTTAGACATGTTTGCTCATTGTGTTGATCAGATGAAGTGCTACTGGATATGGATCTCGCGAGACTTGTGAATGAACTGTGACTGAATTGCACGAATTTCATGCCCATCTCATTCACGCCTTCAACTTTAGATGACTCGCCCTAATTGTCTATTGGATGATTTTAACAGCCATAAGGAGAACTCTATCATGCCGTTCAGCTTGATGCAAAATGCAAAATGCAAATTTCTGTCATATTTTATTCTTTTGGTAGACGGTGAGTTGCATAAGAAGATCAGTGCTGAGGAATCTGAAATAGTCGGTTCGGTGCATCTGCTTCTGCTTTCGTCCTTCTGCGGCAGGCATGCGATGAAGGATCATTCCCTTCTTTGGAATGCACAAACTCACATTACATGAACGAGAGAATTTGAGAGAGAGGAGGTCAAAGCAGCAAGAGCTCGAATTTGCGGTCATTCTGCAACTAATGATGATAACCACCGATGAAACAGCGTCCTACTTGTCAAGGTTTCTAACATGTTCAAAGGGGTCATCTAGCTTTTCTAGCTTACGTAAAGGAGCTTCCCATCGCTCTTGCCTTTGATTAATCCAATAGGGTCCACACGCTGTTAGAATACATGTATGAATTATGTTAGATGTTCCACATTAGAGAATTAATGTGGTATAGAGCAATTAATATATCTTAATTAACCCATATTGGCTTGAGCTTTTGATGAAAATAGGTTCAACTAGATATATTGATAGATTTGAATTTAGGTTCTCTCTTAGCAATCTCCCTCGGTTAAAGGTATTAGACTTTTGCTGCGCGCTCCCAACAAATGATATCAAAGTCGATGGTTGTGGTTTTGGGACAGATGAGCGTTGTGGCTAGTAATGCATGCTTGTAAGGATGAAATTGGGCCAAAAGAATACCTAAATTAAGTGGGAGTAGACCTAACATTGGAATTCACACTTAAGAGGGAGTTGTAAGAATGAAGTTGGACCAAAAGGATATTTGAATTAAGGGGAGCGGACCTGACATTAAAGTTCACATTCAAGAAGGAGATTGTAGGGAGATTGTTAGGATATATGTGTGAATTGAAGGTGTTGGAGTTCACACTTGAGGTGGAGATTGTTAAGATACATATGTGAGTTGAAGGTGGGTCCAATTGGATATATTAACGAGTTCGGATTTGAGCTCTCACTTGGCGATCTCTCCATGTTAAACTGCATTAGTTGATTTATCTACATGTTAAATTTGCAATAGTCCACTCTTGTAGCGAAGGGGTCACAAGCTGACTAAACGGAAAGGAGATGCTGCATTTCACTATTTGGTATTACAGAACAGAGTGACTGAATTTAGGAGCCAAACAACAAGAACAATACTGCATGTTAACTTCAATCAGAAACACATTCTTAGTGCCGCTACTTGTTTTTCTATTATCTTTTTCCTGTCCCATGCGAAAATATGTCAGGGTTTAAGAGGCACAAAAAGCATCTATGAAGAATAATATGTAGATAAACGGCATCTTCTGCATGAGCAAGTAGGAATTCATAAGTTTCAGCTGACGTGAAGAAACAAGCCAAATCAATTTAAATGGCTCGATTTTCTTTGGCCTCATTCGCTATGATGGTTCAAATACCGCAGTGAAGTTTTATCAATTCCTGCAGAGTTCTGTTTCAGATTAAGTAATATCAGCATAAGGGTAATTCTCAGGAAAATTTGCAAGACATGTGATTTCGTTCTCATCCTTATGGTCCCTCTGGTCATAGTAGGCTATTATACAAATATACAATCGTTATGCTCTAGGGATATGCGTGAACCAAACTATCTTGTGAACTTCACAAGGGCATAGTAGTTCCCATAAGCAGTAGCCATCTCTCCAGCTTGATGCAGTTCAGAGTCTCTTGTCCTCTCTGAGCTAACCCTATATAAAAAGATGCACTAGGCTGAAATTCATCATTCAAGCAAACATATCAAAACAAATAGCACAGAAGCTCTATCCGCCGCCACCAGTTTTCTTACCATGGCCTCTCTAGTCCTCAAGCAAGGATTTTTCGTGGCATTTGTCCTCACTTTGTCTGTCTTCCAGATGGCAAGCGCTAGTGATCCGGACATCACAACTGATTTCATAGTCCCACAGAACTTTACTCCAGATGGAAACTTCTTCACATTTACCGGCATGAGAGCTGCTGTGCCGCCGGATGCTCCTACAGCTTTCAACGTAACGAAAGCAAGCCGAGCAGAGTTCCCGGCTCTTGACGGGCAGAGTGTCTCGATGGCAGTTCTTGAGTTCTCGGCCGGCTCAGTCAACCCGCCACACACGCATCCTCGTGCATCTGAGCTCCTGTTCCTTATTCATGGATCGCTGGAGGTAGGATTTGTTGACACCACCAATAAGCTCTTCACTCAGACCCTTCAGGCCGGTGACATGTTCATATTTCCGAAAGGACTGGTTCACTTCCAGTATAATGCTAATGCAACAGATTTCGCGGTAGCCCTTTCTGCATTTGGCAGCGCAAACCCTGGAATTGTCTCTCTTCCTACGACTGTATTTGCCACCGGCATCGACAGCAGGATCTTGGCCAAGTCATTTAAGACGACAGTTCCCACCATTCACACTCTCAAGCGTGGGCTCATGCTACCCAAGGCCTAAGAGAGGAAGGCAAAAACACTAATGACTTCATTCTCTTGCTATCGAAAGTTTCATCAGATGATGTAATAAAACTAAAGCTATTTCATTTGATCAGTCTCAACTGTTTTTTGTTTTTCGCATCGGATTGATTAATGTAGAATTTTCTATGTAATCACCCCACTAAACAAGTGATTTGAAGTTTGTAAGGCCACATCAACAGTGTCTTTTGCTCTTGAACTTGATATCAAAAGACCTTAACTCCACATGGAGACATGATGTGATCTTTTAAATACAAAGTAATAGCTCAACAACACATAAACTGTCGAAAAGTGAAGAAAAGTTTCGTGTTCTTAGAGTATATATCATTTGAGATGAGGCCACACTAAAATGGCAGAAATGGACTTCACGAGCTAACCTGCCTTTTTCCCCCCAAAGAGCTGCCCAATAGTTTTCAACTCTTGAAGCCTGCAGCTTTCTGGATTCGAGCCGGCAAAGGAGTGATCTCTATTCAACACCCTGTGGAATCTGTGTCCTACCTAATATCTACCAACTTGTAGTGCTTTCGTTGGATTTGAAAATATGATTTATTTCGTGGAATCTGTATTGGTGATTCTGGTTCCAATAAATCCCAAATTATGCATCCTAATTACCATATAATCTATTTCACTGCACCAAGCTAAATCACGAGATAAAGTCCTCAAGGCTTCAATGGATGAGGAATAGATGCTTAACAGAATGAGGTGGATTAGCATCTTCTGGTGAGCTTACAAGATGATCTTAAGATTTTTACATCCCGCCCAATGTCACTACCCTTGACAGGAACTTCTTCACATACATGGGGATGAGAGCTATCTTTCCGTCAGATACACCAACAGCAATTAAAATAACAATAGTAGCCACCACGGAATTCCTGGCTCTGAACGAGCAGGGCATTTGGCTGGCGGTGCGCGAATACTCGACCAGCTTTCTCAACCCTCCGCCCAGGCATCCCTGTCTGTCTGAGATCTTGTTCCTCGTTTATGGATCCCTCAAAGTCCAATGCATCGACATGACCAACAAGCTGTTCACTCAGACGCTCCAAGCAGGTGACATGTTCATATTCCCTGAAGGGCTAGATCACTTCCAGTACAATGCTAATGAGATGGAATTTCCAATAGCCAATTTCCGCATTCGTGAGCACGACTGCAGGAACTGTGTCAGTTCCCCTGAGTGTTTTACCACCGGTATCAAGACAGGATCTTAGCAAAGTCATTCAAGATGAATGTCTCCACCATTCAAGCTCGCAAACTTGGGCTTACACCACCAAAGACCTAAGAGAGGAAAACTCTGCTGAGCAAGCTGTTTGATTTTGTTGGACCACTGTTAACAACTTCATTTGATCAGCTATTCCTTACATTTTATCAACATTTCACTACTTTCTTCATATAGCTTCTCTTATTTTTTACCGTATTGTTTTACCATAATCAAATCAAATAGACCCTATTACCGTAATCAAATCAATTAGATAAAACGTGTAAGGCTTCTTGTCATTATTTTGATTCAAGATCACAAGCATATTCTCCTGGAGTACATCAGTTTAGAAAGACTACACATCACAAATATTCACCTAATTAATTACTGGGAGCACTAATCATGAATCATTTCAGATGAGCCCATAAGTACATTGTGGCTGTGGTGATGATGAATCGTGCAGGACTACTATTCTCAAGCTAGGAAGTAGGAACTTATCATAAGCAATGCATTACGAAGAAATTTCTGATTCGCAGGACAGGAGGGCAATTGCCGATGATCGTTGAATCTTAGAATTTTTTAGGCACGTGGGTCAGTAATCCAATATTTACATCTCAATTCGAAAATATCCAGAGCAAGAAAAAAGTAAAATTGGGAGTGGAATTTCTATCTATAATTTCGTAGTGGTGGAGCAATCTGGATCGTATTTTCAGACAAATAACATGGGATCATCTTGACTATGTTAATGTTACAATTGAAGTGTCACTTGTAGTTTCATTTTATCGGATATATTGATTCGATTAATAAACCAGCAGAGAGGATTCTCAGAAACCTCCAATATGATGTATCTTGATCAACTGAAACTTAAAGTCCTGATTGACATTAATACCAATCATCATTAGAGAACCACAAACAACTGCACGACACATGCATGCCAACATCGCTGCAGAAGAAAAAAAGTTAACTATATGTGTATTTCAGTGCAATGTCTTTATATATTTAGAGTTTATGAGAAGCAAACTCTTGCCGTCGGTGAGCAAAAGCTTATGCGACATCTTGTCATCCTGAGGTCCTAAGGGTAGTAAAAAGCTAATCCGACATTTTGTCATCCTGAGCAAAAGCCGAAATTGTTCATTGGTGAAGAGAAAACCAATGAACTATTCCAGCTTACAAGATCACCTGGAAGTTTCATGGTTGAAGATAACGCATCGATAACCACGAGAAGGAAAGAGAAATGGGGGTTCAGCTATTCTTTAAGCCCATTGCGTTCTTGTAGGATGCTGACTAAGGTAAATGGGATCGACGTGCGTTGAAGGGCGAGACAATCCTCTTTTTCGACGACCGGCCGTCTTCATTTTCAAGGACTTGAACTTGAAACCCAGATAAGTCAAAACGAGAAACAGACAACAGCTTAGTAAGTTCAGGATGTGTCGCTTTTGGTCGATGATTAGCGCGTATAAGAGAGCTGTAACACGTCCTCGTTGCGAATATCTCGGCATTATGCTCGAGCAAGACATAAGGAACGCATGGAACCAAGTTGCTGTCGTTACTCTTAATTGTTTGACCATTCTGGAAATCATCGAGGGTATTGTAATCTTCAGCAAGCAACATTTAGCTCTCTCTCTCTCTCTCTCTCTCTCTCTCAATCTACCTATAAAAACAAGGCCATGTTAGAAAGCTAGGACTCAAGCCTGTATTCACACAAAGAACACTAAAGGAAGTCATTTTTTGTGAGCTTCAAGTGTCCACCATGGCCAAGTATGAGCTCGCCGTGGCATTCGTCCTTGGTTTGTCCCTTTTCGGCCTAACAACCGCCGGCGATCCCGATATTCTCACCGACTTTGTGATCCCCCCGAACTTCACCGGCCCTATCGATGGCTCCTTCTTCACGTACACCGGCATGAGGTCTCTCGTGGGGTCCAATCCCCCGACCGCATTCAACGTGACCAAAGCAACCGCAAAGGAGTTCCCTGCTCTCGATGGGCAGAGCGTCTCGTACGCGGTCCTTGAATTCTCTGCCGGCTCGGTGAACCCCCCGCACACGCACCCCCGCGGATCGGAGCTCCTGTTCCTCACACACGGGTCCCTCCAGGTCGGGCTCGTTGACACAACCAACAAGCTCTACACTCAGACCCTTCAAACCGGTGACATGTTCATATTCCCCAAGGGGCTTGTCCACTTCCAGTACAATGCTAATCAGACCGACTTCGCAGTGGCGGTCTCGGCGTTTGGGAGCGCAAGCGCAGGAACAGTGTCAATCCCCGTGACCGTGTTCGGGACCGGCATCGACGACCAGATCCTGGCCGAATCTTTCAAGACTAACGTTACCACCATTCAAGGACTGAAGAATGCCTTTCCACCCCCACCCCCCAACGCATGAGAAAGAGACAGCGAGGGAGACTGAGGGAGATCAACTCCTAATAAAACAATGTGATCTTTGTTTCTGCAATTTATATTTCAAAAGCTTGGATGTGTTAAAAAACACTGAATAAAGGAAGCTTGGTGATGTACTGATCTACTCCCATTTATTCTGTATAAGATTTGACTTTGCCTTTGCCAACACAAATAGAAGAACCCCAAGTGGTATTTTCAAAGTCAATTGATTTATATTGGCATAGATGATTTCTAAATTTGGTTCAATGCGTAATATGATCTCTAAACTTTAACTTAATGTACATTGTAGTTCTTGAACATATATTTTGTTCAATTTGGTCCATTGATTTTTTATACATGTTCAATTTAATCCCCAAACTATATAAAATAACCATTTTGAATTAATGAAAGGACAACATTGAACATTTTTCTATAGTTCAATAATTAAGTTGAGTATATATCAAAAGTCTAAAAAACACATTAAACAAACTAAAAGTTAAAAATCACATTACATACTAGGCTATAGTTCATGCATTACGTTGAACAAATTAAAAGTTCAGCGATCACATTGTACATTAAACCAAAGTTCAGGAATCATTTGTGTCATTTTCTCAAATGAAATTTCTTTGCATCTTATTTCCCCTTCTTACGGGAATATTTTATTATTTTTATTTTTATTTTTTGGATTGGCTTCTCAAGGAAATGATTCATTAATGGCAACTAAGGTTTCGTTTATTTAACAGAAATTGAATGATTTAAAAAATATTTTTCTAAATATAATCGCGTATACTGCTTAAAATATTTAATCAATGAAAAATATTTTCTCATCGACAACAATATAGGTCTAGACATTTTTGTAGATAGAGAATATTTTTCATTCGTTCAGTTTTTTAAATAATACAAACAATCACTTCTTGGAAAATAATTTCTAAATCATTCATTTTCAGTAAAACAAATGGACCTTAAAGTCACAATTAGTTTCTCAACTATTAAACTAATAAGATCCCTTGTGTCACAGGCTGATGCTCAAACTCGTGAACTGTGTAGCAACTTGGGCTTCCTCTAGTTCATTGGGATACCTAAGCAAAGCCTTTTTTTCCAAGGATTGGTTGCTTGCTCAATAGCCCACTCAAATCGCAAAGAGAGAAAAGTGTTAAAAAGAGAAGCTCTAAGAGAAAATGAATTTCTATAACTCAAATATTAGGTGATACAAATGAAGGGGAGAGCACTCTGTTTATATATGAGGCCTCCTTCCAATTATTACCATTGATCGCCCATTGATCAAAGTGGTGGAGATCTACTATTCCCAATTACCATCTATACTATTAAATACAAGAAATATCTTGAATGCAAATATACATTTCCCATACTGTTTTTAGAAGTATTCTAAAATCCTCATGAAAACCCTTGAGCCCAACACACTTGAAGTCTTGTCGATTATCCAGGCTATCTCTTTGATCGATTGGGTTGCAAAATCTCCAATAAGTGACATTCTACCCACCCATTTGAGCGACATACTCAGCAATCTCAACTTGAAGTCCTTCACTTGTCCAATCGCATTCTTCCCTTGAATCGTCGATTCCCTTGAACATTGGCAATTCTTCTTTCTTCAATGTTGCTTGGTCTTCACCTTCTTGAATTGTCGGCTTCATGGTTCTTGAATTCGATCTCTTTTCACAAGCAACTCCTTCTTTGTTTTGATCATTTTCATGTTGTTCGGCAAGTTCTCCACTTCCGAAAAAAGTACATGGATCGGCATCTCATTTTGAGTCAGCATAGGTTGCCCCAACTCCAACTTCGGTCCCTCCAAAGGTTGTGGCTTTACTTTCAACTCAACTACGAGTTCCTCAACTCTCAGCCTTTCGTCCACGAGTCATATCATGGAGATGTTCTTGGTCTCCATCAACCAAAAGATCATCGGTACCCCTGATGAGTATTTTGGGACATTGATAACGATTGATTTGGTTCTCATATCAATTATGACATTTGCGCTATCAAAAAATTCCAATCCTAAAATAAGATCATATTCATCAAGCGAAATTACCTCAATAGGGAATTTGTTCTTCTAATCACTTGTGTGTAGTTCCACATTCCCAACAATGCCAAGAGCTAGTACATCATCTGAGTTGACTGCCTTGATCCAATGTCCCATTGGTTCCATGCGAAGTGTCAAATTCTTTGCTGCTTCGCTTGATTAGAACCTATTTGATGCACCTTTGTCCACTAAGGCATAGAGTTCTATGTTATTAACATTGACTTCCACAAATGGCAAACTTGTACTTTGAGGCTTCTCAGGCATAGATTGGTCTTTACAAAATTGAGAATCTTTATAGTTCCGAGTCGCACTTCTCTCATCTCTTGCTTTACTTTTTCCTTTTCCTTTACAGCAAGCAATGTCATGATACGATTGGTACTAACGTGGATAAGCGTGGCCTTTGCTAGAGGCTACGAGAGCTTGTCGGCCCTCACATGTAGCCAACGAGGGTTCACTGCCCGCAATGAAAAATAAATAAAAGTAATAAAAAAATCATTAAAAAATATTTAAAAAATTTAGAATTTGTCCACGTAAGTGCCGGTCGTGCCAAGTGGGATAGCTAGTTCTATGCCGGCAATTTCTTATCTAAATTGGTTAGATGGACTCAATTGGTATTAATGCAAAAAGGTTTACAACTAAATTGATCCAATTAAAATGTTTATAATGATATTGGTATCAATGCAATGTATATATATATAACTTTTTTTTTATCTTTCCCCGAAAGATATGACTCATCGTCAACCATAATAAGGAAAGAGAAATGGGTATTCAGCTATTTATTAAGTCCACTGCGTTCTTGTAAATGATACTAAGGTAAATGTTGAATGGCAAGGTAATCCTCTTTTTCGACGACCGGCTGTCTTCATTTTCAAGGACTCATTGCCCTTGAAACCCAGGAAAGTTAAAACGAGAAACAGGTAAAAAAGCTTAATAAGTTCAAGACACGTTGGCTGTATAAGCTCTTGCTGTCCACCACCAGCTCGTATGACAGAGCTGTGACGAGTGCTCGATGCGAATATCTCGGCATCATGCCGGAGCAAGACATAAAGAACGCATGGAACCAAGTTGCTGTCGTTACTTCTCAATCGTTTGACCGTGTCTAGAAAACATCGAGGGCATTGTAATCTTCAGCAAGCAACATTTACCTCTCTTCCCTCTCGAAATCTTCCTATAAAAACAAGGCCATGATGGAAAGCTAGAACTCAAGCCTGTCTTCACGCAAAGAACGCAAAAAGGAAGTCAAATTTTTATGAGCTTCAGAGTGTCCATCATGGCCAAGTATGAGCTCGCCGTGGCATTAGTCCTTGGTTTGTCCCTTCTCGGCCTAATGACTGCCGGCGATCCCAACATTCTCACCCTGTGGAATCTGTGTCCCACCTAATATCTACCAACTTGTAGTGCTTTCGTTGGGTTTGAAAATCTGATTTATTTCGTGGAACCTGTTAGTAAGTGTATTGGTGATTCTGGTTCCAATAAATCCCAAATTATGCACCCTACTTACCATATAATCTATTTCACCGCACCAAGCTAAATCACGAGATGAAGTCCTCAAGGCTTCAATGGATGAGGAATAGATGCTTGGCAAAATGAGGTGGATTAGCATCTTCTTGTGAGCTTACAAGATGATCTTAAGATTTGTACATCCCGCCCAATGTCACTACCCTTGACAGGAACTTCTTCACATACATGGGCATGAGAGCTATCTTTCCGTTAGATCCACCAACAGCAATTAAAATAACAATAGTGGCCGCCATGGAATTCCTGGCTCTGAACGAGCAGAGCATTTGGCTGGCAGTGCTCGAATACTCGACCAGCTTTGTCAACCCTCCGCCCAGGCATCCCTGTCTGTCTGAGATCTTGTTCCTCGTTTATGGATCCCTCAAAGTCCAATGCATCGACATGACCACCAAGCTGTTCACTCAGACGCTCCAAGCAGGTGACATGTTCATATTCCCTGAAGGGCTAGATCACTTCCAGTACAATGCTAATGAGATGGAATTTGCAAAAGCCAATTTCCGCATTCATGAGCACGACTGCAGGAACTGTGTCAGTTCCCGAGTGTTTTACCACCGGTATCAAGACAGGATCTTAGCGAAGTCATTCAAGATGAATGTCTCCACCATTCAAGCTCGCAAACTTGGGCTTACACCACCAAAGACCTAAGAGAGGAAGACTCTGCTGAGCAAGCTGTTTGATTTTGTTGGACCACTGTTAACAACTTCATTTAATCAGCTATTCCTTACATTTTATCAACATTTCACTACTTTCTTCATATAGCTTCTCTTATTTTTTACCGTATTGTTTTACCATAATCGAATCAAATAGACCCTATTACCGTAATCAAATCAATTACATAAAACGTGTGAGGCTTCTTGTCATTATTTTGATTCAAGATCACAAGCATACTCTCCTGGAGTACATCAGTTTAGAAAGACTGCACATCACAAATGTTCACCTTATTAATTACTGGGAGCACTAATCATGAATCATTTCAGATGAGCCCATAAGTACATTGTGGCTGTGGTGATGATGAATCGTGCAGGACTACTATTCTCAAGCTAGGAAGTAGGAACTTATCATAAGCAATGCATTACGAAGAAATTTCTGATTCGCAGGACAGGAGGGCAATTGCAGATAATCGTTGAATCTTAGAATTTTTAGGCACGTGGATCAGTAATCAAATATTTACATCTCAATTCGAAAATATCCAGAGCAAGAAAAAAGTAAAATTGGGAGTGGAATTTCTCTCTATAATTTCGTAGTGGTGGAGCAATCTGGATCGTATTTTCAGACAAACAACATGGGATCATCTTGACTATGTTAATGTTACAATTGAAGTGTCACATGTAGTTTCATTCCATCGGAGATATCAATTCGATTGATAAACCAGCTGAGAGGATTCTCAGAAACCTCCAATATGATGCATCTTGATCAACTGAAATTTAAAGTCCTGATTGACATTAATACCGATCATCATTAGAGAACCACAAAAAACTGCACGACACATGCATGCCGAGGTCACCGCAGAAGAAAAAAGTTAACTATATGTGTATTTCAGTGCAATGTCTTTAAATATTTAGAGTTTATGAGAAGCGAACTCTTGCCGGCGGTGAGCAAAAGCTGACATTTTGTCATCTTGAGCAAAAGCCGAAATTGTTCATTGGTGAAGAGAAAACCAATGAACTATTCCAGCTTACAAGATCACCTAGAAGTTTCATGGTTGAAGATAACGCATCGATAACCACAAGAAGGAAAGAGAAATGGGGATTCAGCTATTCTTTAAGCCCATTGCGTTGTTGTGGAATGCTGACTAAGGTAAATGGGATCAATGTGCGTTGAAGGGCGAGATGATCCGCTTTTTCGACGATCGGCCATCTTCATTTTCAAGGACTTGAACTTGAATCCCAGATAAGTCAAAACGAGAAACAGACAACAGCTTAATAAGTTCAGGATGTGTCAGCTTTTGGTCGACGATTAGTGCGTATAACAGAGCTGTAACACGACCTCGTTGTGAATATCTTGGCATTATGCTCGAGCAAGACATAAGGAACGCATGGAACCAAGTTGCTGTTGTTACTCTTAATTATTTGACCATGTCTGGAAATCATTGAGGGCATTGTAATCTTCAGCAAGCAACATTTAGCTCTCTCTCGAAATCTTCCTATAAAAACAAGGCCATGTTAGAAAGCTAGAACTCAAACCTGTATTCACACAAAGAACACTAAAGGAAGTCATTTTTTGTGAGCTTCAAGTGTCCACCATGGCCAAGTATGAGCTCGCCGTGGCGTTTGTCCTTGGTTTGTCTCTTTTCGGCCTAACAACCGCCGGCGATCCCGACATTCTCACCGACTTTGTGATCCCCCCGAACTTCACCGGCCCTATCGATGGCTCCTTCTTCACGTACACCGGCATGAGGTCTCTCGTGGGGTCCAATCCCCCGACCGCATTCAACGTGACCAAAGCAACCGCAAAGGAGTTCCCTGCTCTTGACGGGCAGAGCGTCTCGTACGCGGTCCTTGAATTCCCTGCCGGCTCGGTGAACCCCCCGCACACGCACCCCCGCGGATCGGAGCTCCTGTTCCTCACACACGGGTCCCTCCAGGTCGGGCTCGTTGACACAACCAACAAGCTCTACACTCAGACCCTTCAAACCGGTGACATGTTCATATTCCCCAAGGGGCTTGTCCACTTCCAGTACAATGCTAATCAGACCGACTTCGCAGTGGCGGTCTCGGCGTTTGGGAGCGCAAGCGCAGGAACAGTGTCAATCCCTGTGACCGTGTTCGGGACCGGCATCGATGACCAGATCCTGGCCGAATCTTTCAAGACTAACGTTACCACCATTCAAGGACTGAAGAATGCCTTTCCACCCCCACCCCCCAACGCATGAGAAAGAGACAGCGAGGGAGACTGAGGGAGATCAACTCCTAATAAAACAATGTGATCTTTGTTTCTGCAATTTATATTTCAAAAGCGTGGATGTGTTGAAAAACACTGAATAAAGGAAGCTTGGTGATGTACTGATCTACTCCCATTTATTCTGTATAAGATTTGACTTTGCCTTTGCCAACACAAATAGAAGAACCCCAAGTGGTATTTTCAAAGTCAATTGATTTATATTGGCATAGATGATTTCTAAATTTGATTCAATGCGTAATATGATCTCTAAACTTTAACCTAATGTACATTGTAGTTTTTGAACATATATTTTGTTCAATTTGGTCCATGGATTTTTTATACATGTTCAATTTAATCCCCAAACTATATAAAATAAGTAATTTGAATCAATAGAAAGACAACATTGAACATTTTCTTATAGTTCGAAGACTAAGTTAAGCATATATTAAAAGTCCAAAAGACACATTAAACAAACTAAAATTTGAAAATCATATTAAACATTGGGTTACAGTTCATGCTCTACATTGAACAAATTAAAAGTTCAACGATCATATTGTACATTAGGTCAAAGTTCATGTATCATTTGTATCATTTTTCCAAAAGAGATTTCTCTGCATCTTATTTCCCCTTCTTAAAGGAATATTTTATTATTTTTATTTTTATTTTTTGGGTTGGCTTCTCAAGGAAATGCTTCATTAATGTCAATTAATGTTTCATTTATTTAGCGAAAATTGAATGATTTAAAAAATATTTTCTTAAATATAATCACTTATATCACTTAAAATATTTAATCAATTAAAAATATTTTATCATCAACAACGATATAGGTCTAGACATTTTTGCAAACAGAGAAAATATATTTCATTCGTTCAATTTTTTAAATAATACAAACGATCACTTTTTGGAAAATATTTTTCAAATCATTCATTTTCAGTAAAACAGATGGATCTTAATGTCACAATTAGTTTCTCAACTATTAAACTAATAAGATCCCTTATGTCACAAGTCGATGCTCAAAGTCGCGAATTGTGCGGCGACTTGGGCTTCCTTTAATTCTTTGGGATGCCTAAGCAAAGCCTCTCTTTTTTCCCTAGGATAGGTTGCTCGCTCAGTAGCCCACTCAAATCATAAAAAGAGAAAAGTGTTAAAAGAGAGAAGCTCTAAGAGAAAATGAATTTCTATAACTCAAATATTAGATGGTACAAATGAGGGGGAAAGCATTCTATCTATAAATGAGGCCTTACAATTTTTATCGTTGATCGCAAATTGATCAAAGGGGTGGAGATGTACTCTTCCCAATTACCATCTATCCTATTAAATACAAGTAATATCTTGAATACAAATATACATTTTCCATACTATTCTTAGGAGTATTCTAAAATTCCCATGAAAACCCTTAGCCCAACGCACTTGAAGTCTTGTCGATTATCCAGGCTATCTCTTTGATCAATCGAGTTGCAAAATCTCCAGTTAGTGACATTCTACCCACCCATTTGAACTACATACTCAGCAATCTCAACTTGAAGTCCTTCCTTTTTCCAATCGCATTCTTCCCTTGAATTGTTGATTCCCTTGAACATTGGTGATTCTTCCGTCTTTGATGTTGCTTGGTCTTCACCTTCTTCAATTGTCGGCTACATGGTTCTTGAATTCGATCTCTTTCCACAAGCAACTCCTTCTTCGGTTCGATCATTTTCATGTTGTTCGGCAAGTTCTCCACTTCCAAAAAAATACATGGATTGGCATCTCATCTTGAGTCGGCATAGGTTGCCCTAACTCCAACTTCGGTCCCTCCAAAGGTTGTGGCTTTACTTTCAACTCAACTACGAGTTCCTCAACCCTTGGCCTCTCGTCCACAAGTTGAATCATGGAGATGCTCTTGGTCTCCATCAACCAAAAGATCATCGGTACCACTAATGAGTATTTTAGGTCATTGATAACAATTGATTTGGTTCTCATATCAATTATGACATTTGCGCTATCAAAAAATTCCAATCCCAAAATAAGATCATATTTATCAAGCGAAATTATCTCAATAGGGAATTTGCTCTTCCAATCACTAGCGTGTAGTTCCACGTTTTCAGCAATGCCAATAGCTAGTATATCATCTGAGTTGACTGCCTTGATCCAATGTCCCATTGGTTCCACTCGAAGTGTCAAATTCTTTGCTGCTTTGCTCAATTAGAACCTATTTAATGCACCCGTGTCCACTAAGGCATAGAGTTCTATGTTATTAACATTGACACACTAAGGCATAGAGTTCTATGTTATTAACATTGACTTCCACAAATGGCAAGCTTGTACTTGGAGGCTTCATAGGCATAGATTGGGTCTTTACGGAATTGAGAATTTTTATGGTTTTGAGCCACACTTCTCTCATTTCTTGCTTTACTTTTCCTTTTCCTTTATGGCAAGTAATGTTATAGCACAATCGGTGCTGACGTAAATAAGGGTGGGCCTTGCTAGAGGCTATAAGGGCTTGTCAGCCCTCACACATTGCCAACGAGGGCTCGCTGGCCGCAATGTAAAGTAAATAAAAGTAATCATAAAATCATAAAAAAAATATTAAAAAATTTTAGAATTTGTCCACGTAAGTACCGATCGTGCCAATTGGGACAACCAGCTCTAAGCCAACAACTTCTGATCTAAATTGATCGGATGGACTCAATTGGTATTAATACAAAAGAGTTTATAACTAAATCGGTCCAATTAAAATGTTTAGAACTAAATTGATATTAATGTAATATATTTATGAATTTTTTTGTACTTTTCCCGAAAGATATGACTCATCGTCAACCATGATAAGGAAAGAGAAATGGGTATTCAGCTATTTATTAAGTCCACTGCGTTCTTGTAAATGATACTAAGGTAAATGTTGAATGGCAAGGTAGTCCTCTTTTTCGACGACCGGCTGAAGGACTTATTACACATGAAACCCAGGAAAGTTAAAACGAGAAACAGGTAAAAAAGCTTAATAAGTTCAAGACACGTCGGCTGTATAAGCTCTTGCTGTCCACCACCAGCTCTTATGACAGAGCTGTGACGAGTGCTCGATGCGAATATCTCGGCATCATGCCGGAGCAAGACATAAAGAACGCATGGAGCCAAGTTGCTGTCGTTAACTTCTCAATCGTTTGACTATGTCTAGAAAACATCGAGGGCATTGTAATCTTCAGCAAGCAACGTTTACCTCTCTCGCCTCTCAAAAATCTTCCTATATAAACAAGGCCATGTTGGAAAGCTGGAAGTCAAGCCTGTCTTCACACAAAGAACGCAAAAAGGAAGTCAAATTTTTATGAGCTTCAGAGTGTCCATCATGGCCAAGTATGAGCTCGCCGTGGCTTTAGTCCTTGGTCTGTCCCTTTTCGGCCTAACGACATGCCAGCGACCCCGACATTCTCACCGACTTTGTGGTCCCCCCGAGCGTCAATGGCTCTAACCTTGATGGCACCTTCTTCACGTATGCCGGCATGAGGTCTCTCAAGGGGTCCTTTCCCCCGACCACATTCAACGTGACCAAAGCAACCGCGAAGAAGTTCCCTGCTCTCGACGGGCAGAGCGTCTTGTACGTGGTCCTCGAGTTCCCGGCAGGCTCGGTGAACCCCCCTGCACCCGCACCCCCGCGGGTCGGAGCTCCTGTTCCTCATGTACGGGTCCCTCCAGGTCGGGTTCGTAGACACGACCAACAAGCTCTACACTCAGACCCTCCAGACCGGCGACATGTTCATATTCCCCAAGGGGCTCGTCCACTTCCAGTACAATGCTAACCAGACCAACTTCGCGGTGGCGGTCTCGGCATTCGGGAGCGCGAGTGCTGGGATGGTGTCGGTCTCTGTGACCGTGTTCAAGGCCGGCATCGATGACAGGATCCTGGCTGAATCTTTCAAGACTAATGTTACCACCATCCAAGCATTGAAGGCTGTCCTTGCACTCCCACCCCCCTAAGCATGAGAAAGAGAGAGCAAGGGAGACTGAGCGAGGTCAACTCCTGATAAAACAATGTGATCTTTGATCCTGCATTTTATATTTCAAAAGTGTGGAAGTGTTGAAAAGCATTGAATAATGCAAGCTTGGTGATGTACTGATCTTACTCCCATGTATCTTGTATAAGATTTGCCAACACAAATGTATGATTCCCCAGTGGTATATTCAAAAGTGAAATTGACTCACTTTCTTTTCTTTTCCCCTCTCAAGCTCAAGCACATACACTTTCTTTTTCTCTGCATCTTATTTTCCCTTCACAAGGGAATGCTTCATCAATATCAACTAAAGTCACCATTAGTTTTTCAACTGATTAAATTGACAAGATCCCTTGTCTCAATGAAAGGTCCACGCAAATATTTTCAGACCACCACATCCACTGGGGGTGCCGAAAGAGAGGGGGCGGGGGGCAGAAGGCCCAAAGAACACTTAAAAAGGGACTAAACCGGCCCGATTTTTCGAGCCCGAGTATGACTAGGCTAGTCTCTGGCCGGATAAAATTTCCATTCGGGTTGGTTCGGGTTTTTTCACCCCCGAAAACATATTAAGAATAATAATATCTAATATTAGCAGATAAAGTAAAGTTGAACATTTGATAATAAGTCATTCATTGTTATAAACCTCAATCAAGTCATAAGAATATGGAATTAACCATCGGAATTTCAAACTTCAAATGGGCCACAAAAGTTATTTCATGTTAAAGTTGAGACGAATTTTAAGTAAATTTACTTTTATTTTTCGAGGACTGCATGACGGCTCATATTTTCACAAAAAGAAAAGAAAAGTATGGCCACCAAATTGGGTAATTTCGATTTGGGCCTTTTTATTTTGGGCCGGGCCTACAGACTGAGCCCAAAAAGCCAAGCCCGATTGTTCGAACCGTACCAAAAAGGTCCCCTTAGGCTCGACTCGCTGGCTCCGCTAGAGAGAAACCCTAGCGTCCCTCATATTTATAGACACCTCTCCCCAGCAGAGCGCATTCTTCGTCGCAGTTGCCGAGTGCTCGAACGACCCCATTCCATCTTCATCTCTTCTCCAACAGGTAAGCATAGTCTATAGGAATCTTAATCATGGGTCTTTGGCTATTCTACTGCAATTTGTGGTGATAAAACCTGATTTGGGATGGTGGGTTTGGGGTCTATAGGAATCGTAATCTTGTGGTTCTTTGGCTATTCCACTGCGATTTGCGGCGATAAAACCTGATTTGGGATGGTGGGTTTGGGGTTTCTGTTCTTTTCTGCTGGTTTCTGATGTTAAAAATCACTGACCTCGATTGTGCTTTGAAGTTCGATTTGTCTGTAGCCGTGTAGCCGTCGTTTGTAGTGTTTTTACTTGTAAAGCTACTGTTGTTCGAGTAGCTTTTATGGGATTGGAGGGCTATGAGTTCGGCGAGAGTTATTCGTGTTAAAAGAATGTTCTTTTAGTTCAGCCTGGCCTTGGTATTGGATCTTGTTTGGGCGAAGTTGCATAGGGGAATGCAATTTCTGTTATAAATATTTGATTGTGGCATTCTCCTGATCGCGATGGAGTCCCATTTTTTATTCCCCTAAGGGGCTAATATTGTACCTGCTGTAGAAATTTGATGAGCTTTGTAATCTGATAAGTAATTGCAAATGAGACATGGTGACGGCTGTTCTGTTCTTGTGGCGTTTGCTTGTTTATTTTTTGTGGGTGTTAAGTGGTTTCGCCCATTGTGAACCTTGAATGTGGAAGCGAGGCATGTTTTTAGATTTGATTGGATATGATTTCATTATTGGGGTTTCTCTAATGTTATGTAGGAAAAGGTAAGACATCATGGGTCGTGTCCGCACCAAGACTGTGAAGAAGTCCTCTCGCCAGGTTATCGAGAGGTACTACTCTCGCATGACCCTGGACTTCCACACGAACAAGAAGATTCTGGAGGAAGTCGCCATCATCCCGTCGAAGAGGCTCCGGAACAAGATCGCTGGGTTCTCCACCCACTTGATGAAGCGCATTCAGAAGGGACCCGTCCGCGGGATCTCATTGAAGCTGCAGGAGGAGGAGCGCGAGCGCCGCATGGACTTTGTGCCCGACGAGTCGGCCATCAAGACTAACGAGATCAAGGTTGACAAGGAGACCCTCGACATGCTTGCTTCTCTTGGCATGTCTGACATTCCTGGGCTCGTGGAGGTCGAGCCGCAGGTTATGATGCCTGCCCAGGCTTTCGGCCGCGGTGGACCAAGGAGGTACTAATTGAGGGCATGCAATTGTTGTGAGGAGAATGGAGAGGTTTTTGTGGTCTGATTTTTCTTTCAATAGTGGGTTAGTATTTGTTAAGGACTATGTTGAATTAAACTAGTCAGCTGGGTGTGTTGAAGATCGACTTTTAAGGATATGATATTTTGACTTTCGAGCTGCAATACAATTTCCTTTGGCATTCACCAAGCCCATATGTTGCTACGACTCTCTGCATGCTGAAGATTTTGTTATTCTGTTTTGTGGAAATATGTAAACCTTATCCCTTAAGGTTTAGCTAGAGCAAGTGTATTTGCTCTTACATACCTTCTCCCTGCAACCTTCTAATTGCTACGGCAGAGGAGCTCATTTGGATTCCAAACATCTCTTTCCTTTATTTTTGTGGGGGTAAGACTGCCAACAAGGCAATTCTTTACACTGCAATGTAAATCACTTCTGTGGTCAGCCTTCACCAAAGGAACGCATGGAAGGAATCAAGAGAAAGGTAAAGGAATGTGAAGGTATATGGTAGACAATGCATGAAGGAGTGGACTTGACAGGTGAATGGTTTAAGTCTGAGGTTGTATATGGAATGTCTTTTGTATATGGTAGACGATGCATGAAGGAGTGGACTTGACAGGTGAATGGTTTAAGTTTGAGGTTGTATATGGAATGTCTTTTGTAGTTGCGGATCTTAAAGGTTTCACTCAGTCAAATTGAAGCTATGAAGTGGCAAAATCGGCGCCTAAGTATTGCGGTTTGGTTCTTTGGTAAGTACTTTTACGCCATCGCTTTCTCAAGTGTAGAGTGATCTAAGAAAGTATGAAACCTCACGTGTTTTTGGTGAAAGAGGTCATGGTATGCAATGTCGATATGGATCGGGGAAATCAGGTGCCTGTGACAATGTTATTCAACCAGTTGAAGGTGTCATTTGTGGGAAGTTGAACCCTGGAGGGATGCAAGTTCTTCTTATCATGGGAAGTCCCAAAAGATTATTGGCTTCTCTTCTAATCATAGAAGAGGAAGCAACATTTGAAGAAAGCGGTGAAGGAAGAAGCTTGCTTTTTTCACACAACGGAGATGGAAATTATAGGGCTAACTGTCTGGCTGTTGGGAGTAAAATCAAGGAATGGAGATGGTTCTGTACATGATGAAAAATGGCGTCGTGGACGAGCTCCCAACTTCCCATGTGGTGCAATGTTGCAAACTATTCTGCTAATGGCAGTATCAACGAAAGTATCCAGAGCGATCTTAACTTGATGCACGAAGATTAAGTATATTGTGAGATATCCAAAAGCGGCCTCTCTGGCTCCGTAGCTGCGCTCATGTGTTACCGGCATTTCATATGCCGAACGATTCATGCATATATGTCCATAGAAAGCAATTCACTAGTTTGTAATAAAAATTAGCTTTAAGCACATATGACACGGATGTACTGAATCTATTGATTTGGAGTAAATATGATATGAATATACTAGTTCAAGAGTTCTTGTGATACAAAAATTAATTTGGTGAAAATGTTGGTGGTATCAACCCTTTTTGAAATGTAATCTATTTGTACAAAAATTGCGCTACATTAGAAATAGCCAAAATACATTAGAGTCCAAATACAGTAAAAGTCACTTCCGTAAAGGACAATATTTATGGCGCCATACATCTGGATACTTCATACTCACTGATTCCTTTAAGCATTTTCATGTGGTATTCATATACATACGTTTTATGATTCTTTCACGTTTTGGTAAAAAAGAAATTTACTGAGCATGCTTATCAAATAAGTATCGACTCGATACTATCGACCAACTTAAAAAATCCAAGAACGGACTGAGATTTTAGCATGCACAACGTTTTATCATGTTCGGGACAAATCGAAACCACAATTTTGCCACGACCGGAGCAGTTATCTTAACCCACATTTGACGAAGTTCCTGATGACTCCAAACAGGAGAAAAATAAAAGAAATATCCTACCATTGCATCCCGAAATAATCCCCTGTATCAACTTCCTGCGATTGTATCCTAAGCTTGACTTAGCTGAATAGGGATAATGGGAAGCTATGTCATAAGGCCGAAAATGCATAAAGATAAAAGACAGGTTGATTTGGAGTCTGCCATCACGCAAACCCAAAAACCAATCACTCAAATCACTTCCGGCCATTCAATGAAATTTGTCAAGGACGCATGTAGAAACTTCATTTAATAAACAGGAGAAAAGTTCGTACTTTCACTGTCCAAATTACCATCACATGATTTGGACCAACGAATTTTCCGAAATTTGAAAGTTTCGGAGCAGTGTTCTATTGTGTTCTTGTGGACAAGAAGACTGGAATAATCACCGCTATCAGCCGGTCAGACCTAAATGCTGCAACAGGCAAAGAACAGTGGCTAATTAAGGTAGTGACCGGAAAGCTATTTTGACACGCGGATTAAAATTCCATTCACCAAACAATCTTTCGAGACACAGTTTAGGCGAAAGAAGTCGATAGAACAACAATGAACCCAGGAAAAGCGGATGGCTTTTTTAGGGCCATTCCCCTCCACCATGATTGTGACTTTAAAAGCATCGACACAGCATTACAAACTATATATTGCATGTGACGAAAGCCCACATGCACCCTTGATTTCTATGTCATATCCAAAGCTAGAAATAGGTGCCTTCAGGAGGCTGGACGAGCTTCCTGTTGTGGGGGGCTGCCATTTCCTTCTTCAGCTGAGTCAGTATGTCCTCCATGGTGTACTCCCTCTGCCAGTTTGCAAGCAACGCAAATTTCTTCGGCTCGACCTGCAGAGAGCAGTAGTCGTTAGGTCTTTCTATGTCAATGTCCAAATGTCATCAAACCTCATATTGTGTGACACCTAGACTTTTACGCAGAATACGAGAGTTTCAAGGATCACAGAAATGGCATAACATTTAGTGGACTTTGGGAGTAAGAAATGCAAAAGCCAATCCTTTTCTTGAACAGGAACAAGTGATGGCTATATGAAGTCATGAACATGCTTCACTGATAGCATGAAGTCATGATCATGCACTATAGAAGCCACTACATTCCACAAGCATAGGAGCATGGGATCAATTACCACTCCAGTTTCATGGTTAACACATGTCATGTTGATGCGTGAATGAAAACGAACACTGGGTGGCTTTTCTGGGTAATCTTTGTCGCAGAACAGCTTCAACTGGTAGATCCGACCTTCATGTACAGTCTAGAAAAAAGAGCAAAATCTGCAAACAGTAAGCAATCTACACCACACAGTGGTTAACATGAACAGACACAAATACAGTACTTTCACCGATGATGTCAAAAAGCAGTCCAAAAAATATACTCTTACAGCCAACATGGAACAAGAATTCAGCCTACATCTCATATTGTGTCAGGCAAATATGACCTCTGATCGGACAGATGAGAACTTCAAATTTCTTTATAAAGTGAACTGGGATGGTGATCAATGTTAATATTTTGTGTTTCATTTACTATATTCCATGCTGTAAGCAACTATTGCCCTAGATAAGCATGGAAAACATTTCCAGTCGGTAAAAGCATATGCTGACCACAAGCATCATTTATCTATAAGTTGCCATCGGTAATTAAAAGTGCAGCAGTAACACAATGGGAACTGGTGTAGCTTTAAAATAACAATTAAAGTTTCTGAGATTGTAGTATCACGACCCTAATCAATACAATCTAATTCATCCTTTCAAAAGCCGAAGCATTTTCATCTAAGAAACCAAATCTCAATACACAATACATTGAGAATTGCAACTCATATTCACAAATAAGAATGTTTAAGTACAAGTACTCTTTTCACAGATTGCAAAACGTAATAGATTATTTATCACAGAAAACCGCACATTGTGAGGACCAATGATGGTGCCAGTCCAAGATCGCATGTAAATGTCATCTCCATCATCCATCCCATAGCTAACAGTGCCATCTCCAATTCCTTTTTCTCCACGCTCAAGTTCCTCCAATAATCTGAAATTTCGAGGAACTAAAGAAGACAGAAAAAGTTAGATGTTGTGAAAATTTTGCAAAGTTCGACATGTAAACAAACACCAAGCCACCATACAGGCAATCAAGAGGTTCCCAATCCAAGCATACAAGCTTCATCAGATACAAACATACATGCGTGCTAAAGGGAAAATGGTAATGAAGCAATCATTCCCACACAATCAACAGAATCTTCATGTTTTTGTCATATTTGTCTAAGGATATTTACGAATAAAGCTCCTTAAATACTTTGGTTGATTAAGCAAAAGTGATAGCATTTTTTTTTTTTTTTTTTTATGAATTTCAGTTCAAGCATGTATTATGTAATGAGATAGATACTCAAAATTGCCAGACTTTACTGACGCACATGCTCTAATATTTTGCTACACCATCCAAACGAATGCCTTTGATGACTTAACCATAAAAGAGTTCCCAAGCCTATGCGAAAATAAAAATATTGTACAGTGGACAAGCAAGATTTCCCACAAGACAGGATCCGATGAATCATTACCTCACTCATCAATTCAGGATCTAATCTCAAACATTCCCCTAAATTTGATAGTCCAAATAATAAGAGTATGGTGCCACCATTTCCTACGAAGATATAGGCTGCTTTTCTAGATGAGCAATAACAGTTGCTACGAAGAAAACACAACAAATGAAATATTTGCGTACCGCCAACTTAGACAAACAGACCTTCAGCTCAATTGCAATTGTAACAACCAACTGACCAAAGCTATTGAGGTCTAGTCACATCTAATATATGATTCGCCCTTGTATCAAGCGAGTGCAGGAGCTCGAAAGGAAACTGATTTTGTAGAGGCACAACACAATAGGAAAATGAAACAATGTGCATGAGGCATCAAAACAGTTTTCCCTAAACCATCTGTATCGATCTATGCATTCGCAAGTACTTCCCCAGTAAATCAAATCCTGGAACATCATTTCAAAATCTTGTGCAAGCCACCAAAAACCTCATACTAATCCAAAAAATCCAGCGCATGAACACAGAAGCATTTTCCATTACACATCATTTACATAAATCCGAAAGCCTAACAAGGAAGACTTAGCTCAGCATGACAGTCAAGTAAAAAAGGCATACATACAAAGATCGTGATCATCCTGCAAAGCATACATGCGGTAAGCATTCGAATTCGTCACCAAACAAACACTAACACACAAAAGGCCAGCCTATATCATCCAAAGCGCAGAATATCGCAGGCACTCCCCCTAAACACAACATCGCACCTAACTCAAGAGAGCAACATCACCATTTCTTCGCCGAAGAGACGAAACCGCCATCGTCAAAGCCAAAAACAGACCTACGAACCACACCGGAACACGCTAACACGGCCCGCTCATCAATCCGCAGAAATCTCCGGATCGATGAAGCGCAAACGGAACCGAGCGAAAGCACATCCACGAAAGACACGACACTGAGAAGGCCGAAACTAGGTCGAATAACGACGTCGGGAAGGGTTTTTGAGAACTCACCGACGACTCCCGATCCTCCCGAGCCGAGCGTCATGGATGAGCGAGCCGAGCGAATCGGAGTACCCGCGGCGAGAGCTACCGGAGATCCGATCGGAGGAGAGAGAAGGGAGGGGAAGAGAGAGAGAAGGATTGTTGCAGAGACGCACGAGAGAGACGAGAGATAGAGTCGAGAGGAGAATCTAGGGAAAGGAAACCAAAGCGAAGACGACGATGGCTTATAAAAAGCTTTAAAAATGATGGAGAAAAGAGGAATAATAAAAAGCACGGGCGAAAAATGAAAATGGTGGGGGCAATGAGCATTTTCTTCATTTTTTCTGGAGCGGCGATAAAATAAGGGGAACCTGGAAGAAAAAAAAGGAAAAGGAAAAGGAAAAAAAGAGAGTAAAGGCTTCCCTTTATTTAAAGGAAAATATACGCTGTGAAAGTATTTTCAAAGATGGTTCCAAAAAAAAAAAGTAATTTCAAACGAACTTATTTTTAAGGAAAGTAATATCATTTTCTTATGTACTATGAATGTTGATTTTTTTTTGTTTTGTTTTTATGACATGCATTGTAGAAGTAGTTTCAAGTATAATTTCAAGCCTCAAGCTTGGCCTGGGGACTAGGCTCGAGTTCGAGGGACTTGAACCACCTTACTCAAGGAGTTGACCCCATTAGCGTGGGGTCTTTGGTATGGAAGCCAAAGGACTCAAGTTCGAGTGCTAGAGTCGAGGACCGAGCTTGACCTCAAAAGACACAAGCCATCTATTGAGGTCCAAGGCATAAGAGTCGGAATCCAAGTTTTTGTTTTCATATTGAGTAGAGGTGATTGGTTTCAGTTTGGTTCAATGGAACCAATCACCTTTTTTTTTTTTCTTATTCACAATTGAGATCAACATGTACCACAAATAGTCCAAGTCCTTTCTAATAATAGAGAGACTATAATATGAATAACCAAACTTCAAACTTGCAATAAAATTTACCTTATTTTGCATGTCATTATTTTCCAAAAAGGCATAACCAACAAATAGAAAGATTTGTGATATCTCTTCGTAAAGGCTCATGGGGCAAGTAGTCTTCCTCAAAAGGGTAGTATTCTCAATTTCTCATCTTCACCTCGGATTGAGGGATGATCGTGGGACCAAGGAAAATATGGGTTTTTTTCCTGAAATCATATATATAGTTGGCCAGTCCAATCCTCACCCAAGAACCGACTAGTCATCAATTCCAAGAATAAGTATCGAGAATTGTCTAGAATTGGCCAGTTTGGGAGATTTTTTAATTAGGCAGACCCAATTCCACACCCCTAATCTTGAGAGAATCAAGTTCTACTCCAGGAAGCCTAGGCGCGGGAACCCCTAACCTAAGGCGCGGGAGCTAGGTACTTGAGTCTAACCGTCAAGGTCCAAGGCATGAGAGATGAGGTCCCGATCCCAACCTTAGGAGCCTCAAGCTTGCTTTGGAGGAGTCAAGCATCATCACCATTGACGCGGGTGTAGGATCCAAGTTCCAAGCATGGGTGTCGAGAACTCGACATGGTAGCCAAGGACCCAATATGGACATTAAGGTTCTTGGTTCGATTAACAATGCTTTGTCGTATTTTGTCAAATGATTTATGATTTTCAAAAGAATTACTCATCTTTTTAAATATAAGTACACGTTTTTCATCGACTATAAAAATGATTTTTCATTAACTTATTTTTTTAAGTGATTCAAATGTCGAAAAAATGAAAGAATTTTTTGACGGTGAATTTTGATCGACCAAACGACCAAGAAAAAAGAGAATAAGAATCAAAGGACAGTGCATGCTATTTTCGGTTTTTTCTTTTGTTTGACTTGATTTTAGACCCCTCTACAAGAGTTATCAATAATTACAAAATAGAGGTCTCCATATCAAACCAGACGTGGTAATGGACGTGTTTATATTTTAATGGGGAGAATCTTTCCGAACCAACTTGTTGAGGATTATAGTTTAATTTATTTTTCGAGTACGGGATGAACGTCCAAAATTAAATGTTGCGCGAATACGAGCCGGCGATCTTTAGAAAAAAGAAGAAGGAAAAGTTAAGAGTCGAGATTGAAAAAAAAAACAATATTTATTAAGTATTTGATTTAAATTTTAACCCCACTTAAATTGAAAAGAAAAAAAAAGGCAAAAAGCGAGGGGCCGGCCCCGGCTGGGATTATGAGAATAAAGTGTAACTTTGTGGCTCTTTATATTAAGCAAATTTAATGATGAAAAGAAGAACCTTGCCCCCTCTGCCTCCGGAATAATTGATACATTACTCCTAACTTATTTTAATTTTATTTAATCTAATCCTTAGACTTTCAAGAATCTAATTGATATAGTCAATCCATTGAAAGTTCAACACCATCAGCCGACGTGACGATGATTTCCACAAAACTCACATGCCCCTTCCACGTCTTATATTTCTTCAGGTGTCATAGCTCGAAAAGAAAGAAAAAACTGATTAACTGATTTGGGAAAATTATATATAATTATTTTGACCCGATAAACTCTAGCGACAGTCCACATTAAAAAAAAAAAAGTGCACATGATGTGACGATTAATCTAATGGAAGGACTATATTATTTGATATATGAATGTTTAGGAATTGATTGAATAAAAAAAAAGGATTAATACTACCAAAAACTCTCAAATTAATAAGTTTGTGATAAATATTTTTGACAAATTTACCTTCTATTACATTCTATTAAATTAAATTAATATAACAAAAATTTCCAAATTGATGCGCTTGTCGATTGTTGTATGTAATCTAATTTGATAATTTAAATTTATTATAGATGTACTAATTTGAGGTTTTTCCTGTATTTAATCCCGAAAGAGAAGGTATGGGGGATCACATTAGATAGTAACGGAAAGTTCAGGGGCCTATCCGTAATAATATAAGGTTGAATAGGATGAGATGAGAGCTAGTCCGAGCTGAGCTCCATGCTAAGGACCGTTCGTCACTTTCCCTCCACTGGCAAATGCGATGATGGACGCGCTGTCGCTCCCGACCCACACCGCCCACCCGCCACCGCTCTCCTCCGCCGCCCTCGCCGCCACGAAACGCCGCGCCTCCTCCGTCTCCTTCTCCCGGCGGCCACGCCACGACCACGACCACGAGCCCGAGCCCGAGCCCGGGGACTCCGCCTCCGGTCCCTCCACCTCAAACCCCCTCCGGCGACCCAGCGTCCTGAAGACGCCCCCTCCCTCGTCTTCCTCAGCTAAGCCGAGCGTCAAAGTCTCCAGAAACCCGCTGAAGAGCCTCGTAAATCCCTCTCATCGTTCCGATTCCGCCTCCGTCACCACCACCGCCACCAGCACTTCAACGACCACTTCTCTCTCCAACAAGCTCTGGCTCTCCAGCAAGCTCGCAACGCCCCCTCCGCCCCCTCCGCCGCCGCCGCCGCCCCGCCCCCGCCCGAACTCCGTGAAAATGACGTTCGAGAGGGTGGAAGTCAAGCGTCTGGGGATTCGGATTCGGACGATGCTCCGGTGGCTATTGATTACCGTCAATTAGCCAAGATTTTCGTTGGCAATTTGCCTAACTGGATTAAGAAGAACGAGGTAGAGGAGTTTTTCCGCCAGTTCGGGCCGATCAGGAATGTGATCCTCATTAAGGGACACAACGAGACCGAGAGAAATGCTGGCTTCGGATTCGTTATCTACAGCAGTCCGACTGCGGCCAAGTCTGCGATGAAGGCAGTGGAGTTCGACGGAGTGGAGTTCCATGGAAGGGTTTTGACGGTAAAGCTGGATGATGGGAGGAGGCTGAAGGCTAAATCGGAGGAGAGATTGCGGTATGTGGAGGGGAATGGTGCGGTGGATTTTAGGACCAAGTGGCATGAAGAGAGGGAGATGTCGAGAAATGCGTTTAGGAGGGTTTTGGAAACAGAGCCGGAGAATTGGCAAGCAGTTGTTAAGGTGTTCGAGCGGATAAAGAAGGTATAAGATTGTGGATGTTTTGAATTGTTTGCATTGCTTGTTGAAATACTTTTAATATGCTTTGTCTTGTTTGTTTCACTGGATGATGTTAATGACTCCATGAAATATTCAGTGGAAAAGTGAGATTCGTGTAAAATTTATTGCGGGTTAAACTCATTAGAGGTCACAATTATCTGTTGTAGAAGTGTAACTTGCAGGAATGGGTGATCACGGTTGTAATAACTAGAAAATGGAGTAATTCGTATGTACTCTTTATTAGTTCTTGGAGGACATATAAGAAATTCTGGGTCAAATTTAGGTAACTTGTGTGATAATTGTGATGCTCTCCAATTTGTGTCGTCTTTTTACAGTCGAAGATTTGCACTTAGCGGAAGTTTTGACTGCTAAAGTATGCTTCATTCCACCTTGGGTCATTGAGGTAGTTCTTATATCATAGCTCCAAATGATTGTCCTTCCTGGAGCACCTCCTACACTGGGCCCTGTATTCTTTCACTGTGATATTACCTGATTTAATCAGAATAAGACTCTTGTTATTACTCCTCAATATGGTAATTGCCTGTTGATGCTTCTCAACTTATCTTTGTCATTTATCTGAAGACCTAATTCTTACAGTGAAATGACAATTTTACCCAGTGAGAGGTTCCAACTTTGTCTTATGAGTACCTCGTTTTGCTTATGCTATTCTTCTTGCTAGCCGTCCAGAAGAGAGTTTGGCCTGATGGTAAACTATTATGCAAGAAGAGGTGATATGCACCGAGCACGAGAAACATTTGAGAGCATGCGAGCAAGGGGAATAGAGCCTACCTCACATGTTTACACCAAGTAATAACTTCTGCTTTTGTCTCCAGCTCACTAGAACTCACATGACTGCTCTGCTTAGCTTGATATGTTATTACATGTTCTATTAGGTATACTTGAGCCTAGTGCAATGGTTCCTCGTGTTTATAATAAGTGAAAAGTTCAACTTGACATGACAGCACAGTTGTTATCATGCATGACCTGTCTTGTGCATCTTTGTCAAGGGTACAACTCTTTCAGCGAGTTATATTCTATGTTCAACCTTTTGAATAAAAGATCGACCGTCTATGCTCACCTGATGTCTTTGGCCATACTCAAATAGATATACATGTGTATCCCTGCTTTTTTTCATATTAAAGAGTTATATTTAGGTATCCTTTTTCATTAACTCACCAAGGTTTGTGTACATTATGCAGTCTTATTCATGCTTATGCTGTTGGTAGAGATATGGAAGAAGCATTATCTTGTGTAAGAAAGATGAAGGAAGAAGGCATCGAGATGAGCTTGGTGACTTATAGCATACTTGTGGGAGGATTTGCAAAAATTGGCAATGCTGAGTAAGTAAACCATACACTTGATCAATTACTTGAGAATTTAAATCCGTCATCATAAAACCAGTCATTCTCTTTGGTGGTGAAATACAAAAGATGCATAATAATTATTAGTTTCTGTTGAAGAGATGATTAGTCCATCTATATTTTGCTTTGGACAAGAATACTTTGGCTGCCTTTTTTGATGAACAGACATTCATGAGAAGTCACTTCTGTGCTTGCGCCACTTATTTCTTCAATCCGTTCTAACTTATATCCACACTTCCACTAATTTGATATCTCTATCCAACTTACTTTTTTATTGAAGAGATAATTTGTGTTCCTATATCCTCACACTTCTTATTACTGTTTTGGAAGAGCTGCAGAATACTGGTTCAAGGAGGCTAGGGAGATTCATGCGACGATAAATGCAAGAGTTTATGGCAATATTATATATGCTCACTGGTGAGTATCTGTAATTTCTACTGTGGGTGAAGAATTTAAGCAATAAAGAAATTTAATATTTTTTCCTGGGAGGACGAAAAACAACCTTCTTGATGGCACTTCATAGATCAGGCACACACTTGCCCTTAGGTCTATATTCCTTTGGATTTGCATGTCTTATTTATATGGAAATAATTGTCTGTGTCCTATCCCTCTTCAATTTGGTAAATTAAATGAATTCTTCTTTATGTGAAAAATCATTTAATTTGCTTCATATTTTTGCTTCTAACATTTTCTTCCTATATATATTTTGATATGTATACTACCAGGTGAAATGTTGTACTTACAAAATTTTAATCTTTTTTGGTCCCTTTTCCATCTATTAGCCAAACATGCAACATGGATCGAGCTGAAGCATTGGTAAGAGAGATGGAAGAAGAAGGAATTGATGCTCCCATTGACATCTATCACACCATGATGGATGGCTACACAATGGTGGGCAATGAGAATAAATGCCTTGTTGTTTTTGAAAGACTTAAGGTATGTTTTAGCGCTTTAGTCTTTGCTAAATTAGTCCCGGTTTGATTTTTCAGATTTTGTTGTCAATTGCAGAACAAGGAACTCTTCTCAACTTTGTAATATTTTTGTCTGATGAATAGTACTATCATAGCAAAAATTTGCCTTTATGTACAAGATTTGACTTTTCTTCATGTTCTGGCCAAGTATCAGAGGTGTTATTTGTCTAGCTTTGTGTATCTCTTCAATGGATAGGAGCATCAGAAACATTGACTTCTGCAACGAGTAGCGTGACTTATGGATCATATGGATATTTCTTTATCCTTTTGTGTTGTTATGAATATTTTTACTTCAAAGAACGCAAATTGAAGCATTTTTCTGAGTATTTTCTTTACATCTTAACATTTGTCTTCTGAAGTCATTAAACATGGCAATTGTATCAGAAAGGTACCTGAATGTTTTTTCCTTTTGATAGGAATGTGGCTTCACACCTTCTGTAGTTACTTATGGATGTCTGATCAATCTCTACACCAAGGTGACGCATTCTTTGCCTTTCTTTCTATATCATTAATTGCTCTTTATATTGCACGCCTCTGAACTTGAAGCATTAATCATGTTCTTTACTTAAATATGATGTGTCTTTCTTCTTAACTGATTTACTTACTTCTGGTTGCTTATTCTATCAGTCTTGAATACAGTGCTGGATTGTGCATGCTACTTTTGGATAACATCACACTTTGTAATGGTTTGTGGATCTGTAACTACTAAAGGCATGCACATGTTGAGAAAACTAATAGCAAGCATTTTTTCATGGGTAGTACCCTACATATACGTTATCTTGTATGCTTTGTATAAGATAGCCATTTCTGTTTTTAAACTGGTTAAACTCTGCAGTTCAGCAATGGTGTGTTTTTTTCTCATATATGTTTGCATCTTCATTATCCTCAGAGTTGGTTGCTTTTGTTGGTTCTGTTTCTTTCACCCAGTCATGGGGCTAATTTTCTACCAAGCAGTAGTGTATGACCTACAGCAGCAAGTTCCTTGCATAGCTCTGCTAGCTTTCACATTTTGGTGGTTAGTTTAGATTGTCTAGGTTCACAATAGAAAATGCGGCACGCCGTGGTGTATGACTGTACCTACCTGTTATATTTTTTCTTATATGATATGCCTTGTGCGCTGCATGAAGATAATGTTTGCTTCTTATTGGATGGAAATTTTTTATGCATTGATCCATGCGGGAGACACAAATGAAGTCCTTCTTGTTTGTTATCTCAGATTGGAAAGGTTTCAAAGGCATTGGAGATCAGCAAGATGATGGAAGGGGCGGGCATAAAGCATAACATGAAGACCTATTCAATGTTGATCAATGGATTCCTAAAACTAAAGGATTGGGCTAATGCATTTGCAGTTTTTGAGGATGTAATCAGAAGTGGTTTGAAGCCTGATGTAGTGCTGTACAATAATATCGTCAGAGCATTTTGTGGGATGGGAAACATTGATCGTGCAATCAGCACTGTAAAGCAAATGCAGAAGGAGAGGCATAGACCTACCTCACGTACATTTATGCCCATCATACATGGTCTTGCAAGAGCTGGGGAGATCAGAAGAGCTCTAGAGATGTTTGATATGATGAGGCGGAGTGGATGCATTCCTACCGTGCACACTTACAATGCTCTGATTCTTGGTCTTGTGGAGAAGCGTCAGGTATATTGTTCTTAAGGAAAAACAATATGTAATAACTTTCCATAATGGGGAAAAAGAATTGGCTGTGAATGCAAATAATTTACCATGACCTTGCTGGTATTACTTGGATTCCTTTCATTTTCATCTTTTTACCCTTTTAGGCAAAGGTTTGGCTCAATGGATTAAGGATTGTCTTGCAAGGTCCAAGGCCTGCTTTTGAACCTATGCTTGATTCATGGGCTTGACTGTACCCATACGGGGTTGCTTATTGAATGGCTTTTAACTATAATGCTAGTTCAGTTTATTCTTGGCTGTTCATGGTTTTGGTCTTAGTTTCTGTGAAGATGCATGTTCATCATGTATGTTACTATAGCTATTTACTTCATAAATTGACTACTTGACACTGCTAATATGCTATCTGATGCAGATGGAGAAGGCTGTTGAGATATTGAATGAAATGATCCTGGGAGGCATAAGTCCAAATGAACATACATACACAACCATCATGCATGGTTATGCATCACTTGGTGACACGGGAAAAGCTTTTGAATATTTTACTATTATGAGAAACGAGGGCCTGGAACTTGACGTGTATACATATGAGGCATTATTGAAGGCATGTTGTAAGGCAGGGAGGATGCAAAGTGCGCTGGCTGTTACTAGGGAAATGAGTATGCGAAGGATTCCCAGAAACACATTTGTCTACAACATATTGATTGACGGGTATGAATGCTGCAATTTGTGTTAGCATAATATTGCTAGGCTCATTGAGATGTTGAGTTTTCCACAAGAAAGATAGGGGGTGGGGGGTTTCATATATGTCGATCTTCATAAAAAAATTGTGCCAAGTGCCAAGTCTGTTCTTTTTCTTTGTTTCTCTTTTTTGAACTCATTTTCAGATTGAATCTTTACTTTAGCTATTCTTTTCATTTGTGAATACAAATATATGCTTAAATCCCTTTTTTGAGAAGCTCTATATTGTTGTGTAGATGGGCTCGAAGAGGTGATGTCTGGGAGGCTGCTGACCTAATGCAACAAATGATAAAGGAAGGAGTTAAACCTGATATCCACACCTACACATCCTTCATCAATGCTTGTTGCAAGGCTGGAGACCTGGCGGTACCTTCTCTTTCTTGGGATTAAAATGACTTTGTCTTTTTCTTGTGTTGTACATATTAAACTGTGGTGTCATGGTCATGTGGAAGATCTCCCTACATTTAGGTTATATGTTCGTTGATGTATGGACTAATCATAGAGAAATTTATCTTCTGTGGTAGCTCTTTTATCATGTTACTTGGAAGTTGGAATCCATCCTTCTCCTAATTCATATTATTGCCATTGATGACTGTGTCCTCGGGTAACCTAATGCTGCACATATGAACCTAAAAACAATTGTCTGTCTTAAACATCAGTAGTTTTCTGCTTTACACTGCTCTCCTTGATTTTGGACTTCGTCTCTTTCTATGACTTTCTTCTTCTCAGAAAGCATCAAAGACAATAGAAGAAATGGAAGCGTTGGGGGTTAAACCAAATGTCAAAACCTACACGACCTTAATACATGGGTGGGCACGTGCATCTCATCCAGAGAAGGCCTTGAAATGCTTTGAAGAGATGAAGCAGGTCGGTTTGAAGCCAGACAAAGCCGTGTATCACTGTTTGATGACATCGTTGTTATCAAGGGCAACTGTTGCAGAAGCTTATGTGTACTCTGGAGTTTTATCTATATGCAGAGAGATGATAGACTTTGGGCTCACTGTTGACATGGGGACTGCTGTTCATTGGTCAAAGTGTTTGCGCAAGATTGAGAGGACCGGTGGGGAGCTCACAGAAGCATTACAGAAGACTTTTCCTCCCGACTGGAATTCAATGCATGTGCTTGATAATAATATGGGTGGTGAGAGTGACAAGGAATCTGATGTTAGCAATAGTGACTTTGTTTATGCTGCTGCAACTGATGACGACAGTGATGACGAAGACGATGATGACAATCTTAGTCTGAGATTATGGTAGTGATCTGGTATATGTCTATGTCAGTATGCAAGAGTCTATGGATCCCTCAAAGCTCTTCGGATTCAATTCGAAGAAGAGGTCCCATGTGTTTTCCCCTGATGATCGAATAGTTGCTGTGAACTTCTGTTCTAGTTGTAGGGACCATACGGGGACACCGACTAGGTTCGGAAGGGGGGTTAGAGAGAGAGATGTCACTTTTCTACCCTATTTGTCCATTTTTGTAGTTCTTTTGCAATATGTATTTCACAATGTATTCTAGACGAGACAAGTAAATAAATGGATGGCCTTCTTTCTACTCGTCAAACAAATAAAACGATTCACTGTTTCTTTTTCTGTGTTGCTTCGGAACGGACTTTTGCCATATGATGCAGCCTCTCAACACCTTTTGTTTTGTTTCTATGAATTACTCTAAATACGCTCCTGCTGTCTACTGTATGAAGTGAATGGTAATAGATGGAACTGACGCCCAAAGCATTTGCAACTTCTTCGTGACAGCAGCAGAAAATAACAAACGGATTCACGTGAGAGCACAAGCTGCTTTTGAGTTTGGAAATCTGTTCCTTTTTTCCCTCCAGTCTCGTCGTTGCGGCGGTTACAATAAGTGCACGTTCTGCGCGATACCGACACTGTTCCTCTTCCTTCATCCTTTTTCCATGTACAGATTTTGTTAACTAGTGCCTTTAAGCACTTGTTAAGTGACTAATTAAATGCGGTCTTCAATGTATTAGCATTTCTAGTAGAGTGTGCAATAATTATCTGGCATGCTTAACAAGTGTACTAAAACACTCGACAACGAAGCTTTAAGACGCGCACACACATACACATATAAATATATAATTTTAGTCCTTTTCCTCCTCCCATGATTATTATGCCCCTAAATTTTCATAGACAATTGCATATTTTCCCACAGAAAGCAGAAAACCCAAAAAGAAAGAAAAAAACTTGTGCTACTGTTTTCCTGATTTTCCTCTGCAAATTCCAACCACTGCTCATGATAATCTACAATTCAGTGCTCTGAGAACACTTAAATTTTTTTATCGGACCTCCTATGTCTATTATCGATTATTTATTACCCAACATGGGTTCGAAAAATCGAAATTTAAAGTCGGGAAGATCGCAAGATAATGTCTGGATTAATTATCTATATGACCATTCAAGATAATCTTTTTTTTCCCTTCGTCTCTATTTGGAGATACAGTAAATGAGCACGACAAGAGATTTACTATGAACCCACCCCAACTTTTTACATCCCACAAGCTGCCACTGAATTTGAAAAACAAGCATGAGGGATCACGTTTCTGGGCTCAACTGCTACCGGGCTATATATACATGTCCAGGATGAAGAGAAACAGTTTAAACTCTGTTTTCAAGTAAATGGCTCATGAGTGTATTAATGCAGGCACTACTAATAACTTCATAGTATCTAAGAATAATGAGGGTGATGAAGATGTTAAGCAAGAAGAAGAGAGTGCACAACCACAGCAACTCAATAGTGATTTTGATGTTAATTCTCAAATGAACAATCCAATTTCGACTCCATTTGAGCAAGGTGACCTTCCCCAGTCGCACTTGGGAAGTTTGCATTCTTCATCTGAGGTGAATTATTGCTTTCATTATTATCCTTTTTATTCCTCAATGATCAAGATGGTTTCTTCTGTTTTCTTTTTTCGGTTTTTCTTGCAGGGAAGTTGTCAAATTGTTCATATTCCTCCATTCTATTGATGTCTTTTTGTAGGATGGAGTGACGCCAGTGATAAGAAGCTGCACTGGAGAAACATGTCATGAAGAGTCAAGGAGGCAAAGAGCAAAGCCTACTGTGAGTAATGTGGACTTGACTCTAAAACTGTCACCACCAGGCAGTGTTGTTCAAGAAGATCACATTCTTCATGCCCCATCAGTTCAATTAGAAGAGCCATCCCCAATCTCATCTCAGCATTCATGTATGTCGCTGGTTCTTAATTTGAATGGGGTTTTCGATATTGATCGTGATCAACTGGAGGGACCATCATTGGTCTTGATGGGTTGTGGAGACTGTCACTTGTATGTCATGGTGTCTGAGATCAATCCAAGTTGCCCTAGATGCAAGAGCTGCGAATTCTTGTTGGATGTTTTCAGAGGAAATCTGCCTAAGAAAATGATGAAGGGCTAAATAGAGTTTTCTTTTCTTTCCAAGGCATCGTTGGCCTTTCTTTTGTTATTTTTGTAGTCGAGCATTGTCGGACATGTTGATTGAAGCAATTACCATTGTGCATTATCAGTTGAAGTTCTTGACATGTCAAGTCCAGAAAACTTTGTGACTCGCATTCAGTTGATAATATGCTTGAACAGTTACATGTTTGAAATTCAGAAAAACAGACGGATCTGCTTTTATTATATCCTTCAGTTGGAGTCCTTCATCAGTAGATTTCATATGTCCAATCATCAGGCAAATGCATGATTTGGGTTGAAATCAGAGGAGACTCTGGCACTTGCTTTTGCAAATTTTCCTTCTTGGTCATTCCAGTGCCTTGATAGCTTGGCCTATTTCTCTCACCTGGGGAGGAGAAACGAAAATGAAATCATGTAGTGCAAGTAAGTCTGTAGGGCATATTGTGTAAGCAAACCTTTCACAGAATTTGGCTACACAACCCTGAATTTCATCTTGATAAGTGTCTGACAACCGGTTAAAATCATGTAGCGCAAGTAAGTCTGTAGAGCATATTGTGTAAGCAAACCTTTCACAGATTTTGGCTACACAACCCTGAACTTCATCTTGATAAGTGTCTGACAACCAGTTATCTCACGGTGACTTTGCACAGCATTAAACAAGAATTGCTTATCAAAAGATCAAGTCAGTCAATGATTTTTAATATTCATCCAGCGAGCAGAACGGGTACAGAGTTGTTTGATCTCTGAGGGGCATAAATAAGTCAAGACATAATTAAGGTAGCAAAACAATAGCGATGTCTCCCCATGTCCGTTTTAAATATGGAATTTTACATTTGCCCCATTTCATTTTAGGGGGAAATGACTTTTAATGTACTCCAAAGCACTACTGCGTTTTCAGAAGGAGGACTTTAATGTACTCCAAAGTACTACTGCATTTTCAGAAGACGGAAAATAAATAATCTCCCAAGACACCTATTTTCACCAGTTTCTGTCAGGGAAAAAGTTTTTCGATCACAAGATTTACGGAGAAGACAAAGCTTATATTGAAGGGAAAAAGAAGAGAGAGAAAAGACCACAGTATCAGCTGAGGCCCAGAGGCAAACCTGCTGGTAATGGAAACGATCTGAAAACTTGTTGACTGAGGAAAACATGAGCACCTTTCATAATCCTAACATCCGATTCCTTCCAAGGTTCGGTTGGTTTAGGGATAAAGACACCGGTGCCTCGATATTTGCCGGTGGAGTTGTTCATTAGTCCTCTGTTCACCCACAAACCAGGATAGTATGCCCACCCTCTTAAGTCCCTCAATCTGCTTTCCTACATTGCTCAAAGCAAGCCTAAGCATGATTATCAGAGTGAAATTATTTAGAAAGACTGAACTCCACTGGTAGTGTCGTAATTTAGATTGAAATAGACAAACACGATTCACTTATTAGGAAATTCCTAGAAAGCAAAGAGAAACAACCTTGAAATTGATAGCAAAGTTGGGGAAAGAATCGGCAGCACATGTCCTTGGACCAACAACAGCATGCACAGGATGACTACGAGCATTATTAAAGGCATAATTTGACCTGTTCTCATGATGAGTATTTGTTGATTGAATCTCATGAAAAACATCAGATGGTAGCCAGAACTCTCCATCCTCTAGGTTTGGAGGAAATTCAGACATTTTGACAGGAACTCGGAATGGATTAGTCCTGTGTACATAACCATACTATTGTTTATGTATTGATTGATGCAGTGACTGTCCCCTTTTATCCATGTCTTTGGATCATTAATGGGTAGAGATTAATTGATAGGCTTCACTTTCACTCATAACTCGTGAAAGAGTAGCTTATGGTGAGTTCATAAGTGCTCTTTGTATCTTTCTGCACTTTCACTTGCATCTTAAGAGGGCATGACACAAGATGACAAGAACTTGGGAAAACGGCAGATTGAGCTACGGCACATTTGGTATGTGCCAAGTGCGTAAGCCTTGGATAACTCATTACCTTCCTTTTCTTTATTCAGTGCTAATCCAACGGTCGAGACACCCTGATATATGGTAAACTTAAGTGTACCTCAGCCTTACATGAGAAATACAAGTTATGGCCTAATAAATGAGCATAACCAAACCTAGAACAAATGGATTATTTAATGTTTTTCCTAATTTAAACTCTTCCCTATTAGCTGTAGCGAGGGTTAGAAAACGTGTTGTGTTTTGGAATCTGTGTCCTGACACGTGACCATTCAATTGTGACGTGGACGTATTCAGAACTTTGAACAGATGATAAAACATCTGTTTGTTTTCGCACTCAATTTGTTACTGTTGGTAGTCACAATCTCAAAAGAGCATGGTGTATTTTAAAGCCGTGCTGGCATGAGTGAGTTGTGACCAAAGCAAATGATGTTGTGCTGGTAGTAGACCCTGGCAAGGCCACCTGCATATCTTAATCCTAAAATTCCCTAGGTAATATGTTCTAAAGGAGAAGCTGGGAATTTCTTTGTCCAGACAAACAGATGCCAAAATCTAAATTACATGTTCATAAGTTCCCGGAGACCAAGCCTCTCAAACTATTGATAGCTAGCCACGATTACTGAACTCAGTAAAAGGAATTAACCACTAGAAGCTAACTTTTGACCTCTCCTTTCTGGCCACATTACTAAATCCGAGGATATATGTTCCAGACCAAAAATATAAACACCAGTTAGCCTTCACCAATTACACATGATCTCAGCACATGTCTGCCATCTCATCATGTTATGATGCACAATTTCTTCATGCAACTGTTTACATCCATAAGATTAGCAGAAGGGAAAAATTGGCTACCAGTAAGTTGCCACCTCAAGTCATTCAGCTGAATAAGCAGACTCACAATGCTACCAGTTTTACAACACAAATACAAAAGAATATAAACAATACCTCTCTGCAGGTGTGAAATGTTAGCACACTCAAGCTGTTTTCTCCAGTATATGTTCCAAATGATCAGCTACAATCTCCACCATGATTTCTATAGCAAACCTACGCCTCATGTCTTCCCCAGCTTTTCTTTGATTTGCCTTACCATCTGCAGGATTACTCACCACATGCCTCATTAGCATCCTAAGCTTATTCACTCAAGGTGCCCAAAGATGCCCCTTGAATGGGTTTTCCAGCACTTTGCTCATTCCCTCAACGGGCAAATGGTAGCTATTCCTGTCTGTCAAGCTAGCCATGATTACCAAACTCAGTGAAAGGAAAACTCCACCGGATGCTAACTGTTGGCCTCTCTTTTTTGGCATTTCATTCTCAACATTATGAAATCAGAGGATGCATCGTCCAGAACGATATTATAAGTAACGGTTAGCCTTCACCAATTATACACAATATCAGCACATGCCTGTCACCTGATCAAGTTATGATGCAAAATTTCTTCATGCAACAGTTTACATCCATAAGCAATATCTTTGCAGGTGAGAAATGTCACAACCCAAAAACTATAGGGGGATGACAAGGCTGTCCTTCCATGAAATGATTTCATCATTACATTCGAGGCCGATCTAATTCCTTCCCCCCAACAAATAGATCGCCTTCCAAGTATCTAGTGACAAAGTTGACTTTTGATCATCATGAACATTCTCATCTCTAAAAATCCCCTCCATGTTTCCAATCCAACTGTCAGCCTTGAGAGGATGCAATTTCGTGTCAAACTTAGGAGGTGCATGAGCTAGCTACTCCATCTTCACTTAATTCTTTTGCTTGACGATACCATCGAATCATTGCTTGCTCGAAATCAGTCGGAGAAAACTGCTCTTGGGACTGCTTCACGCGAGTTGGGACTTCTATCAAATCAATCCTCTACTCTCCTCCTTAAAGCTGCACCTCAAGAAGCTTGAGGCATATCTTTGGTGTCGGGGCAGCGACTCGCTGGTCTTTGCTACTGCTATGAAGTGAGGCAAGCGTCTCTAAGTTGGAAAGCATGATAACCTGTATCCAAAGCAAAACATAACCTTAGCACCTAAAAGAGTAGCGCGTTAAAACTATCACACAATCTTACAACGTCCCACAAAATCTATGCCAAAAAATCATAACTTAAGCTCTGATTACCAGATTGCTTTTAGGAGATCGATTTGATAGAAGTCCCAACTCACATGAAGCCAGGCAAGAGTCCCAAGAGCCATTTCTTCCGACTAACTTTGAGTAGGCAATGATCCATTGTTAAATTAAAAGAAGTAAGTGAAGATGGAGTAACTAGCCCATGGACCTTTGCCAAATTCCAAAAGGTGGACCCACCTAAGCTTGACAGGGAGTTGGATACGCTCAAGGCCAACAGTTGGATTAGAAACCTGGAGGGGATTTTTAGAGCCGGAAATGTTTGTGATGATCAAAAGGTCAACTTAGTCAGTAAATACTTGGAAGGCAAAGCTATTTGATGGTAGGAAGGATGCCTCGGAGATAATGATGCAATTGTTTCATGGAAGGATGGCCGTGTCATCTTCTTTCTTGTAGTTATCGGGGTGTGACATGAAATGTTTGCACGCTCAAGTTATTTTCTCTAGTATATGTTCCAAGTGATCAGCTACAATCTCCGCCACGATTTCTGGAGCAAACCTACGCCTCATGTCTTCCCTGGCTTGTCTGCCTTTTGCCTTACCATCTGCAGGATTACTCACCACGTGCCTCATTAGCATCCTAAGCTTATTCACTGAAGGTTCGGCCCACAGATGCCCCTTGAATGGCCCTTCCATCACTTCGCTCATTCGTTCAACGGGCAAAGGGTAGCTATTCTCGTCCGTCAAGTACTCAGTGGGCCCTGACCAGTTTGTTGCAATCACAGGTAATGACATTGCCATGGCCTCCACGAGAGGCCTCCCCCATCCTTCCCCTCTCGATGGAAGCACAAATGCATCAGCTGCTTTATACATTCTTGGTAAATCCACTTGAGCAATGTGGGTGTCGATCACATATATTGGAGGCCAACCCTCGTTTGGTTCTTCTATTTTAGAGGCTTTCACATATTCAACAATCCTGTTGCCAAAGTTTCTGTCTGTGTGATATGGGTTTGTCAGTAAGTACAGAGAAACCCCATCAATTCTAGAAAACTCATTTAAATATGCCTTCAACAACACATCCCAGCCTTTCCTGTACTCCCACTTAAAGATACTCAGGAACACAAACTCCTTTTTTTCCAAACCAAGAAGACCCTTTTGTTCTTCACCTAAGACCAAATTTCCAATAGAACCAATATCGAGCGGCTCATACTTGGCCTGATTGAAAAACTCCACATCTATGGGCTGCACAACCTTAACTACCTTGGATGGATCAACCCCACTATCAACAAAGGTACCCACATGGAATTCAGTAGGAACCCACACCTGATCCATCCTATTACATCTCTTGGAATGCTCAGGGTTGACTCTGTCAGACTCAAACATGGTCCTCCCAATCACAGACAAGTACTCACCATAACCAGATGGTGGACAAGGCAGGGTCTGAAACAATGGTGGGTACCAAGCACCAGGCTCACTGTGACACACCACAATGGTGTTGCTCACTGCACATTCTGTCTGGTGAAGCTCGATGGCCAGTCTCTGCATCTTCTCCGGCAAGCCCTTCCAGAACTCCAGGGACTGGAGATCACCATGTTGCTCAATGGCCAACCTGAATTTGGGGCTTTTCACGTGCTCCTGGAGGGACAAAATATAGGACCAGGCCTCTGAGCTGTACCCACCACCGGAGAGGAAAGGAGCCATCCATAGGACACAGTATGGCGGCGCTGGGTCCGAGTCCGGGATCGGTTCTTGTTTGGGTATTCGGATCTGGAGGAGAAAGTTGGAAACTTTATGAACGACTGATCTTGGGTTTAGCGAAAGGAGCGCTTTCAAGTGCTGGGTTCTGGAGAAGCTTGAGCCAGGGAGAGTGATCAAGATGGCCAGTGAGAGGATTAGGATTGCCGGTACGTAGAACAGGAAAGTCTTGGATTTTGAGGTAGCTCGGTTGGGATGCGTTTGGGAATCCATGAGCTAATGGTGAATGGGTGGGAGAGAGACAGAGACGGCGACAGAGATTTCTTGCTTGCAGCTTGAGCTTTGCAGAGGAGATGGATCAAGAATTGAGAATCGAGCAAGATGCCACTGACCTCTCACTTTTTTACTTTCACCAGAGCCGTTGACTTCCGTTGACTTTATCCAAATTGGAAAAACGAAAAAACGAACAACAGTTACCTTGTCAAAACGCTGAGCTTTTTTTAAGATTTTTCCAGTTGAGAAAATGAGAATCGTTTCTGGCTTTAATTTGGATAAATGAAAAATAAAAAATTAATCTTTTTTATATCTATTCCTTGCAAAACAAGGCCGCAGATCTGTTCCCTGAGGTAAAGGGTGACGTTCTTCTCCCCCCCCCTCACAAATGAAAACCGGCCGACATTCGCGGTCAGATGAAGCCGGGTCAATTCGTTGACCATGCGAGGAGCAAACCCATGATGGGCAGAAAACGTCACTGCCTACGAAGCTCCAATCTCACTATCTGAATTCAGTACTTATACTAATCCAACCTCGTCGAAACATGTCCCAAGAAAGAACGAAGAAACAGCACGCAATCTTTTCAATGCTGAATTGCTTTACCAGATATTTTTCTAGAATCTTCCTTTGAGTATAATTGCATTGCCTTCACTTTGAATGCGAAATCGAGATCTTGAAATTGTCGGAATCACAGAGAGAGAGAACTTTGAAGTGAGTTGAATTCAAGTTCGAAAGAAATGGCGGTGAAAGGAGCTAAAGCAGAGAAGAAGAAGGTGGTGGTGATTGGCGGCGGTGCTGGTGGCTCTCTCGCCGCTAAATCCTTGCAGTTCATTGCTGAAGTTGTTCTTATTGACTCGTAAGCCACAAATTTTCCCCTGCTGTTCTTTTTTCAAAAGAATACTGATTCATCATTCCTGGACTGAGAAGTAAACATGATGAAGATGACTGATGGCAAAATGGCATTTTCTTCTTATTTTCCTGGTGAATCCCATCTTGAGTACAGAAAGCAAAGTACTGAGCCTTTAACATTGTGTGAACGTGACAGTTATGTCAGTTACTGAGGATCAGATTGGCGGTGACTTGCTCGATCACGTTTTCGAAAACCCTTTATACCGTGTTGCATGAGAAGTGTTTCCTTTGCATGTATAGAGAGTTTGAGTGATCATCACTAGTTACCGAAGGCAGAATGTGACTTCCTCTTTTCCTTCCGAACACGGCGTGATCCTGATTGCATAGACTACTATATAAGATGATGCTTGTTCATAGTGTGCATAATGTGCTGATGCCCAGGCTGTTTTAGCACCTCGAAAATTGATAAGTGGCCCTTCTTGATTTCGAAATGTCAACAGGAAAGAGTACTTCGAGATCCCCTGGGCAGCCTTAAGGGCGATGGTCGAGCCCTCTGTCGCTGAAAGATCCGTGATTTATCACAGAGATTACTTCACTGACGGGCACATTGTCACGTCTGCGGCGGTGGACATCACAGAAAGCGGAGTCTTGACTGCAGATGGCGATCTGTATCCGTACGATTACCTTGTTATCGCCACCGGACACACTGATTCGGTCCCAAGAGATAGAGGCGAGAGGCTCGTCCACTACAAGGCCGGTGAGTAAAATGCTCAGAGACAACATGGAAATCCTAACAAGGAATTTCAGTATCACGAAAATAACGATGTTTTGGACATGTTTCGATGATAAAATGTGTTTCTGTGGCTTGTTATCTGCAGAATATGACAAGATTAAATCTGCAAATTCGATCCTTATCGTTGGAGGAGGTCCTACGGGTGTTGAACTTGCTGGTGAGATCGCCGTCGACTTTCCAGAGAAGAAGGTGACCCTGGTGCACAGAGGTTCCAGATTGCTGGAATTCATTAGTCCCAAGGCTTCCAAAAAGACACTGGATTGGTTGGTTTCGAAGAAAGTCGAAGTGATCTTGGGCCAATCGGTCGATCTGGATTCTATGTCGGATGGCACATACTGCACGTCCCGGGGCGAAACTATCCAGGCCGACTGTCACTTTGTCTGTGTCGGGACGCCAATCGGCTCGTCCTGGCTTCAACAGACTTTCCTGAAGGACAACTTGGACAGCCGCGGGAGATTGATGGTCGACAAGCACCTGAGGATCAAGGGCCGTGAGAATGCTTTCGCGATTGGCGATATCACCGACATTGAAGTAAGTAGAATCCGACGCCTGTCGTGTACGTTAACTCGATTCTCTCGAGCACTCCCGGCGAATCCTTCTCTCCGCGCCTTATCTGTAGTTATCATACAGGAAATCGATCGTCAAAGTTCAAGTCCTAATGAATGGTGATGTTTTTTGCTGTGGCTAATTATGCAGGAACTCAAACAAGGCTATGCGGCCCACTCGCACGCCGCGATCGCCGTGAAAAACCTGAAGATGTTGATGAGCGGAGGACCGGCGAGCAAAATGTCTGCTTACAAGCCTGGACCGGCGCTCGCAATTGTTTCCCTCGGAAGAAAAGAGGCCGTCGCGCAGTTCCCGTTCATGACGGCTATCGGATGTTTTCCCGGAAAGATCAAATCCGGCGATCTCTTCGTGGGGAGGACGAGGAAACAGCTCGGGCTGAAACCGCCGTCTTCGAAACCGAAGTCGCCGTCGACCGGGAAATGAGAGAACGTGAAGGGTCTAGATGTGTTGCTGGGTATTTTCCTTGGTGTTGTATGAACTGTATTGAAACATATGGGGTGGAGTTTGTCTGTGAATTTGCAGTGTGTGCTTGTTAAAGATTGAATTTTTCTGTTCAGTGAATTACTTAATTTGTTTTTGTGGAGTTGTAACTTGTTCACTTCTGTAAAGTGCATGTGATTTTAAGAAATTAATAATTTTTCTTGATTTTTGAAAGGACGAATTAATGCCAATCCTCATCGAAGATTGATGGAATAATCGACATGGTTAGAAATTTATGTAAAGCGACGCATTTTCTTGGCAATTTTTCTTTTTATTGGTATTTTTTTAGCAATTGAAAAAGTGTATTTGCACATACAACTGGTTTATATCTTTTCCACGTAGTTAGCAGCTTTTAATGATAAAAACATCATCAGTAGTTAATTAATTTTCTCTGAACATCTTAAGAAGTCAAAGTCATGCAAGAGATAAGAGCAGCCCTTAATTCGACACGCTACGATGTCTTGGAAGCTCCAATGAACAGGGCCATTAGAGAAGCAATAGATTTAGATTTAGCTTCACCATCTCGATTTTCTTTTTGGTCAAGTTAATATCCTAAACTTGTACCAATAACTGATCTGAGATTAATTTCCGTCGTAGCTCAACAATAATTTTCAACGCGATATACGGTGATATTGTCATATTATATCGACGATTAAGAGTGAACTATGATGGAATATATTTTTGGGTCACTAATACAAATTTGGAGATATCAATTAATGAGATTAAAAAAGAAATTCGAGGGTCGATATTTTATAGGAAAATGAATCATTATAATATTTGAAAAATTATTTACCGATCGATATCAAAAAGAATATCTCCTCCTATCACCTCAAAACCAAGAAACGATACTGCATACGATTAAATTTGCCATAATTGTCAATGATTTGACTTTGGCACATGATATTTTCTCTGAGGTTGAGATGTCATGATTCTAATCTAATCAATTCATCACGCTTTTTTATTATTTATTATTTATTTTGTGGATTTCTTTTTTTGTTCATTTGTGGAAATTGAATCGGTGTAGAAATCTGCGGTGGCTTTCGCTTTCCTCTTTGATGGCGCTGCTCGTGGAATAATTACCCCACTTGGTCTCATCTCCTACTTCGCTCCGCTCCGCTTCTCTCTCGGTCCTCGCCGTTCTCCGCCGCTTTTCTACCCGGATTTTCCTCCGGCCGGCGTCGGAAGCCTCCGTTCTCTGCTCCGACCACCGCGAACGCAGCAAGAGGTTCCTCCAGTTTCGCTCCCAAGGAAGGAGGAGGAGATGGAGAGAGCCTTCAGCGGCAAGAAGGAGAAGGAGCCTGCTTCCTCCGTCCAGGACGCCTCCGATCGGGTCTCTCTCTCTCTCTCTCTCTCTCTGACTCACTCTTCTCTCTCTCTAACACACACGGACTCACTACGCACTGATCGCATTTGAGTGCTGTATCGAATCGGGAACTCCTTGTTCGCTTTTTGGTTAGAGTTCCTGCGGTTTCCGATTTCCTTTTCTCGCTATTCCTCCGATTCGGAAGTTTAGCTCCTGCTGCTGTTCGTGTCGCTGTGATGGTGTTCTCGCGGAACTTCGCCGCTTGCTTTCCGTCTGATCTTTTAATGCGCGTTGTGTGTGTTCGGACGTGGAGTGCGAGTGAAAGCTTCGCGCTCTGACATGCGGCTGAAGCATAATCGTAGACATGCTTATGTTAAAATCGGATGACCGACTCGTGACTCGACTTTTCTGTCGTCCAGATGACTAGAAGAGGGGAAACGATAGACGACAAGATCAAGAAGCTTGACGCTGAGCTGAGTAGATATAAAGAACAAATCAAGAAAATGCGGCCTGGGCCGGCGCAGGAAGCTAAAAGGCTCGAGCGATGAGGATTCTCAAACAAAGACGAACGTATGACCTTTTTGCAAGTCATCTGACTTTAGTTTCTAATTGTTTTATGGATAATTTGCTGCTTCACTGGTATCTTATCTTTAAATGAGATAAATTAGCCCTGTGGTTTATGATAATTGAGGATGCTTGAGATGCGATAGTCCAGATCTTTGGGAGAACTACCTGTTATGCTTGCAAAAGAATGTCGAAATCTGACACTTACATTGGCCCCTGTTTTTATCCTATATATATTTAAATTGAGCTTGAATGAACGTATTATCTTACTTCCAGATGATGTAAATTGAGACTGATCTTTTTGCTTTGCTTTGGTTACATTTTGAAAGATTTAGATGGAAATTTTTTCACGATTCTTCTCCTTCCATTGAACTTAAATGGAAACTTTAGCCAAAAAAAAAAAGGAAAGAAAACTCAAACTGAAACTTCTACATGCCTTAAGTAACTTGTCTCATCGCATTCACACCCAACCATTTTCTCTTTCCAGCTTAAGTTTGGGCTGATCCGAGGTCCACACTGCCACTGTTATTGGTCCATCTTAGGTTAACATGTTACACCAAAGGGCTCGGGTGACGTAACATCTGGGACTATAGATTAACAGTACTAGTTTTTATCACCCTAAGCTACTACATTCTTATCATATTCGGACCATGTCTAGCTTGGCCAAAAGTAATTTGTCTTTTGTCTTGAAAGGAGAGTCCTGCTTACGATAATGTGGAGTCGATAATAATTGCTTACTGTATATGGACTTGGTCCTGAAGAAAAGATACGTCTTCCCTATCTTGCAACTTGTAAAGAATGGGCATCATACTGTGCACATGGATTGATGCATCTATTTTCCTGAGATTTTTTTATTTTATTTTATTTTAGACCAGAATATATTTTATGTTTGGGTTTTGACAAGTTGATACTTTAGACAGAGATATGTTTAATGATTTTGACAAATTGGAGCAACTTGGCTTTTTGTGAGTCCCAAATTGCTGCTATGTGTTTTCTTAGTTGAGAAAAGAGCATATTATGAGATCCCTGAACTTTTTCATATAAGTTCTCTTATCATTAAAGTCTGTGAACAGGTATGAAGGACAACGTGACATGCTATGCAGTGAGAGTTTCAAACTTGATCAAGTTGCTTTTGCTGTGGAGGGTATCAAAGACAAAGATGCTCAACAGAATGTATGTGCTACAATTCCCACTATTCTAAAATTTGCAATCTACCACCTACCTCACGTAAATGGCAATATGAGGATGATGTATCTGAAGCGTTGATGTATGATAATCTTTTTAGTTGTTTTTGTTCCCTTGAAATTTTAATTGGAAAGCTGTGTTAATAATTTGTTTGAGTTTCTTTTGAAGGGACTAGGTTGTCTATACACGAATTTGTATCTAGCCTAAAAGAATCCTATCTCTTGACTAACATTCTAATTATCTGCGTAGATAATGCACTGGAACAGGCATTTTGGAAAAAAGCAATTGGAACAGACTTCCCATCCCTCAAAATTTTTAAAATTTCCCAAAATTTTTCCAATGTAAGACATTCTGAAAGTACAATGATCAAGGTTTCCTATCTGAGGTTCTGATCAGAAAATTTTGACATTACTTCCAAAGCAAGCGTGAGATTTCAATAACTTGATAGTGTCTCCAAGAACAGTAATTTTATTAGTGCTGATTTTCTGATTGGCTAGGTTAGGCTGGGGCTATCTGTTTGGCTGTTCTTTTGTACTGGAGGCTTGTCCAGTATCAAGAAAATGTGTATGCTTAGCCAGTGTTGCTGGCGTGGCATAACAATCCTTGTGATATTCACAGCCGGGGTTTTGCTTGTCGGAAGTGTCCTTCTGTGTGCTTGATCTAACAGTTACGAGTCCATCTTTCAGCAAAATTATGTTGTTCATTAAATTACGGTCTCATTTCTCTGCAGGTCAATAGTGTATCTAATTAAATTAAACTCTTAACTTATCTTTTTCCAAAACCATAATTGCTGAATAGTGTCGGTAGGTGAACCTGAGTTTAATTAACGTCCATTGTAAGATTCAATTCATGCTGCATCACATCTGTTTTTTTTATATTTTTTTTATTACAGTTCTAAAGTTACTATTCATATTTGTTTTGGTAGCGCCAGAAGACGCATAATTCAAGACAGTGCAACCGAAGCTTTATGGGTACCCTGTTTGGAACATGCTTGCCTACCTCTTGAGAGGTAGGGGATGAGTCATTTGCCGCTAGCAAGAGATTTCTAAGTGATATACATTAATAATCTTTGCTGTTACATTACTTTGTTTTTGCTTTTCTTCAAGTCATTATTGGCTTGGTCAAATTTTGTTTTGTTTTTTAGGATCTTACATAATTTGCATTATACTACATGTACTAAGACTTTACTAAGAATTTCTTAAGAAATGACATGGTGACCTATGTGTCATGCGCCATGTCGTTAAATAAGTGTTAAATCATTACACAAAATAAGGTTAGTAAAAAAGGGAAACACATTAATGGGGCACGAGAAATTAAAGGAAATTTAGTTCCCCATTTCACCATAATTTCTTCCAAAATCGCACAAAAGTTGTTTTAAGTAGGGGTGAGCGTTTTGAGGTTCTGTGCCCTACTCACTAGAACAGATTCCTTATTTTTTGGAACCTGGAACCTAACTTGCATTCCTTGGAACTTGGAACCTATCCTCGCACAAGTTCTTTCAAGTTGTACCCAAATTCCACCTACATTATTAATTGAACGATTGTAGTAAATCATCACATTTAATGACTACCATTTGCTGTTATAATCCATTGACCATATGAATAATATGAAACATTAACAAAGTAAAAGTTTTAGTTATAAAATGAAATTTCAGATAAGTGGTTTCGGGTTATACACTCATCATTGGATGCCATGAATATTGCAGGATCATACAAAAACATAGACTAAGAAAAACACAAAAATTTGTTTCAAGTTTAAAGTTTAAAGTTCCAAGTTCCACTAGAACCTAAAATCTATCTGTCAAAACAAGTTTCCCAATTTTTAAACCTAGAACCTGCCTAGCATATCTTGGAATCTGGAACCGGACAGATTCCTAATTGTTCGGTTCTTCAATTCCATGTTCTACCTTGGAACGATGCTCACCCCTACTTTCAAGCATTATACAAGCCACCACTGAAGTCTACCCAAACAATCTTTAAAGCTCTTGAAATGGTTTATAACTTGTCTTATGGAAAAGTGATCGTAATTATGCTTTTTTAACATTGGTATTATTATTATTATTACTTCTCCAATAGTTAATCGATGCTATTAATTGCAATGTTACCAGAGTTAGTAAAACATTAAAAAATGGAGGTATGTCAAGTAAAATCATTTCACAAGGCAACTTCTAGAGATATGTCAAAAGATTTTACTAGAAGTAATATAGGAATTTTGGACTGTGCTCCATTGTGCCTGGAAAACTGAATCTTTTTTTTTGTTTAATCAATGAAACCGAAAGCATGATTTGAGATGTAGGGACAATCCTTTGCTGATGTAGCCAAGAAAACTGAATATTTTTTTCTAATCAATGAAACTAAAAGCATGCTTTAAGTGGGATCTATTCTTTATTTACATAAAACTAATTCAAATTGAGAAGGGATCAACTCCCTTTAATTTGGAAGCTTAATAGATTGTGTTGGACACCATCTAATGGGTGCATTGACATACATATGGAAGTGAACCCCATGAATCTTTTAGTGATTGTATGTAGATTGTCTTCTTCAATAGTGCAGCTATAGCCTTTATAGCCGTACAAGGAATCGATTTCCTTTACTTGTCGTGCCTGAATTCAAAAGATGTGAAGAGCTTCAAAGATTGTCGAGCACACCCCAGTGGCAAAAATGCTTGAGAGTAGATTTGTGGTAACTTTGGAAGAAAGGATAATGGAATAAGAAACTAAATTTTCTTTGATTGTTCTTGCCCTAGATATATTTTTTTTCTCCTTTTCTACAACACAATCTTTATTTTGATTGCCGATTGCGCACCTATTAGGACACATACTGGATAGGCTGTTGTATCATTTAGTAAGTAATTTTTAGTAAAGATATACTGCACGTAGCTTTACTTCTTGTATTATCTATTTGTTTCACTTGATACTGAATCTGTATTAGTCTTCTGTTTCCAGCTGGTGTCTCTGAAGTATGCCAGTAAGGATTTCAAACGCGTATTGAAAATTATGAAGATCCATGGCATTGATGTCTGTGATTTCTCCTTTACTCTTTTATTTTCATCTTGATGCTGACTACTTTTGGATCAGCTGTTTCTTCGGTGGGTTTTATGGAGCTTGCATTTGCAAGATGAGATGACGGACCTAATGGACGTAACTGATGATTAGTGAGATACCAGAAACCTTTGGTGGGAGCTACAATGAACCTGATGACTTTAATGAAGAACTCATAGTTGGTGAGCATTTATTTAGTTTTCATCATAAATGCACATGCCTCCTGTGACAAGGGGTACTCTTAATATTGGCAATTGCTGAAACACTGTTATTCATGCGTTTATCTCACTACTGCACATGGTTTTGACCACTTTGAAAGTCCTCTGAAAAGTAGCCTTTGAAATTTATTTGGAAGTTGATTATCTGATGGGGGGTATTTTGGGAGCTTGGCCCCAGAGTTGACACGATTGGATCAAGTCAAATGAAATAAGTGGCACAAATCAAGAGAAAACTTGTATTGTAAGTCTCGGTGTTTGAGAAAGATATATTTAAATTTGTAGGTCCAGAAATAAGGTAGAAGAATATGTGGATCTTACTTCAAAGCCCTTTTCTTTCGGCTTCTTTTCTGGCCTCTTGTGCAAGCAAATGTACTCCAAAGAAGCAGAACGTAACATTAGCTGAGGCACCATACTATCTGACTTTTGTTTATAGAACAAAATGCTTTGGAAGCAGACATGGGAATGCAAACAGAGACCAGAGGGCCTGCGTATCTCCAATTGGATGAGGGGCTTGACTTGCCTTCAGCACCAGCATCCAGAAGGACATGCTGCTGAACCTGCTGCAGATCCAATGCCAGGTAAAAATTATTGTGCTTTTGCATTTTGGTGGCGGCAACCACTAGATGCGCTGTAAAATCCTTCTAAAACTTGTTGCCCACATTTGTTTGAGATAAAACTTTGATCATAAATTTTCCATATCACCCCTTCAATCTATATCCTGTGTTCCTTATTGCTCTTGGCTTTTCTGTCATGCTTCAGCGGTACATATTCTGCAGACAAGCAAGCTGCTTCTTTGGGATGGTTACATCATTGAATTATAGGATTCTTGATGTTTCTTGTCTTGTTTGTATTGGCTCCTTCTTGTTACATCTTAAGCAGAGTCAATTGCGATAAGTTAAGAGCAACAAATCTCATGGTACTTCTCCTGTTATCAGGCAGAGGATGAACTGGGTCTACCTGCCGTCCCTCATGCAAAAGAAGTTACCCGCCTTCTTTCTTGATCATGTATCGGTGCTGAGGAAGTAGATGGAGACGCCTGCTGTAGAAGCGAGATGCAGAGTCTACTTTATTTTATATGGTTATGCATCTTTGTTTTACTTCTTTCCGCAGTGATATGGATTCTTTCAACAAACTAATGATGGCAAGGGAGTCGATAAATGACTCTACTTGCCGAGTTTTTGAGTTTGTGAAGGGGAATGAAATATGATTACATTGTGCAATTGCCAATTGGTCTGCACTTTACTTTCAAATCAGTGGTGATTCTGGTGGGAATAAGTTTGCTTTCCTGAATAGCTCGATGCTCTTTTTGAGAGAACCTGAGTGGGAATATCTGGTGGGCAATGGTAGCCTGCCATGCCCGTTAAATAGGATTTAGGCTTTATTTATTTAGAGTAAAACAAACTATTTAAAAAACATTTTTGAAAAAATAATAATTTATATCGTTTGAAGCTGTAAGCTGTCTTGTCCGCCCGGCGAGTTATTGTCTATCGTTAGCCTCTATGGTAGAAATTAATTAACAAAAATTATTTTCATTATTGCTAATAATTTATATATAAGCATTTTTATAGAATTTTCTTAAGCAATAAAAATGATTATTTTTAAAAATATATATTTCTAATAATTTGTTTTCTGTGAAATAAAGGTATACTTAACAAAATAAAAATATATAGAAAATTTAGTTTATTTTGTGGGTTTTTGTTCCAAAACTTTTCACAGTCACTTCCATCTTTCCATTATAAAAAGTATTTACAAAGTATTATCTTTGTATAACGAAAATTGGATATTATAAAAAATTATTTTCAAAAATCACTTCCTTACTTATATTATTTGAAATAATTAATCAAAAAATATTTTAATTATCAATAATAATTTATATTTAAGTGTTTTTAAGAAAGATAGAGATATTTTTCTATTCCTTCGCTTATGTAACAAATGATAAATGTGATTTTTTTTAAAAGTTATTTTAGTTTTTTGTGAAATAAAAAGGAGCCTTTTAACTTCAGGGTTCAACGTTACATGAATTCCTCGGGCATGATTGTTCAGACATTCGACTTTAAGCCCGGCCAAATTTTAAAAAATATCGTCTCTATTTTGGAAAACAAATTGAGCTGAATTTTCAAAGTTGTTATTTATAATTTTTCTTCTCATTTTTTTTAAATTCCTCGAAATGACTCGAAGCACTCCGTTTTTCACTAGGCCCGCTCCGCTCCTCGTCTCTCCTTTCAGAGCGCCCTTCATGCTTCTGCTCGACTCCGCGCGTTAAAGCTTTTAGCTGACGGATCGAGGCATTCATTGCCGCTCGCCTGTGTAGAATTCGGAGCAGTTCATCTCGATCTGCTCTCGGAACAAGCTCCGTCGGAGATCTCCGATCGATAAGTCGGCGACTGAATCGATTCCTAATTGCTTTGTTTGTGATCGGAGATCGATTGAAGATCTCAAGCGTTTTCGCTTTTTATTTTTATTTTTTCCCTCTTCAATTTGACCGGAGATCAGTGGGTTCCGGTGCTGTCGTCGGCGCTAAGCCAGGAGCGGATATGCGGGGATGAAACGTGATGAAGGATTGCGGAGCGAAGGAAAGCAGGAAGTGAAGTGATTTCCGCGCGTCGTGGGTGTTGCCACCGAGGTTGGCTGGTCGAACTGGAGACGGAGGACCTGCGTTCGCCATCAATTCGTGGCGCGATGGACAAGTCGAGTACCTTGGAGTACATCAACCAGATGTTCCCTACAGGTCCCTCCTTCTCGGGTTGAGCATTTCTCTTTTGATGCGATTGTTTGCTGCTCTGGTGTGTTAACGCGGCGAAAGACGCTTTATTTGTTCCAGAGGCTTCGTTATCCGGCGTCGAGCCCTTGATGCAGAAGATACACAGTGAGATTCGTCGTATTGATGCGGAAATCTTGGCAGCCGTTCGCCAGCAGGTCGTTCTTTTTCATCTTTCTTCTCGAGTCCTCTTAATCATATTGTGCAATTGATTCGATCGCGCATTGTCAAACTCGTTATGTCCCCAAAGAATTTGTCAACGAAGTTGCATGTAGTTTTCCAGCACATTGGGCAGAGATTAGTTGGTAGGCTGCAGATTCTTCCGGACAAGATGGTGCGTCAGTTCTGTAGCATCATGAGTTTTTGCTCTTCACGACGCTGAAATTGCAAGAGTGGAAGAAGCCGCACTGTTAATTTTTTTTTTTTTTTGTCTATTTTTGCCATTGAGTCATTGGCTTTCCTTTTGATTCTTAATGGATAAGTATCTGATTTATGATGTTTTTCGTAAGGCGAAATTTTTTGGATGCATTTGAGAGAGTTTACATTGAGTACTTCACTGCCAAGTTTTGGATGTGTAAGGTGCTTGTAAAGGTCTCTTACTTATTTCAAAATGGTTGTGTAATAGCGGTTCTCTGTAAGACTGGAAACAGAAGCTTACATAGATGTTGTTCAGCTGTCTTTGCTGTTACACCATCACTTGATTCTACATTAGATGTGGGGAGGAAACAAGATGTCAAAATCATTTGGAACGTTAATCATAATCTCATACTTATTATGAATCCTGGTATGGTTCATTTTTTCTATTTAAGCTTTTGACAACTTCTCTCTGGCCCATTTCTACAGAGTAATTCAGGGACAAAAGCTAAGGAAGATCTTGCAGCTGCTACACATGCTGTTGAGGTCTGTTAACCTTAAGTTCTATTCATTTATGATGCCATCTTGCAGAAAGGGAACCTCAACAGTGTTGAACACCACCTGTCAATCTACTATTTTTATGTTCATATGTTTTCCTTTCAAGCAGGAACTTACGTACAAGATTCGTGAAATAAAAACCAAAGCTGAGCAAAGTGAGACAATGGTTCAGGAAATTTGTCGTGATATAAAAAAGTTGGATTTTGCCAAGAAGCATATAACAACAACGATCACTGCTCTTCACCGTCTTACCATGCTTGGTTAGTGTCTTTGCGGTTTACATTATATCATTTTGGTATCATGCATGCCACTTATTTTGCTCTACATGGTTGTGGATTCATTGTGGGTCGCAATCATTCTCTGCATTTTTAATTCATTTCAGGAAAATAAGGATTTGTTTCTTCATCAAACATGTTTACTTTTAGTGTTGTGGCTTTATTTGGGAGAATAAATGAATTGTCAATTTGTTTGAAATACTGATATTCATGTCTGAATAATCAATATTACATATACAGTATATTTTTTCAGAATGGAGACATTATTATCTTGAATATGATGGCAGATTCTTTTGAGCATTAGCATGTGTGCTTCTTGTCGCTTGGCAAATACACATCGCAAGATAATCAAACTATGATAAGACAAAAATCATTTCCTAGTTTCGTTTTGTTTCTTCCCCCATTTTCACCAGGGGTATGTTATTGCTTGCTTGAAAACTGATTTGTGCTGCCCTAGGTATCCACTTTACTATTTTGAAGAAAATTTGGTACATATGGACCTCTAGATTTTGTTTTATACAAATAGGGTTTTGCTATGTGCTGTAACTTGTGACAATATATCTGGAATATTTCATTGAAGTGAATAATAATTTTGGCATGATCAACTTACTTTTGCAATACCATTTGAGATGCTGCACATCTAACTTGTGATGCTCTTTCTTCTATCACAGTCTCAGCCATCGAGCAACTCCAGATAATGGCTTCTAAAAGACAATATAAAGAGGCAGCTGCACAGTTGGAGGTACTGTGATTGCTCATGAGTCATAACTTGTTAGATTAAACATTATATTTAGGGGGCTTGACTTTATTGATAGAATTTCTTGCTATAAGCCTCTTATGATGTTCACTCTGCATAAGTAGTCCATGAAGGTGGTCAGCACTTGATTCCTGCTAATTTATAGTTGTTTAGGTTACTCATTACCGAAGAAGGTTCTGGGCTTATGTTACTCTATGGAATTTGTGATTATTTTGCATTACACTATATCTATGTGAAATATAGAGTGACATCCAAGTGCAATTGCCTTACCTGTAGGATTTCATGATTGCATTATTCAAGATTGTGCTTTTTCCTGCATGGACTTCTTAGATGACCTGGTTCCTGCTTCAGTCATGCCATGGAAGGCCTCCTTATGCTTTAACTTGATTTGTCATTCAGATCTTATCTCTGGGAAAATCTAGATTTTAATGTGCATAGTGCTGTAAAAAAGCATTGATTGAGTTATTTTCTGCCAATGCATTTCAGGCTGTGAACCAGCTGTGCAGTCATTTTGAAGCCTACAGGGATATTCCCAAAATAACAGAGCTTAGGGAGAAGTTTAAGAATATCAAACAAATACTCAAGTCACATGTGTTCTCTGATTTTTCGAGGTACATTTTTCTTTGAATGCATGAGTTCCTGTCGGTCATGAATAGTCTGTTCTCTGTATGCACATGGTTTGTCCTCTTTGATTATTCTTCACTATTGCATCTGCAGTATTAAGTGTCTGTATGAGCTTCAAGATGCACTCATGTGAAACTCAAAAGGATAGACTTATGCAACTCTTCCTTTTTGTATTTTTCTTATTGCTCCCTGGCTAAAGTTGAAAAACTGATATGGTGGTTCTTTTGGTTAGCAATTTAAATTTATCACTGGAGACATTTTTCGTGTTTTGGATAATCTAGATGGCATACTTGACTGGCCCCTTATTTCAGCTTAGGTACAGGAAAAGAGAGTGAAGAGACAAATCTGCTGCAACACTTATCCGATGCTTGCTTAGTAGTTGACGCATTGGAGCCTTCTGTGAGGGAGGAGCTGGTGAATACATTTTGCAGCAGGGAGCTCACGTCATATGAACAGATATTTGAAGGAGCTGGTCTGCCATTTTTCCTACTCTGTATTGTGCATGTGATAATATTCTATGAAGAGACTTACCAATTGCTTTTTTTGAGTATTCAAGCTGATGTGTTTTTGTTTTCATAGAACTTGCTAAGCTGGATAAAACAGAACGGAGATATGCCTGGATTAAGCGTCGAATGAGAACTAATGAAGAGATATGGAAGATCTTTCCTTCTTCCTGGCACGTTCCTTATCGGCTTTGCATCCTATTCTGTAAGAAGACAAGGTATTTCTTAACTTACCTGCAAAGTATTCTGTTTCTTGTGTTGAAAGAGTGTTCTCATGACCATCTCTAGCTATTAAACGGTGAGTCAAGTAAGTTGAGTTATTTGACCCAAAAAAAAAAAGTGAGTTGAGTTATCACAGTGAGACTTTTATTGTTACTGCTATGGAATCTCTTTAAGTTTGCTGTTATTATCTAAAACATTTAACAAATTAGTGATCAGGGTGGAACTAATTCAGATGAGCTTGTAATGTAAAAGTGACAAAGAACATTGCAGAAACTGCTAAAAGAGCTATGTATTTTGTAATTGTGGAGTTTGGCTGGCATCATAAACTTGGTCAGTTAATTTTGTGCCAAATATTTCTTATAAGCTCATCCTGAGGAACTTTATCATTTTCTTTGAGCATGAGTTATTTTTTAGCAACAGGTTTTTTCCCCTTAGACTTGTCATTCCAACGGAGGTGGAGTCCTTAATATGTGTTTCATCAGTACTCTAGAAAAATTTTCATACTTTTGAATATACCGGCAATAAACAAGATCTTAGAAAGCTGACATTTGGGACATGGTCATTGCACTGCCGTACATATGCTAAGCATTCGGGGGCAATAAAAGCCTTGTTTAGTTTGTGAGGGCTTGCAGTTTGCCCTCTCAATCTTGGTCTTGCAAGTATTGCAGAAGTTTCTCTGAAGTAGTAGAAACAAAAAGATGTGACTTGTCTGCTTCTTTGATATCTTCAGGAAACAACTTGAAGAGATCCTTATCAATTTGAAGGAAAAGCCAGATGTCGGTACTTTGTTATTGGTAAGTTTATCCCTCATGGACCTTTCATTTCTGCTGCATTCACTATGTCTGTGGCATGGCTCATAGATTTTTAGTAAGGCTGTGTTTCCAGGATGTTGCATCACATTGGTGTGAGAATCTATGTAGGTCTTCCCTATGTAAATACTTATCCATGTATGTAATCTTTGAATTAGTTTTCAGAATGTCTTAAAGTGGGCTTCTGAGATGCTAACGCCTCAATATTCTCCATAAGATGATTGTGCATTAATTAGTAATCTATTGAGGAGTCTTCATGGTTGAGTCAAATCAAGAAGTCCCCCAAAGCATTTTGTCATCACCATTTTGTAGAGATAATCGAAGTTTTTAGCTTGATTATGAATATTGATGTGATAGTATCTATTCTGCTAGCCTGTCTGAATTTTTTTCCTGGGTAGTGTCAACTTGGCTAGACTTTGTCATGTGCATGTGCTATACCAGTGTGTTTTCAGTATCACTTCTACTTGTTGAGATCCTAATATAGGATCTTCCCTAATCCCTGCTAAACATGCAGGTGTAAGAGAGGGTAAAAAGGTCCTTGTGGCCCACGTAATCTCATATTCACAATTATGCCCTTGTTGTTCATAGGCTTGTATCTTTTCATTGTTACTTATGCGGGATCATCTAAGTGGAAACCTCACTGAACTTAATCTCATTTGGTTGCTTGATCTCATTGAATTTGAACATTTGGAAAGCTTTTCGTAGCCTCTAATAGAACGTTATTTGTCCTGGATAATTAACTTTAGGCACTTCAACGAACCCTGGAATTTGAGGATGAATTGGCAGAGAAATTTGGAGGAGGAGCTAGGAGCAAGGAGATCATAAGTGAAGATGACATTGATAAGGGTGAAAATAACAGTCAAATTGTTTCTGATATACGAAAGAAATATGAACGGAAACTGGCTGCACATCAAGGAACTGAAGATGAGGTAAATCTATGACAGTGGTTTAAGCAATTTCTAGTCCATAATGTGAAGTTCTGCAAGATTGCCTTTTCACCCTTCTGCCAATTCTTCTGATTTCAATCAACAGGAGAAAGATGGGAACAAGGATATGTCAGTGCCTGGTGCTGGGGTAATTTTTTGATCTTGTGTAGAAAACAAGAAATGAAGTTGGTACTTGTGTTGGTGCTTCTGAGATATATTATCTGTTGCATGAATTACCTTGTCTTGTGTGTGGAGATTTTATCTGATTTGTCATCACAGGATTAAAATTCCTGCTTAAAGTTTGCATTTGATGGAATAAGAATTGTATTCTAAAAATTCTTTATGACTTAAACATTAGGATGGCATTGAACTATTTTTTCTGTGAAATTTTTTTTCTAAGGGGGAAATCTGTTCATGCAATGACTATTCTTAGGCGGGCCAGGGTCAAAAAGTCTTGAGGATTTGGATGCAGAAATTAGAGTGCTTGATCTAAGAATAAGGAATGAAATCTGTGGATTCATTGTTGATGTTTTGTTGTCCTGGCGTGCTTGCTGTATCCCTTTAATTAAAGATTGTGAACAGTATGTATTAACATCTTTCAACCTAAACAATTCAGGACAACTAATTCCATTCATTGATTACAGTTCAACTTCCGTGGAATCATTTCATCTTGCTTCGAACCTCATTTAACGGTATATATAGAGCTAGAAGAGAAAACACTGATGGAAAGTCTGGAAAAACTTGTCCAGGTAGTTTCAGCTCTTTCTTATTGGACTTTGGCTCTCCATATTTTTCATTCAATGATTTATGACTGACATTGCCCGCTTATGATGTCCTCTTCTAGGAGGAAACATGGGATATTGAGGAGGGGAGTCAGAACAATGTTTTAACCAGTAGCATGCAGGTCAGCAACTGAAATGTTGATTTTGGTTATGGATGCAAGTATTTGATGCATCTTCTTAGTTTGGATTTATCGATCAAATATAGCTCTAGACTTTTGTAGATGGTGATAGTGATTCAATTACCTGTAAATTCGACTCATGTATATTTTGGTGGAGTAAGAAATTTAGCGACTGCTCTTTTGGTTCTGCTGTCTTGACTCTGAACAATGATCCTGATGAATTTGCTAATTTTGTGAATATATAGATTTTCTTGTGAATGTTAAAGGGAATATTATGTGTGCTTCCTGTGGTAGTTTTCCAATTACCATCTGTATAGAGAGATGCAGGACTAACCCTATCCAGTATATTTGATTGTAGCATGGTAAGTTTTTGAGCATTTGTGCTGACAGATCCTCCTTTTTATGTTGTCTTAGCTGTTTCTTATCATCAAGAGAAGCTTAAAGCGTTGCAGTGCTCTGACAAAGAACCAGACGTTATTCAATTTGTTGAAGGTGTGTTGATCGAATTCAATGGTTTCAATACCTTCCTTCATATTGGAATTGGTAATGGCACTTGTAAAGATTTGCTCAAGCTAGAGTTCCTATGAACTGGGCAGACAACAGAATGCCTCCATTGGAGTGATCAACTTTAGTTATGATGGGTCTAGTGACTGATCCATGGGGCCCAACGAAAATAAGTTAATAGCTACATTGTTCACTCTTTAAGTTAAGCAAAGTTTGGTGCAAGTTAGGTGGCATAAGCTGTAAAAAAGGAATGTATTGTTACATAGAGTGTGTGCTGTAGAGGATAGGTGGCTTTCCCCACTTTTTTGCATTGTGGGGGCAGCTGTTTAGACACTTACGTTTTTTGAGTTTCAAATAGTCTTTGGATATGGATATTGAAAGTGGCCACAGTAGGGGATTAAGCCTTAAGTTACCATTCAAATCTCTCTCTCTCTCTCTCTCTCTCTCTCTCTCTCTCTCTCTCTCTCTAGGTATGAATATCTCTTACCTGAACATATTATCTTTCGATCATCAATGTTGCAGTTCATTTTGCATGTTATATGTTTAGTCATGCTATCTTTGAATCAGTATCTGTAGTAAAATCTCAAGATCTCATCCAGTTCACCATCACAAATTAAGATTTGGAAACCTGATAGAACTTGACTTTCAAACTATGATCAGGTATTTCAAAGAGTTCTTAAAGCATATGCCACAAAACTTTTTGCAAAACTACCTAAAGGTGGTATGGGGCTTGTTGCAGCGGCCACAGGTATAGATGGACAGATAAAGGTAGTCTATTTTTATAACTTTTTCTGGCTCTTCTTTAAAGTTCTTATATGTTCGCTTTTTGACCAATTATTGTAATTATGCAGACTTCAGACAGAGATGAAAGAGTGATCTGTTACATAGTGAATTCAGCTGAATACTGCCATCAAACGGTTAGTTATCAAATGCTTATTGTTTCCTTAAGGATTATTGTGACTGCTGGGTTATTTTACCTTGTCATATTGTTAAGACTATGGAAGAACAGTTTTAAGCAACATGGAAAGTTTTAGGCTATGTGCACTTAATAGGAGGCTGTTGTGTTACATGTTATTCTTCTAGGAAGAACTTAAAAAGATCACTGCTGAAATTATAGCAATGTCCCACCGTAAGGTTCTTTGGACTGTTGTGCTTTACTCGAGAGTGTATGACCAATTGAATGCCATTTTTAAAACTTCAACCTTTGTAGTGAACTATTCACAAGAAACTTTCAAATGCCATCATTAGCGACTGAAGTTCAAGGGGTTAAAATCAAATATTTGGTTCTTGAGAGTGGTATGGCAAGATTTTATTCTAAATGTTGTCAATGCTAAATCTCAGAATTTCAGAGTCAACTTTGCTATTGCCTTTACTGTTTTAGGTGACAGAATGCAGTTAAGGAATGCTTTTTATAATACTAGAGAAAATTGTTCCAAAAGGGCATCATTAATACGAGAAATTGTTTGATGAGAGTTGAGACAATATTAGCTGGTTACAGAATATTTGATTTTTGAATTCTAGTCTGATTGGGTAAAATCGGTGTAAGTTTATCATAACTGCAGTTTGACCTTTTATAGTCTGGCGAACTGGCTGAAAGCGTATCAAAGATAATCGATTCCCAATACGCTGATGGTGTGGATATGTCAGAAGTACAGGTATAGTTTGACATCAAATTGCATGCACTTGTGAGTTACTTATGTAAAGTTCTCTTTGTCACTAGTTGCTAACTTATAAGCAGTATTGCAGGATGAATTTTCTGCAGTCATAACAAAAGCACTCGTGACTCTAGTGCATGGCCTAGAAACGAAATTTGATATAGAAATGGCCGCCATGACACGCATCCCATGGAACACTCTAGAAAGTGTCGGTGACCAGTCAGGGTGAGATGATTTCTCCATATCCAAAACGCATGTGATGGAGATTATGATTTGCTTGTATGACCACTTTTTTCTTGCAGGTATGTCAACAACATAAATCTGATGCTGAATAATAGTATTCCTGTGCTTGGAAGCCTTCTGTCTCCTATTTATTTCCAGTTCTTCTTGGACAAGGTAACCTGAAGGATTTTTCTATTCCCTGATATTATGCATTAGCCTACATATTTTGTAATTTAGCTACAAAAAGAAATAAACTGAGGCACAACACTTCCTATGGATCCTTTGCCGTAAGTATTTCTTATATTGCAGAACAATGACATAACTTCTCTGGAGCCTCTTTCCACAGTTATGCTAATCTATACTCATTGTCAGCTGTAAAATAAGGCAGGTCTCAGTTTAGCCATCTTTCTGCTAGGCAAACGTTTTTACAAGCCAAAGCAGTGCCCATGCATTTTGTTGCATTAACTTCCAGCAGAGATCTACTTTCTTTAGTCCTTTTTTTTCTCAACCTTGATAACTTCGTTCTTGCAGCTTGCATCATCTCTTGGTCCCCGCTTCTACGTCAACATATTTAAATGCAAACAGATATCTGAAACTGGAGCCCAACAAGTAATTGCTGCTTCTTTTTGTTGTGTCATCATTCTGAAGCATCTCACTATTCGGAAAGGTTTAATATTTTTGCATTTGAGGCTTATGTGCTAAGACAGACTTTGAAGCAATACCTGGTCAATTGACATATTGGAATCATATTGAAGCATCTCACTATTCCGATTATGCCGTAAATTCTTTGCACCTGAGCAAGAACCATATTGGAATTTTCTTTTTGAATGGAAATGTCATCTTGACTTATCTAAATAGCTACACCTGGATCTAAGTGCTTTGATTTTGAAGCCACTGCATGGCATGAGAGATCTCTACTTCCCACAGTGATAACACTTAGTTTCTTTTAGATTATTGATGTAATTTTAATTAGGAGGTTCAATGTCTCTCATGTCTCCTATCTTTATACTTTGAATGGTTTATTGTCAAAAAAGTGAAACATGTATTACTTTTGGTATCTCTTGATGTATGCCTGTTACTTTTCTCTTAAATGAACGGCCAGAGGACATATTCAACACCCTATATTGGCATGATATGTTTACTTTTACAATGGCTAGTATCATAAAAACTATAGCTGAAATAACAATGTTCAATTTGGAGAGATATTTTCTTCTGTGATTTCATTGATTGAACTTTCAATGAAAAGGACCTTGTCTATTGTTGTCGCTGCTTCGAGTAGAAATTACCTTTCTAGTTTGCAGAATCAATTTGATATTCCAGAATTATTTTAACTGTATCGTACTTTTGCAGATGCTGTTGGATACTCAAGCCATAAAGACAATCCTCCTAGATATTCCTTCCCTAGGCCGACAAGTGAGTTAGTGCATTTATTATAATTTTATTGCTTCAGTGACATCCAAGTACAGGGTCTTGAATTTCCCTTTTTCACTTTTATCCTATTGTTGATGAAACATCTGAATGTGCAAGTTACCTAGATCTTTTCTTTTTGCATTTTGTGGATGTGGTTAATCTATGATGTCAGATTGTGTATTTTACTGACACTGGAACAAGTGAGATTGACTTTCAAGTACAGCCAACAATTGCTTGAAACTCTGAAACCGAGCTCACATCTCTCTATTGATTTTGGTGCTTGCACCTTTGAGCACAGTCATTCATCTCAGCCTATTTTTTGGACTTTAAGTTCCTGCTTCTGGTCATCCATGACTTGTTTAATTGGTGTGCTTATACAGTTTTGATTTAGATTATGTTTCTTGCTTGGTTTTTATGATACCTTTTGCAACCAACAAATTCATTCAGCTACTATATACTCTGCAATAGCTCTACAAAGGAACTTGCAAAGTTATGTCGCTAGTCATAGCTGGTCTAGATAAAATGGCAGAGAATTATCGTGGGCCTAGAATGTCCCAGCTGTCTCAGTTGACTGGAGAAGCAATTGTAACTAGGGAGGTCCCAATTAAGCCGATGTGGTGCAATTGCAAGGGATTTGTTGATCACAATGTTTGGTGGCAAAGGGACTGGCAATCAGCTTCCTGTAATATGAGAATAAAAGCTTATGCTTTTAGGCAAGCACAGATAAGCAGGCCGAACTGTTTGGCTCACCTTTTTGCTTTGATCTAGAGTCGGACGATCCTGTATCTGCAAATTTTGCTGGAAATTACTTTAATTTACATTGATGCAGTTACATATTGCACGTTTGATTGGAAATCTTGGTCAATCCCCTTTTTTTTTTAAGAGATTCTTTCGTCTTTTCCTCCATTTGACAAACAAGCTCATGCAACCATTTTGTAACCTGTTTCTTTGGTGCAGACATCAACTGCTGCCAGCTATTCTAAGTTTGTAAGCCGAGAGATGAGCAAAGCTGAAGCACTTCTAAAGGTTCTCTTCTTTACTTAGTGCAGGTTGTTACTCTCAAGAAATGTCCTTTTCTGTCGCGCACATAATTTGTTTTCCCATCACAGGTCATTCTGTCCCCAGTTGATTCCGTGGCAGATACATATCGTGCATTGTTACCAGAAGGAACACCAATGGAGTTTCAGCGTGTTCTGGAGCTCAAGGTAGCTGACAGAATATTGATCTCTCAGGCAAATTTTGATAGAAAAGGAAAAAAGAATGATATTATTTATAAGTGACATGGCAAATTGGTTGGAGAACATTGTCTTTTCTCGTAGTAAAGAAAAAACAGTGGTGATCTCTTTCTAAATGGAAAATAAATCAGCAAGCATCTTCATCTCTTTATGAGTTCTTTACATCGTATCTATTTTGTCTAGAGTTTTGCTGTTATGGTAGTTGTGACGTGGAATTGGCATGTGCAGGGGCTCAAGAAGGCTGATCAGCAAACTATATTGGATGACTTCAACAAGCTTGGACCTGGGATCACGCAACCTCCTGTAGCGCTGCCCGTCGTTCCTGCTGCCCCAGCTCCCACAATAGCTCCTGCAATGCCCAACATTGCCTCAGTCAGCTTGATCGCTTCTGGGGAGGATGTGCTCACAAGAGCTGCTGCACTCGGGCGAGGTGCCGCCTCAACGGGTTTCAAGAGGTTTCTTGCTCTCACGGAAGCAGCTAAGGACAGGAAGGACGGACCTTTTAGGAAGCTCTTCAATGCTTGATCATATGAATCCTCATCTTTGTGAATTCTCATTTTTGAATACGATTCCATTTTTTGTAATTCCGTATAGTTCGTGCTCCATTTGTAACTCCTCTAAGATTAAACGAAAACGGAAAAAAGAAGAGCTTTTCTTGAAGGGATGCTCTATTCTTTTGAGAACAGTGGCAAGTTGACAGTGCAAAGCGAGACGTACTTTTCTAAGGAGGTGAAAAACTCTAACGTTACGGTATAGCACATATATTTTCGATTCTTCCGGACCTCGGGGATGGAGATCAATCGTTGGTTGAGTAGGAATTTGTCGTTCGTAGGAATAGTGTTGCACATTGTTCCGACTCCTTGAACGAATGAAACGAGTGTGATGCTTCAACTGATAAAGAGCAGGGAAAGCTGTGCATTTGCTTTCAAAATTTGTGACGTTTGTGCCTTTTTGACCTTTTTGACTGGACAAAAAGTTGAATAATAAGAAGAAAAGAAAAGAAAAAAGAGGAAATCCACAATTATAGAGAGAGAGTAGGTGCCCATTATTCCGTAAATATAGGTAGTAGAATATCCTTATGTGTCCAGGCATAGACTATTAAAAGGTGGCAACCTCATAAAGGGAATTTGACTATGATCCCCTTGGTACTAGATGTTATGTCGTGTTCATGGTTTAATATAGGCAATGGATTGATTAATGTAACGAACCATTTACATCTAATTTGATAGAAATTAATCAATAAATTTGACCATTAATGTATGAATGTAATAGTGGATTAAATTAGTATTTTTCATTTGTAAACAACTTTGTTAAAACGAAAAAAACTTATTTGATTTGATATGTATATTATATATGGGTGTTCTTTTTGGTCGGATATACCTTGAGTTTGGATTATGAGTATATAACATTGCTTTTAATAAATGCATAGTAGATGCTTGTTTTGTTGTACTAGTTGGGTTGTGGTTGCTTATACCATTCATTTTAGATATTTTTAAGGCTTTTTGGTTAGCGATGAATAGAATGAGAGAACTCACATTATCGCTAGGGCTTTTTGATAGAGAAATTTTTTGGGCATAAGCTTTGCCTTAGCTGTATATGACTGAATTGAGTTGGTTGGATTTAGTTGATAGTTAGAAATGTACAAATTTAGAGATTCTTCGGATTGAAAGAGGACTATCTTTGCGCCTTTTTTGTCGGACTTGGGGTATAACACTAATTTGTGCTGTAAAATAATCCAACTGATAAAGAACAGAATAGTATTTAGCTTTTCTTTTTTACTGTATACTTAGCTCCCTTGCACTCATGTGACATGTGGTCCCGTGAGTGCAAGCTGGTGCTTGTACCTTCCTCTTGTACAGTCTTAGTTTGGTTGGAATTATATAATACTAACCTTATAAAAAAAAAGAAAAAACTGATAAAGAACAGAATATACGACAAAAGCTGCGCATCTCAGGACAAGAACCTTCAATCATTGCCTTCGGCTTAAGCATCAGCTGCTCTTTCTAAAAGATCCTTTTCAATCTGTCAGCACCAATACGCACCAATTGATCTCAGCCTGGTTCCTATGCCTAAATTTCCTCCGGTGACAGCTGAACCAGAAAAAGTGCTCTCATGGAAGTAACACCACGCCACAAAACACTAGCCGGAGCTACCGCGAATGTTGACGTCGCAAAGCCGAGAGCCATGGGTTGCTCTGCGCCTGCGGAAGAAGAATCCATATCGCTCGACCAGCTCCCGAAACAGTTGTTCTGGGAGACTCGGGAACTCTACTGCTGGAACGGCTTCTGGTACCGCCCCAACCATCTCATGGCCGCCCTGGCTGTTCGCTCACGGTTCCAGCCACGAGACGACGATGTCCTCTTGGCATCTTCCATGAAAACTGGAAGCACGTGGCTCAAAGCGCTTTGTTTCTGCATCTTGATGAGCAAGAAACGCAAACAGGGTCGAGAGAACGGCAACATCGCAGTCGGCGCCAAACAAGAGGATCAGCCGGAAGACCCCCTCACGATTAAGCACCCCGCGCATTACGCGAAGACCTTGGAGGTCCGCATATATACGGAGAACCCGCCTCCGGACCTCTCAGTCATGGAGTCTCCGAGGTTGTTCCACACCCACTTGCCTTACAGTGCTCTTCCCGAATCCATCAAGGCCTCTCCATGCAAAGTAAGTATTTTTAAGGTTTTCATGTAGTTTCTACACTGTGATCATTTGGTTTTCTACCTTCTCGTCATAGAAAGTTATAAGAGACATGCTTTATCATTTAAACATTCTAATACTCCCTTTCACGTTTAGTCTGGTCTCAGGATCTCCAGCTCTGATACTATGTAAAAATTGTAAACTATAGTATATTTGAGTTTAATTTATTTTTTGAACATGCTTGATCTCTATTTACAGCTTACATTTATAACAAGTGATATAATATTCCTAGGACTCTTGATACGGAAGGCATATATAAAAAATAGGAGGAGCAGCTAAAGATAGGCACATAAATAAATCAAAATGTATCAATGATTGCTAGAGATTTGCTGAATATCATATTACAGATTTGGTATTCTTTAGAATGATTATTAGAGGTCTGCTGAATATCAGAAATAAATGAAAATGAATCAATGACGAGTGATTGTCAGAGATTTACTAAATATCAGGTTCCTGATTTGATATTCTTTAACACCAGTCTACGTGATATAATTTTTCTTCCTCTTCGTGCAAGATTGTCTACATCACGCGCAACCCGAAAGACACCCTCGTCTCCCTGTGGCACTTCTTCAACCACCTCCGGAGCGACGAAGAGGGTCCCTTCCCGTTCGAGCGTGCCTTCGAGAGCTTCTGCGACGGGGTCTGCTTGTTCGGGCCTTTCTTCGACCACGTTTTCGAGTACTACAGAGCGAGCCTAGAGACTCCGGAGAAGGTGCTGTTCTTGAAGTACGAGGACTTGAAGAGAGACCCGAGAGGACAAGTGAAGAGGCTAAGCTCGTTTCTCGGGCAGCAGTTGGAGGAGGACGAAGAGGAGGTGGAGGACATCGTTTGGAGGTGCAGCTTGGAGAGGCTCAAGAGCTTGGAGGTGAACAGAAACGGTGTCGATCCCTGGGTGCACTTCCCGAACAGCGCCTTCTTCAGGAAGGGCGCTGTCGGGGACTGGAAGAGCATGTTCACGGCCGAGATGGCCCAGCGTCTCGACGAGATCGCAAGGACGAAGCTCGAAGGGTCGGGACTGGACCTCGGCATCGATGCGTGACGGAGGCGGACTTGCTACCCATCGCTGGTCGGATCCTTTCCGCTGGCCGGCGAAGGAAATGGGCGACTGCTGCTACCCATCGAGCAGCAGCAGCAGCAGCACAGCCGATAGGGACGGGACGGGGCGGTCCCCGATGGTTCCTGATAGATAGTTCTGTTCCCAGTTTCGGACTGTAATAAATGGGCCAAGCCCAAAGCCCGTCATTGAGCTATAGATTCAAACCCTTCAAGCCCAAGGCCCATTGTTGACCCATAACTTCAACCTCTTCAGGCTTTATGAAAAGGAAGAAGGACGGAGCAACCGAGAATAAAAAGAATGGGAGAAGGTCCTTGAAGGGGAAAAGAATTCGCGGGAAAGAGAGAGAATTTCCACGCGTAGCCATTTCGGACCATCCGACAAGTCAAATCAATTCCGTTTTCTAACCACCCCTAATAAGCAATCAACTCCATTATTCGTCTAATCGGAATAATCTTTAAAGTTATATAAAAAATTCGAAGTTATATAAATTTTGAGCTATGAAGCCCCATTTTGGAGTTATAAAGCGAAGAATTTATATAAAAATGATAGCTTACGGTGTTATGGAACCGTAGAGTTTGATGAAAATTGATTTCGAAGTATGGTTTGATTGGAACGAATTTCCATAGTTTTGAATGCAAGTTATGTATGACGGATAATACGTGTAATAGTCAAAAATAAATGTTTGCTATAAACAAGTTTCTTTGTCAATGCGTAAAAACGTTTTATCAACAAATAAGCGAAGTTTAGTCGTGTCGTTCGTTAGGATTGTGTATTGCTCGGTTTTTTATATCATTTTTCGATTAACTGATATGAATACCAATTTGTCTGTTCGAGTAACCTTAAGTTGGTTTTCAACTTTTCTAGGTGAATAGTGCTATCTTTTTATCAAGTTTGTAAATTCATATTTTGAAAAGCGATATCTATGAGATATAGTATGAGTTATGAAATGATATTCTTATTGCATTCAATCTAAATCGAATATTTACTACCACTTTGTCTATTTGAAAAGACAAATATTTGTTGATTGTAGTTTAAACTGATCACTGGTAAATGGTTTGCAAAGCCTTGTTATGAAAGAATTACGAAAAGTTCTTAACTTTGAATATGATTTATGAAATATTCTATGTTTCATGAATTGAATCACGAAAAGTTATATGATTTAGTTTGTGAACTTGAGTTTAAAATGGATTCTGGATTTGATTGTGGGTTATCAGATAATGACATTAGTGGATTATGCTCGTGTCATTATGATTGGAACCTATTTATGGGGTAACTATGCACATTGTTATCAGGGTGTCCTTTGAGGCAAAACTATTTATTAATATAGGGAAAGACCTACTCAAGGGAGTAAACTTAATTGCCTTTGTCATGGGCTTTAAGTATGGCCATTGTTAAATATTGAGCATATGGACTCTTGGCATTTAATTTGATAGAGATTGATCAATTGAATAGACTATTGTTGATTGATCTAATATGCTAAAAATTTTGTTGAAAATGATCCGATTTTAATATTTTACATATATTTTATATTGAATTTGAGATTAATGACTTATGATATCGTTTTATAATGATGCACTGTGAATGGTTGATCTAATTTGAAGAAATGTACTACTTACTGAGGTATATTTGCTCACCCCATCCATTCCAATCTTTTTCAATTAGTTAGTAACGAGTAGTATAAGAGCATATTGATGGGGAACTCTTGGTAGTTGGATTGTGGGTATTAATTTAAATAGTTGGATATGACTGAAATGGTATTTGTTGATGTTTGTTTCTTAGTTTGGGAAGATATTCATTGCCAGCTGTTCTACATGGCACGCAGCCACATCGACCATACTTGACCTTTATCAACACAAATCCAAGGTCTAGGCAATTCTTAGATCTCGAATATGGGGCTCACTTGAGCTTATATCCAAAATTTGAGGCTCAAGTGCACCGACTGAACTCGAGCTCGACGATAGCAGGGAACCCAACTAGTGGACATCGGAAGTGAGGGGTCATTGGCCCAGAGTAAAGGTGTTAGTAGTGATTTGTGACGAGGGGTTTAGGGAGAAGCCAGATCTCAAAGAAGGTTGAGGGCAGAAGTAAGGATGAACGACCATGGCGGTGGAAAGGTGGAGAGGTGATAGTGGACAGAGGGATGGGACGACAATGGGGTCATGGTGGAAGGCGAGTCACCAGCTTATTATTATTATTTTTGGTCGGAAATATAGATTTAGCATTAGTGATCCGTAAATGAGGGATTACAAGAAAGATTAAGTTCGGAACATAAAATCAGCTTCAGTGATTGCAGTGGTAGTGCAATCCAATTGGACGGGAGAGTGTTTGCGTTGTGGGCTCTTGCAACCCAATCGGCAGCACAGTTTTGGTCTTGAAGAGAGTATTTCAGCCCAACTTGTTTCATTTCGCTCAGTAGCCCACGACAGTCTTCTACAAGCTGGTGCACGGCCCACAGAGTGACAGCCCGGCCCAGGATGAACTGAACTGCTGTTAGGCAGTCAGAGAGTAATTCAGTTCGTGAGTCTTCTCCCTAGTTTCTGCAGCTCGTACTTGCTGACTTTGTCTTCAGAAAAAGGAGACCTTCGCGGATGGCTAGGGTTTCTCCAATTAGAGCTGAAGGAGCGAGAATCCTCTTTGTAAAGTCACCGGCTTGATTTGATTGTGCAAACTTCACAATGGTCAGATTGTTGTCCAGTGGAAGGACGAAGAATTAGAAAGAAAAAGGAAAAAAAGAAGAAGAATGAAAAGCACACTAGTAATTCTTTGGAAAAAGACAATGGCATGAAATTATCACATCGACATTTAATAGCATTAATTGATAGAAAATTACTTGAGGCCCAATTTGAGAATGAAAGGTGGGGATTTTTTTTATGATAAAAGAAAATTTGATGCTAGATTTAGTATTACACCTAAAGTTACTGCTTTTTTAGGTTAAATCAATTAATATATACATCAGCTCACACAATCCAGTTAGAGTTTATGTAGTCAAAACAAAATCATGCATGATGTACCAACGCTAAACTCAAATTCTACAAGAATCCGTAATATTAAAATTGCTCGCCTGAATCAAGGCATGTGTAGTTTCGATCCTACCTTCGAAGATTGAGTTCAAATTCTCCTTCGGTCACTCAATTTGGGACTTACCTGATGCTAGAGGTGGAGGCCCACCTAACGTTATACGAGAGTTTTAACTCGCCGTAATTGGCATAAATAAGGACAGCGCGAATCCTCCTTACTGTCATTAAAGGTAAAATGCAACTGGGATATTAACCGTCCATATACAACCCACGTAAAGCGACAGCATGAACATTCAAGTCCAAAAGCACCCTTCCAATGTGGAAGACTTAGACTTTGCTTTTAGTTTTCTAATTCAAGAGGTCCTTTTCTCTCGTCGTTTTTTTAACTAAAAACTCGAAAGAGAACAAATTGAAGACCATATCCACTCAAAGTCTCCCTTGCAAAACCCACCTTACATTGAATTTTACAGGTGGGAACGTTGCCCAACATGTACATAAGATACAACAAACATTAATTATTTGATTGAATTTAAAGGGCACCTGTCACTCTCTTTGGAACTTCTGTGATTCTTCTTTGCTAATTGCAAGGAAGAGAGGGGTCGGGACTAGGGAGAGAGAAGAAATATAAATTATAATAAACAAAGTTATTTTGCCAATTCCCATGGCAAAATTAACTAATACGAGTGATTAATTATTATGATTTATTTCTTCAGATCACCCTTTTTTTTATGTGTACGGTCCGATTATAATCTTAATTAAATGTAAAATGCAAAATTTCACGATTCTTTCTCGTACTTTGTAGATATGATATGGCAAACTATATGCATGTCACATCATCCGTGGGGTCCGGTTTGCGTCCTTGTGTAAAGCAAAGTCAGTAGTTAGCAATTAATAATAGTGTCGTGTTTTCTGCTTGAACACAGAGGTCTATGTCACCCCCATTTCGTCTTGCTTGACTTGTTCTTCTTTGTTCGTTGCAAAATAATTAAAAGTTGCGGGTTTAACTTGTATTCAATGTGCCGATTATTCAGCTCGCCTAAGGGGAGGGAGGCCATTCACGTCGAGACTAGAGGTTGGCTAAGAAATGAATTTTCCTCGTAGTTTAATATTAAAAGGTCGTGTCGAGTAGGGATCGAACATGAAATCTAGTACTTGGGACTTAAGCTAAAGACGCTTTCTAAATAAGAATTTCAGCTGTGCATCTTCCGCGCATTTCCACCTTTGACTGATCATGGTGGCAGATGGGAAAGATGGTTTTCTTACTTTTGACTTTTTGGCTGTGAATTTCAAAGAGACTCTCCCTCAAGTCTTATCATGAAGATCCATGGCTTAAAACACCATTCCCGTTCAGCTATCTCCTTCATCTTCCTTCGTATGCCACCGTTTTGTACAATGGACGGCACTGCTGATTCCAAACACGGTATGGGAGCCGCCATTGGCATCCTTGTCGTCATCATATTCATGGCCGTCGTGTCATGCCTATGTGGCCGAATGCGCGCGAACTCCAACAACCCGCCACCTCGGAACCCTGTCCGCGACTCTTTGCCGGAGCAACGTCCCGAAACAATCCTAGAGGTGGAAGAAGAGCAAGAAGACACTGCCAGCAGAAGGAATGGCCCTAAGAAGCCCACGCGCCCAAAATTGGCCGAGTTGCATAAGGGTGACTCGGGCTCGGACTCGACTCGTTCTTCTTGCTCCATTTGTTTGGGCGACTACAAGGACAGCGACGTCCTGAGGAGGTTGCCTGATTGCCACCATGTCTTCCATAGGAAGTGTGTGGACCCGTGGCTGAAGACGCATCCAACTTGTCCCGTTTGTCGGAGCTCACCAGCTGCTCTGCCGTCCACAGCACCAAGGGATCGGTAGGACTGGCGATGTGATGGACTTCCGAGCTCCAGAGTATTGTCTTCCCCGAGTGCAAAAGTTGATGCCCATGCACATTCATGAAGCCTGTCGGAAACCTCGTTGGGATTAGCAGAATCAATTACAGAAGTTGGAAAAACAAAACAATGGTAGTGAAGCTTGTCGATCGATGAGGGCATAGATCGAGCGCACTTGTTGCATTGCAATTAGTTTTGTCGATCATGTGGATTGGAGTGAATTTCTCGTGTAAACTGTGGGTACGCTCTGTGCATACATCTTTGAATGGCTCTATGGCTTATCACATGATCACCTCTCATTGGTAAGAAACCGAAGATATGTATCATACATGCTTCGGTTGTATATATGTTTTTTGGCTCCCCATCTTTTAGAAGAGCAACTTGCTGCAGCAGGACAGCATAAATTCGATACACAGTTCACAGCACTTAAATCCAGTAGGTGCTCAGACAAGCTCGGAACCAGCTAATTAGTGGCAAAGAATACAAACTCAGATGTATATTTTGTGTACGTACATGTGTGCGAGATTGATATATGTACAAATCAAAGCAGATATCGGAAGTTTGGCCTCAGCGGCGCTCCCCCATTCTACTTTGGTATCAACATTTTACAGGTACTTGACTCTGCACAAATCCTCTATATTACAGAGCCTAAATGATGGACATGTACCAACTTTGGTGAACCTGTGGTTACCATCTAGTTGATGACATAAGCTACATCAAACAAGTGTGATATTGGGTTCGTTGAATTTGAATACGCGTTCAAAGGGAGGGAAAAGATGTTTAATGGGGCTATTTGGACGATAGTCTGACTTCTCAGTTCCGCACACAAACACGAATCAACAGCTTTCACCTGTTCACTCTTTTTAATTCGTGTGGAAAGAGATTAGCTCGGATTATATTGATGTTCCTCCTCGGAATGGTTAAAGCCATCATTTACATCTTTCTGTAAATCTGTAGAATCTCTAGTGAGTTTTTCATTAACTGCACCTCACTTTCATTAGCTCTCTGGAGTGATGGAATGATCAACGATAAGGGCGAAATTCTTCCTTAGCTGCAACATTTCATCGCAAATTAGAATTCATGTTAGCGGTTATCCGCTAAATTCAGCATGATGTCGCACTTGCCCACTTGAGTGAACGTAGGGAAGTGATGAAATCCATATCTAATGAAAGAAGAGGTCTATAGAACACTAGACAGATATGAGTTTCATACCCTTTCATCCGATACACCTTATGAACGTATATATACTGCCAAAACTCCATAATTTTTTCGGGCAAAACAAACCGAAATTCCTACTTTATTCCAAGGGAAAGAAAAAACAAAAGGAAGTGGCAAGACTTAGAAAACATCCGCATTCTGCTCCTCGACGTCGCCAAGAACAGAGCTGTTTCGCTTGCTACAAGAAGAGAAAATGGCAGCCATCATAGCCTGCACAAAATGGTCCCAGAAGAAAAGAGGCATTAACAACTGGTTTAATTACTTGAGATTTTCAAATTGCAAAGCTGATGGAGGGTGTTCAAAGAGCAAATCCAGGATATGTTGCAGCAGAGTACAGAGGTCAATTAATATATGGAAATGTACGCTTACTAGGATCGACGGTGACTAGCATGGCCGTGCCACCAAAGGAGCATGAGCCGCCGGCTACTTTGGTCCTCTGCCAGTAGCTGTTGAATGCGTATGAGGCGTGCGCGAACAGCGTGTTGGGCTGGAAGCACGAGCCTTCCGGCAGGATCGAGGTGCACTCGGCGCCGGATCCGCAGGCGTAGTTCATGGCCTCCTGGATGATGGGTTCGGGCACCGAGGGCTTGGCCACGCACCACAAGGCTATGCTCGAGCCGCTGTTAGGGGGTGGCGGCCCTGTGGGAGGAGGGTAGACAATCGGTGGGAGGAATGTAGTCGGGCTCGGGACAATGCCGCCACCGCTTGGGGATGGGACAGAAGAGGGCGGGCTCGGAAAGAAGATTGGGCCGCTAGGCACGTTGTAAGGCGGGTTGATGGCTGGTGGGGTAGGACCAGGACCGGTGCCGGGGGCCAGGGGGGTCGGGACGATTGCAGGGCCCGGGGGGCTTGGGAACGGCTCGGGCGGGCCCGGAATCACGCCGGTTGGGCTGGGGGGCGGGTTCTGAATGGGAAGGATTGGCGGGATGTAGACATAGGGTGAGGATGGTGTGGTCGTTGAAGGAGGTGGGTTTGTGGTGGAAGCTGGGGGCTGTGGGGTCGATGGCGGGTATATGCAGTAAGGAGGGCTGAGATCAGGCAGAGGAATCGGGGGGAGCGAATCGTACGGCGGCAACGTGAACGGCGAGCTCACGTAAGGTTGGGTATTCAACGGCGAGTCCAGTTTCCTCGTCACTGTCAGTCTTTTCGTGGATCTCAGGGCCGGAATCTTCAGATGCGCCGCACCTTTGGACCGTGGGGTCATCCTTCTGGCATCTGCAAGACGAGGAAAAAGGCCCGAGATGAAAATGACCATTTCAATACGTTTTTGAGAATTTGGTCATCGATCATGTCAACACTGTATGTATCAGCTGGACATAGGATCATGTCAACACTGTATGTCAAGCGACGGCGAGACGAACTAAACAGGAACACCAGACCAAGACACACGAGACGGTCTGAAATGCGAAATGCTGCGTGATTACAACCGTCGCTTACCGCTGTGGATGAAGCAAATGGAAAAGGAAACCAGATGGAGGAGAATCCACAGCTTCAGGCAAGCTCTGCTTCTCTCCATTGCTTGCTTACTCTCCTGGAGTAAAGAGCTCTCTGATCCTCAAGATGTATCTACTCGAAATCACAAGCCTCGCACTGCAGGGAAGCAAAGACCGGATTCCTGATGCATTCGCTTATATAGACGGACGCGACACGACGCATAGACGATACTAGATCATGCGAGTCGAGGGTTCTTTCTTTCCCTTTTGTTCTCTTTTCTGTACAATAGACAGGGAATAGATTTGAGGAAGAAGCAAGTGGAGAAAAAAGAGGATTCTTTATGTGTAAGCTCCAACAATTCAAAAAGAAAAGAGGATTCTTTATATGGATCACTTTGCAAAACAGCGACTTTGCTTCACTGATGTGCAAGTGATCGAGCTTAAGTAAGACAGACAAAGACCAAAAGCGGTCTCCCTATTTAGCAGCAAATTGTTTAATGTGGGAACTCTCTCTCTCTCTCTCTCTCTCTCTCTCTCTCTCTCTCTCTCTCTCTCTCTCTACATCTCTCTTTCTTTCTCTCTCTTCTGTGTTCCCTACTAGTATAGTATTTCAGTTGCCTTGACATGGAGGCATATATTCTTGCTTGACATCAGGAAAAAATTGGAACTCCGCAGTTCTCCTCTCTCTGCGCTTTTTGTCTTGCTTCCTTTCCACTCAAAGTCGTTCATCTCTCCGTCTCTCTCTCCCTCAAATCTTCACAACAGATGGTAAAGGCGGACGCGATTAATCTTCGCTTAAGTTTCATAAATCGTGTCATCGAAACTGCAGGAATGTTACATGGTATGATCTTATCGTTTTCTATAAAAGAGAAATTGGGAGATTAGCTCGTCCGGTGGAGCTATGGGTTGAGTCCTGTGCGACCAGACCTTATCACTATAAGAACTATTGCATTTGGTAGTCTCGATTTGAGGTTGGATGGGATAATTTAAAATATCATATCCAGTGTTTGACTATTTCTTTTGGACCAAATAAGCCCGAATATTTCATGATAAAATGCTGGATAAGAAATCCGGATTAAGGGGTGAGATAAACCCAAATTGGATTAAAAAGATTTACAAATAACTTTTAACAATTTTCTTCCAACAATAGAGATGGAGTGCTAGAGTGACACTTCCGGCTTCAATGGCCACTGTGAGGACCACCTCCACAATAGCCGACCATCGTCACTTCCAACCAATGTCCAATCGTCATTAGCAATGACCACCATCGATTGTCATTGCCATCTAGCCAATCATATTTCGACGATTGAGGGTGAAAATGATAAATTATAAATCACATGACTATTATCATTGAAAAACTCGAATCCTTTCATGAATGTACTGGATCTTTTCAAGTCATCATCCACAATAGAGTCATGTCTGCCGTCATTTCTCGTTGTCCATTGATGGACCTCCGTCCACCTCCTCTTCTCCTCTCACTACCCGAGATCTCATAGGCTTTGGCATCATGTGGTATTCGAGCTTCGGGTGTGGCATGCACCACCCAATTGCCGCCCATCACCTCTACGTCAGCTATTGCTGCCTATCGTCCCCGGTTGCTCCGCGACAACCTCGGTGACTTGAGGCTCATCTTCACCGGTGTTCGAATCGCTTCTAGTATGGTGAAGCCGATCAAGGACTACGGTTTGAAGGTGGGGATGCAAAACTGGCGGTCAAAGAGACATAATGGAGGGAGTTGAATAGGGCGGGTTTAACATGGCGGAAGCAATGAGATTTGGAACTCGCGGGATTGCGCTGGGAAAATGAGATAATGAAATTTTTTTATCCTACCTTGAATTGTACTAAATATACGATGGAATTTTCTACAATTCGGAGTATTTTTTGAAAGATTTCTAATCACACCTTATCCAATCTTATCCCAATCTAAATCTGAACAATTATGCAGCTTTAATTCATTAGCTGCTGCAAATGGAGACTTGGGTCATCACATAAACTAAAAGTAATTGTTGGATTTTAACGTGGATTCCGATTGGAGAAAGAATCCTCAAAGATGGGGGATCGTCCTCCTGATCCACGTGGCTGCATCTAAGCATTCTAAGGTTATATAGTGTGAGGGGAATAATTGTAATTAAAGCGAGACTAGTTCCGTGAGGATTTAATTAGATGTTCAAAGAATTGTGAATCTTAAGGAAAAAAGAACATAACGAAATAAGAGAAGGATACCCATTGGGCATTAGACCCAATGAAGAGGGAATTGAAAGTGAGGACACTCGTATCATAGATGCAGGATTCGACTATGTCATAAAGAGATAAAACAAAAATTTGAGAGAGATAGAGAAGAGCTAAAGATAGGACCAACAAATAAAGAGAGAGAAGAAGATAAGTCATTGGTTTTTTTGATGGCCTAATAACCTAAAAAATTCGTAACTTTTGATATGGTCCTAATTCAACCATAATTTTTTTTCTCGTAAAATATCTCAAATTTTACATAAGTCCTATATCTGCCCCTATTAATTCTCCATAAAAAATCGTAGTTAGTGATCCTATGTGGTATTGCCATGTCATTGCTTTAGTTTTCCCCAAATTTCATATTCAAGAAGCCATCTTTAGGAGATGAATTTCCACGTTAGCCCAAACGATATCTTATTAAATCTGAATTTGGGGAAAAACTAAAACAATTACAATCAACTTTCTTTAATTGCTCTTACTCTTAGAAGAGTCTTCTTGCCATTTCACTTTGGAATCTTCGATTTTGCGCTCAAGAGGCTTCCATCCATCCCAATCAGAAAAGCGTTCCATATGCTCGGAGTTAATTTCGGACGAGTGGTTAAATTGACTAGATTTGCAACTCAAGTAAAAGCTTGTGCTTTTTATGAGACAAAACAAAAGTTTTGAGCAGAATCAGGACTAAATCTTTGGCGGGGGACTTTTACGAGACAGAACTTTCGGGGGCTAGGCCCACGTTCGATGGAGAATGCATGGAGTCCCTCCCGAAAGAAGCGTGCCCTGGTCCAATGGGCCCATCACGTGAAGGACGTAAAAGAAGCCACGACCCAAGCCCAACTACTCGGAAGTGCCCAGAATTTCACGGTAAGTCACCGGCTCTCTTTCCTTCTTTGGTTTTCCCATTTTCGGTCGCCGACTTATAAATTACAACGCCAGGCGCTTTATTACTTTCCCAAAGCGCCGACTCTTTCTTCCTCCTCCTCCTCCTCCTCCCCCTCCAACGTCGGCTCCTCCTCTTTGGACACAGCACCTTTGCATCTTCGCTGGTTCGACCCAGGATTCTTCGATTCGACCTGGAATTTGCATTCAGGTAACGGATTACGACACGGGTTTATTCGTCTTTGATCTCGGCGATGCGAGAAGGAATCTCCAGGACCATGTTTTCTGATCTTTATGCGCTGCTGGTCAAATCGATTACGGCCTCATCACTTTTGGTTTTTTCTTTTTTTTGGCAGATCTTTGGTGGTGGGTTGACTGCAGAAGAGGGAGAATCGTTGAGCTCAGATGGCGGCAGTCGCTGCTGCCGCCCCCACCATCCAGAAGGCGGCGATTCCTCCTCTGTACGTGCTTCTTGATTTTAGCCTTTTGGTATGCTAGCTTGGTAAAAGAAAACAGAAGGATTGTTTCTCCTTTTTCTGCCTCATTTTCTTTATTGGGAGGGCAGCCGGCTCTGTTTTCTCCGGACTTAAAATAAATTGGGCTGTATTGGACCTGTTCTACCCGACGACTTTGATGCACTCTCCACACATACATTAGATATTCTAAAAAACTATCGCTTTCGCCTCCGAGCTCGATAGTATAAGCTGCAAAGCTTATGATCAAGAACGTCACTTGGCTTGAAGCCCTTTGAAAAGTATTTATATGATGTAAAGGAACATTCTTTCTGTCTATGGATCCACGCATTTATGCGTTTGACCCAGTTAAAGCGGCTGATTCATGGTAGGGGAGATGGTTTTTGCCTGGTTTATTTATACAGTGAGAGCTTGGAAACTGTTGAGGAGATTTTAGCTGTAAAAGGACTAACTCTCAAAATTTGCATTCAAGTAGAGGCATGCATGTGATCTCATCTTCATTCGATTCAACTGTGGAGGTGTGGCTATGAATGCATATGATATGCCAAAAATAGTGGGGCTATCTAGCTCCACATAACTGATATGATGACAGTATGAAAGAATGTAAGGAATGGTGGATTTCTGCAGCCATAAGTGTCTTTTCTAAAAATTGGATGTGCATTGATGCAGCCAAATGTTTTTTGAGGCGATGGTATATCTGTTAATTTGAATACTCCGTCAAGCCAATATATTTGGATGTGCATCGATGCAGCCAATACCGACACCGTTTGGCTCATCATTGTTATGCAGGCTTGTCTATCATTCTTTTGGGCATTTATGAGCCGACTTGATTGTTCTTCAGAGTCTTTTAGCAGCAATTGGCACAACGATATCGCTGAACTGTTCTTTAAATCTTGTAATTTAAACAGGCACTTGAATGCCAGTCCGTGGGGATGGACCAAGACCTCCAGGACCGTCGCTGTGCATCCCAAGCCTGGTAAATTCCCATCATGTAGCCTGGCGTTTACTTGTGACCACCATTGGCCAGTAAGGCCTATATTGTCAACCAACGTCGAGCTGCAATCTCAGATATTCGAAGGTGCATATTCGATCTTCATGCTCTATTGCTTTGAACGGATTTAACCAATAATAAAGCCAACACGGTGAACAACTAGTATTCTTTACCTGAATGAATGAGCTTTTCTGGTCACCTTTTTTCGCTCTCAAATTGTTTTCGATCCTCATTTTCTGCAGATGACGGTAAGGAAAGGAGTAACTACGTTAATAGCTTTTGTTTGTAATAATAAGGAAAGATGTCGGATTCTATGATTTACATAATATTAACGTTACGTTTTTTCTTGATACTCAATCATGGGCCATGACTCATGGACTCATGGCTATCAGAAAATTTTGTTCTGTTAAAACTGCTAGAAATGATCATGTTAACCTTACATTTTCAAGGTTTAGCAGCTCGGCCTCTTTCGCACCTGTCCACTGCATCGACTTCACTGTTTGGCAAGGACCAAAGAGTGTTACTACTAGGAACTGGGAAACGGAAATGCCCGGCACCTCCAAAAGTGCACCTGGACTATCCTTTCAGCATCCCTTACCCTAAGATCATGAAGAAGCCGGAGTGGTGGTGGCGGACCCTGGCATGTGTACCATACCTGATGGCCCTGCAGGTCTCCGACACCGCCTTCTACTTCCAGCCCCTGATGGAGCACTACGAGCAATTCGAGTTCCTGAGCTACTACATCCCAGGGGCGATCCGGCGCCTACCCACCTGGTTCCTGATGGTGTACTGCTTCGCCGTGTACCTTGGGGTCGTGCAGAACCGGAAGTGGCCACACTTCTTCCGGTACCACGTGATGATGGGGCTCCTGCTGGAGAACGTGCTGCAGATCGTGTGGTATGCTAGCAACTTCGCGCCGCTGATCCACTACGGGGGCCGGTTCGGCATGTACTACTGGGCGATGGTCGGGTCGGCCTTCATATTCTTGCTGATGGAGTGCGTGAGGTGCGCGGTCGCGGGGATCTACGTGAACATCCCTTTCATCAGCGACGCGGCCTACATACACACTCCATATGTAAAGGGAGATGATTGATTGGGAGAATTTTTGTTGGATGAGAGTCATAAATAGCAAATTCAATGAACTTCTTGTGCTTCATCCTCCTCCTCCAGCTAAAATTGCCAAACTCCTTTTAATTATTTTCCAAAATAAAAAAAAATGGATTTGTCTGTTAACTATTAATTACTAATTAAATTGACTACTACTTTTTATAGAATGTTATTCCAAACAAATATATCGAATCAATTATATCATTAAATTTTTGGGAATGAACAGCAAGAAGAATCATCTTTAAATTTTATACTATTTCTTTCATTCAAACACGGTGTCTAGATAATATTTTTCCCTAGCTAGGTCAGGGATAATGTTTAAGGCGATTTCAATTCAGTTTACAATATATAGAGAATTGATTTATAAAATATCGAGAAGGGTCGTTTTCAAATTATTATGTTGCTTAATAAATGGATTTGGTTAGTAAAACGACAGCTCATTGTACTTGTTCAAGCCTTGGAATCTGACCTTGGGCGTCTGCTATTACAAAACTGAAAGTAAAACCAATCTTTTCTCCACTCTTGTTCTCGAACGCTCGCAAGAACATGAACAGCAGTTCAAGCAGCAGCAGCGCAAGCTCGGATGGCCATGGGGGCAACATCAGCTCGTTCGCATACGACGTTGTGTTCATGATTGTTTTCGTCGCCCAGGTCCTCATCCTCGTCATCACCCTCTCCTCCTACCTCTGCATCCATGCCAACCGCCGGGCGGTCATCCCGGCTCGGATGGCGCTCGCTGGTCAACCGAGGCGAGTATGCCACGTGCCCCGTCTGCAGGAAGTCGCTGGTGGCCATGGACGTGCGGGTCAACGGTGATTCTCACGGCGGAGACAGGTAAGATAGGTAGTTGGTTCGGAAGGAGGTCCGCCGGAAAATGATTGAATGGAAAGAACTCGTCTGTAACATTACTGATAGAAAGCATTGAAAATCTTGAATCCTCAGTCTTGAAAATATCCTCCATTTCTTTGGCTTCGACAGAGCCAAATCTCATCTGATTTTCCCGTGTGTGTATTCATTTGCAAATTTTCATGTACGAAAAAGGCTGCAATTGGATTTTTTTTCCTCTGGATGGTAAGACAACTTCTCTTTGTAGGAAAGGAGCAGTGCCAGTTCAATGGATCAGATGAAGATGACGATGAAGGTGAAGATGAAGAGAGGCGTTGACCAAATTTTAGGGGTCAGCATGATTCTAGGTAAAATATGGAATCGAAGAGCTAGACTAGTGGAAACTTATTCTGCTCGAGATCCAAAATATGTAGAGTAAATTCTAGATTTTCAAAAATTAAGAAATGTGTTTCAACGGGTAAGTCACTAATTCTAAATAGGTAGAACTTAAAATTTAAAACTTGAAATAAAATTTTGTGTTTTTCTTGGTCTAAATCTTCATACGATTCTACAATATTCCTTCAACGATGAGAATCTAAACTTTATTTCATGACTAACATTTTTACTTTGTTCATATTTCATATCATTTATGTGTTTAAATATAAGTTGTGATAAATGTATTATAACAGCAAATGATAGTTATTAATTCATTACAATCGTTCAATTAATAATACGGATAGAACCCGAGTAAAACTTGGAAACCAACCTTGAAATCTGTAGCGAGTAAGTTTCAAATTCCAAAAAATAAAGAACTTACACTAGCGGTAAGTTCCTAGTGAAACCTATACAAAATATGAAAGCGCTCACTTCCACCAAATTTGATTGTCTATGGGATGAAAGGGAAGTCATTATCAAAACCCATTTCGAATCGTACTTTATGAGATCTGGCAACGCTACTGGTTTTATCAAATTTGATTTTAACATATGTAAAACAATACTATTCAGACCCTTGAATTTCATAATCAGTTATAATCGGATGAACGAACATTGTTCTTTACTTCCACGAAAACGCAGTTCAATCATCCAAGCCCACATCTTGTAATTATAGGCAAAAGTTGGGCGCATGTGAACCTTCCTTTGTAAATGTATATGACAGTCTTACCTAAACGACATTGCATCATGTAGTAATCTATACATGGGAATCTAATGCATCTCAGCCTTCAGATATTGTTACAAAAAGTAAGCAATCGAATAATAAAATAGACAGAATCGAAAGAAAATAAATTATTATACTAAATTTACGTGATTCAGTCGTAGTGACATACGTCCACAAGAAGAGCAACAGTGAATTTCATTATAAATCACGCTATTCAAGGAAGATTACAACTATATTCAAATCACTCAAAACACATTTTCCAAACCCCAATTATATTCAATAACTTACACAATATTTAGTTTATAATTTTTCACAAAATAATTCTTCAATCTCACAAAGAAATGATACATGAATTCTTATTACAAGAATTTAATTTGCTTCGACACTTGACTTATTGATGTAATTTACGAAGAAATCCATGAAGAGAAAACCCACATCAATCACTCGTCGACCAATTCTACGTTGTTGGTAAATAGGATAGATTCTCTTTAACATACGTGACCCACCAAGCAACCCGCAAATATGTATAAATGTGCTGATGGGTCCTCCGCCTGAAGAGGTGCCGTGTTGGTCGGTCAAAGCCGAAAGTCCACGCGGACTCACGCTAGGAAACGGCACATATTCCATGCACCGGAGCAAATTCGGTCAATCTCAGCAAATCCAAATCTTCAATTTTGATTTGTCCTTGGCGATGACAACTAGCAAACATCATTATCTTTTATGTCCTTTTATATTTTCTTCCGCGGCCGGCTCTAATTCGCCAAAAGAAAGTTAGCTTTGCTTGATTTTTGACTTCCGCAAAATATCCAAAATTTTCGACTTTGATTGACCGGACTTTTTTGCAATTTATCTCAAATCAAGATTTGTTGACGAGTTTAAACTCGAAAAATATTCTAACAGATATAATAAGTGATGGATTTCACTAAATTCGGGTCCATTAAGCTCATGGGTAGGGTAGATGATATAAGAAAAGAACTGAAGATGTAGGAGTTTTGGGGAGTTGGGACCGACATTTCGAATGCATCACTACATTACCAATGATCAACATGTCCTGGGGCCTAATTTCAACGGGTCAACTTCACGATTCATCTCGGGACGCATGGGGAGGCGATCAATCTTCACTTAAGATTCATAAATCGGGTCACCGAAACTGCAAGAATGCTACACGATATCAATTTCTATAAGCAATGGGTTAATTCCTACGTGACAAGACATAATCAATATGAGAATTATTGTGTTCGATAACTCGGATTTGAACTTAAATAAGATAATAAAATATCATATTTGGTAGCGACGTCCTTTGACCGGATAAATTTGGATATTTTGAAATAAAATGCTTAATAAGAAATCTGGGTTAGAGATGGTTTAAACACAAATTGAATAAAAAATTTTAGAAATAACTTTCGATAATGGAGTGCTAGAGTAACAGATCTAGCTTTGCCAGCCATCGTGCAAGGACCACCTCCACGACAGCTGATTACATGCAATTATAATTGCCTCCGAACACCTTCAATCGTCATTGTCATCCACAAATCGTGTTTCGACGATTTAAAATGAAAATGAGAAGTTATACATCACATAACCATCATCATCAAAAAACTCAAATCCTTTCGTGAGTACATTAGATCCTTTGAGGTGTTTACCACAATGGAGTCATGTTTGTCCTCTCTCGTTTGTCTCTGTCCACCAGTGGATCTTCATCCACCTCCTCTTCGCCCCTCAGTACCCCATATCATCAGCTTCGACACCAAGTGGTATTCGAGCTTCGTGCATGGCATCCACCTCCCTGTCACCACCCTTCACCTCTGCATCGACTATTGCTACCTTGTCTACCAAATGGCCGTGGGGCTACCTCCCCCAGTCGCTCAATGACGCCCTTAGCGACTCGAGGCTCGGCTTCCCTAGTGTTCAGATCACTTCTAATACGATGAAACTAAGCAAGAACTACGGTATGAAGATGGAGATGGCAGTGAATCTAGCGGAATTGGTGGTGAAGGAGACACATTACAGGGATTGCGCTGGGCAAGTGAGATTTTCAAAAAAATTTATCCTAGTTTGGATTGCACTAAATATGTTATGAGTTTTCTACAATCCGCAAAATACATGAAGGACTTCTAATCCCACTTTATCCAATTTTATTACAATTCAAATTTGGACAACCAAATGCAACTATAATTTATTATGCTGCAGATGGGGACTTGAGTCACCACATAGACGAAAGTGTTGGATTTGAACGTTCTACTTATTGAAGATCCCAAATAAAAATTAAAGCGACATTTGTTTCATTTAAGTGAAGATTTAATTTTTTGTTCGAAGAGATGGGAATCTTAAATAAATAAAAAGGCATAACCAAATAAGAGAAGGATACCCATTGGGCATGAAGTTCAATAATTAGAGAATTGGGGTGAGGACACTAGTATCATAGTTATGGAGTTTGACTCCCGCTTTGCAAAAAAGCAAGGGTTTCGGGATGAATTAGGACTGAATTTATAGTTGGGAAATTTTTATGAAACAAAGGGAAGAGGATAAGTCTTGGGTTTTTCCTTGGGGGGTCAAAACATAAGCTTAGGTTGCCAAGCACATCTTTGACGGTCTAATACCACAATAAAATCCCTAACTTTAAATATAGCCTCGATTTTACTCTAATTTTTTTTTATCTCACAAAAATCTTGAATTTTACTTGAAACCCATATATGCTCCTATTAACCTTTCATCGAAAATCGCTATTAGTGATCCTATGTGGTATTTTTCTATCATTGCTCTAATTTCCCTCAAATTTCATATCCAAGAAGACATCCTTCGAAAATGAATTTCCATGTTAGCCTAAATGATGTTTTATTAGAATTGAAGTTTTGGTAAAACTAGAGTAATCGGTGTTGGCTTTCTTCAATTGCTTTTACTCTTAAACTAGTCTTCCTTCCATCTCGCTCAGTGATTTTTGATTTTGTGCTCAATCTTCAAACTCTCTTGCTCAAGAGTTTTCCATCTCTCATGATCATAGAGCTCAGGCTCAAGATGCTCAAATAGCTCGTGCTCGGAAGTTTTCCATCTCTCGGTGGTTGATGAGAAATTTTGGACAGATGGTTGAATGGAGCAAATTTGAAACTCAAATCAAAATTTGTAAATTTTATAATACAAAAAAGGGTTTCGGATAGAATTAGGACTGAATCTATAGTTGGGAAAATTTTATGAAATAAAGAAAAGTTTATAGAGTAGAATCAAGATCGAAACTAATGTTGGGTTATTTAGGGTATTAGGCCCAACGATTGACGGAGAATGCATGGAGTCCCTCCCTAAAGTAGCATCCCCGGTCCAATGGGCCCATCACGTGAAGTAGACAAGAAGTCACGACCCAAGCCCAACTCCTCGGAAGCAGCCAGGACTTCACGAAAGTCACACCGGCTCTCTTTCCTTCTTTAGTTTTTCCCATTTTTGGTCGCCGACTTATAAATTACAAAAAGCAGGCGCTTTAATACTTTCCCAAAGCGCCGACTCTTTCTTCCTCCTCCCCTCCAACGTCGGTTCCTTCTCTCTGCACACAGCACCTTTGCATCTTCGCGCCGCTAATTCAACCCAGGATTCTTCGATTCGACCCGGAATTCGCGTTCAGGTAAATGATTATGGCGTGGGTTTATTCGTTCCTTGATCTTGTCGATGCAAGAAGGAATCTCCAGAACCGTGTTTTCTGATCTTTAATGCGCTGCTGGTCAAATCGATTCCGAGTTCATTACTTTCGGTTTTTCTTTGGCAGGTCTTTGGTGGTGGGTGACTGCAGAAGAGGGAGAACCGTTGAGCTCAGATGCCGGCAGTCGCTGCCGCTGCCCCCACCAACCAAAAGTCGGCGATTCCTCCTCTGTACGTGGCTTCTTGATTTTCGCCTTTTGATATACTAGCTTTGTAAAAGAATATAGAAAAATAGTTTCTTTCTCTGTCCGAGTCTCGTTTCATTGTTCTCTGTCTCATTTTCTTCATTTGCTTTACTGGGAGGGCAGCCACGATGAACCGGCTCTGTTTTCTCCAGACTTCATGTAAACTGGGCTGTATTGGATCTGTTCTACCCGACGACTTGATATATTAAATATAGTAAAAGTCGTCGCTTTCGCCTCCAAGCTCGACCGTAAAGATTATGATCAAGAACGTCACTTCGCTGGAAGCCCTTTGAAAAGTATTTATATGATGTAAAGGAATATTCTTTCTCTTTCTGTGCGTTTGACCGAGTTAAAACAGTTGAATCATGGTAGTGGAGATGGTTTTGCCTGGTTTATTTATACAGTGAGAACTGAGAAGTTGGAAGATATTGAGGAGTGTTTAGCTGTAAAAGGGAGGAGATAACTTTACATTTGATTGACTCTCAAAGTTTGCATTCGAATCAACTGTGAAGGTGTGGCTATGAAGTGAAACTATCTAGCTCCAAATAACTGGTATGATGGCAATATGAAAGAATGTGAGGAGTGGTGGATTATTGCTGCCGCAAGTATAATTTCTAAAAATTGGACGTTCGCTGATACGACCATTATATTTGCTGTGATGGTATATCTGTAAATTTGCATACTTGGTCAAGCTGCTATTCAATGTTTTCCAACACCGTTTGGCTGATCACTGTATGCAGGCTTGTCTATCATTCTTTTGGGCATTTCTGAGCCAACTCGAATGTTCTTTATAGTCTTCTAGCACTCGGCACGACCTTCTCGCTAACTGTTCTTTAATTCTTGTAATTTAAACAGGCACTTGAATGCTAGTCCGTGGGGATGGAGGAAGACAACCGGGACCGTTGCTGTGCATCCCAAGGCTGGTAAATTCCCATCGTGTAGCCTGGCGTTTACTTTTGACTACCATTGGCCAGTAAGGCCTGTATTGTCAATGTTGAGCTGCAATCTCAGATATTCAAAGGCACATATTCACTCTTCATGCTTATTATGCTCCATTGCTTTGAATGGATTTAACCGATAATAAAGCCAATGCAATGAAGAACCTAGTATTCTTTACCTGAACTTTTTCACTCGAATTGTTTTCAACCCTCATTTTCTGCAGATGACGGTGAGGAAAGGAGTAACCATGTGAATAGCTTTAGCTTGTAACCATGAGGAAGATGTGAGATTGTATGACTTGCAAAATGAGATTATTGTTAAGTAATTTCTTGATTTTCGGTCATGGTTATAAAAAAAATTTGTTCTGTTAAACTGCTAGAAATTATCATGTTAGCATTACATTTTCAAGGTTTAGCAGGTCAGCCTCCTTTGCACCTGTCCTCTGCATCGAATTCATTGTTCAGCAAGGACCGAAGTATGTTACTGCCGAGAACCGGAAGGCGCAAATGCCCAGCGCCTCCAAAAGTGTACCCGGACTATCCTTTCAGCATCCCTTACCCTAAGATCATGAAGAAGCTGGAGTGGTGGTGGCGAACCCTGGCATGCATTCCGTACCTGATGGCCCTGCAGGTCTCCGACACTGCCTTCTACTTCCAGCCTTCCTGAGCTACTACATCCTGGGGGTGATCCGCCACCTCCCCACCTGGTTCCTGATGGTGTACTGCTTCGCTGTGTACCTTGGAGTCGTGTGGAATCACAAGTGGCCGCACTTCTTCCGGTACCATGTGATGATGGGGCTCCTGCTGGAGTATGTGCTGCAAATCGTGTGGTATGCTAGCAACTTTGCATCACTGATCCACTATGGGGGCCAGTTCAGCATGTACTACTAGGTGATGGTCGGATCTGCCTTCATATTCCTGCTGATGGAATGCATGAGGTGCGCGGTCGTGGGGATTTAGGCGAACATCCCTTTCATCAGCGATGCTGCATATGTACACACTCCATATGTAAAGGGAGACGATTGATTGGGTGAATTTTTCTTAGCTGAATAGCTCTGTTGGAAGAGTCATGAATAGCAAATTCAATGGCTTCTTCTGCTTTATCCTCCACTTAAGGGTGATCGGTTCGTGGTCCTTTATGGATCTTGGACAAGAATGCTTGGTCGGTTTAAGCTGAAACCAGAAATAGAAGAGGATTACACTCCCATCAACTTAGAGGGACAAAAGTTTATGCAGAGAGATGCCCAACCCAGTAATGCAGTTCCAAAATGGGAAAGAAAGAATCTGATAGAAACCATTTTGAAGTTTAGCGTGTCATGTTAAATGATCGTGCGAATGATAACATTCACTTTCAGGATATCAAAGGTCCTTATAGCATCTTCTGTTTTACAACCATGCTACTGAGAGGAAATACAGAGATGGAACGAGCCAAGACGAAGGATACTTTGTTTTGCCCAGCTTTGATAGAAAGAGAACCCGATCAGGTGGTTTTAAATGCAACGAAACAGCGTATGTCCCAGAATCAAAGTTGCAAGGAATATCAACCCAGACTTGGGCATGAAATCAAAAGCGTGCGCCAAAGCATGACAGCTGAACATTCTCCTACAGATGACGAGACCAATCCTACCGTCGTAATTTCAATGGAAAGCAATTTGAGACGCGGAAACTTTAGTGCTCAAATCATTGATGGGAAGGAGAATGGCACCAGCTGTCGATCAAGATGAGGAAAGGCTAAGGAACCAGCAGAGATGGCATTGTTCTTTTTTCGAGTTTTGGAATTTGTGAATGACGCAAGAAAGAAACTAGGAGTAGCATGCAACAGAGCGATCAACTAACGCGTGACAGTTACGAACACAGATTAATTCATTATGTAGGCAGGAGTTGCAACAACAGTCTAGAATGGAGATATGATCGGGGGGAACAAAAGGAGAAGCAGAGAAGGCACAAGAGAGTGGCGTGATCGGTTGCTCGGCAGTCACAGCTTGCGATCGCCGCCGCCGCCACCATAGTCAGCATCATCGTCGTCGTCATCATCAGGATCGTATGAAGAAGAGGGGCGCACTCAATTATCAACGGTCAAGTCAAAGGGAATTGCTATTGGTTATGAGTGGCGATGGAAAGAGAAAGAGGCTCTTTATTCGGGATGACGACGGAGGAGTAGATGGGAGCCCTCCAAATTTTGCCTGACATGACGACGACGACGTGCCTCTCCGCCTCGACTCGCTCCAGTCCCCCCCCCAACCATATTCTCGTTTCGTATTTTCGACTTTTTCTCTCTTTTTTTGGGTGGTGCAGAACGAGTGGGATCGAATTCTGGTTGGAAGAGAGCCATAAATAGCAAATTCAATGAGCTTCTTGTGCTTCATCCTCCTCCTCTTCCTCCGGCTAAAATTGCCAAAACTCCTAATAATTTTCAAAAAAAAAATGGATAAATAGAATAGATTTATAAAATATCTGAGATGGGTCGTTTTCAAATTATTATATCTTACTTGATAGAATCGATTTCGTTGGCAATACGAAAGCTCATTTACTTGTTCAAGCCTTATGACCTTGGGCGTCTCTGCTTTTAGAGAGCTGAAAGTAAACCAAGCTTTTCTCCACTCCTGTTCAAGAACGCTCGCAAGAACATGAGCAGCAGCGTCCCAAGCTCAAATGGCAACGGGGGCGACCTCAGCTCGTTCGAGTACGACATGGTGTTCATAATCGGTTTCATATTCCTCCTCCTCCTCATCACCGTCTCCTCCTACCTCTGCATCCGTGCCAACCGCGGGCCGGTCATCACGGCTCGGTTCACGTTCACCGGGTCGACCGAGGTGGGCGGGGGGATCGACGAGGCCACGCTCCGGAGCTGCCCGACAGTCCTGTTCTCGAGCGCGAAGCACCATGAGAAGAACGACTTAGCGGACTTGATCGACGTTATCGGCGGCGGTTCTTGCTCGATATGCTTGGGAGAATACAAGGAGGGCGAGGTGCTGCGACTGCTGCCAGAGTGCGGGCACTTCTTCCATATGAAGTGCGTCGACCCGTGGCTGAGACTGCATGCCACGTGCCCTGTCTGCAGGAATTCGCCAGTGGCCGTGGCCGTGCGGGTCGACGACGGTGATCCTCCCGGCGGAGACAGGTAAGATAGGTAGTTGGTTTGAAAGGAGGTCCGCCGGAAAATGATTGAATGTAAAGAACGCGTCTGTAACATTACCGAAAGAAAGCGCTGAAAGTCTTGAATCCTCTATCTTGAAACTACCCTCCATTTCTTTGGCTTTGACAGAGCCATATCTCTTCTGATTTTCCGTGTGTGCATTCATTTGCAAATTTTCATGTGTCGAAGAAGGCTGCGATTGGAATTTTTTGTAAGATGGTAAGATCACTTGTTTCGCGGGAGTGAAGAGCAGTGCTAATTCAATGGATCGGATGAAGGAGAAGATGATGGTGGTGGCGGCGGCGGCGGTGGTGGTGGTGAAGAAGAAGCCGGACAGGAGTTGACCGAATTTGATTGGCTGTGGGATGAAAAGGGTAGTCATTATCAAAACCCATTTCGATTCCAAATTTAATTTTTAACCTATGTAAAACAATACTGTTCAAACCGTCGGATTCCATAATCCAGTTCTAATCCGATGATTCCGCGATGAGGACGAACATTGTTCTTTACTTTATTGAAAACGTAGTACCATCATCCAAGCCCTCATCTTGTAAATATAGGTAAAAGTTGGGCGCGTGTGAACCTTTGCGAACGTACATGACAGCCTACCTGAACAAATAAAAAGATACTGCATCTTGTAGAAATCTCATATGGTGCATGATGGACTTCGACAAGTTCAGCTGCATTAAGCTCCCGGGTAGCACGTACATGACATAACCAGTCCAAAAGGACAAAGGGCAGATGATACAAGAAAAGAATTGAAGAAGCAGAGCTTGATGATAAAGTATACAGAGAGTTTTAGGGAGTTGAGACCGAGATTGCGAATGCATTACTACATTACCAATGCTCAACATGTCTTGGGGTCTACCAATTAAATCTCAACAGGTCAACTTCATGATTAATATTATAACGCATGCGGAGGCGAGCACTGTACTTCAGCAGCAGAAGAAAAATGGCATCTTTCTACTGAGTCTAATATTCATCTTACATGCATTATCAATCATTTCTGCCTCCAAATTATACGCCTGAGTTAACCAAAAAAACAAGGGGTCAGCTGCAGTCAAGTGCCTTCGCCTGGCAGAAGTTGAGAGGCAAGCTCCAGCACCCCTCACATTGGAGCGTCATTCTGCGGAACTAAAGACGTTTGATGCAATGAGAATCGCTAGAAGATCAAGTTCAATAAAAGGACGAGAATTTTTTTAAGGAATTTAGTCTGACTAACCAGATAAACCATGTTGAATGCTTTGCGGTAGGTATTGATAGAACCCTCAATGTTGTCATTCCTGGAAAAGATGTTCACACCCTCAAAGAGGCAGATGAATTCGTGGAGAACAGAGTTATCTAGCAATGACCATTTTTTAAACAAGGAAATTGAAATTGCTGAGATGGTATATCTGTTAATTTGCATCCTCGGTCAAGCTGCTATTCGATGTTTTCCAACACCATTTGGTTGATCATTGTCATGCAGGCTTGTCTATCATTCTTTTGGGCATTTCTGAGCCAACTTGAATGGTTCTTTAAAGTCTTTTAGCACTCAGCACGACCTTCTTGCTAACTCTTCTTTAATTCTTGTAATTTAAACAGGCACTTGAATGCTAGTCCGTGGGGATGGAGAAGACCTCTGTTTCCATCGCTGTGCACCCCAAGGCTGGCAAATTCCCATGGTGTAGCCTGGCGTTTACTTGTGACTACCATTGGCCAGTAAGGCCCGTATTGTCAACTGATGTCAAGCTGCAATCTCAGATATGTGAAGGTGCATATTTGCTCCATGCTTATGTATGCTCCATTGCTTTGAATGGATTTAACCAATAATAAAGCCAACGCAATGAAGAACCTAGTATTCTTTACCTGAGTGGATGAGCTTTTCTGATCACCTTTTTGCTCTCGAATTGTTTTCGACCCTCATTTTCTGCAGATGACAGTGAGGAAAGGAGTAACCGTGTGAATAGCTTTTGTTTGTGACAATAAGGAAGATGTGAGATTGTATGACTTGCAAAATCAGATTATTGTTAAGTAATTTCTTGATATTCAGTCATGGTTATCAAAACAATTTGTTCTGTTAAACTGCTAGAAATGATCATGTTAGCATTACATTTTCAAGGTTTAGCAGCTCGGCCTCTTTTGCACCTGTCCTCTGCATCGACTTCATTGTTTGGCAAGGATTGAAGTATGTTACCGTCGAGAACCAGAAGGAGCAAATGCCCGGCGCCTCCAAAAGTGTACCTGGACTATCCTTTCAGCATCCCTTACCCTAAGATCATGAAGAAGCTGGAGTGGTTGTGGCAGACCCTGGCGTGCTTTCCGTACCTGATGGCCCTGCAGGTCTCCGACACTGCCTTCCACTTCCAGCCCCTGATGGAGCACCACGAGCAATTTGAGTTCTTGAGCTACTACGTCCCGGGGGCGATCCAGCGCCTTCCCACCTGGTTCCTGATGGTGTACTGCTTCGCCGTGTACCTTGGGGTCGTGTGGAACCGGAAGTGATCACACTTCTTCCAGTACCACGTGATGATGGGGCTCCCGCTAGAGAACGTGCTGCAGATCATGTGGTATGCGAGCAACTTCGGTGTGCTGATCCACTATGGGGGCCGGTTCGGCATGTACTACTGGATGATGGTCGGGTCGGCCTTCATATTCCTGCTGATGGAGTGCATGAGGGCGTGATCACAGGGATCTACGCGAACATCCCATTCATCAGCGACGCTGCCTACATACACACTCCATATGTAAAGGGAAATGATTGATTGGGAGAATTTTTGTTGGATGAGAGTCATAAATAGCAAATTCAATGAGCTTCTTGTGCTTCATCCTCCTCGTCCAGCTAAAATTGCCAAACTTCTTTTAATTATTTTCCAAAATATGGAAAATAGAATTGATTTATAAAATATCGAGACAGTCTTTTTCAAATTATTATATTGATAAATCGATTTCGTCAGTACTACGACAGCTGATTGTACTAGTTCAGGCCAGGCCTTTTGACCTTGGGCGTGCTATTACAAAATTGAAGTAAAACCGATCTTTTCTCCACTCTCGTTCTCGAACGCTCGCAAGAACATGAACGGCAGTCCAAGCAGCTGCAGCAGCGCAAGCTCAGGTGGCTGCGGCAGCAGCGACATGAGCTCGTTCGAGTACAACATGATGTTCATAATCAGCTCCATCTTCCTCGTCCTCCTCATCACCTTCTCCTACTGCCTCTGCATCCGTAACAACCGCCGGGCGGTTATCATGGCTCGGTTCACGTTCACCGGGTCGGCCGAGGTGGATGGGGGGATCGACGAGGCCACGCTCCGGAGCTACCCGACGGTCCTGTTCTCGAGCGCGAAGCACCACGGGAAGAACGACTTAGTGGACTTGATCGACGTTATGGGCGGCGGTTCTTGCTCGATATGCTTGGGAGAATACAAGGAGGGCGAGGTGCTGCGACTGCTGCCGGAGTGCCGGCACTTCTTCCATATGAAGTGCGTCGACCCATGGCTGAGACTGCATGCCACGTGCCCCGTCTGCAGGAAGTCGCCGGTGGCCGGGCCCGGGGCCGTGGCCGTGAGGGTCGACGACGCTGATGGGTAGTTGGTTCGAAAGGATTGAAAGTCTTGAATCCTCAATCTTGAAACTACCCTCCATTTCTATGGCTTCAACAGAGCCAAATCTCTTCTGATTTTCTCTCTGTGTATCCATTTGCATATTTTTATGGGTCGAAAAAGGTTGCGATTGGAATTTTTTTGTAAGAGGGTAAGACCACTTCCTTTGCGAAAAAGAAGAGCAGTGCTAATTCAATGAATCAGATGAAGGAGAAAATGATGGTGAAGAAGAAGACGGGCAGGAGTTGACCAAATTTGATTGGCTGTGGGATGAAAAGGGTAGTCATTATCAAAACCTATTTTCATTCATGAAATCCGGCAGCGCCGCTGGTTTTATCAAATTTAATTTTTAAACTATGTAAAACAATACTGTTCTAACCCTCGGATTCGATAATCCAGTTCTAATCCGATGACCCCACAATGCGGACGAACATTGTTCTTTACTTTGTTGAAAACGTAGTGCCATCGTCCAAGCCCTCATCTTGTAAACATAGGTAAAAGTTGGGCGCATGGGAACCTTTGCAAACATATACGACAGCCTACCTGAACAAAGAAAAAGACATTGCATCTTATAGAAATCTGGTACCTAGGAATCTAACGCATCTCGGCCTTCAGATATGGTGCATGATGGACTTCGCTAACTTCAGGTGCATTAAGCTCGTGGGTAGCGCGTCCATGCCATTACCAGTCCAAAAGGACAAAGGGCAGATGAAAGAAAAGAGCTGAAGAAGGGGAGCGTGATGGTATGCAGAGAGTTACGGTGGCTCGTGTCTCCTGCTCTGTGTATTTGATGTTCGATTGCTTTTTAATTGGGGTTTCGTTTGCACGGTCTGCGACTTGTGTTGTCTGCATGTCTGATTATCATGCTAGTATGGTGATTGAATTTGAAATCGCAGGTGAATTTCAGCTATGTCTTCATGTTGACAGCCTAGTAAGGTACATGCTTGTTGATGATGTAAATGAGGAGGCTAGTACTTCAAATACTGATGAAGTTTTTGATCTGGCATGTTTATGTGATCAACTGGCTAAGAGTTTAGGACATATTAAAGAATATTTGTAATTTTAAGTATAATGAATTTCTTTTCATGAGGCATATGTTATTACGTTTATGTGATCAACTAGCCACGATGAACCGGCTCTGTTTTCTCCGGACTTCATGTAAACTGGGCTGTATTGGATCTGTTCTACCCGACGACATAGATGCACTCTCTGAGCATGTATTAGATATATCAAAAAACGTCCCTTTCACCTCCGAGCTCGACCGCAAAGCTTATGATCAAGAACGTCACTTCGCTTGAAGCCCTTTGAAGAGTATTTATATGATGTGAAGGAATATTCTTTCTGTCTATGGATCCACGCATTTATGCGTTTGACCTAGTTAAAGCGGTTGAATCGTGGTAGAGGATATGGTTTTGCCGGGTTTATTTATGCAGTGAGAAGTTGGAATAAATTGAGGAGTGTTTAGCTGTAAAAGGGAGGAGATAACTTTACATTTGATTGACTCTCTAAGTTTGCTTTCCAATCAACTCTAAAGGTCTGGCTATAAACGCATATGATATGCCAAAAGTAGTGGGGCTATCTAGCTCCAACTAACTGATGTGATGACAATTTGAAAGAATGTAAGGAATGGTGGATTTCTGCAGCCACAAGTGTCTTTTTTTAAAATTGGATTTGCACCGATACAGCCAATATATTTTTATGCGATGGTATATCTGTTAATTTGCATAATTGGTCAAGCTATGGGGGAAAAATACTAGGAGTGCCATAATTTTCGCATGGCGCTTACTTTGCTGCCAAAACTTTTTTTTTCACTTACTTGAGTGCCAAATCAGAGTGAAATTGTTCGGTTAAGTGCCACTTCCGGCCAAAATGCATACGTGGATTTTTTTAATAATTTTCGACGCCGACATGGTTTCCGGCAATGACCCTCGCCAGTCAACGTGAATTCTTCGTGCAAAACGATATCGTTTCTCCTCATCTTGTCTCTCTTCTTTTTGCCCTTTTTTCTTCTTTTTTTTCTTTAGGGCCGGCAAGGGTCACCGGCCGCGGAACCCTCGCCTTGGGCCACGAAGGCCCGGGGCAAGGCCGTCGAAGCTGGCGAGGCCACGACGGCCTTCGCTAGCAGCCGGCCGAGGTCCGATGGCCTCACCCCGAGCCTTCGTGGCCCAGGGTGAGGGTTCCACGGTCGCTAAGGGTCATCGGTGACCCTCGCTGGCCCTAAAGAAAAAAAATCAAAAAAATTCCAATAAATTAATAAATATATTAAAATATTGTTCTCCGGCAGCCACGTCAACTTTTCCAGCAACCAAATCAGCTTTTCCGGCGGCCACGTCAGCTTTTCCGGCGGCTAAATCGAAAGTGGCACTCAAGTGAATGTTTCTTTAAAACTTGCGGCACTCAAGTAAGCGAAAAAAATGTTTTGGCACCAAGGTGAGTACCGTACGAAAGTTATGGCACTCCTAGTGTTCTTCTACCGTCAAGCTGCTGTTTGATGTTTACCAACACCGTTTGGCTGATCATTGCTGTTATGCAGGCTTGTCTATCATTCTTTTGGGCATTTCTGAGCCAACTTCATTGTTCTTTGTAGTCTTTTAGCACTCGGCACGACCTTCTTGCTAAACTGTTCTTTAGATGTTGTGATTAAAACAGGCACTCATATGCTAGTCCTTGGGGATGGAGCAAGACCCCCGGGACCGTCTCTGTGCATCCCAAGTCTGGTAAATTCCCGTCGTGTAGCCCGGCGTTTACTTGTGACTACCATTGGCCAGTAAGGCCTGTAATGTCAACCGATGTCGAGCTGTGATCTCATATATTCGAAGGAGCATATTCGTTCCATATGCTTGTGTATGCTCCATTGCTTTGAAATTTGAATGGATTTATCTACGCAAACATCCCTTTCATCAGCGACGCGGCCTCCATACACACTCCATGTAAAGGGAGACGATTGATTGGGAGAATTTTTCCTAGCTGTATAACTTATGTTGGAAGATAGTCATAAATAGCAAATTCAATGAGCTTCTTGTACTTCCTCCTCTTCCTCCACCAGCTAAAATTGCCGAGCTCCTTTTAATTAATTTCCAAAATATGAAAAATAGAATTGATTTATAAAATATCGAGACGGTCTTTTTCAAATTATTATATTGATAAATCGATTTCGTTAGTAATACGACAGCTGATTGTACTTGTTCAAAGCCAGGCCTTTTGACCTTGGGCGTGCTATTACAAAACTGAAGTAAATTCGATCTTTTCTTTACTCTCGTTCTCGAACGCTCGCAAGAACATGAACAGCAGCGCAGGATCGAATGGCTGTGGCGGCGACATCAGCTCGTTCGGGTTCAACATGATATTCATGTTCAGCTACTTCTTCCTCGTCCTCGTCATCACCGTCTCCTACTGCCTCTGCATCCGTGCCAACCGCCGGGCGGTCATCACTTCTCGGATCACGTTCACCGAGTCGACCGAGGTGGGTGGGGGGATCGACGAGGCCACGCCCCGGAGCTGCCCGACGGTCCTGTTCTCGAGCGCGAAGCACAGCGAGAAAAAGGACTTAGCAGACTTGATCGACGTTATCAGCGGCGGTTCTTGCTCGATATGCTTGGGAGAATACAAGGAGGGCGCGGTGCTGCGACTGCTGCCGGAGTGCGGGCACTTCTTCCATATGAAGTGCGTCGACCCGTGGCTGAGACTGCATGCCACGTGCCCCGTCTGCAGGAATTCGCCGGTGGCCGTGGCCGTGCGGGTCGACGGTGATTCTCCCAGCGGAGACAGGTAAGGTAGGTAGTTGGTTCGAGAGGAAGTCCGCCGGAAAATGATTGAATGGAAAGAACGCGTCTGTAACATTACCGACGGAAAATCAGGTGCATTAAGCTCGTGAGGAGCGCGTACATGCCATTACCAATCCAAAAGGCAAAGGGCAGATGAAAGAAAAGAACTGAAGAAGCAGAGCGTGATGGTATGCAGAGAGTTACGGTGGCTCGTGTCTCATGCTCTGTGTATTTGATGTTCGATTGCTTTTTAATTGGGGTTTCGTTTGCACGGTCTGCGACTTGTGTTGTCTGCATGTCTGATTATCATGCTAGTGTTGTGATCGAATTTGAAATTGCAGGTGAATTTCAGCTATGCCTTCGCGTTGACAGCCTAGTAAGGTACATGATTGTTGATAATGTAAATGAGGAGGCTAGTACTTCAAATACGGATGAAGTTTTTGATCTAGCATGTTTATGTGATCAACTAGCTAGGAGTTTAGGACATATTAAAGAATATTTGTAATTTTAAGTATAATGATTTTTTTTTTGGCATATGTTATTACGTTTTTTGTAATGAAAGTAGTCTTTTTTTAATTGAGAAATAGACCACTTTGTTGTGAATTTTTTCCATTTGAAATTTTTTTAGCCAAAAAAGAAATGTTAATTTTTAATAAAATTATATACACGATATCTTTACATTATTTTCAAAATATAAAAAAAATTCAGACATTAATTTTGTTTCACTTTTAAATAAATAAAAATTAAAAAGCTTAAATTAATCATCCAAATGGACTTTTCAAATCCATTTTCTACTAAACAGTATTTATCTCAAAGTTACTTTTCAAAGTGCAATTTACCAAACAATCTTTACATTCTTCTAAAGTCCTTTAGGTTGAAGTGTTTTGCATTTCCTCAAAGCTATTTGTAAAAGTTGAACCAAACGCAATCTTGACTATAAATCGAGTCACCAAAATTGCAAGAATGCTACATGATTGATCTTATCAATTTCTATAAGCAATGGGTTAAGTCCCGCACAACAAGACCTTATCAATATGAGAACTATTGCATTCGATAGCCCAAATTTAAAGTTAGATAGGATAACAAAATATCGTATCTAGTGGTGACATCCTTTGAACCGGATAAACCCGGATATTCGAGATAAAATGTCAAATAAGAAATCTGAGTTAAAGGCGTGATAAACACGTATTGAATAAAAAAATTTACAAATAACTTTTGACGATAGAGTGCTAGCATAAAGCATTCGGCTTTGCTGGTCACCACGCAAGCATCACCTCCACGATAGTCGATTACATGCAATATTGCAATCATCATCACCTCTGAACACTTTCAATCGTCATTGTCATCTTGCCAATCATGTTTCATTGACTAGGGGTGAAAAGTTGAATTATACGTCACACAACTATCACCATCAAAAAACTCAAATCCTTTCACGGGTGCATTAGATCCTTTGATGTGTCATCCACCACAGAGACGTATCTGTCCTCACTCGTTTCTCATTGTCCACAGGTGGATCTTCGTCCACCACCTCTTCCCCCCTCGATACATCAAAGCATCGACTTCAACGGCAAGTGCTATTCGAGCTTCGCGCATGGCATCCACCACCCTTCACCTTTGCATTGACTATCGCTACCTTGGGTATTTTATTTAAGTGAAGATTTAATTGGTGTTTGAAGAGCTTTGAATCTTAAATAAAAAAAGACATAGAAGGATACCCATTGGGCATGAGGCCCAATGATAAGAGAATTAGGGTGAAGACACTAGTATCATAGATACGAGATTTTACTCCTACTCTGCAAAAAGGCAGAGCAAAAATCAAAGAAATATAGTTAGAGAGAGAATCGACAAGAAAAAAAGAGAGAGGATAAGTCCTGAATTTTTTTTTTGGGGTCAAAACATAAGTTTATGTCTTTGCTCTAGCTTTCCTCAAATTTTAGATCCAAGAAGATAGCTTTTGGAAATGAATTTCCATGTTAGCCTAAATGATGTGTTATTAGAATTGAAGTTTTGGTAAAAACTAGAGCAATTAGAGTTGGCATTTTTTCAATTGTTCTTACTCTTAAACTTGTCTTCCTTCCATCTCCTTAGGGATATTCAATTCTGCACTGAATCTTGAAACTCTCTTGCTCAAGAGTCTTCCATCTTTCACGGTTGGAGAGCTCGCACTCGGGACACTCGAATAGCTTGTGCTTAGGAGTTTTCCATCTCTTGTTTGTTGACGAGAAATTTTGGATAGATAGTTAAATCGAGCAAATTTGGAACTCAAGTCAAAATTTATATTTTTTTATGATAAAAAAGAAGTTTCACGAAAGTAAAAATTGGGAACTCAGGTCACGGCGCAAGCCCAACTCCTCGGAAGCACCCAGGACTTCACGAAAGTCGCACCGGCTCTCTTTCCTTGTTTGGTTTTCCCATTTTTGGTCGCCGACTTATAAATTACAAAACCAGGCGATTTATCACTTTCCCAAAGCGCCGACTCCATCTTCTTCCTCCACCTCCCCCTCCAACGTCGGTTCCTTCTCTCTGCAGACAGCACCTTTGCATCTTCGCGCCGTTGGTTCAACCCAGGATTCCTCGAATCGACCCGGAATTCGCATTCAGGTAAATGATTATGTTGTGAGTTCAATCGTCTTTGATCTTATCGACGCAAGAAGGAATCTCCAATACCGTGTTTTCTGATCTTTAATGCGCTGCTGGTCAAATCGATTCCGAGTTCATTACTTTTGTTTGTTTTTTTTGGCAGATCTTTGGTGGTGGGTGACTGCAGAAGAGGGAGAACCGTTGAGCTCAGATGCCGGCAGTCGCTGCTGCCAGTCCCACCATCCAAAAGGCGGCGATTCCTCCTCTGTACGTGGCTTCTTGATTTTCGCCTTTTGGTATACTAGCTTTGTAAAAGAATACAGAAAAATCGTTTCTTTCTCTGTCCGTGTCTCGTTTCATTGGTCTCTGTCTCATTTTCTTCATTTTCTTTACTGGGAGGGCAGCCACGATGAACCGGCTCTGTCTTCTCCAGACTTCATATAAACTGGGCTGTATTGGATCTGTTCTACCCGACGACTTAGATATACTCTCTGAGCATGTATTAGATATATTAAAAGACGTCGCTTTCGCCTCCAAGCTCGACCGTAAAGCTTATGATCAAGAACGTCACTTCGCTTGAAGCCCTCTGAAAAGTATTTATATGATGTAAAGGAATATTCTTTCTGTGCGTTTGACCGAGTTAAAGCAGTTGAATCGTGGTAGTGGAGATGGTTTTGCCTGGTTTCTTTATACAGTGAGAAGTTGGAAGAAATTGAGGAGTGTTTAGCTCTAAAAGGGAGGAGATAACTTTACATTTGATTGACTCTCCAAGTTTGCTTTCCAATCAACTGTGAAGGTCTGGCTATGAATGCATATGATATGCCAAAAGTAGTGGGGCTATCTAGCTCCAAATAACTGATGTGATGACAATTTGAAAGAATGTAAGGAATGGTGGATTTCTGCAGCCACAAGTGTCTTTTTTTTAAATTGGATTTGCACCGATACAGCCAATATATTTTTATGCGATGGTATATCTGTTAATTTGCATAATTGGTCAAGCTGCTGTTTGATGTTTACCGACACCGTTTGGCTGATCATTGCTGTTATGCAGGCTTGTCTATCATTCTTTTGGGCATTTCTGAGCCAACTTGATTGTTCTTTACAGTCTTTTAGCACTCTGCACGACCTTCTCGCTAAACTGTTCTTTAGATGTTGTGATTAAAACAGGCACTCATATGCTAGTCCTTGGGGATGGAGCAAGACCTCCGGGACCGTCTCTGTGCATCCCAATTCTGGTAAATTCCCGTCGTGTAGCGTGGCGTTTACTTGTGACTACCATTGGCCAGTAAGGCCTGTAATGTCAACCGATGTCGAGCTGTGATCTCATATATTCGAAGGTGCATATTCGCTCCATGCTTGTGTATGCTCCATTGCTTTGAATGGATTTATCTACGCGAACATCCCTTTCATCAGCGACGCGGCCTCCATACAGAATCCATGTAAAGGTAGACGATTGATTGGGAGAATTTTTCCTAGCTGTATAACTTATATTGGAAGATAGTCATAAATAGCAAATTCAATGAGCTTCTTGTGCTTCATCCTCTTCCTCCACCAGCTAAAATTGCCGAGCTCCTTTTAATTAATTTCCAAAATATGAAAAATAGAATTGATTTATAAAATATCGAGACGGTCTTTTTCAAATTATTGTATTGATAAATCGATTTCGTTAGTAATACGACAGCTGATTGTACTTGTTCAAAGCCAGGCCTTTTGACCTTGGGCGTGCTATTACAAAACTGAAGTAAATCCGATCTTTTCTTTACTCTCGTTCTCGAACGCTCGCAAGAACATGAAGAGCAGCGCAGGATCGAATGGCTGTGGCGGCGACATCAGCTCGTTCGGGTTCAACATGATATTCTTATTCAGCTACATCTTCCTCGTCCTCGTCATCACCGTCTCCTACTGCCTCTGCATCCGTGCCAACCGCCGGGCAGTCATCACTTCTCGGATCACGTTCACCGAGTCGACCGAGGTGGGTGGGGGGATCGACGAGGCCACGCTCCGGAGCTGCCCGACGGTCCTGTTCTCTAGCGCGAAGCACAGCGAGAAGAACGACTTAGCAGACTTGATCGACGTTATCAGCGGCGGTTCTTGCTCGATATGCTTGGGAGAATACAAGGAGGGCGCGGTGCTGCGACTGCTGCCGGAGTGCGGGCACTTCTTCCATATGAAGTGCGTCGACCCGTGGCTGAGACTGCATGCCACGTGCCCCGTCTGCAGGAATTCGCCGGTGGCCGTGGCCGTGCGGGTCGACGGTGATTCTCCCAGCGGGGACAGGTAAGGTAGGTAGTTGGTTCGAGAGGAGGTCCGCCGGAAAATGATTGAATGGAAAGAACGCGTCTGTAACATTACCGATGGAAAGCATTGAAAGTCTTGAATCCTCAAGCTTGAAACTACCCTCCATTTCAATGGCTTCAACAGAGCCAAATCTCTTCTGATTTTCTCTCTGTGTATCCATTTGCAAATTTTCAAGTGTCGAAAAAGGCTGCGATTGGAATTTTTTTGTAAGAGGGTAAGACCACTTCTTTCGCGGGAAAGAAGAGCAGTGCTAATTCAATGGATCAGATGAAGGAGAAGATGATGGGGAACAAGAAGACGGACAGGAGTTGGCCAAATTTGATTGGCTGTGCGATAAAAAGGGTAGTCAATATCGAAACCCATTTTCATTCCTACTTGATGGAACCCAGCAGCGCTGCTGGTTTTATCAAATTTAATTTTTAACCAATGTAAAACAATACTGCTCAAACCCTCGGATTCGATAATCCAGTTCTAATCCGATGACCCCACCATGCGGACGAACATTGTTCTTACTTTGTTGAAAACGTAGTACCATCGTCCAAGCCCCCATCTTATAAACATAGGTAAAAGTTGGGCGCATGGGAACCTTTGCAAACATATACGACAGCCTACCTGAACAAAGAAAAAGACATTGCATCTTGTAGAAATCTGGTACCTAGGAATCTAACGCATCTCGGCCTTCAGATATGGTGTATGATGGACTTCGCTAACTTGAGGTGCATTAAGCTCGTGGGTAGCGCGTCCATGCCATTACCAGTCCAAAAGGACAAGGGGCAGATGGAAGAAAAGAACTGAAGAAGCAGAGCGTGACGGTATGCAGAGAGTTTACGGTGGCTCGTGTCTCATGCTCTGTGTATTTGATGTTCGATTGCTTTTTAATTGGGGTTTCGTTTGCACGGTCTGCGACTTGTGTTGTCTGCATGTCTGATTATCATGCTAGTGTTGTGATCGAATTTGAAATTGCAGGTGAATTTCAGCTATGTCTTCGTATTGACAGCCTAGTAAGGTACATGATTGTTGATGATGTAAATGAGGAGGCTAGTTTTTCAAATACTGATGAAGTTTTTGATCCGGCACGTTTATATGATCAACTAGCTAAGAGTTTAGGACATATCAAAGAATATTTGTAATTTTAAGTATAATGAATTGCTTTTCTTGGGGCATATGTTATTACGTTTTTTGTAATGAAAGTAGTCTTTTTTTAATTGAGAAATAGACCACTTTGTTGTGAAATTTTTCTATTTGAAAGTTTTTTAGCCAAAAAAAGAAATGTTAATTTTTAATAAAATTATTTACACGATATCTTTACATTATTATCAAAATATAAATCAAAAAAAGTATGGACATTATTTTTTTCACTTTTAAATAAATAAAAATTAAAAAGCTTAAATTAATCATTCAAATGGACTTTTCAAATCTATTTTCTACCAAATGATATTTGTCTCAAAGTTACTTTTCAAAGCACAATTTATTAAACAATCTTTGCATTCTTCTAAAATCCTTTAGATTAAATTGCTTTGCATTTCCTCAAAACTACTCAGCCTTGGCTTAAGATTCATAAATCGAGTCACCAAAACTGCAAGAATGCTACGTGATTGATCTTATCAATTTCTATAAGCAATGGGTTAAGTCCTGCACAACAAGACCTTATCAATATGAGAACCATTGCATTTGGTAGCCCAGATTTGAAGTTAGATAGGATGACAAAATATCGTATCCAGTGGTGATGTCCTTTTGAACCTAATAAACCCGGATATTCGAGATAAAATGTCAAATAAGAAATCTAAGTCAAAGGCGGGATAAACACATATTGAATATGAAAAAATTTACAAATAACTTTCGACGATGGAGTGCTAGCATAACGCATCCGGCTTCGCTGGTCCCCACGTAAGCATCACCTCCACGATAGTCGATTACGTGTAATCTTGTATTCATCATCACCTCCGAACACCTTCAATCGTCATTGTCATTTGTGCCAATCATGTTTCATTGACTAGAGATGAAAAGTTGAAGTTATACGTCACACAGCTATCACCATCGAAGAACTCAAATCTTTTCACGAGTGCATTAGATCCTTTGAGGTGTCATCCACCGTAAAGACGTATCTACCCTCACTCGTTTCTCACTGTCCACTAGTGGTTCTTCGTCCACCACCTCTTCCCCCTTGATACATCAAATCATTGACTTCAACAGCTTGTGCTATTCGAGCTTCGCGCGTGGCATCCACCACCCTTCACCTTCGCATTGACTATCGCTGCCTTGGGTATCTTATTTAAGTGAAGATTTAATTGGGTATTTGAAGAGCTGTGAATCTCAAATAAATAAAAAAGACAACTAAAGAAGAGAAGGATACCCATTGGGCATATAAGAGAATTAGGGTGAATACACTAGTATCATAGATACGAGATTTGACTCATATTCTGCAAAAAGGCAAAGCAAAAATCAAAAAAATATAATTAGAGAGAATCGACAAAAAAAAAGAAGAGGATAAGTCCTGGGTTTTTAAACATAAGTTTATGTCTTTGCTCTGGTTTTCCTCAAATTTTAGATCCAAGAAGATAGCTTTTGGAAATGAATTTCCATGTTAGCCTAAATGATGTGTTTTTAGAATTGAAGTTTTGGTAAAAACTAGAGCAATTAGAGTTGCCATTTTTCCAATTGCTCTTACTCTTAAACTTGTCTTCCTTCTATCTCGCTTAGGGATATTCAATTTTGCGCTCAATCTTGAAACTCTCTTGCTCGGGAGTCTTCCATCTCTCACAGTTGGAGAGCTCGCGCTCGGGACGCTTGAATAGCTCATGCTCGGGAGTTTTCCATCTCTCATTTGTTGACGAGAAATTTTGGACTGATGGTTAAATCGAGCAAATTTGGAACTCAAGTAAAAATTTATATTCTTTTATTATAAAAAAAAAGTTTCAGGAAGGTAAAAATTGGGAACTCAGGTCACGGCCCAAGCCCAACTCCTCGGAAGCACCCAGAACTTCACGAAAGTCACACCGGCTCTTTTTCTTGTTTGGTTTTCCCATTTTTGGTCGCCGACTTATAAATTACAAAACCAGGCGCTTTATCACTTTACCAAAGCGCCGACTCCATCTTCTTCCTCCACCTCCCCCTGCAACGTCGGTTCCTTCTCTCTGCATACAGTACCTTTGCATCTTCGTGCCGTTGGTTCAACCAGGATTCTTCGATTCGACCCAGAATTCGCGTTCAGGTAAATGATTATGGCGTGGGTTTATTCGTCTTTGATCTCGTCGATGCAAGAAGGAATCTCCAGGACCATGTTTTCCGATCTTCATGCGTTGCTGGTCAAATCGATGCTGAGTTCATTACTTTTGGTTTTTCTTTGGCAGATCTTTGGTGGTGGGGTGACTGCAGAAGAGGGAGAATCGTTAAGCTCAGATGCCCGCCGCCGCCGCCGCTGTCCAAAAGGCGGCGTTTCCTCCTCTGTACGTGCTTCTTGATTTTCGCCTTTTAAATATATAGGCTTGGTAAAAGAATACAGAAAGATCGTTTCTTTCTCTGTCTGTGTCTCCTTTCATTGGTCTCTGTCTCATTTTCTTTACTGGGAGGGCAGCCGACTCTGTTTTCTCTGGACTCCATATAAATTGGGCTGTATTGGATCTGTTGTACCCGACGACTTAGATGCACTCTCTGAGCACGTATCAGATATATTAAAAAACGTCGCTTTCACCTCCGAGCTCAACCGCAAAGCTTATGATCAAGAACGTCACTTCGCTTGAAGCCCTTTGAAAAGTGTTCATATGATGTAAAGGAATATTCTTTCTGTCTATGGATCCCCGCATTTATGCGTTTGACCGAGTTAAAGCGGTTGAATCATGGTAGAGGAGATGGTTTTGGCTGGTTTATTTATAGAATAAGAAGTTGGAAGATATTGAGCAAGTTTTTAGCTGTAAAAGGGAGGAGATGACTTTACGTTTGGTTGACTCTCAAAAGTTGCATTCAAGCAGAGACAGGCGTATGATCTCATCTTCATTCGAATTAACTGCGAAGGTGTGACTGTGAATACATATGATGTGCCAAAAGTAGCCAGGCTATCTAGCTCAAATTAACTGATTTGATGACAATATGAAAGAATGTAAGGAACGGTGGATTTCTGCAGCCATAAGTGTCTCTTCTAAAAATTGGATGTGCACCGATGTGCGCCAATAGAACCATTATTCTGTGATGCGATGATATATCTGTTAATTTGCATACTCGGTCAAGCTGCTATTTGATGTTTTCCAACACCGTTTGGCTGATCATTGTTATGCAGGCTTGTCTATCATTCTTTTGGGCATTTCTGAGCCGACTCGATTGTTCTTCAGAGTCTTTTAGCAGCAGTTGGCACGACCATCTTGCTAAACTGTTCTTTAGATCTTGTAATTTAAACAGGCACTCGAATGCTAGTCCAGGGGGATGGACCAAGACATCCAGGACCGTCTCTGTGCATCCCAAGGCTGGTAAATTCCCGTCATGTAGCCTGGCATTTACTTGTGACGACAACCATTGGCCAGTAAGGCCTGTATTGTCAACCGACCTCAAGCTGCAATCTCAGATATTGAAAGGTGCATATTTGATGTTTATGCTAATGTATGCTCCATTGCTTTGAACGGATTTAACTGATAATAAAGCCAACGCAGGGAAGGACTCGTATTATTTACCTGAATGGATGAGCTTTTCTGATCACCTTTTCACTCTTGATTGTTTTCGACCCTCATTTTCCGCGGATGACAGTGAGGAAAGTAGTAACCATGTGAATAGTTTTTGGTTGTAACAATAAGGAAGATGTGAGATTGTATGACTTGCAAAATGAGATTATTGTTAAGTAATTTCTTGATACACAGTCATGGTTATCAAAACATTTTGTTCTGTTATACTGCTAGAAATGATCATGTTAGCATTACATTTTCAAGGTTTAGCAGCTCGGCCTCTTTTGCACCTGTCCTCTGCATCTACTTCATTGTTCGGCAAGGACCGAATTATGTTACCACCGAGAACCGGAAGACGCAAATGCCCAGTGCCTCCAAAAGCGTACCTGGACTATCCTTTCAGCATCCCTTACCCTAAGATCATGAAGAAGCCGGAGTGGTTGTGGCGGACCCTGGCGTGTGTTCCCTACCTGATGGCCCTCCAGGTCTCCGACACCGCCTTCTACTTCCAGCCCCTGATGGAGCATTACGAGCAATTGGAGTTCCTGAGCTACTACATCCCGGGGGCAATCCGGCGCCTCCCTACCTGGTTCCTGATGGTGTACTGCTTCGCCGTGTACCTCGGGGTCGTGCAGAACCGGAAGTGGCCCCACTTCTTCCGTTACCACGTGATGATGGGGCTCCTGCTGGAGAATGTGCTGCAGATCGTGTGGTATGCAAGCAACTTCACCCCGCTGATCCACTACGGGGGCCGGTTCGGCATGTACTACTGGGCGATGGTCGGGTCGGGCTTCATATTCCTGCTGATGGAGTGCGTGAAGTGCGCGGTCGCAGGGATCTACACGAACATACCATTCATCAGCGACGCAGCCTACATACACACTCCATATGTGAAGGGAGAGGATTGATTAGTAGAATTTTTGTAGCTGAATAACTTATGTTAGAAGATAGTAATAAATAGCAAATTCAGTGAACTTCTTGTGCTTCATCCTCCCCTCCACCTAAAATTGCCAAACTCCTTTTAATTAATTTCCAAAATATGGAAAATAGAATTGATTTATAAAATATCGAGATGGTCGTTTTCAAATTATTATATTGATAAATCGATTTCGTTGGTAATACGACAGCTGATGGTATTTGTTCAGACCTTTTGACATTGGGCGTCTCTGCTATTACAAAACTGAAAGTAAACCAAGCTTTTCTCCACTCTTGTTCTCGAACGCTCGCAAGAACATGAACAGCAGCGTCCCAAGCCCGGATGGCGGCCACATCAGCTCGTTCGAGTACAACATGGTGTTCATAGCCGGTATCATTTTCCTCATCCTCGTCATCACCCTCGCCTCCTACTTCTGCAGTCGTGCCAACCACCGGGCGGTCATCACGGCTCCGTTCGCGCTCGTGGGCGAGGGGATCGACGAGGCCACGCTCCGGAGCTACCCGACGGTACTGTTCTCGAGCGCAAAGCACCCCGAGAAGAACGACTTAGCGGACTCGATGGACGTTGTCGGCAGTGGTTCTTGCTCGATATGCTTGGGAGAGTACAAGGAGGGCGAGGTGCTGCGACTGCTGCCGGAGTGCAGGCACTTCTTCCATATGAAGTGCGTCGACACGTGGCTGAGGCTGCATGCCTCGTGCCCCGTTTGCAGGAAGTCGCCGGTGTCCTTCACCGTGCCGGTCGACGACGGTGATTCTCCCGGCGGAGACAGGTAAGGTAGGTAGTTGGTTCGAAAGGAGGTCCGCTGGAAAATGATTGAATGGAAAGAACTAGTCCGTAACATTACCGATAGAGAGCACTGAAAGTCTTGAATAAACTACCTTCCATTTCTTCGGCTTCAACAGAGCCAAATCTCTTCTGATATTCCCTCAGTTGTGTATTCATTTACAAATTTTCATGTGTCGAAAAAGGCTGCAGTTGGAATTTTTTGTAAAGGGTAAGACCACTTCTTTTGCGGGAAAGAAGAGCAGTGCTAGTTCAATGGATCAGATGATTGAGAAGATGAAGATGATGATTGTGAAGAAGACGGACAGGAGTTGACCAAATTTGTTTGGCTGTGGAATGAAAAGGGTAGTCATTATCAAAACCCATTTTAATTCGTACTTTATGAAATCTGGCAGCCCTGCTGGTTTTGTCAAATTCGATTTTAACATAGGTAAACAATGCTATTTAAACCCTGGATTTGATAATCTAGATTAGATCCGATGATCCGCGATGTGGACGAACATTGTCCTTTACTTTGTTGAAAACGTAGTACCATCATCCAAGCCCACATCTTGCAAATATAGGCAGAAGTTGGGCACGTGTGAACCTTGGCAAACGTATATGACAGCCTACCTGAACAAAGAAAAAGACATTGCATCTTGTAGAAATATGGTACATGGGAATTTAACGCATCTCGGCCTTCAGATATAGTGCTAAAAGAATTGAAGCAGAGCGTGATGACTGAGATCACAAATGCATCACTACATTGCCGATGCTCAACATGTCTTGGGGTCTACCAATTGAATCTCAACAGGTCAACTTCACGATTAATAACGGATGTGGAGGCGAGCACTGTAATTCAGCAGCAGAAGATAAAATGGCATCTTTCTACTGAGTCTAATATTCATCTTACATGCATTGCGAATCATTTCTGCCTCAAAATTATACGCCTGAATTAACCAAAATAACCGGGGGTCAGCTGCAGTCAAGTGGCTTCAGCTGGAAGAAGTTGAGAGGCAAGCTCCAGCACTCCCCACATTGGAGCGTCATTCTGTGAAAGTAAAGACATTTAATGCAATAAGAATCGCTAGAAGATCAAGTTCATGAAAAGGACTGAGAAATTTTTTTAAGGAGTTTAGTCTGACTAACCAGATAAACCACGTCAAATGCTTTGCGGTAGCTATTGATGGAACCCTCAATGTTGTCATTCCTGGAAAAGATGCTCACACCATCAAAGAGGCAGATGAATTCATGGAGAACGGAGTTATCTATCAATGGCCACTTTTAAAACAAAGAAATTGAAAACAAAAAACCGTCAACATGCAAACATCAGATCGGTCATTTCACCTCTACATTAACAGTTGTAACCATTTCCGTCATCAAGGGCAAAGCTATAAATATAGCAAAAACTGCATGCGGTTCCCAGAAGATTATGGCAAAATACATTTGGTAGAACCTTCTGCTACAGACCACACTGTTAAAAGTCCATGTGGTGCAAGAAGTTTCTTTTTTTTTTTCTTTTTTCTTTTAATTCCTTTTTTGGTTAAGGTGGAGCCATAAATCCATGGTGTGATGGCCATAAAATTCAATGCAAACACTCAGAACTCCAGCACATGACAAAGGGATATAGACTTACAAAAATCCCAGTGATATTCGAGTTTCATAGTTCAAACCATCAGACATGCCCAAGTCCCCAATATGGTCCCGAGAAGCAAGACATTGGTTCTCATCTTCACTGAGACACTATCATCAACTGGTCCATCAACATCACCTAATCGCTCGTGAAGCGGAGCAGCCATATCGAGTGCATGCTCATTTTTGTTCAGACTGTGAATTGTCCTCCCTGGAGATGTCAAAATATACAGATAAATTAAGCTGGATTTGTCTATTGGTAAGCACATATTCAAGCAAAATGAAAAATTCACATTATGGGAGAGAAAAGTGATGCAATTCATGCCTATATAAACGGGGTCTTGTTGACAAGTGCCCCAGGGCACTTGTTAAAGAAATCTTTCACTCACAATATCTGATTACACATAATCGAGAAAGACAATGCATTGGAAATGACAGATATTCTTTGTTGAGGTGTTTAACAATGGATTGCAGGGTACTTATTAACAAACTCCACATTAATAGCAAAGGTCATATGTAAACTGATGATAACATCTGAAGAATAAGCAGCAGAAGAAGAAAATTTCTACTCCTAGCCCGCTAAGTTATATTACCATATCCTGAATGCATTAGATAACCGCCATTCAATATAGATAATTCATTAAGCATAAAAGCAAGCAGCTAATCCTAGTGGAAGTTCTATCAGCTTCAGTGGAGTGGTCAACAACAAGCAGTCAATTACTCTTCACCATAGAGATAACAGCATAAAAAAGAAGATGGCCACAAAAACCAACTGCAAGTGCTGCAGAAGTAGGTCATTAGGCAAGAACTATAATAACACAAAAAGGATTCAAGAAAGAAGCACAATTTTCCAGCTGACAAGAACTCAGAATTCGACCCAAAAAAAAAAAAAGATCACAGGAATATCAGGGAAGTACTGTTATATGAATATTTATTTCCAAGTAATGCATGACATTCGACATCTCTCTGCAGCATGAAATTGATTAACTGATACCTTTGAAAGATATAAGGTGACCATCATTGTCAAACTCCATCCGGTTTGAGACAAGCCTAATGTTTTTGAAAGATCTGTGGAGCTTCTGCCTCAAGACCTAGGGTCAACATAGAAAAAAGAATCAAATTCTACTAGAGAGATACTTAATCAGAAAATCGAACCATAATATTTTTTCTCTTTCAGTATTAACCTCCTCTATAATATCTGCCAGCCCTGCAGAAAATATAAGGATGGGAATGCCTCTTTCCTGCAACCAACAGAGAGAATACTGAGACATTACTAGCATAATTGCACCAAGGCACTAACACCTATATCAAGACGCTGAAAATAATCATTTACACTAATTCTTTGATGACATCTACTCCACTGGAAAAGAAGAATATAAGCACTTCACACACTCTAGGAAGGCCTGTTACAGCTAGTTGCAGTGGTCATTCCATGAAAGATGAAATTTACCTCCAAAAACTCAAAGAGTTCAACTACACCCTCCCTAAAAGCAATGTTAGCACTAGCGACAGACTTCCTTATATCATCATATGTAAGGCCACCCTCAACAAGAAGAGCATGAGTCTTCTCCCACCTGCATTGATTACAGTAATTTAGAGAGAGATGATAATATACTGAAGCATTTGGTGAACTAATTAGCAACTCAAAAATGAGTGTTTTAAGTGATGCTAAGATACTCAAAGCCCACGTTACTTGATGTCAACAGTACTTACAAACTTACACATAACAAAGTCTCATTGTGCACCAAGCATAAATAATACCATTAAGAGGAGAGACATGGCTTACCACTCTTCCATGAGCTTTGTCTTTTCATCAATTGGAATTGTTGGTGAGAACTCCAGCGGATGGTAATATTCATATAATTGCTGCCTCTTAGCATTGTATTCCGGATTCCCCTGTTGCAAAAGGCCATGACTGCCTACTAATATTATTAGACATGACAACCAAGGAGAGCACTGACAATGAAAGCAGGAAATAACAAAACGTAATCCAAAACAATCAATGGGGACTTACTTAGGCCCCGGCGGCCATTAACCCTGTACCTAGTCAGAGTCGCGTCGAAATCTGCAATCACCTGCCAATAATACTCGTGACAATCCAAAATCTATGCCTGATGCTGCATAAATCGATATAAACGAATGCAGGGGAAACTTCCATGTGCCAGGAAAGGAGTTTGAAAACACTTAGATATGAATTCCACCAGCAGTATATCAAAGTCAAAAGCACTACAGCATAGATATCACAATTCACACGTAACGTACCACATTCCTAGATAAGGTGGTGCCAGAACACAGATGCACGCCCTACCATTTAATCTACATTGAATATCTTCAGAAGAACTTGGCTCAAAACCCGTTTACTTGTATGTTATGTGGTAAGCGTGCGTCGACGAATTACGTAATTTGACACTGCCGGCAAGGGATCATAGTGCAGACTTTACCAAGTGCAAGATCTTCATCAGTTTCCCCGCAGTATCGCCACAATATTTTGACTACAACTTCTCCAGTAGTTTTAGGGTCGATAAATTCCGCACATCAAACAACCAGCCCGGAAAAAAAAAAAAAAAAAAGCTTTTTCTTAGAAAAGAAGAAGGACCTGCAGCTTCTGAGGCCCGGCCTTCCGGATCGCGTCAATTTTCCGATCAAGCGACTGCCGATCGTCCACGACCACCTCCGAACCCTTCGACAGTCCGTCGTCGCCCATTTCGCCGCGACTTCTAGAGCTGTAACTGCCGCAGGAAACTCCGCATTACCGGCCTATTCGCACTCACGACGGAGCATCAGGCTGAAGATGACGAACGCAAGGCGCACGCCGGACGGAACGGAACGGGAAGCGACTGTTTCCCTTCCGTTTGAGGATGCGAAGCCGAAACAACGGTGCAGGTGAAAGAGGAAGAGAGGCAAAGGAGAAGAAGAAAAACCGTACCTCGAACCGAGAGAGGAGATGAAGGCGACGAGGCCGGGCGTCGGAGTGCGAGCTCGGCCGTGGCCTCCGCTGCAGCGTGTGGGAACGGCGGCGGTGGCGGCGGTGGTGGTGGCGATGAAGCTGTGGTGGAGCCGCGCGCACAGCATGACCAGAATCCCAGCTTTTATTTATTTTAATTACGTGTAGCGCCACGATGATGATACTATGCCTTTGCACTTGCTGAGCTGTCCCTTCCTTTTCTGGAAAAAAAATAAATTCAAAAAGGCGAAGGATAATTAGCCAAAAAAAATTAAATTATTATTCAATAATCCATTAAATACTAAATATTTTTAGGAGTAAGCAAAGTTACAAGATGGAAATAGAAACCAAATAACTCAAGGGAACCGGGAAACAGATATAAAACAAACGTAAATTCACTTGTTGTCATGAAGCATATTAAGAGCCGTGTACAAAATTAGTATACTAAGTAATTTGGCAACTTGAATCATGCTCGAGACTCCATTAAAGATTATGAGATTTGTCATGTCACTTAATATGTTAAGTTTTGAAATCATCTTTTTAAATCTTTACTTAGCATCACTCAACTAAAAAATTAATCTTGAAATCAAAGTAAATAAACTTATAATTCATTGGGTTTTCGTCACATGAGAATGAATCCAACTAAATAAAATGACTTGATTGGATATTATTATTGTTATTATTATTATTATTATTATAAAGAAAAAAAAAGTAAAGAAATTAAACTATAATCGATTCTTGAGAACATTTTAACCTGCTACCGGTCCTTCCGGTTTCTCCAGTGACTTGTAAAGTCATGACCTCTCCCTTTTCTCTCTGCAGCCTCAACTCCTTCCTTCTCCTCCATTGCAGCTCCCAACCTCTGGGTGTGCATCCGTGTTGAAAGTTCACTCCTTTCAGGGGCATTCTCGAACTCTAGTCATATCAAGTTCCTCACTTTCAATGGCAAGGTGCGTACCCTTCGCTCCAATCTGCTTCGACGTGCTCGTGGGCATGCTTTTGTTCTTGCTCGATCGAGGACTTCCCTCATGCCCTCTTCTCACGGTCCCCATCGGACGTGGAAAACGATAACGAAAATGGCCGACCCATCATCAGATTCCCGCAGCTGGAGCTTCTCTTTGGCTATGGCTTGATCGTCATTCCGGCGGTGTATGATTTCCGGATGACGTCTGCTGATTCGCGCGGTTTTGACCCGCTGATTATGGAATTCGACTTAAGAAAATGTCTGCCTGGTTGTGCTTTGGATCACGTCTAACTTAGATGTATTGCTCTTAATTGCTACATCCAGTGTAGTTTATTGCATTAATAGATATTGAAATCGCCGGGTCATCTTTAGATGCTGTCGTGGCTCCGTGTTTGAATTCAAAGCTAAACTCCAGATGTTGTGGGGAATTTCTTTTCATCCTAGTTTCCGTTGCGGCATCACTAATTACAATGATTGACTTTAACCTGCCGCGCCGATGCCTGGATTTGGTCTAGTGTGCTATGGGTTGTTAGGTTAGAGAATGTTGTGCCCTCTTGGAATGCATTGAAGCATGAAGGTTTTCTTCTGTCTACCAAGGGAGATTACTTGTTGAGGTTCATTTCCTTTTCTATATCCATGTTGTAAGAGGGAGCTTGTATATTTCCATGTTAAGTGGTATACCTAGAAATTTTTCAGGGACATAATGCCAGTTTCGAAGAATTTGAATTGCTAGACGGATATGATCACCGAATAAAATGGAGTTATTGGGGGATCTATTGCATTGTTGATGTTTGCATCCAAGCAGTGTGTCTCCAATTGCCAAGCAACTTTATCAAAGGACTCTGGTTTTGTCAATAAGAGTTGATTTGGATGCCTTTGTGCCATAAACACAAAAGTACTATTAGATGCTAGAACCTGATTCTTTTATAACCTAAAACTTGTTTTTCCCATCTCCTTGTAGATGTCAATGTTGAAATGTCTTTCGGAGGATCTTGGATGTTTTTCGTCAGTTTCGAGGTCCAGTCCAGCATCACTTTTAGGTGTGAAGTTTTCTGAGAAGATTACTACTCCTATAGCTGAAGCCTCTGGTCCCAGAGGACTACATTCAAGATTGTAAATTGATGCACCTTGGTTGATCAAATAATGGCAGAGATATATAGTTACACAGCTTGCAGACAGTTGTCCCAATTACTCTTCTCAATTATCTTCTTTCATGGCTCTGAGTATGTCCTTGCAGTTGCCTTTCATGGAAGATCAAATGTAACTCTTAAATCCCTCTTGATCAGCCGAAATTATCTTCTTGCAATGTTCTTTTCGCTGGTGGAGTATTTTGTTGAAGTTTCTCTATTTCCAGCTTGGAAAGAATACTGGTGGATCAGCAATTTCGGCTTAGCCCTGATTGTAGTTGGGGAAATCATTAGGAAGATGGCAATTATAACTGCTGAGCGGGCATTCACGCATTTGATCAAAAAATATCATGAGGATCATCACAGGCTGATAACTCACGGAATCTATCGGTTTATTCGTCATCCTGGGTATTGCGGATTTTTCATCTGGTCAGTCGGGACTCAGATAATGCTGTGCAATCCCGTGTCTACGCTTGCATTCGCAGCAGTTGTTTGGCATTTCTTCGCAACACGTATACCGTATGAAGAGTTTTTCCTGAGACAATTCTTTGGGCGAGAGTATGAGAAATATGCCCAAACTGTCCCTTCAGGGGTTCCATTTGTGAAGTGAGGTCTACATCTCAAGGTCGTGGGAAAGAGTGCAGCATCCTAGATTCAGTTAATATTGTCTGGTGGACACTTGGATTGGATCCAATAATGTTGAGGCTTCTGTTTGTTAGATGAAACTATTTGAGCCCTCCAGGTACAGATTAGGCTATTTATCAGTTGTAACCACAATTTTACAAATTGCGAAATCATCTTTGCTCAGCATATTCTTTTTGAAAATTATTGTGCAGACTTGATGAATTTGCTACACGAAGGCTCATCGTGCTTGTCCTTATGTTTTCCTTGTGTTGCATTTTCAACATGTCAAAATGGTTTTTCTAAGTAATCGACCTTTTCACCCCTCGGTGGTGGGATGGTGGAGTTGTACATGTTCTAAGTTCCAAAATTTGATCTTCCGTTACAGATTTTGTTGCTGTTCAATGACGACAGGTGACTCTACATTGTTCGCATAGCTGTTAATTCTATTTCTCTTGGTTTTCTTGCTTGTTTGGAGGAAGTAGGAACTATGTGGCACGGTCATCATGTTCAAGCTACTAATCACTAAGTCAAGTTCCATGAATTTCTTTCGAGGCCTCATTGAATTTTCCAGCCATTGTTGTCACTTCTTAGAAAACTCAATGTGATGCCATTGTACAATTTTTGGTCAGTAGCCATGTGCTAGTGCTTTGTGAATTACACTTTGAACTGTTCAATTTTCATGTCTAAAACTGGCAACTGTTCCATTGTCCACTAAATTTATACCTAGTTTATTTCTAGCATGCACTCAGGGAAAGCTATTCTGTATACAGAAATATATCATTTGGAATAGCAAACTATTTCATAATTGAAGGGAAAATCGATTCACAAGATGATGAAGCAAGCTGGAATATGAAGATGAAAATCATCCGTAACATGAGTCTTAAAACCCTCCAACGAATTCAAGTTGATGACAACTTCACGCGATGCACTTGACAAAGAGCAATGAACTTCGGGATTAGCTTGTCATGGGGTGGCCAACAATCTTTGATTATTGGAGCATCTGAGAACTCCTTCAACCATGCAAATAGAAGTGGAAACCTCTCACCATCTACAACTTTGAGGCTGGATATCTCCTCAAAGACCCCAAGGAGATTGGCCAACCATCCAAGTGCAATGTCCAGATATCCGACGTTGTCTCCGCTGAAGAATTTCTTCCCCTCAAGCTGTTCTTCCAGCTTCCGCAGGTGCTCACTTGCCTCTGCAAGAGCTGCTTCTTGATCTTTGCCTTCACTTATAAAAGCAGTCCACACTGATGGCATAATCTGCAAAATTCCACCCCCCCCCCAAAAAACAAAAAAAGATTTTTAAAGAGATAGGCCATGTTTGCATTGAGAATTTGAGGTAACATATTAAGATCTTAAAATTATCTGACTTTATCTAAAACCAAAAAATCTGATGAGGTCAATGGAGCCGACTCTCTCTTGTGATCTAACAGTTATCCATGTGCATGGTGCATTCGAGAAACAAAGGCTGTATGGTGCATAATCACTTACCTTGTCGTCGCCAAACTTGGCCCAGAATCGCGCCATGGCCCTTGCATAAGGATCCTGTGGGAGAAGCGGGTATTGTTTCCATGTCTCGTCAACGTACTCGAGAATTATCAGGGACTCGGCGATCGGTCTCCCTTTGTGAAGAAGCACCGGTACCTTCTTATAAACTGGGTTATAATGAAGAAGAAGGTCACTTTTGTTGGAGATATCTTCAAGGACGGATTGGTATTGAATGCCCTTCAGCTGCAGTGCCCAAACGACCCTCAAAGCAAATGCGCTCGACCATGTCTTAAACAGTGTCACCTCCTCTGCCATGTCGTTGGTTTGATTGTACGATTCACTTCAACCTTCGAAGGACCCTGTAACAAAAGACGCCTTCTTGTACTCGAGTCGATGCTTATCCTTCTCTTGCCTGGTATTGCGACGTTTCTCTTTTTTTCCTGATTCTCTGCATGGGAACCACCTGGATGCCTAGCTTTGTCTTTTCATGATGCCTTGATATGATATAAATGTCACCTGGAGTTTATCCAGAAATGTGGCCGGGAGATCATAATTTATGAATTCGAAGACCCATCTGGTACTCATTTACTTAGGTGGATTGACATAGTCGAAAAAGGCCAAATTGCCGAAAGCAACCCACAAATTTTCACTCAGGTTATAAAATTTTCCCCCATGAATTTTTTACGGTCCCTCCATTTAAATGTTCTATTATGAGACACATGACATGGCTAACAGCATTGACCTTTATAAAAAGCACATTAGTAAAAACAAAAGATGACACGGACATGTCGACAAAAACCCATCGTTTCAACCAATAGCACACTAGACCAAATTCAAACACTGGCGCAACAAATTGAAGTTAATCATCTTAATTAGCAGTGCTGCAATAGAAATTAGGATGAAACGTATGATCCATTTTAAGGTTACGTTATGTCTACTAAGGGAGATTACTGTTGCATTTTGTTTTATTTTTTATTTTCCATCTCTCTAAGCTAGCCAATGTTACATACATGTTATGAGGGAACTAGTACATTTCCATGTTAAGAAGCGTGCTTGGAAAAATTTTCAGTGACAGAATGCCAGTTTCAAAAAATTCGAATTGCTAGACAGATCTGACAAAGTAAAATGGAGTTATCGGGTGATTTTATTGCATTGTAAACGTTTGCATCCGAGCAATGCGTCTCCAAATGCCAAGCAACTCTATCAAAAGGACTCTGGTTTTATCAATATCTGGATAGAAAAGGAAAGAGTCATATGTGGGTGTCTTTGTGACACCAACACAAGTATTATTAGATGCTAGAATCTAATTAGACTCGTTTTTCCAATCTACTTTCATAAGTCATTGGGAAATGTCTTCCAGAGTATCTGGGATGTTGTTTTTCAGTTTCGAGGTTCAGCCTGGCATTGCTTTCGGATCTGAAGTTATCCTGAGAAGATTCCCAATCTCACGTCACACCAAATAACTGATAGGATATAAGTTATTCCATCCGGAGTATCCGGTCCACCAAGCATTGCCTAAATGAAAATAGAAAACCTTCCAATCCTGGCAAAAGTACAGTTCAAATTTCAAACCAAAACTGAGCAGGGAGATACCAGAGAATGTCCAATAATGACATAATCAGCTCGACAAAATGGGTAACAAGAAAAGGCTCAAGTAATTAGTTGATGGCAAAACAATGGCAGATTAAACTAGTGAAAAAAAAATTACAAACCAAAATGGCTCATGAAACCCGTCCAATATAACATCTGCCACTGCAGAATCTTCATATGAGGAACAACATCCATATCTCATCTCTCAACTTAACAAGCAGAAAAATCTAAAGCAAACTAACGAATGAGTACCTGAATCTGAGAATCTCTTCTTACGAATAAGCCAAAGTGAAATGCAACTGAAAAATGCCCTCCACTAGCACTTCTTAACTTCACCGAGCAATCTACATGACTGCAAAACAGTAGCAGCTCAATCACCGAGCTTTCTGCAGCCTGTAGAACTCCCTCCCAATAAGCTATGGAACAAAAAGCGGGGAAAACCAGCATTTTCACTTATAGATGTCTTCCACAATAGAAGTACTCACTGAAATTAAGCATCCTTTGCAGACTTATCTTTGCTGATAAATGAACCCACTGATTTAAACCAACGCATCAAACCCCTATGATCCTTGACATAAAGCCATGCTTGAAGAAATGGGAAGAGACTCTCATTCACCCCCCGTTCCTCAATGTAACTGTGAAGCGCATCCCTCACCTTTTCATCAAGGTCTCTGCACATTGGTAAAAACTACTTGCATCAAACTCAGCACATAAATAAAATGACAGAAACCATTGGTGAAAGGTTGAAAGAACATTTTGACCATCAAACTGCATGCACATATAACTTTTCCCTCTAAAAATTGAGACTGTAGAGTTGCCACCTTTAGTTGTGCAATACTATGATTTCCCAAATTCTCTTGACATCTTCCAACACCAAGCTATTTAGGACAAGATAGTGGCTAGCGAGCTCCATGAATCTTTTTTAACAGCTCAAAATGCATTTGCATCCCATCTAAAGCTCTCCTTTATTGAGGGAGTCATACATTAATTTTCTGACTAAAGTATGAGTCTCTGCTAATATGTACACACCATCAGAAAACATATATCCCCTCACAAAACAGCAATAAATGCACATTCAAATTGAACAATATCATTTTATATGATTGTCATGATAAAAGATTTTGAAACATTATAAAGATTCAACTAAATTCATAGAACCATTAATCCATCTAACCCAACTAGACACAATGACTGATAGGAGAGATCATTAGATAGATTTCAAAGAGGCTACTAAAGTTCTACCACTTGTCATTTCATATGCACACTCGTTCTTTCACCTGCCTACTAAAATTCCCTCAAACTATCTGATCATAAATTTCTAGAGCAGACTGATTCTTTCACCTAAGGAAGAATGACAAGACTGCCTCAATTTCCTCCTCCGATGGTAAATTTGCAGAGCTGCCCGTAGTCTTGGCACAACCTCAAAGAATCTCGTCCCAATCATCTTGGCAACAGAAAGAATGTTTGCTTCGACTCAGTCTAAACAGATAGCCTTAATTTTGGCACTCCTACCTCTTACCCCATTTCTACACTGAAGAAACTAGAACTCAAAGGGCACCTTTATACAAAACCAATGCACATAAAATCCCCTGCTAGTCGTCCATGAGCGTCATAATGAAATGATCAGAAACTTCAACCTCTCCATCCTATTACAATTGGCCTTCTTTCAGACAATTCTATGCCACACCTGAGCCAAGAAATGCATAAACAAAAAGAAATGCCAACACCCACTTACTCGAAAACAGGGCCATTGTACTTCGACGGAACCACAAGAAAACCCGTCGTCTCGAGCTTCGGCCTCATCGAAACAGAGTGAATCCCCAGCGCGTCCGGATACAACCCGCACAGGAAATGCAGGGCCTCCTCCTGGCCAGGCTTCGCGATGCTGACGTGAAGAAACAACTGATTAATGTCTTCCTCGCCGTCATCCTCTCCGCCGCCGCCGGGAACCAGATTCGCTAGCCGCATAACGTAGAGGCTGATCTCCTCGTCGTTGTAAGTCCGCCTGAGGACCGGACCGTCCGCGTCGAGCGCGCCTTTCACGATCGTGAACGGCGACGGAGGATTCACTTTCTGCAATTTGCAAGACCAGTAACGATTAGGCTTAATCGAACTCAGGCTAAAATCCTATCGACGGCGACCCTTTGCAAAACCTCTTCCGAGGGTTTAACAAATGGAGAAAGAAAAAGGCGGAGACGAGAGAGGAAGAGGCGTACGGGAGGAGGAGTCATCTTGGAGACTTCGAGGTAGTGCTCCTTGAGGGAGCGGAGGAGGATGGAGTTGACGGCGGAGGCGACGGTGGGCTTCCCGCCGCCGCCGCCGCCCCGGCGGAGGCTGCGGAGCGATGCGGAATGGAGCGGCAAGGGAGGAGGCGCAGATGGCCGCCGGAGACGAGCCTCCGCCACATGTTGCGGTCGGAGTCGACGGAGATGCGCCGCTACTTTGTCGTACTTCGTTACGAGCTCTCTCTCTCTCTCTCTCTCTCTCTCTCTCGCCGGCGGTCGATTTGCTGAAAGTTTTTGCGGCGGTGGCGGGTTCAAATAATCGGCGATTTTTTGTGGGCTTGGTGCTGGAAAGTGGCGGGTTCAAATGCGTTTTATTATACATAGCTTTCATTTGTTTTTTTTTTTCCGCTTTTTTTCATATACTTTTATTTCGGCAAAAAGAAAAATTCATGTACTTTTAATTTACCCCTCGTCAATTTCTTCTACTTCAACGAACTTTTCAACCAAATCCAACTAAAGTTCTCCAATAACACCAAAGTATAATATAGCGAAAATACTTCCATGTGAATAATGCCAAAGTTTAATGTGGGTAAAAAGTTCATAACATCCATATTGAAAAATATATTCTATATGTACAGCACTACTAGGTCAATTGAGTTTGTTTGGATTTGACGTTGGAGAGACTTTACTAAAAATATTATGAAATTAAAATGACTCGATTAAACAAATAAAAAATGCAAGAATTTAATTTAAGAAAATGCGTGAAAATATAGAGACAAGAAGGTAGAATTTTGGCTTATAAATATTAAGATATGCTTAGAAAGAGAAAAACAATCCGATGACACCGCACAAGGTGCTGCACAAGACCGCGATTCGAACCCCAACATCGGCACCAGAGAAGTATATAAACTTGCAGCACACAATCTTTTTCATTCCCCATTTCCAGAACTCGGAATCTCGAACCGTTGGTCTCCTTCGCCGGTCCTGTTTCGCCCGAACGGTTCTTGTTCCGATCGAGTCATGACAAGCCACTGTATTCAGATGAGCTTGCACCTCGATCATCATGTTTCACGTTAAACTAATCAATGTCGCTGAGAGACACCTGGAATGCATAAACCTTATCGATGAAGACTGGGTTTTTATCATCACAAATCCTCAGTATCACCCTCTTGATGTTGTGGCAAAGGGAATGACGTGAACTGGATCTTCACGAGAGATGATCCAACGCTTGAATTTTGCAGGATTGGATTAGTAGTTCAATGGTTCAGCCGGATAGAGATCAGCCCAAGATGGATAAGGAGACTGAGGCTGATAAAGACACTTGAGCTGCAGTTTTCGGCATTTGCCATAGCAGCGGTGATGAAAGCGAAGCAAGTGCGAATGGCAGGTGAGGGTTTTCAAAGACGGGCAGCAATCTCGGCATCAAGAAGGTGAAAATGGCGGAGGAAGTGGAAGCAGTGGAGGATGAGCTGGTGGCCCTCCCGAGCCAAGCATGGGGTTTTCAGTCATGCAATGCCAGACGATGAAAGCAAATGATCCAAATTTGATGCAAGATGTTTTTCTGGATCGGCAGGCGTTTTTGCATGAATCCCACGCACGCACAAGTAACTCCACATGACCTAAAGAGATCTTTTCAACCGTACAGACAACGCTGACAAACTTTTGACATCCACCTAGTCTTTCTGTTCCCCCCTTTTTCCTTGGCGTCTTGGTTGTTCCGACAACTTTTTCCGATGACATAGCGCAAAAGATAATGTAGAAAGGAGGAAAAGAAGAAAAGAGAGGAGGCGAGAATTAGCGTAAAATTCATATCAGCAAAAGTTTTACCAGAATACCTGCAAATTAGGATGGTTTTGTTAACAGAAAACTGGTTAAAGCTTCCAGGGCCATTGATCCAATGCATGTGCATAGCCTAATGCATGTATATGAGCCAAAAACAGAGCAGCATATATGGAAATTATAGGCAGTATCATTGGGGAAAAAAAACCAATAACTCGACCAAGAAATACAACCGTTCTATTTTTGTTAAACAACAAAGAACTATCCTGAACTGGAAAAAACACAATACAACCAGTTACAGAAGTCTTCCAACACAGTGTGGAAGAAAGAAAGAAAAAGAAGGAAGGAAGGAAAGAAAGTTTCGGTTGCGAAAGACGGGGTGAAAAATCGATCTCTATGTCCCAATAGTAAGGACATGAAACAGGCCTTGCCGGCGCTGGTTCCACGCGTTCTTGATAACTGTAGTTCTCATCAAGGGGAAAAATTGTGAAATGAATAGGAAAGATTACATATTTAAGAGAAGGAAACCAAAGAGTAATGTCGCAGCTGCTTGTGCAACTAGAGTTTTATATAGCTTATCTAAGTGCGATGCTGAAACTACTTTCTAGGCTTCTCCTGCCGAAAGCAGCTGCATTTGCAAACACCGCATTTCCTTGTTGCATCATCGCCACAAACTCATTGTAGTCTATCCGTCCATCCTGCAAAATCAGTAGGCACCTAGTCAATACGCATTGGAAATGGCGAACGTCAACCTCTAGGACAAAAACACCGTTAAGGATATAACTGGGAAATTACAACAGACTTCTCGAGTGATACTGAAGAAACCTATGGTTGATGGTTTAATGTGACCTTGATGACCAGTGAAAGCAACTTACTGGAGTCATAATAGGCCAACAGCAGACAGAATGGAGCTTCGCACAGGTGAAGGATGGGAAAGAGATAGGAGTTCAATATTGTCTGCGAGTCAGCTTGACTCTTTCGTTATTGTCAGCAAATTAGATCTATGCATATCTAGGATATGGTTTCTGTTACCTGTCCATCGCTTACTGAGCTGGGGGTACAATTTACTATATTCGAGACATGACTTACATTGTCCTGATCGATTTCCTTGATCATTTCTTCCAGGCGTACATCCTCAATGCCAAATTCCTCACAAGCTTGTTGAAGCTCATCCTGAGTGATGTAGCCACTCCCATCCTTGTCGAAGTAGTTGAAAGCAGCGAAAAGATGATCTTCTCGCTCGATTTTGTTTAAATGCAACATGGCCGCAATGAATTCGCCATAGTCAATCGTCCCGCTGTTATCTACATCCGCCTACAAATTTCAAGCCAGCTATCTGATCAGTCATCCACCAGAAGGAAGATCCACTGGCATTGCCATTCTTTGATCAGTGAGATTAATGCCAATGCTTCCAAGTGTTTAAACAATGGGTTCATGGTAACCATGATGACCAAAACAGTAACTCCTCAAGAGGTGGATTAGCATCAACACCAATTTCACACAATTTTACAGAATAATCCAAATATTCCTTTTCTTCATCTGGTCTAAAGCTAGCTGATAACTTGATAAGATGAAGTATGATGTTGAGAAATAGTGGGCACAAGGATAGAGTAACCATTGGACCAACAAATTCAGGTGATACAGGAGGCACCACAATAAAGAGCTCACTTGTCCTAATAATACTAAGAACCAGCTCTCTAAGAAATATGGATTGAATCATCTAGGCTTGTGACCTTTGTTCCCCTGGCAACATAAGATGTAGTCAGGCATGTAAAACTGAAAGGTTTGAGACTTCACAAACAAGCACATAAACACAATTCAGGCTATATGTAACGAAGATGTTACACTTTTCACTGGGACGTTGACATCCCATGATAGTAAATGCCAGATGAGATTTTGCATGCTTTTCTCTTCTTTCTTCATTTTTTCTTTTTAGTGTTGCCCTATCGATGACAGTCCAACAAGCTAAGTCTTTCAAGTAAAGCTGGGGTCTAGTGCAGTATGACACTGTCTTACCAGATAGGAGCCTAAATGGAGGAGCACAAGTGAGGATTGGTTTAAAATATCTATTCATTAGCCAACACTTACCGCTTGCATTAAGTCATAAATTTCTGACTCCTTTAGATTGGCTCCCGCTCTTTTCAGTCCTACTTTAAGCTCTTCAAAGGTAATCTGGCCACTATTATCTGCATCTATCATCTTGAACATTTCTTTGAGGCCAGCAATTTCTTCTTCAGATAAGCTCTCTGCTATGACCTGCACAGGTATCAACTACGTAAAGACACATTGCAGTATCATATTGGATGTGCCAAGCCTATCAAAGGTGTTCAGAAGCCTACCTAGGAGCCTCTTTTTTTAATGATATGTTAGTATTCTTGCATCTTACTAGCTTAAGAAATTTATCTTTTGAATTCAGAGACTTACTCGAAGGGCCATTTTCTTCAGCTTGTTCATCGCTGAAAATTGCTTCAAGCGAGACAATACTGCAGAGTCGAGAGGCTTGTCAGGAGCAACACCATCGACCTGGATCCATGGGTGGCCTATAGGAAATAGAATTCTCATCAGCAGCTAGGTAAATGCTCGATCTTCATTTAAACGGTGCATGTTGTCTGAGTTCAAAACAAAGGCCATAAAAGGCAAAAACTCACATTGATTTGCAACTTAAAATAAAAAAGGAAGCAACTCACACAAAACTTCATGAGCACTTAGCCGCCTTCTAGGATCTCGAACAAGCATCCTCCTCACCAAGTCTTTAGCACTTTCTGAGATACTAGGCCACGGGTCTGACAAAAAGTCAAGATCCCCATGCAGGACTTGTTCGAATATCCCTTGCTCAGTCTCTTCATGATTGGTGGAATGAAAAAGGATCATAAAAAATGTGTTTGACAGTGTCAGGATCACAAACATGTTAAGAACATATGAACACAGGACTCGAAATCTTGAAAAAGGGAAAAAAAACAAATCTCACCAGCCCAAAAGGGAGGAACTCCACTCAACAGTATGTAGAGGATAACCCCTGCACTCCATACATCAGCTTCTGGTCCATAACGCTTTTTGAGAACTTCTGGTGCAACATAATAAGGGCTGCCAACCACATCTGTGAACTTGTCACCTGGAAGAAACATCATCCATTGTCACTCATGAGAACTGTTTATAGCAGTGGTCAAGAGTAAAGACTTAAAAAAAGTAATGCATTAATTTACACTCTACACTTCTTGCCAACCCTGTCACTGTTTTTTCACCTGTCCCACAGATAAGTAACAACTCTACACCTGATCTAGTATTCACATTTTAGGGGGAAAAAAAACAACAGGCATGTGATTTAGACCACCTACAATTTACTCAAGTTCTATGTACCTAATACACTTGAAATGGGTTTTAGTGTCGGATGCAGATTTTTAAGGCTTTCCTACTTGTTCTTCCTGTATACAGTTACCCTATTATCGATGAGCAAAGGGCATTCAAGCAACACAAAAACAGACAATCCCAGGAAAACTCTAGAGAAGCAAAAACCAGTAGAATGTACCTGGTTTGAAGAACATTGACAATCCAAAGTCAATTGTCTTCAGCAAGGAATCCTCCTCCTTACTAACAAAAAGAAAATTCTCGGGCTTAAGATCGCGGTGCATCACACCCAGAGAATGACAAGCCTCAACTACACCAACTATAGTCCTAGTGAGCTCGGCGGCCTTTCTTTCAGTATAATGGCCACGTTGAATGATCCGATCAAAGAGCTCACCGCCTGCACAGAACTCCATGACCACATGGACCGCCACCGCATCCTCATAAGCCCCCTTGATGGATATAACATTCGGATGCCCCGCCAAGTGGTGCATTATCTGAACTTCTCTTCGCACATCCTCAACATCCTCTTCAGAGAGCAGCTTCCTTTTGGCTATAGATTTGCAAGCGAATTCTTTCCCCGTGGCTTTCTCTATGCACAAGAAGGTAGTTCCAAATTGCCCTTGCCCTAACTTCTTCCCCAAGCTATAGAACTCCTTAAATTTGCCAGTTCTCCTTTGCAAAACCGAATCAGTCTTCAGTCCTGCACTTGACACCCTCTTCATCTGAGGCTTTTTCTTGGGCTTGGGAGGACTTTCCTGTTTGACCTCCGGCTTTGGCATTGTTACTTGCTCAGGAGGCTTATTTTGCACCGGCAAAGGCGATTCGGGCTCTTTAGCTGTCTCTTCATTTGCCGTCTCCACATTCGTGTGTACCGAATCTTCCGGTAGTCGGGTCCGCCACATCGCGGCAGAGACTGATTGGAAAAACCCATTCTTTGAAATGCTCGGTCCCACACAGGTATTGCCCATTACTATATCTACTGTGTAGTTTCTAGCAAATCAGTTGATTACCCTTGAACATGAAGATCAAATCGCCTCAAACGCTACTAACTACACTATGCAACAACCTGATCTTCAACAACTAAATAGATCGATCGAGTCGACTCCCACCAGAGCTATCTCGCGTTGACTCTGAATGTGGCGGCGAAACCCAAGAACAGAGCTTGAGAAGTTTTCCAGAACGCAGCTAACAACCACGATCCAGAGTCGATCAATCAAGAAGAAACCATCGGTTCAGCTGCATGTATCCAGCTCTTCAGTACTTACAAACTAATAACCGGGTCCCTCTATCGATGGAACGTGAGCAAAACGATTGATCCAAGAAGTGAGTTTGACCAAAGGACAACAGATAAGGAAGCTCAACCGCCAAAGAAGATAACAGGAGTCAGCAGACAAACGATCAGAGAACGTCTGAAAAGAGCTTCGAGCTCATCAAGAAAACCGGAAATCGCACCCGAAAATTACCAAACGAGCAATCCGCAGTCTCAGATCTCGGACATATGAAATGGGTACCCAGAAAAGAGGGAGAGGAGCTCGAAAGTTTGCGGCTTTACCGAGTCGCTCCGTTGAAGATGGGGGAGAGAAACCAGGCTCATTTCCTGGGTTTTCTTTATTAGCTAACGAGGAGTCAAAGACCGGGAAGAAGAAGACAGAAAGATGGGTCCGAAAAACCAAAAACTCAGAGTAAAAGAAGGATGAGAAGAAGAAAGGCAGAATTTTTCCATTTTTCGCTTTATACTTTCTGCGGATAAATTAATTGGCGAAAGGCCTGTCGCGAGCGGACAGGTTTGCTGCGTGCGGGCACCTGCCGCTCCCGGACAAAGACAGTACGACCAACGCGTTTCGCCGGACGTGTCGATTGTCGATCCTGGGACCGGTGCTCCTGGGGGAATCGCCGCCTGTTCACGCCATTTGCGGTCGCACTATGTGGTCACGATATGGATGTACCAAGTCATTGATGTAGAGATTTCGAGAAAGATTCGAAAGCCTTTCACATTGAAATTACTAGGACGTCGGTTGAGTTAGTTAGAGGCAACTTTCACGACATGTCACGCTTCCATGTGATGAACTCTCGAGGTTGATGTCGGTGCGCAGGATGTTACCCTTTATGGAATAAGTAAACTTGTTTGTATGCATTCAAAATTTATGATATGGATTAAATGGAAAAAATGAAAGATGGTACCCTAATCTTTTAAGGGCCTATTTATTTCATGAAAATTTTATTGTCCACAAACATTTCCTTTATTTCCTGAAGTTTAGATGATTTAGTGAGTTATCAAAAATATCTTTTTATGATCAATCAAAATCAACCCTTAAATTCGGAAAAATGACTTAATGATTGGATTAAGTCATAAAATAACTTATTAAGGTGAGTAGGAGAATGATTTCCTTTTCTATTAAGTGGGAAAAAGTAAGTCACTACAAGAGTAAAGTTAAGATGACGGCACCATTATTCTCTAGGAATAAATAACAGTGCCTTTTGAACTATAAGGTCCATTTCCTTTCTAACTGACAACCTTCGACACTTTGTATTAATTTGAAAAAATAATTATGATTTAATACATCAAAAATGGATTATTTTAATGAATTCGAATCAAGTCAGGTGGATATCAATCGAGTATTAATCTTTCAGATTATATTGCATGAAAATGAAAGTGACCAAAACATATCAATTCAGTCCACTTAAATATAAACCCCTCAATTACCAGATCTCACAACCACTAGTCAAATAAAATATGAAAATCCCTTGATTTATTTTTATTTTTTGGAGCTGTCATATAAATTTTGGATTTATTGTATTATATGATGTCGGATAAGTACAATAAATTTAGGGCCCTAAGTATCAATATCCAAATATTATAGGTTTTTTTACAAAATTATCCAAAATCTAATATGGTGTATATTGTTGAAAGCATTTATGGCAACATTGATTGTGGATATACATAAATAGATTTGAGATTATCTCCCTAATCATTGCACCTGGATACATATCCTCGGTTGCATAATTATGAGATTATCTCCCCTAATTAAGCCATAAAAAATCATCGTATATACAATTTTAGCAACAAGCTCAGTAAAATATATTCAGAAAGGAAAGGGGCTTTGTGGTCTAAAAACGGTACCGTCACCCAAGCATTAATCTTGACCGCAATTGAGAATCTTGCCAATTATAACGATAAAACCTGCCAATAGTGATCACAAGATTCAGTGATAGATTTTCAATTAATTAAACAACTTCTCATTTTCATTTTCAGTACTTAAAATTAAATTGAGCCCATCAAAAAAAAACTAAAACTCAAGCAAACAAATATTTTTCTTTTAGGGTAAATGCCATAAATAGTCTTTAAATTTTGATCAGATGTGCGATGCCATTCTCGAACTTTCAATCACAACATGGCTCTTATCTGTACAGGGGGCTTGTTTCTTAATACCAAAATCGAGAGCTGTACAAGGTTTCCACCCACTCTCGTTTCCCTGGCCATCACGGGATGCGATATCCCGTGAAATTCCATGCGGTGTCGCTTTCTTTCTTTCCCTTTCCTCCGGTCACGTGGAATGCGCGCCAGTCGCGGCGAGAGATGAGGCTCGCGCGCGCACGTACGGACCCATCGAATGACGATACATCATAAGACATTTGTTCGGACGCAGGACCCCGTCCGAGTTTTGCAGAGCGACCGCGACATCGGACACCTTGCCTTCTTCATGTTCCTAAGATGCCGCCTGCCCGGTGAATGCATCTAAACCGTCGTGGATTCTCGTTCATGTGCATTGAATAAGACCATTCGATGATGTGGGAGGCATGATCAATTGATTCGGACACGGGTATTTCGCACCCTTGCCACACGCTCAAACGTCATCTTTTAAAGGGGAACGAGATCATGACATAGCATGTTGATTTCGTCTCATCCATCCGTGTCATTGATCTGTGCGAATAAAAAGAGTTTTTTTTTTTTTAATATATGATTAGCTCATCAATGATTGAGATCTATTAAGGCTCCAAACGGGTTAGGAGGATTATTATCCCATTAATAGTAAAGGGTTCTCCTGATTTAATTTAATTTGGTTCGAAGGTATTTTAACTCATTAATTTCCAAATAATCTTATTCGAGACTCGGATCAACCCAATAAAATCATGACTCAAATCGCATCAATAATTAAGTTCCATTAAACGAAAAATGCAATACTTATTGGCATTATTCGTGAACATAAGAGAAAATAAAACACATTCTAATGTAACATTAAAAAGAGTACCATTAAAATTGAATCAAATTAATTCCTAGTAACATATAAAAATGCAATTAGTTTCAATTAAACACGAAAACAGAAAGGGCACAATAAATAAATAATTATATTTTTAGGGCATTAGTGGGTATTGAAAGCCTATCAACAATGCCCAACCTAAGAAATATAAACATCTAATTCAATAGATAAACTGCAAAATTGTGGAGAGCATTTTTCTTTTTTTTGGTCTTTTTGGGTCAAATAATAAAAAAAAAAAGTTTAATCAACAAAAATGTTTGCGTAGACAACATGGGAGTTTAATCAACAAAAGTGTTAGCATGCAAGTGTGAGTAGTTGTATTAGATAAATCACACATCAGAGAATTTACATGGTGTTGAATAGTTAATATATCCTAGTTAGCCCATAGCTTATTCAAGTTTTTAAGTAAATGTTATTTCAATTAAATATATTGATTGATTCGGATTTAAACTTTCCTCTTTGCAATCTTCCGGAATAAAGTATTAGGCTTCTACCATGCACTCTTGATATGTGTCACTAAGATCGCCTAACCTTTTAAGCCCCAATATATGTTGCTAAGATCGCCTAAGTTTTTGAGTGAAAGTGGGTCGAATTGGATATATTGATAGGCTTATACTTGAGCTTCCTCTTGATGGGTTTAACTTGATATTTTGATGGGATTGGAGTTGAGCTTCCTCTTGACAATCTTCAAGAATAAGGTATGAAGCTTTTGCTATGCACTTCCAACATATGTCGCTAAGATCGCCTAAACTTTCGAATGAAAATGAATCCAACCAGATATATTGATAGTTTTGGATTTGGGCTCTCTTGCTCTCTCTTGGCAATCTTATAGAAAAAGATATCGGGCTTCTACTATCCACTCCCAACATATGTCACTAAGATCATCTACACTTTTGAATGAATGCGGATTTAATTAAATATATTGAAGGATTCGGACTTGGTCTTCTTAATGATATTTCAGGATAAAGTATTGGGCTTGTTCCTAACATGGTCACTAACATCAACTGAGGAGGTGAACCGGTTGAGGTGCTGGAGAGCCCATTCGGAGACCACATTTTCACTTAAAAGAAACAAAAAAGGAATGCGTAAAAGATGGGATTTGAGCATATGAATGGGCTTTCGACAATATGGACAAGAACAGGCTATGGGCAAGTGGAAGCCCAATAATTAGGAAGAATCCTTTTTTGGGCCATATGATTCAAAACACCGGCCATGTGGGCCAGATTAGAGCGTACTCACAGCTCGCAAGACCTTCCTGTGATCGATTATATTGGTTGGGAAAGTGTCATTTGCCGGTCCATTTGTTTGCGGGAGGACGATAATTTGAAAAATATTTTTCAAAAATTATTCGATAATATCTCTTTAAAAGATTGATCAGTGAAAAGTGTTTTCACCATCGACAATAATTTATGACTACACAATTTCGCGAATGATAAAAATATTTTTCATTTATTCGTTTTTATAAACGATATAGGCGACCATTTTTTTTTGTAAAAATGTTCTCGAAATCATGAATTTTTTCATGAAAGAAGCACTTGTGATGTATATGGTATTTTTCTTAATATGCCTAAATGGATTTTCTTTTTTTTTTTTTGCAAACTATGTATTTTGATCCATATGCCATTGATTTTCAGCGCACTATTGATGTGTGCAATCACATGATATTCCGCAACGATGAAATAGTCATGTTAGGAAGCGTTGTTTTCATTGTCTCTCATTTTTTTAATCTTTGCAAATCCATGTTATAACATATCACTTGCTTATCCATAAAAAGATAGTTTCAGGTCACAATCGCGAGCAGGAAAATATTCTTATAAAAAACAAACCACATTCGATCCATTTTTGCTAGATACCCATTTTTAGTATTCAATCATCAATAATCTATTATGACTAACCCATATATACCCATAGATCCATAGATACCAACACATATTAATATTTAACTTAATTTAAGAAAATCTACTCCCACTTATTTAGTCAACTTTAAACTTTTCACATATGAATTAATTAAATAAAAATTTCACATCAAATTTATAAAGTAAATTAAATAATAAAAAATTAGTAAATAAAAAAATGTGGATACTTCTAAATTGAAATAGTTTTTGGAAAATAATTTTTTTTAAAAATCGATTTTTAATTATTTAAAAAAATTGAATTATTTATTATTTATTATTTTATTTTTTCTTTCTTTTTATTTTCCCTTTCTTTTCTCTTTTCTTTCTTATTCCTTCTTCTTCGCCCTTTTCCTCTACTGGTGCCACCCGACGGTGACTAGTCAAGACGCAAGCCAGCGAGCTTAAACTCAACCAAGGTCGACGAACTCGAGACTTGGTTGATCTAGGGTCCGCCGAGGTCGCTGGTAGTGGTCAAGCTCAGGCTCGCCTAGATCTCGCAGCTGCGAACTCTATTGCGGCCAGTGAGTTTGGGGCTCGCCTATCCAAATTCGGGCGAGCCACAGCTCGGCCAAGGCCGGCAACCTCGTAGCTTGGCCAATGCTAGCGGCCTTGCAGCTCACCTGTCCAGATCTAGGACGAGCTCCGGCCAACGAGCTTAGGGCTCGCCAGCCTAAGCTCTGTCGCAACTCGCCTGCCCAAGCTCTGTCGCGGCAAATCCAGGCTGAGCTCTAGTCGGCAACGACAAGCTCGGGGATTGGTGATGGTGATGGTGGCGTGATAGCAGAATCGGCAACGGAGGTCGAGAATGTATAGAGGATGGGGATGGAAGGGGAGATGATGGGTCTACCTAATAACTCATTCAATCCATATTTAACTTTCACTTGACTCATATTTGACCCATATTTGACCCATATTAACTTTCCCTTGACTCATATTTGACCCATATTAACTTTCCCTTGACCCATATTTGACCCATTTAACTAAAATTGAGTCATAATATGGGTTTATGACCCATATTGACATTTCTAGTTTCAGGTCACAATCACGAGCAAGAAAGTATTCTTATAAAAAACAAACAAGCATTCTATATATATTGCTAGATACCACAATGAATTTAGTTATTCAATCATCAATAATCTATTAAAGTGTAAATGTAACATTGTATTGCAAAACACAATTTACAAGGAAAGTATATAAGGAAGTCATTGGATTGATCCAATGAGAAACGGCTACATGCCATCGTGCTTATGACCTCAGAACCAAATTTAAATTTCAAGATAAAGTAAAATTTAATGATAAATAGAGCGATTAAAGTGAAGCCCAATATTTCTCTTGCTATATATTTTCTCCATTGCTTGCGCCTTCGGGGGGGTTTCAATCCCGGGTCGGATTGGAATCAAAATTAGCCGTGAACGTGTAAAGGGGAGAAAAAAAGTCCCTTGTATTCAATCAAAAGCATAGTCCTCGAATGAGGTGGAGCTACATTACATGTCCGCTAATTTTTTGTAACCTTTTTGACTTTAAATAAAGCAAGACGGAATAAAACAAAAAAAAAGAAGGAAATAAAATAAAATATTCAAAAGAAAGGAGAAAGAACCTTACTAGCTAAGCTTAGTCGACTGCGATTGGAAGAAGATAAACTGATGGCGGAGCAAAGGCAAAAGTAAAATTTCCATTTTATCTGATCTTGTTATTTAATATTTATGGAGTCAGATTATAAATTCCTGGAGTGACTGTGGGTACTTTTATAATTATTATTCAAAAATGAAAAAGACCATCAAGAGCTTTTTTTTTTTAGAAAAAGAAGAAGATTAAAGGTAACTCAAGCTGCCTTACATTGGGTAGGCAACAAAGAAAATAACACAATTCGATCAGAAAAATCAGGAAAATTTCAAGTGCGCCAGTATGATTCCTATCTATTTAAATTAGCTGTCCCCTTGAAAATTCTTTCCTTCACCTCCAATCATCTCAAATAAGTGGATTTAAATAGGGCGGAGTTTGTTGATTTTCAAATGATACTGCGATTTACCTTCGATCGATGATAGAGATTGATGAATTAAAAATGGAAATAAGCTATGAAAGCATGTAGCATCTTTAATTAAGTTATTTCTTAGTGAGTATATACAACACTAAATCTCACCTCTTGTCACTCGGATTTTGAAGTAATATGCGTGTCATTTTATTCTTTTAAGTTCAATCCAATATCCGATAATAGAATTAATTGTATAAAATGAATTTGAAAACTTTCGAAACCTGATAAAGTTCCATACGGTAAGCACAAAAAATTATCCATTTGCATATTTAATTATGTAATTCTTCTATTTTATTGATAATAGAATGTATAATTTCTGAATTCGATCATCATCGAAAGGATAGTGATGAAAAAATTATCCAAAGCGGAGAATATTTTTTCCATTTTATTCCTCGTATGCGATGCGACGAGCAAGTACAAAATTCCCTGGAAATGAACCGCCGACAGCATCTTACGAGGAAGAAACGTCTCGTTTCCTTCATTTCACGGAATTAACGAATATCTCAAATTCTTCGAAGAAATAAACAAAGGAGGAAAAAAAAGAAAAGAAAAATTAGCTTTCTCGAGTCTACGCAGAGATTGTAAATTACGGCAAGAAACGGGATAAACTAGACAACTCCCCCCCCAAAAAAAAAGAAAAAGAAAAATCGACGAAAAGGAAAGTGCAATGCGGAAAATACCGGAAACACCCCTAGTAGGGAAAGGAAAACCAAAACTCTCCGCTCGCTTGCGATTCATCGTGTCACGTTAGAGCTTCCGTCTTCCCTGTACATGATAGTCGGTCCGTACATCATCATCTCGCTCAGATTCAGTCCGATCGCAATTCCGGAGGCGCTCAATCGCCGCCGCCCGCCGCCCTCCTCCGCCGCCCTATGACTCTGATGACTCCTCCGCCGTTAGATGTAATCGCCGCTCTCCCTCTCTCCCTCTCTCCGATTTCGTCACTGGTCGCTACTGCAATTCGCCCCCTCTCCCTCATCTGATCTCTCCCGCGATTCGTTCCCCGCGGCGATTGATGCTTCTCTAGCTGTTTCGCTACTTGCCTAGGGTTTGCGTAATCCGATCCGAGGTGTCACGCTTTCTTTTCCTTCTGGCGGTGCTTCTTTCTAATCTTTTTTTTTTTTTTTTTGTTAGCAGCAGGAGGACGACGAGATGCTGGTCCCGAACACCGAGTTCACCGAAGGTCCTCAGCCCATGGAAGGTACTGTTCCTGGTCTTTGTTGTTTCTTTGTTTCTTTTTCTTGTTTTTGGTCGGTTCGCGGTGAATGCGTGGGGGAATTCTGTTCCTCTCTCGCTCTTCCGGTCGGTTTGCACTTGGCGCATTATGACGGGGAATTTGCATGTTTTCAAGGCGAGCTGCTTGGGTGAGGCTTTCGGAAAGTGAGGGATCGCTTGATCGTTGAGTGAGCTTTGAGCATCGCTCGCATCTTGCGGTTACGTCGGAAGGGTTTGATTATATTGGATACTGGACTCGTGTTCCTAGTTAGAGTTTAGGGAGCTGCATTGAGTGGCTTTGTACATGCTTCATTTTCCTTTCGGGTAGCCTAGTAATCTGAGGAAAGAATGGCGAGCAGAAGGTTTAATTAGTCTGTCATCTTGTTGTGCTTACTGTTTCGTAGAGTTTGGAACTGGCCTACTGTGACACGTAGTTGTAATGCTCTTGGAGGCTGAGTGCTTTGTCCTCTTTTTAGTGGCGAATCGGCATGAGATTTTTGTGTTGTATATGATGTGTTATTTCTTGTTTTGGGAGTCACGTCATTAATGTTTGGTATTGGCTTTGTAGCTCAAGCAGATACTGCAGGTACAGTCGAAACACAAGCTGCTGATGACCCCCCATCGGGGAGGTTCACATGGACGATAGAGAACTTCTCAAGGCTTAACACCAAGAAGCTTTATTCCGACATCTTTTTTGTTGGCGGATACAAGTGGTATTTAGCTTTCTCCAAGTTTCCTTGAAGTTCTATTTTAAACAGTTGGCAGTTACTTTGGTTTCTTTAGTTGTTAAGATTTATTTGATCTTCTATTTGGTAGGCGAATTCTTATTTTCCCAAAAGGGAATAATGTGGACCATTTGTCAATATATCTGGATGTTGCGGATTCGGCGGCCTTGCCATATGGTTGGAGTAGATATGCTCAGTTCAGCTTAACTGTTATTAATCAGATTCACAACAAATTCTCCATAAGAAAAGGTACTTCCTACTTTAACTTCCTTGGGAGCAATTTCCTTTTGCCAATTTATTTCTAATGCTTCATTTTGATGCAATAAAGGGTTTTTCATTTTCTCATCTGCTTATTTATTAGATTTGGATTCCTATGGGTTCCAAAATTGCAATAAATTTGGACAAAGTATCTAGTTTAGTAGAATTGGCTATGTTTATTTCATGACATATCTGAAAATTAAAACCACAAGATATGTACATAATGCAGATTTTGAATCGGATGAGTGGATAAGGATGTTATTGAGCTGTCATTCTTTAAATTCGACAGCTATCTGGTGGCAACGTTATCTAGGAGTGCATTGTCATTTTCGGTTGAATCTGTGTTCCAAGTCACCTTTATTGGTTATCTTTCATAACAGAGTCAATTTTGATTCAGTCAGTGCTAAAGAGTTAGTTGATAAGTAGTCCTCTGCCCGAAAGTATTACATGTTATCGGGGATCTTGTGACATAAGCTGTACTTAATAGTTCTAAAGGTCAGTAAATGCTGAGGGTAAGTGGCATCGTACTTTCCATGGTTCTCATATTAGAGTCCTCGTATTGTTCCTGTCCTCAATTAAGAAAATATTCTTGAGCTTCATTTTGCAGCCTTTTGATTCTGCAGAGACACAGCACCAGTTCAATGCTCGGGAGAGCGATTGGGGTTTTACTTCCTTCATGCATCTTAGTGAATTGTATAATCCTAGCAGAGGTTATCTGGTGAATGACACATGTATTGTTGAAGCTGATGTTGAAGTTCGTAGAATAGTTGATTACTGGTCACACGACTCTAAAAAGGAGACTGGTTATGTTGGACTTAAGAACCAAGGAGCTACCTGTTACATGAATTCCCTTCTTCAGACGTTGTATCATATACCTTACTTCAGAAAGGTAGCAGATCCACTCTCATAATCTTCTTTTAAAATCATAATTTGGGACATACTCATCTGGACCTGTGGTTTCAGGCGGTGTATCATATGCCCACAACAGAAAATGATATGCCTTCAGGAAGCATACCACTTGCTTTGCAAAGTTTATTCTATAAGCTCCAGTACAGCGATACCAGTGTAGCGACAAAAGAATTGACGAAATCCTTTGGGTGGGACACTTATGATTCATTTATGCAGCATGATGTGCAAGAGCTTAACCGGGTTCTCTGTGAAAAGCTCGAAGACAAGATGAAGGTATGAGTTTTGGCATGAAAAATCTTTGCTTTTATTGTTAATTTATGTGCTATTCTGGGTAAAACCCAAGAGAGGACAAAAGGAAATAGATAAAGGAGGTAGAGATGAAAGCAAGCAACTCTTTGTGTCTTGGCGGAGGAAAGTAAACAATGTAACTGCATGAAATTTCAATAAGTTATCTACCTTTAGTATCCTCGCTAAAGCCTAAAAAAGTCACAGTTTCTCCCTTCTCTCCTTGAACTGGTAGCAAGACCCGAGAATGAAACCCTTTCAATTTTTCATTTTTCTTTTGGTATTTCCTGACCTTTTTATTACATTTTATAAAGATGGACCAACCTATATTTGTCCCTGGCTTTAAGTAAGCACACCTATCCTTTCATCTGTTCAGGGAACTGTTGTGGAGGGTACAATTCAGCAGCTGTTTGAAGGTCACCATATGAACTATATTGAATGCATTAATGTGGACTACACGTCAACGAGGAAGGAGTCCTTTTACGGTCTGTATTCTAACTCGTAGTCTCTGAAAACATGTGGAAATTTTGATAATGGAAAGAAACTTATACCCATTTAATCTGATATATTTAGAAATCAGAGTACATATAACATGCCACAAAAAGATTTATTGCAGAGATTATTGCTGGGCCCTTGATAATTTTTTGCAATTTGCTTGTGTGAAAATAGATCTTCAGCTTGATGTAAAAGGCTGTCGAGATGTATATGCTTCTTTTGACAAGTACGTGGAAGTGGAGAGACTTGAAGGTGATAATCGATATCATGCCGAACAACATGGTTTACAGGTGAGGCAGCATTAATCATAGTTGCTTCAATTTTCATCTTCTTTTGACTCGTTTGTAAAAAACTGTGCATGAATGAAGCAGAGTATAGTTTCCTAGAAGTTCCATGCATCAATCATGGTTGCAGCCTTCTGATGGTTTTTATGATAAGAAATAAAGGGTTGTGTTAGCGGTTTTTATTTGTGGTATTTAATTGATAGTAGTATGTGTTTTAACTGGAGTCAAGAATCATTTCTCTTCCATCCTCGCTTATTTTTCCTTTTACCTGGCAATAGCTGTTCTGATGATTATGCAACTTGTTGCTTATGCTCGACTGAATGAGTACCGTTGTGATGAAAAATGTAACCTTTGAATTTGCATGGATACTTGCTTTTACATTTGTCAGGATGCAAAGAAGGGTGTACTATTTATAGACTTCCCCCCTGTTCTTCAACTTCAGCTAAAAAGGTTCGAGTACGATTTTATGCGAGATACTATGGTTAAGGTTAGTCCTCCAGCTTTTGTTTCCTCGAGTGAAGTCTGATGCTTTGTGTGTCTTTTATCATACTGGTAGATAAGAATTCCAGACAGAAATCTATAAGACAGAGCTCAGTTTGGTTCTTTTCTCTTGTGAACCATATAGATTCAGAAAATGGTGCCAAGGGGGTGCCGGCTGATTTAAAAGTCATGTATCTGCTGCATCATTGACAGGACCCGTCATTTGATGAAGAGCATCGTAAATGAGCATTTACATTTCGACTAACTGAGAGATGCAGATAACCACCTTTAATTGAGTGTGTCAATGTGGTCACAACCCAGGGAAGCTTTATTTTTGGGGGTTCATTCTAGACTGAGTGAAAGAAAGATAAGAAGTAGCTACCTCATAATTAGGATAGTCCACCAAGAATTGATTTCAGAGGCTTTTGGACAATATTATGAAATTAATTCTGATTAAGTCAGATTTTGTCCGGCTTAGCTAAGCATTGAGAGTTGAGAAGGTCATGAGATTTTATGAAGGAGATTTTAAGCTTCACATATGCAACATTCTTCTCCTTATACTTTGGCTATTCTGAATAAGCTTCACATTTGTGATTTTTTTGTACTATTAATAGTTGAGTCCAAATCAAGGCTCTGCATGTTTTTTAAAAATTCAAATCCTGATTGCAGGAAGTTAGCCCCTATTGTCAATAACATGGAAATGAGATATCTGTCCATGGGTTCCTAAGCTTAGAGAAAGCTAATGCGATATCTAATTGTCAATAAATTAAGACAAGAAGAACAGTAATAGAATGACTTCTGAATTGCTGATTTGGTTTTTTTAAATCTAGGAATTAAGTTGATAGCAAATAGTAAATCTTATTTTCCTAATGTCTCTTTTGGCGTAAGGACATCTTCCATAGCAGAGTAGTCAGTTTAAAACCCTTTTTTTAAGTTTCACTGGCCCATAAACTGAACTTTTACGAAGTGTATTTCTCTATGAACTTTTCTGTTTATGTGGGATCAGCTTTACATCCGGATACAGCATGACATGCTCTGGGTTGACTTGCATATCTTTTAGCTTTAGCGTTATTTTCTTGCCACACTGTTAAAGTCACCAGTATTGGGAAATGACTGAAGCATTCGAGCTATATCAGCTGTAGCTATTGTGTATGGCCTTTCTGAAATGAGAGAATGTGAAACCTTAATTTTTTCATCTGATTGAACAGGGAAGAAAATTTCCTGTCTAGAAGTGATCCTTTCAGCATTGTGATTTTGAAAGTTAGAAAGTTGGTTTCTTGTAAAAGCTTATCATCATTGAATGTTGAATCTGATTTGCTTTTGTATTTAGCTTGTATGAAGGTCAATTGGCTTTCTTCTGTCTTTTAGCATCTAAATCTTATCTTGGTGTCATTGATTGACAGTAAGTGTAACAAGGTATTTGCAATTTGTGACCAGTCATAGTGACCATTGGATATCGAGTGGAGGGTCTTTAATTGTGAATCTCTCTATTTTCATGTTTATAGCTCTGTGGAGGGTAGCTGACAGTTCTTCTGTTCGACAATAAGCAGATAAATGATCGTTATGAGTTTCCTTTGCAACTCGATCTCGATAGAGAGAATGGAAAGTATTTGTCACCTGAGGCAGATCGGAGTGTTCGCAACCTGTACACGCTTCACAGGTATTACTAACATCCTGTTTCAGGCTACCTTGTTGATGGCTGCTTGCAATATTTGTAGATACTTTGTACAAGATATTAAATACTATACTTGGTTGAATTATCTGAGCATACTCTGCTGATCGAAGAAAATTTACCTGTTTGATTTTGACATGCTTATGAAGCTCTTTTCTGGCCAAAAAAAAAAGGATAAAGAAAGAAAAAAGAAAAGAAAAACTTATAAAGCTCTCTGTTTCTTGGCTGATTTATTATTTAGTAAAGCATCAATTCTTCATCTAGCTTCATCAGAGGAAAATTCTTTCCTCCTCCCTCTTTTCAGCAATAATCCTCCATTCAGATTGGGATCAAGGCTCTCTGTAACAGTGGAATTCTGATTTGATTTATTTAGAAGGATTTAATAGACACAAGAAGCTTAAGAGTGGATAGGTGTTTCATTGTCCACGGATTCCTATTGAGTGAAATAAACTTTTATCGTTGATTCTCCTTGATTATCTTTTGTCCGCTCAAATTGGATGCATCAATTATTTAAAATATTTTAGTAAACATTCCTAGTCTCAGGATTATCCTTATGCTGTGATTTTTGGTCTGTTTTTTCATCGATAAATTATATTATGGCCAACAGGTTGTCGTTTTAGTGTCTCAATGCTAACCACTATATTCTGTTACTTTTGGTTGAGCTACTTACAGATTGAAGACAGCTGAGTTACTTACTCTTTGCATTATCATGATTCAGCAATAGTAGCTAATTTTTTTTTTTTTATAAATATGTTGGTGGCAGTGTTTTGGTTCACAGTGGCGGTGTGCATGGGGGACACTATTATGCTTACATTAGGCCAACCCTCACAGACCAGTGGTATGCATCTCAGTTTTTGAACTTCTAAGTTGCTGTTGTCAATATGGCCATTTTATTACTGATCGTTTGTGTGGAAAAAGATTGTCATATTCTGATTGGCAAAACATGGAATGTGCTGCCACATGCACTTTATTTGCCTTTGTCTTGATTTTAGCAATCATGTAACTGCAATTTTTTGTTATTTGAGGTTCCTTAATGTATATGTTGAAGGTTGTGCTTCTTGAGTCATACCTGCATGGTGCGACCGTGTAATTGATTATTGGCTTTATGCAGGTTCAAGTTTGATGATGAACGGGTGACGAAGGAAGATATTAAGAGGGCGTTGGAGGAACAATATGGGGGAGAGGAAGAGGTAGTTCATTCTGGACAGTGATTTGATCCTTTCATTTACTTGTTGTTTTGTTCTTGATAGCTTCCTGCTTCACTTATTGCATTCAACAGTTACCACAGACAAATCCTGGGTTCAACAGTTCTCCATTCAAGTTCACAAAATACTCAAATGCGTATATGCTAGTATATATACGTGAAAGTGACAAGGACAAAATTGTTTGTAGTGTGGATGAGAAGGACATTGCTGAGCACCTTAGGGTAAGGTGTTTACCATCTATTAGAAATGGGATAACTGAATAGTTATGATGCCAATGAAGCCAACATATGCTTTGTCTCCAGATAAGATTGAAGAAAGAGCAAGAAGAGAAGGAAAAGAAGAGAAAGGAAAAAGCTGAGGCACATCTATATACCATCATAAAGGTAAATGTTTGCTAGGGAAATTGCATTTTCTTGTAATATCGTTCTCCTTGCCTTGACTGCGTTCAATGAATGTACTGTATTGGCATTGCTAGGTTGCTCGTGATGGGGACCTACATGAGCAGATTGGCAGAGACATATATTTTGATCTTGTGGATCATGATAAAGTACGGAGTTTTCGTGTTCAGAAGCAGACGGCCTTTAAGCTATTCAAGGTACTCACTGTCTGTACTTTCTACTTGTAAAAATTGTGAATGAACCCTCCACTTTTTTATTGTAAATTGCGAATCATCTATATGCAATGTTAGCAGTACAAGATTTCTGCTTTTTGAGGATGGTGTGCCCTTGTATGTATGGAATGACGTAGGATACAAACCATTGCATGAGCACGATATAGAAACATAATATTTCTAGTTAAAGGGATTTTTATACCATCCATGCTTAAATTTTTTGTTCATCAGGATCCGTCACTACCTGACACAAACCAGTATTCTATGCTGTTGATCCTCAATTTTGAGTTTTAGTTTGTAGTTGAAATGATATAAATTGACTCAATGAATATATCTTTTCTTATTTTTTTTATTGGGAAAATGCCACGAAAAACCCTGAACTTTACTCCGTGTGACACATTTACCCTATACTTTTTTTTGTGACACAAAAAATCCCAAACTTTGCCTTGTGTGACACATTTACTCTAAACTTTTTTTTATGCCACCAAAAACCCTAAACTATGCCACTTATGACAAATTTAGCCCAAAGTTTTTTGGACTGAATGGCATTTTCGTCATTTTCGTCATTTTCTATTTTTTCTTTTTTTATTGAATGGAGGAAAGCCGGCACCGGCGAGGATGGCCTCGCCGGCGCCGGAGTCAGGCGAGGGTTGCCCTCGCCCGATCTGGCCTGGGCGGCCCTCGCCCGACGCCGGCGAGGGCCGCCAGATCCGGCGAAGGGCCGCCCTCGCCGGATCTGGCTTGGGTGGCCCTCGCCCTCGCCTGGGTCGCCCTCGCCGGATCTGGCGAGGGCGACCTTCGCCTGAGTCGGACGAGGGCGCCCTCGCCCAGCGAGGCTCGGGCGACCCTCGCCTGACTCCGGTGCCGGCGAGGCCATCCTCGCCGGCGCCGGCTTCCTCCATTCAAAAAAAAAGAAAAAAAGAAAAAAATAGAAAATGACAAAAATGCCCTTCAGCCCAAAAAATTTGGGTTAAATTTGTCATAAGTAATATAATTCAGGGTATAATTGTCACAAGTGGCATAGTTTAGGGTTTTTGGTGGCACAAAAAAAAGTTTAGGGTAAATGTGTCACATGGGGTAAAGTTTAGGGTAAATGTGTCACACACGGCAAAGTTTGGGGTTTTTTGTGTCACAAAAAAAAGTTTAGGGTAAATGTGTCACACGGGGCAAAGTTCAGGGTTTTTCGTGGCATTTTCCCTTTTTTATTTCATAGGTCAGTAGGCGTGACAGTTTTTTGATTGTATTTTAATTTCCATTAGATTTTTTCATGAAGCCTTAGATACTATGCTTTATTAGTCTTGTCATGACAGTAACCCTGAGATGGATTCAAAGTTATTTATTCCTAGTTACAAGGGAAGTTGGGATATTTAAGAAGGTTTTGAAGTGGACTGATAAACGATTTGAAGTCACTTAATGTTCTAAACAAATGCTAAGCAGGAGAAGGGTTCCTTATTTTTCTACTCATTAAGCTGCCATATGTTCATACATCCGTTTACTATGGCTGAAGAGATAGCACAAGAAGAAAACTGAAAGATGGGTGGACTGAAGTATCTGCTTTTCTATCTCTTCTCAAAGAGGGTATAATCAATATTCTGCAATATAGTGAATCTGTTGATGGTACCAATTAACAGCTTTTGGCCAACTACTTACTGGTTTGTGGCACTTTTGAAGGTTCAGGCTACTGAAACTAATTGCATAGTTTCCATATGAGTGCATGGAGATGTTTGCTAGTCTGCCCATCTTTAGTTTTCATTATGGATGTAAATTTTACCTTGAGCATTTTAGAAGAAATCCTTCTGCTTATTTTTGTTATTCTTTCTGCATTTCTTGAATACACTCATGCATGTTAATTCATAGGCATCAAGTCTGGTTGACTTAGGTTTCTCCAGTGCTTGTAATATCTACATTATGCTGTGGTGATGGCATGTAAATTTGGGTTTTCATATGCTTTGAGTCTCTGACTGATCTGTCTCATGTTTACTCCACAATAGGTGGTCATGGATATCCTTACTTTTACTCACCTTTCTTCTCAGTACTATTAGATAACCACATGTGGGTGTTCAAATGCAGCATCCTCTTAATGTCAAACTGCATGGCATTCTGGCATCCCGACTTTTAAAATACCTTTTTGTTCTCCTCTTTTTGTTATATTATCAAATTTATGTTTCTTCTCAGGAAGAAGTTGCTAAAGATTTTGGCATTCCTATTCAATGTCAACGGTTCTGGTTGTGGGCAAAGCGGCAAAACCATACATATCGTCCTAATCGGCCACTCACACCTGAGGAAGAAGGACAACAAACTGTGAGCATTTTACTTAAATTTTAAGCTTTTTGTTCCTCACTTCTTTAAGTCATTCTCCTTTCCAGTTGGGCCTCTACGTTTTCTGCTGTGATTGCAATATATAGTCTTGTCACTTCAATTTAATTGGTTTGCTTTGTGTAGAACTGCTTTTAGTCATGCTGGGGCTTAAGAGGAGTTTGGTAGAAACTAAAAATGCTGACTTGGTCAATGTGTTGTGATAAGTTGGTTAGCATTTTCAAATTGTTAGATCTTGAATTAACACTTCATTTAACACTTTGATTTGTGTTCGACATCTATTTTTTGGTTGGTAGAGGTTTGTTAGATTGAGGCAATCTTTTTCTTGTCCGGTGAAATATCATATTTTTGTTTTGAATGGTCCTCTTATGGCTGTGTATACTATCGTGATTTGTGCTCTTAGGTGATTTTTTAACCGACACTTGTGTTGGAAGTTAGTGGGCTGATTTAGAGCGTACTTTTTAGTTGGGCGAATGTCTACCTTTCTTCTGAGTGTTAATAAGAAGCAATATGATTTGTAGGATCATTATTATTCAAATGCGGTGCACCATTTCTATTAACAACATAAGTTTGGACCACTGTAGGTTGGGCAATTGAGAGAAGTATCCAACAAGGCAAGCACTGCTGAATTGAAGCTGTTTCTGGAGGTAGAATTGGGGCAGGTAATCTCGTCTTGTCTACTGCACTATTTTTCTCATGAGGTTGGTAGCGATTTTATTTTGTAGTATTCTTGTGTGCGGTAAATTCATAGTTATTTTTGACTCGACTCACTCAAATAGATCTTTATAGATGGGACTTCACTGATTTTATAAATTATTCAGGACTTGTGCCCTGTGCCGCCGCCGGAGAAGACTAAAGAGGATATTCTTCTCTTCTTCAAGTTCTATGACCCTTTGAAAGAGGAACTTCGGTACTGAAAATTTCTGGAATGTCATTTTATGTGAATTAAGGATGGACACTTATGCTTTTTCTTGATGTTTAGGTACGTGGGAAGGCTCTTTGTAAAAGTAACTAGTAAGCCAGCTGAAATACTTACAAAACTAAATGAAATGGCTGGTTTCTCTCCTGATGAAGAGATTGACCTTTTTGAGGTTTGTTTGTCCTTATTGATTATCAGCATTCTCTTTGTACTTGGTTGTATAGTTGGTGACTGTTTCATAACTGTGTTCAGGAGATCAAATTTGAACCTAATGTCATGTGCGAACATGTTGATAAGAAGTTCACTTTCCGTGCTAGTCAGGTATGTCATGGATGCACTGAATTATCTCCTTTTTGGACTCTTAATTAAATCAAGACTTGCTACTTGGTTATGTGGTTAAACTGTTTGCTTATGTGGTTAAACTGTTTGCTTATGTGATTCATTCTTCACATCTCTCTCTATAGCTTGAAGATGGAGATATATTATGTTATCAGAAGTCTAAAGCTAACAGTACTGAACAATATCGCTATCCTGACGTTCCAGCATTTATGGAATATGTGCACAATCGTCAGGTACATTAAGATTCTCTCATTCTTCCTTTTTTTCTCCCCCTTTTTATTCAGCTAAAGAGAACTTCCATCAATGGCCACCTGGCCATGCCGGCTAATTTTATTTTCAAGGACTAATTGAACTATAATAACTGGCCCAGTTTAAGTTTCTTGTTTCTCCTGTTGCCAGAGGGCGTTAATTTGTGATTTAGTAATGATTGATTTTACTATTGAGTTAACAATGGTTCAGAGTAACGGTTGAAGCCTTTGAATTTGACTACTTAAGGAATTTTCAATAGCATAGAGTTAATGTAAAATTTGCTCCAACAGTTGTGATTTCTTGGGTTAATTTAATTTTGTACTCTGTTTTACATATATTTTATAAGTATAACGCAAGAAGTGCATTACCCGGTGGTGCTACCTACTAATGTGTTGTGACATTCATTCGTCCAATCCCAGGTTGTTCGTTTCCGATCATTGGAGAAACCCAAAGAGGATGAGTTTTCGCTTGAGTTGTAAGTTTGTGAAGTGAATATATTTGCTCTATGATAGTTTCCCAAGGGAGGGGTAGGCCATGAGGGGCTATGGCCCCCTTCTGGCAGACATTTTCTTGTTGGTATGCATTTATTGTCTGCCTGAGTGGTATGATAAATGATACGAAAATACATAGCTTTCTTCAGAAAATCATGAGTTGATAAATTATAACAAAAATGCATAGCCTTCTTCAGAAAATCATGAGTTTATCTTGTGGAGGTAAAAGATGTAAAATCTTAGAAAATGGATTCAAATGCTAAATGATCGGTACCATTAATTTATTAGGATGCAAATGAGGACTTCGATAGCATTTATTGTGATAATATATGTAAAATATAGAATGAGATTTAATTTGAAGTGCTAAATGCAAAAATATGATTTAAAATAAGGGTACTTTGGGTATTCAATAAATTATTGTGATGAATTAAATGAGTTAAAGACAATAAAATCCTGACGTTATTTTTGTGTTGTTTGTCATAACAACTTAGTTATAATTGAATGAATTCAGACAAGTGAAACTAAAACCGAACACAAAATTATTTAGGTTCTATATATGCATGTGCAGTTATTTTAGTGGACAACACGTGTTACTTTGAATTGGTCTATATCCCCCGCTTTCGTGCAATTTTCTTCATTTATCAGCTCTATAATTATTTCTCAAAGGATAAAGCTTCACAATGAACAAACTGTAGGACACTTATAAAGCTTCTTGTCAAACAGTATTGAGATCTATGTTAGCTTATCAAAGACTTCTAGCTTTTATAATATACTGCTTTCATATTGCATTACTGGAATGCAGTTTTTACAAAGAAAATATTGTGGAGAGTTTGGTCCATCCTTGTCATGAGTCAGAAAGCGCATTTGGCCTTTTCATGAATTTCTGCGTATATTATTACAAAAGAAACTGATGTTACTTTAAATGTTAATTTCATCATGTTTCAAAAGATTTGAGTTGCTCCATATAAAAATCTGTTTCCTTTTCTAAAAGTTAGGGGAAAGCTGAATAAACACCCTTTCTTGGGTAAACCCCACTCTCTCTCTCCTTTGAGCCAAGTGGGTCTTGTCTGCATAGATGGGGCCATAAAAGTGGGTTCAAGGGCTGGGATAATGTTTTCGGATGTTTTATGCCACTTATTTATTTATTTTAAATTTTGTAGGTCGAAGCTTCATAACTATGATGATGTTGTGGAAAGAGTGGCCTGCCATCTCGGCTTAAATGATCCATCCAAAATTAGGCTAACGCCTCATAATTGCTACTCTCAACAACCTAAACCTCAACCAATCAAGTATCGAGGAGCGGAGCACTTGTGTGACATGCTTGTTCACTATAATCAGGTTTCCTTAAGATTGGTGTAGCTTTTGGGAGTTCTTTCAGACTTATTTGTTATTTTGTAGAACTTTGTGTTGTGGGAGCTGAAAGTGACTTTGCTTGTCTTTTATGTTGCTAGACTTCAGATATCCTTTATTATGAAGTCTTGGATATCCCCCTGCCCGAACTGCAAGGTTTGAAAACTCTGAAGGTGGCTTTTCATCATGCAACCAAAGATGAAGTGAGTGCAGTCCTCAAGATTTACATTTCTATATTTACTTTCTATGTCTGTTTTCCTCGCTTGTTTATCTATTAAAAAGTGATTCCTCTAATAGGACCCTGTATTTTCAGGTTGTTATTCATTCCATAAGGTTGCCAAAACAAAGCACTGTTGGTGATGTTATATATGACCTTAAGGCGAAGGTATTTCGAAAATTCCTTTTCTAACAGACCACATATTTCTGCTTTTAATGTGATAAATGTCATGCTTGACCAGTTCAAGCTTCAAAATCCCCATTGTGTTTATATTTGCAAGTGTGAAGAGTATTCCCAGTCTACATTACTTCTCCAATTTATGTCTGCAAGGTCCATAGGTCTTTTTGGCACATGTTTAGGAGGAGTTTTGGCTCATTTTACTAATTTCTTATTCATGCAGGTGGATTTATCCCATCCAAGTGCTGAACTGAGGTTGCTTGAAGTTTTTTATCACAAGATCTACAAGGTCATTAATGGGACTCTTGTCAAAGTGCTTGCTGTTGGAGTTGATTCTAATCTTTGTGTGCTATTTTATTTTCTTTTCCTCATCGAGAATTGCAATTATGTTGCTTGCAGATTTTCCCACTTAATGAAAAGATTGAGAATATAAATGATCAATACTGGACTTTACGTGCAGAGGAGGTAACTTGCAAATTATGTTCATAACATATCCCTTCTGCTGTTAAACTGCTTGTCTCCATCTGGTTTTTAACTTTTTCCTAAGTCTAAATTTTGTTCTAATCAGTGGAACTTTGGAAGGTAATTAGAAAAGCATATAAGATGAGTATTTTTTTGTGACAAGCGATCTCATGTTATTTTGCACATTCATTGATTCTGTTGATGATCACCCTTGCTTATGAGATCTGTCGCCAGTTTATCTGGGTGATTATTTGGTTCCTGTAGTATGTTAACATCACACTTTCTCTCTGCAGATTCCCGAAGAGGAGAAGAACCTTGGTCCTCATGATCGTCTTATTCACGTTTATCATTTTATGAAGGATACTACTCAAACTCAGGTAATGATGAGTTAACAGGCATATTCTTCCTTTGGACACCACTCACATTTTTGAACCCATACCCATGCGGTTCTTCTGCATCGTGCCTCATAATGCTTGGTATTGAATCATTTTTTATATTTTAATAGGTTCAGAATTTTGGGGAACCCTTTTTTCTGGTTATCCACGAAGGCGAGACCCTGTCGGATATTAAAGTTCGTGTACAGAAAAAACTTCAGGTTCCAGATGAAGAATTTGCAAAGGTATAGTGTGTTGAGGTTAAGGTAAACTGTCTCATAATGTGCTCAACTGGTGAGCTGAGTTTTACTGTCAGGGTCGGCACTCTTGATAACTTTCTGCTCTTCTTTTCATGATTCTTTCTCGTCCTTGTGCATCTCTACCTCTGGCCATCACATGATTCTCTCTTTTCTTCTATAATGTGTCAGTGGAGGTTTGCATTTCTGTCACTGGGTCGTCCGGAGTATCTTGAAGACACTGATGTTCTTTCTACTCGTTTTCAGGTTCTCTCTCTCTCTCTCTCTCTCTCTCTCTCTCTCACATGCACACGCACACATGGACACACAGAGAAAAGGAAATATGACCATTTATTTTTATGCTTTCTTTAATTAAATGCAACTTGGAGTCAATTAATGACTGCTACTCTGTGATTTTCCCAGAGGAGGGATGTCTATGGGGCTTGGGAGCAGTATCTTGGACTGGAACATACTGACAATGCTCCAAAAAGGTCATATGCAGTCAATCAGGTAGTTTTTCACGAGCTGTTTTTTCGTATAGGAATTAGGATATGGGTGATGAAATGCTAAGCAAATGACAAATCTTCCAGGATCCCTTCTCTGTTGCTTAGGTTCTAGATGCTTCCTTTTTCCTATATATCCTATCGTGCATGATCCAATTCTGACCAGTGCAATGAACATTGAAAAATTGCTGTTTTCTCTTGGGGACTTAAAAGAAGGCAGGTAATTAGGGGTGAGCATGGTCCGGGTTGGGCCGGTCCACCCCCTAACCCTAGGACCAACCCGCACAATGTTGGTCCTCAATTTTTGGGACCGAGGACCGACCCTATTGAGCCTAGGACCGAGGACCGGACCGACCCAATGGGTTCGGTCCGGTTCCAGGGTTCACCCGGGACCAACCGTTAATTTTTTTATTTTTTTGTATTTCTGAAAAATTAAACTAATTATTTCAAATTACATATTTATCGATACTATGATTTTAATTAAACTATAAATACTAATACATATTCAACAAATTTAAAATAAGGTAACAATAAAATTTCACACTTGCTAAAAGCAAGAAACCATAAAAACAATTAAGATTGTTTATAGAGCTGCAAAACGAGCATTGCTCATGAGCGAAAAAAATTTCTAATTAGGGCTTTTATTTCCTTATGATTTACTCAGAACAAACAAGGTTAGTGAATAAAGGTGAGCGGCACAAGTGTCAAGCGACAAGTGGTGTGAGCATGGCAAGCGGGGTGAGTGTTGAGTGGTGAGCGACCAAAAGTGAGCGAAGTGAGTGTTAAGTGGCGAGCGAGGCAAGATTGCTCACGAGTGAAATTGTTTCTTTCAATTTTACTTAGCAAATTGAATACTAAGAGGATAAAGTAGAAAGAATGGAGCAAGAGTACTGGAGGAGGATGCTATTTGAATCAGGGTTTACTCTTTAGAATAAATAAAAAATATTATTTATAATATAATATATAAGTTCAGGGTTGGTCCGGGTTAGACCAACCCAAAACTCTTAGGACCGATGACCAACCCGCACAGTACTGGTCTAGGGATCTCAGGACCAAGGACAGACCCAATCCCCTTGGGAACCGGACCAAGACCGGCAGGGTTGGGCCGGTCCAGGGTCGGTCCAGGGTCAACCCTGGACCGATGCTCACCCCTACAGGTAATGATGCAATGGCACGTTCGATCCCTTTTTTTTTTTCACGTGCTGTTATTTGATAGCTGGGAGGGATACCGATGGACCTTGCTGGCCTTTACTGAAAACTAAAAGGGAACATGTCATAGATACAACCCAGTGAGGTTGCATTGATGGTTCAAGGAACAGATTCTTTTTAGGAACAGACTTCAGGTGTGTGGTTTTGGTGCATAGAATGAGTTCATATTCTGTTTAACACCAAGTGTAAGCAACCTCACGGCCACCACTCACCTGGCCTCAGTCACATTCTACTTGTTCCAATCCGCCTAATGTGGGTTTCCCTTATTTTTCTCAAAGCTTCAACACTAGCTATCAAAATTTGCCTTCACATGTATCCTTGTCTTCCTAAGTTCTTGCACTATACTTCAATCAGTCTGTCTCATCGGCCTTATTTGTTATCATCCTACTTCTGTCTGCTTGTTTTAATATGTAGCGTCTGCCCTTCCTACCTTTCATAGCCATGCTGATTCTCCATTGACCTGCTATTCACCCTACCTCAACAATATCCAAAGATTTTAAAATTTGCAATGGAGAGTCTTATGGCATTGTTGATTACTCCTACATGATGAAATTATTTGGGCTAGATAGCCAAAAACTTGATGAGTGCGACCCATATGCTATAGTAGTGGATTGAAAATCTCTTTTTGCCTCTGACAATTAAAGAAAACTCATCTGATAAAAAAGTGGAAAGTAAAGAAGCCTATGAGAATGTTCAATTTTGCAGAATCGTCACACATTTGAGAAGCCGGTGAGAATCTACAACTAGAAGTCAAGCCTCCACTAGTTCATTGGATGTGTTGAGAGCAGTGACATCTCACGCTGTCAGGAAGGAGCTCCACATGTTCAAGCTTTAGACTCTGCCATTGGAAGAGCTAGTGGTGTATTATGGCATGGTGCTAAAAGTACGTGAATGATGGATTGTGGCCTTCTTTTGCCAACCTTCAGGCATCCGTCTCTGAGAGGAGGTTGGTGGGGTTGCTTTGCTCCATTGTAATCAGTGAAAACAATTTTGGGGTGGGTGTTGTATAGGAGGGTATAGGTGTGTGTTCTTAAATTTTCGATTTGATTCTTTGTTTGTGTCTATACCCCAAATGTATTAGTGTATGGGGGGGTTTTGTAAAATGTTAATGTAGGATGCTGGTTCTTGTCTTGCAAGAAAAGCTTTACAGTCAGACCTGCAGAATTTGCCCCACCGGTTCTCTCGACAGTTAGCTTGTTGTAAAAGAGGTGGTTTGGTCATTTAAACTTCTTTAGTATATTCTTAATGTCATCATGCCATACTCAGATAGCAATATCGCCGCATGGTTGGTAGTCTTGAATTTTTAGTCCGCTGCCCTTTTAGAGTTGTATCGAGATACCTGGGCGGGATGATACCACTGTAAACATCATTCCAAAGGAGTTACGATTTTATTCCTTGCGAAATGCTTTTAGATCTTTTGTGCATATGATTTGCATACACTGGCACATGAGATATGTCCAGGCCTTGGTTATCTGAATCGAAGGGGATCAAAGGCCAGCGTGGGTCGATTATTTCATTGAGGGTAGCAAGTCAATGCGACATCAAAGTTCACATTTTGTCCCCTTTGTGCCAAATGCGGTTCTGTGGGAGTGAAATCGTTAGTACCGTTGACCATGAAGCATTTTATGCAGAGGTAGGTTTACGAAGGCGGCAGGTAGGCCTCAAGTTGACTGTTGACCGACGGAATATTCTCGTCATCGAAAGTTCTAATTTGTCCTTTTACATAACCGTGATCACCAGCCAATTAGGTTGGTTTAGTGAGAACAATGACAAGGCCTATGGAATGGTGTCACGGCGGGTCGTTGTGGTCTTGCTTTTTCGGAGTTTCCGGGTCACGGGTGCATCGGAGATTTCACAAATGGCGCATCGAAAAATGTTGCCGAGTATCCTAACGGCTGATCGGGTTGAACTATTACGTGCTCTGCCTCCATCCAGTTATAAGAACAGATTTTTCACATGAGAGTACGGGTGAACATGAGAAGAAATCTTTAGGGGCGAGTGATTTCAGATTTCGCAAATGGAACCTATCTATTGGAATAGGTTATTTATTTTTTAGAACATGGAACCCACCTTATATACTCTGAAACGTTGAGATCCTGTCATAGGTTCTGGGTTTTATTCAGGGTTCATCAATATTATATTTAAACGATTATAATGAATCATCTTTAATGATCATTGCTTGTTATTATAATTTATTGATCACAATTTATATTTGAATACATAAAAGATATGAAATATTAACAAAGTAAAAGTCTTAATCATAAATTAGAGGGAAAAGTACACCAAAAACCCCAAACTATGCCCCTCGGGACAATTTTACTCTGAACTTTTTTTTGGGTCATAAAAAACCCCAAACTATGCCACTTGGGACAATTTTACCCTAAACTTTTTTTTGGGTCATAAAAAACCCCAAACTATGTCATTTGGGACAATTTTACCCTAGACTTTTTAACTGAAGGGCATTTTGGTCTTTTCACTTCTTCTTTTTTTCCTCTTCCTGGCAAGGGAAGCCGGCGAGGGCCCTCGCCGGCGGAACCGTCCGGCCAGGGCGGCACTCCTGGCACGGGGCGAGGGCGGCTCTCCCCGACGTCGGGGGAGGGATGCCCTCACAGGATCGCGCGGGGGCGGCCCTCGCCTGATTCGGCGGAGGCGACCCTCGGGCGAGGGTCGACCCCGGGCGAGGGTCGCCCGGCCGAAAGGTGAGGGTCGCCCCCGCCCCCGCTGGATCGGGGAGGACCGTGCTCGCCCTCGCCGGATCTGGCGAGGGCGGTCCTCGCCCGGTCGGGCGGCCCTCGCCGGTCGGAGGCGAGGGCCACCCTCGCCGGCTTCCCTCTGCCATGGCCGGCAGAGAGAAAGAAAGAAAGAAAAAAAAAAGAAAAAAAGAAGTAAAAATACGAAAATGCCCTTTAGTTAAAAAGTCTGGGGTAAATGTGTTTCAAGTGGCATAGTTTGTGGTTTTTTATGACCCAAAAAAAAGTTCATGGTAAAATTGTCCCAAGTGGCATAGTTTGGGGTTTTTTATGACCCAAAAAAAAAGTTCAGGGTAAAATTGTCCCAAGGGGTATAGTTTGGGGTTTTTGGTGTCCTTTTCCCTAAATTAGAAGTTCATATTAGTGGTTTTAAATTATTCATTTATCATTGGAGGAATACCGTAGGAACATGCGAAGATATAGACCATAGGTTCCAAGTCTTATTTATCTGAACTTACCAATTGAAGGTTCTTTACTTTTTGGAATCTGAAACTTAACTTACATACCTTGGAACTTGGAACCAGATAGATTTCCACTAGTGTAGTGTGATTCTATCAGGTTTTACTTTGAAACCATACTTACTCTTGAAAATATCACATCAAAACATAAGCAAAAGAATACTTATAGTTATTACACCTTCTACTACTACCAAACCAATCCCATTTATGCTTGTTTTGTTGACGTTCTCGTCGTCGTCGAGCTGGTTGAGTTCTTAAGGCCTATTTGTTAACCGACTAAATAGTATTTGATTCTGCTATTTTGTTCTCGAGAATAGATTTGGCAAAGAAATCTGTTTAGTAAAGTTTTTGTTCTTAGAAAAATATTTGGAATAGAATCAAGAATCAAAATATAATTGTTTCTTTATTTCCTGGAACAATTCTAGAATTAAGACCAAATTTTTTTCATTTCTCTTTCTCTTCTCTTTCCTTTCATTTTTTTCTTCTTCCTTTTGGCTGGTTGTCAACCTCGGCCATGACTGGCGATCGGTCGGCAACCAGCCAGATGAGGGTTGATGCCCTTGCCAGCCTTCGACAATACCAAGCCTTGCTGGCCTATTGCTAGGTCGGCGTCGGCTTGGCCGGGCGACGCCAACTTGGCAATGGGTTGGTGTTGCCCGACCAAGTAGATGTCGACCTAGTGGTGAGCCGATGAGCCTCGTTGATGGCTAGGCGAGGTCGACCTCGCCTAGCTCACAGGGAGGCTCGCGGGTCGAGCCTCGTCATGGCTTGACGTCACCTGAGGCCGGTGACGCTCCAGTGAGGGTGCCGGCCCTCGTCTGGCTAGTCGTCAGTTGCCGGCGACTTAAGGAAGAAGAAGACGAAAAGGGAAAAAGAAAAGAAAAAAAGAGAGAAAAATGTATTTAAATCATTAACAAATTAAAAGAAAATATTTTGGATTAGAAATTTTAAGGTTTTACCAAACACATTTCTATCCTGAAAATAAAAATTTTGGATAGTTACGAAATAAGTTCAAATGTACAAAAATCATTATCAAGAATAGAATAAAAAAGAATCATTTATAAGCGGAAGTTAATTTCCGTGCCCACTCTTATTATCCACTTTTATATTTCCAGCCCACGTGCACTTCCTGAACACCACACACCTCAAGTCCAATTGAAGCTAGATTCACCGCTTGACTACCAAGTAGTCATCTCGGCTGCTGTAGGGGAACACACTTATTTGAAATAGTCATAATCACTTTACGCCGAAAATACCTTGACCGGTCGGAAAAAAAAAAGAGAAGAAAAGGGAAAGAAAAAAGAAAGAAGAAGAAGATTCGGACCAAAATACCTTAACCAGTTGGAAAATTTAGGCGATTGGCGGCCGACGACCGGTAAGGCCCTTATTTGAAATAATCATGATCACTTTAGGCTCTCATTTGAAACAATCAAAGCTATTTTGAGCTTTTATTTGAAATAATGTCTATTTCATGCCCTTATTTAAGAAAATGAGAAGACTTGAGACCATTTTTTTGAATTTTCTCCAAAAATCATTATCAAGAACAAAATAAAAATATAAAAAAGAATCATTTCTAAGCGAAAATTATTTTCCAGCGCAAAAGTTTTACCGTGCACACTCTTATAATCCACTCATATATTTCCAGCCCACGTGCACTTCCTGATCACCACGCACCTCACCAGACTCACCGCCCGACTATCAAGTAGTCATCTCGGCTGGCGCAGGGGAACACGCTTGACGAAGGGATGGTTATGTCGACGGTACTGAATTTCATATACCCACCGCCTCCGTCGCTGTTCACGACGGCCATGTCGGTGATGACTGCGGCCTCGCTGGCGAACGCGGGCTTGTCGGAGGTGCGAGGAGTTCACCTACAGTACTCCAAGTTCACCCTCGCTTCCAACAAGAAGGTCCCGAGCAGGACTGGGATGTTGCTCCTCTACTCGCCGGCTTTCCTCGCGGGCCTCGCTTCCTTCTCGATCTTCCCCGACGGGGGTCTCAGGTTCCTGATCCTACGATCCGCCATCTCCCTCCATTTCTTCAAGAGAATCCTCGAGGTAAAGCTGAAACCATACCGTTTCTTTGGTTTTTGCATTCTAGAGGGATATTCGCTGAGCATGCAGGTGCCTTGAGGCACTCTTGACGGATATGAAACCCTTCCATCTTAAAAATACGTTAGCACTAGAGGGTTATGAGATGTGCGGAATCCGATCCTCATGTTCTCGTTGGAAATTGGAAGACATGGAAATGTTTTTTCAGTCTGCAGCTTTGATTCCAATTCGAAAACCCTTTTCGAAGTGTTGCAAAATGCATTTCTAGGATGACTCTTTTCAGTTCTCGAATGAAAATGACGCGGGGAATCCGGCTGAGCCGAACCTGAAACTAGGCTTCTGTTTCGCTCGTATAACTTCCCGAGCAAATTCATCTCAACCGAGGAACATTTTTTCAGGTCTTGTTCGTTCACAAGTTTAGTGGAGGAATGGGCGTGGACTCCACGGTGGTCATCTCTCTCAATTACTTGCTCTTCACCGTGACATTGATCTACTCGCAGCACCTGTCCCGAGGTCTGCCCGAGCCCCCGGTCGACCTACTCTATCCGGGAACGGCGCTATTCCTGATCGGGATGGCCGGCAACTTGTACCACCATATCCTCCTCTCCAGACTTAGGCAAGAGGGCGACAGAGAGTACAAGATCCCCAAGGGTGGTCTGTTCGGGCGGGTCATTTGCCCTCACTACTTCTTTGAGGTCATAGAATTTGTGGGGATTTCGTTCATTCCCCAGACGGTTTATTCTTACTCCTGGTCTCTGGACGTACTTCTCTACTTCCTGGGCAGGAGTCATGCCACCAGGAGGTGGTACACTTCCAAGTTTGAGGATTTTCCTGAAGATGTCAAGGCTCTTATCCCATTCATTTTCTGAATTGGTGAGAAGTGGTAAAAGAAACAGGAGTTAAATCTACTTTCATGCAATATTAAACGGCTAAGCTGACGAAAAATTGGTGACTGCAATAAAAGTCAAAGCTTGGTGGGGTAATTTGTAGTTTGTCAAAAGTTCTAGGCCTATCATGCAATGGCACCAAAAATGAGGGAGATGGTATGTAACCTTTTAATGTTCGGGAACGATTGTACAACCGTAAGGACATTTTGAACATTTAGCCCATAAAATATATTTCCTTTTAAGTTTAGACAATCTATATGAAAACTTGTGTATGATAACTGAATCCAGTATGCATCTCATTCTGTCTAGTCTTCTAAGTGGTGTCCACCGACCGGCAAGCTTGTGGGCACCATCTTCAGTGCCCCGTCTTCAATAATACTCTCATGCCTATCGCTTTCCATCTCTAATCTTATTTTAACATCGCATGTTCGCTTCATTTGATCTGTCTCGCAATGTCATTGTCCCCTGATATTACTGAACCGTTCTCCGACATGTGTCGACAGTTCTGGTCGACACTCATTTGCCCTTACAAAGAGTTTTCTCTAGTGTTAATTGTTTCGATATTTGAGGAATCTAAATCACATGTCGGATGCTCTTTGACCTTTTCTGATTCCAGTTTTTTGATGTTCTGCATGGAGGTCGCTAAGTAAGAACCTAGAACAGTCTATTTGCATTTTAGTACTGGATGCTACGCTATATGATGCAACTTATCATGATAAAGAAAGGGTTTTTTTCTTTTTCTCTGTCCTGCGTATCGACTTCCCTCTTAAACCCAGCTAGTTACCTTACAGAAAATTCTAACCAAAGTGGATATGCATTTGATCATTCTGTTAAAATAATAGCTTAATGCGCTGATCGTGCGTTATAGAATATCTGAGGAGTTTGTTGTCGGGAGTGTGCTTAACGATTGGTTAGCCATCTCATGGCTCACTAGTTGCTTTGTTCCTGGAATTTCCTTTAAGCTGGGCTGAACTTTATCTCTGGGAATGGAGCAATCGAGTATGTACGTGCTCCGTCAGATTACATGTTGCGCGTATGATAGTGTTCTACTCTATTACAAGCATTTTATTTTCCTCATCATGGGATGTCTGAGAACCGAACGGATCAAATTGGGTGGTTGTTGAGAGTAAATTGAATTGATCAGGAACAATCGCATCGTAAAAAACCATGCATTTTCTACATAAGACAATCATTGCGTGCTTGAAGTTTGAAACAATGAAGACTTAGATCCTAGTTTGTAGCTAAAGGAAATAGAAAAATGAGACACTTTCTGGAGGATAATGAACTACCCCGTTTTGAAATCTTATAATTTTACGGTCAAAGGACTTTTGTCCTGTCTAGGCTTCGGATTTGCTTAGTAATTCCACTAACTATTGTTGCTTACTTGTAGAGTTTGTGGGTGACAATAATGGATCGGCTTAATGGTGCTACACGCCTCATGATGTATGGGATCTTAACTTTACCATGGTAAGTAGCTTTTTCTGCCGGTTGCACATCAATTTCATTGATGATTTATCGTCTTGATCCAGAGAACCTCTCTTTTCACAGGTATATGCATTGCGGGACTCCACTCACCAACAAGTTACAAGCAGTTCAAAATCAAGAAACCCTTAACTGACTCCTGATGTCATGGTTATATCTGTGGGAACTGAAATCACGTATGGTGAATCAATGTTACTGGATGATGAATGGGAGTGTTATCTGAATCAGAAATGGAACCGCAATGTAGTCACAGGAGAAATAGCAAAATTTCCTGAACTTACTCCTCGGGCGTATTCTAACTCAATTATAGTCTGCTGCTCTTTTCAAGGTGTACTGAAATATCGGGAGAATTGCCAAAAAAGTCCTAAACCTATTGGGGTTGTGCCAATTCAGTCATAAACCTTTTTTTTTGACCGATTCAGTCATAAACCTTTTGCGATTGTGCCAATTGAGTCCATCCGGCCAAATTTGGCCGGCCGGAGCTGACGTGGATGCCGGCCGGCACCGGCGAGAATATTTTAATAATTTTTTATTATTTTCCGATTTTTTTTTAATTTTTTCCGAATTTTTTTTTATTTTTTTTTTTTTTTTTCTTTTTTTTTCTCCCCCTCCCCTCCCCCTCGCCGGCGGCGTGGCCGGCCAGCTCCGACGAGGCTGCCGGCCACCGCACGAGGGCCGCGAAGCCCTCGCCGGCGGCGGCCGAGGGTCGCGGCCTCCGTCGGGCCACGGCCACCCTCGCCGGTGGCCTCGCCCTGCACCGGGCGAGGCACAGGGGGGCGGAGGCGGCCTCGCCATGGCCCGGCCGCGGGCGAGGCGGCCTCGCCCGCGGCCGACGAGGCCATGGCGACCTTCGCCCGAGCCCGCCATGGCCTCGCGCCGGCCGTGGGCGAGGCCGCTCGCCCGCGGCCAAAGCCATGGCGGCGGCCGGCCTCGCCAGATCCGGGCGGCGGGGCCGCGACCCTCGCCGGCGGCACCCGGATCGGGCGAAGCCGCCTCGCCGCGGCTGGCCTCGCCGGATCCGGGCGGCCGGGCCGCGACCTCGCCGGCGGCCCGTAGGTGCAGGCGAGGTCGCCGGCGAGGGCTTCGCGGCCCTCGCACAAGTGGCCGGCGGCCTCGTCGGCGGTGGCCGGCCATGCCGGCGGCGGGGGGAAGGGAGAAAAAGAAAAGAAAAGAAAAGAAACAGAAAAATTTAAAAATCAATAAAAAATTAGGAAAATAATAAAAAATCAAAAAATTATTAAAAAATCAAAAAAAATAATAAAAAATTATTAAAATATTCTCGCCGGCGCCGGCCCGCGCCCACGTCAGCTCCGCCGGCCAAATTTGGCCGGATGGACTCAATTGGCACATCGCAAAAGGTTTAGGACTGAATCGGTCAAAAAAAAGGTTTAGGACTGAATTGGCACAACCCCAATAGGTTTAGGACTTTTTTGGCAATTCTCCCCTGAAATATCTGGGTGGGATGGTACCATTGTAAACATCATTGCAAAGGAGTTTCAGTTCTGTTCATTGTCAAAAATTCAAAAATCCTAAAACAAATATGCAACTTTACAGAGTTTGAGAAAATTCAAAAATCCCAAAAATTCCATGTTTGTTTTAGAGTTTTCTAAAAAAGCTCTAAAATAATTCTTGGACAATTTTCTCTTAAAAGATATGGGAAAATCATCAGCCTAAAATTGTGCTTAAAATTGAACAAGCCCTTACGGCTTCACCTTAGAGTTTTAATTATCCTTGGATACAATTGCCCTTGAATGCATGCTTAGGATACGATGATTATGATTTCCCTCTTAGTTTAATTAAGATTGTCATTTACTTATCTCTTAATGCTGGGTGTTTATCTTTGCCTGCAATTTATTTAATACTTTCTTTAATTACTGATTGTTATTTTGATGATTGCGCACCCGTATGATCATCTCACATGTTAGTGGTTAAGTCTAAAATTAATCCAAACTGCTTGACAAAAGTCTTTTTGAAATGAACAAGATTAGGTACCGAAATGGCACTAATTGGTTAATTAGTGTAATCAAGTCCCCGACCCTAGGATCTCTGGTTGCGTAGAAAGTGAGGCACACTCCCATGCCCTGCTTGGTTTCTAGCCGACCTCAATAGGCTAGTGGCGACTCCTCATTTGAAAATTTTCATAATATCACGCGGGGTATGGGCTTGGGAGAGCCCACGTCTAATGAGGGTCTTGGACCCACTTTTTGGATAATACCCCTAAACCTATTCATTTAGATATGCCTTTCCCCTCGTGGCGGAAAAAATAGGTCGGGACAGTGGGTTGTCTGTTTTATTGAGAAAGCAAATTTATGTGTCATCAAAGCTCACATTACATCCCTTTGGAGCTATTATTGTTCTTTAGTGATGTGAACACAACGCAATTTATCCAGAAGTAGGTTTCACGAAGTTAGATAGGCCTCAAGTCGACTGTCGACTCACGGAATGTTCGCGTCATCAACAGCATTATCTGTCGTTTTACATTACCATGACCACTAGCAAAATAGGGTGGTTTAGTGAAAAGGATAAGGAAGCCTATGGCCAAATGAATTGGTCTTGCTCAAAGTCAACAAAACTCATTTTTTATGGCCGTAGATTGGCCAAACGCAACAAAATTCATCCCGTTTGTCCAACATATGGCGACAAATTTGGTCCAAATTAAAACTTTCAGTTAAAAACTTATCGAAAGAAGATAATCAGAGAGTAAAATATTCATAGAGATGAGTCAAGGAAGACAACTTTTATTAGGACGGACACAAGATGCATGGGCACCGACATATATTTCTGCAAACTGAGAAGTGGCAATGGAGAAGAAGTTTATACTTGATGTTCTCAACTACATTTGGCCAATGGTTGAATAATCATAATATTAAAGTTAGGTAGCAATAATTTTTTGATGATTTGTTTGATAGTATTAATTAATAGCCCTTTTTTTCTGGTAATTATTTGAGTACCTTCCTTTGCTTTCTAATCACCTACCGAGTATAAAGTAGATGAAGAAATAATTCATTGATGTTTCAGTCATCTTCCTTGGGCAATTATAAAATCAGAAAAATGGCGACCAGTAACTATACCCCACAACTTTAAGTCTATCATCACATTTAGTAGGTGGTGGAGCATTTTAGTAGAAGGGTGTAGAATTATATGGCTAGTAGGTTTGTCACATTAGAGGATGGATTTTTCTTCAATACAGAATATCGTATATCTTTGTAGATCATTGCAACGTAAAAATAATAGAAATTTAAGATGTTCTAATCTAAGTTGCGATGTAAAGTCAGGCATTTAAATCAAAGATTCAAGAGAGAGTCTAGCTGAGCTTCGGCTTAAATGTTTTCTTCCAATGCAACAAACTATTTGTGATTATGTATTGTGACACTTCGGGTACTTCATGAGAAGGGGAAGGTGATGAGTTCGAATCCCCATATTCTCAAGAGGTTGGGGTGGGGACGATTTAGTTTTCAATGTAGGTTCGACTCTGAGATCCTCCAAGAAAGTATGGCAAAAGCCTAAGAGTGAGAGTCAGAGTAAAAGTAGAGTATGGCCGACAAAAAAAACAAAATAGATCATACGAGAATTTATGACATGCTTGAGAATGAAAGCAAATTAACGGCATTTTCTCCATATGGAAACCCTGGATGTGGGCATGAAAAGGGAAGCCTCTGACATAGTGGCCAAGTTAAACAGCTTTTTCTTGGGTTTCTACGACTGCAGACTGTCCTATTCATGCTTGTTTTGTTGTAGTTTACTTCTTGTCGTTGCTGTTTTGGTTGAGTCGTCATTGTCGTTGCCGCCAGGGTTCGTTTTCGTGGTGTTAGTTGGTGGGGGTGGCCGAGTTCTTATAATTCACCTCACTTCTAATTCCTGTTCCATCACATGCCGCAATTCCAACCAGAATCACCATCCAATTATCAAAGAGTCATCATCTCAGCTGCAGAAAAACACACTAGAGACGGGGATGGTAACATCGACCATACTGAATTTCATATACCCACCGCCTCCGTCGGTGTTCACGACGGCTGCGTCGGTGATGATCGTGGCCTCGCTGGCCATTTTGGGCTTGTTGGAGGCGGGAGGAGTTCACCTGCAGTACTCCAAGTTCACCTTCACTCCCTACAAGAAAGTCCCGAGCAGGACCGGGATGTTGCTCCTCTACTTGCCGGCCTTCCTCGCGGGCCTAGCTTCCTTCTTGATCTTCCCCCATGGCGACCTGAGGTCCCTTATCCTGCGATCAGCGATCTCCCTCCATTTCTTCAAGAGAATTCTCGAGGTAAAGCTGCACTTCTCGCCAATCCATTACTTAGGCCAAAGCAACCCTCAAGGCCTTTTGCTTTTTGATATGTATATCTATGGTTTTCCTACATGTGAACGGGTGCTGCAAAGGGACACTTGTTGAGCATAAAAGTACCCCAGGACATTCTTCAACGATGCGAAACCTTTCCTTCTTAAAATTATATTTTGTACAAGAAAATGTACAAGAAAATGAGATATGTCGTAATCCAAGTCTCATGTTCTCGTTCGAAATTGCAAGACATAAAATTGTTTCATCAGTCTGCAGTTTGCAGCTTTAATTCCGATTTGGGAACCCTTCTCGAGATATCGTGAAATGTATTTTTAGGACAACTTTTTTCAGTTCTCAAATGAAAATGAAACGGTGAATCCGGCAGAGCTAAACCGGCCTAAGCTCGCTCGTAGAATTTCTCTAGCAAATTCATCTCAACCTAAACCTTTTCTCAGGTGCTGTTGGTTCACAAGTTTAGTGGACGAATGGGTATGAACTCCATGGTGGTCATCTCTCTCGCCTACTTCCTGTAAGGACCTGGGGCTCGCTGAGTAATATTGTCCGCTTTGGGCCGAGGCCCGCACGGCTTTAAAACGCGTTACTCAGGGAAGAGGGATCCCAGCCTTATAAACCATCCTAAGACTCCCCTCCTAAGCGATGTGGGACAAGAGACATGTCCACCCTTCCCTTGCGCACGTCCGAGGACTGAGGCGCGGACGCACCGCCATCCCTCCTCCCCGCGCACCGTCGCTTGGGTCGTCACATATTTGTAAGGACCTGGGGCTCGCTGAGTAATATTGTCCGCTTTGGGCCGAGGCCCGCACGGCTTTAAAACGCGTTACTCAGGGAAGATGGATCCCAGCCTTATAAACCATCCCAAGACTCCCCCCTGTCCACCCCTCCCTTGCGCACGTCCGAGAACCGAGGCGCGGACGCACCGCCATCCCTCCTCCCCGCGCACCATCGCTTGGGTCGTCACATTCTCCCCCCCCCCCGCGCACCGAGGCGCGCTTGGGTCGTCACATCTCCCCCCCCCCGCGCACCGTCGCTTGGGTCGTCACATTCTCCCCCCCTTCGGGCACAGCGTCCTCGCTGTGGCCCCACATGGTCCTCGCTGTGGCCCCACATGCTGTCGGGAGTCGGCTCTGATACCATTTGTAAAGACCTGGGACTCGCTGAGTAATATTGTCCGCTTTGGGCCGAGGCCCGCACGGCTTTAAAACGCGTTACTCAGGGAAGAGGGATCCCAGTCTTATAAACCATCCCAAGACTCCCCCCCTAAGCGATGTGGGACAAGAGACATGTCCACCCCTCCCTTGCGCACGTCCGAGGACCGAGGCACGGACGCACCGCCATCCCTCCTCCCCGCGCACCGTCGCTTGGGTCGTCACACTTCCTCTCAACCGTGACATCGATCTACTCACAACACCTATCCCAGGGTCTTCCCGAGCCACCAGTGGACCTGCTCTATCCAGGGATAGCACTTTTCCTAATCGGGATAACCGGCAACTTGTACCACCATATCCTCCTCTCCAAACTGAGGAAGGAGGGTCAGAGAGAGTACAAGATCCCCAAGGGTGGACTGTTTGGCTGGGTCATTTGTCCACACTACCTGTTTGAGGTCATGGTTTTTGTGGGAATTTCATTAATTTCCCAGTCAATTTATTCTTGTTCCTGGTCTCTGGCCACATTTTTCTACCTTCTGGGCAGGAGTTATGCCACTAGGAGGTGGTACACTTCCAAATTTGAGGATTTTCCTGAAGATGTCAAGGCTCTTATCCCATTCATTTTCTGAATTGGTGAGAAGGGTTGATTGGAAAGGCACTAACATTCTCTTTTTTCTTTTGGGGCAAAGGGGGGGGGGTTGTTCTTGGGAATTTGCATTATGTTGCTACTATTTTTTTCAAATTTTTCATAAATGTGCGATATTGCTTGCAGATCTGGTGCGATCGATTTCTTATGTATAAGAGTCATACAAATACTGAGGTTCTGTTCTACTAAGATCGACTTGTCATATGAATGTTCCAGGCCCTAAATGATAAGCGTGTCAAAAAGAATCCTTTGAACTGAAACCTGAATCGAACAAAAGCTCTAGGGTTTTTCTGGTCAAGTTTCCTTTCAGTTCAGTAGCAAGTGACTACGGACTTCTGATGGTTTGGTTTCAGATCATAAACTACGGACTTCGGTGCGATCGATTTCTATCTCATTGCATTGCATCTGCAGTCTGCTTTTCTGAAGGTGCAAGAATTGAAGAAAACATTTCACCATTCGTTGTGGTAGGTCGGCCAACAAAACAAGGAACAAGCCATGAAGTTGGAGTATGCATCAGTAAAGAGTGAAGCGTATACGAGGGAGTTTCGAGCTGTATTTTGCGTTCTCGCTTGAACAAAGGACAGGACAGGAGCTTCAAAGACAGATTTTTCACATCATGTGTTTGCATTTTGTCGTCTGATTTTCGCCATTCATTCGTTTGTTTGGTGGAGATCAAGTCCCAGGGATGGGAACAGAATTTACATCTGAGTTGCATTCAACAAGTGGCGATGTCATTGGATGGTGTATTAACTCTCTAAAATTTTGGTGGAGACGATAAAAAAATAAATAGACAGTCAAAAAAAAAGAAAAAAAGAAGAAGAGAACCCAATTCAATTGACACCGTTCTCATGTTCGAGTCAAGTCATATATAAGCGGGAATCCCAACCAAACCGGCCTATTGACACCTTAGTTAGCAATAGACCAATATGGAATGTTGGCTATTAGAATTCATGTGTCATAAACATTGTAACTAGTAACATTCATGACCAGATGTATCTCATTAAGGATCTGGGCAATTGCAAGGAAAAAGCTCTACTAGTGTGGTCTGTCAATGGTGAAGAAACTAGAGAGAAAAACAGCTTTCGATTAATTTTCTCTGTTCTTTCTTTTTTTGGTTTTGCATTTTGTATGCAAATAAATATGCAATTGAAACATCGTGAGAGGAAATGTACTTTTAGTATTTGACTCGATGTGTATAGGGATAAGCCAAATTTTGTAGACTATGCGAAAAATTTATAAAAATTCATATGAGAAGTCTCGTAGAATCTAAAAAAAGTTATCGACACTTTGATGTCCATACTTTAATTGCCATAGAAAAAAATATAAGATAATTACTTAAAATCCTCGTAAATTTTGGAATAGGTGTACAATAACCTAGAAACCAAAAACTATTTCAATTACCACGGTCGACTTTGCCACCATCGTGCAATAGGCTCAAACTCTGTAAAGTTGCATATTAGTCCCCCAAGTTTTGATTTTTGTTATAGTTTTTCTATTTGTATAGGTGGTAAATATTACTTGAAAAAATAGACTTTTCATTTTCTTTGACAAAAAAAGAACCTTTATTGCGTCCTAAATAAATTTACTAGAACGGAGGAATGCATAGTTAACGAAGTTAAGAATTTTAGCAAAAGAGAAAAAAAAGGGTTAAATACAATTTCAGCTAATACTTAAACTCTTAAGCAGACCAAAAGCTAAGGACTATAACGAAAAGTCAAAATTCAGGGAGAGGTAAATCTGTAATTTTACCAAAGTTCCGGGATTATTGAATAATGGTGTAAAAGTTGAAAGAATAATCACCGACCGGCGAGCAGGTATATGCCATCATCTTCAGTTCCCCTCCGTCTGCAAGAACACTCGCCTTGCCCATCGCCTTCCATCTCTGATCTTATGCTCGTTCGATTTCTCCATCGCTCCTCCATTCGCATTCTTCCCTTCGTTCGACTCGTCTCGCGTCGTGGGTCGTCCCCTGATATTCCCGGACCGTTCACCCCGAAGCAGGCAATCCCAGAAGAAAACAAGTGGGTATCGGTAAGTGGTCGTGTGTTTTGGTTGAAATTCATGAAGAGTTCCGTCCGGTGTTGATTGTTCCGATCTTCGGAGGGTCTAGGTCCCCCTTTCGATGCTCTTTTGGGTTCTTCTGGTTTTGGTTTTTAGAGTGTTGTTATGCATGGAGTTGCTAAGGAAAGAACCAAGAACATCTTATTTTGCATTTTAGTACAGAAAGCTACGGTATACTATGCGAGTTACCACCATAAAGAAAGGGTTTTTCTTTTTCTTTGTCCTGTGAATGTATTTTTCTATGAAACCCAGCTGGGGTTACCTTTGAGAAAAATTCTAGTCGAAGTGGCCATGCATTCTGTTGAAAATATAACTTAATCCGTCGATCATGCATAATGGATTCTCTGAGGAGTACGTTGTTGGGGATGCGCTTAGCGATTGATTAACCATCTCGTGGCTTACTAGCTGCTCTGTTGCTGGAATTTCGGTTAAGCCAGGCTGAACTTTATATCTGGGAATGGAGCGACCGAACTTGTTTGCACACCCTGTCAGATTCTAAGTCGTGTGTATGATAGTATTCTACTTAGAGCATATCATTTTTCTCGTCATGGGATATCAGAGAACTTAGCTGATCAAATTGGGTGGTTGTCAAGAGTAAATTCAATTGTTCTCAAATGGTTGGATTGTCAATAACCATGCATTTCCTACATAAGACATTCATGGGGTGCTTGAAGTTTGAAACGATGAAGATTTGATTATAGTTTGTAGCCAAAGGATATAGAACATGACAGTTGCTTCCTGTATCATGCACTGTCCTGTTTTTGTTTGAATTTTAGGAAGTATGAATCAGTTTATGTTAATTTACAGTCATGGAGAGCTTTTGTCCTGTTTAGGCTTCAGATTTGTTTACTAATTCCACTAGCAGTTGCTCCTGTTGCCTACTTGTAGAGTTTGTGCGTGAAAGTAATGGATCGGCTTGAAGGTGCTGCACGCCTCATGATAGTATCAGATCTTGACTCGACCATGGTAGGTAGCTTTTCTGCCTGTTGCACATCAATTTCATTTTCCTTCTTGTTGCAGAATTGAGATATTTCATTGCAGGTTGATCATCTTGATCCAGAGAATCTCTCTCTTCTTAGGTTTAATGCACTGTGGGAAGCTTTTTACCGTGATAATTCTCTGCTAGTCTACTCCACTGGAAGGTCACCAACAAGTTACAAGCAGCTGAAAATCAAGAAGCCGTTACTGACTCCTGATGTCACGATTATGTCTGTGGGAACTGAAATCATGTATGGTGAGTCAATGGTACCAGATGCTGAGTGGGAGTGTTATCTGAATCAGAAATGGAACCGTGATATAGTCACAGGAGAAACAGCAAAGTTTCCTGAACTTACTCCTCAGGTACATACTCTAGCTTACGATTGTTTTCTGGTTTACTGGATAGGTTCTTGAGTTTCATGAGCTCCATACTGTATGTGTTTCTCCACAATCACAGTTGGCAACATCCAACTTAAAGTCAGAAAGTGTTGTCCGTGATAGAGATTAACCTTTCTCTCTAATTTTGAAATCACGGTACTGAAATTCAGCCAGAAATAGACCAACGGCCTCACAAGGTCAGCTTTTATGTGGAGAAGGACAAAGCCATGAAAGTGATGCAAGTTCTTCCACAATGTCTGGAGAAATATGGGGTAAGAATGAAAATATAATCATATCTGCAATATGAGAAATCCAATGTCATACCAGAATTGTGCTGAATTTTGTTTAATTACATAGAATCTTATTAGTTTGGCATTGTAATTGATTGACAGCTAGATGTGAAAATAATTTACAGCAGTGGAATTGCTTTAGATGTATTGCCTCAACATGCGGGAAAGGGACAGGCACTTGCTTATTTGCTTAAGAAGTTTGAAGCTAAGGGACGTGTCCCTTCTAATACTCTTGTTTGTGGTGACTCTGGAAATGATGCTGAGCTATTCACTGTCCCAGCAGTACATGGTGTGATGGTTCGTAGCATTTACTAGTTTTAGTCTATAATTGGAGTCCTATTAGTGAATTGCATGGTGTAACTCCTACCACATGCAGGTCAGCAATGCACAGGAGGAATTATTGGAGTGGTACTCAGAAAATGCAAAGAATAGCCATCAAATTACTCATGCAACTGAAAGATGTGCTGCTGGAATCATCCAAGCGATTGGGACTTTTAGTCTCGGTCCAAATGTTTCTCCAAGGGATATACGGGACTCTCTGAAATGCACAGTAGAAATATGCAATCCTGGTCATGAAGTAGTGAAATTTTATCTGTTCTATGAGAGATGGCGGCGTGGTGAAGTTGAGAGGTCCGACCATTTTATTAATAATTTGAGATTGCTCTTTGTAAGTTTGATCCACCTTTTCCCCCAATCCTGTGTCCACTGCATTTGTCGGGTTACACTCAGCACAAGTCTAACCTCGTGTATCCACCATCTTAGCTTATTTTTTTAAAGCTAATTAATTAATGAAAATTAAAGGAATTGTGGCAGTAGAAAACACATGGTTTTACGTTGTTATGATAGGAATTATGCATTGTTTTGCATATATTAAGACTTCAAATGGAAAGAATAAATGTGTCCTTCATGTATATCATGCCACAGCAATAAAAACTGGAAAAGTGAGCTTTAGTTGTAAATTATCAGTCTAGCATCATAGTCAATTCCGATTACTGCAATTAAGAAAATTTGTATTTTCTCCTATAGATCAATTTTTTTCTTGATTCTACAGTAATTTCAAGATGCTGAGGCTTGTCAATGTGAAAGCTGCATGTTCTATGTCAAGCTCATGTGGCATCTTATATTGCATGTTCTGGGCCTATGACCTCATTTTGCTTCTGGGCAATTTATCTGTAAATTCCGAAAGTCTTGCCATTTTACTTGGTGAAAGAAAATTTTACTGATTTTTTGTGCAGAATTCAATGGGTACTTTTGTGCATCCTTCTGGAATAGAGATTCCTTTCTCTCAGTGCATAGATGAGTTGGCCAACTCATATGGAGATCAGCTGGGAATGCAGTATCGAGTATGGGTTGATAGAGTTTCTGTAGCTCAGATATGTTCAGACACGTGGCTGGTGAAATTTGATAAGTGTGAATTATGTGGTATGATACTCATTTCTAACCATACTTCCATCTATATGTCATTATTTATTCTCATCTGGTTCCAGTCAACATGATCGGGGCTTAGGTCCAGTGTAGTGCCTGGGGAAGCATAAAATCCAAAAAGCTAAATAGGAGTAGCAATTGCTTGATTGGGGCTCAACTACACTGAACTCAAATTTTAACCATAAATTTTCTCCCTAGATCACCTGATATTGATACTTCGTCCACAATTGGATGCACTCCCTCAGTTTTGAGTAGTGTTTGATTGCATGAAATATGCTTGGCATGACCTTGAAGTCTACAGTTTACCTAAAATAAAGCATTGAATCTTGATATATGTCATTTCATGCCTAAGCACACTGTCAGTTGGAAATTGAGCCTGTATTTTAGCTTCATTTTAGTATGCAAAATGGTAAGTAGGTCTACTTCAATTAGGCTTGATCTCAGTGACAGCGGGGAAAGAATTGCAGCTTCATTCAACCTGACTGATCATGTACTGGTGAAGCTTTTTAAACCATAATATTGAGTTTAAAAAGCTGACGGTATATGTAATTAGTGAAATGGTTTTGGAATGTAATGTTCTTGAAGATGACAGAATAAATAAATTCAAGACACAAATTCAATTAGATCTGCTCTTTCTAGACAAACTTGGGATTTGCAATTTCAGGTAAGATCTGTTCAAGATCATGGGATCCTTTTCTATCAGATAGGATGGGCTGTTGTATAAATATGCACCTTGTTCATAACGTTATGTAGTTTGTCCACAAATCTAAGCGGGTACTGTAACTCCAATCGTTTCAGGTTAGTACAAGTTTGCTAAGGTACTTGATTAAATTGCTCTTATTTATTGGAACGATTATTTGGATACATTCTCCAAGGTCAGTTTTGCAAAACAATATTACTGAGAACTCATGTGACCACAGTCTATAAAATAATGACAATTTCGCGGTTGGGGGTATATAATAGGTGGTTAAGCCACCAAGATGAATAAATAGATGGTAGTGACATGTGACAGCAGCAATTCTATCCCGTCAAATGTGATGCTTTTGAGAAGAAATATGTTCAATAGCTCCACCTGAAATTCTATTCTTCAATATGGTTCTGAGTTCAATCATTCTGCAGGTAAAGATAAAGAACGCCGCGTGACCACGGTCTTGCTCAGTTCAAGGGTATGGCTGAATAAATACCATTGATTTGTATTTTTCATCGTTTCATGATCTTAACAATATCATGATTCTATTGATACTCTTTAGCAGTCACTAAAGCCCTCTTTTTTATGAAATTCAGCATGCTGAACTTCCACGTGAATTTATGTGGATCTACATGCATCAGACTTGGTTGGACGGCTTGTTCTCAGGAGGGGAGGATCAAAGACCATGGCTTTTCTGAATGCCCAAGCCTACTTACAGAGCAGATCCATCAATTTGAGATTGCTCAATCTGACAATGTCTGTTACTTTGCAGTACTAGTAATCTGCTGCAGGGCTCTTAAAAAGATAGGATGGAGGCATATATTACCCACGAATAAAGCAGCTTCTGTTTTACTCATGAAATTGTGGTTTTATGCTGTGCCCATCCATTATCCGTGAGAATTTGGGAGGATATCAGGACGAAATTTTAAATGACATAAAAGATGAAGCGAGTAAAAAATCTAATGCTGAGGACACAGGTTTTGCAGATAAAAACTGAACGATTTTTCTTGTCTACGATTTGGAGGCTTTCTCATCCACATGGAGAAGGAATGGAAATATATTTAACAGATAAAAATTGGACGGCCAAAATCAGGGCAAGTCTCTTCATCCTTACAGAAGAGTACCTCGACGAGAGTTCCTGGTTGAGATAGACTTTTTAGGAATCAAAGAATTTCCGCAAGAAGTGTAAAAGACGAGGCCAATTTCTCATGAAAACCAACTTTAAGTAGAAGGAGAGTGTAAAGACACTATAGCAAATCAAGATGGTCTTTCATTTGATTCTTATTAAATCATAAAAAAACACTCAATATAGAGGCAAACCGAGGTTTGCGCCCTCCAGATCAAAAAGGTCCTCACAATCAATCATATACATCCCCTGAAACCATAGATTCAGTTACCCTCTACCCCACCCAGAGCCATTTGGTTTTCTGATAGCTCGTAAAGCCGGTATAGATTCAGTTACCCTCTACCTCGCCCAGAGCCATTTGGTTTTCCGACAGCACTCGCAATGCTGGTCTTGCAGTCCCCAATTGTTGCTGCTGCAGATGAACATTTGAGAAACAGTTAAGCATAATGATGCATTGTTAGCAGACCACAAAGAAAGTAGAAAACATCCCCAAGTAAAATCAGCATACCTCAGTGGCATCTTTCTTCCTTTCAGTTTCGGCCACTCCCAATTTTTCCTTGAATATCTTCTTCAACTGCCTGAGGCTTTTCTTTTGCAAGGAACCCAGCACTCTATCCTCATCTGTGATCTTCTCTTCATCACTCTTCTTTCTCGCCTTCTCTGTATTTGGCTCGACTTTTCTGCCACTCTTCTGCATATTCTCTTTGTCGTCGCCTAGCAAAGTAGTCATCTTTCCCAGTGCGGACTGCTTCTTGCTTGATGATTTCACTTGCCCATGGAGTAGCTGGTCCGCTGCTACTGCTAATGGGGAGGATGGAATATCCATGTTTTCTTTGTTATTGTCCAGCTTATTAGCCATCTTTCTGACCGTGGACTGCTTCTTACTGGATGACTTCATCAGCCCAGGAGACTTTGGCAGTCGGTCTGCTGTCAAAGGGGAAAGTGCGACTTTACCTTTCACAGAGAGAGGAGAATGTGTGCCTATTTTGCTAACAAGAATTGGAGTCTTGTCGGCAATGGCAAATGGAGGCAGTTCACTAGCTCCTTCGACAAACTCCACTTCAAAAATTGGAGTCTTGTCTGCAACAGCAGATGCAGGCAATTCACTAGCTCCTCCGACAAACTCCACTTCTGGCATCACATGAACATCAACTAGCTCTTGAAGATCAGCATATTCTTGAATGTTTGGTGCATTCACTTCTGATGATTTTGCAGCCACAGAAGTTTCAACCAATGATTTGTGCCACTCACGGACTTCCATGGCGAACTCTTCTGATTCGAAGACATCGACTTCAACCAATTGCTCATCCTCTTGCTTCTCTGTCTGAATTATTGGACTAACAACACAAGGAGACGTCAACTGGTCAAGCTTGGTGCTTTCTTCTTGCTCAACAGGAGCACTCTCCCGAATTTCCAATTGGCTGGACATGGAAATTTCAACACCCAAATCATTGTCCGCAACTGGCTCCTGAATATCATTGCAGTGAGAGACTAATAGATCTGAGTCAGCCGTGATATGAGGAACTAGTTGATCTGAGGTACATATGATTGTCACTTCTACATGATGATCCTCAATTTCAGTAAAAGCATTGTGACCATCAGTTTGCACAGCCGTAGTGTCTACTGGTGGCGCATCTTGGCTCAGCATCGACGCTACAGAGCAATTTGTATTGATTAGCATGATGATACTCGTGATCACAGAAAATAATGTACCAGAAAATATGCCAAAACTCGACTTACCAAGTATGTTATCATCCAACTGGTCTGACTTCTCATCAAGGACATCATCTTTCGAACCAGAATCAGAAAGGGCACCAAGGCAATCGGATTTGCCACAATCAGCTTCCAGGAGTACCTCGGAGCCAAGAGCTCCAACGCAACTGCTCTTAACATTAACTTTCACATCACTTTCGGGTTCTCTTTCCTTCTCCTCCGTTCCAGTGGACTTCTCAACATGAACATTTGAATTATCGGGTTTCTCTGAACTCTCCTCCTCTTCTGCAGCCTGGGAATCAGCATCTGCATTTACAGCATAGCACGCTAATCAGAACTATCATTCATTTGAATCTACAACTAAGTGACTGCTTTTACAAAGATGACCAAAAAAATGCCTACCAAGTGTCAACAACAAAGAATAAACCATGCTGAATAAAAAGTGTCATATAATTCCTAGATCTTTCTGACCATAACTCCTAAATCAATTTCCTCTGCAAATTAGAACACCTACCAAGTGAATTCTTGTTCTCTTCAATTTCTTCTAGGGCCTCTTCTGATTCTTCTTTCAAACCGAGGTCATCCATTTTAATTGGCTCCAGTTCTGAGCCTCTCTCCTCTGACACCTTCAGCTCAGACATTGTCTTCTCCAACAACCTCACCGACCTCCTTGTGCTGTATACCCTTGGCGCTGCAGATGCTCGGGCCTTTCTCTGTGTGCTCTTTACTGGCACATCCCGATTTTCTTCCTCATTCTTTTCATCTCTCTTCACAGCCTCTGGTCTCGTCCGAGCTGAGGTAAGCCCGGCTCTTTTTCCAGTTTTTGGCATAGCAGGAGTATCTGGCAGATTGACTTGTTTGTTTTCCTGATCTGCAGCTTGCCTACTGCTCATCGTGCTGCGGCGAGCATGAGACACAACCTGTGAGCTGTCAGGATCCTTTGTAAGTTTTTGCTCTAGCTGAGGCTCGAGTTGCAGTTCGGGGTACTGCTGGAGTTGCAGGTGGAGCTTTCTCTGGCGATTGCATCTCAACAATAGGTTCTGATGGATTTAGGAACTCTTCCAACCCATCGACCTGTTTCATAAATTTTCAAAAAATCAAAAGTATGAGAAAAACCAATTAGATGAAATAGGCGAAGAACCTCTCTCCACTTGATTTTCAAGCAACTTCATGTCGTCGAAAATGACTCAACCATATTCAATACTAAATCTCATTAAAAACATTCTACTTTGAAAAATAAGATCTTGACCCATTATAAATAGATCTGAAATGCGCATGAATCAATTCATTCTCTTTTTAGTCAGTTCAATCACAATCGAAACCACAAAACTGTTCGAAAAGTTCCCAGATTCTTCTTTTCAAAACATTCCATCTCTAATCTCGTAATTCATCGAATCAGCCGGTGGCGAAATCGATGGCGATACACCATCGAATCATCATCAAAATCACTAAGCAGCGGCGAAATCAATGGCAATACACACAATCGAATGATCATCGGAATCACCAAGGAGAAGACATCGTTAATTACATGTTGGAGAGCAGCGAGCGCATTGGCCATGGCGACGTTGGTCATGTTGGCGGCGATCTTGTTCTTCTTGCACAGAACCTGGAGGTCCCTCCTTGACAGCGTGTGGAAGTCCATTTCCGCTCTAAGAAAATCGCAACCGCAAGATTCGGTGTCGAGGCAAGGGAGAGGGAGAGAGATCGAAGAAGATCGGAGACAGGGTTTTGGGCAAATGGGAATCGACTTGCGTTTGTCAAAACAAGGAGTTTTGGGCAATCTGCAAAGAACCGACGGTATAGAAGAGTATTTGTAGTCGTAGAGGGGGGAGGGAGAGACGTTGGAAACCCTAGCGAAAAATATGACCGTTGGAGCGCGATTTGAAATTTGAAAATCGTCTGGAAAATAGGGTAAGAAAATCTTTTCTGTCGTGGACCTGTAGGAGGCTGCCGCGTGTCACATGACCCGGCGGCCATGCGTTATTTTCCTTCCGTGTCTCAGAACGAGGCTTGGGCCTTCTGCAATCTCGTATGGCTACGATATTCGGCCCAATTCAGAAAAAAATTGTATAGAATAGTAAATCAATCGTTATTATGCGGAAAACCCTAAATTGCTATTGAGACATTCCTTCGTCCCTGAACTTATTCACTGTGACACAAATACCCTAATTTTTTTTTTTGTCACCCGAACTTCTATTAGTGTGACTATTAGTGTGACAAATAAATCCCTGAATGAAACTGTAAATGTCATGTATGGGTAAGTTTAGGTTTTTAATGACATACAAAAAAGAGTATTTGCGTCACAATAACAAAATTTTAGGTTTTTGGTGGTATTTGTCCAAGTCAAAATAAATAATTCATTACTTATTTACAAATAGTTGAAAAATCCCATAAACTGAAATTATTGACTTTTCAAATATGGTTAGTGATATTAACTTTTCAAAGGCGTTAGTGATTTCTAATATTATATTCGTAATTTTATCTTGTTCATAAATCGGGGTAAATAGCTCTGATCTCGGAGATAGGAAAATCATCACCATGTAACAAATTTTTTGAGATGATACGTGCAACAATACAACCGTGCCGTTTTCAATGATCAAGGCTCCAGTCCATTCATGTTTGGCGATCGAGCTAGAAAACCCGAAATGCCGAGGCACTTACGATATGAACTTCTAAGAACCCGCTATGTCCTATTATTCTCAATGACCTCCGGTCGGTCATTAGGATGAACACTTCTAATCTCACAGGCTCAATACAGTTTGTTGAATCACAAGGCATCAAGGGTCGTCCCGGCACCGAAAGTTTTTCAAGGATGATTGCAACATTCCAATGATTGACACAGAGCTCAATTGCAGGAATTCGAGAAGTTTCGAGATTCCTGTATTCCGACTTTGAACTGTACCGACATAATGGCACTTTGTGCACAGAACTCCGATTCTCGAGAGCAGGGAAGAGGTATACTATAGATACACAAAGCATAGAAGATCCCAGTAAATGCTCCAATGTATAGTTCCGGAAACTCGAGTCATTACACTGTCAAGACTGCAAAGTTGGGGCCAGAGAAGCTATTTCGCTCTCATGAATGAAATGAGACTACAAGAAGATACAAGGAGATAAATCATTTTCCCCTCGGTGAACATACAAATGAACTACAGAAGCTAAATCTTCCACTGTATCAATTAGAGCTCCAATGCTCGCCCCCTATAACCTACTGAAGTCAGAAAACAAACAACAAAGAAATCAACTAGTTGAAAGCGAAGTTGAGCAACATGCCACAGAAGCTTTGTATGGACAGTTAGAAATCATGTCAACGTACCTGTGAAATACAAGCTGATAGCTAAGCAGGCCATGACCATTAGGGGTTGTGGTATCCTGTTAGCGCTGTATGAGGTAGCCCTGTATAGAAAAATTAAATTCAGCACAGAAGAACCAGGTTATTGTCTTGTCAAATATACGGCTAACAGCTATTACTTGCACTTCAGGATTGCATATTGGTATATAAACCACAGTCATCGACAGTCATCATTGCGACAAATTCAGTTGGAGCATATATCACCAACAGTCTATCAAAGAGCAACTTCTTCAAACAAAAAAATTATCACACACCACATAAATGTAATGGAAAAGAATTGAATGATTCACATGGGAATGCAAAAAATCTAAAGTAGTTGAGTCTCCAATATGCGTGCAACCACATTTGTCAATTGACAACAGAAATTATATGAAAAACAGCATAAGCCAATCAACATAATCTTAACGCCAAAGCAGTTTTATTTTGGAGCTTGCTCCCTGGAACGAATTCGGCAATAGTAGTTACCTTGCTACAAGGCCTGGGACAGACTCAGTTTTAAGTCCAAAATCAAAAGGAAAGAGTGGGTCGTAGTGAGAATCCCCAAAACTCATCGGGAGTTGATCCACAGATTTGAACCAGGTCCTTGGAAGCTTTCCACTGAACCCATAGTCCCCGAAAAGAACATCAGCCACTCCCTGACCTTCAGTGCCCGGTAACCATGCTGCCACTAGGGCATCAATTGAAGAAATATATGGTTCAATCACAAGAGGTCTTCCTGAAACTACAATGACCACACACTTCACGGCCTCACAGACATTGGTAATGGTGGTAGGACTGGGGTCTGAGATTGTAAGTGTCATGCTATCTCCGGCGGTCTCTGCATAAGGGTGCTCACCCACAACAACAATAGCATAATCGAAATCGGTGGACTTAACAAAATCCTTGTCAGGGTTTTCTTGGTAGACTACCTCTGTGCTCAAATCAACTGTAGAATTTATGGCACTGAGGATTGTAGTTCCTGTGGCAGCATTAAAAAAAAAAAAAAAAAATGAATTCAAAAGTTTCCCTTTAGTTGACTTCAGAGGAACCAGAAAGATTGTACTTCACATATCCTTCGTGACTAAAAACCAGAAGGCCCAAAACAACATCACCAGAGGAGATCAAGGCAGGACAAGGATTGTGCTCTAATACAATGTAAACTCTGGACTAGACCAAAGAATTTCTTAATTTATCTTCAAGGCAAAGATTAGACAACATGGTTATTGGCATGCAAGTCTGTGCAGGAGTGAACAAGGCCAAATGCCCTCCTCGGCAACTTCGTGCTTCAATGATGATTTCTTTCTCCTTTCCTGAGAAACCTAATACCACCATTACCTTTCCCAACACATGGAAACAAAACCTACGTACTTAGACAAATGACTAGATCTTTTTTTTACCATAATTCATAACTAGTCTGTTCAAAGAAATCATGCACAAACTTTTTAAGCTTTCTTCATTGCAAAGCTTGCCGTTTAGATGCTTATCCTGCTGTCTCGTATAAAAAACAAAATAAAAGACTTCAATTGTTCAAAAAGACAAAATGCCATGATGTTCTACAACCCTTATAGGTCAATATTGCATTAGAGAATTCTTGAACCAACATGTGCAATTAGTCCTCAAATAGAACTGAAGTAGACACGAAGAAGTAGTAGTAGTACCTCTGGTGTAGTTATTTCCACTAAATCCTTGCCAGGTGATCGTCCATCCACCACACTGATAACCCAAATTATCAGCATGACTACCTGCAACTAGGATCTTCTTTGGCTTCTTTGGAAGTGGGAGTAAAGGATCAGTCTCATTTTTCCCATTCTTCAGCAGCACAAGAGATTTTCTCACAGCTTCCCTTGCCAACTCTCTGTGTGCCTGGTAAACTAACAGAGCAGGTAATTATCCATGGTGATGTAAGTTAGCTTACTTACAATAGCAGTGGGGGCAAATAAAGAAACTTGAGCATATATTACTGAAATGATGGTGGTTCATGGAATATGCCAAGTAAAATGCCCAATACTTCGAAAAGTGTTTTTCATTTGCCTTTTGCCTTAGCATGAAGCCACCAGCAGGTATCATAACTTGGAACGTTCATATGGCATGATAACTTCACTAACCTGGCTTCCAAGTTCGTCCACCAGACTAAAATCAGCCAGAGGATTTTCAAAGAGGCCCATGGTGAACTTGACAAACAATATTCTCTCCACTGCATCATCAATTCGATCCATTGGGATAACCTTCTCTTTAACTAGGTTAGTTAGATCATCAATAAATTCTGTAAAATTGAAAGGGACCATGACCTGTTGAAGACACGAAACAAGACCAGGTATTAACTGCATTTGCTTTGATCTGAACTTGAATTGTCAAATGACGGAGCTATCTCTAAAAAGACAGTTGAGAAAATATCAACTAGCAGAAGAGAACCTAACCATGTCGATGCCAGCTAAAATTCCAGCTTCAACAGAATAGGTGTAGTTTGCATGTGGAGGAGAAGTGATCCTGTCTATGCCTTGCCAGTCTGAGATAACAAAGCCCTAAAATTGATCAAAATATCCAAGAATAAGTGCTTGATATTCTATGAGGCAGATATTTTACAATGACTTAATACATGACGCCCTAGATTTAACCAGCTTCAACAGAGGATCCACTATATACCTTTTAATAACTGGGATCCACTGTCAATAACATCTCAATAAAGCATGTCTTCGAAAAAGAGAAGATGTGTAAGTAACATTTTACAGAGCCAGGATATTTGGCAGGCAGGCATCTTGTCAGATAACTGCAATCAAGTGCATGGCAGTATATGTTGTTCAGCAACCAAGAAGTCAACTATTTAAATATTTTATATGTATGAGGTTTAGACATTAGATGAGTATCACCGATGAAACTAGAACATAAATAAATAGAACACAGTAGATATAGATGATGAATAGGCCATACAGAGGGAGATTGCTAGACCATAGACTTCATATGCATCAAGTTTGTACTGAGCTTGAAATAATTTTTGAGCAAATTAGTATAGGATGGCATAAATTCATATGAACAGAGCATGAAGAACGTAAATTGACTAGGCTAAAATATGAGTAACTCAAAATGAATTTTTTGCCCATTTGATGGAGGATCAGCATTGAAAAAAACTTGCACAAACACTATAATGATTGGAATAACAAAAGCAGAACTATTGATGCACATCATGTGACAACCTAATGCTATATATAAACCTTTGTTCCCATCTTGGAACTCTTATAATCCTTCACCCGAGGACACAATTAGTTGGGCAGCAAGAAATGCCACTGTGGTGTGCCACATATGTATATAGCTGAAACAATGCAGAGTGGATCAAACCTTGAATTTGAGGGTGTCCTTAAGGAAACCAGTAACTAGGTCACGATTAGCATGCATCTTTTCTCCATTCCAGCTAGAGTAAGAGACCATGACTGTTGAAACACCCTTAATTATTGCATCTGTATAAGCAGGCATGTGGATGCTGAGCAAACCATGCATGTCAACAACAGTGTTGTTCTCATTGATCCCCTTGGTAGTTCCTCCATCACCCACAAAGTGCTTTGCACACGCTGCAACCTTGTTCCTGTGGAAATTTTGAAGTAAAAATCAAGGAGGAAACTCTTCCAAGAAAGGCAATTCAATATCGACAACTGACAACAATGAACAGGAGAAGAGCAAAGTTAATGGGACTTCAATACTTAAGACAGCATTTCTTAGAAAAGATGGAGCCAGAAGATCAGTAGTAATTGAAGGAGCGAGGAACTAATCATAGAGAAACATGACACCACTTTTGGGGGATCAGAGAGAATGCACTTTCCAAGGTGCCGGGTGTGTCATATATGGCATATCATATAATCATCAGAAAATGTTGAATTGCTGAAAGAATATTTCCCAATGACTCCTTAAAACAAAGGTACCGCCTTGACATAATAACTTAACACATTACAAGTTGAATCTACAGTCTACACTAGAAAGCCAGAGAGTTCATACTTTCCAGCAACATATGGAACTCCTTTGCGAGAGCCAGAAGGGATATCCCCTTGTAATCCAGGTATAATCTCCGTCATTTGCCGCACAATGTCCTCGTTTTCACTGTAGCTTTCATAACACCTACCCCACCTTGGATCTCTGCAAACCTATCAAAATAATTTCAAGAAATTAAGTTCTGAAAGTCCAATAAACATGCACTGAAAAAGCATATATGACAACTTTAGTTGTATATCAGATATGTCTTTGTTTAATTCTGTCAACATTTAGTTTAAGTTGCTTACTGCAATGCAAGGGGCAAAGACGTAAGGAATCCCTGTGGCTCTGACTTCAAGGGCTGTGGCAGCACCAATCTTTTTCACCAAGTCAGGGTCTCTGCACACGAGGTAATAATCAATGAAAAATTCCACTTAGATTGATCCAGAAAACTATTTTGAAAGTTCTGGAGTAAATAACGTATCAGGTAAATATTTGGACTTTAAGGAAGTACAGGGAAGCAAGTTCCAACTGAATGATAGTAATTTCGACTACCAGCAAGTCACACGCTGGTATTTCAGAAATTGATATAAAATTGATGCAGTACAAAATCGGACAGGACAGTATCTCAGAACTCTATACCACATTAGAGGGTAGATAATTTTTAAAGCTAAAACATTACAATACCTGCAAGACGTAACATTTTTTTTACCTTGTTGCACCAAGACCAACATTATGCGGAAAAATTGTGGCATTGTAGACGTTATTGTGCCCATGAACAGCATCTATTCCATATATCATTGGGATACCCAATCTACTGGACAAAGAACCTTTCTGATAGTCATTTATCATGTTGACCCAATCCTCCGCACTTGCCTCTGGAAGTGGTGTGCTCCCACCGCCACTCAAGACACTCCCTGCAACATACCCAATGACATTTCAAGAGTCTGCCAATTGAACCTGTCAGTTTTATGGGACTCTTTCTTGATAATAAGATGATGTTGTCTCTGTAAGAGCTATAAATAGATGAGTTATTGCATTAGTTATCTGCAAACTTCTCAGAGGTTAAAAATGTTAAAAGAAAAAGGTGGAGGTTCAATGGAGTCAGTAACACATCATAATCACATCAATTAAAGGATTCGTAGATGATTTGAGGTTATTAATGCCTCTAAAGCATCGACGGTAGTATGACTTGAGGAGGCAGGGTCTCTCACGTACAAAATCCAGGAAGTATGAGTAATTGGTGTGGCCTTATATATGGTCACATCACATACAGATTTACTACAGAGACATGTCATATAACTTTGAGGGTGTACACTTTTGAAGAAAAAGAAATAGGATTTTTCTAAATCTATCCCCTAGATATCACACTTACAATAATGATTGCAAGAGTAAATGCAGAAGGATAATCATACTTTTTTTTCAACTCCAAGATAGAAGTCCTGCTTCTTTTATAACATTGAAAGGAATTTAATTAATATGAGAGTCTATCTTATGGCTAGAACCCAGCTTGTACATTCATATGTGAAAGACGTTGATCACCCCTTGTGTCTCTTGTAGTAAAATAGAGACTCCTTGATCCCTTGCAAAATAAAACCGAAATGAATCATCTCCATGGCTGCACACATGAGTTGATACCACTAGGATTTTCACCTGGACTAAAAGAATCAGAAAAGGTAAATGCTCATTCACCACAAAATATTATCTCTGTGATGGCCAGGTGGCCGCCTATACACTGCATTCGAAAACTGGAAATGAACAATTATTGTGACGTAAATCTAGATCATGTGCCCCTCACATAACAGTAGGCCCAACATGTATGGAGCCCAGACATGGTGATGACACCTGATAATCTTTGCAATGGTAGGTCATTACTTAACAACACAAACTATTGCACCTTAAAAAATGTGAACTTTATGGAATATATAATAATCCAACAACAAACCCACACACCAAGTGCCCCAAAAAGGAACACAAGATAGAAATAAAAGAGAATGCACAAGCATAATCAATGTTGAACTGTTCTATTTACCAATGGAGTAGGTTCTCATGAAGTCATCAGTAGCCACGGTGCGATCAATTTGTGTCATCTGACCAATCTTCTCTTCCAGCGTCATTCTACTCAAGAGGTCCTTCACTCTTGCAGCCACCGGTTGCCCTGGGTCCTTGTACATAACGTACTCTGTGGATTGAGCCATTGCAGATGCCACAAAACACCATAACGAAAGCACCCCAAGTGTTCGAACAAAAGCCCTACCCATCTCTCAGTCCTCACTTCCCCACCCACAAGAGCCCTCGTTCAGTCCTACATCACCCAAAACGGCAACCTCCCATCAGTCTCATATCTGGGGAGCAGCTCTGTTTGGTTGCGCTGAGAGAAAAGAGGCAAGACCACAACAACAGTTCGCGACAGTATGCTTCTCCTTTCATCTCTAGTTAAGCTACCGTGCGCGAGTTAAAAAAAAGGAACTATCTTTACATAGCCCTTATCGCCTATCTTGCTAAAGAAAAGCTTGAAGAGCTAAAAGGGTCGGATCCGCTTTCCTCTGTTCTCGAGTATTATAAGCGAGAACTAGAAAGATCACTTTTTAGATTCTTTTATCAGATCAAAAAGCCACATTTTAGAGAAAGAGAGAGAGAGCTTACAGTGCAAAAGAAGAAGCAGAGAGAGAGAGAGAGAGAGATGCTTACAGCTGAATGTGACCGAAAGGGAGCAAGTGATTGGAATGCACAAACAGCAAAAAGGAGCAAAAGAAATAACAAAGAGATGATGGTGAAGTGAACGTCTTAGATTCGCCGAGAAAAGAAAGCACGAAGAGACGGTAGTGGAGAGAAAACGGTGATGAAGTGTAGCGAAAGTGAAAGCGAAAGTGAGTGACGATGTTGTTGTCTTTTCCTTGTGGGGTGGCTGATCTGCCGGGAGTTCGTGGGAACGTGGTCGTGGGCGCTGGGGGGAGGCCTTTCACTTTTCAATTCCGGTCCCTCATTTCTTTTGAAAATTCATTTTCGACCCCCTTGACATCTGAGAATCCTATTACCAAAACTAAAAGGTCTCTCGCCGTATGATCGCAAACACCATGTCACGCCGAAAATCATTTATTTATGAAATCAGAGTCTTCTCTTGACATCTAAAGAAAAAATAACCATATCTTCTACTATCCATATTATGTACAAACTTCTCTTCTGTGTTTAATTGCTTAATTTTCGATTTGCACAGGAAAGTTTCAATTATTGTAACTATGAGTGATCAGTTTCGGGGAGGGTAGGTTTTAGAAGTTAATCTGGAACCTATCCTATTATAATTGGTTTTTAGTTTTTGGACAGTATAACCTACCCTATTTGGTTGGAACTAATTTTGCAACCCATCCTATTTTTTTGGTCCGGTTCCAAGGTCTCTTGAGAACCTGTTTTATTTTTTGTTCCGTTTTTTGGTTCATCTTTTAGAGAAACATCATCTGAGAACTAATGAAATGATTCGAAGTAAAAGATAAACAACAAAATTCCTAAATCGCAAAAAAAAAATCCATATTTTATGTAGTTACGTATGATTATAAACGATAAAAAGTTCAAACACATAACACAAAACATAAACTATAAAAATCCATTCCCATTCATCCATAAAAATTTAGCAAAAGAGGAAAAACTGGCAAGGTGAGGAGTTCCAAAAAAGGACAAAGGATAAGGAGTATTGAGGTTACAATTTAGGGGAAAAAGAAATCAGAGTTTTGACTTTTTAGCTTATAAAACCGATTCCAAAATAGAGCAGTCTAGTCCGGTTCTCGGGTGAGTATTCATTCGAAACCTGTTATTGGATTGGTTATAACCAATTTCGAAAATTTGGAATTTGTTCTCGGATCGGTTCTAGTTGGAACTAGGGGTGAGCATATTGGACTGCTTGAACCGAGAACCATCCGGACCGCCGGTTTGGTTTGGTTTCCGGGAGCATCGGTCCGATTCTCGGTTCCATAAAAATGGAACCTATGATTTTCGGTCTAGTTCCCGGTTCCGGGAGGAATCGGACCGACGGACCAGACCAATAATTTTCTATTTAAAATATATTTTTTAAAATTCTTAAAAAATGCAATAAACCCTAAAATAATAATATTTCTAGTATTTTTATTTTTATTTTTTTTGGGCTAAGTGGTCGGTCCTATTGGACTGGACCCCAGTCCGATTCCCGATTCCACCTTGGAATCAGATCGAATCAGGAACCGATCACCCCTAATTGAAACTAGTTTCTGGATCTGTTTTTCGGGCAATCCGATTTGATTTTCAGATAAAATTGATTTGGTTGCACACCCTCTAGTTATAACACCCGAGCAATGTTGCATAGGAAAGCACGAGCCCTCTACGTTCAGGAACCGTGCGGCGAAATATTTAATTGCGCGTAAGATGTGACACGGCGATACTCTCCAAAATAAAATAAAAAGCGAGTTCGGCCTTGTGCAGTCTTTATGTCTCAATACTCTGTTATTGTCTAATCGAGTGCCACGAGTGCTATGCCCCAAAAGCACCCCGTAACTTCTCGACGGGTGGAGTGGCGTTCATCACGTTTCGATCGTATTCGAAACGAGAATTGATTGTGTCTTTTGATGTTGGGGTCACCTTTTGATGATGGATTCTCCAATTCTCAAAGAATCATGCAAAAGCATGAGGAGTCATACTCAAGCAGGGAATTTGAAGCGGAGGGATGGATTGGATTAGAGTACCAAAATGGGACGTGTTGCGTCGCCTCTCACGTAGGCGAGGCGTAGAGGCTAAACAAAGAACTTCGGTCTTTGTTTCTCAGAGAAGCAACGCATTGCCTTGTTGAATTTGACTCCCGGAAACAATCGCCGGGGAGAGACGGAACGAAGCAATCGGCAAAGAATAATCTCACGTTTCGGACACGAACGCACGAAACCTACGTACGCCACAAGCATTTACCGGCATCGTCAAAAAGAGTACATATACGGAGCAACAGCGCCAAGCAAAATGTCTGTCTTACGATCAAGCGAGGAGACACACTGCCAACAACAATAGACGATTGATAATCTTGGAGGGGAAGGAATTATAAGATACGTTGATGGCGACAAGGCCGAGAACGTCCGGGACCATTGCTGGCCGGGTGGTGCAGGCGATGGGCATTCCTGTGTACGAGGATTTCGAGCCCAAGTTCGAGTGGCGGGAAGAACCGACCGCGAGTTTATTGAGCGTTTCTCTCCCAGGTTCTGCAAATTTCTTTTTTTCTTCCTTTCCGGTGTCTATCCTCGTTCTGCCATCAATAGTTGTCTCCTCCCTTTTCTTGCTTCACCGGATCAGAGAATCAAAGTTGAATTTCGATTTACGGTTCGATTTAGTCTAGTACGTGTGTCGTTATTTCTCATTTTCAAGGACGTGTCGTGACGTTCCGTCGAGCACAATTGGTTCAATCGACCGTGATGATATCGAAATTCGTATGCGAATATGTTTATACACAGGCTTTCTGAAGGAACAAATCAGGGTCACGTATAATGAGCGACCGCGAAGTGTGAAAGTCCGTGGAGAGCGTCCTCTCGGGGCCAACAGATTCAGCCGTTTCGGCAAGGATTTCAGCGTCCCGGAGAATTGCAAGCCGGAGGAGATCAGAGGCAAGTTCGATGGCGGGACTCTCGTCTTAACTCTGCCGAAGAAAACCATCACGCAAGTCCCTCCTCCTCCTCCTCCTCCTAAAGAAGCGCCACCCCGAGTGACGACGCAGCAGAAACAATCTCCGAGCACTGAAAAAGAGCCGAAAGCTCCTGAGGTTGATCGAGAAAATGTTCCCCCAAAGACCACTTCAAGCGGTGACATCCGGAAGAAGAAGAGCGGTGATGAGGCGGTCGCCGGCGCAAAGGAAGCCGTTGATCAGCCGAAACATCAAAAGGGTCAAGAAGATGCCCCCCGAAAAGCCACCTCAAGCAATGCCAGTGACCCGACGCCACAAAATACGAGCAATACCATTTACCCAACACCGCAAAATACAAGCCGGGTCAAGCCTCAAGAAGCTGCATCAAATGCGAGGTCGGACCGTGCTCCTGCTTATGGAGTCGATGAAGACTTGGGAATCATAGCAAAGGAGAAGGGCGACAGACCTACCGACGAATCGCAGAAAACCGAGAAGCCCAAAGATCAACCGGCTCCGCGTGGTAAGGGAAGCAAAACATCATCACAGAACGAGGGCAATGTGCAGAGAAACGGAGAGAAACAGGTTTCGAGGAAGAATAACAGCGAGGCCAGAGTGGATGATGATAGACAAAAGCTCAGCATTCCAGAAGCCATCTCGGCAAGAAAGTGACCGGAACCGAGGATTTTGTGGGTTCTGTGAAGAAGGCAGTGAAGGGACTGACCGCAGGTTTGAAAGAAGACAGGCAACTGGTTGTGAACGTGGGGGTGGCAGTTGTGGTGATTGTAGCTCTCGGGGCCTATCTGTCCTACAGATTTGGATCTTCCACAAGAACCAAGAAATAGCTTTTTATCAACAGCCTATCATCCTCAACTAAAAGGAAATTTACTTACATGTCATCATCAGGTTCCTCCTGAAATAAAATGCAGTCTCTATGAATAAATCTCGTGTTCTTCCGGGTGATTTTTAGTGAATTTACACGAAGAAAGTAACATTGAACGACCTATATCAGGGATTTCTTAATTAATTGGCTGAACGAATTAGCCACCGCTTTCGTTTAATCTGATGCGACTGTGGATAAGTAAGAGCAAAACTATAAAAATCTCAAAATTTGAGAACTTCTATAACCCAAGTGGCTTTTCATAGCCAAAATCATGGACAAGGTGGCGAAGGGCATCTTTTGACATGGTGGATATCTGATATTTTCAACTAAAAAGTTCATGGAATGTGATGAAATCAGAAGAAAGAATTTGTCTCAGTTCTGCATGAGCTTCAAACTCCAGATATATAAGAAGGAAACAGTGGAAAACCAATGGATTCAAGGATAAGTAGACCTCTCTCGTTGATCCTTTATTAATAAGGCAAAGCAGTCAAGCATTCTCTTGAGGCCATTACATGACCTAATTATCGAGACAATTCCAACTTAAATTCCCTAGTTCATACTATGAGAAAATTGGAAAGCAAACACACAAAAATGAAAAGGCCTCCAAGGCTAAATAGGCCAAAACACCTTGAGATCTATTCGGTAGTGATCTGGTGAAATCCGTGCCTCAATAGACCACATTGACATCACTTCATGATAAATAGACAGTGACTGCGATCTGGCTAGTGTAGTCACAATGATATGAACATATGAAGTACCAATTGCCGGCGACGGTCAGTGTTATCTGGTTGTTGCCACTAGTATAGCTCCGTAGTTTTTCTTCATTGAGCATGTGTCGTACCCATTTGCATCAACTGAGATCACGTTATGCTAGGTGTTGTCGTAGGTGAAAACTGCCATTTACATTAATTATCATAATCAATTTAGCCCAAGTGGTAAACACAAAAGGATATAACGACATTCCAATGAATCCTATCGCTATTATTGAGATAAGAAAATGGCTTTCCCATCTATCTAAATCTAAATGGAAATTCAATCTCGACTGACCATACATGATGATCGACACATGCATAGTTGTTAGGCATCAATAAGTGATATTCACGTAGATTGTACATGTAGATATACCGCTTTAGCGCATACGTGCTCAAATGCATTTCCTTCTCAAATGCTTTATCACTACTACGGTAAATCTGATTACCTAAAACATCACCGACATAGAAAGTCTTGCCGGCAACCCATGAGTCGAGGTCAACATTGGAAGTCCAGCCATCCTGGTCCCCGACATAATACGTAGCAGCATAGCTCGAGGATGGAAGAATCAACAGCAACATCGTCACCACCGTCGCGACATTGAGAAAGCACTTCTCGAGACGTGCCATTTCCGAGGTATTGTGCGAGTGAAGTGTGTTTTGTGTGGAGATAAGGAGGCTGTTTGTGTGTGTACGTGTGTTCGCATGTGCCTGCATTTGTGTATTGTTAGGCTTGCTCATATATATAGATACTATATGAGAGGGCAGTTCCTCATGCCTGGTGATTCCATGCATGAGGTGGTTACCCATTGGAAAATGCTTTGGTATACTCAGCATGGCGATAAGATAAACAATGCAGAAATTGGCTCAAAGTGAGCCATCCTTTCTGTGGAAGGCGGTTGAGTCGTAAATACTAACCTGAAACTGTCAAAATCGAACTCTTTCCAGAATCGGCCATGCCCATAGGGATTGTCGATTTTGTCGACCCATTAAGGATCATGAGATTTTCGTTACCTGATGGTCTTGAGAGATAATGCAAGTTAGTGACATAAGTCCAAGTTCGTTAAAAACAAGGGCATGCATTGACTAATCTGTGTACAATGAGCTTATTTAGCCTTGGCTCCATCAGTTTTTGTTGAGTCGAGTTGAGAATGGGCCGACCTTAAGTGGCTTGAACTCAACCTTGCTTGTTGGATCCTAGTGGAGAAGTATGAGAAACATGAAACTCATGTTATTTTAAATGTTTTATACTCAGAGTTCAAGCTAAGTCTGATTTTATAGCTTAACTCGAGCTTCATTTATGATCAAAATAAAGTTTTGACCTGCTAAGCACCTCTCTAGGTCCACCTCAGGTAGCTCGAGTTGATGTTAAATAGGGGGCCAAGCTTTAGCTCTCGTAAGGTCGAGTTTGAGTGATAAATTGTCCTATATCTTGACTCTGAATTCATGATTTATCAACACATTTAGAAAGTTACTAATCATATAATCGAATGAAATTACTAACAAGAAATTATTGAAAGTTCGATAGAAATTACATTTATCCCTTGAAAAATTTCAATTAACAAACTTTTATTGTTCGCGATTCAAATGTCCCTTATCTAGATCATACGTCCAAGATCCTCACAATATACAATTAAAGTACATAGTACGCATACGTATATTGTTTTGACATTGTACCTATTTTAGAGAAGAAGATTTATGAAATGTGACAAAAAAAAAAAGAGAGGATCTATTTAATCCTCCCATACGGATATAGCTTTAAAAAAAAATAAAAGGGTGGTAAACCAATGGCAAATTGGAATCCAACACATTCAAGGATTAAACAAGCTCTCTTATCGATACTTAATTAAGCCAAAGTAGTCAAAGTATTCTATTGAGGCCATTAAATGTATGAGTGAGGCAATTCTAACTTCATTTCCCTACTTATTTCTTTTCGCGAAAAATGAATAATTTGAAAAATTTTTTTCTAAATTGATCACTTGTATTGTTTATAAAAGTGAATGAACAAAAAATGTTTTGATCGTTTATGAAAATGTTTAAATATAAATTGTTATCAATAATGAAATTTTTTTTATTGACTAATTATTTTAAGTTAGAAAAATTATCATTTTTAGGAAAATATTTTCCAAATCATCCATTTTTCGCAAAAGAAATAAGCATCGTGACAATTTTACTTACTCAATAATCTTGCAAGGATAATTCATTTTAGTGACATGAGTCCAAGTTCTTCAACAAAAGGGCGGACATTGACAAATCTAAGTACGGTGAGCGTATTTAGCCTTGGCTTGATCAATCTTCATCGAATCAAGTTGAGAGCGGACCTCAAGTGCCTTAACTTATAAATCACACTAGTGCAATTTCAAAGGAGATTGGTTACATTCATTGGTAGATTCATTGTGAGAAGATACATTGGTTACATATGTTAGTAACTGTGTAATTACATATTAAAAATCAGTTCATTAATGACCAATTGAACATTACGAAATCCACTATATTGTTGTTTAAATCGCTAGCCGCACCGTTTAAAGTGGGTAACCTACTTATTTGGGAATATTATAACGGAAGTTCTGTCAACTTCTTGCACTTGAGTTACACAACTTTCAGTTCTTCCAGTCAAACCTTTAAAGCTGTCGACTTCGTGCACTTCAGTCTTTCCTCCAAGTCGACAGTTTCAAATGGACAAAGATGCACACATGGTTTTTCTTTCCTAATGGAATTTTGCTTTTGGACAGAAACGAAGTCAATTTGGACAAAGAGGCAATTCTGCAACCGTCAATGGCTTTTGCATAGCAAAGATCATGAACAAGGCGGCAAAGGGCATCTTTAACAAGGTGATTATTATAAATGAGCTTTATGAGCTTCAAAAATACAGAGATAAGAAAAGGAAAAAAAGTTGTAAATGAACGGATTCAAGGATAAGTAGACCTCTTTTGTTAAGGCCAAGCTCTCAGAGCAATTTATTGAGACCACTACAAACCAAAAACACCTCCAGATCTACTGTGTAGCGGGTGCCAAGACCGATGAAATCCTTGCTCCAATTGACCGCATTGACGGCACTTCACGATGAGTAGACGGTCACCGCCATCTTCTGATTAGCGAAGTCACAGTGATACGAGCAGATGAAGTACCATGTGCCGGCGCTTGTCAGTGTTATCTCATCATTGCCACTAGTGAAAATCCCGTAGTTCGAATTTGTTGAGCATGTGTTGTACCCATTTTCATCAACAGAGACCACATTATGAAAGGTGTTCTCGTAGTGGAAGACTGTCCATTTACATGAATGATTAGAACTAGTTCAATCTCGATAGACCATACATGACAATCGACATGCATGTAGTCGTTCGGCATTCGTAAGTGATGTCCATGCAGATTATAATTGTAGACATGCCGCTGTAGCGAATCCATGCTCACATGCATTTCCTACTCTTATAATGACGACAGTAAAATCGATTAGCTAAAACATCATTGACGTAGAAAGTCTTGTCAGCGACCCACGCACTGGAAGCATAATCATAAGACCAGCCAGAGTCGTCCCCTACATAATACGCGTAGCGGCATAGCTCAAGGACGGAAGAATCAACACCGACATCATCGCCACCGCCGCGACATTGACAAAGCACTTTCCGAGGCGTGCCATTTCCGAGCTGCTGGGCGAGTGAAGTGTGTATTCTATGGAGATAAGGGGTGCTTTGTGCGTGCGTACGTGTGTTCGCAGGTGCTTGCATCTGCGCATTGTTAGGCTGGCTATATATATATAGATACTACATGAGAGGGCAGTTCGTTAAGTTTGGTGATCGCATGCATTGGACAATGCTTTGGTTTACTCACCATGGCGATGAGATAAACGATGCAGGAATTGGCTCAAAGTGAGTCATCCTTTCTGTGGAAGGCGGTTGAGTCCGAAATCTTACTTGGAGACAGTCAAAATCGAACTCTTTCAGTCTACAATGCGATTTAGGGACATGAGTCCAAGTTCATCAGACACAAAGGGCAGGCAGCGACGAATCTACGTACAGTGAGCTTACTCAGCCTTGGCTTGGCGACCGGTTTTCGTCGAGTGGAGTCGAGAATGAGCCGACCTCAAGCCGTGCTTGCTCGAGCCTAGCGGAGAAATAAGAATCAATGATGATCAAATCATGTTTTGACTTGTACGCACGTCTCCGGTCGACCTCATGTAGCTCGACTTGATGCTAACTAGAGGACCGAGCATCAACTAAAGTCAAGGTCGAGTTTGTAGGGTACGTTGTCTTACGTTGGGACTCTGAATTCTTGATTTATTAACGCGTATTGAAGGTTGCTAATCAAATAATGAAATGAAATTATTAGCGAGAAACTGTAAAGAGTTCGATAAAAGTTTTGATTAGCCCTTCAAAGATTGCAATCGAATCGGCAAAATCAATGATCTTAGTGAGCAAATTTTAGAAATTTCCATATTCAAATTGCCGTTATTCTTGTCGTATACATAGAGTTCTTGAGAAAATTATCTTGAAAGTTTTAAACCTACAAACAATTTGCTAGGAGTCCACTCGACTGATTTTTACTAGAAATCCACGTCCACTCGACTGATTTTTACTAGAAATCACCGACGTGGATGTCAATCATCCTACGTGGTATTGCCGGCGTTGACGTGAACAATTTTGTAATTTTTTATTCTTTTTTAATTTTATTATTATTCGTTTGTCTTTTCCTCTCTTTTTTCTTTCTATGCCGGTGAGGGTCGCAGAAAATGCCTCACCAAGATTGGGCGAGGGCTGCCTCGACTGCAACTGGCGGTGTTGTGAAGGCCTTGAGTGAGGCCATTGCGGCTTCATTGGTTGCCGACAAGGGCCTTGGAGGCCCCATTGACCGTGGATGAGATGGCCCTTACCTGTGGCCGACTAGTCTAAGCATGGCTTTGTAGCCATCCAACATTGGTCGAATGGATTCAATTAACAAGATGTAAATATTTTTACGACTCAATTGATAAAATTGAAAAATTTATGATTGAATTGGTTAAAGCACAACAGATTTAGGTCTTTCGAACAATTTTCCCTAAAGTTCTCGCATAATTCAATTAAGGTGCATTGCACCTTATTGCATACTATTCTGACATTCGAAGTATGCTGAGGTGAAATTTTTACTTGTACCCTCAATGAGACGAATGAACATTTTCCTCATTTTCCCACGAGTTGATTATTTCCATCTGAATCGCGGTCAAGGCTCGGATCCCTCTACTTGACGAAAACTTTGATGAACAAACTACTGTCGAAACTACCTCTTTTTCTCAATGTGTATGGCAGCAGGTACGTCTGTAAAATAACTATATTTCTAAAGCATTTCCCCGACGAAAAATAACTGGTACCCTTACCGGCGGCGCCGCGAGTAGCTATGGTTTGCTCTCCCTGTATTTCTAAAACATTTTGCCTGGTTTCTCTTCATTTGAGCATCTGAACTTGATCAAGGACGACAGACAGAGCCAAAACTAGGTGAGAACTTACGGTTTACATTTGAGAGGCAATTTTGTAAACCCCGAGTGGCTTTTGCATAGCCATTGTCATGAACAAGATGGGGAAGGGCATGTTTAACACAGTGAAATTATAATATTTTCGACTAAAAGTTCATGGAATGTGGAAAGATTGAACGCAGGATTAATCTCAGTTCTCCTTCTGCTTCATAATCCAGATGTGTACAGAGAAGGATAAGTAGACCTCCCTTATTGACGAATCTACGTATGGTGAGCGTATTTAGCCTCGGCTCAATCAGTTTTCATTGAATTGAGTTGAGAGCGGACCTCAAGCGCCTTAACTTATTAATCACACTGGTATAGTTTTAAAGGAGAATGGTTACACGCGCTGGTAGATTCATTGTGAGAAGATACATTGGTTACATATGTAGTAACTGTGTAATTACATATTAAAATCAGTTCATTAATAACCAATTGAACATTATGAAATCCATTATAATGTTGTTTAAATCATAACCACACCGTTTAAAGTCGGTAACCTACTTACTTAGGAATATTACAATGGAAGTTCTGTCCACTTCGTGCACTTTGAGTTGCACAACTTTCAGTTCGTGCATTCAAATCTTGAAAACTGTCGACTTCGTGCACTTCAGTCTTTCCACCAAGTTGACAGTTTCAAATGGACAAAGATGCACGGTTTTTCTTTCCTAATGGAATTTTGCTTTTGGACAGAGGCAATTCTGCAACCGTAAATGGCTTTTGCATAGCAAAGATCATGAACAAGGTGGCGAAGGGCATCTTTAACAAGGTGATCATTATACATGAGCTTCATGAGCTTCAAAAATCCAGAGATAAAAAAAGAAGAAGGAAAAAACTTGTAAATGAACGGATTCAAGGATAAGTAGACCTCTTCTGTTGAGGCCAAGCACTCGGAGCACTTTATTGAGATCACTACAAACCAAGGCACCTTGACATCTACTGCGTAGGGGGTGCTAAGACCGGTGATACACGGTGACTGCCATCTTCTGGTTAGCGAAGTCGCAGTGATATGAGCAGATGAAGTACCATGTGCCGGCGCTCGTCAGTGTTATCTCGTCATTGCCACTGGTGAAAATCCCGTAGTTCGAATTCGTTGAGCATGTGTTGTACCCATTTTCATCAACAGAGACCACGTTATGATAGGTGTTGTCGTAGACGAAAACTGTCCATTTACATGAATGCTTAGAACCAGTTTAGCCGAAGCCATGAGTACAAAAAGATAAAACAACACTCCTATTCATCCTGTTGCTGTCATTCGCTTTAGAAAATAACTATCCAATTTATCCAAATCTCAATCGAAGTACAATCTCGAAAAACCATGCATGATAAATCGACATGTGTGTAGTCATTTGGCATTAGTAAGTGATATCCATGTAGTTTATATACGTAAATCCTACTCTACAATGACAATGGTAAAATCAATTACCTAAAACATCATTGACATAGAAAGTCTTGTCGCCAACCCACGAGTCCAGATCAATATTATAAGACCAGCCAAAACTGTCTCCTACATAATACGTAGTGGCATAGCTCAAGGATGGAAGAATCAACGCCGACATCATCACTGCCGCTGCGACATTGAGAGAACACTTTCCAAGGCGTGCCATTTCCAAGCTGCTGGACGAGTGAAATGAGTTTTCTGTGGAGATAAGGAGGTTGTTTGTGTGTGTATGTGTGTTCGCATGTGCTTGCATTTGTGTATTGTTAGGCTTGCTCATATATATAGAGATGCCATATGAGAGGGCTGTTCATTGTGCTTGGTGATTTCATGCACGAAGTGATTACGCATTGGAAAATGCTTTGGTTTACTCACCATGGCGATGAGATAACCAATGCACGATTTGGCTCAAAGCGAGCCATCCTTTCTGTGGAAGGCGGTTGAGTCCTAAATCCTAATTTGAAAACTGCCAAAATCGAACTCTTTCAGTCTACAATGCGATTTAGGGACATGAGTCCAAGTTCATCAGACACGAAGGGCAGGCAGCAACGAATCTACGTTCAGTGAGCTTGCTCACCCTTGGCTCGATCAGTTTTCATCCAGTCGAGTCGGTAATGAGCCGACCTCAAATGCCACAATGCTTCTACACAAGCCATGCTTGCTCGAGCCTAGCCGAAATGTAAGAGAAACATGAAAACGGTGGTATTTACAATGTTTTGTAATCGACCTCGAGGCAAGTCTCAATTTGTAGCTTAAAACTCGAGCTTCAATTACGATCAAATCATGTTTTGACTTGTAAGAAGCCTCAAGTAGCTCGGCTCGATGCTAACTAGAGGGCCGAGCTTTAACTCTTGTCAAGGTCGAGCTTGAAGGGTCTGTTGTCATACGTTTGGACTTTGAATTCATGATTCATTAACGTATAGAAGTTCGCTAATCTAATAAAGACATGAAATTATTAGCAACAAACTATAAAGAGTTTGATAAAAGTCATGATTAGCCCTTGAAAGATTGCAATCGAATCTGCAAAAAAAAAATTGATTTCGGTTAACAGATTTTTAGAAATTTTGAAATTCAAATTGCTATTATTCTTGTCATAGCAAAGCTCTCAAGAAATTGTTAAAAGTCATAAACTTATTGACAATTTACCAATTGAGTCCATTCAACTAATTTTGACTAAAAATCCCTAATGCAGACAGTGGTCATCCTACTTAGCAATGCCAACACTAACATAGACAATTTTTGTAATTTTTTATTATTTGTTTCTCTTTTCCTTTTTCTTTGTTTTTTTTTCTATGTTGATGAGGGTTGCGGCAAATGCCTCGCCTAGATTGGGTGAGGGCTGCCTTGGCCATTGTTGAAAGCATCGCAAAGGCCCTAGGAAAGTCCATCATGGCTTGGTCAGTTGCAAGCAAGGGCCTTGGAGGCCAATTGGCCGTAAATGAGGTGGCCCTCACCTACAGCTAGTGAGGTCGCGAAGGCCTTGCTAGCCATGAGCAAGGCCACGATGGCCTCGCCAAGGGCCTTCACAGCACCACCGATAGTGGCCAAGGAGACCCAGCAAGGCTTTTGCAATCAACCAACATTAGTCGAATGGATTTAATTGATAAATTAAATGTTTATAAGTAAATTTGTCAAAGTATAATAAGTTTAGGACTTTCTAGACAATTTTCCTTTGGATCTCACAACATACAATTAAGGTACATTGCACCTTATGCATACTATTCTGACATGTGTCGTATGCTCAGGCAAAATATTTTCCTTATACCCTTTATGAGAAGAATGAACATTTTCCTCATTTTCCACGTGTTGATTATTTCCAACTGAATTGCAGTCGAGGCTCGAGTCACTCTACTTGACGAAAACATTGATGAACAAGCTTCTGTCAAAAACTGCCTTTTCTTTATCGTTGTGTATGGCCGCAGGTACATCTGTAAAATCCCATGGTATTGGGCTGATCAGTTCTGCTGTTATGGACTTAGAAAGTGGTGATATCACAATTCATATAGTGAGAATTAGGCTACGTTTTGCCATCCCTGCATTTCTAAAGCATTTCTCTGGTTTTCTCTTCACTTGGGCATTTCTAACTTGGTCAGGGACGACAGACACAGCCAAAACCATGTGAGAATGTTACGATTTACATCTGAGAGGCAATTCTGTAACCCTGAGTGGCTTTTGCATGGCCAAAATCATGAACAAGATGGGGAAGGGCAGCTTTGACATAGCGAAATTATAATATTTTCGACTAAAAGTTCATGGAATGCGGAAGGATTGAACACAGGATTAATCTCAGTTCTCCTTTTGCTTCATAATCCAGATGTGCACAGAGGAAGACGTGGTAAACCGATGGATGGAAGGTTAAACAGACCTGTCTTATTGACCCTCAATTATTAACGCAAAGCACTCGAAGCATTCTGTTGAGGTCATTACACGCCCTTGTGAGGAACAATTCCCACTTCATTTCCCTACTCCATACTATGAAAAAATTGGAAATTTGACACCCCAAATGAAAAGGCCTTGAAAGTAACCCCCTCACGACTAAACAGACCAAAGCACCTTGAGATCTCCTGTGTAGCCGGTGCAAAGACCGGTGAAATCCCTGCCTCGGTAGACCACGTTGACGTCACTTCACGATGAATTGACAGTGACTGCGATCTTCTGGTCAGCATAGTCGCAGTGATACGAACATATGAAGTACCAGTTGCCGGCTTCGGTCAGTGTTATTTGGTCATTGCCACTAGTATAGCTCGCGTAGGTTTTTTTCGTCGAGCAATTGTTGTACCCATTTGCATCAACCGAGATCACGTTATGCTGGGTGTTGTCATAGATGAAAACTGCCATTTACATGAATCCTCATAATCAGTTCAGTCCAAGCTATAAGCACAAAAAGATATATCGACACTCCAATGAATCCTATCGCTATTATTGAGATAAGAAAATGACTTTCCAATCTATCCAAATCTAAATAGAAGTTGATGATCGACACATGCATAGTCTTTCAGCAGTAGTATGTGATTTCTTGCAGAATATATATGTAGATATGCCGCTTTAGCGAAAGCTTGCTCAAATGCAATTTCCTACTCTCATAATTACTAGAGTAAAATCGATTACCTAAAACATCGCCAACATAGAAAATCTTGCCGGCAAGCCATGAGTCGAGGTCGACATCGTAAGTCCAGCCAGACTGGTCCCCTACATAATAAGTAGCGGCATAGCTCGAGGACGGAAGAATCATCAGCAACATCATCACTGCCGCTGCGACATTGAGAAAGCACTTTCCGACACGTGCCATTTCCGAGCTGTCGCGCGAGCAAAGCTTGTTTTCTATGGAGATGAGGAGGTGTTCTCTGTGTGTGCGTATTGTGTTCGCATGTGCTTGCACTTGAGCATCGTCCGGCTTGCTCGTATATATACTAGACGAGAGGGCTGCTTGTTGTGCTTGGTCATTGCATGCATGATGTGGCTGCCCATTGGAAAATGCTTTGGTTTACTCACCATGGCGATGTGATAAACAGTGTAGGAATTGGCTCAAAGTGGTTCATCCTCTTTGTAGAAGTCGGTTGAGTCATAACAAACGCCAAAATCAAAGTCTTTCTACCATTGACCGTGTCCATAAGGATTGCCGATTTTGTGAGAAAGCTATCCAAAAAAATCTAAGATTTTCACGTTTTATCAATTAAGTACATTTGGTCAATTTTTGTTAAAGTTTGATGATGTAAATGCCAGCTATCTTACATAGCATGATTAACTTTAACATGGATAATTATTAATAATATTTTAATATGTTATTCACTTTTTTATTAATTTTTATAATTTTCTTTTGTCTTCTTTTCTATTCTCTTTTTTTCTTTTTTCCCTTTGCCGGCAATCGCTAGGCCTCATTGATGGTCGACAAAGGTCACCAACCTTAGGCGGGGGCTGCCTTGCTAGATCGGGTGAGGTGGCAGACCTCACCAAACCAGGCTTGAGTGTCCCTCGCTAGCCATCGATGAGGCCTAACAATGGTCAGCGGAGGGAAAAAGGTGAAAAAAAAAGAAAGCAAAGACGGAAAAGATTTGAGAGAAGAAATGGTGCAAATGTAACCCAGGCAAGAGAAATGAAAGAGGAGGATTAGCCTCGGGTTAGTGTAGGGGTATGATATCCGCTGACTCGTGGTTGCTTGACGTTGACGTTGACCTGACAAGAAAAGCAATGACTTGCGTGGCCAAACCGTATCCCTACGGTTCCAACGCGGTGCGAGGTTCAATGGTCGGTCCATGGAATTCCGAGGTTCACTTTTATTAAAAGCGAGATTCACATTCCAGCCGTTTGAAAAAATAGTTACTGGCATCGTAGCATCAAGCGACCAATACAACTGGCTTGAGAAAATAATTACTCCTGCAATTGGATCGAGTTTGGCTTGGACAGTTTATTTGAAGAAACTTTCAAAGGAAAATGGGCTTGAAATGTCCATGACTAAAATGTTGCCATGAAGATGTTGCTCAGGCCAAGTGGAGAAGTACGCGAGCCCTGAATACTGTTTTATTTTTAACGTTGTATACTTGAGGCCGAGACGAGTCTGAATTAAATAGCTTAACTCGAGCGGTCATATCAAGTTCTGACTCGTTAGGCACATCTGGGTCGACCTTAAGTAGCTTGACTTAATGTTCCATATATGGGGCCGAGCTTTAACTAATAGAAGTTGAGTTCTAGTGGCACGTCGTGTTACCTTGACTCCGTTTTGAATCGTTCTACAAATCCATGATTTATCAACAAGTCTAAAATTCTACTAACAATATACTGAAATCAGTAACATATGAAAAACAATTGCCATCGTCTCTTAAAAATTACCAAAATTTCCGAGATTTCAGTTGCCAGGCATCAAGGAATTTTGTGCTCAAAGTTTACCCTTATATCTCTCGTTCAAATCCAACAAATTTTTTTGAATGTTCCGGTGAATCTGGTGACGGCATTCAAAGCCTAGAGTAGAGATCAGTAAACATTGTGTCAAGCAGGTGAAAATGAAACCATATCGCCAGAGGCAGAATAAAAGAGAATTGGAATTTAATCGAATCAATCAGAGCCATCATCTCCATATACACCATTACTAGAATCCGGATCAATCACAGGTTTATTAGTTTTTGACAATCTACCAGACGATTTCAAAGGTTTCACAGGTTTCTTGACCTTCTCCGCCTGCAATTCCAACCCCTTCTCCGAAGGTTTGCGTTTTCTTTTTAATCGCACTCCGTCTGTGTCCTCAGCAGTTGAATTCTCCATGGCTGCATAAGTTAGACAAGCCAGAGAAAAATCTTTCAGTGACACATGAACTCGAGAATGACACTCTATTGACTTCCCTATAAGAGACTTAACACAAAAGAGCCAGGGCACCACTACTTTTACATGCTTAAAAACCATCAATCACTAATTGAAATCCTTTTTTCATCTACAGATTCCTGCAACTTGATTACTACCCCTCCTCTTCTGCCCTAGCCCGATTAGAAATCTTATTTATGCTATACTTAGGCTTGATAATAATAAATAGCATGCCGATTTTGTCAGTGAAATTTTCAACCACACATACTCAATTTGGTCTTTTGCTGCCTCAATGCGATGTCAGATAAAAAAATGCATTACCAAGAATCCTAAGTTGCTAAGCAAATCTAGCCAATTGTTAGGAGGTGAGCAATTTATCATGCAGATCTTAAGTCAGGATCTGCTTTAGGTAAGAACAATCACCAGTACAACCGAATTGCTATATTGCAGGAACTGAAAAGAAAATCCAGTCAGTACAAGGGAAGAATCTGACTTGGAAAAACCAGCAAGTGGGGAAAAGAAAACTTACGTTCGAGGGGGCTTGAATTATGGTTGCTCGCATTTCCATTCTGACCAGCTTCTACCGAAAGTGGCGATCCAGAATGGTTACCATCAGGCAACTTCGAACAACTGCCAACACACTTGTCTTGCTGCTCAGGAACATCAAGACAAGGAACTGCAGGCAAAAAGCATAGTTCCTCCTGGGACATATCTGAGTCACTAAAAGCTGAATCCCTCTCCACAGTCAGAACATCAACTTCATCATCTTCATGAACATCTGATTCTTTCGCCTGTATGCATACACATTCAATAGTTGTTAACCTTTCAAGCAAAATAAGCCAAGCTCATAATCTGCTCATTTACCTTTTCACTTTCAGGCACCAAATCAAATTCATCTTCTCGTTCGACATACTCCTCATTCTCCTCAAGCTCTTTGAAATCAGGAGCAAATGCACTCCAATTTTCAGTATAGTCTTTAGCCCATATATAAACCAAGCCAGTCAAAGAAACAGAAATGATAATTGGATGAACAGGATGCCATGCCAAATCCATCAATGCTTCTTTTGGGCCTTCAAGAATTTTAACAAGATGCCCAGCCCTATCCCATATATAAATTTTGTGCTCTCCTCTGCTTGCAGCGCCACCAATCACCCACTCTCCATCACCACTAAAACAAGGTGCTTTCCACTGGAACCTATTGATGGAATCTTGAAACTCATGGAGAAGTTCTAAGCACTTCGATCCAACAGCCTTCAATTTCTCCACATCATCTGATTCATTGAAGCTCTCATTCAATTCATCAAGCATCTTTAATCCATCTTTAGGAGGTAGAAGATTTTTATAGATTCTAATAATCCGGTCATTGGAATTTGTCAACATGTACTGTCCATTTCTACTAAAAACGACATTTTTTATAACTGCCCCACCAGAAACAAGGATGATGGCACACACTCTGACATCCTTGTGATCAATTATGAGAATTTCTCCCTTTGAAGTTCCTGCATAAACCAGATCCCCATGCTTGTTAAAGCAAGCATTGCATGGAGAGTAAGTTACTGATGTATCTGATGTCTTGTTGCGGGGCAGAGGAGAGACTCCATTGCTGACATCAGCAGTCAAAGCTGGAAGAGCTGTTGTGTTTCCAGTGTTCAAATCCACGATCATGGGAGCAGATGAGAAAGGGCAGGCCAGGCAAATAGATGGAGTTGAGGAACCAGGATGAAGACGAGCTTGTAGAACTGTATGCTGAAGAGTTGTATGTGCTATCTTCTCTCCACTTAGAACATCCCAAAGAATAAGAGACTTATCAGAAGCAGACACAAGTATGCGGTGACCATACTTGGACCAGCACACACTCGTAATTGCAGCAGTGCATTCTTTGTCCCGGAGCTCTTTTGCGACGCCCCGGGTCTCAAAGTCCCATATAATGCAACTTCCATCGGTGCATCCAGCTGGAAAAGGAAATCAAACCAAGTATATTCACTGATCAATAGCACAATCAAGAACCACAGCGATTCCTTCATAGGACAACAGTCAGAAACATCCTTAATTTTCAGCAGAAGCAACAGAAAATCAAACAAAGATGCAGATATTTACAGATCATTCTCACTGCTTTGATCATGGGACTTCCAAAACCAGCATTGAGTAAAACGAATGCTAAAATCTAAGAACTTGCAAATTGCATATAAATACTTCTCCAAATTAACATTAGGGACCAGCATAGTCAATGTGATGTTGATCCCCTTATGTAACTGATGGATGCACCAACAGAAGACTCACCCGCACACCACAACTTGCTAGAAAAAGAATGTCTGCACTGCGATTCTAAACTGTAGCCCCAAACATAAAAAAAATCACCAAATGGTCGGAAGACCAAGATTCTCCAGTCATCAATCATGTGTACTCCAAAAGTGTGAGATCTGTGTTTCAAACCTTCCACTCTATTTAGATATTTAACCATTTTTAATTGTGTTCTATTAAAGACTCGGAACAGATCAGGGCAATTATCGGATAAAGCAGTTGACGTATTCAAACAACTTTTTAACTTTCCGGTAATTTTAAAGCTTCCAGCATGCCCAGATTGTAAGGAAATCCAAAGGCATTCTCTAAAGTGAGTAAATTTCAACAAAATATGACTCCACCCAAAACAAACCAGACAGTTCCTCAAGTAGGGAATTTTTACTAGCTAAGACGGGCAAGGTCAGGATGGGGATACAGCTCTCACAAGCTTCCCTAATGACAGAAGTACTGAGGTCGACCACATCTTTTCCAACTTCAAAACGTCCAGTTTAAACAGCAGCCAAAAAGAACTCACCTTCTCCATTATCACAAATCTAAGTAGCTAAAAATCAAAGCTTTAGCGGAACCCGAAATCAGGTGCGCCGTCGTAACGCAACTTCAAAACAATTCCACACAGAAAAAGAAAGAGAGAGAAAGAGAGTACCGGCGAGGAGGGTACCGCGGCGGTTGAAGGCGATGCACTTCATGATGCCATGCTCCAAGTACTCCTCAATCACTTCAGGGAAATCTCCCTGCAACGGATCTGCTCATTCGAAAAACACACGCACGCACCGCGGTAAGCTCACCTTCTGCTACCGGACGAGAAAGCACGGGGACACGAAGAACAGAGCAGCGCACGGCGAGCTAACTCCGCACAATCGAGAGAGAGAGAGAGAGAGGAATTACCGATGATTGGAGCATCCATGGCCGCTGTATCGCTTCAATGGGCAGCGCGCTATGTCAGCGACGACGCCATACACAGTCGAGGCAGGGGGGAGAGAGAGAGAGAGCAAAAACCCTTTCTTCCGCTATTTCAATTCTCGCCTGGAGTTTTCGTAGGTTTTTGTTCGAGGGAATCCGACACCGGGCCCACATTTAATATGTAGGATAAGCTCTCCAGGATTTGGAGAGGTTTTATAGTTTCTTTCTACCCTTTTTTTTCTGTTGAATCTTGTAAATAAAAAATATAAAAAAACACTGTTTTAATAAATTTGAAGAATCATTGAAAAAATTTTAGATAGGCACCACACGCAAATATGTGAAAATACTTTTAAATTTTTTAAATTATTTACATCAAATGAGAATCGAAACATAAGCATCAAGAAGTTAACAACAACTCAAAGTATTAGAAATAGATTTTGCCCTAGACAAATTGTATCGCTTTGTGATTTCTATTCGGTGATTGATTAGGGATAAGCGGTGAATTGATGCTCCGAGAATAGTCATGAAAAAAATTATGTTGCTCCGACAACAATTTGATAGCAGATCACTATGTTGAGATGGCAAGCTTACCAATCATCAATTTGCTAACGTACTTGAAAAGTTGGCGGTGAAGTAACCAAATTTACTGACTAATTCTAACGAGTGTAAAAATGTCTCACTGTACATTTAAAAATTTGGTATGATCATAACAAGAATTCTAAAACTTGTTGGGCCGCGAGAATATCTTTGAATTCTAAAATTTTCATTATATGCATTAAAATCTTAAAGCTTACCATAATCATCTATTTTATCGTTTCGCCAACTCAATTAGGTTTTAATGGATGGAAGTTTCCGACACATTTTTTTTATCGTGAGCCACAAAGGATTGAAAAAATAACCCATGTGGCATTTTCCGTCTCACTTTATTTTGACGGAATTAAATGGAGGTCTTCAATACATTAAAGTTACCAGTTTTAGGAATTAAATGCGCAAAATAGGAATTTTAGGGTTCAAGCGCATTGTCGTAATAAGTTTAACGACTTGCCTCATGATTATCCCTAAAAAATTTCAATGCAAGTCCAAACGTCATTCACACATTGAATTGAACCGTGAAAACTCGACTATTAAAGCGAGTGAATCGCAACAATTACTTCTTCCATAGCCTTTCCAATGATCATGAAAAACTTGGGGCACTTATACTAATCGAGTTTTGCGTTTTCCCAAATTAATTTCTGTTTTTTTCCTGTTACTTCGATAAAACATTGCATTCAAGATAAGGAAGTTAGGGGTCATCAAGTATCAAAGATGCTTACCGACAATTACCAATTCCAGCTGGTGGCTATGCTAATTTCATTGGATCGATTGGCTTCACAATAATCTTAAATATACAAAATACGCAGTTCATCAAGCTAATACCGTTTGGCTTTCTATACCAGAGAATAAGGCCACAGGAAAAGCAGGGCGAGAATGGTCGAGTCCTCGGGAACTTGGTATGACTTCACATTCCTTGGAAAATTTCTGCTCAACATTTTTACAGAAATACGAGGCCAACTTTTCAGGTTTTGACTAATGACTGAACATGGTGAACAGGGAAAAAGTGAACACAAGAGTTTGATAAATTCGACCCATCTGCCTCGCCCCCAAGACGATATGCCAAGAAACATGCAGAGGGCGCAAAACTTACTAGATTAATTTGCTCTGTACTAAAATTCTATTTTGGGTGCACGCAGCGACTGCCCAAAACCCAAACCTCAGTAGCTTCAAAACCAGCCTCAAAATGAGTAATCCTTCAAATCTGCTCGCGAGTCGTCCAAGTCCATGTCGGCCATGCACTCTTCTGCTGAGAGAGGAGGAAGTTGCCTGGTCTTGCGCCTCAAATTGTGCTTGTGCCAGTCGCTCTTGAAGTGCTCCCTGTACTGCTTTGCATCGCCTACCAACGCATTGCATGTGCTGCACTTGTTTTGCTTAACTTCCCCCTCAGTGCTCTCTTTTTTAGACGAGATCGTCTGTTTCTGCATACTCTCACCTAGCTGTACTACCGACATGGGTTCAGACCGGGATGGGATGTCCTCGTGATCATCATATTGGTCCACTTGGGTATCGCCTTCAGCATGCACAGAGTATGCAAGAACTTCCACTCTCCCCTGCAAGTTTCTTACCAAGGCTTCACAGTCCCGATAAAATCCTGGTTCAATTTCACATATCTGCATAAAATTCATGTGCTCGTAAATAAAGGCAAATCATACCAAAACACACAAGACTATCCTTATTGCACAACGCATCAATAGCTTAGGAATTCTATCACATCATCTCAAATTATCTAAAGCAGATCCTTAATGCATAAAAAAGAATGAACTTCCCCGCATCCTAGGTGCAAGAAAACAATATAGAAGAGATCCAACTTATTTCCATTGAAGAGGAGTCTCAAATATTACTCCAAACTTCATCACCTGGCAAGAAAATTCTAGACTCACAGAGTGCATATACATAGAGGAATAGTGTCTCTAGCCAAACATTTATGCACATGGAAGACATTATTAATTCTCATATTAGAAAACTACGATCTGCACCAAGTAAAAATTAGAGAAACTGGTTATTTGAAGAGCCTATCCTAATAAGAGCAGGAGCTTAACTAATATGAGAGAACAAAAGCTCCTAAAGGGGGATAAAAGAAATGAAAAATGATAATCAAACAATAAAGAAGTCATCTTAACATTCTCTTCACCCAACATTGAAAGTTAGTATGTTACAATCACGCTATTAGAAATACCCTCAGTTATCAGAATCATGCACTTTATACTGTGATGGGTACAATCCAACATATGCATGCAAAAGTGAAGAACATAATTTCAGAGTTCAAGAATTCATATATGTTTTCATGTGCGACTTATATAGTGTAACCGCAACTCTTCCAAGATCATGTTCTAAGACTTACAATAAATATTTGACTTGCAGATTCATCCTTCGAAACGATACTAGCATTCCAGGCATTGAGCTTTTCCAGGAGAGAAGAAACATTCTGTTCAGTGACAGTGAATCTGAGCCTCATAGGAGCTCTTTTTATTGGAAAATGCTTTTGAAGTTCACGTATGACTTCCAGAGCCTGCATGAGAATTTGGCATATAAGCTTATTAAACATTACGACGCAAAAAGTCTCAAAAGATGGATTCTTCCTATAGGTTTTTTATAATTAAAAGTTTAAATCGATATGACCATAGAGATGTCAAGTTCAAATAGATTCATAGGCCAGGCCTACTGACACGTTTTAAATTTAAAATAGTTCGATAGGGTCCTTTCCTATTCTTTCTATGCCGTAGGGTTAAACCAAAAAATATTTGTTGTTTTCCTGATGCTTCCTCACGTTTTTGATAAAACCTTCTGTTAAAAGTATTTTAACAATGTTTTCCGTACAATAAATGTCCAAAAGTTCCTTTATAAATATGTGAAACTAGGAAAAGCTAGTTACCACAGAAATTTAACTGAGTAAGCAAGGAAAAAGAAAAGATATGAAAATCCAACAGCAATATATCATGATACTCTAATGCTGACAAGCCCTATATAAAGTATGAAAACAGACATATATAACACCAAGTTCATGATATTCTAAAAGTTTAACTGAAACAAAACATTATTCTGCACGTTCAACTTTTTAACAAGATTTCTTTTATAAGTCCATCAAAATTGAATATCTGGATACCTGCTTCTTCGAGTTGCTATTTGGGTCAATAGCGAAGTGAATTTCATGCATTAGTCGTTCAATCATGCTAATAGTGTAAGGGCGTTGAGTTTCAGGATTGATCGTCCTCTGCATAACGATTGTGGCAATATCTCGAAACTGACTTGCAAATTGGATCTCCCTCTCCTTTCCAGCAACTTGAAGCTCTCCTTTATCCAAAATCTACATGAGCATTAGATGCAAATAACACAAGTTGTAAGACTTGTGAACAGCAGATATCTCTTCTAATTCATTCCCAGAGAATATTGTATTTACACACATAATCTCCCCCTTGTAACGATCTACAGTAGGATGTCACTGACCTCCAAACATATTTTTGTCTGATCATCCGTCCCAAATGCTTTCATCAGGTCTTTTGACTTGGCAAGAACTCCTTTTGAAACGTTTGAATACACAGTATGCGACTGGAGTACTTCATCAACATCCTTCTCGCTGTTCCAGATTATCACAAAAAGCGAGAACTAAGTATTTACATAACAAAATGCTCTACAGTCAGCACTGTATTTGTTTCTCTTCTATATAACGTTTGCAACATAGAAGCAAGTATCAACAGGGAGTCTTCCACAATTTGAGTGACTATGAAGAAGCATCAATCGAAAACACCAAAGAATTAATATTTTTCTCCATCTACAACATTCTTGATGCTCACATACATATAATTCAAAATTCAAGAACTTGACAAAGAATCAGGGAGAAACAATTCTCCTACACAGCGAAGTCGCCATTCAAATTTAACATGGCAAGCAGCACATACGTTCATTTTAAACTCGATGCAGTACTAAAGAAGCAGGCAAACAAGCGCGCATCTGAGGAGAGAGAGAGAGAGAGAGACTCACGCGCCAGAGCGCCAAGATAGGACTTTGTTCTTGTAGCAGGCGATCTCGAAGCGCATCCCGTGCTTCTTGAGCCGGACGACGGCCACGTTGGTCAGCCTCTTCTGCCCGATGGGCTGCACCAGCGTCTTCGACATGTCTTCTTCCCTTTCGAAACGAGCTCGAATCGGTCAGACCAGCAACAAGATAAAGAAATGGGAAAGCACCACCGTCACGTAACCAAACAAGCAAACAAAAAAAAACCAAGAAGCCGGAACAATTTCAAAAGAACCTAAATCGTTTCACAGTAGTAGGGGAAATTCACGGAAGCAACACGGTCTTAATCGAAGCAGCATCATGTGCAGTGATCGCCAAAAGCAAATCCGTTTAGTTACAGAGCAGGATTACGAAAATCAACACAATCAAGAAGAAGAAGAAGAAGAAGAAGGGAAGCAATAAAATCATGCGGTCTTCAAACGACGGAAAGCCATCTCGAGGCACGCGGCGCGGAGGCAGAATAATAGCGTTCGGCGAGGCGGCGAAAGGGGAAGAAGAGAGGAATTCGAGTGTCTCACCAATTGAATTCCGGCGAAGTAGGTGTCTCCGGTGGTCGGTGCACGCTGCGCAGGCAGAGAAGAAGGAGAAAGAGAAGGAGAAGCCGACGACGACCTCCTGCGTTTGCTCTCGTGTGGCGGTTGCAGAGCACCTTGGTTTCTTCTCGAAATGGGCCGACTCACATTTGAGCATGTCATGGCCCATCTCTCTCGGGAGCAGCCCAAGAGCTGACTGGAACGGGAGAGTGGGGGAGAGAGGATTCAACTGAACAACGGGTTCCATAAACATCAACAAGCATCCCAACTTAGTGATGTCTAAATAACACTGGCAATCCACTGTTTAGAGGAAATTCAACTCATTTCTAGGGTTGAGTAAATGAACTGGTTCAACTCAGAAATTATTGAAAACAAGCCTTACTTATAAGGGTGAATATGATTGAGAACCAAATCAATTGAAACTAGTTTACTTTCGGATTCTAGGATATGCATGGTAGGTTCCAAGTTTCCAATTCTAATTATGGGTGTGTAAAATCACTAGTTTGAGTTTTTATTTTTAGCAATATATAATGCTAAAGCTTTTATTTTATCAATATTTTATAATCATCACGTGTTTAAATATGAATTGCAGTGGATTGTAGCACATAGTAGTTATGAAATATAATGATTCATTGTAATCGTTCAATTAAAGGCACATGTGAAATGTGAATAGACTTTGAAACATGTAATAGGGGTAGGTTCATAAGTACATAGGGTAGATTCTAAGTTTTAAAAAATTAAATAACTTGTTTCAACAGGTAGGTCTAGATTTCAAGTAGAACATGTACAAAACTTAGAATTGCTAATAAAACCAGAGCTGTTCACCCCTAATTACCTAACCAATTCAAGGATGATTCATAAGGGTACAAGTATGATTCCTGATTCCCGATTCCAAAAATCAGCCTTAGCTCGTTGGATTTCTAGTTCCATACTTTAAACTGGTCATTTCTATCCAAGAACTTGGAACTTGGAACTCTAAACTTGTAAGGATAGTTAAGTAAATTCCTCTATTCCTTATTTAAAATAGAAATTTGTTGTTGAAATCAAATATATCGACACATTATTATTCTAAAGTATTGAGTATTATATTCAAATTTAATAATAAAGAATGAAATAAATAAGCGTGGTTCCCCAATTGACTCTAAAATTTGCTTGGAATCGGCCAATTTGGTCCTAGGCCGTTTCTAGGGTTAACAGAGTCATTTTTAGTTCAAAAACTAGGATTTTAACATCGATAGAATAGGTTATGGGTTTCAAATTTACACCCCCATCCTTTAGATCTCCCTCATTTGCAGCTTTCATTGTCATCTTTTCTATGGCATTTCTCGCGATGAGCAATGACAATAATGTCAAGGGAATAAGAGGAACGAAATGACTAAATACCTTCCGGAGCTGAATGAACCAGGCAAAATTGCTTGTTTCCCCGCAGTTATTTTCACATAGGTCCTTGAACTTTTTTGGTATTTTAGATTGGTCGTGCTAGCTAGTATGGAAGTCACGCTCGTCGATAGGCCCACGAGAAAGTGTTCAGGTGCGAAAGAGCCTCCGTCGAGTTTGCACCCCGACGGCTGAAAGCTCGGTTTCATCTTCTTGCTTCAGTCGAGAGCGAGCGAGAGAGAGAGAGAGAGAGAGACTGCCAATGCCTGAAGAATCGGCGGCTCTGGCTCTTCAATCCCGCCTCTAGATGGAGACGCCTCGATCGCCTTCCTCGGTAACATGCCTAACGTCATGCTGAGATGCGCTCTTCTGGGACGCGCCATCAAGCCCACGCCTCCCTGCGCTTCTGTCAGCAAGCAGCAGAGCCGGGTCTGCAGCTCCTTGTTCGGCCTGTTCTCCGAAGCGGCGCTGTGCCAAGGGAGGTCTCTTGCGGCGAGGCGGTGGTTCTGCGGCTATGCCGCAGAGCAGTTCTCAGACGATGAATACGAAGTCGACTTCGAGGGCCAGAAGGTTGTCTTTTTTTCTTTTCTCTTCAAGTTCTGTTCTGTTCGGGTTCGGTTCTGGTTGAATTTAGTGTTGGTGTACAGTTTTCTGAGATGGGTTCGGTTTTGATGAGGAGAAGGTTGCGATTCTTTTGAGCAAGTTGTGTTTTTTTGGGCGCATTCTTTGGCTCTTGGGCTTAGTCGAATGTCCAGTTCATTCCGTGCCGTGTTTAAAGCAAAATTAAACATTTGGTTGCTCTGTGCCTTGAACAACTGTCTCCTTTGTAGGCATCATCTTCGGTTGCCAACATTGATGAGTGGAAGTGGAAGCTCAGCTTGCTCTCGCGCAGCGAAAAGGACCAGGAAATTGTATCTCGTGATAAAAGAGACAGAAGAGACTATGAGCAGATTTCTAATCTTGCGAAAAGGATGGGGCTTTACAGGTTAAGAAGCAGTGGCTACTTTAGACTTGTGCATTGATCAATTTTCTCCAATTATGGCTTTCCTTGCTCAGTCGACTTTGTATGCTGTTACAGTGAAATATATGGAAAAGTAGTGGTTGCAAGCAAGGTTCCTCTCCCAAACTACAGGCCAGATCTTGATGATAAGCGGCCTCAAAGAGAGGTAATAAATTTGTGGAGCTCATGAAGAGTATCAAAAGTCATCGGACTCACGACCTCTAAGTTTCATCCTTCAAGTAGAACTGAACTGCCTTATTTGTTACAGGTGGTTATCCCTCTAGGCCTGCAAAGGAGAGTAGAGGGCTTACTTCAGGAACATCTTGATAGGATCCAATTACAAGTTGGTAAAAAAGGCAATGACGCAAGTGTTGTTAAGTCAGCTGATCAGGTTGAACAGGTCAATCCAGATGACAATCCAGAGTTATTTCTTGATGGTTCTGTCATGGAAAAGGTACTTCAAAGGAGAAGCTTGCGGATGCGTAACATGCAAAGAGCTTGGCAGGTTTGTGATGATCATTTTTATCCTGTTTGTCAAGGTGCTCCAAGGGCTCTAGTGTACTAAAGTTTGGTATTTATCTGTCAGAATTTTTCCCAATTATGCAGTCTTACATTGCTTGGTTAAGTTTATACCATTAGTTAAACTTAAACCACTTGTGTTATAGCGAGGCCATTGGTCTTAGAGGTTGGTAGTTGCCTGTTGATCAATGTCTTTACTCCCATCCTTGCAGCATGTTCGGTTCACTGCAATAATTAATTTTATTTCCTGTATATTTCTGAGAGGAATGTTCTTATTCCACTTATGTGCTGGCACTAAATTATGAAACTCTAGCTTCTTAATAGAACATTGCGGTTAAGCAGATTTGATTGAATCCAAGACTAGCTTTTTTATTTCCTTGATGTGGATAGTGAAGAAAATCCTCTTTGGGCTCATTCTTCTTTTTGTGATGAGAAATGGAAGCTGGCCACATTTAATAACTGTAATGTCACAAAAGTCATATGCCGAAGTTCCGCATGATACCATCTAATCTACCTTGTTTTCTTCCCTGATAGGAGTCACCGGAGGGCAGGAAAATGATGGATTTTCGCAAATCCTTACCTGCATTCAGGGAAAAGGATAGGCTGCTTCAGGCAATAGCAAGGAATCAGGTTCTTATGGAATATAGTCTGACTTTATCAAATCAAGACAAACTGGCTCTGTGTGTGTGTGTGTATGTGTGAGAGAGAGAGAGAGAGAGAGAGAGAGAGAGAGAGTCTGTGTGTCTCGGTCTGGTCTTATGTTCTATTTGTTTCTTGTGCTTTCAATGAGTACCTCCATCCATAATTCAGTAGAGCTGAGTCAATGAAATGAAGGTGTCAACAATATCTGACTATGCGATGGCAAACTCTATACAAGAAGTGCTGGTCCTTGAGATCTAATCATTAAGTCAGATTCTAGTGAAAGATGTTTACAGTGCACATTCCAGTCATGGTCCTGTTGCACATCTCCTTTTCTCTTCCATTTGATAATTCATGACCCTGTCAGTATCTAGGTTGGGCTACAGCCTAAGTACATAAGTTTCTTGTAATCTAGAGCCATGCCTCAATTTCTCATCAACGGATCTAAGCAAATAATGTTTATGCATTGAACTTTTTGGGCACAATTCTAAAATTTTTGCCTATTAATTATTCTTAGTTTATCTGGAGAAGCTCAGTATGCTTGAAGGAGTCTGGCTTGGTTGATTTATTTACGATCATGGAAATGTTTGGAAAGGGAGAGAGAATGCTTCTTTGCAAGTGGGTTTCTCATTCCCTCTTTGTTTTGGCCATTGTAGGTCATTGTAATATCTGGGGAGACTGGTTGTGGAAAGACCACTCAGCTTCCTCAATATGTCCTAGAGTCGGAAATAGAATCTGGTAGGGGAGCATTTTGCAGCATAATTTGCACTCAGCCTAGACGAATATCTGCTATGGCAGTTGCCGAAAGAGTGTCTGCTGAGAAAGGAGAGCCTCTTGGTGAAACAGTGAGCCTTTTTCCCTAGTTAAAGTGCATCACAATTTTTGTTCATCGCGTATGTTACTTTTATTTAAATTCTATGTATTGGTTCTGCTATACGACAACACAGATTTCTTGATAGGTTGGCTATAAAGTTCGGCTAGAAGGAATGAAGGGCAAGAATACACATCTGCTCTTCTGTACCAGTGGAATTCTGCTACGGCGATTGCTGAGTGACCGGAACCTGAATGGTATAACCCATGTATTTGTAGATGAAATTCACGAGAGAGGCATGAATGAAGGTGCAGTTGTTAATGAATTCATGTTCCTCTTTGCTTCATTAAATGTGGTAAAAGCATTGGTCTTCTGACTTCTCGCATTTCATCTGCAGACTTTCTCTTGATTGTCCTAAAGGATCTTCTTCCACGCCGTCGAGATTTGAGATTAATATTGATGAGTGCCACGTTGAATGCAGAGTTATTCTCTGCCTATTTTGGAGGTGCCCCAACTATTCATATACCAGTAAGAACTTATGTCTATGGATGCCACTGATTTCATGTACCTTATCTGCAGTTGTCAGGTCTGTCCTGTGGTTTCTATGTGGGTGTCACATTCGAAAACGGTCTTGTCTGGCCAAGTTATTGTGAAATTCATTAAGTGCAATTCAATGAAGTTGGTCATTGTTAATATCTTGCATCTGATGAGGATGAAAAGAGGGCCGTGAATTTCATTAGCAAATTTGGTTAGCCATACTACATAACTTACTGTTGCCACAATTTATCCACTGAAACACGCCATGCTGTTCTTAGAAAGTCTTTGAAGATACAGTGAGGATTACTAGTTCTGATTATTGATTCCAGTTTACTCTAAAGGTGGTAGAAATTTTCTTAGGACCAGCTAGTCTCAATTTTAAAAAATGTTTGTCCTGCTTTTTCCAAAGAAGTTGGAACAGTGGAACTTGTCAAATTCGACCAATTGCAGTTGATTTATAGCATACCTAAATCTCCGAGAATTTTCCTGTCCCTCCTTACAATGGAAATTGTGACATAATTTATGATCTTCATGAAACATTGTTCTAACCTTGGAAGTCAAGATTCTTGGGAATTTCCTTGTGCTATAAAGCGTGCAGGGAATAGTGTGAGTAGACTCTATTACAGTGTCTGGGGAAATTCATCTCTACAAACTTGGCAATCCTTAATTTTGAATGTTTGGGAGTAATTTTTCTATGGTACAAGTTTATTTGATTTCAATGTCCTTTAAATGAATGAGACCTGATTTTCTTGGTGGTGAGAAAGTGACAACAAATTTTGCATTGAGTTACACTATCTCACATGGGAGAGGTTCTATAGATTTTCTTTACCTTTTTTCTGCGAGCTGACCTTCCTGTATTCATGGAAAGCCACTCTTTCCACCTCCTTCGGCTCTCTATTTGCTTGTTCTGAGTTTTTCTTGTCTATTCTTCATTTTTATTTTTCTTGTATTTCTCTTGCTCTTAATTCTCTTGTATTGTCACTACAGCAGCTTTTTTTCTAGCTTCCTCCATACATAATGAAATAGTTTGTCTTATAGAATTCACTCTGGTTGAGTTTTTATTCTGGAGTTAATAGTCTACCGATGATTTGACTTGAGTGGAAACTGTGGATTTTAGGGATTCACATATCCAGTGAAAGCTCATTTTTTAGAAGATGTACTGGAAATTACTGGATACAAGTTGACCTCATTCAATCAATTAGATGATTATGGTCAAGAGAAATTGTGGAAAACGCAGAGACAGCTAGCACCACGGAAGAAGAAAAACCAGATTACTGCTCTTGTTGAGGTTTGACACTTCTGCTGTCATGTCTAGGAATAACTACTTCTGTAAGATATATGATGCATGGTCTAATTTATATGTTACTTTTATCTGCAGGATGTTCTAGCTAAATCAAGTTTTGAAAATTATAGCTCTAGAGTGCGAGATTCTTTATCATGTTGGACACCCGACTGCATGGGATTCAATCTTATTGAGGCAGTGTTATGCCACATATGTCGAAAAGAAAGACCAGGTGCTGTACTAGTTTTCATGACTGGATGGGAAGATATAAGTTGCTTAAGGGATCAACTCAAAGCTCATCCTCTTCTGGGAGACCCTAACAGGGTTCTGCTCCTAACATGTCATGGTTCAATGGCAACATCTGAACAGGTAGGACTGCTTCTGTATATTTCTTCTTCACACTAGCGATATTATCATAAGGACTTGGGAAAGATTTGTAGATGTGCTTGTTACTCAGAAATCTTCGACTGTGCATGCGGGTGCCAATCAGTAATACAGCTTTCCCTCTTTATTTTGCTTGTTACTGTCAGCTATCATGCTGACGGCTTCAATGCGAAGAAAGTTGCTATTATCACAAATAAAGCATGTTGTGACTTTTTATTATGTTGTTTATTTGCTGTCACTGGATGAAAATAATGCCTTATTAATGGTTGACTTTATTGGTGTCATCAGTGTCTCATTGCCATGATATGTTTCCCAAGTTAATTGCATCTTAGATGGTGCATTTAGAAAAATCACAGGCAGGATGCTGCCTTCAAAATTGGTTTTCAAACCTTATGTAAGTGCCCTCACTTCTTCTAGGAATGTCATACAAAGTAGTGGTAACAGAGGTGGGAAGTGATAAACTTCTGTTCACATGCTTTGCGAGAACTATCAAACAAGTTCAACAGAAAATGGTAAACACGATGCTTCTCAATATCATTGATGGCCAAGTGATAGGTCACCTAGTATTAGTTGCATATTGACATCTGCTAGCAAAGAGGTTACAATGAATATGCAAGATAACTCTCCTTTTTGGAACTTTCCTAATGCTTTATTTCTTCATTTTTCTTTTTCCGCAGAAACAAATATTCGAGAGACCACCATTCAACGTGCGTAAAATAGTCCTTGCCACCAATATGGCTGAGGCAAGTATTACAATCAATGACGTAGTATATGTTGTTGATTGTGGAAAAGCGAAAGAGACCACTTATGATGCACTGAATAATACACCATGTCTGCTACCTTCTTGGATATCACAAGCATCTGCCAAACAGGTGTGTCTCTTCTAACCTCGTTAGTATGCACATATGCCTAGAGAGGCATTCCCAGACATTGCAATCATTTACTGAAGAGAAATATTTGGTGGACAGTGTGGTCATTATATGTATCTAAACATACATTCTCCATATATGGCAGTTATTAGTAACCCTAGGATCCAAGCCTATCTTTCAGTGCTAAATTTGTGAGTTGCTGTTTCGCCATACAGAGAAGGGGCAGAGCAGGCCGTGTACAGCCAGGCGAATGTTACCACTTATATCCCAGCTGTGTTTATGAAGCATTTGCTGAGTATCAGCTTCCGGAACTTTTGAGAACTCCTCTGAACTCTCTTTGCCTGCAAATAAAAAGCTTGCAGGTTGCCAGTATAGGGGAATTCCTATCATCTGCACTACAGCCACCAGAACCACTTACTGTAAGTAAATGGCTCCTTTTAGATTCTTACCTTGCTTTGTTAATGGATTTACTAGGCTTTCTCTGTCATAACTTTTTTCATGGTCTACATGACAGGTCCAAAATGCTGTTGACTTTTTGAAAATGATTGGGGCATTGGATGAGAAGGAAAATCTTACAAATCTTGGTTAGTTTCTCAGAGTTTTGAATGGCAATATGCATGCTCTCTATATGCAGCAGTTTTCAGAATATAGTTGTGATTGAATTTCAATTGTGTTGCCTGCATTTTGTTCTGTCAGGGAAATTTTTGTCAGTTCTTCCAGTTGATCCGAAGCTGGGGAAAATGCTAATTATGGGCACCATTTTTCGTTGCTTTGATCCTATTCTTACCATAGTATCAGCACTCAGTGTGAGAGATCCTTTCCTTTTGCCTCAAGACAAAAAGGAGGTATTTGAAATTCTCTTCTTTTTCCCTTAAACCAGCTCATTTGGTCATCTTAAATTATTAATCTCTTAATGGACTAACTTCCCTTTTATACTTGTCATATGTGTCCTTGAGCATGATTCATCAACCATATTAGAAACTTTTTGCCAGCCCATGTTACCATGGGTCTCTAAACAGACTAATCTTTAAATAAATCTGAGTAATTAAAAAGGAGAAACCATTTATGGATCTGATATGACACATCACTCATCCCCTGCATCCATAAGAAGAAGGAACATTTCAACACGTGGCACAGCCTCTGCTTATGTTTTTTCTATTCTTATTTTATGTTAGATTAGATGTCTTGAGATTTTGCTCAACTAAATGAAGCAGTTAGTTTCTTCTTCTTGAGTTGCATCTGTGTAATTGAACAACTGACCTGGTCAATAACTAATCTTCTTCCTATTGTGATGCACTTCATCAGCTGATACTTCTGTTAATATTTAGTTAGCAGGGACAGCAAAATCAAGGTTCTCTGCAAAGGACTATAGTGACCACATGGCTCTTGTTCGTGCATATGAAGGATGGAAAGATGCAGACAGAGAAGGTTCAGCTTATGAGTACTGCTGGAGGAATTTCCTCTCTCCCCAAACTCTGCAAGCTATCCATTCTCTCAGGAAGCAGTTTAGTTTCATATTAAAAGATGCTGGCTTGGTAGAAGCTGATTCAAGTACTAATAATAAATTAAGCCACAATCAATCACTTGTCCGTGCAATCATATGCGGTGGCCTCTTTCCTGGCATTGCATCTGTAGTTGTAAGTTCTTACAAATTGAAAATTTAGCTCTAGTCATTTAGTGGAAATTCGTGCATCTCTATGACACTATAATTCCTCTTGATATTTGCAGCACAGGGAGACGTCCATGTCTTTCAAAACGATGGATGACGGCCAGGTGCTACTTTATGCGGTATGTGAAGTTTGCCGTCTGTCTCATGTTCCATGGGACTCTTTTATGTTCTTTTGGACTATTGGATATTGTAGAGAACCAACCCACTCCTTCCCTATTTTGAAATTGATGTAGATGCGAAGCAGATTTTTGTTGTGTGTACTTGTGCTTTGACTAATTGCTAGTAATAGATAAATATTTGAATCTCGGAAGTGATCTCAGTGGGGCAAAACTGTTTTTTAATCTCATTATGCTGTCCTCCTATTGCTTTATTGTATTAGATTTTTTTCATGCATTTCTTGAATATTTTGCAAAAATGCTTCTCTATTGGATGTAATTTCCCTCTTCATCAGCCGGTTCCTTGGGTTTATGTGATCTTTTCTTTAAATACTAGCAATCTTCTTCTACAGAACTCTGTCAATGCGAACTACTCGACAATTCCTTATCCATGGCTGGTGTTTGGAGAAAAGATTAAAGTAAATACTGTCTTCTTACGGGATTCAACTGGTGTATCTGATTCAATATTGATGCTATTTGGTGGAGCCCTAAGCCATGGAGTACAGGTAATTCCTGCTGAAAGATAGTCATCTTTCTTTGTTCTTAAAAATATTATTGCTTGGCTCCTTTAATAGCTGAATTGCCTTTTCCTAGGCTGGGCATCTAAAAATGCTGGAAGGGTATGTTGACTTTTTCTTGGATCCAAGTTTGGCAGAGTGCTATATGAAGCTTAAGGAGGAGCTTGATAAGCTGCTACAAAGGAAGGTTGGTCAAAAAATTGATGAATGAATTTGTTTTTTCTCTTCCTTTTAGTACACTTGTGGAAAATGACTGAGAATCGTGACAACCAGATGGGAATGTATAATTTACAAGCACATTAGAAGGCCGGAAGTAATGAACTAGGCATACCTAAATGAAAATTCATTCTGCATGCCATGTGAACACGCATTTCAGAAAGACAGCCTTCTACCATGATCTCATTACACAACTACCCATACATCTTCGATAACTGATGACTGATCATTTCATTCTGATCTTAAGATTGTTTTCAGTGGTGGTAGGTTCACATTCTTGGCTGGGTCCTTAGTTTTTGTAATATGGTTTATGCCGGCATTATCTCACCCATGTGCAGACATTTTCTCATACACATTTTGGAATTCTAAAAATCATATTTCACCTGAGAAGATAAATTGAATTGGTCACCGTATTGGTATTGCAGCTTCAGGATCCCAGCTTGGACATTCACAAGGAAGGAAAATATCTGATGCTTGCTGTCCAAGAGCTCGTTTCTGGGGACCAATGTGAAGGGAGATTTGTGTTTGGCCGAGAAAGCAAGAAGCCCAAGGAACCTACCGATAGCAACAAATTCACGAGAGACGGAACAAATCCTAAGAGCTTGCTCCAAACTCTGCTGATGAGAGCGGGGCACTCTCCTCCAAAATACAAAACAAAGCACCTGAAGACGAACGAGTTTAGGGCGCTCGTAGAGTTCAAGGGAATGCAATTTGTTGGGAAGCCCAAGAAAAATAAGCAGCTCGCGGAGAGGGAGGCTGCTATAGAAGCATTAGCGTGGTTAACTCACACTTCAGACAATACCCATGATGAAGATGACAAATCCCCACTTGATGTCACAGATAACATGCTGAAACTCCTCGGCAGACGGAGAAGATCAAAGAGACATCCTCGTTGAGGGCTTGAAAATGCCAAATTTGCTACATTCAGAGTCTCATGCGAACCATCGATTCTCAGGGCGGATCCTATGTCATCAAATTCAGGGATGTTACATGGTCCTGGGACGATGAACAGGATATGGACAGTTCCAAGCCCGATAGCTTCAGGAGAAGGGAAGCCCCCTTACAGTGGGGCGGTCACAGTAATCAAGCTCAGGCGACTGCTTACCGAAAAACACCGGCTTCAATGCGGTTTTGTCATTCTTTTGTTGTATATATAGGAGGAATAACAATGATCCCATCGAGATAAGCTTAATATAGCGGTAGCTTGTTCATCGATGTGTTTTTGTCAGGAGAGCGTAATATGTAGGACTGTCAACTGTAGGAGTCTGGAAGGTTTGCGAAAACTCACCTTAGGTGATAGCAAGGAACAAATCTAAATCTCAAAACATGTTTCCAATTCAATACTCATTCGTGTGTTTCTTCTTGGCAACAAAGAATTCGTAAACTGTAAGGACACTAGTGTTCTACCATGCTTTTAGCTTCTGCTTTCACACGGAAGCCGGCGGGCTTTGGCAGGTCTCGGCGAGTTTAGCAAACTGCCAGGGTCGGGATGAGGATTGGTTGAGCCCGCCCATACTTATTTCGTTGGTGTTACTCAACATTTGTTCGGCTGTGAAGTGATTTTAAACACGCAATTTGTGAAATTGTAATACTTATAGAGCCGTTTGTTTTTGGGAAAATTTCATGATAAAGGATTGAGAAAAATGGTTAGTTTTCATTTATTTAGTGGTTCAAAAAAAGTAATTTCCTTATTATCAGAAGGAGATATTGATTTTTCTCAGTTTAAGCTTGTTGTTCTTTGTTAATATTTTCCTCGACCATTTAAACATAAGATTGTCGGAAAACAATTTTCTGAAAACAATTTTCCCATTGTTGGTTTCGTGGAAGATGAATAATTTGAAAAACATTTTCTTCAAATCGATCGCTTGTGTTGTTAAAAATAATTAATCATTAGAAAATGTTTTTAAAGATAAATGCACCGGAAGTCTTAAAACTTATTATGAAATTATAATTAAGACTTAAATTTTTTTAAAAGTGTAATCAAATCTTAAAACTTGTCAAAAAAGTGTAATTGAGTTCTAAAACTTTCAAAAAATGTAATTAAATCTTAAAATTTTTCAAAAAATGCAATCAACAAAAAAACTTGATTAGGCTAACAAATTTTAGGAATTGATTGTAATAATTCCGTGATAAGTTTTAAAACTCAATTACAATAACTTCTAAGTGCTTATTTCCTATTTCCACACTCTTATTGGCTCCTGATACTCTTGTCCATTAAATTGACTACACTTATCTTTGTGGGCTCCACTCTAAATTTAAGATTTTTTCCTATCTTTTCTTTTTCGTTTGTTTCGATTTTATTAGAGACAAATTATCCATACCCTTTCAAACAATATTTATTAATATTAAAGGCGGGCCCGCTCTTGATTTAAGACCGACACTTATCTTTATTTCTTCTTCTTTTTTTTCTTTTCTTTCTCAATTTGGAACAAAATTGGTGCACTTCTTTTTAAAAAATAATTTATTTGATAGATAGTTACTTAATTATATTGTTTTTGGCAAACAAATAATTATTTTGTTAATGATTTTTATATTTCTTTTTTTATATTAGGAAATAATTATTCAAAAAGTAATTTAAGCACGAGTAAGAGGACAATCTTTGAGTAAATTGTGTATAATGCATACATTAGACATAATATTCAATCTTTGAGTAAATTTGTACCAAAATTCAAAGTCAAAAAATTCATGATCACAAAGATAATTGATGGAAATGAAATAAACAATTTGTATATAAAATTAACATTTCTTTACTCAAATATATGATTGATGCTTGCGTCATAATAGTGGAGAAGAAGTTCTAAAGAAGGCAAACATGAAAGAAACATTGAAATGTAATGAGTGTGGATGAATCAAAGAGGGTAACAAAAAAGTTATTTGAAAGTGATGTGGGTAATTTTTTCTTTTAGTAAAATTGAAAAAAGAAAAGAAAAAAAGGTAAGATATAATATCAAATTAAAAGCAAGAATCGCAAGAGATAATGTAGTTAATTCAATGTAATAGGTGTGACAAGAGCCAATAATAAAAGGTGAAAAAGTAAGAAATAACCTCAAAACAATAGTGGAATCCACGAGAGTTAATTTAATCAATTCAATGTGATAGGGGATGTTATAAATAAATAAGGGAATGGAAAAATGGTAAGTCTTTTATTATTGATAATAACTTATATCTAAATATTTTCATAAGTAATAAAAATATTCATTTATTTATTTTGATAAGCAATGCAATCAATGTTTTTTCTTTTAAAGAAAATATTTTCTAAATAATTAATTTATTTTCATTACGAGGATGAATTTCCTAATTGGTGTTGAAAATGTTTTTGAGGACTTATCGAACAAAGCATGAAGTTTAAGACTAAAATCCCATCTCATGTCTGGAGCGAGCTTCCCTGCTTTATCTCCTCCATGGCTGTCCATCTCCATCTCCATCTCCATCTCCGACCACTGAGCTGAGTTCGTCGTCCATTTTCAGTTCATCCTCGTCAGCTCGGTCGCCAGCGCCGGTCTCCTCCAATGGCGGCCGCCGCCGTGGGTGCTCTCCTCCTCGCCCCCCCGCCTCCTTCCGCGGCGGCTCGTCGCGGGCCCCACGTCGCTTCCCTCTCTCGCCCTCGCATCCCCAACGCTCGCCGCCCGACCGTTGGTTCCCGCCAAAAACGCGAGCTTTCGGCGCACCTTGGCGTCAGCTCCATGGGTTCGATGGTGGGGGCGGAATCGTCGGCGACGAGCAGAGAGCCCATGACTCCGCCTTACAATGTCCTCATCACTGGTTCCACCAAAGGTCTGGCCTCTCTCTCTCTCTCTCTCGCTATCGCTCGTTTCGCATGCTTTTTTTCTCATGGGGCATGAAGTCGAAGTTGAAGTGGAGATTTTTAAGGTGTGGCAGCGAGTGACGTTGGTTCTGGGTTGTCCTGTTTTTTCTTTCTTTCTTTCTTCTTCTTCTTCTTTTTTTTTTTTTCCTTCGAATTCAGGCATAGGTTATGCACTGGCTAAGGAGTTCCTAAAAGCAGGAGACAACGTCGTAATCTGTTCGAGATCAGGTCTAGTGTTTCTCCTAATGCACCTAGAGTTGATTCGCCTTGCTGAGACCATCTCATGGTTTGCGATGTCTCGCGTGTGGCAGGCGTTCGCTCTGTTGATTTCATGTTGGGTCGAGGTTTTAAGATTGTTGAATCTTCTTCTTTTTTTATATCCAGTGGAGAGAGTGGAATCTGCTGTTCAGGACCTTAGACAAGAATTCGGGGAGCAGCATGTGTTTGTACCTACTCCATGACCTCCTTACTACATATTCTCACATCCTGGATTTTGCAAATTTTTGCCATTTGCATTGCGGGTTTTGACATTTTCTCAAAGTCCTTTTTTTTTTTCAATTAGGGTACAAAATGCGATGTCCGTGAAGGTGAGGAGGTGAAGAGTTTGGTAGCGTATGCACAAGAGAAACTGAAATACATTGACATATGGGTATGCAAACTATCTTCTAATATGAGTGTTTTTGTATGCGTCTTTGCTATTCGGTGGATGAAAGGCGAAACATGGAAGAATGTGTGAAAATGGTTTCCTCTATTCTCTCATGCCATGAAGTAGCTCAAGGATTTTACTATATTCCTGACTCAGGAACAGATGCGCCTGACTCTCGAGAAGGGATTTCCATTTGCATTCTATTATTCTCAATTAGTCCAAGAAACAATATAGGTGATTGAGGACCCATCTTTCCTATAAACTGACATGAGTTTGGTGATTGCCTCTGCTACTTCAACTGAAGGTAGTTTTAGTAAGTAAGAGGTTGGTCAATAAATATCATGAATTGGTTTTCACTAGGAATATTATTTTGCTAGCTGAAGAGCAAGATAGTACTTTTATTTTAGTGGAAACTTCTAATGCACTATACTTACGTCTGGAATAGCAATACATCTAATTCCTATAATTCTTATTTATACTGTCCCCAACAATGATTTGATCCCTTGCTTTAACATACCTGTGGTTGATCGTTTTTCAGAAATCCTTTTTCAGTCATCATCTTACCGTCTTTGAGAATAATGCAGATCAACAATGCTGGATCAAATGCATATAGCTATAAAGCACTGGCAGAATCTTCAGATGAAGATCTTTTGTGAGCTTTCTGTCCCCTCTCTGCTTCTTCCTGTGGCATCATTCCTGACCATATCATCCCTTCTGATTTATTCAGGTTTTGTCATTTACTTATCCTGGTCTACATATTTAACTTCTTTCTGCAGAGAAGTAGTTACAACAAATTCTCTTGGGTTGATGCTTTGCTGTCGTGAGGTAGTATATGCAAATCAATCAGTTCATTTGTATTTTGCATTTGTGGTTCTCATTTGACTAACATCTAATGCTAGGTTGTTTTATAGGCAATTAAGATGATGCTGAGCCAACCTAGAGGGGGTCATATTTTCAACATGGATGGAGCTGGTGCAGATGGAAGACCAACTCCCAGGTAAATATGATGTTTTTGCTTTTAAGTTTCTTAAAACCCATGTGGCTATCCATTTAAGATCACTAGTTTCTCATTTATTTTATTTTATTTTTTAATAATTTAATGGTGTAACGGGTTATTGCCCCTATCATGTTTGAAGTCACAAACTTAGTTTTGAGTGCTGATTTTTTTTTCCCCCGAGAAGAGAGTTATTCTTTATTTTACTGAATTGAAATAGCAATTATGCTCCTTGATGTGCAATAGATTTCGTCATCTTCTGTCCTTTGTGCTCCCGGAATTTGTTCTTGTTGACAGTAGCTCTTTGGAGTCATCTTGCTTGGTGATGGCACTTGTTTACATCTTGGATGTAGGTTTGCTGCATATGGGGCCACAAAGCGCAGTGTGGTGCATTTAACAAAATCATTACAGGTATCATTTTCTTGTTTCATATTGATTTTTATTATAACAAGGTATATGAATAATTCTCCATTTACTTCTCATTTTTCTGGGACCTATTACATGATCCATTTGTTTGTCACCGAATTCTAGCAGTATTTATCCTGTGGTTACGATTCTGTTGGGAAGTTTTTTTGTTCTCAGTTCAAGAACCCGTAATGCCTTATACTGGCAGAGTACAGCAGTCTTACTGCTTAAAACTAATGCTAGTCTCATAAAAATTGCGTGAAAAGACCTTTATTATGCATCGATATGCAAATGTCTTCCACACTTTTCAATGGCAAATTCATGACTGATAACAATTAGACATTAGCCATTGGTCAATATAGGGTGAGCTTGAACTTGGTTGTAACAAGCACCTCTCTGTTTGACACTATAAAAAAATATATAGTTAAGTTGCCTTTTGATTTACTTTGAATATGATTATTTGTCATTTCCGCAAGGTGGTAAACACTGGCTCTATGTCTTCATACGAAAGAAATGTAATCAGAACTCTATGCCAAATTTAATAAGGTTGATGTTGGAATGCTGCTACCTGAAATGTCTTTTGATTACTCACTATCGAAAAAATGCCTTTGAGGCTCAAAATTGCATTCATATATTTCTCGTAGCTCCTGACAGAATCTTATGAAAGAAGAGGGCATATGTTTCATTTGATGCTTCTACTTCCTTCCATCTAGTTGTCCTATTCCGGATCTGCTTTTCATATGTTTAAACCCTATGAATTACAAAGACGACTTTCAGAAATGCATTCTATTTGTCTTTCTTTTCCAAGGACCTATGTAACAGACTGACAGGTTCAGAAGCCTTTGATTCCTTTTGCAGGCAGAGCTGCAGATGCAAGATGTAAAAAATGTTTTAGTCCATAATTTATCGGTGCGTTGGTCTCTAAATTTATCTTCTCTGTTTCTTATTTATGCATCTAAACCTTTGTACAAGAGACACAGTTTGGTCGATTTCCATGAAAGTTATTTCTTTAGACTATTAGAGCTTCCACCTCTATGGGTCAGTGAGTAAATGACTGCAGGGTTTAACACTGCGCATTCTTTTGTCCAGGTCATTGTCGTTCCAGATACTTCTTTTGTATCCATTATGTATACTGATACAACAATGATTATGCTTATCGGCTATTAATTTTGATTGGAATCTGCAGAAAGAAATTTCTGCTGTAAGGTCACTTTTAAAAGTTATATGAAGCATCCAGCATAATCAATTGCTTTGCCTTTCTCTGCATGCTCATGTATGCTTGAGGGATCTGAAGAAGCTCGCTAGCATAGTGGAACTTATTAGGCAGATAATGCCTCATTTAGAGAAAAGTGATGCCTTGAGTGCAGTAGGATCTTTCAAGGTCCATAATGGGCTCCATAAAACTTCATGTCTCCCATGATACAACGTACATACAGACATGCTTTAGCAGATAGGCACTACTTGTTCGACTTTTCGCAATGATTTCTGCCTATTGAAGCTGAAACCTAGTCAGACATGTGATGCACATTTCTCTTGAGAAATGATGAAACTTACTCCTATTTGGATCTATCTTATCTGGGATGATTTCAAGCAAGTACTGACTGTCACCTCTTAATGAGCTGTTGCAGCCCGGAATGGTCACAACTGATCTTCTCATGTGTGGTGCCACAACAAACCAGGTATCCAGAATGTCATGCAGTTTTTGGGATATCCTTTTCCTTTCGGTTATTGGACCAGAAAGTAATATCTTGCTTCTTGCAGGCCAAATTCTTTATCAATGTCCTGGCAGAGCCAGCTGAAGTGGTACCATCTTATTCTTAACCTAGACTAAAACTGTTCTTTGGATTGATTGGTAGAGATATATTTGTTTGAAAAGAATTTATTGTCAGAGCATGTAGCTTTAGTGAATATGTACAATAGATACTTGGGAAGGTAATGCTAAAGTAGAAGGCAATGCAGATAGCTAGTTGTAAAATAATCAATTTATTGATAGGTGGACAAATCATAATGTACATGACTGAAAAGCTTGAGAGCATATATATGCATACTTTATTACTTTCTGTTTAGGATTTTCATGCCCTTGTCTGTCTATTCTACGTTTGTTCTTTCCCCTTGTCTTTTTCCACTTACCATTCTTTAACTTATTGGTGGATGCTCTGGGAAAATACAGGTTGCCAAGTACCTTGTTCCAAATATCAGATCAGTTCCAACCAATGGATCACAGAAACCCACGTATATTCGTTTTCTTACAGGGATCAAAGCATACACCCAGATATTCTCAGTTCAGTAACCATGCTCCTCTATATGTTCGTTGAGAATTTGGTTACATTTTACATTACATATACCTTCGGAGTGTTGGTTGACGTACTTGTTCTTTCCTTCTGTCAGAGAATTGCTTTTGGTGCACGAAGAAACAGATACATTCTTGAAGATTGAAGAGCATCTAAGGCAGATTCCATCACTGATTTCTTGAAGTAAATTCAAGATTTGTTTTGTAAATTCATTTTCCTTTGTTTATTCTTCGATGCAAATCTATTTGCTTGAATAATGTATGTAGATTGAGCTCATAGAATTCCATTTCGTATGTTAGGCCAGATGCTGCCAGTTACTGGGAATTGATTCCTACTTTCTTATATGGAATGATCTATCATATAAGTGAATTTACACTTCCATATGACAAAAACCCCTCTTGATGCATCAATATGAAAAAAAGGAGCTACTTATATGGTCTTTCGAATTTGTGTTGCCCTTCCATCTTACATATCAACCGCTTATTTTTGTAGGACTGTTACTATTGGGTGCTCCGTATAGCGAATTCTGATTCCATTTGTTTTTATTTTCTGAAGCATTAGCTTGCAAAAACGTGGGTGCTTACTTCCTTCCGGAAAAACTGTTTCTCTTCTTATCACAAATTAGATCCGATTCGCATCCCCAATCTTGATCAAATCTCAGTTAGGACACAATGATGCTTGTCCATTTGTCTCAATCTTCATCAAACAATCGATGTTCATTTTTATTTTTTTTGTCGATTCTATTTTATGTCTCACTTTTAGACTTTCGTCTGGTCTCTTTGCAGGATTAGGAGTCGAAATTCATATCTGAAGCTAAATCATCCGCACCTTAACTTTCCTGAGTAGGTGGGGATTCTCGTGGGAAGGAATTGCACATTTCATTTGGTTTTTACTGCCCTCAATCAAACAATTAATGCTTTGTTTAATATATAAACTTGGGTGGATTGAATAATCAATGATGAAAAACTAATGGCTTCTATTTCATTATTATCATCATCGAAAGGAATCTGGGTAAACTGCTCATGAGACTTCATTCGTCCAATATTCTCTGAAATTGTCATATTTTAATTAAAGTCTAATAATACAGGTACGGCGTTGCTGATACTGTACCTCTTAGATGAAAGCTTCACTTTAAACTTCCCCTCTCCAATTCAGCTTTATTTCCATTACTTCATGTAGCTTATTGCTTTTTTACTCACATCGGGTCACTCGCTCATTAATGCTCTCTTTTAGTACATATTAATGCTCTCTGACAAGTAGAATGCAATTCGAGTTGGCACACATTTAAAGGAAGGGGAAAAAAGGTAACCCCATTTCTCTTCTCCTCTCTTCCCAAGAGTTATCATTGGAGGAAGCTGTTGAATTGGCAGAACAGCAAACATGGTTCATTTCCTGGGACCTGCACTACCCGAAGAAGAAAGTGCACCTGCCAGATACTCATCATCATCACTTGAAATAAATATAGTTGATCCTCAGTGAAAGTTGTGCAGTGAAACCAAATGGTCCCGATGCAACTTTCAGAAACACTTGCATTAACTCGTGCTTATCTTCTTTACCCACCATTAGACATAAATGTGAAGAAGATGATGGTACCATAGTGGATTTTGATGGTTGATTGAACTGCTCTTCCCCACCAGACTTAAAGAAGCATTTTACTTTACACAGACAGAGCACGAATGCGCAGTGTTATGGTAAGTAACTAGTGACTCCTTATGTCTTTCACTCCTCGAGCTCACTAAATAACTCATTTACTGACTTTCCGTAATAAAAAATAAGGCACATACACTGCCCTTATTGGCTTTCGTTTTTCAGAGCAGATATACAGTAGCTTAAGGCCACCAGTTTCCTTGAATCTTCGTGAGGTGAAAGTAAGCAAGCTTTGAAATTACCCAATTCGCGATACCGCATCAAACATAGACAAACCGGTAAGGTTGATATGATGAAATTCTCCTCATCTTTCATATAATGGTAAATTCAAGACTATTCATCATTCTGCACTGACGACGGTACATAACATACATTCAATGAACTTACAAGATACACAACCCAAAAATTTCGTATCTAATTACTATTCACACTATCCTTCGGATAGCAAAACAAGAAGAAACTGGCATCTAGTACATCACCTAAAGATGCCAAAAGAATGTGGTATCTTACAAAAGAAAAAAACACAAAAAAGGAAAAAAACACCTCGTCATCTCTGCTGAGGTTCCACAATGGGATTCATTTCTATTTCCATTTCCAGCTCCCGAAAATTACCAAACTTCTCTGCCGCTCTTGCTATTTGAATATCAGAAGGGCAATAATACTGATAAATAACTTTTGCAACAAAGCGGGGAATTAGTGCTGCCACAACAATGATAAGCAAGCATAACCAGAACGCTGCTGTTTTACCAATATGGAAGATGGCCCTGTCGATATAAACAAATATAAAACATTAGGGAAAAAAATGTCAACTCTTTGTTTGAGATTGAAAGTGCAGCTTCAATCATTTCAGAGACATGAAACAGTGAGAGCATCATTTTACTTTCCCTCAATTCATTAAGAGTCAAAACAATCCCCAAATTCTTAAAACCTGATGTCTTTCAGTCTGCTTAGTTGTTAGAATATAGCATCATAAAAATGTAAAAACCAACTTAATTTTGCTTTCCACCTAAGTGAGTAATAGCAGACCAGTTACGTAAGATAACAATCAACCATAAAACAGGTGTGAATTACGCTACCAAAGCTTCATGATCAAGCTCCAACCATATGGGTATCCTCCGTATTATTAGTCCCCTAGCTATCCCTGACTTTCCATCTAAACAATGAAGAGATGGGTACACCATGAAGATACCACCCAATGGTACCTAGGCAAATAATCAAGAGCCACAAGTTAACCAAGCATAGGTGAAAAAGGAGAAGAGGCCCTTCCATCCAATGAAGATTGGCCTATGTATTGGGCGAGAAGTTGCAGATGAATGTGTCCCACTGCATTTTATGCTATTTGGCCAACCAGTAAAGGCAAATTAATTTGAATATATCAGCAACTACCACACCAAAAGGCATGCGTATTATTGTGTTCTTGAAAAGGGCAAGAGAGAGTGCTTATGCATATGCATGGTGGGAATAATACAAAGAAAGGAGGACATACCAGTAACCGAATAAAAATGGCAATGCGTCAATGATGACGACACAAATGCACGTAGCAATTATAGACCCCCAAATGGCTGCATGAGTAATCCATGTCCACCGAATGACATCCATGGCCAAGTGTAAATTAACCACCACAACCGCAGCTATTGTCCAAAGATCTCCGAGGCCGGATATATCAATAGTGCTCCTCCAATATGCAAACAGAGGTATGAAGAAGATGGCTACACTTTGCCATATCGTATCCATCATAACTAACCAAAACAATTTTGAACTGTAGTTCTCTTGCCTATGCCCTGCTCCATACAGTTGAGGAAACTTGAGAAGAGTCCTTCTGCTGAGATCCTTGTCAAGAATTCCGACAACTATTGTAGGAAATGAAGTGTAGATGACAGAATATAACATGCTGCTCCATTCAGTAACTGCCGTTGTCAGTGTGAAGCAAGTAAAGAGCACGTACCTAGAAGTAATGTACTCAGAATTTAGAAACTTTACCCAACAGGTAATATGCATAATGAGCTTCTCAATCTAAAAGCAGAAAAAACAAAATGTATCCGTCGCCCCAATAATGGACAATAGCTATTAAAAGGACAACTTATAAAGCTCAAATTCCACGACATTCTAGTAGCTTCTATTTGAGAAGTTCAGCAGTTCACCTACATTGCCATCTGATCACATCACTTGCCATTTACAACTATGACTGTAACAAAATTTTATCCATGCTCATGATTATTTACTGGGTGAAAATTTTATGGCATGTTCTAAAGCACAGGCAACTAGCTTTTTAACCTAAAGGAAGCAGATGGGAAACTCAGTTATTTGAACTGACCGTGCAGATGCTAGAACACATCAATATAAGCACGCATACAGTGCAAGCACGCACTTTGCTGTCCCTACATGTTGAATGCAGCAGAATGGAGGAGTCCAGCAGATTAATACTCACCAAAAGAGAACAAAAACAAACACCGCATTTCTGTAAAAGTTGTACAATATCATGTAAGCCATCCTTTGGTAATTCCAATGCCCATGGACTAGCAATAGGGGGACTAAAAATCTGAATTGTCCCATTGCAAAATCTGATGCCATCACAGCTTGCCTGCCCTCTTGCCCAGTAATTCCAACTCCCACGTCAGCCATTTGGATCATGGAAACATCATTGGCGCCTGCCATTTATCCAGTGAAAAGATTAATCCATGAAAAATGATCAAGAATAACTTGCTTATCACACTTTTAATCCTAGTCATTCATTTCAAAAGCAAACATAATTACCATCGCCAACGGCAAGAGTCATGTCTGAAGTCCTTTTCTTCACCAGGGCAACAATACCAGCCTTCTGCAGAGGAGCCACACGACAGCACAATACAACAGAACATTTACTGGCTAGTTCAAAGAGCTGCAGCACAACATCAATGAGCAATATTAGCATATAGAGAGTGATTTAGGATTTAAAAAGTGGACAGATTTTACGAAGGATTACCTGCTCTTCGAGCTCGCTATCAAGGACATAAACAAGACTTGTACCATCAATAATCAGGGCCAGCGGAGTTACAGCAGCTCTGGAACTTCCTCCACTGTTATCTGTGAAGCTGGACGGAGTTGTGAGCTTACTGGACATCAAAATGCCATCTTCCAAACTCTTTTTACACGACTGTTTGGAGTTGCTGTTTATTATAATCTGGGTCATCTTGCTAGTTAGGAGCTTTGAGGAGTAGCCAATCGATATGGCGGTTTCCTGCTTGTCACCAGTCAATACCCAAACCTTAATCGCTGCCATTCTCAGGGATTCGATGGCTTCTGGCACCCCTTGTTGCAGCTTATCTTCAATTGCAGAGGTGCCCAATATGCAGAGATGGTTTTCCACATTGCTCGCAACTTTGCGAAGCGAAGCAGCCCTACCCATTAAAGCAGCACTTGCTGCCTCAAAGGCAGAATGCCACTGCTCAAATTCTGAAGAGCTTAGTTCTCGCATGCCGACCACAAGTGTTCTCAATCCCAAAGAGGAATAAGCATGAAGATGCTGCTCAGTTGCATGTATCACATTCTTCTCAAGTGATCTGTCTATCACACTAAACATGGTTGTATCAGCACCTTTGACAAAGACCTTCACTGTCTTGTCAGGGAATCCCAAGATGACGGACATTCTTTTTCGGTCACTATCAAACTCATGCAGACCCAAGACATTAAACCTGCACTGCCCATTAGGGTGCATTGGACAAAAGGAAGAATTAGTACTGTTCAATTTCATGTCACATTTCACAAATAAAATACATCAACTACTAAAACACCCAGCACTCATGCAAGTGTGGAAATCCATATTCCAGGCTCGAGCGACAAAGACAACCCCTCCATAAGAACAATTGAGAAAAATCGAACGAGTCTCTAATTGCTCAAAATGAAAAGTGGTTACATATGAAAATAAACAAACAGTTGAATTTACCTTTGCTTTTCTCCTTGAATATCAATCACTATATGACCAGAAGTTCTCTCTATGAGCGTGAATCCATAGGCAGCAGCTGCATAAGCCAGTGCTTGTTCATCTGGAGACTCACCTTGGTAGTCCATCAACTTGACCAAAGGATCAGAAGTATCGACAAAAAAGGGAACTAAAGTGTTGCATGAAGCCAGTGCAAGGAAGAAATCATGGACATGCTTGCCTTCAGGTGAATCCTTTCCACTCTTTGCTAGTTGCAAAAGCTGGGGGTGAACTTTAACAGCCATCTTCGGCCTAAGAATCTTCCCGTCCACTGATAGGAAATAAGAACTTATAGATAAGATGATGGTTCCAGTTGATAAAAGAACAGCATAATCAGAAGGCCTAACTAGAAATACTACAGGACAGAAGAAATAAGTCTTACCTTCAACTGGGTTTCCAACCCCGCCATTCTGAGAACTAGTTTTTCCACCACCGTAATCTACTCCCCAGATGCTCGCACATTGAAACTCCATTTTGTTTTCGGTCAGTGTACCAGTTTTGTCGGAGAACACGTACTTTATCTGTCCTAGATCTTCATTTATATTCAAGGCCCTGCACTGAAACCTAGAATTCGTGGCCTCATCGTACATGTTGGTATCTCGAATCATGAAGTACGACTGACCAACTCGAACAAGTTCCATAGAGATGTATAATGATATGGGAATCATTATTTGGAAGACAATAACAGCCATGAGGAATGTGAAAAATATTTCCATTCCCCAGCCATAGTAGTTATAATCTTCAGGAGGAACCTCATTGTAGTCCTTCTTCCGGTAAAACGGAATGATGTTTAGCTCATCCTCGTGGCGCTTCAACCAAGCGCCAGCAAGGATAGAGACAATAGTGCACAAAGCAATTAGGAAAAGGGAAAGTATGATGATTTCCAAGTTCATACGAGTCTCAAGGCTACTCCTTTTTGAAGGGGCTCCAGCATTGTTGAGCATAGCTTTGGTCTCCCGTCCAGCATATACTACAACTCCAAGCGCCCAGGAAGTGTTCTTAAGCTCACATCCACGAAGAATAATATTGGAAGGTCCAAGGGAAAGCCTTTTCCCTTCAAATTCCATATTTGCCTGAAAGCCATAAATATTCCTATTGGGTTTCTCGCACTTGATCAAACCACTAATCTTCTCTTTCTCAGGCTCCTTAGACAGGGTCTCTTGCTTCGCATATCGGGTTTTCAAATTCGACTCCCCATCCAAATTAATAGTCTGCACATAAGCAACTCCGGTTGGGTCACTGGTCGAAAGCAGTACCATATCACATGGAAGAGTGTCATTTGCCTTAATTTTGATGATTTCTCCAACCCGAATATCCTTCCATTTCTTCTGTTGAAACTGACCATTTACAAAAACCCACGCCTGTCGGTTGTTCTCAATCCTATCCGCACGGTGCCGCCTCCAATCCTCATATGCATCTTTAATTGCTGTAACTAGCAATACAAATGCCAATGGCATTATGGAGGCTCCTCGGCCGAAAACCGCCAGCTGGGGAAGCTGATTAAGTATGGCTATCACTAAGAAATAAATGTATGCAACTCTATGGAACTGTTCAAACAAATTTCTAGGCAAGAAAGTGATAATTGAATACTTGGCAGTGCGAATTGAGTTCCCTGTGAACTCATACTTCTCGTTTGTCCTGTCGGGATCGTTTATGTAAACCAACCTCGCGTCCTCATCGTTAATTTCTTTCTGGGACATGCTCATAAACTCTGAATCCATGCCACGCGACCCATGCCGCACATGGTTGGATCCTAAATCTGCCAAAATCACTTCCTTGACAGAGTTTGTACCGGACGTCTTTGACTGGTGCGAGGAAATGCTCCGCCTGGATGACGAGTTGTAATTGGACTCGATACTAGAGGGGTTGTCAAAGGTGATATTAGACTCCATGGTAGAGACGGGTTTCGAATCACCAGAGCTGGGTTTTGCAAGATCAGCAAAGGTGGGTATGGAAGGGGTTTGCGGGGTATTAGGGGTTCTCGGGGAGGGGATCAGAAGAGGGCGGCCTGTGGACATGATCCCCAGATCAGAAGTAGCATTAAGAAGTCAACCCTCGACAAATTCATGACAAGGGCACCGTCCAAATTCGTCCGATCAAGAACTCGAAAATCAACTTCACGACAACCGCAACGGGAACGGCGGCGGCAGCCGCGGCAGTTGCGGCAGCGACGGCGGCAGAAGCAGAACGAAGATAACAAGCTGACCACTTGAAATTACAATAGCAGAAGCAGCAGCATTGACCGAGCAAGATTATTAAGAGAGGCAAATTCAAAAGGAAAGAGCACACCTTTCTCTTGATGGGCAATCGTTGCTCTCGTTCTGGCTCTTATCGCTACAAGTTGCTTGTGCAAAAAGGCATTCTAGAAATAGAGAGAGGAAGAAAGAGAGGGAGGAAGGGAGGTAAAATCGACGACGAACCCAGATAGGATTCTCAAGTTCTTCTCTTATTCAGGCCCATGGGGTTTCAAAATGCGCGTTCTTCCGTGGTGGGGGGATGGTAATACAAAGCGAAACTTCAAGAAAGTCAAACTTGGAATGCATCAGAAGGGGGGGGCGAGGATTGCAAGAAACGAGGAAGAGTCGTCAATGGGTGGCGACAACAACAACAACGACCCCATCAGATAATCAAGAAATCAGACATTGCATCGACGAGAGAGGAAAGAAAGAAAACAAAAAAGAAGAATTTAAACATCAATCGTGTAAAAGAATCTCTCTTTCTTTCCACCCAAGCGGAGGCGTGGAAAAGTCTTCTTCTAGAAAGAGAGAGGAACAGGGACAGAGAGGGGGGCCATTCCCATTTTGTCTCTCAAGAAAATCCTTCTAGAAGAATAGACTGCTGGCGAGCGTGAGCGTGAGGGAGAGGGGTGGGTTTATTCAAATGCAGGAGGAGGTGGCTCAATTTGACTGGAACCGAGACGAGGACGAGGATGAGGATGATTCCATTTGCGGGCTCAGCTCCCTTTTTCTTCGTCATTGACAAATTGGAGGAGGTGAGAGAGTGACAGAGGAAGAGATTTCCACCACCACCACCACCTTCCTCCTCCCCTTCTCGTCCATCTTCCTCGTTGAAAATTTAAAAAACAAGAAAATCAAGAATCGACCCCCGTCGACGGTGATTTCAAGAAATCCAACAGCCCTTTCGAAAACTCGGTTTAAATTTGGTTACTTTACTCTTCTTCATCTTCAACTTCCCCTCTCGTGTTCGATCTGATATCCGATTCTCTCTTTCTCTCTCTAATAATGACGATGGCAGCAACCACGTCTTTCATCTCATCTTCGGTGGCGGCTTGATTTCGCCTCCCTTGGCTTTTCTGGCTGCTTTTTTTTTTTTTTTTTTTTTTTATCTCTTTCTTTTTCCTCAGGTAGAAATATCGGATGGAAAAGTTAACCAAAAAGTGTCGCAACCCCTCTCGACATAAAACGAATGGCAAAGTCCGGTCCGCTTGTAATCTTGCTTCGAAGAAAAAGAAAACTAGTTTACGTGGTCAGATATCTCAAATCGGTACACATCCAATTTCACTGTCGAATCACCAAAAAAAATTATAAATCAGCATACTCGTAACATACCTTTCATCAACTTCCGTTTAATATCTATTTTAAATTTCTAACATGAAACCACATGCGCTAAGCAGCTAGGATGGCCGGTGCATGATATGAATTTGACGTGGACATTCAACATAAATGGGGCTCCTAAAGTCTACTATTTTGAGGAAGCCGGATATGAAGAAAAATGAGTTAGAGATTGGGAAAACTGCTATGATAAGCTAATTTTGCCTAAGGGTTTCCTCACTATTTATAGATATGCTAAAATCTTTAACTTAGGCCCAATTTCACCATAAAATTTTGGTAAATATAGCATGGGCGTACTAATTTGGATATTTTGTGACACGGAAATTACTTCGAGCCAAATGTAACATAAGTAACTGATTTGGATTTGGGGTATCTGTGGTAGTTATACATTGATTTGAGATTTTTAGTTGTATTAATCCAAAAGAAACTGGGTTGTTTTTGTTCTGATTATAATAAATCATTATTAGAAAAGGGAATTATGAAAACATTCTAATGTCAATATCTACATATTTTCAAAGATCTTGAGATCTCAATAAAAAAATAGATATTTTTTTTTTTCGTTGGCAAGAAACGGAATTTCTGGATCATGTTTTGCATATGGTTTGAACGAAACGTGAAGCTTGAGTGTTAGAATGAAATTGCGTAGTCAAACTTTGCTAATTCTCTTGAAGTTTCTTCTTGACGTGCGTATGCATTAAACAACAGTTTGCTACGAAAAAAAAAAAAGCCTAACGAAATAAACATTTTAGTAAATGCTATAACATTTTAACTGGACATTGGTCAAAATACTAAAAGATGGTAGATTTGAATTAAAAATACTGGTTTAGGTTTTTCTGTGAGACTAAAATTAGCTTAGGGTAAATATATCATAGAGCAATTGGTTTAATATGTGCCCAAAGATAGTAAATCTATCATGAGAATATCAATTTAAAATTTTTAATTGTAATAATCCTTGAAACTAAATATAATTTAACATGTGCCCAAAGATATATTTTATCATGACCCTTTTTCAAATTTCTAATTTATCTTCTTTTTTTCGGGGTGGCCGCACGACAAGACGAACATTAAGGCAGGAAAACGTAGTTAATAATATGTCAACAAGTCCGAGACAAAACATTACGCGGTTCAATTAAATTCGCAATTGTCTTCTTCTTTTTCTTTTTTTTTCGGTCAGTGCAATTGTCTTCTGCTCTTGTACTTATTTAGACAATTTTGCCTTTTGGCAACACGGTTTCAGACCTTAATTTCCTCTAAATGAGGGGGGAAAAAATCAATTCCGGAGCAAGTATGGAATCCTAATGATACCTAACATTTATTCCATAATCGAGAAAGAAAATATGGCAAAAAAAATGAGATTTTTTTTTTTTGGGTCTGTGCAAAAAATGAGATTGATGACTGCCCTAGATAGAGCCGACCCACCTAATTCATGTATCTATTTATTGCTAAGCAAATAGGGGCCTACCATCATAATTATCCAAACAAAACCAAAAGAAAAAACACAAAACAAAATACATGGAATATATAAATATATAGAAAGTGACGAATTGAGTTGAAATTCTTAATGAGGATACGCTATGCAATGACGTTTTAAAATCAAAAAAGTTTTAAATCAACATGTCTTTATTTTTTGATTAACTTTTTTTTAATTGGATGTGTCATTTGAGGCCATAGGTGACTAGGGTTTAATTTTAGTTTTTTTAAAAAAAATGGGTACTTGTTAATTACGTAATTCCTGTTTGGTCCGCACTTCATCTAAGATTATGGCTTCTAGAATTTACGTCATTTTTCCACCGATTCCACTCTTGATAGGCTGTCTGGGATTGATTGAATTTTTCCAGAGTTTATATATATTATACGATTAAAAAATGGTCAACAAAAGGCCGCTCCCCACGTCTGATCTCAAATCTTGATCCGAAATATAAGTTTTCTAGATGGTGGTTGACCTTGACTCCACGCATGTGAATTTTCACATTTCTTTTTCTCCATAAGATCATGAATCCGACATTCGAACAAACGCATTGATATCTATTCAAAAGGGAAGAACCCAAAGGTCTCTATTACAAAGACGTAACGATTTATCTCTCCAGGTGGCAAAAAAATTATCAAATTTCATTATTAATGGAGGATCAAATCTTGATCTTATTAGATGTGTTTTTGTATGTCAATATGCTTGCCTTTCTAGATTTCGAGAATCGGATAAGAAAATAATGGTTGAATCTAAGCATGTTCATAAAAAGACTGTAGAAAGAAAAATCATTGAAGGGTGATTCCTAATGTCAATTCTCGCGTTCCCTCCTCCTAGAGAGGTGCTTGCATCCATAAATGGTTTGTTTTTGGTAAAAGATGGACATTTCTATATGTAAATTCAGGCGCATAGTACACAACGGTGCCCCGGTGCATTTCTCCCTCTGATTCAAAATAAATAAGAATAAACGCCGTCTTGTAGACTCACCTAAGTTACTAGGCAGGCGAGGCAGCCTTAGCTTAGAAGTGTAATCTCTCCCATTGTTTGGTGAGGCTACTTTGGTTTCAGACATCTAACATCCAAACGGCAAAAACATCTGCACAATTTACGATTAGTTGACTGTCGCATCATGAATTAATGAAGGTGTTTATGGAGGCCAATATACGTGCCTTCGTGCATTTCGAGGGCCGGATAAAGAAAAGGACGACGGGAAAGGGAAGGGAAATAGACGGATTAGGGCATAGAATAGAGGGGGGAGGATGCAACAACTTAGAAAGGGACTTGGCTTCTCGTTTCAATATTCAATTTAACGAGAGAGAAACGTGGATTCTTACAGGGCCTTAGCTTTCTGATGAGCCTTCTCTTTCGTTAAACTGCTCCACTACGTCGGCTCTTTTGTCTAACCATTGACAAGAGCGCGAGTTATTTTCTTATGGAAAAATAAAATTGACTTTGACTTTTCGGTGGCGGGGACATGAATAACATTTAATTCTAGATCTTCGTATAAAAATAGCTGGGAGATGCCGAGTTGGAGAAGGTTCTCGATTACTCATGTGACATTACTAAATTTACTCAGTATCTTGAAACTCTCCCTCGTTGACGGGAAGATTGCTCGATTAGCTAATAAGATATCATGACGGCTTAATTGTTTCTAAGCCTATTTGATTCTGATTCATTCAAGACACATGAATATGGTCATGTGATGTGATGTGACGAGAGCAATCCAATAATCCTTATCCTAATCTCCTATAACTTTCCATAAACAAGCTCGGAGTGAAAAACGCCAATTGCAACCAACCGCACAATTTTAAAAAGGTGTTTGCCCGGTCATGGCCGTCCATAATCATGAAATTCTTTTCGTCCACTCCCACACAAAAAGAAAGAACACGTTGTATCATTAGACAGCGTCAATTCCAACGGATGAACACATTATCATAATTATAAAATGAATAAAGAAATGAGATAAATGGAATCAAGAAGACATAGTGCGCGTCTCCACCCATCATGCATCCGTCTTTTCTATCCGACTCCCGACGTTGCCTCGAACCCATCTGATGTCGTCCGCTGTTTTCTTTATTTCTCAGCCACGTTATTGTCCCAAGTGCACATTTTCTCTTTTTCTAAGACATTACGAAACTTTGAAAATTATACCGCCGGTTCGATAAATTCTTAGATTGGACTTTCTAACATGATATTGAAACTAAATATTGTCTCATTTATTTCGCATGTGTAGCTCTCTTGCTCGCTAAATTTTAGATGGATTGTCCCTAATTCAATTTGCATGCAAGAAGGAGGTATTAAAGTATCTCATTTTGAACATTAATGAGATTATATAACCTACGTGTAGACTCCCTTGGTTAAATAAACTTAAGCTTTAAAATTTGAATTTTCAATATGCTAGATGATCTTTTTTTTTCTTACCATCGATCGCTAATTCGATGCTTCTTGCCTTGTCTATGGATGCGGAAACCTACGTCCAAGGCAAAGCATATCACAAGACAAGAACAAAAGAAGAAGAAGAAGCACCAACGTACAAACTGGGTTGTGCTAATAATCAATTTTCAACTTTTAACCTTTTTTTTTTTTTCACAAAGAAAGCTGAAACCGTCTCTCAACATGCCCTCCTTTGGACTCATCATCAAAATGGGTCTTCTTGAAACGATATAAGTAATGGAAATTGTCCAAAATGTCCTATCTTTATTATACTTTTGTCAATTCAGTCTTAAACTTTTTTACTTTTTGTCAATTGAGTTTATCTGACCAATTTTTGATAAAAGACTTTTTGTACGATTTGCTCGATACAAAAGGTTCATGGAGAATTAGTTTTTTACTTCTTTCAAAGGGTCGTTTTCTTATTCGGCATCCTAGCAAAAATGACTTGACAAGCTATGATGTTCGACGTATCGACAACCCTAAAATTCGCCCATTTTGCTGACGTGGTCCTCGAGCTATGTTAGCTTTAGCTAAGGCCTCGATTTCCCGTCCTAGATTTTTAGCCATTTGATGAGCATGCATTACTCATTTCTTTGCGATTCGGACAAAGGCGTGAGAAAAGGGTAAATCGCATGTCGCCTTTTCTGTCTTTTGACCGAATCATGTGGACGAGACATCGTTGCTTCGATGGAAGGGAATTCGAATGCGGTTCAGCTGACCCTAAAGACGTGCTCCTCCTCAATCAAAGGATAGATAGGAAATAATCGGATTCCGGCGAAGTTTGTGTATCGAGACGGGGTCGGCACGATCTAGCGGTCTCTTTCCCCTCGCGGCACTCGAGCATCTACCGTTAATTTAACATCTCTTGCGCGTGATCGGTGATCTCATGGAACTGACCCGGTTCACAATCTTTATTTGGTCCGCTAAGGCTGCTTAGACCCTGAGAAGTTCAAGGAATTCGGACTCGTCAAGAGTCAAATTCGTTCTCCCCACGCCAACTTCGGTCTTGGGACTTCATGTGGTTCAACGAATAATTCACAAGTCTGTCAAAAGTAAAATAATCAAGTCAATTATGTATTTTTGGGAATAATAATATTATCTACATGTATAATATCATAAATCTGTCAAAAGAAAAATAATTATGTCAATTATATATATTTTGGGGTGCAATACCCAATTTACTGATGTGTGTCTAAGCAGAGGAAATGATAGATATGATGAAGAGGTTATCAGGCCTATACACTCCCATCACTTAGAATTGGTCGTGAGGGCATGTATCTTCATTAAAATAAATCATTAATTAAACCATGTTTTTTTTTTGGTCTGCACATTAATTAAACCATGTTAATCTACTATTATTGCAAAGATTTATGATTTGACCAAGTTATAATAATGGGTTGATCTGGCGAATGCTCTAGAGAGAGATGCAGAGGCTCTGGCATTACCCTAGTGTTTTAGACAATGCTCCAATATTCTGATCAACTCCGGCACGAAATATTTTTATTTATCTTCCTTTTCTATTTCATTTACCTTTTATATTTTGACACAACTTACTCGAACGTTACTGGAAAACCCAAAAGACAAAATGAAAGCGCACCTTATTTACGTCAATATTACAGTCGATGACATAATCGAGCATGTAATATATATGGCCTTGTTATAGAGTCCTGAGACAGGAACCACCATGAGCTATGCACTAAACATAAACATGCATTTATTCTAAAGCTAAGCGCAATCTCCTAGTCTGAACACTAATAATACATAACAAACTAAATAACGATATTTTCAATCAACTATTGTTTCTAAAGTGCAATTGGTACTTAAAGAAATATACCTTTTTTTTTTTTCGTTTATCATTTTTTTCATTTTTTTAAGAAAATGCAACAGGATTGATTAAGCAATGACTAGGCAGCATAATTAAAGAACCTAACTTTTTAAAAATATTCTATATATTTTTATATTTTTTAATTTTCTTTTTAAAATTAAGCGATGACTTTTTATATATGGCAAATGATGAATGAGTTGAAACCCTTAACATGGCTTGGCTATGCAATGACGTCTTCGTATTAATAAAATTGCATTCACTCGTCTTTTGATATCGTTTTTAATTGGAGGGTCAGAGGTTATAAGTAGACTCAGGATCCATTCTTTCCGACTTTAGTTTGCTACTTATTAATTACGTCATCCTCGTGCGTCTGCGCTTACTTAAAATAATGGTTTCTAGAAAGTAGGCCATTTTTAACCAATTTCATTCTTTCAAAGACTAACCAAGATTAGTTAACTACGTGACCACAGAATTGTTAATGTAAACCCTCTCCACGTCTGATCTTATTCTTGGGCCAAAATATAGTTCTTCTAGATTGTGATTAAAGGTGGCAAATGGGCCTTAAACCCATTTGTTAACTCAAAATAAATTTAATAAAAAAGTTTAAATGGGTTCTAAAGTAAAAGGCTAAAATAAATGGGTTGGAAATGGATCTCTGACTACCCTTTGTCTCTCCCTCTTCATTCTCCTCTCTTCAATTACCTCCTCTCTTCCTCTAACCATGCGGCCGGTAATCGTCACCATGGGAAGATTGTCGTCTCTGGGTAGTCGAAGCTTCTGCCTTCTCTGAAAGGATATAGCTAGAGCTGCAAAAGGAGGATTTTAACGGGGAGTTGGATGGTTTTATGGTGGAAATCAATGATCATGATGAGAGGGTTGATCTTGACTGCCGCATGTAATTTCTTCTTCCTCCGTAAGATGTGAATTTGAGAAAAAGCACAATGATCAGAAAGATAGCTAGAAGAACCAAAGTCTCTATTGCAAAACGAAATAATTTTAGAGTGGTATTATTGTCAATTATATTTCTCCAAGTGGGGGAGTGAAATTTCGAGAAGGCAAAAATAATTGTCAAGTTTCACGATTAATCCACTGTCGAATCACGAATTAATAGAGGTGTTTGCATGTATCTATGTATGCCCTTCCAAATTTCGAGGGCAGGAGAAGAAAAGAACGATGGCAAAGGTCGGAAAATAGACAAATTAGGGCTCAAGAGAGGATGCAGAAACTGAGAAATGGACACGACTTATCGTTGAAAAATGGACACCAGAGCTCAAGCTTTCTTGTGAACCTTGTCTTTCATTGACTACTTCTACGTGCATGCTCTTTTTCTCACCATTCATGAATACATAAATTATTTTTACAATCACAGCGGTAATAAAAATCCTATAAAATTTAATTTAATCTTTCTTAAATAGTGATGTGAATAATGTTACCTTTAGATCTTGACATGAAAAATATCTAGTGTTAAAGGATGCTAAGTTGTTGCTAATTAGTGATTCTCACCTCTTTGTTTGGGAAAGGTTCTCAATGATCGATACAACGTTACTAAATTTAAAGGATGTCATGAGAATACGGTGTGAAAATATTCCTCCACCAGCGGAAAGATTGCTCGATTATCTGATGAGGAATAACAGCAATTTAATCAGCACAATTTCAAAGGTGATTGAACTTAATTCATCAAGACAGATGAATCAGCTCATGTGACACGACAAGAGCGTTCAAAGATTTGTTGCCCTAATCCCTACAATTTTTCATAAAGTTAGCCACGGTGAAAAGCCTCAATTGCATCCACACAATCTAACAAAGTTTGGCTCGCTCTTAGCTGTCCATGCACAAAATAAAAACACATTTTAAAAAAAATTATATATATAATTTTTTCAAAAAAGAATGGACTCAAGAAGACACAGAAAGCATCCTACTTTTCCAATTGTCCTAAGTTGCCTCGAAGCCATATGATTGGTCAAGTGTTTCTTTAATTTCCAGCCACGTTATTGTCCGAAGTGCTCGTTTCTTTATCAAGACTTTATGAATTTATGAATACTAACATAGCATAATCTATCCTCGTAAACTTTTGCCATCGATCCCTTCCTTTGATGCCTTTTGCCGTCGATTGATGCCGAAACCCACGTCCAAAGCAAAGCAATATCGAAGGCCATAATCACAAGAAAAGAACAAAAAACAAACACAAACGTTTATAAATGTGGTTGTGTTGATCAATATTCATTTCAACCTACCTCTTTTTGGCAATAATAAAGCCGAAAACTATCTCTCAACATGGCCTCCTTTCGATTCACCAACATGGGTATTCTCCATTTCATACAAGAGCACCCAAATCCAATTGGTGTTGCATTGGCTCTGGGCGCCATTTTCATTTCTGGGCTCTACATTTTCAGGAGAAGAAGATCGAGAGGTACGTGCAAAAATTATAAATTTTGGTGGGTCGTTTCTTAGTAACATCCTAGAAAAGTCGGGAAAATTTTCCAAATATTTTTAACCTATTGTACAACGGTCAATTTAGTTCTAAACTATTTAATGATTTGCTAATGTATTCGTTTTAGTTAAAATTGGTTGAACATTGTTCACATGGACGTCGGCCATCCTATGCAGCACGGCCGGTGCTCCGTGAGTTACTTTTGTAATTTTTTTCCTTTTCTTTTATTATTTTCTATTTCTCTCTAACAGTCCAAGGCCGTGGCAATGGCCAGCAGAGGTTGCAGGCCGCAAGCAAGGGCCTGCGAGGGTGTCTTGGTCGTCGTAGCAGCCTTAGGCTAGCACAAGGAAATAGGAAATTAAGAAAAAGAGAAACATTTTTTTAAAAAAATTGCCAAAAATCCATGCAAGACAATTGACATCCATTTTAGTGATTTTCCGTCAAAATTGGTTGAAATAATTACATTGGTAAATTGGAAAAAATTTTAGGACTAAATTAATCAAATTGAAAAATTTAGGATTGTATTAGTTGCCGTAGAATATGTTTAGGTCTTTTTAGACAATTATCCCCAAAAAAATCTATTGATGAGCTATGATGTTTGACGTATTAACAAATGCCAATTGTCCATTTGGCCATGAGATCATCGAGCTAGCTTAGCTATTGTCTCAATTTCTCGTGTAAGGTTTTAGCCATTCGATTAATTTATATTTGTTACTATAGAATTCAGATAAAGGCGTAAAAATGGTAAGAGTTAATCGACCTCACTGCATCTTTTACCAAATTTGGTAGGCAAAAGATCGTTTCACGGATGAAAGTGAATTAAAAGTAGTTCAGCTGACCAAACAGACCTGTTCTTCTATTATGTTGATCAGAACACGCAACCAGCAGTCCATTAACTAAAAAGAGAGGAGAAAAAATAAAGATTTTACAAAGGGGAAATTGCTGGTTTTTCAAAGAAATAGGACATATTTTACGATGAAACTCTACATTGTGAATTAATTCTTGCGGAACTTGATATTTTGAGACGGATCAATGTGATTTGATAGTCTTTTTTCCTCCCTGACACCTTGAATATATCCCATTAATTGAACGAGAGAAAGGAAAAAAATGATTCATTAATGCTATTAATATCTCTCACATCATCGTTTACTTGACCATCTTCTTTTGCGTTGATTTTGTTTTAGCCTGAAATTAGTCAGTAACTCCGGATAATCACACATTTTTCTGGATTTTTGCATGGTTCACTAAGGCTGCTTAGACCCCACGAAGTTCAAGGAATTCGTACTCATCAGGAAGACCCCGATTAGCCATAACACCGCAAGATTCAGATTTGCTCTTCCTACGCCCACTTCGGTCCTGGGACTTCCTGTGGGACAACACCTGCTCTGCAAGTATAATTTCGTTCAAATTTGTCAAAAAATAATAATTGTGTTTACACAATCATACATATATATATATATATATATATATATATATATATATATATGGAGTGGATTAACTTTTTCAATAATTTGTATCGAGTAGAGGAAAAGATAAAGATGGCCATGATGTTACCGGGCCATATGCTCCTATTACTTTGGACTCTGATGTTGGTTATTTTGAATTGATCGTGAAGGTACGCATGCTTTCATAAAAAAATCATTAATTATAACGAAAACAGTGATTTGACCAACTTATGATGTGTTGATTTGGTGAATGCTTTAGATGTACCCACAAGGACAATTGTCTCACCATTTCAGAGAAATGAAGGAAGGCGATCGGCTCCTTGTCAAAGGACCCGTGGTAAGAATCAGTTCCATAAATTCCTTAATTTTGAAATTATAGACGATTTGTAATTTGCTACTAGCTACCTACTTTAAGTGTGATCTGAATCTGAATGATTGATGATGGATTTCACAAAATCACTCAACGACGTCACTCTCATCCGACATAGTTCTTGGAACATTATAACATTTTGATGGGAAAAAGTATAGGCTAGACTAATTGGATATATCTTCTTCAGATCTAAAATGATCTTTTTTATGATGACGATGTTTTGCTCATCTCTTCTCCAGGGACGATTCAAGTACAAGCCCAATCAAGCTCGTGCATTCGGGTTGATTGCTGCAGGCGCTGACATTTCCACCATGTTTCAGGCAATGCTTCATTATTCTCATCGACTTCCAAACAACATATTTTTATTATCGAGTCAAAATGTTCTTTTATCGGCATTTAAATCAAGTCCCCCCCCACTATTTTTTTCTTTTAATATTTTGATGCAGCTTACTCGTGCCATATTGGAAAATCCAAAAGACAAAACAGACGTGCACCTGATTTATGCCAATGATACCGTCGACGACATACTTTTAAAGGTACACCTACATCATCTTCTTGATTTTCTCTTCTTCTTTTTTAAAAAAAAATTGATATAAATTTGTCATGCCACTCTTCTGTAATTTCGTGCCCTGCCCAAAAGCATCTTAGACAATTGCTACAACCCGTTTGTATAATCGTCCCTACAAATTGCTAAATTGGCGAAGGCTTTAAAAGAACATTAATTTAACCGAACCTCCCGATCGGAAAAGAAAAAAAATGAGATTCTAAGGCAATAAAAAATAGTATTTTGTTTAAAAATTTTATTTTACATTTCAAATTTATCCAACATAAAATAGTAATTCGTGATTTCCCATGAAGTTAATATTTTGCATTGAGGTGACCTTATTTGCTTGCCCTTTTGCTTTGCATTAACAAAGTAATTTACATCCTAATGACTTCCTAAATTATTTGCAGGAAGAATTCGATAGATTTGCCGGGATTTTTCGTTATTGTTTCACGGTATATTATGTTGTTAAGCAGGTCCGTGATAAAAATTCGTATTGCTTCTAAATCTTCGCTCCTTTCCTTTTTATTTATTAAATTGCGAAAACAATTTATCAAGCATTTTTTATGCCCACTTGTTGCCACGGAAATTGATTTGGCCATTAATTAACCTTTCCCTTTTTCAATTAACAAAAATATTTCCTGCACAATTTTCAGGCTCCCGAAAATTGGAATGGTGGAGTCGGGTATATAACGAAGGAGATGATCCGAACCCACTGTCCACCACCTGCCTCTGATGTGAAGGTTAATCTCTTAACTTTTCATATTTATGCAAATTCATTTTTTGTCGAAAGCTTTTTTTTTCTCTACTGAAGAAATTTTGTGAAATATGACTTGGTCAATTTAATTTTTTTTGAATGGTTATTTATAATTTTTGCAGATAGTGACACGTGGTCCTCTACCCATGATGAAGGCAGTGGCTGCTCATCTTAAAAGCTTGGTTACACACGAGATATGCAGATTGATCTCTGATTGGCAAGATTTGGGACGTCATCAACCATAATTAACAAGGAATTCTTTTTTTCATTTTCAATCACGTAATCAAATATATGTTGTGCCATAGAATGACAATATTTTTTTAAAGCGTCTAATAAATGTCCCGTGAACACTGCCAATAAAATTCTTATCATTTACTCGTGTGTAAATTGTTAGCTGGGTTCACTCTTATGTGGAGGAAATCCAATGAGTTGCAAGCCTAAAAGGGCTTGAGCCCATATAATAAGTTATATGGCGAAATATGGTTTCTCATTATCGTAGAAGTGGTAGCCGCAAAAGACGTAGTAACAAGAAAAAAAAAAGAGAAAATGGGGGTTTGGGGCGAAAGTCGATTTACATCAAGCTTGCATCGGAGATCGATTCGAGATCCGATTGAGCTGAAATTTTGTCAGTGTGTTCGTGGCGTAATCTCCTCGAATCTGAACGATTTGATTTTCGTTTGAAGCTCCCTACATCAGGTTTTTTGTGGATTGATCAAAACCTGTGTTTTTTGTCAAATTTATCATTGATCTCTTGTGAAGTTTATGTGTATTGTCAAGAATTATGTTCTTGAGATCTTTGCTGTTATGTACCTCCAGTATTTGCTAGAAAAGAACATTGTTCACCCAATTTTGTTGATAGTGAAGTTTTTCGGGTGAACTCCGATCCCGTGGTTTTTGATCTCCTCACGTCGATGGGGTTTTCCACATAAAAATCGTCTTGTGTTTGCGTGCTTAGTATTTATTTTGCTCTACTATATCGGTTCCTATTAGGTTTACACAAGAGGGGAGATTATTTTATTCCGCTGCGTTAATTCGATATTGTTCGAATTGTTATCGTTCTCCCATCATAAATTTCAATCAAATATATGTTGTGCCTAAAAATGACAATTTTTTCTTTTTGTTGAAGCGCCTAACAAGTGCCCTACAAACACTTATCAATAAAATTTTTATTATTTACTCGTGTGTATATCTCAATCAAACTAAAAATGACAAAATTTTCTTTTGTTGAAGCACCTGACATGTGCCCTATGAACACTTGTCAAAAAAAAATTTATTATTTACTCGAGTTTGTAAATTTCAATCAAAGATTCATAATTTAACATGTAATTCCATCGTGAGTGATTAGTATAAATTTAACCTATTCGCAATTTCAAAACTAGACTTTCTTTTGTAATGATAATTTTAGTCTTGAAACACATGGTAAGTGAAAATTAATGGGCCATGTCTAGTGAGGTTAATTCATATTATTTCAAAGTATATATCAAAAGTTCTAAAAAAAAAATTTGAATAAAATAAAAGCAAGGTTCCACATTTGGTGGGAGCATTTGTCCACACTGTGCAAAGCCGTAGTCTCACCCTTACTTAATGAGTATCTCGAAATATTCATTAAACACGTCGAATAAGAAAGATTTTGGTTTTTAAAATATAGATGCATATGTTACGAGCGAGTGAAGCACAATATCAAATACAATATTCGATAATTGGCAGAGAAATATGGCAAAAATGAAATTAATGACTGCCCTAATTATTTATTTATTGCTGAGCGAATATGGCCTACTATCAATATCATGATTATCCGAACAAAAGGGGAAAAAAACACAAAATAAAATATAGCGAATGACATAGCCAAAATTACATATTTTTTTTTTTATCTTCTTTTTACAATTAAACAATGAATATTTATATATATATAAGAAATGATGAATGAGTTCAAACCCTTAACGTAGGTTGGCTATGCAATGACCTTTTCATGTTAACAAAATTGAATTCTCACGTCTTTTGATTTTCTTTCTAATTGGAGGGTTATTATCCTTTGTCACTGAGGTAATAAGGTGACTTAGGATCCATTCTTTTCGATTTTAGTTGGTACTTATTAATTACATCATCTTCGTTTATCCGCGCTTACTTAAAATAATGGTTTTCTAAGAAGTACGCCATTTTTTACCAATTTTTCATTCTTTCAAAGACTGGCCAAGATTAGTTGACTAAGTGACAAAGAATCGTTAATATAAACCCTCTCTCCACATCTGTACTTATTCTCATTCTGAGCCAAAATATAGTTCTTCCATAGGGTGGTTGACCTTGAATCCCGCATGGAATTTCTTCTTCTCCCGTGAGATGTGAATTTGACATTAAAAAAAAAAAAAAGGAGCACATTGATCAGAAAGACATCTACTCAAAAGGAAGAAGCGAAGTCTCCATTGCAAAACATAATTATTTTAGAGGGGCATTATTGTCGATTATATCTCTCTAATGGGGAGTAAAATATTGAGAAGGCAAAAATAATTGTCAAGTTTCGTGATTAATCCATCATCGTTTCACAGATTAATAGGTGTTTGTATGCAGCCATGTATGCCCTTCTAAATTCCGAGGATCGGATAAGAAAAGAGCGATGACAAAGGTCGGAGGGGAGGATGCAAAAACTTAGAAATGGGCACGACTTATCGTTGAGAAAATGGACACTAGAGCTCAAGCTTTCTTAAGAACTTTGTCTTTATTGACCACTCCTATGTACACGCTCTTCTTATAACCATTGATGAATATATAAGTTATTTTTACACTCACGGTGGACTTCATAAAAATCCTAGAAAAATTGATTTTATCTTTCGTATACGGTGATGTGAATAATGTCACCTTTAGATCTCGGCATGAATAATATCTATTGTTAAAGGATGCTAAGTTATTTCTAATTAGTGCTTCTTGCTTCTTGGTTTGGAAAAATTCTTAACGAAAGATGTGACATTACTAAACTTAACGGATGTCATGAAATTACCTCATGAATATACTCTTCTACCGGCAGAAAGGTTGCTCAATTAGCTTATGAGAAATTGCAGCAGCTTAATACACAGTTTCAAAATTGACTAATTTTTATTAATCAAGACACATAAATGTGATCAAATGACGCAACAAGACCATTCAAAAATTTTCGCCCAAATCTCTATAATTTTTCATAAAGTAAGCCCTAGGTGAAAAACCCTAATAACAACCACACTGTCTAACAAAGTTTGGTTCACTGTACACACACAAAATAAGAACACATTATTTCTTTAGATAACGTCAGTCTCACATATAAACATATTATGTTCTCTCCCATATATAATTTTTTTTTAAAAAGAATGGACCCAAGAAGACGTAGTGCGCATCTCTACCAACTGTGAATGCAAATTTTCTAGTTGTCTTCTAACGTTGCCTCGAATCCGTATGATGTGGTCGAGGGTTTCTTTGATTTACTGCCACGTTTTTGTCCGAAGTGCTCGTTTCTTTACTAAGACATTATGAATCTATGAATACTATATTTTCCATAGCATAATCTCTCCCCGTAGACTTTGCCATTGATCCCTCCCTTCGATGCCTTTTGCCGTCGATTAATGCCGAAAGCCACGTCCAAAGCAAAGCACTATGGAAGGCCATGAGCACAAGAAAAGAACAAAAGACAAGCACCAACGTTTGTAAAATGTGGTTCTATTTATCATTATTCATTTTGACCTTCGCAGAAATAAAGCTGAAAACTATCTCTCGACATGCCCTCCTTCGGATTCACCAAGATGGAAATTCTCCAATTCATACAAGAGCACCCAAATCCAATTGGTGTTGCATTAACTCTGGGCGCAATTTTCATCTCTGGGGTCTACATTTTCAAGAGAAGAAGATCTAGAGGTTCATGCCGAAATTCTAAATTTTAGAGGGTCATTTTCTTATTAACATGCTATAAAAGTCAAGAAAATATCCAAAATGTCACAAACTTATTGTACATCGGTTAGTTCAGTTATGAATTTTTTAATTTGACTAATTTAGTCATAAATATTTTGATGATTTGTTAATGTAATCATTTGGGTCAAAATTAACTAAAAATCTCTTATGTGGATATTGGCTGTCCTATGTAATACGGTTGATACTGATGTTAGCCAGTGACTTGTCAGCCATTGTGGCGGCCTTGGACAGGTGTAGGGAAATAGGAAAAAAAAAGAAAATATTTAATTTTAAAAAAAATTGCCAAAAATATCCAACGACTATGCCTCATAAAATTATTAACGTCCACTTTAGGCCTTTTTAGACAATTATCGCTAGAAAAATATCCGTATTAACAAACGCAAATTGTCCATCTGGCCATGTGATCACTGAACTAGCTTAGCTATTCTCTCGATTTCTTGTGTAAAGTTTTGACCATATGATTAGTATATATTCATTTCATGAGAATTCAAACAAAGGCGTGAAAATGGGAAGAGTTAATTGCACCTTACTGTATATTTTACCAAATTTCGTAGACAAGACCGCATGGATGAAAGCGAATTAAACGTAGTTCAGCCGACCATAAAAACCTGTTCTTCTATTATGTTGATCAGAACATGCGACAAGCACTCCAGTAACAAAAGAGAGAAGGAAAAATCAAAATTTTACAAAGGGGAAAATGCTAATTTTTCAGAGAAACAGGACATATTTTACGACCAAACTCTACGTTGTTAATTAATTCTTGGGGAACTAGATAATTTGAGATAGACCAATGTGATTTGATGGTCTTTTTTCCCTCCCTGGCACCCTGAATATATCCCAATAATTGAACGAGAAAAAAAGTTAAAAAATGATTGATTAGTAAGACAGAAAGAATCTCTCACACGTCATCGTTGATCTCATCAAATTAACCTACTTGATCAATCTTCTTATTTCGATTTTATTTTAGCCTGAAATTAATTAGTGACTTGGAATAATAACACATCTTTCTGGATTTTTGTATGGTTCACTAAGGCTGCTTAGACCCCACAAAGTTCAAGGAATTCAGACTCATCAAGAAGACCCAGATTAGCCCTAACACTGCAAGATTCAAATTTGCTCTCCCTACGCCCACTTCGGTCTTGGGACTTCCCGTGGGACAACACGTAATCTGCAGGTATAATCTCAAATAATTTGTCAGAAAGAAATAACTATAAGCATACATAGCAAATATAAGGTAATAACGTCATGAAAGTCATAACTTCACACAGCGCTTACTCGAGTGCCTTAATTTTTTTTTTCGATTACTTAAGCACCATAATTTATGTACAAAGTTTACTTGAGTGTCATAATAATTTTTTCCGATCTCTTGAGTACTATATAAATTTTCTATCGATTGCTAAAGTGTCATAACTCTTTAAAACTATATACCACAAGTGCTATGTCATGTCGGAATTGCGACACTAACACTATTAATTAAAAAGTTATGGCATTCAAGTAATTGATTAAAAGTTATGACACTTATGTAGATGCTATTTTAGAAGTTGTAGCACTTAAATGTTTGAAAAAAATATATGATAATCAAGTGATCGATATACGCAAGTTATGGAACTCACAGTATTTTTATTCCTAGCAAACAATTATAAACCATGACGTTAATCTTATATCGAGCAGAGGAAAGGATAAAGACGGTAAAGAGGTTATCAGGCCATACACTCCCATCACTTTGGACTCTGATCATGGTTACTTTGAGTTGGCTGTGAAGGTATATATCTTCATTAAAAGAAATCATTAATTAAACCATGTTAATCTACTACTATTGCAAAAATTTGTGATTTGACCAAGTTATAATGTGTTGATTTGGTGAACGCTTTAGATGTACCTACAAGGAAGGATGTCTCACCATTTCAGAGAAATGCGTGAAGGTGATTACCTCTCTGTTAAAGGGCCCAAGGTACCAATCAATTTTATAATTCCTTAATTTTAGTGTACAGATGATATGTATTTGCTACCTACTTTCACTTTGATCTGAATATGAGCCTAGAGAGTAATTTTTTGCATGCTTAGGAAATGCTATTTAGCTATGAAACCCAGCTTGCTTGTCACGGTGGGCAAGCCCTGACAATAATTTAGGCCTAACTTAAAAGGTCACCCCGGTCTAAGACAGGCCCAATGATTACCTCCGCTACTCATGGAACCTAAATGGGAAATCTTGAGTGAATATTTCTTTCATATCAAATGGGGTATCCGAGACTGTTTAAGCACTTGTCTAATTCCCATATTTTAGTCTCTAAACCAAAATTTTTACAAAGATTGTGTCTCTTAGCATACAGTATATACAAACTGCTATTTTCATGTGAGTCAGACTTTCAAAATAAATATTCACACATTATCATTCGAAATTGTCACTGTTAAAAATGGGTCTGACAAAATCACTCAACGTCGATCTCATCCAATGTTGATCTTGGAACATCACAACATTTTCTTGGGAAAAAATATAGGCAGGACTAGTGGGATATATTTTCTTCAGATCTAAAATGATCTTTTTTATAATGACGGTGTTTTGATCATTTCTTCTCAAGGGACGATTGAAGTATAAGCCCAATCAAGCTCGTGCATTCGGGATGATTGCTGGAGGCTCCGGCATTACCCCCATGTTTCAGGCAATGCTTCATTATTCTCATCAACTCTTGAATAAAATAGTTTTATTATCAAGTTGAAATGTTTTGTTTTGGGTGTTTACATTGAGGCTTTTTCCTTTTTTTTTTTTCTTATTTTTTCTGTTTTTATATTTTGATGCAGCTTATTCATGCCATACTGAAAAATCCAAAAGACAACACAAACGTGCACCTAATTTATGCCAATACTACTATCGATGACATACTTTTAAAGGTACACATATTTTTTTCTCAATTTTCTCTTTTTAAAATCGATATTAAATTTGTCATTTATTCATATCACTCTTCTGTAATTTGGTGCGCCGTGTTAAAGCCTCTCCGGTCAAAACCATCCTTAAAAGAGATTTGAAGGGAACTAGAAATAATATCGTGTTTAAAAGGTTTATTTTACACTTCGAATTTATTCCAGCATGAAATAGCAATTCATGTTTTCCCACGAAGTTGACATTTCAGCATTAAGTTCACCTTATTTTCTTCCTGTTTACTTCGCATTAACAAAGTAATTTGCATCCTAATGACTTCCTAAATTATTTGCAGGAAGAATTAGATAGCTTTGCCGAGAAATTTCCCGACCGTTTCAAAGTGTATTATGTTCTTAGTAAGGTGAGAGTAAGGGAAATTCAGGTGGCTTCTAAATCTTAGCTCCTTTCCTTTTTTATTTTATTAAATTGTGAAAACAAAATGCTTTTCTCGGATTGTATAAATACATCGTATTGCTCCATCTTTTGGTCAAATTAGCGCCTAATTTCATTAATTATTAAGCATTGTCTCATGCCCACAAATTGATTTGGCCATTAATTAATCTTTGCTATTTTCAATTATCTAAAGTATTTCTTGCACAAAATTTTCAGCCTCCTGAAAAATGGAAAGGTGGAGCGGGTCGGGTGACGAAGGAGATGATCCGAGCCCACTGCCCACCTCCAGCTTCCGATATACAGGTTAATCTCTCAATTTACTCATACTTATGCATTTCATTTTGTTGAAGGCCCCTTTTTTTTCCCTAATGACGCTATAAAAATGGCAATTTATTATTTTTGGTGTGTAATAGGAGTGAAAATTTATTAAGATTTCTTTCTGCATTTAATTGAGAAATCCTTAGTTTTTCAAACTAAAGTATGATTTGGTCCAATTAAATTTTTTTTGTGGTTGTTTATAATTTTGTAGATACTGACGTGCGGTCCTCCATCCATGAACAAGGCAATGGCGGATTATCTTAAGGAGCTTGGTTACACACAAGATATGCTGTTTGAATTCTGATTGGCAAGATTTGGACTTGATTAGCCATCGTTAATATGGAATATTCTCATTTTCAATCGCATAACCATATAAATGTAGTGCCTAAAAATGACAATGTCTTTTATTGAAGTGTTTGACAAGCGCCTTGTAAACACTTGTCAATAAAATTCTTATTATTTACTAATGTGTAAATTTCAATCGAATATTCATAATTTAATATGTAATTCCATCATAAATGATTACGTAAATTTAATATATTCGTAAGTTCAGAACTGGACTTTCTATTGTAATACTCAGTCTTAAAATACATGATAAATGAAGGTTGATGGGTCATAATCGAATGAGGTCGATACCAATTTTTCCGAAGTATATATGAAAAGTTCAAAAAGAGTCCACAATGCATAGGCCATAGCCTCGTCCTTAATTAACAAGTGTCTTGAAACATTCGTTAAACACATTGAATAAGAAAGGTTGAGATTTTTAATATGTAAATTGCATATATTACGAGTGACTGAAGCACTGTATTGGAAAATTAAACTTTTCTATTGATTAGTTAGTCTGTTATTAACCACAAGGCACTAGTGAATAATTCCCTTAAAAATTTTTTTTGGAAAGGCGGGCCTAATCCGGGTCGACTAGCTGCGATTTGTTCTAATTCCTCCCACGCATTTTCGAGGAAGGCTGAGAGCTAATCACGTTCGAACGTCAAGTCCAGGCTGATCGGTTGCTCCCCATCGTCGTCGTTTTCGTCCGGCGCCGGATCGAGGATTCATTCGAACTAGAATAGGCGAAGCAACGTATACGGATCGGAGATGGTTCGAACACGGTTTTGGATCTATGATGAGAGGAATGGTTTCTCTTACTCTTGTGCCGATTTTGACAAGGTCCGAGGAATCCTTCCTATTCATACAAGGATTGCGCCTAATCTAATACAAAACAAGATAATTGGGAGGTTTACTGATTTCCTCGTATAATTTTGCCTTTTGGGAACACAGTTTTGGACCTTAATTTTCCATAATTAAATAAAGAGAATATTGATTATGGGGGCAAGTAACAAGTCCTAATAATACCTAACATTTTTTCGATAAATGGTAAAAATGAAATTGATGACTGCCCTAAATGGGGCCGACCCATTTTATTTATTTATTTATTGATGAGCGAAGAGGGCCTACTATCATAATTATCCAAACAAAAGGTGAAAAAAAACACAAAATAAAATATAGTGAATGACATAGCCAAAAATATTAGTATATGTGTGCATATAAATGGGGTAAATGATGAATGAGTTGAAACCTTAACGTGGGTTGGCTGTGCAAGGACCTATTCATGTTAATAAAATTAAATCACACACCTTTTATTTTATTTTATGCTTTAATTGGCGGGTAATTATCCTTTGTCATTGAGGTAATAAGGTGACTTAGGACCCATTCTTTTCTATTTTAGTGGGTTACTCATCAATTACGTCATTCTCGTTCGTCCACACTTATTTAAAATAATGATTTCTAGAAAGTAATTATTTTTCATCGATTCCATTCTTTTAAAGGCTGTCCAAGATTAATTGATTGTGTGATCAAAGAATGATCTAAAGAAATCCTTTCCCTACGCCTGAACTTATTCTCAGCCAAAATGTTATTCTTCTAGATGGTGGTGGACCTTAATTCCTGTGAGATGTGAATTTGACACCAAAAAAAAAAGCACATTGATTAGAAAGATATGGACTCAAAAGGAAGAACAAATTACTTCATTGCGAGAAATAATAATTTTGGCGGGTTATTATTGTTGATTATATCTCTCCAAGTGGGGAGTGAAACATCAGGCATAGCTTGCAACTCTGAGGGATAGAGAAAATTAAGGAAGCATACTGATCCTAGTTCAGCTCCTTGACTTGAGCTACGTCTCACTGATTTTTCTGGACTTGGTTAACCATCATATGGCCTCAATTACAATTGGCTATTTCCTGGAGTAGGTGCCCATAGGATTTACTAGTTAAATGATTTCTTTAGCTAGCTCGAAGACCATCGCGATCTCCTCCATGTGTCACCACTAAAATCACGTCAATACAAGAAACCCCAATGGCAGAAATTGAGTTCGCTCTTTTCCAAGTTTTCCTAAAGACTCATCCATTTGTCTCTAGGAAAGGGACATGTGGATATGAATAGACAAATTAGGGCTAAGGGGAGAATGCAAAAACTTAGAAATGGACACGAATTATCATTGAGAAAATGTAGACTCCAGCTCAAGCTTTCTTATGAACCTTTGTCTTTAATTGACTACTCTAATGTATAGGCTCCTTTCTTACCATTGATGAATGTATAATTTATTTTTACACTCGTGGTAGACTTAATAAAAATTCTAAAAAAGACTGATTGAACCTTTCATAGATAGTGATTTGAATAATGTCACTAATGGACCTTGACATGAAAAATAGCTATTGTTAAAGGATGCTAAGTTGTTGCTAATTAGTGTTTCTCACCTCTTTGTTTGGGAAAGGTTCTCAACGGCATTGCTAAAATGGATCCAAGATTTACTCGGTTAGCTAATGAGAAATAACAGCAATTTAGTCCACACAGTTTCAAAGTTGATTGAACATAATTCATAAACAAATGAACGTGATAATGTGATGTAACACAAGCATTGTAAGGTTTTTTGTCCTAATCTCTATAATTTCTCATAAAGTAAGCCCCAAGTAAAAAATCCCAATTGCGACCATACAATGTAACAAAGTTTGGTTCACTCGTAGCCATCCATAGCCATCCATACACAAAATTAGAAGACATCATTTCCTTACATCGTGTCAATCTAACAGATGAACTTGGTATGTTCTCTCCCATATATAATTTTAAAAAAAAAAAAAAAGAATAGACCCAAGAAGGGATAGTGGCGCGTCTCCACCCATTATGCTTGCAACTATTCTAATTGTCCTCTAAAGTTGCCTCGAATCCATATGATTGGCCGAGTGTTTCTTTAATTTCCAGCCACTTTATTGTCCGAAGTGCTCGTTTCTTTACTAAGACACTAGGAATTTATGAATAGTATATCATACCTAGCATAATCTCTCCTTGTGAATGTTGCAATTGATCCCTCCCTTTGATGCCTTTCGCCATCTATTGATGCCGAAACTCAGCGTCGAAAGCAAAGTAATGAGGCCATATTCACAAGAAAAGAACGAGAAACAGGCGCCAACGTTTATAAATATGGCTGTGGTAACCAATATTGATTTTAACCCATCTTTATTTGGCAGAAATGGAGCCGAAAACAATCTCTCTCGACATGTCCTCCTTTAGATTCACAAAAAAGGGTATTCTCCAATTCATACAAGATCACCCATATCCAATCGGTGTTGCAGCTCTGGGCACATTCATTCTTTCTTGGGTCTACATTTACAAGAGAAGCGGATCGAAAGGTTTGTGCAAAATTCTAAATTTTGAAGGGTCATTTTCTCGTTATAACACATTAAGAAAGTTAGAAAACTTATTCAAAAAACCCTAAATTTATTACATGATTACCACTTTTATCTTAAACTTTTCAATTTGACTATTGTAATCCTAACATTTTTGAAAATTTGCCAATATAATCATTCTAGCCAAAATTAACCCGAAATTGTTAACATAGACGCCGGCTTTCATATATGGGAAGGTCTGCAATATTGTCCTATGTGGCAAGGTTGATGATACTATAGACAATTTTGGCATTTCTTTAAAAATATTCTTAATTTCTTTTCTTTTCTTTTTTCCTATTTCTCCATCGGTCCAAGGCCATGGCGATGGCTGGGACGCCCTCACTTTTGGCCCTGGACCGGCAAAGGGAAATAAGAAAAAAAAGAAAATTTGAAAAAAATTATAAAAATCAAAAGTTCTTGAGATAAAATTGGTCAAATCAAAAAGTTTAACATTGATTTTTATCGTATACTAGATTTAGGACTTTTTCACAGTTATCTCTAGAAAATTCTATCGATGAGCTGATGACACAATGAGAAACCTTAATTGTCCATTCAGCCACATGGTCCTTAAGCCAGCTTAGCTACGGTCTCGGTTCTTCGTTTTAGGTTTTAGCCATTTTGATTAGTATACATTCATTTCTAGAGAATTCAGGCAAAAGCGTAAAATTGGGAAGAATTAATTGTACCTTACTGCATTTTATACCAAATTACGTAGACAAGACATCGTTTACTGGACAGAAGCTAATAAACGCAGTTCAGATAACCCTAAAGACCTGTTCTTCTATTATGTTGACTAGAACATGCAATAAGAACAAATCAATTTTTTACAAAGGGGAAAATGCTAGTTTTTCCAAAGGAATAAGACACATATTACGACCAAATTATATCCATCCTCATGAATTAATTCTTGCCCAACTTTATATGTTGAGACTGGATCGGTGTGATTCAACGGTCCTTTTCCCCTCCCCAGCATCCTTAATATATCCCGATAATTCAACGAGAAAAAGGAGGAAACGGTTGATTAATAAGATAGGATCAATGTGGTGCTATTAATACTAGACCATCTTCTCATGTCGATTTTATTAATTATGGATAATAACACAGCTTCTAAATTTTTGTATGGTTCACAAAGGCTGCTTGGACCCCACGCAGTTCAAGGAATTCAAACTCATCAAGAAGACCCAGATCAGCCCCGACACTGCAAGATTCAGATTTGCTCTTCCTACGCCCACTTCGGTCTTGGGTCTCCCTGTGGGACAGCACGTACTCTGCAAGTAATAATATTAATCAAATTTGTCAAAAAATAATAATAATTGTGTATAGACAAATAGTATGTATATATATAATATTTAGAGTAGATTAACTATTTCACTAATCTATGTCAAGCAGAGCAAAAGACAGTGAAGGAGAAGATGTGGTCAGGCCTTACACTCCCACAACTTTGGATTCTGATTTGGGTTACTTTGAATTGGTTGTGAAGGTATGCATTTTTACTTTAAAAAAATCTTAAATTAAACTATGTAAACTACTGTTACTGCGATGATTGTGATTGGACCGACTTATGACATGGTAAATTTTTGGCAAATGCTTTAGATGTACCCAGGAGAAGAAATGTCTCGCAATTTCAGGGAACTGCGTGAAGGCGATTACCTCCCTGTGTGAAAGGACCCGTGGTACTAATCAATTCTATAATTCTAAACATAGAGTTAAATTACAGATGACGTGTAGATGCCACTAGCTAGCTACTTTCAATTTGATTTGAAGCTCGAGCTTAGGATATGCTATTTTGCCATGAAGCCCAATGCGCTGACCATGACGGACGAGCCCGGGCATCGAATTAGACCTAACTTTAAAGCTCAACTTGATCTAACGTTGACCCAATGATTACCCCCATTGTTGATATGGACCTAAATTTGAAATCCCAAGTGAATGTTTCTTTTTACATCAATGGATGTCCATAGCCCGACAAATTCCCATCAAATAGTGTCTAAAGCAAAATCGTTACGAAGAGTACGTTGTTTGGCTATAGCAAGAGTCGTATGTTATCTCTGTTATTACTACAAACCGATCTTTTCATTTGAGGTCGGACCTCAGAAGGAACATACATATGGCCGCTCAAAATGGTCACCCTTATGTATATTTTTCAAATTTAAAATGATTGTTTGTAGTGATGATTTTGTGCTCATCTCATCTCAAGGGACCATACAAGTATCAGCCCGGTCAATTTCGTGCGTTCGGGATGATTGCTGGAGGCTCAGGCATTACCCCAATGTTTCAGGCAATGCTTTAATATTCTTATCAATTATCGAGGAAAAATATTTTCATCATCAAGTTAAAATGCTCTTTTTCCGAGGGTTTAAGTTGAGGTTTTCTTCTTCTTCTCTTTTATATTTTGATGCAGATGATTCGCGCCATAGTAAAAAATCCAAAAGACAAAACTAAAGTGCACCTTATTTATGCCAATCACACTGTCGAAGATATACTTTTGAAGGTATGCATATATTCCTTCTAGATTTTCTCTCTCTAAAACTTGAAAATGAATTGATCATTCATATTCATGTATACCCCCTCTTTTGTAATTTGGTGCACCACACTAGCGCATCTAAGCCAACATTACTGGTTTAGGTGATATTCACTAACTATTATTAGCAACTACTCAAAACCGCCCTTACAAATTGTCAACATTCGTATGGGAAAGTGAATCTCTAGTAGTGACTTGGTTATCCAATTGTATGCAAACCAATTTTCTACCTTTAAAGGACATTAATTGAACCGAGCCTTCGGATGAAAAGATAAATTCGAACTGAATTAGAAAGAACATATATCATTCAAAAGGGCTATTTTACGAGTCAAGTTTATACTGGCCCAAAATACTAAGTTCATGCTTTCCCAAGAAGTTGATATTTTTACATTAAGTTGACCTGATTTTCTTCCTGTTTGCTGAAGAATTGCTAAGAAATAAGATAGTCACCTTCCTCATTGTGTGACTAAGAAAGAAATTCACATCCTAATGACTTCCTAAATTGTTTGCAGGAAGACTTGGACAGCTTCGCCGAGCAAGTTCCCGACCGTTTCACAGTGTATTATGTTGTCAAGGAGGTTAGTGAGAAAATTCAGATTACTTCCAGATCACTTCCAGATCACTTCCAGATCTTCACTTTAATATGTCTGCTGTATATACATCTTATGCACCTCAAGTTCTGTTTGTTTTTCTTGAAAAATGAATGAATCATCTAAAAAAGATTTTCCTAAAAATGATTATTTATATTGCCTAAAATAATTAGCTAATGAGAAATGTTTTTCACTATTGATAATAATTTATATCTAAATATTTTCGTGAACGATGAAGATATTATTCATACATTTACTTTTGTAAGCGATGCAAATGATCGTTGTTTAGGAAATTATTTTTCGAATCATTTATTTTTTTCGCGAAACGAACGAAATCTTATATTTATTAGTTATTAAGCAATGCTTAATGCCCCTTTTTCGCCATTGATTAGTCTTTTCCGTTTTTTAATTATGGCTTTTATAATACTTTTATGCATCATTTTTTTTTTTCAGCCTCCTGAAGAGTGGAGTGGTGGAGTCGGGTACGTGACAAAGGACATGATCAAAGCCCACTGCCCACCACCAGCTTCTGATATACAGGTTATAATCTCATTCATTCGCATATTTCTTCTGAAATGAAATTGAGAAATGCTTAGTTTTCAGAATAAAGTATGGTTCCATCCATGTAACTTTTTCTTTTTTTTTAGGGGATAATGTTATGAAAAACCCTGAACTTTACTCTATGTGACATATTTACCCTAAACTTTTTTTTGTGACACTAAAAACCCCAAACTTTGGCCAGTGTGACACAATTACTTTAAAAAAAATTTTGTGACACAAAAAATCCCAAACTTTGCCATGTGTGACATATTTACCCCAAACTTGTATTCGAAGGGCATTTTCGTCTTTTACTTTTATTTTTTTTTTTTTTTCTTTTTTTTCTTTCTTTTTTTTTTTCCTCCTCCACCGCCACCGGAGGAGCGCCGGTGTCGGTCCTTGCTCGACTAGGTGAGGGCGGCCCTCGCCGACGCCGGCGAGGGCGACCCTCGCCGGCGTCGGGCGGGATGGCCCTCGCCCGACTCCGGCGAGGGCGGCCCCCGCCGGCTATTTGGCGAGTGTTGCCCTCAGGGCTGCCACCCCTCGGGCGGGTGAGGCCAGGGCGAGCTCGCCCGCCCAAGCGAGGGCAGCCCCCGCCGGATCTGGGGAGGGCAGCCCTCGCCTGAGTCGGGCAAGGGCCGACGCCGGCGCTCCTTCGACGGAAAAAAAAAAGAAAGAAAGAAAAAGGAAAAGTAAAAAACGAAAATGCCCTTCAGAATAAAAGTTTAGGGTAAATGTGTCATACGGGGAATAAAAGTTTAGGGTGTCACAAAAAAAAAAAAGTTTAGGGTAAATGTGTCACACGGGGCAAAGTTTGGGGTTTTTAGTGTCACAAAAAAAAAGTTTAAGAGTAAATATGTCACATGGGGTAAAGTTCAGGGATTTTTTGTGATATTCTTCCTTTTTTTAATGGTTCTTTATATAATTTCGCAGATTCTGACATGCAGTCCTCCGGGCATGGCAAAGGCACTGATCGCTTATCTAAACGAGCTTGGTTACACGGGAGATATGTATTTTGATTTTAATCGAGATGGCATGTTCTATTTACTATTCTGAATCAATCACATGATCCGAGAAACCTAATGCTCTGAACACACCTTATTTTACTTGTGTGTAAATTTCAATCGAATATCCATTGTGTATTATGTCATTTAATGATAAATGATTTGTGTAAGTTTAAAACCTCATAAGTTCAAAATTGGGCTTTCCTCTATAATTATCTTTGCTGTTAAAAACACGATATGTCATACTGCTGAGTGAGTTCGATACCTTTTATAGAAAGATTTCTTGGATGTGCTAAATAAGATATAATTCGATTTTAAATATAGATTAAAACATTATATTCTTTTATTAGTAAGTTGATTAGTGACGTCAAAGTCTCGTCACTATCGAATCGAGTCTTGTGTCACTATCCATCGTTGAGTTCCTCTAAAATAGACATTGGCCGAGTAGTAGAGCTCCGTGACTTTCTCGATCAAACTCGCCGACAATGATCGGCCGGTTGCGCTTCTGCTTCCGCCGCCTCTGCCGCCGTAGTCAACTCTCTTCCTCGTCCCGCGCTTTCTCCTGGCTTCATTTTCCTCGGGTGCCATAATGAGGATTCATGCGAACAAAACTAGGCGAAGCAGCGGATAAGGATCGGCAGCAATTCGAGCACTCCTACAGCTTCAATCTGCGCGGGATTAAGCTCGACTGATGGCCGGAGCCGCCCTCCCCGTGGCGGAACTGACCACAAGCGGCTGCTTGATCCTCCTCCCCGATGCGATCGAATGCTCTCTACTCTGCAATGTCAAGGTCGAACCTGGATGCTCGCCGCCACTTAGCTTCTCCATTCACCTCAGGTCGTCCTTCTTGATTCTCACAACTCACCGCCTCATCTTCGTCTCTGGCTCCTCCTCCGCTGCTGCCAACACCTCCTCCGCGTCCATTGCGCACATATTCTCTCCAAAGAAACCGATCAAATCGATGTTCGCATCGCCACGGTGCTCAAGTTCCAGCTTCTGTGGGCTCAAACGGGGAGCGAGCGGCAGCTCGGGGACGAGGTCGCTCGTGGCGATGCTGGTGATGAGATGGAAGGATGACAAGGAAGCGTTTGTGGAGAAGGTTAGGCAGATTCGGGGCACCAGGGTTTGGGAGAAAGAGAAACTTTTCTAATCGTCTTCCAACGTTGCCTCGAATTCGTATGATGTGGTCGAGCATTTCTTTCATCTCCGGCCACTTTGGGTGCACATGAAATCATTTATGCTTTTCTGTTTTTCTATTTTTCTATTCCAGGGATTAGGTTTAGAATAGAAATTTATTTAGTAATGCAATTTCATTTACAAACCATCGAGAATTGCCAAAAAGCCCTAAACCTATCGGCCAGGCCAATCAACTCCTAAACCTATTTCTAAAATAAATTTCTATTCCAGAAATAAATTTGGAACATAAATCAGAAGTTAAAATTACTTTTCTATTTCTGGAACAAAAGTGAAAAATTTTATAATATTATCAAATGAATTTTTATTTTTAATTTTTCTGTTTTTTTTTTTTTAAATTTTATATCATTATCAAACGCCTATTTTGTTTTAGAAATTCATCCAGGCAATAAAAATAGCAAAATTGATTTTCGACCAGAAATTGATTTCTGGAACATAAATTTTACTATGTGCGCCCTTTATCATTCAAAGGGCTTGATACGGATCAATGACTAAGGAAATATGTCACGGCCGATGATATAGAGCACCTTTTGACAAAGATGGATGCATTGCGCGGCTCCCCTCTTGCACACATTATGGCCGAGCGCATTGGTCATGATCAAGCCAAGCGACCATAGAAGATGAATCGATGCCCGAGTTTCTTGAAAATTGACTATTCTACAAACCGCGCATCCCTTTTTTTCTAAGACATTATGAATCTGTGAATGTCCACACCATAATCTCTCCATGTAAACTTTGCCAATGATCCCTTCCTTTGATGCCTCTTGCCGAGGATCGATGCCGAAACCCACGTCGAAAGCAAAGCAATTAGGCCATGACCACAAGAAAAGAACAAGGAACAAACAAGCACCGTCATTTATAAATAGGGTTATGGTAACCAATATTCATTTTAACCCGTGTTTCTTTTTGGCAGAAACAAAGCTGAAAACAGCCTTTCGACATGTCCTTCTTTGGATCCAAAATGGGTATTCTCCAATTCATACGAGAGCACCCAAATACAATTGGTGTTGCGTTGGCTCTGGGTGCTATTTTCATTTCTGGGGTCTACTTTTTCAAGAGAAGAAGACCGAGAGGTTGGTGCAGACATTCTAAATTTTGGTGGGGTCTCGTTAGCATCCTAGAAAAGTCAGGAAAATCATCCAAAATGTCGTAATCTTATTGTATGGTAGTTGATTTGATTTTAAACTTTTCAATTTGGTTAATTTTGTCTTCAAACCTTTTGATGATTAGGTAATATAGTCATTTTTGCCAAAATTGACTGAAAATCGCTCACATGAACACCGATCATCTTATGTGGCATGATTTTCCAACTTTTTAATATTTTCTTAATTTTTTTCCTGCCAGACTTGGACCGGCGTAGGGAAATGGCACGAAGAACATTGGCTGAATTAAACACCTTCCCAATAAAATGGATTAGAAGTAGACCATGGAATTCCTAAGGAGTGCAGCTAATTTTCACGACGCATACATATCAAGATCCTTCGTCCTTGGTCGGACGTAGCTCTTCTTTCCCTGCTGCACCGATGCTCTCCCGGCTGCGCCACAAACGGTGTGGCCATTGTCGACGTTGTCCTATTGACTTGCGAGTGGTGATGGTGTTTGGTGGCAGGCAATGGTCGTTTTGGTGTTTTGAGTCAAGTGGCAGTGGTGGCGTCGGAGTCCGGCGATGGTGGACTTCCTTGCCGGCCGCCTTAAACTGCAAACTCAGCTGCGCCTTCACCTCCAAGATCCCAGCAGCCTCCGACCAGTCCTTCGACTCGCTCACCGCCGGATCATCCACCGCTTCGGAAGTTGCGTCACTCGTTCCTCGGTCTCGGCTTTCGCTCTCTTGCTTTTGCTTTTGGATACATAACATGTAATTCCGCTAAAAGGGTCGTTGCATGGTGCGAAGCCCGACCATTTGAACAGCAGTTTGAGCAAGGATTCGAGGCCTGATGGGAGGCCTGATCCGTTCAGTCCCGCCAATAAACCTGGCCTGTTGTCGCCATCGCAGCCACGTTTTGGATGATGACGACGCTATGAATTCGATACATGTGATTGTGGACAAGAAGGCGCGTAAAAATGGCGTCTGATCACAGCAGAATCGAACGAGCTCGGTCTAAGTGAGCAATGATGGCCACCTTTGACTCTGTCTCAGCGAAAAATCTGAATCGGATGCAAACTATAATCTTCACTATACAAACAGTGCAAAGATTGATCTCTCGCTCGCTCGCTCGCTCAAAAATACCTCTCCCATTTGGCATCTGCAGTTCTTGTTTAGCGGAAGGATCCTCCTTTAGCTCGATTATGTGATTTAACTTCTTGGGTTCTTTTCAGGAAGTAGAGCACGACTCGGAGCGGCCATCGGATTGATGTCGGGGTTGGTTGATTCTGCTTCTCCGGCCGCGGAGGCTGCCACTGTTGAGGCCGAAGTCAAATTGCTGAGTTATGTGGAGGACCATTACGGAGGCGTCATTGTGGAAATGAAGGAGGCTATGGACTCTGCGACCTTCGTCTCCATGCTCAGAGCTTCGATTTCGCACTGGAGAGAGCAGGTTTTCTAAGGGTTAACTATTGATTTTCACATCGAATTTGAGTTTAGATGTACTGGATTTGTTCTTCCTTTATCCAGGTAGACTGCGTAGAGCATGTAGATGACACCGAATCCGGCTGACCTGCTACTATTCACTTGTGAATCGTGTTGTGATTGATTTAGAATTTGCATCTTCAAAGTTTGAGAGTTTCATTTGTTTCTGTTCATGTTACTGTTTTGTATTGCTGAAGTGCCAGCAATTTTGCAGGGCAGGAAGGGTGTGTGGCTCAAATTACCTATTGAACTTGTAAATCTCGTAGAACCTGCTGTTGCGGTAAATGTTCTATTGACTCCACAGATTGATCGCTGAACTGCATGTCATGTGGTTTACTCTTTCCGGGAACTCGCTGGGGCGGGAAAGAGCCAGTTGCCGCTGATTATATGTTTACTGCCTTTATCATAATTTTCGGATTGTCATCTACTTTGGGCAGGAAGGATTTTGGTATCACCATGCAGAACCGAAGTATCTAATGCTTGTGTATTGGATTCCACAAAGTGCTCATACCATTCCGGCTAATGCGTCGCACAGAATATCTGTCGGTGTAGTAGTCATGAACGAGAAGGATGAGGTATTCCTCCCGATCTAAACTTCCGTGTGAGATCATCTCTCTATGTGAATGGATCGAGCTACCTTTTCGCAGGTTTATGCTTCAAATCATCAAGACAAGACATTTTTATAAGATCAGTGGCTGCAATACCACAGCTGAAATGACTTGCTTGAGTAGAATTTCTTGCTTTAGTATGAATCTAATTGTGAAGATTCTGAAGAGGGCTGCATTAAATGTTTGGGTGCAATGTTATTTAATGATTAGGGTAGGTCTCTACCCAGGCAGGTTCTGGTTTTCTTGCCGTTTCTCATTCACCATCATGACGTATTCACGGCTTATTTAAGCAGTTTTCCTGCTCCATCAAGAAGTTAGAACATGGAGGCTTTTGGAACTTTTAATTTACATAGACTGTTCGGACTAGTTGCTGATTGAATCTTTCTGGTGACTGACACAGTGAAGATTACAGGAAGCATGCGAACTGTGCCTGTTTCTTTGTTTTTTGCGGATGATGTTGTCATGATCTGCTTCTGAACTTTGAGCCCTTGCCTTGATTTGACTCGGCTGAACTGCTGCTGAAGTACTTGCTGTCAATTTTTGAGAGAAGTTTCTAACTTCATAATGTACCTCATAAAATATCCCCATGACTGCAAGAAGATATTGCACTATGTAGTAGCATTCTAATTGGTTAGTCCTAATTCATGATGGCCATGCTTAGCGTTTCATCTTCATGTGTGTACTCCAAATACCATGCACAACACCGGATCATTCCTCTGAGTTGCCACAGGGAGAAAGAGTTTTTACTTTCCTCTGCTTTCTTGTACTGCTACTGGTTACACAAAATAGGCTCTGTTTTTTCATGTCTTTTACCCTAAGATTGAATCCGCCAGAGTAGCACTGTGGCATTCCGGTCATCATATCTCTGTCCTAATGATGTCTATGCTGTGTGATCATTCAGAAAATGAATTGTCACCTTCTGGGTACGTCGCTTGTAAGAATTAGTTGGGGACTTGTATCTTTCATGTTCCGTTCGAGGTGTCCCATTAATGTTTGGGGTGATTGTTTGTTTTTAACTCCTGGAGGCGTGATCATAACTTTAGAACTATGCTACTATGGCTTCTAAGTAATTCTCAGCTGACGTTCTGGCAGCTGCTCGTTGTTCAAGAGAAGACTGGAATATTTAGAGGGACCGGTGTTTGGAAGTTCCCGACCGGTGTTGTTGATGAGGTCATGATTCCAATGCAGACTTAAATGTGGTAACATGACTTCTGCTTGATCATTCATCTTTTGGCTTCACTATCTACAGGGAGAAGACATATGTGCAGCTGCAGTAAGAGAAGTGAAAGAAGAGACTGGAGTGAGTAATATCTATGTGGTTATGCAACTAGCTGCTTAAATGCTATGAAGATTTATGCCGTGTGGTTTCTGCATATGCAGATCGATGCTGAATTCGAGGAAGTCTTAGCATTTCGGTATGAAGTCCGTTTTCTCCCTTTCGTTCTTGGGATAAGAACCTTACCTTTTCTTCCTAAATTTCTTCGAAACCGCACGACTTTATATCTCGAGACATAACACACTCCACCTGCATTTTTGGGGTGGGTCAGGGCCAAGCAATGGCCATTGCTGAATGGCATTTTAGCACCCATTGGTTCCTCTCTGGAAAAAGTAGTGCGTTACATTATGTCGCTAATCCTGTAAAGAAATGTGTCAGGGCCTTGAAACTCCCAGGCCATTAAACCAGATTTTGAGCAAGATACCGCAATTTCCTAACTCTTCACCGACTATCCACAGGCAAAGTCATCGGGTGTTCTTCCAGAAGTCGGGCATAATTTTTGTCTGCTCGGCGTGACCTGTATCCTTCAACATCCAGAAGCAGGATGCGGAGATAGAGGCTGCTCAGGTAAACAGATATGATGCTATTGGCATAGCTATGTCCCTGATTCACTCTTCTTTATCATTCTCGGTACCTTGGTGACGTTGATCAATTCTCCTTTTCATGCATTCTACCGTGTGCTTTTTCCATACGCTCTAACCTGCCAATTGCAAGCTGAAGCTTACATTCGGTTAACCGTTGATCCGACCAAAACGACATCGGGGTTTCCCAAGCTGAGGATTTCTTGGTGCATCCCGCAAATGAAGGATGAAACTGCTTACAAAGTACAGCATTACAGCAGGATAAGCGCTGCAATATTTCTCCAACATAGTCCAATGTTAATTCTCTCTTGTCGCCTGCAGTGGATGCCACACGAAGAGTACGCAGCGCAGCCACACTGCCAGAGCAACGAGCTTCTCAAGCACGTCATAAAGACATGCTCAGCAAAGAAGAAGGGGAAGTATTCTGGATTCGTTCCTGTACCAACAACATCAAGATTCTCCGACCAGAAGAGCTACTTGTACTTGGACAGTCACTTCCGGCGCAGGGAGTAAGTAGCATCGCGCGAACGCTATCGGATCTGAAAGAGATGTTTCGGACTCATGGGTGCAATTCGACGTCGGAGCGGTCGGCACTTGCTATCGCTTACATTCGTTCTATCAAAACTGCTATGTCGTGTGAGACCGGAGTCTAAATTTCGTCTCTTGTGAAAGCCTGTAAACATCACGGGCATGATGAGCTGACAATGCCAAAAGATGGGTGGCGAAATCATCGATCTGATGCGTGCTTTTCAAGCAGAACGCCAAAAAGGAAAACGCACAAAGCAGAACGCCAAAAAGATATGAGTGGTTGGCCCATGCAGGTCTCGAACCTGCGACCTTCGCGTTATTAGCACGACGCTCTAACCAACTGAGCTAATAGGCCGTACATGTTGTTCTTTATCCTAGAATTTATAACTATCTTTTTCAAGGATTTCTAATTTTTTCCCTAGGACGAAGCAGATGTTCTGTGAGATTGTCTGGCATGTGAGTTTTTCGGTTCTTTTCTATTTTGACGTGATCTTTATTTTTCAGAGAATGAGAGTCTGGGGTTCGATTTAAAAGACGTATGTGTGTATTTAGGAGAAGATTATAAATGAAAGAGTCATGTGCCTTATCGAATATGGAAATCTCACTAATAGAGTAGAATGGATCATTAGTCATGGAAAATAAATATCATTTTTCTATGATTTTGTTTTATTTTATTTTTAATAAATAATGAGACGACATTTGCATTTCACAAAAATTTTTTGCTAGTAATGTTGATGGGAAAATTATCAAAAATTCCTCAATTTATTACATTTTACTAATTTTGTTATAAATTTTTTTAATTATGACAATTTTGTTCTACTTTAATGGTACCATCTTTAGTCACATCAAATAAGAAATCGGAAAAATTCACCGATTGGGTCCGATTCCTGAATAAATGTAAGCATTGCGTGATTTATTTCTCTCTCTCTTTTCCTATTCTCTAGCAACGAATGGAAAATTGGAACTAGACGAGATAAAAAAAGAACATATCCTTGTAGAGTGCAAGTGTGTCTACAAATGTTGTTTTTTTCTCTTCTCCAGCCTTTTGGCAATAAAAGAAAGCTATCAATTCAACGTAGATGGTTCGATCCACATCTAGAACCAGACCGATCATCACCGGTTTCAAATTTTAAGAATTGAGATCTATCCAAAATTGTCCCATCGAATGTCCGGTTCCCGTGCTCACCTCTAATTAATACCAGGCACTCGCTAATAAACCTTTTTCCTTCAAAATTTAGAAAGGCCGGCCAAATCCGGGTCGACCGGCTGCGGTCCAAATCGGATCCGACCCGCTTATTTTCGAGGAAGGCCGAGAGCTGATGACATTCGGACGTGGAGTTTTGTCGCTGTCCAAGGCGGCATCGCGTCAATCGTTGTTGAGTTCTTCCAAAGTGGACGCCGCCCAAGCACCGGAGCTCGGTGCGCTTCCCCGGTCAAACTCGCCGAGCCTGAGCCGTCTATCCCGCCGTCCGCCGTCCGCCGTCCGCCGTCACCTTCGTCCTCCTCCCCTTGTCAACTCTCTTCCCTCGCCTCGCCCCGCCCCGCGCCTTCTCGCGGCGTCGTTTTCTATCCCCCGCGCCGTAACGAGGATTCATCCGGCAGAGAATTCGGCGAAGCGGCGTCGTCGGAGGATCCAGGCGGCGATTCGAGCGCTCATCCAGCTTCAACCCGCCGCGAGATTAAGCTCGATCGATGGCCGGAGCCGCCCTCCCCAAGGCGGAGCTGACCACCAGCGGCCGCCCGATCCTCCTCCCCAACGAGATCGAGTGCTCTCTCCTATCCAACGTCGAGCTCGAGCCCGAAGGCTCGACGCCGCTTAGCTCCTCCATTCACCTCAGGTCGTCCTTCTTGATCCTCACCACTCACCGCCTCATCTTCGTCTCACGACTCCTCCGCCGCAGCCGCCGCCGCCGCCGCCGCCGCCGCCAACGTCGCATCCTATGTTCCCCTTGCGTCCGTTACGCACATATACTCGCTGAAGAAATCGATCAAGTCGATGTTTGCGTCGCCGCGGCTCAAGTTCCAGATGTCCGTGGGCTCGGACGGGCGAGTGGGCGGTTCGGGGACGAGGTCGATCGTGGTGACGCTGGTGATGAGAGGGAAGGATGACGTGGAGGCGTTTGTGGACAAATTTAGGCAGAATTGGGGCGCTAGGGCTTGGGAGAGAGAGAAGGAGAGCGAGAGCGCGAGTGCAGGTTCGAGTTCAGTTGTGGAGTCGAGTGCCAGTTCGAGCGGGTACGATTCGAGAGGAATGAGAGTGGTTGGGGTGGCAGGGATACTGAGGAGAGAACAGGAGATGTGGGAGAGCACTGATAAGAGCTTGCAGGATGCTTTCCAGGACTTGAATGCACTCATGGTAATGTAATATCTATAAATTCGGTTCCTTTGATTGACATTGCTAAGAACTATATAGGAGTGGGGGAGGGGAGGATTTAGATTCTCATCATTGTCGTCCAGTTTGATTGCTTTGATTGACTTCTATACTGAAATAGTAAATTATTGATGTGATTATTTGGGATGGACTAATAGCGGTTGTCCTGGACTTATGGCGAGAAGGATATGCAGAGTTCAATTTTTCTGTCCTTGTTTGGCACATTACTTGGATTTTCTTTCAGAAAATTTTTGTTGGACCCTTTTGGTTTGAATTAATCTGCTCTAAGGTGTAATGACTTGAGAGAATTGTCTCATTTTATGCTTATGTTGACTAGCATAACATTTTGCACAAGGCGTTGTTGCTTTGGGATGAGAAAAATGGTATGGAGAAAAGACTTAATTTTCAGCTTACTATCCATGTACCATATTGGCCCTGCCGAAAAAGCTTGAAAAAAGAGTAAACCCTAGGCAGATGTATAGGACTTGTCATTTTTCATGGCAAACAGGAACTATGACTTTCTGTTCCATTCTATAGCTCTTCTGCTATCAATGAGTGGATTATACCGAGGGTTCCAATTTCTTGTTTCAATGTTGCTGTGTGCTTGCAGGGTAAAGCAAAAGAGATGGTGATGCTAGCTGAGAAAATGAGGTTGAAACTTTTATCTGCCCCATCTCAAGCTGGATCATCCAATGATGAGGAATTGGGTTCAAAAGAAGAAATGCAGGATTGGTTGTTGAGTGTTGGTATTGTATCTCCAGTTACAAAAGAGTCAGCGGGTGCTTTGTATCACCAGCAATTATCCCGGCAGGTCCTCTTCTCTTGGCATTTACTTAAAAAATGCAATTTTTTCTTATTGCTTGTTTGCATCTGTAAGCAGGACTTGAGACGAGTACTTAGAAGTGGAACTCCTGGCTTTTGGTTGGCATTTTAGATAGTCAATGCATTGATTCTATATCTTTGTCTCAACATGACAGTGTAAATTAGGATTGCAGTCAATAGTTATTTAGTGTAATGCTTTCACAACAGTGGTAAAAAAAGAATTTTTGGAAACAAAATTGATGGTGGTGCATATTTTATCCGATCTGAGTGTTAGCATGGGAGTGCATACATCTCAAACTAATAGGAGCTTTATATTTTTCCTATGATTCCCGGTTTTGTGGATGTCCCAAAACTTGGAACATCTCAAGAGTGCATGGGAAGAGATATTATCAATATGCTTTTGGCCGAATAGCTACTGTAGTTGTTTCTGGGTCGAATCTAGCTATTGTATTTGATGTATGGTTATTATTTAAATAATGGCATGTTCAAATGTTTATCCTCTTGTGTATATGGGGGAAGATTGATGTATACCCACTGTAGCAATTTAATTTAGTAGGTATAGTGGGTCTACACCTCCTGCAGCATGATGTCATCTAAGTGAGATAATGTTAATAAGCTTTTCAGCTTCGTGCCTGTGGAACACTCATAAAAAAATCACGAAGTGTACCCTGAATTTGGAATAGGATGACATGCTGTGGGACTTGAGAAAGCATTCTCTATAGATGTATGAGGCTGAGCCTTTGATGTGATATTGGAGGGATGAACTACTCTTTGAAAGGATTACAGCATTGAAAAGGATACACCTCAAGGTAGAATTATGGAGGTGTTCAATCTCTATACTATGCGTGGCTGGGGAAAAAAATTGAACTGCTTGTTTCAAAAGTTTTTCCATAAGTAGTTTGCTGGAATATGCATTGCAAATTACAATCTGAGGGTGTGCATTCCACTTCATGTAGAACTTGCTTTATTTTCTCCATTTTGTCTTATAGAGCCCGATTTCCTTGCTTCCTTTTGTGTTGCCTTGTTGGCCTTTTTATTTTATGAGGAGAGAGGTGGAAGGAGAGAAGGGGGAGAGTTTTGTCATATGCTGTATAGTAGTACATCAAAGCAATAGAATGTAGATGATAAGATGCTGTTACAAGGCACTTATGGTGGAATTATTCACCATTTGCTCCTTTTAACAGTTGTGCTGTTATTTTATACTGAAGCATGTCTCTTGTACAATTGCTTAATACGTTCAGAGTTCTAAAAAAATAGACTGCCCTTGTCCTTCTATTTGTACTGTGTCATTACTTCTATTTATAATTTTAGGTTTTTGGTTCCTTTTTCTTAAATTTTTCAACAAAAGGTTAATTATCCTTTTTTGGCTCTTAGTTAGCAGATTTTGTGAAGATTCCTCTTGAGAGGTCTGGAGGAATGATTAATCTAATAGACATGTACTGCCTTTTTAACCGGGCTCGGGGCACGGAACTGATCTCTCCAGAGGATCTGTTGCGAGCATGTTCTCTGTGGGAGAAGTTTGATGTGTAAGGCATTTTTATCTAGTTGAGGATGTCAGTATAATTATTGCTTGTTTCAAGATGTTCTGATTTTTTATATATACTTATGGAGCTTTCCCTTCTCTCAGTCCTGTAATGCTTCGGAAGTTTGATAGTGGAGTAATGGTTATCCAGAATAAGTCCCACAGCGATGAAGAGGTGATCTTTCACATGCTTTCTAATTTATGAAGGTGTTGATCGAGTTTACTTTGGAGAGAAATGCCCCATGTTCGATTATCTGTATTCAATTTAATCTGCCAAGATGAAATGTTGTTATGCTTGTAACTGCTATATAAGTCTTGCTTTGGGAACTGCATTATGGAATGAGGTTTAAATGGATATGCCGCTTGCTCGTAGTCTCTAGATGATAGACACCCTCTCTCTTAGAGAGAGAATTTTATAGTTTGAGGCAAGTGGCTGCCAAACTTGGTCATGATCAAGAGGTGCCTTATATCCAATGATCAAATAATGGCAAATCATTCCATGAGCAGTGTTAGTGGTGGGATATGTATGTTACCTTTGACAGAAGGAACTATTGAGGCCTGTGTGCTCTTTGGTTTATATTGTCCATGGAAGTAATAGTACTCTAAATACTTATCTCCTACTTTGCCTGATAATAACTGAGGGGTGCTGTTATAGGTTTTTGTTAGAATCAAATTGCTCATTACACGGCCCGACGCCCTTCAGATGGGTGTAAGTGCTGGTGATGCTGCCATGACCCTAGGAATTGCTCCAGCAATGGCCAAGAGCACCTCTTAAATGCTGAGAGCCGAGGTATGAGGCTCTTAGAGAGATAAAAAATAATGTGGAAACGACTAGCGGGCTATCGCAACAAGCATTCTTACATTGCTTTGCTCTTTGGCAGGTTTATTATGCCGGGACATAAGCCCTGATGGCTTTCGTTTCTACATTAATCTATTTCCTGAGATTCGTACAGATGACATTTACCTGTGAGTAGAAAGCTTCTTGTGCAGCACACTTCTTTAGTGAAATTTTGATATCCAAATAACTATGTGATAAAATTTCCTTGCACATGACCATGCATGTTCTTTGTTCAAAAGAAAGTTTTGGTTGCTTAACTACTTTTGTTCTAGGCACTATTAATTCAAGAAAATTGAAGTTCTTGCCAAAAAAACAAAAATACTATTCGTGCTAGACTAACAACTTCATGGAGCATTTTTATACTTGGGATAATTGCTATCTCTCAAGTTCTTCCCAATGAACTGCCAAGTGCTAAGTACAGAAGAATCTTTGTTGCACTTCAGGGTCATAATTCATAAATTATTTATTTGCCTAGCTGTTTAGTTCTTGAGCCATCAGGCTTCCTCAGCTCTCTCATGAAACAAGGAATAATATTCAAATAGATGTGTGATAATTATGTTTAAGACAGTCTTCTGGACTATAGTATGTATACCACAAATTGGGTTTTGTCACCAGTCATGTTTTGTAAACATTCTGTGCTATTTCTGTTTATCTTGCATTTCATTCCATGAAATGTGGCTCCTGGATCTGCTACCTGTAGCTGTTGGGAAAGGACTTATAAAATGATGAAAGACTGCTGCCGTGCTTAGCACTAGATAGGACATATCTTGTGACGGTACAATATGTCGCCAGTGTTGTATGGATCGTTTGTTCAATTGTTGCTTGAGAAGCTGTCTTCGAGGGTGGTCCATTGATGAATATGTGTAACAGACACCTCATCTTATTCTTTGGGACATCTCTAATTTTGAAAGCACTGTCCATGGGGTCATACAGTGTTGCGATCATGAATTGTGCTAGATGCTATGGTTGTTGCATATGGTTTTGCCCAACCGTATACATATATTAGCTATGGTTTTCCTTCGCAGGGTGAAAGATCAGGGAATCTATGCTACATGGATCAAGTGTGCATCTTCTGCTTCAAGGCAAGACACATTTCTTATCTCTCTGATCTTTGGTGGAACTGAATATGAATTCCAACTCAGATTTGCAGCAAACTTAACAGAAATGAGGTTGAAATCGTTTTGTTTTCTTTTACTTGCTACGGTCTTATGTCGGTGTTTCTCCCCCATATTATTACAGGTTGGAATGAGAGAGACACCTCCTGGTTCCTTATCTTTGTCACAAACAAATCTCACATCTGCTGACATCGAAGAGGGATAGCATTCTGCATGCCTGCATTTCTTTAGGGCTGTGCTTCGATCTTTTGATTATCTTTCACGGTGCAAAACAATTGGAGTGAGATCGACTGTTGAGGCATAAGCTTCATCCCTATTCCCGAGACGAGACGGAGACGAAGGCTTATGAAGTTCTAAGTTGGGAGGTTTATCTTCCTTAATCCTCACGATTTGTGCTAGAATAGATTAAGTCAAAATCAGGGACCTTAGTCCATGTAATTTATGAGGCGAGACCAAGGATTCAGGAAATTGCCACCGACTCGCCATCATGGTACGGCAATACCCCATTCTTTCTCATCTTCAGGTCATTGTTTCTAGCATCATTTATATATCCTTCCCCAAGTGCCTTAAAACCTTTTTTCGCAAACCAAAGCTCGAGATGTCCCATCTCATTTATTTTTCATAAATCAAATTGGGATGTTCACATATGCTTCATAGATATATGACTCGTCGTTGCTGCGAGCAGCTCTAGATAGAAGGTTCATAGCACACTTCAAAGATATAAAACAAAGTCTTGCTCATCAACCGAAATAGAGATCATAAAAAGCTTTTGATGGTTCTACTTCCGTTCACTTCTCCGATCTGGGACGTCCCTCAGAGCTTCGCCCGGGCCATGGTTTGGCCCGACCTGATCGGGAGCTGTAAGTCGACCCAGTACGGGTCGATCCCATCGAGACCCACGAAGAACTTGTCGATCATTTCGTCGGTGACCAATTCCAGCTTTGGCGGGTCCCACTGCACTTGTCCAGATTAACGAGGGGCAGACTTTAGAAAAATTAAAATAGACCTGACTTCGTTCGGCTCATCTTTTAACTTTGAACGATTTAAGAAATTTTGAGTTTATATAACACGATATAATCACATAATTTGCTAATCTCGATGATTGTATACCTGGGGCTTTTTGTCCTTGTCAAATAGCATCGCTCTTGAACCCTGAAAAAAATGGGGAGTCGGTATATATATACATATATATTGAAAATTAAGAAGGAATAGAGAAAATTAATTCAAGAAGGGACCTCATAGAAATCTCGATGCATGGACCGGCGCAACATGTGGCAAGAAACTGTGTATTCTCGAGTCAGGCATCGTTCCATAGTTTGTGCCCGTCCTTCTCTCATCTGTGGGTGGCAAATTTGATGACGTCAATAAATTTTCCTAACTCACTTAGTTCATGGAAACTTGTATATCATAAAGCCAAAAAAAGAAAAATCAATTTTCACGTATGAAAAAAAAAAAGTAAAGAAAAAAGTGATAGAAATGCAATTATGTACCGATTTCAGAGTTATCTTAAGGCTTGTTGGAGAGGCTGATCTCATTGACCTTATAGCATCTTTGATCCATTTCTTTTCTCCGTCATTTTCAACCTCATTTTCCTGCACAAAAGACCTAAGTTTAGTGCATTAGTAAAACGAAGCACGAAATTGTATGAAATTATTCACTTTTTCGCCTGGATGTTACCAATGATGACAATATCTCTTCGATGGTGGGTTTTGAGAAGCATCTATCGATAATCTCCAATCTGCATCACCAAATGACCGATGTCAATTGAGTAGATAATCTTCAACGCCTTTCATGTTTTAAATCGGTTTAATTCGACACCAAGCATTCATATGAAAATTTTGAAAGCACACAAATTAATTACCTCCGGAAACTGCTGTTTTCCTTGAGATTTGGTTTATGAGAGAATCTGCTTAATAAATCAGAAATGGTTGATTTCTTTAAAGGTGCTTCCTCGGATAAACTCTTTTCCAGCAATGGAAGGTCCTGAAGCAAACTCAAAAAATTAGTTTTTTTCCCTAAAAATAAATGATAACGAGAGAGGGATGATAAAATCTGTGATTTATATTCCATTATCTAAAATAAAAGTACACTGTGAAGAATGCGATAATTACTCGAGAAAAATAGTCCATGTGAATAAATAAATAAATAAATAATTAATTAATTACCTTGGAGAACACAAAATGAGACGCGAGACCACAAGCTAGCATTTCGCCGCCGTCCAGGCGTGCGCCGGTGAGCCCCAAATATTCTCCTAAGGACATTCAACCTTCGACCATGTGATTCGCAAAAATTGACTCGAAAAATAGAAAATTAAAATCATTTACCACACATTTGGTCACGATAATCGATAAGGTTGTCATGTAATAACTATTGTTAATGTCATAAACCTATCAAATGCGCTTACCGAAAGAGCCCGGAAGCTTAGACAGGAACTTCGATGCGCCAACGTCCGGAAATAGACCTATCGATGCTTCTGGCATTGCAAACACCTATTCATTATCCCACAAGAAAAGACAGACATATGGTAAGTAAACATTTATGAAAGCTAGCGAAATTCATTTTGTTGTCCGAAACAAAAATTGCATTCAAATCGAAACAAGAGATTGGGTATTCGATACCGTGTTCTCGGTGACAACGCGAAACGCGGCGTGCATGGCGAGTCCGGCTCCTCCGCCCATCACAATCCCATCCACCAGCGCAATCTGCGACGGCAAACGGTCCTCGTGTAAAAATGAATTTTTTAGATCGACCCAAAAGAGAATTTCAAAGTATAAAGTGGGGGCGATTTGAGTTAATTAGTGACGGTGGAGGTTAGCGGTGAATTGAACTGACCACAGGTTTACTGCAAGTGGCGATCAGGTAATCCAGGATGAGCTCACTTCTGTAAAAAGCACCAGCAAAGCTCCAGTGCCCTGTACTTCGATTCCCTCCATATTTAAGGAACCATCCCATAACACAAATAGCTAAAGAGAAGATATGTCTGTGTAAGAGAGAAAGAGAGAGAGAGAGAGAGAGAGAGAGAGAGAGAGAGAGAGAACCTGCCACTGATGAACAGATTACTCCTTTGACATCTCCTCCGGAGCAAAACGCCTTGCCCTTTCCCTGATAAAAGAAGTTTTGTCTCAAACATCTCTACATCTACACATTCACAGAGTCAAAAAGCTATTTCGATCTAAGACTTTTACTGAACAGTTTCAATAGTGATCGAGCCTGTCCTGTTGTAAGATGAAAGATAGGGGTAAATTGGCAGATCTAAGACCCTTGCCTATGGTCGACAATATGGCCAACGAGCGAGGCCATTGCCAAGACCGGTCACACGCAGGCAAAAGGGGGGAATAAAAAGAAAATCAAAAATCAAAAAATTGCAAAAACTGACCACTCTAGCGAAGGGTGTGCGACTTAGACGTCGGCACTAATAAGACTGTCATCTTAGCGATAATGTAAGATAGATCTATGATTTTTTGAACAATTTTCATAATTTTTCAGCATTCGAAAGTACTAATCACAGTGAAAATTCGTATGCACCTTCAGAGTTATGCATTCGACTGCAGGATCACATTCATATGCTTCCAAAGCCCTTAACATCTGAACCACCTGTAATTTTGAACCAAAAAAAAAAGTGCACAGTGAAAATAACAAGCAATCCCACGTTGAAAGCATCAATCTGATTAGGGAATGGGTCTTAAAAAAATATCATAAATCATGTCTTTGTATAAATCTTGATTGTGAAGTTTTTTTTTTTTCATATCGTAAAATATATATATATATATAAAGTAAAAGTCCCGACTATAACATCTATAGTTTGAATGTTTGAGAGCTCTCGGTCCACGCCGTACTACATCGTAACAAAACCTCGTCGAACTCGAGGAAATTATGGATTCACCTAAACAGTGATGCCTTACGTACGAAACACGATATGAAGTGTAACCAACCAATCGTGTTTATAACAATTATCTGACGTTTCTTCGACACCGAATCATCGCCGGCTTCGAGTCTTCTGAATATTCTCTAATACTATCAATTGTACTCCATCCTAACGATGGCCGTACCATTTCATAAGTGAGGCAGTTCAGCTTCGCCGGCCTGTTCAAAATCACCTTCCTCACGCTCGAGATTTCTTCGAACAAGACCTGATTCCACCAGCAGTTTCGCATCAAGAAGAGATCACTCCCAGAAGAAAGACCCCAAGATCCGTAACGCAGGCAGAACATCAAGAAGCCATGCATGCGCAGTAGCAAAGACACCAAAACCATGCATCGCGCGAGATACGAAGTGTGCGTGCATGGGGGAAGCAAATGAAATTTACAGTACCTGGTCGTCGTCGTCCTCGAGGTCGAAAGAGCAACGGAAAGCCATGAAACCAGCACTTGACCTCTTGACCTCAGAAAAAGATTAGGGTTTGCTCTGAGAGAGAGAGAGAGAGAGAGAGAGAGAGTAATACAATGGCAAGGTACAGATTAGGGTTTTATATGGATCTTGTTCCACTCTCTGTGTAAACCAGAAGGTGCAAGGTTGGTGGTACAAGTTCCCATGAGTCAGACGGTATGTAAACGCACCGTCCTCCTCAGTTAGAGGGGCATTAATTGGTGTGGCAGACAAACTTTCACCATTACTGCTCATTTTGCAGGTGCACGGTTCGCTCTTTCCCTCGTTCAGTGTTGCCCTAAATCCGTTTCACCATTCTACCCGCTGGACTCGATAACTTTTACTCGCTTCCGCACGTCGGACTTCTCCTCGACCGCGTGCTTTTTATGTGCTTTTCCTACCGTCTTTGATCGAAGGAAACTCTGACGACCCGGTATTGAAGATCATCCCCGTGCAAACTCGGCTTTAGGAAAATCAACATGGACGAGGGCCCGTTGGGGCCGTGTTCTCCTCCGCCTTTAGTTTTAGTTTAGGCTGCATGTGGTGAATCTTTGCTACTTGTATCAAGACAATCGGAGACGTGATGGGCTGGAGAAAAATGTAGTCCACCTTTGTTCGGTCAAGTTGAGTTGCACCAAGGTGATGTTTATGACTTGTGACCCATCGATTAAAAGCATGGTCGGATGTGTTTGAGGAAGTTTTCTTGGATTGGGGATGGAGGAAAATATAACCCGTGTCCATATTTATGGACTATATCAATCAAAAGATTAATCGAAGAGAAAAATGGAGTAAAATACAAAAAACATTTTAAATTTTATCTTGCGCTGCTGCAATGGGCCACATGGAATGAGTAGGATTCGTCCGTATGATATCAACGCAAGACCTCCTCCAATAAATGCGTGGTTGGAGATGTGGTTGGAGAGTAGGGGCCATACATGATCCAAAGATGGCAATGAGTAATCATTTGCCTAGACGGCCTCAACAATGTGTCCTGGTAAACTTCTAGGATAGCAAAGAGGGTAGAGATAAAAAATAATTACCCGATCAATCATAAACCTATCATGTGGCTATCGATTCTATCCTAAATTTTTCAATTTAATCAAATATAATTTTAAACGTTTTAACTATTTTTTTGATGTAGGCCATCCAGTTAATTTAAGCTAGGAAATTTTGACATAGAGGTTTAGTCTGCGTCAACCATCTCATGTAATAAAGCTAGCAATGCGACGTGTAGGACTCCATTTCAAACAACATCGTTTTAAACAATTTTATTATTTTCTATTTTTTTTAAGTCTTCATCATCTTCTCCTTGTAAAACCGATTGCTTGAACTTTGCAAGTCTTTGTCACTGCTGACTACAACCTCTTCGACAGTCCAATCCTCATGTGTATAGCAATCCTATATAATATACATATTTCCAAAAAATATTCTTAAGTTTCTTGAAATGGCTCTTGCGACTAAGCATCAATAAAATGAAACTTTTTATGATATAGATAACGCAAAGGAAGAAAAAACGCAACATCTCTTTATTTCGATCCAACCAGAAGCATGACTAAAATTCATGCATTGAATAAAATTCGACTAAAGTTCGAGCGATTGGATTCATGAGGCAGTTGTGGGTCGAAACATGTCCTGAATTAAAGACATAATGAGATCCCATAAATTAGGGGCGTCAAAAACCTAACCGAAATATAAAACCGAACCGAACCGAACTGAAATTTCGTATATTTTCGGTTCGGTTTTCGGTTTTCGGTTCGGTTCGGTTAACCGAACCGAATTGAAATTCTTAATAAAAATTAAATAATCTCTCTTCTTTATCCTCTCTTCTTTACTTAAATTCCAATAAACAAAGTAAAATGCGGTTCGGTTCGGTTCGGTTCGGGACGGTTTCGGTTAAGTTCGGGACGGTCTCTTATCGGTTCGGTTCGGTTCGATTTTTCCAAAAAACCGAACCGAACCGAACCGTCTACACCCCTACCATAAATGGAATTTTTATTAGATAATCCAAGAGGAGCCAGGTTCCTTCTGCACGTGACGTCCCGTCCCTTTCACTTTCAGAGCCTCGCACGTGACCGGGTCTGGCCCGACCGGATCGGGAGCCGTAGGTTGACCCAATCCGGGTCGACCCCATTTGTCCCCTCATCTTATCAGCGACCAGCTCCAGCTTCAGTGGGTCCCACTGCATATTTTTCCAAAGGAAACAAGGGGGGATTTTTTTAGAAAATTAAAAAAGCAAAATTAATTAATTAATCTTCACATATTTAAAGGTAGTGCGCCAACTAATCAAGATCAGAATAACATACCTTGGCCTTTTTGTCCTTGTCAAATAGGTTGCTCTTGAACCCGGGAAAAAATTGTAGTATAAATAAAGACCCGTTATAATTCTGGATAAATCGAAAATTAGATGTGATATAAACAAGATAAAATTTAATTTCCAAGCGACCTCAAAGAAATCTCTATTCATGGATTCTCACAACATGTGGCAGAAGATGGTGTTTTCTTGAGTAAGGTATTGCTCGAGGTCTCGTGGACACCTTTTTTTTATCTACAGTCATGGAATTTAATCTTGATTGACTTTTATTACTATGAAGATAAAAAAAAAAAAGGGCTAGAAGAGGGAGACCGCAAGCTAGAAGCGCTAAATATTCTCCCATAGAGTTAGATCAAATATATTCCACTTTATTGTTGAGGAGACATAATGTCTTGAAAAATCAAAAGCATTAATTAAGTATCGTTTTTTTTATGAGTATATATATGTCTACAAATAAAATCCCCAAAAATAAAACTAAAAAAAGTGTGTATAAATCTTTTTTATTATTTTGTGTCCAAGAAAGTTCACCAAAAGCGCCTGGAAGCTTAGAGAGGAACTTCGATGCACCAACATCTGGAAATAAACCTATTGATGCTTCCGGCATAGCAAATACCTATGCATATTTTAACAAGTCAATAAATGAAATATATGACTCAAAATAATTTACAAAAATGATTAGCAATATATATTTAATTTTTGAATTACATGTGATAATAAGATAAGAATCATACCGTGTTCTCAGTGATAACGCGAAATGTTGCTTGCATGGATAAGCCAGCTCCTCCACCCACGACAATTCCATCGACTAGAGTAACCTTCATACAAGAACGATAAAATTGTAAAATGAAAATAACGAGAATTCACATTCAATTATGCCATGAAAGATTAGGGATAAAGAACTCATATTAATTCCTCTAATATAGTGAATAATTCTTCTATTTCAACACAAGCATCATCAATGGAATATCATGTGTAGAAAAATATTTTTATTCGTGGCATGAATAATAATAATAATAATAATAATAATAATAATAATAATAATAATAATAATAATAATAATAATAATAAAAGACATGAATGAAGTAGGGCATGTGGCTATACTTTGTGTATGTTTGTGTTTTGTTAGGTGTGCAAATGATCTAACATAATATAAAGTAAAATATTATTGCTGCGACAACTAATATTACTAGGGGCACCATGATAGCCATTTTATTTTTGTTTCAGAATTATTTTTCTACTCTAGACTTATTCTCAGAACAAAAATTCGTTTGGTAAAAGAATTTTATTTTTCTATTTTTGGAACATATTTCAATTCTAAAAATAGATTTGTAATAAAAATCAGAAGTAAAAATTATTTACTTTTCTATTTCTGGAATAGAATCAGAAATTATTTCTCTTTTTTACTTCTTATTTGAAAGAGTCTTCCCTTAACCCCTAGCCGTTCGCCACCCTTTCAGTCATTGTTGTTCGCCGCCGCCGCCGCCGCCGCCCCCGCCCCCTCCCATGTTGCCATCATTTGAGAAAAATAAATTTTGTATCATTATTAAACGCGTATTTTTCTTAAAAACTCATTCAATAATAAAATTAAAAATATATTTTTAGCCAAAAATTTCATCATTCATAAGTGTTATCTGTACTATTTAGTACCATTTCATAAGCGATGCAGTTCAGTTTCTCGGGCCTATCCAGGTGTCACCTTCCTCACGCTCGAGCTTGCTTCAAACAAAACCTGAGGACCCACCCCGTTTTCTCTCATCCAACCAAAAGGAGAACAACCAACGAGCCGAAAACGAAAGTTTCTTCGCCCGTTTGCTTCTGTCGAAGAAGAGAGAGAGAGAGAGAGAGAGAGAGGGGTTTGGTGCAGGTACGGGTCTAAAGAATTTAATGTTGTGCAGAGGAATCCAGTTGGCAATGGGCCGAGAGGTTTGCCGTTCTCGACCATCTGCTGGCGAGTACGAACCGAAGCTCTGCTGTAAATCTGTTGCCGTTTCCATGTCTATGCCTATCACTCAGTCCCCTCGCTTCCTCCCAGAAAAGATGGCTCATCTCTCCACAGGCGACCACACAAAAGCCTTCTGGTTATTCCCATCTGGACTTTAAGGAGGTGATGCGAAAGATGATGTGAAAGAGCACCCGCATGGCCTCCCTCGAAAAGGGAGTTGCATGCTTGGTTTGCCGAGATTAAGGAATTGGACGTCTTGTCTTAAACGCATTTAGCAAAGATCAATCAGATTCACAGGCCCTTGGTCCAACCTTCAGGCTAAGTCTTGTAACCGGTTTGCTCCAAAGGTAGCCTGCCCAGCAGTGGGATTTAGTTTGCTGAGATTAAGGAGCTAGAGAGCTTGTCTTAAACGCATTGAGCAAAAGATCAATCAGATTCGCAAGCCCTTTGATTTGATCCAACCTTGGTTTCTTCGTAGTTTGTAAGAACCCGCCGTGCGATGTATTCGTGCGCCGCCTTTGAATCAGTTATTAGTTATCGACTTAAATAACTAAATAGATGAGTAGGGTGAACTGTTCAAACGTCAAAGCTGAGCTGGGCCGAAGCGCTTTTTTTAGCGATCTCCATCAGGGCCCGTAAAGCCCATGGGCTAGTGACCCACTGGCTTTTCCGGGCCGGGCCGGGCCCATTTAATAGACGACGAGATTAAAGCTTCTCTCGTGTGGATAGCCGAAGCGGGGGAATGTCGCCGATCGTGTCGGATTTCCTCTCTTCTTCCGACGATCCGCCGATGCTGAGCCGTCGTTAGGCTTCGATTCCATTAGCAATTGGCGGCGGCGCAACCTCGCTGCGGCGGCGGCGAGCGCTCTCTCCATGCCTGTGTGCCGGTGAGCGCACGAATCGAGCTCCATTGATCGCGATCTCTTTCTCTCTCTCTCTCGTGCCTGCGAGCTTGTCGAGGTGTGGATTTTGGATTTTTTTGCCCTTCACGGAGCTACATTTTGTTGTTCTGTTCGAAATTTCAGTTGCGCGCGCCAATTGTTTGATAAAAATCCTCAGTGTGTCGGCATCCTGTTTGCTGTGAACTTTGAATTGCTTAGAGTAGGGTAGGGTTCCGTTTCCCATTTCGCTTCCGACGTTTCGCCTCCTTTTGGATTTAGCTGTGGAAGTTGAGATACAGTGTGGCCCACGCGAAATGTTGATTATAGGCTCGTTGTGATGCTCAGCTTGATCGAATGGTTTGGTTGGTAATTAGTTATTCTGGATTCGAAAATTTGTCACTAGGAATGATGGATGGACTTAAGTTGCAGTCTTCATAGGAAGTTCTGTAAGAGTATCTAGTTGCGTGATGAAGTGCTTCTCGATGAATAAGGGGTGCCCTCCCAATTGACTGATGATTTGAGATCGAGCGTAGCATGACCTGGGTTTTCTTTAAAATGCATGCATGGGTAGTGAAGATTGTACTCTAGGGGATCTCCACTCAGTTACTTTGAAAATTACAATCTCGAAATAGCCATAAGTGAAACTTGATCCCGCTTTTTTCCCATTATTTGATGTCCTTTTGAGTTTTCCATGGTTTGATCTTGTCGCCATCGTGACTACGCAGGAAGCACAGATCTTGCGGAGGTCCTGGCATACATCTACTGCACGTGGAGCATCAATAGGAGCATTCTTTGACTGTGGATCAACATCTTGTTAACAGGCATATGCTTAATTTGGTCGCCATGGACAGAGAAAACTCTTCTCCAACCAGACCCAAATGGAGAAAAGTGGCGTATGGAGGGATGCAGCTTGGATATGACGACAATTACACGGGCGAGTCTTTCCTCGAAGATATGGTCACAAATGCCAATGTCGTCAAACGGGATTTGCTGAAGGTGATGCAAGACTCAGTTTCAATTTCTCAATACCTATGCATTGTTGTTTTGGTTGGTGTCGTTTGGACCTACACCCTCAACTCTAGTCTCAGTGAGAAGTCGCTTCTGCTTATTGATGCAAGCCTTCTGATGTCGGGGTTCATGATTCTCCTGCTCACCGAGAAGATGCTCTCACTCAATCAGCTCCTCCATTATTTAGCGAATGTTGCTTTCTTTACATCTGGGCTGTATGTCTTGGCTCCTATCTACAGAACTCTTACGACATCCATAAGTTCGGACTCCATCTGGGCAGTAACCGTTTCACTGCTGATCATCCATCTATTCTTACACGACTACGCACGGTGCACGGTACATGCGCCAGGATCGTGGAAAAATCCTACCTTGACCAGTTGCATATCCATAAATGCCTCTATTGTGGCGTCAGTTTTCGTTGCTTCTCGCCTTCCTTCGTCCGGAAACGTCTTTGCTATAATGCTGTTCTCTCTCCTCATTTTTCTTTTCGCCCCATTAGTCACTCATTCCATAAAGAAACAGTCTTTTTGTTTACATCTCCTCTTCTCGTTCTCGTTAATGGTTGTTAGTCTGGCTTTTGTCTATAAATTGCATCGGGTGCTTTTCTTCATGTTTCTAGTTTTGCTGGTCTTTGTTTCCGTGGTGTGCCCTTACTGGCTTATAAGGATACAGGAATACAAGTTTGAGATCAATGGCCCCTGGGACGAGGCTAAGCTCTGTTTTGATGTAACTGACTGAGGGCAATAACAGAATTTTCTTGTTTCTTTTCACTCTACATTTCACTGAGCCGAAATTTGCAGCAGCCGAATATGTGGTGGTATTCATCATTTGCTATTGCTTCTTTTTCTCAAGCTAGAGATGAATTGAACCGCGCGTGGAGTTTGGTTCGCCTTAGGCTTGGCCAGAGCTTGTCTATAACGTAGTTAATGCTTGGCAAGTAGACGGTTTTCTTACTGTGGGAATTGAACTGCTTTGGCGAGGAGAGAACCGAACCAATTCCTCTCTGATCCGAAGATCTTCTTGTACCGCTTTTGATGTCCAGTTCCATTAGGTTAACTCTCACTGCCGGAACGAAAACTTGGTAATGCGTGACTAGTTGTCCATGGGAACTCGGATGGATTGCACAACACTGCGAGATCGACATTTACATGAATCTGTAGGGAGACGTTCTTGGCGGAATCATTCTATATTTGTTGACCAATCTATTCAAAACTCGCAGGCACATTGTCTGACCATTTGTGCGCCCGCGATGTTCGGGCAGGGTAAGCAGGGAGCGGGTGCACCAACCCCGGCGCATCTTAATCCGAATCTTGTGTTATTCTCCAGACGAGGCCCGGCCTTTTCATCTCATATCAGACGCCTAATGCAGCTCTGGAATCCGACTTTGTAAACATGCCTTCATTGATCAATCGGGCAATGCAATAATAATTGCTCAGCCAAAGAAAGAAAAGAGAAGCCAACGAAGAAGCGGTTCCGTCTCCCGCCATAGCAGCACATGCCATTTATTAATAAAGAAGGAAGACGAACGTGGTCAATGACGAGGAGCTCCTCATAAAGATATCCGAAAGGCCACGTGGAGAGCCGTAACTGGCTGGCAAGAAAGACGGCTCCGGTCAAACCTTCGGAAAAGCAAAAACAAAAAACGATGGCTCTTTTTTTAACGTTGAGTAGCTCCGAAAGCAGCGCAATCAACGACAGTGAAAAGGGCCCCTAAAGGAAGAAGAAGAAGAAGAAGGAAGATGGAAGAAGGCGCACCCTACCACCAAACTCCACTGCTCCCCGTCCTTCATTCCCATCACCGTCACCTTTTCCTTTTGTCTTTCTCGAGTGGGTATTCTTCATAGATTTTATCGGGTTCATACCACGCCAGCTCCAACTCTCTTTCCTTCTCTTTCTCGACTTCGCACTGTGTTCATGGCGGTCTCCGCCTTCAAATCCACTTCCAGAAGAGGAGGCGCCGCCGCCTCCCAAGCTCCTGGCTCCGCTAGCTCCGGCGCGTCGGCGACCGCGGCGACGCCTTCCTCCGTTAGAGAAGCTTCGCGGGATGCTCAGCTGCGGGCCCCGCCCAGGAGATCGAGAAGCGTGAGCGCCTTCTCCAGGGCCTCCTCGTCCCCCGAGTTCTTGAACAAGAGGGACAACCCTCTGTTCTGCAGTGGCGATTCCCCGCCTGAAAACGAGACCTTGCCCGAGAAATCGATCCGGGGTAGTGGGAACTCCGGTAATGTCGAATCGAGAATAGTGGAGGCTAAGGCGGGAGGGAGGAGTCTGGGCGTTGCGGATGAGAGGAGGGGGAGATCGGTCTCGAGGAATGGAGGGGTCGGGTCGAATTCGTCGGGGGATAGGAGGGATGTCGGTCGGAGCTTGTCGAGGGTCGACACGAGGCGGCGGGTTCGGTCGGTGTCGCGGAATCCGGTTTCCAGAGGCCAATTTGTTAGCTCTGAGGTCTGGTCCTTTCTCTTCATTGAGTTGCTGGAATTTTGGGGCGTTTGATAGAGTATTGAGCGTGTGTGTGTGGGGCTTTTTTTACTTTTGTTGTGGTCAGAGTGAAGTTGAGCCAGAGCATGATTCATCGACAAAGTATAAGAGCAGTTGTCCTGATGTTTCGGATCAGATGAAGAATTTGAGGACTTGGACTAGCCAACACCCAACAATTCAACCACCCGATGATTCTGCCACAAGTTTGGTAGGAGCTCAGCACAATCCCGTGTTGTGTGCAATCTGAATATATGATGGAATTAAAATTTAACTCATGAAGATTGATTTTTGAATTTGTTTCCTATCTCAGTCTTCTTCGCATTTTTCGCATTGGGAAGATGGAGTTTCAGTTGGTTCTCTTTCTGGAGTAGAGGAGAAGACCATCAAAGCAGTCTCTGTCTCTGAACAAATTAAGGTAACAAATTAGCAATAGTTAAGCTGTTGTTGCTTTTGTACATAATACAGCTTCTCCAATGTTATAATGTCCATGTTGAATTTCACTGCTCATAAAGTAGTTCCCATTGTGCTATGACTGCAGACAGAGCGGGAGGATCCTTTAGGAGGTGATGCCAATCCTAGCAGCATTTATGAAACAGTTCGATCTGAAGTGAGACGAGCAATCTCTGACATTCAAACTGACCTTGAAACTGTAGGTCCTATTGATCTTGCATCCATCATACCTCTTTTTCCCTTGCAAATTCAGTGACAATGTAGGGTTTTTACCAATTGACTTCTTCTTATAGGTCGTTTGACATCATGCTTACTCTGGGTAAACCCAAGTAGGAAAGATTTTATTATGATGATTAAGTTGGTAGAGGTTTCCAGATGACTGGCATTGCAGGTTGCATGATCCAGCATGCCTTTTCAGAATCTGAATTCGCAAGTTTCTTGAATTTTCCTATCTCATCCTTTTTAAGAAGGATTAAATACATTGTGGAACTGAAACTAGCAGATACTACTCTGAAGTTTTGACTAATCAATGGAAATAAAGAAATATCGTAATTGCATTTCAAGATCTGCGCTTGCTTTACACATCACTTGTGGAACGATACAACCTGAAACTGAGTATCTTGGTGAGGTTTACTCTCATCCAACCATTGCATTGTATTGAGAGAAACAGTTCTCACACTTGCGTCTATCTAAATCTGTGTATATTGTTGCCAGTGGTGAGTTGCAAAAAGTGATGACTACTTTAGAAAGTTACTCTGCAATTATCGAAGATAGTTTTCTTATCCCTAAACCAGAAGAAAATAAATGGGCTGGACCCTAAGGAAAAGTACTGTGGAGCTTTGTCAGATATATTTTATTATTTGTCGTGGCAGTTGCCATTATTATTCTTCTTTACACCAGCAACTATGCGCATGAAATTATATGCAAGGTACATGCATATGCATGCTGACTTTTTGAACAAGTTAAAAGTTTCAGCTAGTCTTTGTCAATGGATAGGGTATCTTGCATATGTAATATGCTTAGCAGAAGAATCTTGACTTCTAAGAAGAAAAGTTAAATGGATGATATAACTCATGAACTGGCCATAAAAGACGACATTGCATGACTGGTGATTGGAGGAAGACACGGATTGAATAAATAACATTTGAGAGAATTATGGCCGAAAATAAGAGTCATTTCCATCTCCAGAGGTTGTGGTATGTGCTTCAGCAAGCAACCTCTGACATTCTTTATTGCTTAGACTGAAAAAATACATCTGCTTTGTGCAATATTGTTATAGTGTTCTCATGCAGTTTCTTTTCACTTGGTAATGCAATGTTCTCTGGGGCTAATTCTATTGCTCACATGAACTGTGTGAATATGGCACTATTACTACTGTGCTCCTCTGCATCTTCCAAAAATTTGTATGAGAATGGTAATAAAGCTCTTTCCTTAAAAAAGAAGGTATGGAGAACCAAAACCATGAAAATAAGGAAAAGCATTAACAATGGCTTCCTGTTTCCATAGATTGAGAGGTGTTTGGGCCGTATGGTGTCTCTAGCACATCAGGGGTGCTTTGTATTAATTAGGAGTCTGATCTGATCTGTGATCATGCATGCACTCTCCTTGTTGAGGAACCGTATGTATATTCACACATCTTTTGCATGTGGAATTGAGAATGTCTGAAGCTCCGGATCATGACATTTATTTTTGGATACTTGTCATGAGCATGTAAGCATGGTGAAAATAATGTCTCTTTCAATCCTTTGTTTTTTTTTATTGAGCCTTTTTGTGCTGTAAATGTAATTAGGCTATTCGAAGGAGCAATGTCACTGCCTTTGGAAGCTCCAACGTCGCAGATCTTCCCCCTGACCTTGTAAATCCAGGAGCAGTTGAACTAGTCATGGACATCAGGAGAGAATATGCAGAAAAGCTTGAGGAGGTGTTTTCCTTGCTCAGGATCTTTTTGAACTAGCTCTGTAGTTATTTTTATGGGTAGACTTCAAGTTTACTTGTTTCCACTTGCTATTGCATAAAAAAGTGATGTACTGCATTGTAGTGAACTGGTGCTATGAGATTAAGTTTTCTCAATTGCTGGATTAGTAGCTTGGGAGCATCGTCTGTCAACTCATTTCCTTTTGCCACTAAAATTTCTGATTGACATTGACTTGCAGTCCCAAGAAAGAGCCAGAAAACTAAGAGCAGACTTGGCTGTTGAGGAGCACCGTGGCCAAGAACTGAGTAGAATCCTGAAGGAAATTCTTCCAGATGCGAGAGCATCTTCCGCACAAAAGTCTCGCCCAGGACGAAAAGTGAGCGCTTCATCTATCTGCTTCATCTATCCTCGGTTGATTTTTTCCCTTTCATTAGACGGGTTAAAGTGTGTGAGTTTATTTGCATTGTTTTAAAAGTATATGAGCTAGATATTAACCGTTTAGATGAAAAGCTTCTCTTCTTTTTAAGTTTGGCATATGTTAAAAGATATGTAATGTGATATTTTTTCTTTTAAAAAAAATAAATCTGAGCCCTTTCCATGATGTAGGAAGATGGTTCTGTAATATGTTTCTGGAAGCTCGCTAGGAACATGATAAGATTTTCATGAATGTGATATGTACTTTGCAGGATTTTTCTGATGGCATATATACACGAAAAAGCCATTTGTAAAGATTGCAAACGGTGTTAAATTTATGTGATGATAGCTTCACGCCTTTGTTATATCACCGTTTATATTGATAACTCTCTCATGAATTTCACCAAAATGACGACAGGCTAGCCTTGAGAGAAGAAAGATGTCTAAACGTTTGACAGAAGAAGCCCTGGCATACTTTGACGAGTGTGTTTCACTGTCGACATTTGATAGTTCTGACTTCTCATCACCAGAAGATCCGCCACTCAAAGTAGTCGGTGATGCTAACCCCTTAAATGAAGGTGGATCAGTCCGCCCGTCAAATTTGAGCTTATCAGCCATGCATATTCCAAGTGGTCATGTTGATGAGAAACAGGTCCGTCACCATGATTTTTGCTCTAGCCTTAGCCTTTTGTTTTGTCATCGACGGTGAACACGAGATTCTTAAATCAATATGATCTGCCTTATACCATGATTAGAGAAATTCTATGTTTTGCACTGCATATTAATTGAAAGACAAATACAGAATCTGGTTATTTAGTGCAAATTACATGTGAGGATCAGATATCTTGTGGCAAACTAAAAGAAGGGTAATTCAAGATTGGTGAGATGGTTTTTAGTGTTCTAAATGGATATTGGTTTCGACTGTGCAGCAATCATTCACAGAGAAACAGTTTGAGCTCGGTGGCAAATCCTCAAGAGCGGGTGCCAGTTGCAGCAATGAAAATTCTACGCCGGAGCCGGGTAGTTCCGAGAGTACTAATCGGGAAGCGGGATGGAAGTACAAGCTTTCTTTCTCAGGCGACACATTCGAATACTTCAACCTCCAACACGACATCAGCAGCTGCGTCAAAGGCTCGAAGAACTGCTCTAAGAAGGACGATAGTAGCACGGCGAGCACAAGAAGCAATTACTTCCATGTCGACGAGTACAACTTCCACGCCTCGATGCAGGGCCTGCTGGCGGACAGAGTGACCCATAGAAACCGTTTGGAATCTGGCGGTTTTCTTATTTGTGGTGGAGGGGTCACAGTTACGTTCTCTCCGTTTGGTTCTTTCATAGAATGATTGAGGGATCAGACTAGCAGAAGCTCATCAAAGAAGAGAGAAGCAAAATCCGCCCAGTGATTATGTAAATATCTAATTGCTGTTAGTGGTTTGCATTTCAAGAAAAAGTTGTTTGCGAAGTGAAAAGGGATTCCGATCTCCCTAGCGATCTCCCTAGCTCTTTTCATTCGCTCATCGAGCAAGTTTGTCACAAGAAGAAATTTAGGATAAATGTATTACACTTCACAAATTTAGAGTAAATGTGTCAGAGGCATAAATTTTGAGATTTTGGTATCATAAAAAAATTTAAGATAAATGTATTACAATGGATATAGTTTAGGATTTATGGTAGATTTTACTCAAAAGAAATTAGCTCAAGAAAAAAGGAAAACAAATAAGAAAAACAAAAACAAATTTAAGAAAACTGCGGGGGAGTGAGCAGATATTTTTTCTGGGTCAAAGAGGAAGGAGCAGCAGTTCAAGAGCTCTTTCTTCTGTCTAGTTCGACGGTCATCCGTTAAAACGAATATTAACATTTCTCTCTCTCTCTACATCTCGAGGAAAGAAATAAAAAAAAAGGAAACGAGAATATCTCCGAAAAATAGAAATACAGAAAGAACATCTGCCCATCGACCGGTTAACCGATGACGCCTGGATTACTTTCGTATTACGAGAATTTATCCCCAAAAAAACGTAAAAAAGGAAATAAGAAAAAAAAGAAATTTATTTCAAGAGAGTTCCCCTCCTAGTATTAGCCATTTGGTTTTTCTGCTAGGATGAATTGCAAACCTATTCGACCATCATATGTTTACCTTATTTTGGCCATGTAGAAACTTACAAGAAAAAAATAATAAAAGAAAAGCAATTTAAGTTTGGAATCTTTGAAAGATTATTTAAATATAAAATTATTATGTTGGGAGTTTTAAATTATTATTTTATTATTGTTTCGCCATAATCCCAGCAGCTTGGACATTTATTGATTTTATAAACAAATTTTAAATATAGTTTTATATTATAGAGATAAATGCGAAACAAAATCTTGTATGTCAACATCTTGTCTATGCGCGCGGCGAGAAGCCAACGAACCCAAGACTCATTAGTTAAAATTGCCACACGCTCTTCCTCTTTGTGTGGAAACGAGATTTTTCCAATTTTTTTCTCCAGAATCACAGAAAATCTCTTCCAATCATCGAAAACTTTCCTAATAAATTCTTAAATGATTAATGAGAATACTATCAACAATTACTTTCAGATATTGATTAAATATATTTAATAGAAAATATTTCGTTTCTAAAATAACTAGTTGAAACTGAATGTTTTCTTTATTTTAATTGCTATGGTGTCTTGAAACACTTCGAAAGAGAAATCCTTTGCTCTAAATAAGGAATATACTTCAGGAAAACGACAAATTCATGAGAGTTCAGACAAATAAGGAAATATTAGAATCTTAGATATATATGTGTGATTAGCAGTTAATGATCCCGATTCCTTTTAGATTCCAGATGAAACTTGTAACTTACTCGTTAAAATAGGTTCCCTAATTTTTCGAACTTGAAACTTATCTTAAATATTTAGGAACTTGGAGCTTAACTTGTCACAGGTTTCAAGATCTGTCCAAATTTCATCCATATTTTTAATTGAATGTTTGCAATAAATCATCACATCTAATGATTACCATTTGGTACGATCCATCGATCACAATTCATATTTAGACATGCAAAAATTATTAAATATTAACAAAATGAAAGTCTCAGTCATGAATATCGTAAAAAACGAAAGCTCAAACTAATGGTTTACACACTCATCAATAGATGTCGTCAAATGCCGTAAGATCGCGTAAATTCATAAAATGAGAAAAACATAAAAACCTGTTTCAAGTTCCAATTTCAATTGGCATTTGGAATCGGAGTAAGTTCTCTAATTTTTGAAACTTCAAACTTTCTCAGCATATTCTAGAACCTGGAATTAAACCAGTTCTCAGGTCCCTAGGTCTATCTTGAAAGCATACTCGCCTTCCATCAGTGACCGCAACTTAGGAAATTGGAACTCATACCCATTCGAATCCTACATTTTCAATATCGATGAGACTTCTCCCTCCAAAACCCTCAAAAGCAAAAATGAAGCCTTCGTCGTTGCGAGAGGGAAATCAAAGACTCCAGGCCACGGCGGTGGCAAAGAGGCAAACATAAGGTCGCCGTCGAATCGAATGAGAGAATGATCAATGACCGACGTGACAAATATATCCTCGACATCTTCTATTGCGCTGTGTGCTAATAGAAATGAGCACGTACGGTTCTGTTCATACGCCATGTCTACGGATGATGCAATGCTCTTTCTACTTGCAGCACGTGTGGAACAGCTATGATGGTCTCTCTCTCTCTTGAGTCCGAGAAAGAACAAGGAAACAAAATTATTTCCAATATAAAAAAAAAAGTCATTTTTTTAATAAGTGAGATAGAAGTCTTAAAACTTATCTCGAAGGTACAATTGAATCCTAAAACTTTCAAAATGTGCAGTCGAATCCTAAAACTTATCATGAAAATGCAATTGAATTCTAAAATTTTCAAAAAGTACAATCGAATTATAAAAGGTACGAAAAGTGTAATTATTGGAAGGAATTGTTTGGATTAATTTAACAAGTCTTAAGATTTTATTGTACTTTTCGAAAGTTTTACGACTTGATTACATTTTCGTGATATGTTTTAGGACTTAATTGTATTTTTTTAAAAGTTTTAAAACTCATTTACCATTAATGATAAGCTTTGGGACTTCCTATACTTTTATCTCTTTTTATTTTATTTTATGGAGCTCAAGAATCAAAGTTCAATTGCAAGAATTCAGCCCAAAAGAAATAAGAAAAAAAAATCAATTTCATGAACACTGCGCAGGCTTTGACCATATTCTAGCGACGGAAATGAGCATACGCGTGGGCTCGATTGTCTTGTTTTTCGCTCAACTGCGTTCTTGATTAAATCCTCATTCTTAGTTCACATAATTTGAAATTCTTTTGTGAATTTCTTCTCCTTTTTGGTTTTTCAAGCCCTATTGCCTTTAAACTTGGGATTGAAGTTCTAGAGGACCAGACATGATGACGAAGTGAAAAATCATGTCAAAACAATACTCTCTTATTTTCAAGGATGAATCAATCAAGTTCGTTTCGACTCTTTCTTTCGATTGGATAATCTCTCATTATATTTTATTATTGGCAACGTCGATCAGTATCAAATTACGGTTTCAACTTTGAGTCATTTCATATATTTAAAAAATATCAAAAGAACTATACAGCGATGAATTAACTGTTTCTGAAGCAACATTATATTCTTAATTTTCTTTCAAATCACTCTACACATGTAGGAATGTAAAGGTTAATTTTTTCCTTTTCTTCTTTTTTCTCAAAGACCCGAATCGGGTCGAGGTAGGTCTCTTCCTAGAAACGAGAAGTACTTCCTTAGTGTGTGATATTGACAATTAGTAATAGTGGTTGTAACCGTTGTAATTACATGTATTTTACGATATTTTCTATCCAAAGTATAGTCTAATATAAATAAGAACTAAAAGAATTTTCAATCGATGAATAAAGTTTATTATTTTGCAATCCGACGGCTATCAATCCATTAAGGGACCGGTTTCCCAAGGAAGTACAGAAGCAGGTCATCTAAAACAGGCAATTTTATGTTAGCATATCGACAATTAGTAACAGCGGATGATCAACATTGCTAATCGATTGAGTTAGAGACAACTGCGAAAGATCAAAAAAAGGGTCTTTCAAGGACGTAATTGAAAATAAAAATGCATATTGGGGACCGAAAGTAAACTCAGCTCAGTAAAACAATTTACATATTTATTTCGGGTCAATTCCAAAAAAAACCCCAAACTTTAGGTCTAGTCCCAAATATACCCTGAACTTTTTTTTGTCTCAAGAAAAACCGCAAACTTTAGGTTTAGTCCCAAATCTGCCCCGAATTTTTTTTTGTCTAAAAAAAAACCCCAAACTTTAGGTTTAGTCCCAAATCTGCCCCAAACTTTTCTTTTGTCTCAGAAAAAACCCCAAACTCTTAGTCAATTCCCAAATCTATCCTAATTTTTTTTTTGTCAAAAAGAAAATCATCAAAATTTACTCTAATCCTAAATTTGTCCTCGTTAGCCTCGTCCAAAAGCCGTATTAGTAATCCTTAATTTTTTATGTCCTAAAATGGTTTTACTTTGAAAATAATTTTCTATGACATATTGCTTATTTGTATTTATTATCTATGTGGAAATGCCATGTTAAGTTGGGACTAGACCATGGGGTATATTTGAGAATAGATAAAAAAATTGATGATTTTTTTAGTACAAACGGTGGGTAAAACCCCAAATTAGTATACCCGTAAATTGCGACGCGTTATTTAATTTAGCAATTTGACAATAAAATTTAACAAAAACTAATAGATGGTAATTTTTTTTGGTGATCAAAAAATTAATTTTGGGTAAATTTGTCATATATGTACCAATTTGGGATTTTTCATGATATTGACTCTTTTTTTTAGACAAAACCAAATTCGGGGTAGATTTGGGACTAAAATTAAAGTTTAGGATTTTTTTTTGAGACAAAAGAAAAGTTCGGGGCAGATTTGGGACTGAACCTAAAGTTTGGGGTTTTTCTTGAGACAAAAAAAAGTTTGGGGTATATTTGAGACTGGACCTAAAGTTTGAGGTTTTTTTTGGAATTAACCCTATTTATTTCCCCTAAGTTGAGCAAAATATTCACCTTAAGGAACACCAAACTTGAAAAAGCAATTTTTTCCCTTTTGAGTTTTTTCATATGGGAGACATATTCCAACAATTATGGATTCAAGAATTTGATCGTTATTAAAGTGTCGTTCTTTTTTTGGCTAGTAGCAAAATCTCTGTTTATTATAATAATAGGCGCTTACACAGGCGCATGCAGAAATTGTTAGAAAAATAATAATAAAGGGAGGCACGTTGTGACCTGACTTATTTTAGGAAATGAATTTGAATTATAAATAAATATGAAAGTCAATTTAAATTTGGAATCTATGAAAGGCTAATAATATTGTATGATTGTTATGTTAGAAATTCTAAATTATCTTTTTATCCATGGTATCACCATAATACCAGTTTGCACATTTATTGAGGCTATAAATAGATGCTAGATATTATTTTATAATATACACAAACTATGCCAAAGAAGATTTTACAAGTCAACGCAGAATCAAAGTGCGCAGCTAGAAGTCATTAACCCGATAACTTATATTAAACATATTTAATCAAAAAAACACTTTGTTTTATTTGATAAATGATTTTTTTAGGGTTAATACCACAAAAAATTCCAAACTTGTTCATCTATGATAAATTTTCCAAAAACTAATTTTTTAATCACAAAAACCCCAAAGCTGACACATCTGTGATAAAATTACCTTCCGTTAAATTTTATCATCAAATTGTCGAGTTAGACTATCAATTTAGGGTTTAACTCTCCACTTTTCACAAGTATATTAATTTGTGATTTTTCATCCTATTAATTTAATTTAACGGAAACTAACATAGAGTAAATTTGTCACAAGCATATCAATTTGAATTTTTTTTTATCACAAAATTACTTTGTCGTAGATTTGTCATAAGCGTACAAGTTTAGGATTTTTTGTTGTATAAGCCCTTCTCTCTTCTCTTTTTTTTTATCTTAATAAGTGTCTCCACATTCTTCTAAATAGAAATCACGTTCTAAATCAAGAATATATTCCAAAGAATCAATAAATCACATAAATTTAGACAAATAAGGAAAGTTAGAAATACGTATGATTTCAATTTGGGAAATCGATACTTTTTGTTATTAGGAAGTATTTCAGACACTTGTTAGGACAAATCATGCTATAAATACACCGCGGGCTTTTCTCTATGTTCTATCAACTCTTCTCTTTCGATCTCGACGATACTTCTCACTCCAAAAACCGCAGAAGCAGAAAACCAAAGTTGAGAGAGTAGCTGAAGACTCAAGCGCCATGGCGGAGGCAAAGAAGAAAACCCTAGGTCGCCGTCGGACCGAATGCAAGATCATCGAGAACAAAGCCGCGCGCGAGGTCACGTTCTCCAAGCGCCACCGGGGCATGTTCCGGAAGGCGAGCGAGCTCGCCATCCTGTGCGGTGCCGAGGCGGCCATCATCGCCTACTCACCCCACGGAATCCCTTTGTCTTTGGCCACCCATCCCCGATGCCGTCATCGACCGTTACCTCTCCGGCGGGGTCGTTACCCAGGCGAGCGAGGCGGGCGGCGGCGGCAGCTGCAGTCCGCGCCATCGACCAGCACAAGAAGCAATACGAAGAGGCGGTGTCGAAGCTGGAAGAAGAGAGAAGGGTCGGGATCGAAGCAGGAAAGAGAAGGGCTGCTGCTGGGAATTTTGATGGTCGGATGTGGTGGAACGATGATGTTGACGATAGCATGGGAGCGGAAGAGTTGGGTTATTACGTGGGTTCCCTGCAGAGGTTGATGGAGATGGTCGCCGATAGAATAGACAGCAAAACTTGTGTATGAATTGCGACTCCTCCTTTGTTTTTTGGCCGTTTAAATTTTTTTTATTCAATTAACTTCATCAGGATTTACCGATTCGAATCATAATTATTGTTTGCTGCTATGATGCATGATTTTCTTTAATGGCGATACAATAAACACGTGATGAACAAACATTATGTTCGGTGGAGGTTCAAAAAAAAATAAAAAAAATAAACACGTGATGAACAAACATTATGTTCAGGTTCCATGCATGTAAGAATTTGTGCAGTTAAAGTTATAAAAAAAGAAGAAGAAGAAGGTGATGAATGAGGTAGTAAAAGAAGGGGAAGAAAAAGCAAGTCTGTGGAGTTGGTAACGTGACGAAGGCGTGCATGCAGTTTCCTATTCTCTCTGCCGAAGCACGTGTACATTCCTACTTAAGTTGTATTTAGTAGGGTTAATATTATCAAAAATCTTAAATTAGTACATTTATAAAAAATTTAATCAAACTCTAAATCGATAAATTTGTGACAAATTTACTTTTCGTTAGTACTATTATATTTGACCATCAATTTATTGAGTTTGATGGTATGTGATAGTTAACGGGTTTACCAATTTTGAGTTTAACCTTCCGTTTGTTATAAGTGTACTATTTTATGATTTTTCGTGATATTAAATCCAATTTAATGAAAACTAACGTAGGGTAAATTTTTAAAAAATGTATTAGTTTGGAAGGGTTTTTGGTGGTCAAAAATCAATTTGAGGAAAATTTATCACAAGTGTACTAGTTTGGTGTTTTGGATTGTCAAAAAATTTGTTTAGGATAAATTTGTCATGGTGTACTTGTTAGAGATTTTTTGTAGCATTAACCCTATTTAATAATAGGTTCACACTATTAAAAAAAGGGGCTATATAAAGCTAGTTTTATCTATAAATTGCAGATAATTAATGTTTGAGATGATATTGTTTAACAATTTGAGTATGTCTATCAAATTGTTTTGCTCTATAGCAAATTTTCATGAAATTACGATTGAACAAATTGATTTTCTCACCACTTCCTATATTTAGCAATAATATAAATAAATGTGTAGTTATAGTCAATATCATCTTAACCATCGATTATTCCTAGAAAAGATAGAACATTTTCAAGCTCTAGTTTGGATTCTATAAAATCTCCAACCAAACCCATCAACTTGGTTGATTTCTCTCCATCCATCTGATTGCTAACTAGAAACTTGTTGGATGAATATTTCAGCTGGTAATTAGAATTTCCAGCTTCTGTTGGTTTTCAAAAATCCTTTTGTGTCAAAGTTAAACAAGCTTATTTCTGAAAAAAGTTCACCATCAGTTTAAAAAACATCTGGGATCTACAGCTGATCAGACAAGAACAAATCTCCATACATGTCCCTTAACAAATAAATACGCTGTCCAGCAGATGGTAAGAAGCCTGACAAAATCATAACCTGCAGAATTCTTGTTCATACGCGGACTTCACTCATCAGACTAGATGATGAAATCATCTGAAGAACGAGGGAAGGAATCGCAAAAAATAGGATTTGGATCGGATTCAAACAAATGCTACCCGAACGCCGTCGTTTCCCCCAAAACTGGCATGCAATATATAATCATATATACAGCAAAATGCTCACCATATCGACACCACATATTTTATACGGTGCTCTGATATCCTTTTCTAATGACATGCTTGAGCCTGCTGAATACATTGTCTTGAAGGCAAGAACTACCAAAGGTTTCATTTGATGCGCACCTTCCGCTAAAATCTATTCAGCCCACCTTATCCCTGAGCAGGAACAGTTTGCATTTATTCCGCTGCCGCTGCCTCCTCATAACTGTAGCTTTAAATTAGACGTATGATTCTCTCCGTGGGAAGTCACAAATCTTACACCTGCATAAGAGGGTATTTTCTCCGCAGCACAGAAAACTGATCAGCTACTCTTAGTTTGTAGAGAGAAGCAATCCACTCTAGCTATGCTCTCCACATAAATATAAATGACCATCTGATTCCCAGAACCCGCCATAGTTTCCATTGCTGTGTCTTTCAGTTCTCATGAAAATCGGATCGAGAATGAATTCCTCGACAAAATTCTGAAAAAGAAAGCACTGACTCGGAGGAAAATTCCCAAACTTGAACAAGGAGGCAATTGAACAGAACGGAGTGCACTTTCCAGGGCAGGGCCATTACAGAGGATCTACACTTCCAATGTTAATGTTGTCGCCAAGTATGCAAAGCAAATTTTACAACTAACAAAAACAAGAAAATAATTGAACTTTATAGGAACCCATTACCACTTCTGGTCTGAGTTGAACCATATGGTACAGTGCATGAGCTATGGCAAGTATAGTCGTCCAAAGAGAAGTTTAACATGTGATTGACCGACTTCTCTGCTCTAGTATATCTGCAAATACTTTGCAGTTTCCCCTAGCTTGACCCCAGCCTATACAGTAGGAGCTTTCTCAATAAATTGCAGTATGTCACAGATGTCAGCTGCAATCAACGAAAGATAGAATGAGGAAACGACATGGCTCTGGCTGACATAGCAACAGCCGATTGCACTAATGGGTGCCACATGCTTTCCTACATTCTGGTTTGACATCCTTGTGCATTTTGTGTGCGTATGTGTGTTTTGTCCGACTAAACTAGAGATAACTAAAATATTGACACCCCAAATCTACGAAACAAAATTGACCCATTGAGGTCTAAATCCTGTAAAACAAGGATTCTTCACATCTGCGTTAAGTAATAATGAGCCATGAGACGAAGATGATGACATTGAGCCAGACATGCTATCACCCTGCAAATATAATAGAACAAAACGGAAGATGAAATCTCAAAAGTTTGTTGTAGTTTCCAAAGGTAATTCATGCGAAACTGGATTTAGCACTAACTAGCAAATCGAGCACAGTGATTTCTTTTGTTGATGATTGTGACTCTTGCAAAGCCATGCAAATGATCACCTATAATTTATTCGGATTGTTTCATCGTACGGTTGCCTCGCTCTGCAGAATGAGGTTTCAATAGGAGCATGTTATTACAAGAGTCAAAAAGTCATCCACAAGCAACAAAGTTAGCAATTACCAAAAGCCAGTATAAAAAGGAATCTTTAGCAACAGGGTGTCCTAAAACTTCGGTTGCAATGTAGCTATTTTATGCTCTGTTGTGAGGACAGTCATTCCTGGTTTGCGCAAGCATGCATCAAGTGCACTCAAACGACTTCCATGCCAGTTACTTCACAAAAGGGGACCCTCTTCCGGTACTTTTTTCCACAAATATGTGAAAATATGGAATCTGATGCGTAATACTCTGACACCATCAGCATCTTGTAGCGAAGAATTCAAAACATTGGAGGTATCAAAGCCCATGCTGGTAGTCTCATGTTTCTAACACACATCCCAAATCATTAATTGGCAAACGAGTTTGGTAACCAAGACCCTAAAATAAAACTACTTCCCCAGAAATTTAGCTAAAATATTTAAGCTGGCCTTGTGTATGGTGAATCCTCCATGCAGGAAACTAACGAAATTAGCTCCTTTATTCCAAGCCCCTCATATAGCCATAGCTAAGTCCATTTCAAGAAATTACAACTTTACTGCAAGTTGACTCAAATACAAGTGAAGTGCATCTATAACAGGACTGCTATTTTTCACATCTCCAGCTAAAATTGGTTTCCACTCTTCTTAACAAGCTGATCATCCCCAGCGCCACAAGATATGAATGATGATATTGATGCCACCCAAACTGGATGAATATTTAAGTACTAAACCACGCAACCATCTATCAGTTAAAGTTTTCAGATTGGACGAAAAAAAATTCTATCAAAAAATTCTTCGCATGTATTTCCCTTAAGTCAGAAATTACAAGTCAGATAGAATTAAAAAAATTTCCTCCAATACAGTGAGAACATGAATACCAACATTTGCAACTAAACCATACATCAATCACCATCAGTACTTCCATAGTTTTGAACTAACGACTGCAGCCCAGTGCTGACAACGCTATTCTTATCTACTTTAGTCTTTTCAATTTTAGCACTGATGTTGTAGAGTGGAGCAGCTTTCCTTACCACAAAAATAGGCACTGAGGAAGTAGCCTTTGTCGATGAATCTGCTGGCTTGTCCGGGAATTCCTGACAGAGTTTTCTCTTCTTGATAGTATTGTTCACTGGTCGAATCAAATCTTCCTCATCCTCAGAATCTTCATCTTCGATCTTACGGACAAAATCTCTAGACGTGCGGAATACAATTGATTTGAGAAGCGCTTCATCCTCTTCTTCCAGCTTTTTTTCCTTTGCAGCACACGTACGCTGCAGAACCTCCAGCATCGCATCCACGTCCACAGCTGCACGTCTAGACTTCATCGATTTCATCTCGCTAAGCGCTGCAAGAACATCCATCTCCCTCTTGGTATCCAGCGCCTTATTCTCCAACCGCCTCATCGCGTCACCCGTCTCTTCAGCTCCTCTCTTCCTTTTCTCATTCTCCACTGCCTCGTCCCGCTCACGCAGGGCTCGAAATTTCTCGTCGCCCCTAACTCCACGACGTAGTCCGAATTCTGCGGGTCGGTTTTGATCGTGATCTCAGCAGAGCACTTAGTGCATTTGAAGTAAAATCTGAATATCTGCATCACCAAATACATCTCACCGACGACGACCTCCTTCCTGGAATTGAACTTGGTCCCCTTGTAGATGTAGTTCCCGCATGTGTCGCATCGGATGCTCATTGAAAGCATCGTTCGAACCTTGGTCTGTCGATTCTTGGGCCTTCCAGACCTACGCAGCTCCGAAGGGTCGAAGTCTGGCGGGTAATACTTGTTCAACACCTTCCGTTCCGCCATCTTCTTCTTCTTCTTCTTCTTCTTCTTCTTCTTCTTCTTCTTCTTCTTCTTCTTTCCTCGACTCCAAACCAGGACGAGGAGAGCGAATGATGAACCGATCGATGTCGCGGAGGTTTTCAAGAAACAGATGCCACTTCTCGAACAGAGTGAACTACCCCTCTGTAGAGATAGAGAGAAGCGGGCACCATTCTAGAGAGAGAGAGAAAGGAACGCGAGCACAGCAGAAGAGGAAGGACGATCGGGTTAGGGGAAGGAGACGCTGGTAACGGTCATCTTTTTAAAAAGATTATATTAGGAAAGTTAATGATAAATTATATTGGGAAAGTTAATAACGAATTATTCTTGTAATTAACATTACTTTCTTCATGTGAAATTAGTTGCCTCTTTCTAAGGAGACTTTTTGAGAATTTTACATGTTCTTTATTTAGTATGATATTAAACAATCGGTAACGATTTTACTTATTATGTTATTATAACATAAATTTTTGGTATTCGATAGTACAATATACTTTAATTTTAAGTGAGTAAAAATGATTATGTTAATTAGGAATAGCATTTAATGTCTGCTGAAAAAAATTTACCATGAAAAAGGCAAATTTCTAATTCTCTATTATTTGTTAGAATACTAAAATTTTGAAAAAAGAAAAGAAAAAAAGAAATGCTTACGTGGTATGAAGTGCTCTCAATAAGTAAATCATTTTGAAAGTGCCCAAGACGAAGATGAATAAATCATTCGAATAATATTCTTGTATTTCCCATTGATAAAGGTGAATAAATGAAGTTTTCTTTTTCTTGGACTAATCTCTCATGATCTTTTATTGTTTGCAACGTGGTTAAGTATTTAATTAGGGTTTCGACTTTGATTCTAGACATGTTTGTACAACTTTTACTTCATGATTATGTCTGAATATGCAACGTCATCAGGACTAGGAATATAAATTGATCTACCTCTCTGGTTGAATTTGGGTGACGGAGAATCCACGTTGCAACTCTATCATCTGACCGAAAACAAAAAGGAAGCTAGAACTAGTTTCCCGTCAGGATACGTAGGTCAATCGCCCCACTAGTTAACTTAATTTTGTTTCTCCACTAGGACGAATTGCAAAGTAATCAATCTCAACCATGAGCAATTTCCTAATTTTCTTAAGCTCCTCCTTTACATGAAATTGCTGAATTGTATAATGCATGACAAATGGCTATATCAATTTGGTGTCTTAACTCTGCTTTTGTCAAAGGTAACTAATTTGTGATTTTTCATAGTATTAATTCAATATAATAAAAATTAATTGATAGTAAATTTGTCACATGTATATCAGTTTTAGAGTATTTTAGTGAAAAAATTAATTTTGGTTAAATTTATCACAAGTGTACCAATTTTGGATTTTTAGTAGTTAAAAAATTAGTTTTAAATAAATTTATCACAAATATACCAATTTAAAGTTTTTTGTGATATTAACCATTTTTTTTTTATATCTTAACAAGTGTCTCCATATTCTTCTAAATAGAAATCATGTTCTAAATCAAGAATATATTCCAAAGAAACAATAAATCACTAGGAGTGCAAAACGGATTGCCCAAATCGGGAACCGCCCACATCAGCCGATTTGGTCCAATTTCCAGTTTCTAAAAGCAGAACCAATATCTGAATGGTCCAATTCTCGATTCCAATTCTCAGTTCCAAGGGGAGCCGAACCGATCCTCAATGTGAAACCGACTGTCACCCAAGCCAAGGTGAGGCTCGGTGAGCCTCACCATCACCCAGGCGGGGTTCACCTAGGTGAGGCTTAGCGAGGCTAATGCTTGCTCAGGTGAGGAGCCGCGAGGCTACTCTGGATTGGGCAAGGGTCGGCTTTGCCCGATTTTGCTAGATCTAGCGAGGGTGGCCTTGACTAGCCGCGACTGGACGGTGAGCGCATGCCCCCGGCCAGGCGAGGTTGACCTTCGCCTATGGCCAACAAGTGCGACCTTGCCAGCCATGGTTGTGGTTGATGGCCGATGATGGCCACCACAAAGAGGAGGAAGAGAAAGGGGGAAGGGGAAAAAAATAAAAAAATAATTTATAAAATTCAATAATTTTTTTAAAAATAAAATATTATAAAATTGTCCACGTCAACCGGTCGGCATCCACATCAGTAATTTCTGACTTAAATTAGTCGGATATATTGAATTGGTATCAATATGAAACTGTTTATGATTCAATTGGGCTAATTGAGATGTTTAGGACTAAATTCATACAAATGCCATAAGTTTATGACTTTTTTGGTACCTTTTCCTATTCTTTTGTGTTTACTAAGAATAATTATGCCCCCACAGGTTTAATAACTATTTAAGTACTTAAAACTTATTGATTGTCTTATGGATATGAAAAGGTATGGCTATTCTGAAAAAGTTGGTGATTCTGATAAAAAGTCTGATCCTCTCTCCACCCAAGATAACAAAAGATTGTACTTTGTCCTCCATCAAATAAAATATATTACGATAAAAGTGAGTTAGCGGGGAGAGAAAACGATTTTTTTCAATTTTTCAAGGTTATTGTTATGGATAAAGATACATCTTCATCCTTCTTATCATGAATAAATCGTAAAGATCTAAAATTATTTGGTTTTGAATTTCTGCATAAAAAATTACCTTATCGCTTATATACTTTTGCTTCTTTTTTTTCCTACTCATATCATAGGCCGACAATTCTTTGGCCTTGGAATAGCTTGTGTGGCGCCTAACGAGACTAGAATACCATGTTAGCCTTCTCCTAAAAATAGTACGACAAATAGCATTCTCGTATTAGATTGTATTACGCCCAACTTATCTCAAACATCTAGTCGCTTGAGCGAGACACACGGAATAATTTATGCACAACAACTTATTTCAATCTATCATGACCTTATTAAGAGAGAGGTATCGACTTTTGAGCAATTTACGCATGGAAAGTATCAGCCTATCATGCCACTAGCTCCATAGAGAGATAAACTAGTTGTATCATGCACTCTGCATAACTTACTCTTAACCCCCAATACCACTAGCTTCACTCTCCTTTCGTAGCTTACTTATTAATCTTCATATTATTCGAATTTCTTTTTGCTCAAAATCCAAAATACAGAAAGTATAGAGTCGCTTCAAAATAGCAACAACGGATTATTGCAAGAAACAACTTTGGTTTGAGAACTTGTAGTTTGCTCTCTCTGTTTTTTTTTTTTTTTCAAACTATTATTGTAGTAAATGGGAGCAGTTTTGTGCTTCTAAATCTAATTTCGAATGATATTACGAGGCAGTCAATCTATTTCTAATTATAAGCCAGCATAACCCTTTTCCTTATCCTTTACATTCGTCAAAGATTTTCTTTTTATACAAAAAAAAACCGCTTAGGATCGCTAGGAATCATCATGAAACATGAAGATATCTTGAAAAATACATATTCTTATGCTATCAAAATTATAATTATGACAAAAAAGACTCAAAAAAGAAATTCCAAGAAAGTAAAAGAGAACATTTAAAACTGCGGATAACCCATCCTTCATTTCAATCCTGAGTAAAATATTCTGCATAGATAAAAAAAAATTATTTGAGAAAGAATAATAAAAAAATGGGACAATTTAATTGAAATTAAAAGAAAATCGATTTCCTCGTAATTCTACGTCAAGTTGGATTCGGAAACCTAATCCAACTATTACCCGGTTTAATTTTAAAATAAAAGAAAATTGATTTTCCTCGTGACTCTGCATCTTTATATATATGCATGCACGCGACCATAACCACGTTTACCTTCCTCAGTACACACACAAGCATGCGGTTCCTTTGCGGCGGCGGCGCCCCCTGCCGGGGGGCTTCCGGCAAAGGGAGATTGAGGATGATCGCCGGGTCGTGCTACGTGCCGAAGAAGCGGGCCGTGTTCCCCAGGGGCGACGACGCGCACTTCATATGCTCCGAGAAGAGCACGATCGGCGTGTCCGACGGGGTCGGGAGTTGGATCGGGTTGGGCGTCGACCCCGGGGAGTACGCCCGGGGCCTCATGACAAGCTGCGCCGACGAGGTCGGGAGGCAGGAGGCCGGTCGCGTGGACCTCCAGGCAGTCCTCGGCGCGGCCTTCGACAGGACCTCCGTCAAGGGGTCGGCCACGGCGTGTCTACTGACGCTGGCCGATAATGTACGTCGTCCTTTTTCTGTTTATGTCGACCTCCGACTCGACTGATCGGCGTTACTAAACTCGGCGTGAAATCCTTGTTATGTGTTCTTCGTCGCAGGGCCGTCTGCAGGTCGTGAACGTGGGCGACAGCGGGTTCGTGCGGATCCGAAAGGGCGAGGGCGTTTACCAGTCGCCGACCCAAGAGTACGGCTTCAATTGTCCGTATCAGCTCGGAAGAAGGACGGGGACGGGGACGGGCCGCTACAGTACACCGAGCTCGGCACAGGTAGAAGAACTCGATATTCTGCATACGGAGATATGCATCAGATGATTTCACGTACTTTTCTTTCACTGCGGACTGAAACTGTCGACCGGCTTCAACGTTCGACATGTCGAATAAGGCGGTCCGCCGGAAACCTAACGGAGGGTCGAAACCCGGATCATAACATGACATGATCCGCAGGAACCTTATGTGTTTATCTGCGAGTCTTGCTGTGTTTTTATCGACCGATTGTGTGAATGTCTGCAGAGCTTCGAAGTCGAAGTACGGGAGGGGGACATCATCGTCGCCGGGACGGACGGGCTGTTCGACAACCTGTTCGTGGAGCAAATCAAGGAGGCGGCCGAAGCCGGGATCAGAGGAGGCAAGGATCTCAAGGTCGTCGCGTCCTTGATAGCCGCTCGGGCGCACGCCAACTCCCTCGACAGGACCACGAGGACGCCCTTCTCCGAAGCCTTGGCGGCGCACGACGAGGAGCGGCGCCGCCACGGGGGCAAGCCCGACGACATCACCGTCGTCGTCGCTCGCATAGTAAGGAATTAGAGATAGAGAGAGAGAGAATCTGTTCAGGAATAGATTAGACATTTTTCAATTCGATTCCGGTTAATGCTTAAGCTGTAAATTTCGAAGCTGAATTTTGCAAGCGTGCGACCTCCGATTTCACAACTTCTGCAAAAATTTGAAGGAGAAAAATCGGATTTCGCGGCCATGTTTTGCTCTTTCGGATCGAATTTCGGCGGAACGTTTAAGTAGCGGAAGCTTAAGCTTTCGATTTTCGACGTCCATATGGATTATGAATACTTTCGGAACTTAAAGATATTGTTTGCGAATTATATTTTGTTTTTTGAGTTGATATTACGAATGACTTCAAATTTGTATATTTGTGAAAAATTTATCTCAAAAATTAATTTTTTAATCATAAAAAATATCAAAAATTAATTTTTTGATTATAAAAAATATCAAAAAATTTCTAACAAATTTAGGGTTTGTTTGCAAATATTTCTATTATCAATAATAATTTATGTTCAGAAATAATTTTTTTTTCTATTTCTATTCCTTAGCGTTCGAATGCGTTTGATAATTACATAAAATTTCTATTGTTGGAATAGCGCCCTTCAAATTTTTTTATGAGGTATAATTTTCTTAGCTTTTTAAAAATTTTTTTTTTTTTTCCTCCATTCTTCTTCCTCCTCTATCGATTGTCGGGCTTCAACGATGACCAACAACTAGCCAAAGACGAGAGCTGGTTGGGCGAGGCTGAGCCTCCCTTGGCCATGATGAGGCTCCCTAAGGCCCAGTGATAGGCCAATATACTTATGACAAACGAAGAGTAAAACCCTAACCCCAAACTGTTTAAAGAGTCCATCTTTCTTTGTTAAATGGCCGAATTAGCCACATGGCATCCAAACTGATACACATATCAACTGCTTTGATGGTAGAATTTAACAAAAAATGATGATGATGTATTAATTTGAGATTTGTGATGCTCAAAATATTAGTTTAAGTAAATTTATCATAGGTGCATCAGTTTAACTTTCCCAAATACACTCGATAAATGTCCTGACACGAAAAATGCTTTCATCAAGGAGGTCCAATTTGCTAGGAAGAATGGACCCAATTGGAATGCTAGAGAACAAAGGAGACACCTTCCGTAATTAATACAAAATCGCGGGGCGAAAATGCAAACACCGGCAATTACAAAAACGGCAAAACGAAACAGCACCCGAGTGCCGCGTTTCTTCTTCTTCTACTTCCTTCTTCCTGTCAGTTGCGGCGTCGTTCTCACCCGCCGAGCCCGGAAAATCTCCGGCGCCGTCGCGTCGGAATCGAAGCAGAAGCGAGCTCCAAAGGTCTCACCGGAACGTAGGAGGGGCGGCTGCGGTCGTTCGAACTCGCCACGCAACGCTTGATTAATCCGCTCGAGCGCCGAACTCATCAGTGGCCACGTAAGTTCGCCTCGTCGTTCGATTCGATTTCGGCTCCGGCTCCTGTCTTCTGCCGGGGGACGACGGGATGCATTGTTTAATTTCGGAAGAAATGCATGTCGCGCCGTGTTTTTTCTTGGGTGTAGCATTCGCGTTGTGGAAGTAAGTTCCTCTGCGTGGTCGCAGTCGAGGTCGAGATCGAAATCGATGCTCTCTCTCGAACTGTGTGGATTAGAGCGGTTGAAGTTGTTTGTAAAGAGCTGCAGTCGATGAAACTGTCGGATCATTTCTCGTTTTCTTTTTTGATCGCGGAGCAGTAACACTGTAGCGAATTAACTCATCTTGATTTTTGGAGGCTGTTGATGATGTCGCGTCTTCCGCATGATTGAAATTCCTTGTTTTTTCCAGTTAAGAAAAAAGGAATCTTTTTATGTGAGTGAATTCTTTCGCTTGGTTGTGCTTTTGCAGGATGTAGTTCCCATATCATACTCTTCGCCATTTGGGAGGATGCTTAGTATGGTTCTTTTCACATCTTTCATAATATGAGTAGGTGCAGAGATCCCATTGTAGCCATTCTCGGCCGCTGCTCTCTACTTTGCGTCATGAGTTAGATACAATGGAGGTTGAATCGGCTGATAAAGATGGGGACCCCAGGGGACACCGCATAGCTCGAAATGTCGTGTGTGATCGGGGTGATCAAGAGAGTGCCAGTGACACTTCTTCATACTGGGAGACGACTACTTCAGGCAGTGACATAAGGGCGAAACCATATGTTGGAATGCAGTTCGAATCGGAAGAAGCTGCAAAAAGCTTCTACGATGCATATGCTAGGCAGGTTGGTTTCAGCACCCAGGTTGGTCAGTTTAGTCGTTGTAGGCCTGATGGGCCGATTGTAAGTTGGGATTTTGCATGTTCGAGAGAGGTTTTGAAAAGGAAAAATATAGAAAGCTGCAATGCAGTGCTCAGAATTGAGAGGAAAGACTCGGACAATTGGGTGGTGTCAAAGTTTGTGGAGGAGCATAACCATTCAACAGCAACTCCTAGTAAAGTGCATCATCTCCGACCACGTAGGCATTTTGCTGCTGCTACAAAGAATATGAGTAGTGAACCTCTGGATGCTATAAGTGATGCTCATGCTGCTTTGGATGGGAACCGTGTCTCTAATGAGCCAAATAGAGAAGGAAGGAATATCTCCCCTGTTGAATCAAATCGCCCAGCAAGAAACGTTGGTTCCATTAACTACATGAGACCCAGTACTCGGAAGAGAAATCTGGGACGAGATGCCCAAAACCTTCTTGACTATTTTAAGAAAATGCAAGCGGAAAACCCTGGTTTTTATTATGCAATCCAGCTTGATGATGATAACCACATGACTAATGTCTTTTGGGCTGATGCAAGATCAAGGGCAGCATATACCTACTTCGGAGATGCTGTAGTTTTTGACACAATGTATAGACCAAATCAGTACCAAGTTCCCTTCGCTCCTTTCACCGGTGTAAATAATCATGGTCAGATGATATTGTTTGGTTGTGCATTACTTCTAGATGAGTCCGAATCATCCTTTGCTTGGCTCTTTAGGACGTGGCTCTCTGCAATGAATGATAGACCCCCTGTTTCTATAACTACTGACCAGGATAGAGCCATACAGGCTGCAGTGGCTCAAGTCTTTCCACAAACTCGGCACTGTATCTGCAAGTGGCACATCTTAAGGGAGGGCCAGGAAAGATTAGCTCATGTCTACCTTGCTCATCCTTCTTTTTACAGGGATCTGTACAGTTGCATTGACTTCTCTGAAACTATTGAGGATTTTGAAGCATCATGGGTCGCTCTTCTTGACAGATATGGTCTCCAAAAAAATGAGTGGCTTCAAGCATTATACAACGCTAGGAAGCAGTGGGCTCCGGTTTATTTTCGTGACACTTTCTTTGCTGCAATCTCATCAAACCAAGGGGTACGCTCATTCTTTGATGGATATGTGAACCAACAAACAACAGTCCCTTTGTTCTTTAAGCAGTATGAAAGGGCTCTGGAAAATTCATTAGAGAAGGAAATAGAAGCAGATTATAATACCATGGGCACTGCACCAGTCCTGAAAACTCCATCACCTATGGAGCAACAGGCAGCAAACCTTTATTCAAAGAAAATTTTTGCCAAGTTCCAGGAGGAACTAGTTGAAACTTTCGTGTATACTGCAAATAAGGTTGAGGATGATGGAGTAATCAGCAAATACAGGGTCGCTAAATATGAACATGATGACAAAGCATTCATAGTTACTCTGAACGTGTCTGAGATTAAAGCAAGCTGCAGCTGTCAAATGTTTGAGTACTCAGGAATACTCTGTAGACATATATTGACTGTCTTCACTGTGACAAATATACTCACCCTTCCTTCTCGTTACATATTAAAGCGATGGACCAGGAATGCGAAATCTCTGTTGGGATCTGAGGAACAAAATTCTGATCCACATGGTATTGAAACTCTTACATCTCGCTTCAACAGTCTATGTCGGGAAGCCATACAGTATGCTGAGGAAGGAGCAATTGCCGTGGAAACATATAATGCTGCAATAAATGCTCTCAAAGAGGGTGTTAGAAAGATAGCTTCTGTGAAGAAAGGCATTGCTAAAGTGGCTCTGCCAAGTTCACACAGCAGTGGAAGTAACAAGGACAGTAGCAAGAAAGCCTCATCATCCGTTCCCAAGATGTTCCCAGCATTGTGGCCTTGGCAAGATGCCTATCCTCCTCGTTTTAACCTTAACGACAATGGAGTTCCTGTGGCTGATTTAACTCAGCCCAGCCTTGCTCCTGTGTCAATTCAACGCTACAGCGGCACACTTGATGACACAGTAGGAAGCATTTTTCTTCTCTTACTTCAAAATTTTTCCTGCATCATTTTTCATCTTGTGAATTTGTTAAAGGCCAAAAGCCACCAAAAACCTTGAACTATGCCCACTATGACATACTATCCTAAACATTTTTCCGTGTCACAAAAAATCCCTAACTTGTACTTGTGTGATACATTTACGCTCCATCAAAGTTTTGTCAATAACAACCGTTAAAAAACTGCTTACATAGATGCCAGAAAGCAAATGGTGTTGACATGGTGCCCACATGGCTTAAGCGAAATAAAAACGACATTGTTTTAGCTGAAAAATCATCTAATAGAACCTTGACGGAGGGTAAATGTGTCACATAGGTGCAAGCTTGGGGTTTTTTGTGACTTTTTCCCTTTGTTAAATAGTAGTCCAACATTTTCTGTCAATTTCTTATTGTCTTGTCTTAATGTAGGTTATTCTTACTTGTTTTAAGTCCATGACTTGGGTAATCGAGAGTAGTACTGCAACTTCTGTGGGTAAAGTCGCTGTAGTTAATTTGAAGGTACGAGTTTCTGTGCCTTTCCTTGTGGTTATGCTTTTTGTACATCGGGCTTTTTTTCCCTGATTGTAAACTAGTGTTAAACACTTGCATATCATTGATAATCTCCATTTCAGAATTGAGACATTTACATTACGTCCTTGTTAAATATTTGAATAGACATCGCGTTGTTCATTGTCATTTGGAAGGTAGTTTTTGGTGCTTTTCTGAGTATAAGCATGTGTTCTTCCTGTGGTTCCATTGGTTTAGTACGTATGTGGGGCTGGTTGGAGTTATATGATTGTTCTGGTATGATATACCCACAGGTTTGTGGTTATTGCTCGCAAGTTTATTTCATTTTCACTCACCTTTTGATAGCTGCAAGACTATGGAAAGATTCCCTGTGGAGAGACAGAGGTGCAGTTCAGGTTAACAAGAGTCACGCTAGAGCCCATGTTGAGGTCCATGGCCTACATCAGCCAACAGCTCTCATCCCCAGCCAATAAGGTTGCTGTCATCAATTTGAAGGTATTGCAAAGGCTTCACACCTTTTCTCCTGATGGCTTCAGTGTTTCAGCATTTAATTTTTCTTGGTGGGTATAATCTTTTGGCGATATATAGATATTTTGCAGTGATATCCGTGATATGTAGTAGCTATTGTTTTGCAAACTATATCAATTTCTGGATTTTCGTGTTAGGATTTGGAATTTTTTACTGTCCAACAATGATGTCAGGGTTTTTCTTCCTTTAAATAGTTCCATGCCCCTAAATGTTTCAGGCTTAAGAGGAAGTATCTTTATGACGTTTTATGATTAGGTGTTTGATGTAGGAGAAGGTGCATAAGAGACATGGGGGGTGAAAATTCTCCTAGCAAGCAAAAGCCCATAGATGTTACTTTTTGTTGGAAACTCTGTGCACGATTGTCCTGGCGACCTTCAGGCAATTGGACTTGTCTTGGATATGATTTATGTCCTTTTAGGATCCCAAACATGAGAAATGTCACTGTGCAGTTATACCTTTTCATGGGGATTAACCTTTTTTGCTCCTCATGTGCTTGAGAAGAGTCATCTCTCCTTTATGTTTGAGAGTTGCGTTCTTCAGTTCAGTTAGGTATCTGAGGGAGATCCTTAAAACTGTGGGATTTGTCCACAATAATATGCTCTCGTGTGTCATTGACTTGGTTCATCTAATCCTTGCTTACAACATTATATTGCTGTCCTTTTTTTCAGCTTCAAGATACGAAGACATCCACTGGAGAAACAGAGGTGAAATTTCAGGTTTCAAGAGACACTCTAGGCTCAATGCTCAGATCCATGGCTTACGTCCGTGAACAACTCTAAAAGGTGTAAGTAGAGCTTCTCAACTGTTTTCCTTGTAATCAAGCAATACTGCATTAGGTCACTTGAGGAGGAGTATGTAGATCATAGTCATTTTGTTCTGTGTGGTGTTTCAAATGTTTCGCTTAATAGTACAATTTGTATTGATGCATGAATGACTGCTCATACAAGCTTTGCTGGTTTTTGCCACCATTTTTCCTGTTATATGTTGATTTTTTTATCCACAGCTAGAGAGGGATATCAATTCCTATCAATTATTGATAGGTATATATATTTTTTCTCTTATATAGCCCACCTTACCATTTGCCAGTCGAGCTTTACCGTTTGCTACGATTTACCCGGAGAGTTGGAATCTGCAGAGTTGCTTCGAGGATGGAGGCATTGCAGAGGTCCGTAGTCAGAAATATATTGTACAATGCAACAAGTCTGATAAAGTAATAGCTAGGATTGATTGTCATTAAAGATAGCACAGCATTCACTACATTGGGTGGATATGGTTAGGTATATGTGCCTTTTATAGGTCCTAAGTGTTAGACGCATTTTTTTTAGAGCAACCAAGACTAGTTAGCACACTGTAAATGTGAGTTGTGTGAATACCATGGTTTTAATGAATGAGGCAGAAGATTGGAAATGTATAGCCTTCACTTGGCTCCTTCTTTTGATGCGATTTTGGAGGTTATTCGAGTTTAATTGCTTCTCCTTTTTACCTGAGTCGAAAATCCTCCATCTAAAGCTAAGCAAATTCTAGAGCTTGCCCGAGAAAATACATCAGCTGAGTTACTTCAATTGTTAATATGAATGCTGAGATGGTCTGCCAGTCGAAGGAAACCTTGTCCTTCAATGCCGGATTTTTAAAAGAGAAGGTATGGACGGGAGTTTAACCAGGCTTGGCTCCTTGAAATATCATTACAATGAGAGTTGCCAACAGATAGAGCAATAAACATTACTCTCTCTCTCTCTCTCTCTTTCTGCTCAACAGTTTTTATGTGGCCGATACAAAGAGACAAAGAAACTTCATGAAAACAAAACTTTTTTATTATGGCGTAACACAGAAGTAGCAGGAAACTATGATGGACGAAGAGAAGAGAGCACGACATCTTGTAGGGAGCTATCTCTCTGCATTGCCGCCTTGAACTCTTCAAAGGTGACTTTCCCGTCGCTGTTGGCATCCATCTGGTCGAATATCTCATCTAGCTTTCCCGGTTCGGTGATGTCCGTGGGAAGGCAATCGTCGGGCAAAGCCTGTTCAAGGAGTCAATCATTGGAACATCACCTTTTTAACTTGGAGAGACAATAAATCATATGAATGTAGTGAAAAGTTGAAGGGTGGCTTTACCCTAAGCATGGAAGCCACTTCTTCCTTGGTGATGCATCCAGATCGATCTGTATCGTACATCTGTTGTTGGCACAAAACTAACGTCAGCGTGGGATAATGAGTTTCATTTTTTCTTACAGGATCTCTGGTCTTATGTCCAAAGTTTCAAAAGATGGATTTTTTGGGGGTGGTAAGAAAAGATGGCTTACTTTGGTCGGTTTGTTATAGCTATTTCAGTGAAAGATCGCGGAAACAGTGCCTGTTTTCTGTCGAAAATTAAATTTTCTAACTGGAAGGTGATATATTTCTACAGGATACATAAATGGAATTTTCACACCGGTACCAAAACTCTATCTGTCGCTTCCCGTCATTGTATAGCCAATAAATAATGTTCCTGGGGCTATTCAGATAATCAGGTGTTCGACTCTAATACTTTCTTGAAGATTTATGTACCTCGAAGCACAGGCGTAGAGCATCGTCCCCACGGGAGTTCCTGAGGCTGGAGAAGCCACACAGTATCTCCCTCATATCGACGGTTCCATCACGGTTGTTGTCAAATAAGTCGAAGATGCGAGGCGCCAGGGGGACTAACGACGACATTTTCATCGCTTTCAGAACCTCTTCGAACTCTGATAGGGTGGCATTGTCTCCGTTAGCGCATCTGGGATGAGCCAAGTATGCATTCTTGAAGTTAAAACATATTATAAAAGCGGAGAACCTAATCAAAAGCATGTGTGCAGGGGATTCACGGACTCTGGCTCACATTTTCTTGAAGTTGACCTTAAGATTTTCAAGTTCCTCTGGCGAAAGGTCATGAGACCCGAGCAGAGATTTCAGCTTCTTAGTCCTCAGGAATATGGTGCTGCTCCACACGCTCGCGATCGCCGCCGCACGTAATTTGCGCCTGGCATTGAAGCTCTGCAGCCTCGTGACGATTTCAGGGTCCATCTGCTCCTCCTTGGCCAGATCACCTATTACCCACGGATGATTGAGAAGCTGTTTGAACAGCGAGTTTAGTATCACTAGAAGAGCATGTGCATTACTTCAGAAGTTACATTTGGGCAAGAATAGTGGCTCATTCTTGATTATTTTAAAGGACTATGCAATGAATTTACCGTGGTCGGTCTAGTGCTATTTAAGTCTCTAGTTATGAGAAGTGCACGGATTTCTCTTGACAGCAATTCACTTTTATAGCTACTGAATCCCTGTCTCTATATAGGAGAAGAAAACTTAGAAAAGGCCTTATTGGAGTAGTAAATTTGAGTTTCTTACATCTGGGGCACTCGGTCTCCTGCTAGGATCCACAGTCAGAAGGTTGGAAATTAGTTCTTTCGCTGATGAGGTTATGTTCTTCCAGGTCCTTTCGTCGAAGCTGAACTCTCCCTTCACAGAATAAACATAATCTCGTCGAGTCAAATTATTCATCCTTGGAACCAAGAAGAACAATACCTGACCCTAGGGCCACAAAAGAGAGCGAAATCTTTTTGTGTTACATAGATGTGCTTGAACTTACACTCCTTATCATCTGTTGCTTTTGGCGATTGGATGGGGCAATGAATGGCGGATACCTGAAATTCATACAAAACAGTGTCAGCATCTGGGGACGGCTGCCTATTGCTGTAAGAGAAATACTTTTAAGGTCTCTGCTGGAGAGGAACTGGAAGCGAAAAGCGAGTAAAAGAAACACTTTTCAGGAATCTGACAATTGTTAAGTCCTCTGGTGTGAAGAAATTAGCAAGAATTGGGCAACAATGACTTTTTTGGAAGAATGGGAATCCTACTCGACTTGAAGAAAATTTAGTCAACAACTGGATCCTGAGACAGACAGGAATTGCTAAGCTCAGTCAGTTTAAACTGTTCTAGGCTTTGCAGTCATATGGTACACTGTCATGACTCGAGAGCTCTAAAGCAAGTGGTAACCTTGAGTGTATAGTATTCTAGATGAGCTCTCAAACCTGAAACTTTCATATCAGGAAAGTGACAAGCTTAATCAAGGTGAGAACTTTCACATCTGTGAAGAGCCTACTGAGCAAAGAAAACTGCAAAAGTAGCAACTACCCCACTAGGTTATCATCCTTCTACTCGAAGTAATCACGAATCAGGAGATTGAAAATATTGCAACATACCCTGAGAGCAGAATGAATAGAATGACTCCCAAAGACCACATGTCACTCTTTGTAGTTATTGTTCCCTGAGAGAGAGCCTCTGGTGACACATAATCAATTGAGCCGAACAATCCGATAACTGGGTCAGACTCCTCCACAGAGCTCAGCCCAAAATCCATGATCTTCAGCGGCGAATCCTCGCGCTTGTTCAAGAACAGGCAATTCTCCGGCTTCAAATCCCGGTGCACAATATTGGCCCTGTGGAGAGCATCCAGGCCCCTAGCGATCTGCAGGACCACGGCAGCTGCTTCCACCTCCGAGTATCTCTTCCGAGCCACGATCCGGTCAAACAACTCTCCGCCTGAGCAGAGCTCGAGAATCAGATGGACCCCACTCTGGTCCTCACACACATCGTAGAGGTCGATGACATTGTCATGAGGGGAAACATTCTCAACTATCCTTCTCATGACCAGGATCTCATTGGTCAGGAGTGCATCAGAAATGGGCACTTGCTTAAACATGGGGAATGTTAGTGAAGCAAACTGCTTCTTTGCAGCGACTGTTGGTGGTGGAGTCGACAGGCCGAGCCTCTTGAGCGTCTTGATGGCGACTTCTCTTCCATCTTCGCTCGATTTGCAGATGCCTTTCCTGACCACTGAGAATCCTCCTCTTCCTAGGACATCAACCACTTCATAGTCATCAGAGAGCCTTCTTGTTTCTTGGCCCATAGGCAAAGAGAGCTTTAATGACAAAAGCAGGTAGAGACTCGAGAACTTGGGATCCTGGGGACTCGAGGAAAACTGGGTTTGGACTTGGAAGTCGTAAAAGGTTTGAACCTTTATGAAGGAACAGAGAGAGAGAGAGAAAGAGAGAGTACAAGTTGGGTTCAATAATAAGGGATTGACATAAGCATATACCAACAGTTATCTTTGCATTAGTTTAAGATTATAAAGAAATGCATGAAATTCAGATGGAAACGAGGGAACGAACTGGAGGGTGCAACGGCTGAGGAAATAGAGACAAAGGTGACTTAGTCAACTAAAACTAACCAATCAATCTCCTCCCACGTAATCCAAAAATGTGTCATAATTCTATGCTTATATCATTTCCTCCTAGATCCACGCAATAAAATAGTCACTCTTTATGAACCCAGAAAATTAAATAAAGCAAGAGCAGAGAAAGAGAAGTCTGAGCGGCTTGGTTGACTTATCTTTCATTGTTTTATGCACCGAGATCTCTAATGTGTCTCAGATTTTCATTGAACCCAATACATCAGACCACAGTAAACAATTTTCAGTGAGTCACTTACAACTCACAGCATAGATCTCATCGTCTTCGTCTGATATAAGGATAATAAAATCGCGTCATTGGCTGTAATGACAAAATTTCTGCCAATTAAGGCATTTCTTGATCCTTTTTTTATGAATGTGCAGTTCTAGAGAATTACCTTGTGTTCATTTAACAAAAAATTAAACAGAAAGAAAGTTTCTTCCTAAGGATCAGTTTGGGGTTCTGGGCTTTTCTTCCTATTGTCCCTTGTAGAATTCTAGCTGTTTCTTTCCTTGTTTTGGAGCACTTTGAGCAAACTGATGAAATCTCTCAAAATAAATTATTAGTGTTTTATCACTCTTTTCTGTAAAAATCTGTTAAAAACATTATGAAATGCAGTCTCTAGCTCTGACCTGTAGACTGTTTCTCTTTCATGGTGATAGAAAAAGAATAGCACGAAGTAAAAATCTTATCAGTCAGTAATGTCATGTTCTCCTCTCTTATCCGGGAAAGAAAAAACAAAAGCTGAGTAGATTGGACTGAAGACATTCTTTTGATACCCATGTTAACTCCAAGGAGAACATTGCCAAGAGGTTACCACCAAAAAATGAGTTGAAACCAATACTGAGGGATAAAGTGCATCAAAACAAAACCAAAAAGGACAAAGAAAAATATATGAACTTTTATAAAAAATTAAAAGCAACAAACTCGGAAAATTTCCCTTTATTGGTTTTCCCTTCATTTTTTTTGTACAGAGTCACATTTAAGGGTGCTCTTTTTTATAGTTAAGATGAAGAGCAATGGAATAAAATAGGAAAAAAGGAATCCGTTTTTTCTTTTTCTTTTTGTTGACGAAAGGAGATGAGTACAAGGTATGTGAAATTACTGAGAAATCAGATGGGTTCAAGCTGTGGAGCGGGTCGTGCACGGAGCAGGTCATTTGATGAATTGATGGACCTTGGACGGCGCCCAAATTGCAGTATTTAACGACAGAAAACCATGATTCCTCCAAATAAATGAAGACAACGTGTAGAGGACAGGCCACGCCTTTGACTTTCAGAGACAAGCAAACGAATTTTGTAATTCAATAATTATAGGAAGAACAACTTCAATGAATGTCCTAATCACCATTGACGAGAGAATTTCACGATAATCAGGGCTTCCTAACCCTCAAGAAAACAATATCTTGATGTGAATTTTTAAATGAATAGCATGTTAAGAAAACTCGAACCGCACATGCCTCTCGGCATTAAAAAGCTCCTGGCTTCACCATAATCGTGTACAGACCATGTTTGTGATTTTGCTGAGATCAGGGTATATGTGAATGAATAAAAATGGCATCATCATTCACCAACCACAATCTCTGCAATGATTTCACTTGTGGGTTCACTGGATTTTTTTTTTCTTTGAGCGCATGCAGAGGAGACCCACCATTCAAGCAGAAAGAAGCGAACAGAGAATCTGGATTCAGCTCAACAAAAAGCAAAGGGCTAGAAGCTATTTATATATGTATATTCCAGATAAGAATTTTTTTTACAAGCCAGTATCAATAGTCCCAACAAGAAAATAAATTATAAAAAGCATGGAATTTTAGGACACTATGGAGTGCGGCTTTTGCTCTTCCCCATCTTGTTACCAAATCCTCTGCTATTCAGTCACTGCAAATGCAATAGTAAGTTGCTAACCATCCTATAGAGAAAGCTGCAGGAGAGAGACCCAACTCTGTATCTCCGTTTTCCAATATTAAACAAGCAAATCCAGCTAATTTCAAAACTAAAATCTTCTACCGACTTGCAGGAAAACTAGACTAAACAACAGATTTGGTACTTTTCTTCTTTTCAAATGCACCTTCTCTTCTATCAGTTCCCAGAAAATCATGAAGTAAAGACATAGGCAGTGGCTTCAAAGGTACCAAGCAGAGATGCCTTGCTTTGGAAGCAAATTCATCGTGTTGCCGTCAGCCGCTGTCACACTAAAAGGAGAACCAAATCGAGAGTCAACCGTACTGTCAGTGAGGCAGAATTCGAACGGAGAATCAAATGCCTTGCATTGATCATGTTGACTGCCCATCAATGGGAAGGCCGATTGGTTCAAGGGTAGGTTTGTGTCTTCAAGTGTTTTGCCTCCCATGAAAGCTCCATGAGCAAATAAGCTATCGCCCATGCTACGCTGAACATTCAGCAACTGCTGCTCATTTTCGGGTGCACCAAGTTTCCCTGCAATATTACTGTTCTGTTGGAGGTTCACATCATAGAAGGACATGAGATTGGATATCATCTTTTGTCCATCGTCAGGAAGTCCGAGTCCACGCATATTAAAAGACGGAGTATGAGTCCCTGGAGATGGAGTGGGATTAGGTTGAGCAAAGGAATGAAGGACTGCTTGCTTTCCATTGCTCACTTGGAAGTTTGAAATTCCAATGGCCTGGGAAGGAATAGGCTTACTCCGATAAGGGCAATTCAGCTGGTGATTATTTCTTGACGTCCTATCAAGAAAACCCAGGCGGTGATCACTGTAAGGGCATTGAGAAAACTCGCATGTGTATATCTGCTGATCCATCTTCACCTTCAGCTCATCAAATTGTTGATTCCTCTTTGAAATTAGCCGTGAATTGGTTTTGGTTTCATTAACTTCTCCTTTGATTTGAGAAACCAGCGGATGGATCGAAAGCTCATCTGTAGAAACCCGTGGCCCGATACCAAAAGCACTTGGATCGAAAGGCTTGCATTCGTCCACCTCAAGCTTTGGTTCATCATCAACTCCTTCCACATCATAATCACTAGCATCACTGATGACATAGGACCCAAATCCACTGTCCGTACACACAGGCGGGCAGCTATTGGGGTACAATTTCCTGGACAAAGCTTCTTCCTGATTGATTATTGCGAGCCATGTGGCACTTTCCTTTGCGGTCATCTTATCCTGTAGACACTTACTCTGACGGACGAGCTTCCTGATCTTGGAGATGTCTGGCGACATGTGCTTGATAACAGCCGTGAGGACGCTCACCTTCCAAGCCTTCTTAAGATCATGAGGTTTCTTGTAGGGCGGAGGTCCCTGGTCCACGGGTAGGCCCAGCTGGGACCACCACTCCTCATTTCCTGTGGGCCACCACGGAGGAGCCACGCCTTTCTCCAGCGGGAATCGCCGCTGCGGTGGATTGCAGTGCTGCATCAGAGCTGATAAGAGCGACCCGAGAGTGGTGTCCTGCAGTTCTTGCAAGGTGTGAGGAGTGGGCCCGATGGTGGCTGCATCCTCACCGTTCCCGGGGATCAAGTGGTCCGCCTGGTACTTGGCAATTGCGGCAGGTCCGTTCCGGTCAAACCTCACTTTTTCCTTCCACCATGCTCGGAGATTGTCTGAGGCACCGCTCACTGGCTTGCCCTTCTCAGGAATGATCCCATACACGAAGCCCTGAGCTTTACAGACTTCCATCATCTTTAGCATATATTTGAGAATACCATCTTGAGCCCTTGACATCTTCTTCCTCCGTGCCTGCTCCTGCGACTGGCGCTGCTTCGTGCTGTCCGGCGCTTCTTTATTCTTGTTTTGCTCCTTGAGATGCCTCAGGAGCATCCTGTCTCTCCACATCCTCCTCTCTAGCTCATCAACATCCACCTCCTCATCGCTGTATTCTTCCTCCACAACAGCCTCAGCTTCCTGTTCAGGATCAGCCTCCTGGGGATGAGTTGATAAGAAGTCGACGTTACTGCAAAAGCCCATTTCTTCGAGGATACCCATCTATGACAAGAAGTCAGCAAAATGGGCTTGCTTCAACCAAATTTTGCAGTTCTCACTTTCCAAATCCTAGAATCGAGCAGATGTTAATCACTTAAAGGTTTCAATATCTTTGTGGACCCAACTCAAGATACATCTCCTAACACCAGGATACGAACAAATATGGTTCAGTCCCCTGCAACCAAAACCATAAATAAAGTAAAACTTAGGGACAACCCCCCCATAAATATGTTCACACAGTACATGAAACCGGCAACAAAATCGATAACTATCCCCCATTTAAAGCTCTACAGAGGTAATTAAAGACACCAATCAGGCGACTAAGGCAAACAGGCAAACAAGATTTCACGCGTAAAAATTTCCGGAACACAAAAACGCCACGCATCAAGAAACAAGCCATCCATGGAGATGATCCAGAAAAGAGAAAAAAAAAACATCTTGCTCTCCTCAGTTAGTTCTCAAGTATTGGAACCGAAAATCACAACAAAATAGAACACAAATACAGAAATAAGCCCACTTTTTTAAAGAACAGGCATCGAAACCAATCAGTTACACGTCCGAAGTAACCCCAAAAGGGAAAAAGGACTTGCAAAGTTGAACCCACTCAGGAAAAGGAATTACAAACCAAGAACAAAAACAGAGTCATTCAGATCTGCCACGCACATCATCCGATTGGTACTCAAAAACTCTATGGCAGATTACTCTGTCATAAAAGCAATCAACAGATGATTCAGAGAAGCCAATAACACGAGCACACTCCACATACAATGATAACTACAGTGACTCCCTCCTCGCCAATCATAATCACAAAACCCGCAAAGCATCCGACCCAATAGAGGCCTAAGGCTAAACCCACGAGCCTATGTAAAATAAAAAAAAGAAGAAGAAGACGACGACTTTCCAGCGAGCACGAAACAGTACTTTAAGAGAGAAAAAGAGAGAACTTTTGCGACGCTAGCTCCTTCCGGGACATCATCGAACCCGACCACAGAGCGCGAAACTCACTGACTCGAGCTCTCGCCAACACCAACAACGACAACAAGGAAAACGAAGCAGAGCCCACGAAAGAACGAGAAGCGAAGAGGCTTATGGAGCATGTAGGTACCGTTCAATCTCCTCCTCCGGCAAGCCCTCCACCTCCTCCAGATTCTTCAATGAACACACACGCAGACAGAGAGAAAGAGAGAGGAGAGAGACAGAGGCTCTGTTTTTATTTTTATTTTTTATGTTTATTTTATTTTATATTGCTCTGTCCTTTTTATGTGCGATTCTCCATGAAAATGAGCGAGTGAAAATGCCCTGTGCCTTTACATGACAAAGGAGAAAAACGTCGAGAGGTAGACAGTGCTCATCCCAACCGTGGTCGGGTTAAAGCTCTGACCGCGGTTAAGCCGCCGGCTCGCGACGAGCCGACCGGGGGATTGTCTACGGTACGGTGCGTAACGCTCACATCGAACGGACATCAATGTCTTAGATCCCAAGATGCCGTCCTTCGTCGACCGACACGTTCGGCATTGAATTTCCGGATCGGTCCGCGGTTCCATGTACGGAAATTCGCATCTCATCTTTCCTTTTGTCTCTCTCTCTCTCTCTCTCTCTCTCTCCGGTGGGACGAGATCGTTAATGTTTGATCACGCGTGATTAATTCGATGAGTAAAGGATGCCAAATGATCTTATCTCGAACTTTATAGCGATTAGTAATATCCTTAATTAAGTTAATGAATGCTTGAATGGATAAGAATGTCGATGATTGTGAGCATGGCGACCCACTAGGCTCGATCTCGATTTGGTTGGCTTGAAGAATGGAAATTTGAATGAGTCTAGATAACCTATTTTGCCATTCAAGCTGGCTTGATTGATAAGCAAATCGAATGATTCTATTTGTTAAACATGGCATTTTGATCATGAATTGAGTATTTTATGTCATCCACCTCGTTATTAATAAGAATAATTAGTTTTGAAATGGGTAAATAACGTATCTTGTTAGAATCGGTTCCCGTTTTCTGAACTTGGAACTTACCTCATTTGTTATGAAACCTATCTCTTTTTTCGGTCCGGTTATAGAAAATACCTGAGAATATGTTTTTCTTTTATTATCCTTTTTATAGCAAAACATTTTGAATAACAAAATGGTTTAAATTAAAAGATGAACAAGGGCGAACAAGTAAAAGTAAGTGAGAAATGAGCAAAGGTTGCGAGGCTCAAATGAGTAGGGGTGAGTCGTGAAGTGGGTAAGGAGGAAGGTGAGTTACAAGTGAGAGAGTCTTGAAATGTTCGAATAAGGTTGGAGAGAACAAGGAAAAAGAGAGAGAGTAATTGTAAAATTTGTGACTTTTAAAAATTTGTGAAATTGGTTCTAAATTTAGTCTCATCAGTCTAATTCTCAAGTGATTTATCAGGCAGATCGATTCATTTACTAATTAGAACCAGACCTGGTTAATCTATTTACCCATCTAGATGATATTTTTCATTGTTGACTAATAAATCGACTAAAACAGCCCTACCAGGCTCCTAGACTCGATCTGTTTCGTTCGTCGCAATCTTAAAAAGAGGGTCATCCAAACGGACGCGCGAGATGCGGGGGAGGTGCAGGACAAGGGTGTCAGCGGGCGCGCACTAGATCAGGCCAACCGGAGTACAGCTGCCAGAGCCGAGACGGCGCTCCGAACGTGCGCCGAAAAGAGCGGGGGTTGGGGGAGCAACCCGAGACCGAAGCCTAACTTCCTGGCAGGGACGGCCCACGTTCTCCTGCGATTTTACGATCCTACCCTTCCCCCGCCTCCCTCCTTCTCCATACGTCAAATCTCAATAACGCCGAATCATATCTTCCCGGAAAAATAAATAAAAATAATATAAATAAAATTACACATCCAAAAAGAGCTTAAATTAATGCTTTTGGTTGATTCACGGGATCCACTTTCACGGGTCCATCGCCACCCCCCTTTGAATTCATGTGATTTTCGGCTTTTTCAACAGATGTTTTACCATCTTTTTTTTATATATATATACGAATTTTAAATCAGTCAAAAATATCAGCCAATGATCATTATTTCAAGATGGGCTCGTTCCAAATTTTTTTTTGTTCCTGAGAGAATCGGATCGGGAGCCGGTTCCGTAGGATGCGAGGTCAATAATGTCATTTTGGCGAGAGGCCCTTATTCGTCGGTAGCCGATGGGTCATCCATGACGAAAAAGAGAAGATTTTTTTTATTATTATTATCTTTGGAGTTTATCTTAATTTAAAAAAAAAATTAGCTTGTACTTTTCCTTTTTTTTGACCTTTTTGGACGGAGAGCCGCAGCCGCCGGAGCGCACGGGGGGGCATGTGCTGCGACAACCAAAGCCGCTGAGACGGCGCCACGCGTCCGGTCGAGGGGCCGCCCTGGACTTCCTTCCTTTCCTTCCATGTTGGTTGTCGGATAGTGGAGGACACGTCACCTTCTTTGACAGATGGCGGATGGCAGATCTCCGAGGAGGGATTTTTGTTCGGTGGTCCGGATACACTAAGCTCAAATGCTTTTGAGCCGTCGATGTCGGAGACCGTCACGTGGGGTCCATGTTAACCAAGGGTCGAGATGTAATGGGCTCACGGGCAACCCGGATCACTCGAGAATAATTCTTCTTTGACCCCTTCTCTCGCGCTCTCTCTCTCTCTCTCCTCCTTATCCTGTTGCCCTCTCTCTCTCTCTCTCTCTCTCGCTAGCCGACGATTCGGATAAATGTCCACCGCGGGGTCCGCCAAGATGGGCCGACAAAACTGGGCCGGGCCCATTTATCAGTTTGCCAGAAGAACACGACGTGACGGAATGGGGAAAAAGAAAATTTGGAGAGAGAAAAATCCGAATATTAATTCGACATGCGATGATGGCTCCCCACCCACCCATCCACCGACTCGAATTAACTCGTTTTCATTGAAAGTCAATCGCTCGGTGAATTATGTACGCTGCGCGTTAATGCTAATAGCTGGGTTAAGATGGATCGCATGCATTCGAATTTATCAAACTAATAGATCGAGTCAGGTCGAAAATATCCAATTTAAATTAATCAATTTCTATATGATATAAATTTAATGAACCATATCCAATCTCGATTCATATTGATAAAACAATTCCATAAGATGACAGCTTAGAATAAGTGAGTGCGAGATCAATTGAGAATAAGAATGAAACGAAGAAATGATCATAAAAGTAAGATTTTAATAATTTGTAAATCCTTTAACATCTATATTATTTTTTTATTTTATCACTCTAAACTCATTCATTAGATATAGTTGATCCATATAATAATTCCGCTTATCAAATATAAGTTATGAAATGGACATGTGACACATTTTGATAGATTTAATGCACCGTCAAGATTTGACAACTCGACATCGCTAATTTTATTTTGGTGGTGGTTTGAATCCGCTGAGAAATTAGCTAATCGAAAGTGGACCATCGTTGAACTACAGACAAGTAAAAGTTCAATGAATGATCGAGAGCTTCTAGAGTGTTCAGGTACGATGAATGGTCATATGAGCATCAGGACATTTCTTGTCCATTGGTTGGGTCTTTGTCAGTTTGTGCAATTTGTATTTCTTGAGTGGAATATAACTAAATACCAAAATGTGAAAAATAAGTAAATTTTACTGGAATATGTGAATGGAATAAGAACTTTTAATTACTTTTGCGGAAGCAAAAGGGGGCAGGTGCAATGTCAACTCCGTTTAAAATGAGCTTTTCTATACTTACAGTTAGATTCTTTCCCGTGTGCTGCTTCGTGGGAAACTTTCTATCAAAGGAAAATACTTTTCATAAGATTCATTTATCGGTTAAATGGCTGACTTTCCATTATTAAATGGTGTTATTTTTTTAATCATAAAAGAAAGACATTTTAAATTACTATGATGCACATGCAAGTTGTATTAGAAAAGTTCCATATTATAAAATTGGTGTGGTATTAAAAAATTTATATATTATTGTTAACTTATAACTCACACTAAATGTTAGGATTAAGCGAGCAAACATAACGAAATGGAGAGTAATGCGAAAAAGAAATTGAGACATAAGGTTTATTTTGGTTCACCCTTACACTAACTCTACATCTAGTCTAAGTAACACCGACACCGACACCGCCACCGACACCGACATGAGACACACGATGCGACATAACACGACACATTGTATCTAAAAAAAATAGAGAATTTTAACACATTAAGGCATATGTTGTATATTAAATGTATATTTTTATATATAAATAATAAATGATTATCTTAATCAATTTAATTTTATTCAAATTTACAAATAAATAAATAATAATAATAAAAGAGTCTAGAATGAATTTACACTAAAAATATTAATCAATATCATTCATTGTTTCAGACAAATTCAATTTCATTCCCATAGTCCATAAAATTTGGAGGAAAAAAACAAGCAATCCACATTTTAGATTTGCGTGTTAGAGAATGTCGGAAGACATAATAAAAAAAAGCTCAATGAGTGAATTGTGTGTTGCAAGAAGCGAGAGTCGAAAAAGAAGAGAAAATTAAAATTGTCTTCTTTCCACATTTATTATTTTTATTTATTTATTTTATATATCTACATTTTGAATCTTTATATATTGAAATTTTTACAATTGACTTGTACATATCAAATCATGTGTAAGAATTCAAAACTTTGAGTGTTGAAATTTCGAACTCGAGTATCAGGAGAGTTGCCCAAGTGTCAAATATTCTGACACGTGTTAAATGAGTGTCAAAAAGTGTCAGACACATGTCAAAATATTTGACATGACAAAAAGGTTTCCAAAGAGTATTGATGTTTTATAGCATTCAGTACATGATGCAATTATAAATAGCATATCTTATCTCTCTATTACGTGAAAATTATATTTAAGTGACACAATTCAGTAGTCACCATAATTAATCTCCCATTTCTTTGTTATGACTCTCAATTACAAAAGAAATAAATTATATATAGACAACACAATTTAGTAGTTATTTGTGGGGCTCCCCAACCCTACACTAAATGATTATGTATAGATGTCACAATTTAGTCGCTATTCATGGGACTCCCTGGCCCCACCTGCTCATCGGGGAGCAAGATTTTTAAGTTTTTTGTTGATGGGGAGTATGAATCACACTTTAACATAAATCTCTCTTTTGGAAATGCTGGAGCAGTTGTATAAAAGGCAATAACAAGAGACTGGTGGCACTTTTTGACTCGTGAGTAGATTCAAAATTAAAGTGAAGGTCGAAGACTTTTTCAGACAAAAAAGTAATTTAGAGAAGAATTGAGATTAGACTTAAAGTTGGAGTTATTTGAGGGAATTAACCCCTTATATTTACTGCCAAGAATTCTGGATGAATTTGTGTGGCCCAGATACCTCAGTGCTCGGAAACACAGCCCAGCCTACTGGATGTTGGGCTGATTAAAGGGCTCAAGGGCCTTGGAACAAAACAATAGTTTATGAAAAGCCTAATCAAGACAGCCTTGTATTGTATAGACTCCACTTTTTTTCTTTTTTAATCGAGAAATACTTCATTTCATTTCAATTAGAGAAAGTAGAAGAACAACCCAAATGAGTTTAGAAAACCCAGTTCAAGAAAAGCTCCAAATTGCAGTTATTGATCACTCCATAAGAAAAAAAATGAACCAATCAATAAATCAGTCGACAATAACATATGGAGATCTAATTGGATACGTCGTCAACGATCAATACCGAGAAAGTCATAATTTTTTTTTGATTTCTTCGATTTTTTATAACTATATAATATACCGGTCAGCTTCCGGCACATCTTCTTGAAAATAATGCATTTGTATAGTCGAACCCCACGAATGCCATCGCCTTAGAGAAAGTCGTATTTCCTCAGCATGGCATTCCTAGCCATAATTTTTATATTTCTTGCTGTCATCGCTGCTTCACAAACATGAGAACCACTCCAACAAACCAAAAAAAAAATTTTTTTTTTTTGGGACATCCAGACAATATCATCATATCGCTTTGTGCCTCGCACGTAGTCCCGCGCCCTCAACCCATGCACGGCCACATATGTATAAATCCCACCCAACGTCCGTGCCGGCATCACCACACCAGCGAAGCCCAAAAGACGATCCCGAAGCCGCTCGTCGTCGATGGCTTCCGTCAAGGCCTATGGCAAGATCAGCGAAGCCGACCAAGCGACCCTCGACGCTCGCCGCCGGTCCCGGAAGAGAACCGTCATCTTAAGCTTGTCCTCGGCTGTTCTTGTCATCGTCGTGGTCGCTGCGGTGGTTGGTACTACGGTGCACGCCAACAAGAAGAGCGACGGCCAGGCTCAGCCCCTCTCGACCTCGGTGAAGGCCGTGTGCGACGTCACGCTGTACAAGGACGCGTGCCTCAGCTCCCTCACCCCGAGGGCCAACTCGAGCGGCGGCCAGGTCCGCCCTGAGGATCTTTCAAGCTGTCGATCCTCGTGGCCTCGGAGGAGTTGGCCAAAGCGGCCGGCTATTTCTCTGAGCAAGGAGCGAGCTTCGATAACAACGCGGTGAATGAGACGGTGACGGCCGGGCTGGACAGCTGCCGCGAGCTCCTCGGGCTTGCGCTGGACCATTTGAACAGCTCGATGTCGTCGAGCGGTGCCTCAAACGTGCTCGATTCAGCGGATGATCTCAGGACCTGGCTCAGCACGGCCGGGACGTGCCAACAGACGTGCATCGACGGGTTTGACGAATCAGCAGGAGCAATTAAAGAGAACGTCGCGAGCTATCTCAAGAACTCAGGCGAACTGACCAGCAACAGTCTTGCGATCATCACTTGGATTTCGAACATCGCGAGCTCGTTCAAGCTAAGGCGGCTCATGAGCTTGCCTCACCCGGACCTCCACCACCACCATCACCACCACCATCACCACGAAGTGCCGAAGTGGGTGCACCGGAAGGAGCGCGAGCTGCTTCAGAGCTCCGATTTGAGGAAGAAGGCGAATGCTGTCGTGGCCAAAGACGGTTCCAGCAAGTACAAGACCATCGGAGCTGCCCTCAAAGCCGTGCCCGACAAGAGCAAGAACACGTTCATCATCTACGTGAAGAAGGGGGTCTACACCGAGAATGTGCGGGTCGAGAAGTCGAAGTGGAATGTCGTGATGGTCGGCGACGGGATGGATGCGACAGTCGTCACCGGTAGCCTGAACGTCGTCGATGGGACTCCAACTTTTCAGTCCGCAACTTTCGGTAATTCGCTCCTTCGCAATCTCTTACTCATTTTGCTTGTTTGTTTGGTAGAAGACATATGGGGATGAATAGTGATAATAGTAAACCATTATTATTTTGCTAATGAACATGTTCCTAGAAAGTTTCATTAAAACTCGTTTACGATGACAACTTTTATCAAGGTACGAGATTAAGTTAACATTTCTACTTTGCAGCTGTTTTTGGCCAAGGCTTCATCGCTAGGGACATGGGGTTCAAAAACACCGCTGGCCCGGCCAAGCACCAAGCGGTGGCTCTCATGTCGACTGCCGACCAGTCCATTTTCTACCGGTGCCGCATCGATGCCTTCCAGGATACCCTTTATGCTCACTCCAATCGCCAGTTCTACCGGGACTGCAACATCTACGGGACAGTCGACTTCATCTTTGGGAACTCCGCGGTCGTCTTCCAGAACTGCACCATCCAACCCAAGACGCCCATGCTCGGCCAGCAGAACACCATCACCGCTCAAGGCAAGATGGATCCTAACCAGAACACCGGCATCTCGATTCAGAACTGCACCATCTGGCCGGCGGGGAACTTGACCAATGTCCAGACATTCCTCGGGCGGCCATGGAAGAACTACTCTACCACGGTGTACATGCAATCCATGATGTCCAACATCATCAGCCCGAACGGGTGGCTACCGTGGATCGGCAACTCAGCCCCAGACACCATATACTACGCGGAATTCCAGAACTACGGACCGGGGGCTAACACGAAGAACAGAGTCAAGTGGAAGGGACTGAGATTGAACCTTTCAACTAAGGAAGCTAGCAAGTTCACAGTCAAATCCTTCATCAAAGGCGACAAATGGATCAAGCCGGCGGCTATCACATACAACCCAAGTTTGTGAGTTTGACAATGTAAACTTGCGGCTTCTCCGGTTGTCGGTTTTTCTTTCGGGGGTTCTTATTGCTTACTGATTGATGATTTTGTATGATTGTCGTAATTGAATTATCCTATATGTAATGCCTTGATTGATGGCGATTAAAAGGTATGAAATGAGAATACTAATTGAATGAGCTGATTATTCATCATCATGGTATTTCTTCCTTCAATATGGTCTGTTTCATTCTTGTCCCCTGGCATCATCGAAACCAGGCTAGAAAGTACAAATCATGACACCATCTCAAGGAGCCGATCCGAGTCGGGCCTAAAAATCTGTTCGCGAGCTAATCCTTACGTGAAATGCGGGACGAAGCCTCAAGAATCACTTGCAAGATTGATGTCTACGGGCCCATTTTCCATCTTTTTGGGCTATGAGGCCCGTGTATGGACATAACAAATTATAGGATGAGTTGTTTCCATTATAGTTTTCTAGCAGCCTTGTGTGTAAATTTGACGAAATTATATGCCCGAGAAATGCTATATCGAAACATTATGTGATATGACTGTCATGCAATATCCTCTTCTATTTAAGTTAACCGCAGAAACACAGTACGAGCACTCTTTGCTACTCACTTGAAAGAAACCATAGATAGTCAATCATTTTGCCAATGGAAGCCATGATAGTATTATTATTTCGACAATTCTGGAAGAAACAACAACAAGAATGTGTTTCTTTCTTAGTTTCCCTTGAATGTGTGAATCAACCTCTCTGTGGCCATATGCTTTTGTTGTAGCCTGCTTTGTTGCTATTAATAGATAATAGCAACTTTATGAATGGTAGCCACGGTATCATGTGATATGTGTTGAAATTTCTCTTCGATTCTTCGAGAGCAGTTGAGTATAGTAAATCTTAGCCGTTGAATAATTTGGATCTCATGTAAGATGAACATGATCAAAGAGCTGGTTCGTTAGATTAATGCGCACCCTAATCATGTAAGTATTGCTTATATATCATGGGCTTCGCCTGTTTCAAAACAACATGAGCTCCCAAATTGGATCCCAACCTCTTCTCCTTAGTTACAATCCCAAAATGGCCTTTTGTCTTGGGCCACAACAAAACTTCATCTGGAGAGGGAATTTTATCACTAGAGTTCCTGTTCTTCACCATTTTGGCTAAAATCAAGACAACAATTTAATCTCTCCGAACTCTTTCTATCCAAAATCTCAAACCATTTTACTCAAAAATTGCAACAGAAATTGCCCTTTAGCGTACTAAGAACTCTTTCAAGATAGTCATGGTCATGTCCTTGGACTGTGACTATAATTTTGATCATGTGTTGTTGCCACAATAAATTTGGAACCCTTTTCTTGTCCCTGCATCAAAAAGGAATATTATTTGGCTTGATAATACTAATAGCACATTATCAATTCAAGAGACGTGCCTTAGATCGCATCTATCTCTTCCCGTATACTAATTCCAAAAGGAAGGCAGGACTTCTTTGCCGGAAAGAACAGAGCTACAGCAGAGGATAAAATGTGAAAATGCAAAAAAAGGAGGAGGGGAAATAATCGGCGGAAACTTCAAGAAATGGAGGCTAAGCATAAAGGAACCAAGTGGTAATTGCCAGCTTCACTAGAGCAGCTTCAGCTGAGTTGATTGAACAAATGAGGAAAAGAACCAGCTGAACAGCAAAGGACCAACGGACTATGAGCTCCAACACCAAAGAAGACATAATATAAGAAAGAAAAAGGGCATCGCTTGTTTGGAGGGGATTTTGGAGGGTTCTCTGAAAAAAAAATCGTGGGGAAAGAGTGAGATGTTGGGGGAAGAAACCAATGTCAACCCAGCAAAATTCCAGATTGAACCTTTGAGAGAAAACGAGATTTTTCATAATTTCCAACAAAAACTAGCCAAAACCTTCAACTAGAGAGTGAAAGTACAATCAAATGGCTTTCAAACCATAGGTCATGTGCCTCAAATGGAGGCCAGTAAGGCACCCGCAATCTCAAAGAAAAACACCCTACTCGTGGATCAAACTCTGAAAATCTCGAAATTTTTCCAGGTGTTGAGCCTAGTTGGTCACGTTTCAGGGAAAGAGTGAGATTTTGAGAAAAATGGATGGAGATAGAAGAAAAAAAGAGTTGTAACTTAAACTAGAGTACATCTAGTTGGAGTAGAGTAGTTGTCAAAGGAGTCGACAAAAAAGGCACTAGAGTCTGGTTTGGAGGCTAACAAAACTAGGAAGATCCCATTTTCCAGTTTGAGGGACCCAACTTCCTGGCCCCTTCGGAGGACAATTATTGGTTCCTTTGGCCGAGAATCGCGTGACAAAGAAACTAGGAAGTAGGCTAGGGATCCTAGATGCATTTTCCTTCAAGGGTGACGATCACGGAAAATCAATAGGAAAATCAGCTCACTAAACTGTCCCTTTACATGTGTTATCTCACTTGGCAACACTTGGTAGGGATAAAAATCATCCAAGGCCTATTGCTCAATACGGACTCGTGATCATCAATGAGATTAAATTTAGTGACAAAAGAAGCCATTACCAACATCAATGATTGCCATTTCCCCTCTCGGCTTCCTCAATATCATTAAGCGATGAATGAGAAGGGAGTGATCAATCTCGATCAAAGCTTTGCGCCAAGGGGCCTGTGGTCCATTTTTCTTCTCTCGAGAAATTCGGACTATTGAGCAGTCAAAGTCATGAGTATCAACCCAATCGACACAATCAATTGACTCCCTTTCGAAGTCGGTAGGAATTCTAGTATTTTTTTTTTCCCATAAGGGTTTCAAGATAAGTAAGTAGATCCATGGTTCCCTTAGTAGCAAACCTAGATTCAAAACTTAGTTTTACTTTTATTTTAGGGTTAATACCATAAGAAATCCTAAATTGGTATATTTGTGACAAACTCACTCTAAACTGATTTTTTAACCATAAAAAACCCCAGACTGATACGTTTATGACAAATTTACCCTCTATTGGTTTCATTAAATTTGATTAATATTACGAAAAATCACAAATTAGTATACATGTGATAAACGGAGGATAAAACTCTAAGCTAGTACATATGTCAATTGTCACATATCATCTAATTTAATAATTTGACAATAAAATTTAATGGAAACTAATGGATAGTAAATTTGTTACAGGTATAACAATTTAAGGTTTTTGGTAGTTAAAAAAATTAGTTTAGGGTAAATCTGTCATAGGTGTATTAATTTGAGTTTTTTTTCGTGGTATCAACCTTTATTTTAGTCCTATTTAGTTGGTCTATCTCTTGTTGAGAAAGGACAGGGAAAAGTTGAGAGGGCGGTAGTCCAGAGGACATACCTTATCTGTAATGCCATTAATTCCTATGAAGATAGCTTAGAGAAGTTTTCTCTTGTTCTCTTTTATAAATTTTTTTGATAGCAAGAAAGCCCCGTCTAGATAGTAAATCAAGGGCACTAAACCGCTTTCTTGTATCAAGGACTAAATAAAATCATCATTTGTTTGCATTGCTCGACATCAGTGGTGCCAAAGCAAAAGCAAGAAGATTTCATTTCATGTTGTCCTTTTGTTCTTCCTCACTTTGGCACATTTGCTTAAACAAGTGAATACGGACATGGGCAATGATGACATTTGGAATCAAGTTGGTTGTCACATTTCCTGTCATCGCTCCTTTCACCCGACTCGTCGTTTTCCGTGGCTTCTATCTAAAAGTCAACCACATAGAGGCTAGAGCTACTGTACAATCTCACTCCTACGTGCCCAAGAACGAACCCTCAACCATAGATTCCTTATTTTGGGCATATGCTTAAAACCTTGCTTTTTCCTACAAGAAATTATGTAAGTTCTGATCTATCTCTTCAGCTTTAAATGTGTAGCATCTTAATGTTTTCACATGCTCTTACTTTTGGAACGGGCCTTGACATGGACAATCATATATGACAGTATGTGGGATTGTTCTTTACTAACACCTTGTGATTATTCTCTCTAGAAGCATATTCTTTATGAAAGAAAAGAAGGATTTTCTATTGAGGAGCTGCATTTCACTAGTTCAGATCTCTCTGTTGAGGTTAATAACAACGGAAGTGGAAGAACAAAAGGAGGCGCTGTTGAAGAAGCATTATATGAGAATTGCCCAGCTGCAAAGCTGAAAAGCTCTAGGAATTGTAGACAGGCTTGTTGGTCTGTGAGCTCGTTTCAATCTGGATTGTGTGCTTTGCAACAGCAATGATTGTAGTTTGCATTATTGTTGTTCATAAGCTTTTTGTATGATAGAATGATTAAATATTGACCTACACATTCATTAAACATTTTAATTTTTAAAAATAGTTAGCAATAGTTATACTAAACTTCACATGATATCAGAATAGAAAGTCTTGAGTTTAAATTTTCCAAACCTCATTTGAGGCTCAGACTATTAAAATCAAATTTTATTTTCTGGTTTTGTTGAACTTACAGGGGAAAATTATTAAAAAAAGTCTTAAATTTATTCCAATTATTTTGATTCATTTTAAACCTTTTTTTTCCCTGTTCATTTTCTTCTTCCTTTCATCTTCTTCCTCAGTTGACCCACTTCGGCCATGAAATCGTGCAACTACCTCTGCTTTCGCATCCGCAACCACCTAGCCCACTCCTGAATCAACTCTGTCCTCTTCCTCTTCCTTTGGATCTGTAACAACTGATCTTCAGAGCGCCAGCTTTGAATTAAGTGGTGGTGGTGGTTGTTCTCAAGGCCCGCTCGAGCAAGCCATAATAGTAGTCAAATATTTACACACGACTTGCAAAACACCAAATTATAAAATAAATAAAAAAACAAGAATACTAATTGACAAAGAGGACCTAGATCCTCATGATGCTTGGCTATTGAGAGAGCATACCAGTAAAACTTTGGATTCTTTTCAAGCTGAGCAATGGCTGGTTTGAATTTTGCTGACGAACTGAGAACTCGGCAGGAGTGAATGATCAAACCAACCTTCGATTCCCAAAAGGCACGACGAAGTCCCATTAGGACACTCCATAAGGCAGAGGATGAGGTGGGCATTACAGGATTTGCAATCCAATGCATTTCCTCATTCACTCATTTTGTGGAGCTCCCCACTGTAGACGGGAGAAGTAAATAGTCCAACACTGGGACATCTCACAGAGCATACCATCTTTTTCTAAGGGGAAACGATGCATTTCTTTCCAATGTCCACAGTTTACTTGGATGAGTTGTAGAATCCTTGTTGCATTGTTTCTCGAATCAGTGTCCTAAACTTTTCAAAGAACCGACTTCTCGTTTACATAGTAATAACGCTATTTTCTTATTTCAATGCTTTATGTAAATTATATGAGTTCAAGAATTGAAGGCAGATAAATTAAGAGAAAAACAAAGAACTAGTAGAGGAACACAACAGAGAAAGATTGAACTAGGTGGGACCAACGCCTTAGAGGAACTTATCCTATAACCCTCGAAGGATTTCAATGAGAGCTGGAGAGATGCTGACACGTTCAAGAACAACAAGATGATCTGAAGAGTCGGCCGGACGAGGAAGGAAGAAGGAGATGATCTGAGAAAAAGAAAAAGTTAAAATTTTTTTGGATGAAAATGCCCCCTATCTAGATTGGAACATGTGTGATGCATGTGCTTCACCAAGCTCTTATTTGAAACAAAATTAATTATTTCATGTCTTTATTTGAGACAAAGTTCATTTTGGGCAATTTTTTAAGAAAATGAGCTCACTTCATGCTCTCATTTAAAATTTTCCCTAAATATTATGTTTACAAAGGGTTGTATTTTTTCTTTATTCCAGATTTGGGAACATTTCCATCAACTACATCTATGTTGGAAATTGTCCAATCAATCAATAACTTATTGTAAAGATGCTAATTCAATTCTAAATTCTTCAATTTAATCAATTTAGTCAATGTAGTCATTTCGATTAATTTTCATTGGAAATTGCTAAATTGGTAATCCAATAATAATCAAATCACCACGTTAGTGATTTTAGATGAAAATTAATCGAAAGGGCTAATTTTGCATAAAAATTTATGACTAAATTAACATTAGTATAGTAGGTTTATGACCGATTGCGTTATTTTCTCCTATATCATGTGGGTTATGAGTTGCGGACATCATATGCATGTGACTTAACTTTGATAATAATTGTATTGGACCATCTTGTGACAAACTTGTGGTCCACAAATTGGTACCTAATGTTAGGTGGCTTTTGAAAAGGACGATATCTAATGAATTTTGACTTTTCGATTATTTGTGTCTCATGTAAAATTTACGTGATTTAATGAAATGACTCATATTTGTCGGATTGATGTGCTCATACTTCATCTAAAGAGGAAATTTTATCACTAAAGTTTTAAAATCAAGATGATAATTTAATATCTTTCAACTCTTTTTATCCGGATTTCGTGCTTTCTACTTAGAAATTGTGCTTTTTGGTACAGGCTATAACCATTAGTTTTCAATCATGTCTTGTGCCCACTACAATTTTGGAACCCATTTCTTGTCCTTTTCCCCTTGAATGATTGACATAAAAAATGACACATGAGTTGACTGATGATGGCACATGGATTAATTCAAGAGACGTGCCCCAGATCGCATCGACCTTTCCCCATAAGGACCATCAGTCGTTCAGGAAATGAATGTCTGTGACTTTGTACTAATCATATCTCTCCACACTTTTGACCTTTTGTCAACGACTCAATCATTTTGCTGTCGGTATTTTAAAATTGTTATTTTGTAGGCTGTTAACGAAAATTTTTATTTATCGGGCTGATGTAGAGTTTATTTTACTCGAATTGACCTAAAACTATCGTCAAAACTGGGTACATATGCCAATTGTAAGCCCTTTTTTTTTTTTTTCCCAAAAATCACTATTCAAGACAGGTCAATTTATTTTGAAATATAATGTCGAGTGTTGTCCTCCATTAAGGTACTTAGATTTCGAATAAGAAACTTAGATTCCGAAAAAAATATTATTAACGTGTTTAAATAATCCATTTTTTTTTGAGATTTCAAAGTTCTCCTTGTAATTTGCTTTTTCCAAATTTTGGACCCATTCCTAGTATTTTGGTTGCAACATGATGTCGTCTCAAACAATTCCTAGTGTCATCTGAAACTAGTCCATAAATGAAGGAGTCCTTGTCCTCATCTTTGTTTCTGCTATGTCATACCTACTTCACTTGATATTATTTCAATATTTAGCTTGAAGTGCTTCGCATCTTATTATTGAATGCACATTTTCAATATGTGATTGTCTTGTTTATCGTCTACTCATAAGCCGTCACATCACTGTATATATCAATTTTGTAAATTAATTCTTTCTGTATATCCTGTTAGATGATTTTGTTGAGTCATCTTTCCACTGTAGGCTTGATAAATTTTTTGATAACAAGAAAGCTCCCTCCAGATAGCAAATCAAGGGCACTAAACCGCTTTTTAATATCATGGACTAAATAAAATGCAAACCAAATCTGAGTAGGTGGTCGGACATTAACGGTGACGAGCCAATTCCACAAGATTTCAATTCGTATTTACCAGTTTCGTTCTGATTTCAATTCGTATTTACCACTTTCGTTCTTACTCAGTTGTCACACTTGCTTAAAAGAAAGAAATCTGACGTGTGCGATGACGAAATTTGGAACAAGTTGGTTATCACATTTCCTATATCACCCCCTTCACTAGTCTGAATTGTTTTCCACGGTTTTCCCTTAATATGCCAACCCTATAAAGCTCCTGTATCACTTCACTCCCACACGCAAAAGATTACAAATTCTTCTTCTATTTTCATTCAGCGTATGTGATTCAAACCTTTTTTGCTACATGAAATGATCTGAAGTTAAGTCTATATCTTCAGTTTTAAAAATGAAGCATCTTAACTTTTTCACGTCTCCTCACTCTTGGAATAAGCCTTGAAGTGGGGATTCATATATGATGTTACGTGGTTCTGCCCTTCACTAACGCTTTGTGATTATTCTCTCTAGAAGCAGATTTTCCGCAGGAGAAAAAGAAGGGTTTTCTATTTTGTTTGCTCAGGTGCTGAATTTCACGGGTTCAGCTCTTCTTTTGAGGTTGATAGCAATGGCGGAGGAAGAATACAAGGAGGCATTGGTGCAGAAGCATTACTATGAGAATTGCCCTGGTTGCAAAGTTGAGAAGCTTAAGGAATCGCGGAGAGGCTTGCCAATCTGCGAGCTTGTGTTGATCTGGATTGTTGTGCTCTGCAACTGTAATGAGCATATATAGCACTATTGTCGTTCATGAGCTTTCTGTCAACTTTCGGATTTTTTTTCCTGGGTTCGTTGGACTCACTAAGTGACTGGACATAAGGACGACGAGAACTGCATGACATTTTGGAGTTAATTTGTTTGGAATAATTCAGTTTTTGTTGTGAAGTTAAGCCGATGATGATATTGCATGGTGATGTATAGTGTAAAACCAGAAGTTTTATTTCTCTGGCAGTAATAGTTCACTTAGCTGATTATAAAATTTCATATAGCTATGTCGTTAATCGTTCAGTAATCAGAAGCTATTTGCCTATTCAAAAAGATGTTTAACCAGATGTATTTGTAGCCACATGCAGAACAGCTGACCGCATTTATGATGCTACTGACCAGTGTCTTGTCCTTTTCTTTCCAGCGCTGCCAATATCATCTCTATTCCCATTCCTTTACTTCATGGTAAGTTCTTACATTTAATGTTAGAGTTTTAAGTATGATGTATAGATAACTGTTCTGTCTACACTAGAGATATTTTGTACTAAACTGTTTGGGTTAGGGTCTGTTTTCTCAAATATCTTCTCTCTAGGCTCCAGATTGTTACACTTGGATTCGTCCTGAAACTTTTGCATTTGTTGTAAATGAAATGAGTATGAGCGAAGTGAACATAATTTCATCTGACTTGGAAGCATCAGAGTTAGCTGTTATGCAGTCGCATAGGATGGCTAAACTCGATTACAAGTCCAACTACCTTCCTCGTTAGATAATTGTGTAAATGACTCAAAGTATACGATTTAGCCTCTTCTACTCAAGACATCTTCATTTGTTTGTTGAATTTGAAATGGCAGATTAGAGATTTCCATATCGCCAAAAGAGAGGAAGACATTGGGTATTATGCCGGTTATGTAGGTGAGATCTTCCTGTTGCTCATCTCTGTTCATCGCAGATTCCCTGGTTTGATTTTGACTATAATTTTCACTGACAAACTCCTTGAAATTTGGAAGGTTGTGCATTCATGTTCGGTAGAGCATTGACGTCGATTTTCTGGGGAGTTGTGGCAGATCGATATGGGCGAAAACCAGTCATTCTCATAGGAACAATTGTTGTGTGAGTACTAGATCACCATTCATTTACAGTTCCAGTTACGAAAAATTACTCCGACAATTACAGTCAATTTAATCGTTATGATTCAATTTATACCAGGATTATCTTCAACACTCTCTTCGGCCTAAGTGTGAACTTTTGGATGGCCATTACGATGAGGTTTCTTCTAGGAAGTTTAAATGGTTTACTCGGACCGATCATGGTAAGATCTTGTACCACTTATGAACTTCAGGCTCGTTGTGGCACAAGGATTTTTGAGTCTCAAATAAGCCATCCTTCTTATTTTGTTCCACGAATTTGCGATCATTTTGATATATGTATTTCGTAATTTTTAACAGGCTTATGCGACCGAATTGTTCCGTGAGGAGTACCAAGCGCTAGGAGTATCAACCGTAAGATCTCTGACCTTTGTCAAAACCTTCGAGCTCTCGATGCACTTTCCTAGTTTTTTTTGCCAGGTACTTAATGGTAAGAGTTACCCTTTGAACTCAGGTTAGTACAGCGTGGGGGATGGGATTGATTATCGGTCCAGCTCTGGGAGGTTATCTTGCCCAGGTACTTTGATTTATCACCTCTTGACGCATGAAATCGAGTATTCTGAAAGCGATGACAACTCGGACACACGTGCGGGAATTGCTTCTCTCATTTTCATGCTCCTCTGATGTTCCTGGTTATTCTATTGATTTTCACTTCAGCCTGCGGAAAAGTTTCCCTCGATATTTTCCAAAGAATCAGTGTTTGGAAAGTGAGTGGAGGTTTGCTTTCATCTAACATTAATATGGCAGATTTTATCAAGTGATCATTCCACATGAGCGTTAAACATTTGATTTCTTGATTTGGATGCAGATTTCCCTACTTCTTGCCCTGTCTCACCATCTCGCTTTTTGCATTGGTAGTTTCCATCGCATCCTGCTGGCTTCCGGTATGCACTTCACTAAATTCAGTTCATGTTTGTCATTCTTGATTTTGAAAATATTTGTTTTTTTCCCCTTTCATCAGACAACTTTACCTATGACAGGATTCGCAACTGCTCGTTACACTTTATTGAGTGCCTAAAAATCTGGTTTTATTTCAGGAAACATTGCATATGCACCACAAAAATAGTGAGTTTGATGAGTCTCGCGAAGATATGGAGACCATGTCCCTCGAGTCTGGTGTGAAATGCAAGATGCAAAATGTTGAAGGGAAAGCTCCGAAAAAGTCTCTGATTCATAATCGGCCCTTGATGTCGGCCATCATAGCATACTGCGTCTTCACACTTCACGACATGGCTTACTCGGAGGTAACGTTCTCAGTCCTTCAATCAATGTCTTCTGATATCACGAGTGCAATGATTTCAGTACTCATAGTGCCCAGTGCTTCATCCTCAGTTGCTTAAAGAGCAAAAATTGTATTATTGTGGACGAACACGAACTTGTAATCTGCAGTGCAGTAGGCAGAAGACATTCCTTCTGTCCCGAGAAAATTATCTTGACTTGTTTTCTGGAATTCTATCTTAGTTTGAAGTAGTTCTTCGGAACATGGCATCAGCATATCATGCTGGTTTCCGAGTGAGTTCATTTTGTCTTTTAATTTGATCCTCTCAGTAGCCTTTCCGTTCTCCCTTCTCTTTGTAGATCTTCTCACTGTGGGCCGTAAGCCCGAGGCGATTAGGGGGCTTAAGCTACACGACTGAAGATGTTGGAACCGTTCTTTCCATCTCAGGTATATACTCCGGTTTCTTCCTTGTATGTTAAGATAAATTCGTTCAGGAAAATGACATGGTAGTCACTAAAACTGCAATTCAAACGAAACTTCAAGATGTGGTGGTCCGTATTGTTGATATGAGTTCTACCTATTCAAAACTTAGAAGTATGGTGGTCGAATATCACTGGACGTATATATCCGTACTTGTTCAATATATTTGCCTGGGATTGCTGATTGCCGAATTCCACTGCCAGGTGCCGGACTTCTTGTCTTCCAAACATTTTTATACCCATACGTGGACAAACTTCTCGGCCCCGTTCTGCTAGCCCGCATTTGTGGGGTATGTTTTGAACATCTCGTAACTTGAACTTGAGCTCTTGTTTGTGAAAAACATTTTATCTGGCTGTTTTATCTCCGGCTAATTTTGGTCCATTTGATAAAGGGAAAATAATTCCCTGTGTTTCCTTCGCACAAATGCTTGAATGCAGGTCTTATCGATTTCGCTCTTGTCAAGCTACCCTTATATAGCCATGCTGACCGGGCTAAGTCTCTCCATAGTGTTAAATTGCGCATCAGTAGCGAAGAATGTTCTTGCTGTGAGTATGCCTTACACTCTATGCTACAATATATGAAGCTAATATGCACAAAAAAAAGAAAGAAACTCTGTTCATATCTAATTGTGACTGTTGAATTTTGCATGCCGATAGATTTCCATCTTCACCAGCTTGTTCCTTCTGCAAAACAAAGCCGTTGTAAGCTTCTATTGATCATCTTTGACCCGTCTGATCTGCATTAACAAACTCAAATATATACCTCTCTAATGAATGTTTGACTTAAGTCCAAATCTGAAATCACAGGATCAAGATCAGAGAGGAGCTGCTAATGGAATTTCGATGACTGCCATGTCTCTCTTCAAGGCAGCTGGTCCAGCTGGAGGAGGTGTGATGTGAGTTCCACTTAATTTTTGTTGGCTTTCATTATATCACTAAGATGGGACGATTAGCATTCGACCATTATAAATTCATAACTGAACTTCTGCATGCTTAAAGGGTAGACTTGATTTATGTTCTCATCTGTGGACTCGAAATCTTTTTCAGATTCTCTTGGACACAGAAGCGTCAGGATGCAGCCTTTCTCCCAGGTAAACCGAACGCTTCCAATCCTTAGTGACGGCTCTGGCCTTCTTTGTATAACCATGAATAACTCATCTGTTGTCATCTGCTAAAAGAAAAGGTGTTTACATGAAGATATGCATAGCCACGCATTCATGATGTGCAATGATGAGGAATAACTCTATGTGACTGTGATAGATCGCGCTTGAGCTCTAGCTGATCGAGGAACTTTAACGGCCCCATGCCTATGTGCAGGCAACCAGATGACCTTCTTCATCTTGAATGTGGTCCTGGCAATTGGGGTGCTGATGACGTTCAAGCCATTCCTTGTCCAACGCCGCAACTGAAAGAAGGTAGAATTGAACCCGCACGAATTCTAAGTACAACGCGCTGCTAAAACTCAGAGCAGAGCTTGGAAAATATCAGCTGCCATTCGATTCTTTCACAAGCGGAGCCAGGCCTAAAATTTGCTCACAAGCTTATCCAAATGGAAGAGTCGGACAGGTCCCTCATTCTTAGGGTCGTTAACTTATCTAATCATAGGTCTAAGGGTGTGTTAGGTCCTCTAGACCCGAAGCATTGAATTGATCCAACAGCTGGTTTATTGAATTGATGTGCATCCGAATCAGGTAAGCATTGCATATATATCACGGGCTTCGCCCATTTCCAAACGACGTGAGCCCCCAAATTGGACCCCAACCTCTTGTCCTTAGTTACAATCCCAACATGGACTTTTGTCTCGGGCCACAACAAATCTTCATCCGGAGAGGGAATTTTATCACTAAAGTTCTTGTTCTTGACCCTTTTGGCTAAAGTTGAGACGGCAATTTAATCTCTCCCTACTCTTTCTATCCAAATTTCAGACTATTTTACTCAAAAATTGTAACAAAATTGTCCTTTATAGTACTGAATGTTGAAAAAATGTCTCGAGTTTGAGCCCAAAGCGAAAGTCTGAATATTTCGAATTGGATATTTTGTGAACATTCGAAATTGAGCAAAGAAGATCCAAAGATCAACTCCTCAATGTTCAAATCCTGCGGTGGAGCATTTGAATCCATTCTGAATTTGTTTCCTAATCCTAGTAGATGTGGGTTTCTTAATTTTATATCTTTATGTATTCTTTCCTACTTCATGTAGGAGTGACTTTCAAGAATTGGAAAGTACTCAAGTCCAATATATATATTTGGCCATGCGTGGAGAAGAAAGGTGCCGTTGTTGATGCAAGAGGTCGCCGATTTGTCATCGAGTGCTTGAGAGGAGTTTTCTTTGTTAGTTTCGTTCATGCAATTACGCCAAGAAGATTCAAGTGTTTGTAGCTGATTAAATTCTTGTGGTAAGAATTCGAGTATAATTTCTTTGTGAGATTGAGAGATTATTTCACAAGAAATTGTGGGGCTAAACATTACGTGAGTTATTAGGTATAATTGGGGCTTTGGAAAATACTAAGAGTGTTTTGAGTGACTTGAGTGTGTAATCTCAATTGTATCGCATGTTCTATAGTGAAATTCACTACTGCTCTCCCCGTGGACGTATGTCTCTATGACCGAACCACATAAATTTGGTATCCGATTTATTTTCTTTATTCTGCCTATTTTATTGTTCAATCGCTCGCTCTTTTCGCAACACTAAAAACTCTTTCAAGATAGTTATGATCACATCCTCATACTCTAACCGTAGTTTTTGATCATGTGTTGTTGCCACAATAAATTTGGAAACCCTTTTCTTGTCCCTTTTCCGATGAACGACGTCAAAAAGGAAAATTTATTTGACTTGATAATACTAATAGCACAATATCAATTAAAGAGAAATGCCTCAGATCGTATCTATCTCTTCCCATGTACTAATTCCAAAAAGAAGGCAGGACTTCTTTGCTGAAAAGAACAGAGCTACAACAAAGGATAAATGTCAAAATGCAAAAAAGGAGGGGAAAGAATTGGCGAAAACTTCAAGAAACTGGAGGCTAAGGGTGTGTTTGGCAACTATTATATTCTTGAGAATAATTTATGCTGAGAAATTATTATTATTTATTCTATTCCCTGGACAAGTTTTTGGATATTTCAAAGTATTTGGTAGCTGTCTAAAATTTTTATTCTCGAGATAGAAATGCATTTGATAGGAATTTTAGATTCTTTTGTGACTTATAATTTTTAAAATTTTTTAATACTTTTTTTTCCTTTTCCTTTTCCTTTTTCATTTCCTCCTTCCTATTTTTGTAAAAAAAAAAAAATTAAAAAAAAAGAGTAGAGAAGCTTTAGCTAGTCATCGACTAGCTAGACCAGGGTCAATGACCTTGCAGGAGGGTCGCCGACCCTTGGCGAGGGCGAGCTCCCCAGCCATTGGTGAGCTCGACCTCGTCAGGCCATAGCAAGGTAGCTGGATGAGGCTTAGTCAATGAGGCTTGGCCTCACCAGGGGCTAATGACCCTCTAGTGAGGTCACCGAGGGCCGACAATCCTCTAGCCTTGGTTTGGCCAGTCGTCAGCCATTCCGATGCCGGCAACTGGCCGAGCATTGAAAAAGAAGAAGAAGAAAAGGAAAAGGAAGAAGAAGAAGGAAAGAAAAATAAAGAAAAAATGGAAATTGATTTTGGAATTATTCTTAGGAACAAAGAATTGACTTTTTTTTTCACTTTTTGATTCTGTTCCAAATTTATTTCCGAGAGCAAAAAATTTACGAAATGGATTTTTATTCCAAATTTGTACCTGGAAATAAAAAAATAAATCAATTACTATTGGGCATGTTAACAAATAGGCCTTAAGCATAAAGGATCCAAGTGGTAATTGCCAGCTTCACAAGGGCAGCTTCAGCTGAGTTGATTGGACAAAAAATGGGGGAAAAGAACCAGCTGAACATCAAAGGACCAACGGACAATGAGCTCCAACACTAAAGAAAACGTAATGTAAGAAAGAAAAGGGCATCGCTTGTTTGGGGGTGGGGGGGGATTTTGGAGGGTTCTCTGAAAAAAATCGTGGGGGAAAGAGTGAGAAGTTGGGGGAAGAAACCAATGTCAACCCGGCAAAATTCCAGATTGACCTATGGAGAGAAAATGGGATTTTCACAAATTTCCAACCAAAATTAGCCAAAACCTTCAACTAGAGAGTGAAAGTACACTCAAATAGCTTTCAAACCATAGTCATATGCCTCAAATGGAGGCTGGTAAGGCAAGAAAAATTTCCCAGAAAAGCACCCAAAATTTCCCAAAAAAACATCCTACTTGTATATCTAACTCTGAAAATCCAGAAAATTTTCCAGGTGTTGAGCCCAGTTGGTCACTTTAGGGGAAATAGTGAGATTTCGAGAAAAATGGATGGAGATAGAAGAAAAAAAAAGTTGTAACTTAAACTAGAGTACATTAGTTGGAGTAGGTGTCAAGGGAGTCGATAAAAAAAGTACTAGAATATGGTTTTTAAGGCAAACAAAACACTTTCGTGGTAAGCTTTCTTCCTTGCAGATCCCATTTTCTAGTTTGAAGGACCCAACTTCCTGCCCCCTTCGAAGGACAAATTATTGGTTCCTTTGGTCAAGAATCACGTGACAATGAAAACTAGGAAGCAGGCTAGGGATCCTAGATGCATTATTCTTCACGTGGCAAACAAACTAGGAAACAGGCTAGGGATCCTTGATGCATTTGATCACAGAAAATTGAGAGGAAAACCAGCTCGCAAAACTGATTTCTAAGGCTGGAATTTTTTAGTGTTGATCCAGCTTCGAGAGTCCTGCTTGATTGACTTGCTATGTTCCTTTACATGTGTCGGTTAACTTCCTAGCGGGAAGGCATCGCCTAGCCACGGCAACGGCAGCCTCATTGCCGTTGGGCAAGGCTTGCTGTCACCAACGGCTAGCAAGTTGAGCCTTGGCATTGGCCAGCAATGACTGGCTAGAGGAAGGGGAAGAAGGTGAAAAAAAAAGAAAGAAGAGAAAAGAATAAAAAATTAATAAAATTAATAAAATTAATAAAAAAATTTGATAAAAAATTATTAAAAAATTGCGACATCAACGTTGCTGGATGGGCAGTGTCCTTGTTAGCGTCGGTTAGCCAAATTTAGCCGAATGGACTGAATTGGCACAATTATAAAAGGTTTAAGATTGAATTGGAAAAAAAAAAGTTTATAATTAAATTAGAAAAATTACAATAAATTTAAAAATATTTTGGTAATTTTCCCCAAAGGGGCCAGTGGTCGTTTTTTCTCATTTCGAGAAATTTAGACAATCGAGCAGTCAAAATCATGAGTATCAACCCAATCGACCTAATCAGTTGACCCCTCTTCGAAGTCAACAAGAATTCCGGTATTTTTTCCCTTAAGATAAGTGGGTCGATTCATGGCCGCCATAGCACCAACCCATATTCTCAACCCAGTTTTACTTTTATTTTAGTTAAAAAAATCTTAAAATGATATATTTATGATAAATTTATCCATAATTAATTTTTTGATTATTAAAAATTTCAAACTTGTACATCTATGATAAATGTACTCTATATTAATTTCGTTAAATTGGATTAATATAATGAAAAATTACAAACTAATACACATGTGACAAATAGAGAATAAAACCCCAAGCTAGTGCATACGTCAATTGTTATGTATCATCTAATTTAACAATTTGACAATAAAATTTAATAAAAACTAATGGATGACACATGTGTACTAATTTAGGGTTTTTTTTGGTAAATTCATTATAAATGTATCGGTTTGAGTTTTTTCGTAGTATGTATCCTTTAGTTTACTTTTATTTAGTTGGTCCATCTCTTGTTGAGAAAGGACAGGAAAAAGTTGAGAGGGCGGTAGTACTGAGGATTTACTTCTCTGTATTGCCATTAATTCCTTGTGAAGAAAGCTTAGAGACATTTTCTCTTGTTCTCTATGATACTTTTTTAATAGCAAGAAAGCCCCATCTAGATAGTAAATCAAGGGCACTAAACCACCTTCTTGTATCAAGGACTAATTAAAATCATGATTTGTTTGGATTGCTCGACATCAGTGGTGCCAAAGCAAAAGCCAGAAGATTTCAATTCATGTGTATCTTTTTGTTCTTCCTCACTTTGGCACATCTGCTTAAACAAGTGAAAACGGACGGGGGGCAATGATGACATTTGGAACAAGTTGGTTCTCACATTTCCTGTTATCGCTCCTTTTACCAGACTCGTCGTTTTCCATGGCTTTCCTCCAAAAGCCAACCACATAGAAGCTAGAGCTACGGTATAATTTCACTCCCACAAGCAAAAGAACGAAACCCTCAACCATAGATTCCATATTCAGGGCATATGATTAAAATCTTGCTTTTTCCTACAAGAAATTATGTAAGTTCCGATCTATATATTCAGCTTTAAACGTGAAGCATCGTAATGTTTTCACATGCTCTTTCTCTCGGAACGGGCCTTGACGTGGAGAATCATATATGACAGTATGTGGGATTGTTCTTTACTAACGCCTTGTGATTATTCTCTCTCGAAGCAGATTTTTTTGTGTGAGAAAAGAAGGATTTTCTATGGAGGAGCTGCATTTCACTAGTTCATATCTCTCTGTTGAGGTTAATAACAACGGCAGTGAAAGAGAGGCGCTGTTAAAGAACCATTACTATGAGAATTGCCCCAGCTGCAAAGTCGTAAAACCCAAGGAATTACAGACAGTAATCATTACCGTTTCGATCTAGATCATCACGCTTTGCAACAGTAATGATTCTATTTTGCATTGTTGTTCATAAGCTTTCTGTACGATAGAATGATCGAATATTGAACTATGTATTCGTTTAACGATTTAATTTTTTAGAATAGTTGATAGCAGTTACACTAAACCTCACGTGATATGAGAGTAGGAGAATTTGAGTTCAAATTTTTCTAGACCTCATTTGGGATTCACACTATCAAAATCAAATTTTATTTTCTAGTTCGATTGAACTTATAAGAGAAAATTATCAAAAGAGTCCTAAATTTATTACAATTATTCTAATTCATTTTAAACCCTTTTTTTCCCTAATCATCTTCTTCTTCCTTTCATCTTCTTCCTCAGTTGACCCACTTTGGCCATGAGCTTGTGCAACAACCTCTGCTTTCGCATCCGCGACCACCTAGCCCACCCCTGGTTCTGACTCCATCCTCTTCCTCTTCCTCTGGATCTGTAACAACTGATTTTCAGAGCCCGAGCTTTGCTTTAAGTGGTGGTGGGGGTTGTTCTCAAGGCCTGCTCGAGGAAGCCTTAATAACGAATATTTACACACGGCTTGCAAAACACCAAATTACAAAAAAAAAGGATGAATACTAATTGACACAGAGGACCTAGATCCTAATGATGCTTGGCAATTCAGAGAGCATGCCAGTAAAACTTTGGATTCTTTTCAAGTTGAGCAATGGCTGGTTTGAATTTTGCCAACGAACTGAGAACTCAGCAGAACTGAATGATCTAACCGCACCTTCGATTCCCAAAAGGCACAACAAAGTCCCATTAGGACACTCCATAAGGCTGAGGAGGAGGTGGGCATTACAGGATCTACAATCCAATGCATTTCCTCATTCACTCATTCTGTGGAGCTCCCCACTGTGGACGGGAGAAGTAAATAGTCCAACACTGGGGCATCTCACAGAGCATGCCATCTTTTTCGAAGGGGAAACGATGCATTTCTTTCCATTGTCCACGGTTTACTTGGATGAGTTGTAGAATCCTTGTTGCATTGTTTCTCGAATCAGTGTCCTAAACTTTTCACAGAACCGACTTCTCATTTACATAGTAATAACGCTATTTTCTTATTTCAATGCTTTTTGCAAATTATATGAGTTCAAGAACTGAAGGCAGATAAATGAAGAGAAAACATAGAACGAGTAGAGGAACGCAACCAAGAAAGATTGAATTTAGTGGGACCAGCGCCTCAGAGGAACTTATCATATAACCCTTGGAGGATTTCAATGAGAACCGGGGAGATGAAGATGCTCACACGTTCAAGAACAACAAGATGAACTAAAGAGTCAGCCGGATGAGGAAGGAAGAAGGAGATGATCTGAGAAAAAGAAGAAAGTGGGAAAAAAAAAAGAAGGAAAAAAAATCTTTTGATGAAAATGCCCCCAATCTAGATTGGAAAATGACATGTGAGATGCATATGTCTAACCAGGTTCTTATTTGAAACAAAATTTATTACTTAATGCCCTTATTGGAGACAAAGTTTATTTTGGGCTCTTTTTTTTTTTTAAATGAGCTCACTTCAAACCCTTATTTGAAATTTTCCCTTAAATATATTATATGTACAAAGGGTTATATTTTTTTCTATTCCATATTCGGGGAAATTTCCATCAACAATATCTATATTGGAAATTGTCCAATTAATCAATAACTTATTGTATAAATGCTAATTCGGTCATAAATTCTTTAATTTTGCCAATTTAGTCCTAAACTTATACGTGGAAATCCAATGTAGTCATTTTAAATAATTTTCACTGGAAATTGCTAAAGTGGTAATCCGATGATAATTGGATTACCATGTTAGTGATTTTGAACGAAAATTAATTGGAAGAGCTAATTTTGCATAAATGTTTAGAACTAAATTAACATCCATACAGTAGATTTAAGACCGATTGCGTTATAACTTAACTTTGATAATATTTGTATTGGACCCTCTCGTGACAAACTTGTGGTCCACAAATTGGTACCTCACGTTAGGTGGCTTTTGAAAAGCGTGATACCAAATTATTTGCATTGGGAATAATGTTGGATCCTCCTAGAACACTTGGCCTCAATGAATTCTGGCTTTTCAATTATTTGGATCTCATATAAGATTCAAGTGATTTAATGAAATGGCTTTTACTTGTCGGATTGATGTGTTCATACTTCATCTGGAGAGGAAATTTTATCACTAAAGTTCTAAAATCATGATGATAATTCAATATCTTTCAACTCTTTCCATCCGAATTTCGTACTTTTTACTTAGAAGTTGCCGAAGAAATTATGCTTTTTGGTACTAAAAACCTTAAAAAAAAGTCATGGTCATGTCCTCAGACTATAACCATAGTTTTGAATCTTTTTGGAATCCATTTCTTGTCCTTTTTCCCGTCTTGTCCTTTTTCTCGTAAATGAATGACATAAAAAACGACAGATGAACTGACTGACGATGGCACATGGATTAATTCAAGAGACGTGCCCTAGATCGCATCTACCTCTGCCCATATATAATTCCAAAAGGACAATCTGTCGTTTAGGGAGTGAATGTTTCTGACTTTGCACTAATCATGTCTCTCCACACTTTTGACCTTTTGTCATCGACTCAACCATGCTGCTGTCGGTATTTTAAAAATTGTTATTTTATAGGCTGTTAATGAAAATTTTTATTTATGGGCCGCCGCTGATGTAGAGTTTATTTTACTCGAATTGACCTAAAACTATCGTCAAAACTAGTTACATATGCCAATTGTAACTCTCTCTCTCTTTTTCCCAAAAATCACTATTCAAGACAGGTCAATTTTTTTTGAAATATAATGTCGAGTATTGTCCTCCATTAAGGTACTTAGATTTTGAATAAGAAACTTAAATTTCGAAAAAAAAATATTATTGACGTCTTTGAATAACCCACTTCTTTATGAGATTTCAGAGTTCTACTAGCAATTTGCTTTTTCCGGATTTTGGACCGTTTCCTAGAATTTTGATTGCAACGATGTCATCTCCAATGATTCCTAGTGTCATCTGCACCTAGTCCATAAATGAAGGAGTCCTCATCATCATCTTTGTTTCCGCTTTCTTACTCCTACTTCACTTTTTATTATTTCAATATTCAGCTTGACAGTGACCGAGTCTCTTGCATCTTATTATTGGATGCACATTTCAATATGCAATTACCTTATTTAGCATTTTTTAATAAGTCGTCACATCACTGTATATATCAATTTTATAAATTAATTCTTTCTGTGTATCTCGTTAGATGATTTTGTCGAGTCATCTACCATAAATTAAAAATCTACTATAGGCTCAATAAATTTTTTGATAACCAGAAAGCTCCCTCCAGATAGCAAATCAAGGGCACAAAACCGCTTTTTATTATCATGGACTTAATAAAATGCAAACCCAAATCTGAGTAGGTGGCCGGACATTAATGGTGACGAGGCAATTCCACAAGATTTCAATTCGACTTACCAGTTTTGTTCTTACTCACTTGTCACACTAGCTTAAAAGAAAGAAATCTGACGTGTGCGATGACGAAATTTGGAACAAGTCGGCTCTTACATTTCCTATATCACCTCCTTCACCAGTCTGAATTGTTTTCCATGGGTTCCCTTAATATGCCAACCAGATAAAGCTCCTGTATCATTTCACTCCCACAGGCAAAAGATTACAAAATCTTCTTCTATTTTCATTCAGGGTATGTGATTCAAACCTTTTTTTCTACATGAAATGATCTGAAGTTAAGTCTATATCTTCAGCTTTTAACGCGAAGCATCTTAACTTTTTCACGTCTTCTCACTCTTGGAATATGCCTTGAAGTGGAGATTCATATACGATGTTACGTGGTTCTGCCCTTCACTAACGCTTTGCGATTATTCTCTCTCGAAGCAGATTCTCCGCAGGAGAACAAGAAGGGTTTTCTATTTTGTTTGTTCAGGAGCTGAATTTCGCGGGTTCGGCTCCATCTGTTGAGGTTGATAGCTATGGCGGAGGAAGAACACAAGGAGGCGTTGTTGCAGAAGCATTACTATGAGAATTGCCCCGGCTGCAAAGTTGACAAGTTTAAGGAATCGCGGAGAGGCTTGCCTATCCGCGAGCTTGTATCAATCTGGATCGTTGTGCTCTGCAACTGTAATGAGCATATATAGCACTATTGTTGTTCATGAGCTTTTTGTCACCTTTTGGATTTTTTTTTTCTGTGTTCATTGAACTTACTGAGTGACTGGACATAAGGACGACGAGAACTCACATAATATTTCAGAGTTTATTTGTTTGGAATAATTCAGTTTTTGATGTGAAGTTAAGCCGATGGCGTTATTGCATAATGATGGATAGTGTAAGACGAGATGTTTTATTTCTCTGGCAGTATTAGTTCACTTAGTTGATTGTAAAATTTCATATAGCTACGTCGTTAATCGTTCAGGGATCAGAACTTATATGCTGATTCAAAAAGATGTACCAACCAGATGTTCTTGTAGCTACATACAGAATAGCCGATTGGATTTATGATGTTACTGACCATTGTCTTGTCCTTTCTCTTTCCAGCGCTGCCAATATCATCTCTATTCCCATTCCTTTACTTCATGGTAAGTTTTTACGTTTAATGCTTGAGTTTTAAGTATGATGTATAGATAACTGTTCTGTCTACACTAGAGATATTGTGTACTAAACTGTTTGGGTTAGGGTCTGTTTTCTCAAATATCTTCTCTCTAGGCTCTCGATAGTTATTCTCGGTCAATTCGTCCTGAAAATTTTTGCATTTGTTGCAAATGAAATGAGTACAAGCGAAGTGAACATTATTTTATCTGACTTTGAAGCATCAGAGTTAGCTATTATGCAGTCGCGTAGGATGGCTAAACTCGATTAAAAGTCCAGCGACCTTCCTCAGTAGATAATTGTGTAAATGACTCAAAGCATATGATTTGGCCTCTTCTCCTCAAGACATCTTCATTTGTTTGTTGAATTTCAAATGGCAGATTAGAGATTTCCATATCGCCAAAAGAGAGGAAGACATTGGGTATTATGCCGGTTACGTAGGTGAGATTATCCTATTGCTTATCTGTGTTCATTGCAGACTCCCCTGTTTAATTTTGACTATACTTTTCACTAACAAAGTCCTTGAAATTTGGAAGGTTGTTCATTCCTGTTCGGTAGAGCATTGACGTCGATTTTCTGGGGAGTTGTGGCAGATCGATATGGGCGAAAACCAGTCATCCTTATAGGAACAATTGTTGTGTTAGTACAAAATCGCCATTCATTTACAGTCCTAGCTACAAAAAATTACTTCGATGATTCTAGTCAATTTAATCGTTATGATTCGATTTATATCAGGGTTATCTTCAATACTCTCTTCGGCCTAAGTGTGAACTTTTGGATGGCCATTACGATGAGGTTTCTTCTAGGAAGTTTAAATGGTTTACTCGGACCGATCAAGGTAAGATCTTGTACCACTTATGAACTTTGGGATCGTCGTGGCACAAATTTTTTGAGCCTCAAATAAGCTATCCCTTCTTATATTGTTCCACGAATTCACAATCTTTCTGATTTATGTATTCCATAATTTCTTAACAGGCTTATGCGACCGAATTGTTCCGTGAGGAGTACCAAGCGCTAGGAGTATCAACCGTAAGATCTCTGACCTTTGTCAAAATCTTCGAGCTCTCGATACAGATTCCTAGTTTTCTTTTGCCAGGTACATAAAAGCTAAGAGTTACACTTTGGACACAGGTTAGTATAGCGTGGGGGATAGGATTGATTATCGGTCCAGCTTTGGGAGGTTATCTTGCTCAGGTACTTCTGATTTATCATCTCTTGACGCGTGAAATCGAGTATTCCGAAAGCGATGACAACTCGGACATGTGTGAGAATTGCTTCTCTCATTTTCATGCTCCTCTGATGTTCCTGGTTGTTCTATTGATTTTCACTTCAGCCTGCGGAAAAGTTCCCCTCGGTATTTTCTGAAGAATCAGTGTTCGGAAGGTGAGTGGAGGTTGCTTATTATTGGAGATCCTACTAAGTGATCATTCTCACGAGCTTTAAACATTTGATTTCTTGATTTGGATGCAGATTTCCCTATTTCTTGCCCTGTCTCACCATCTCGCTTTTCGCATTGGTAGTTTCTATCGCATCCTGCTGGCTTCCGGTATGCACTTCACTATATTCAGTTCATGTTTCTTATTCTTGATATTGAAATTTTTTTTTTTTCCCCTTCATCAGACATTATCTCTGCGTAACTTTACCTATGAAAGGATTCGCAACGGCTCGTTGTGCTTTATTGAGTGCCTAAAAATCTGGTTTTATTTCAGGAAACATTGCATATGCACCACGAAGATAGCGAGCTTGATGAGTCTTGCAAAGATGTAGAGACCGTATCCCTTGAGTCTGGTGTGAAATGCAAGACGCAAAATGTTGAAGGGAAAGCTCCGAAAAAGTCTCTGATTCGTAATTGGCCGTTGATGTCAGCCATTATAGCGTATTGCGTCTTCTCGCTTCACGACATGGCTTACTCGGAGGTAATGTTCTCAGTCTTTCATTCACCGTTTTCTGACATCATGAGTGCAATGATTTCAGTACTCATGGTGCCGAGTGCTTCATCGTCTGTTGCTTAAAGAGCAAAAATTGTTTTATGGTGGATGAACACGAACTTGTAATCTACAATGCAGTAGGCAGAAGACATTCCTTCTGTCCCGAGAAAATTATCTTGACTTGTGTTTTGGAATTCTATCCTAGTTTGAATTCGGAACATGGCATCAGCATATTATGCCGGTTTCCAAATGAGTTCATTTGGTCTTTCAATTCGATCCTCTCAGTAGCCTTTCCGTTCTACTTTCTCTTTGTAGATCTTCTCGCTGTGGGCCGTAAGCCCGAGGCGATTAGGGGGTTTAAGCTACACGACTGAAGATGTTGGAACTGTTCTTTCCGTCTCAGGTATATGCTCCAGTTTCTTCCTTGTATGTCAAGATAAATTCGTTCAGGAAAATAACATGGTAGTCACTAAAACTGCAATTCAAACGAAACTTCGAGATGTGGCAGTCCGTATTGTTGATATGGGTTCTGCCTATTCAAAACTTAGAAGTATGGTGGTCTAATATCACTGAAAGTATATATCTGTACTTGTTCAATATATTTGCCCGGGATTGCTGATTGCCGAATTCCACTGCCAGGTGCCGGTCTTCTCGTATACCAAACATGTTTATACCCATACGTGGACAAGCTTCTCGGCCCCGTTTTGCTAGCCCGCATTTGTGGGGTATGTTTTCGACATCTCGTAACTTGAACTCGACCACCTGTTTGTGAAAACATTTTTTCTGGCTGCTTTATCTCCAGCTATTCATGGTCCATTTGATGAAGGGACAATAATTCCCTCTGTTTCCTTCGCACAAATGCTTGAATGCAGGTCTTATCGATTCCGCTCTTGTCAAGCTACCCTTTTATAGCCATGCTGACCGGGCTAAGTCTCTCCATAGTGTTGAATTGCGCATCAGTCGCGAAGAATGTTCTTGGTGTGAGTATGCCTTACTCTCTATGCTACAATATATGAAGCTCATATGCACACAAAAAAAAAAAAACCCTCTGTTCATACCTAATTCTGACTGTCGAATTTTGCATGTCGATAGATTTCTGTCTTCACCAGCTTGTTCCTTCTGCAAAACAAAGCCGTTGTAAGCTTCTAATGATCATCTTTGACCCGTCTGATCTGTATTAACATCCTCGAATATATACCTTTCTCACGAATGTTTGACTTAAGTCCGAATCTGAAATCGCAGGATCAAGATCAGAGAGGAGCTGCTAATGGAATCGCGATGACCGCCATGTCTCTCTTCAAGGCAGCTGGTCCAGCTGGAGGAGGCGCGATGTGAGTTCCGCTTAATTTTTGTCGGCTTTCATGATATCACTAAGATGGGACAATTAGCATTCGATCATTATAAACTCATAACTGAAAACATACAGTTACTTCTGCAAGCTTAAAGGGTAGACTTGATTTATGTTCTCATCCGTGGACTCAAAATCTTTCGCAGATTCTCTTGGACACAGAAGCGTCAGGATGCAGCTTTTCTCCCAGGTAAACCAACGTTTCCAATTCTGAGATGACGGCTCTGGCCTTCTTTGTATAACCTTGACTAACTCATCTGTGGTCATCTGCTAAAAGAAAAGGTGTTTACATGAAGATATGTATAGGAACGCATTCATGATGTGCAATGATGAGATACAACTCGTGATAGACTGCGGTTGAGCTTTCATCTGATTGAGGAACTTTAACGACCCCATGCCTATGTGCAGGCAACCAGATGATCTTCTTCATGTTGAATGTGGTCATGGTAATCGGGGTGCTGATGACGTTCGAGCCGTTCCTTGTCCAACGCCGCAACTGAAAGAAGGTAGAATTGAACCCGCACGAATCCTAAGTGCAACGCGCTGCTAAAACTCAAAGCAGAGCTTGGAAAATATCAGCTGCCATTCGATTCTTTCACAAGCCGAGCCGGGCCTAAAATTTGCTCACAAGCTTATCCAAATGGAAGAATTGGACAAGTCCCTCAATCTTAGGGTCGTTAACCTATGTACTATAAAGGTAATCATTGGTCTAAGAGTGTGTTAGGCCCTCCAGACCCGAAGCACAATTTGAGCGGCTTATGGAACTAATTCCTTCTTTGGCCCAATCATTGTATGGAGATATATATTCATTATTTTACGTCATGGGCGAGCCTATGTCCGAAAGTCTAGGTTCGATATATGAACATTGTTTGACTGTTGATCAATTCTAGTCTATTGTTCTGTTACTTAATTTTAGAGGCACCCTCTTATTCTCTTGGAAATTACCAAATAAGTCTTAAAATTATTATATTTGTGATAATCCAGTCCTAAACATTTTAATTTGACCAATTTAATCATAAATCTTTTGACAATTTATCAATTGATCATTCCGGCCATATTTGGCTAAAAATCGTTGATACAGATATCGATCGTCCTATGTGACATAGTCAGCACTAATATGAATAAATTATGTAATTCTTTTCCTTTTTTTTTTTGTTGCTTTTTTTTCCTTTTACTGGTAAGGGTCACTAGCCGGCCATGGAGACCGTGCCTAGATTGGGCGAGAGTTGCATCACCTACGGCTGGTGGGGCTGCGAAGTCCTCGCCTTTGTCGGTTGTAGGCAAGGGTGTGAAGGCCATCGCTAGATCTAGGTAAGGGTCACCTCACCCATGGTCGGCGGGGTCATCAAGGCCCTCACCTAGTCTAACATAGCCTTTGCAGCTAGCGAGGGTTGCCCGTGACCTTCGTCGGCACAAAAAAAAAAGCAAAGAAAAAATTGAAAAATAAAAATAAAGAATAAGAAACTCCAATTTTAAACAAAATTTGTCAACATCAATTTGGCTGTGCCACGTAAGTTATGTAGGAAGATTGACATTCATGTTAATGATTTTGGCTAAATTTGGCTTACAATAATCAATTAGTAAATTATTAAAAAGGTTTATAACTAAATCGGCTAAATTGAAAGATTTATAATGAAATTCATTCATAATTAATTATTTTAAAAACGGCAGCCGTTGTGTTAGCATCCTGACCTTTTGGGAAAGAAAGAGTATATTTCACTCTTAGTTTTCCTTGAATGTTTGAATTAATATCATTATTGCAATATACTTATGTTGTAGTGCACTTTGTCGCTATTATAGACAATAGCAACGCTATGCATATTACCAACCACATTCCTTGTTTGTCCGATTCATTCATTATCCCCCACCACCGCCTAAACATACAATTATTTATACAAAGGGTTATAGTTTTCTCCATCCCTGATTTGGATAAATTTATTTCAATTATATCAATATTGAAAATTGTTTAATCGGTCCATAACTTATTTCATGGATACCAATTCAATTGTAAATTTTTCAGTTTACAATTAAATATTTTCGTGAAATTCTAATATATTCATTCTAACTAATTTTTGTTGAAAATCACTAACATGGTAGTGTGCCATAGCCAATGATAATTGGATCCTTACATTAGTGACGAAATTGATCGGAATATCTATATTATAATTTTCACAGCGGTTTAGGATTAAATTGGCATCCGTGCAATAAATTTATAATTAATTGGATATTTTTCTTTTCTATATCATGCAGGTTATAAATTATAGGCATTGCACACATACAAATTAACTTTGATAATAATTGCATTGGCCCACCCTCTCATGATAAACTTTGTCATTCACAAATTGGTACCTCTGTGTCGTGTGACTTTGAAAATCATGATGCCATGTATATCTATTTTAGGAATAAGTTATGGAATATTCGGGAACACTTGACCCCAATGAATCCTTGCCATTGAATTATTTGGATCTCATGTAAGATCCACGAGAGCCAATGAAACGGCTTATATTTGTCGGCTTTATGTGCACTCGAATCCTGCAAGTAATATTCTTATATTGCGGGCATCTTTTGTGTCCAAACAACACAGGGCCCCTCAATGGATCTCGACCTCCTCTCTTTAGTTATTATTCCCAAAAAGATTTTTGTCTCTGCCACAACAAAACTTCCTATGAAGAGGAATCACTATAGTTCTTGCTCTGGATCATCATGACTTAGATCAAGACGACAATCTAATCTGTCCCAACTTTTTTTAACCGAATTTAATTCTATTTTACTCAGAAATTGCAAAAGAAATTGTTCTTTTGTCTACTAAAACCTCTTTCAAGAAAGTCATGGTCAACAGTCATGTCCTCAGAAAGTGACCACGGTTTTCAATCATGCGTCGTGGTGTTGGAAATTAATTAAAATTGATTTTGTTGAAGGACAACGCATGTTGACTCTTAATCAACAAGAAAAGTGAAGAAGCCAGAAAAGTGAAGAATCGTCAAGAAGAAAGAAGAAAAGAGAAGACAAATTCAACTTGAATTCCTTTTTCTTTGACTTGAAGAAAAAGGTGCGGCTGAAGAGTTCAACTTTGCTGTCCTTTACTTTGACTTGAAGGAAGGCTGAAGAGGCGGTGGACTTGGCGGTGGATATCCTTATAAATATAGATGTAGGGCATTAGTAGAGTAAGGCTCAAGTGTGCAGAGAGAGAGAGAGTGAGTTTTAGAGAGAGAAGAGGGGAGGCTAGAATAAAGAATAATAGAGTTGGCCTCAGCAGAGAGAGCCATAGGGTGAGCCTCAGAGAGTTGCTCTGTGTGAGCGAGTTGTTCCTCCGTGATCAAGAGGAAAGTTTATAGTGTTAAGCTTGTATTAGTGGTGTGTATTTGTATAAAAGCCTACACAAGGCCTTTGAAAATTATTCTCTCTTTTATATCATTCTCTCCCCACCAAATCCTCCAAAGCTATTTGTTATCATTTTGGTTCCAACAAGTGGTATCGGAGCTAAGGGTATAGCTAGGGTTATATACCTAACAATTGGTATCAGAGCTAGGGTTATATACCCAACAGTTGCCACAATAAGTTTTGGAAACCCCCTTTTGGTCCTTTTCCTGTGGAAGAACGACATAAAAAACGACAGATGAAATTGACTTATGATCTCTTCCCATGTATAATCCCAAAAGAAACATCTTTCATTTCTTTTTCTTTCCAAGTTTCTGTCGTTTAGGGAATGAATGTACGTGACCTTGCACTAATCTTGTCTCTGCTGACCTTTTGTCCTCATTCATTATAACTCCATATTCACGTTGCTGTCGGTTTTTTTGTTTTTTGGTCAGATGCTGTCGGTATTTTAAAAATTGTTATTTTGTAGGCTGTCAATGAAAATTTTTATTTCTGGGTCACCGTTAATGTAGAATTTATTTTTCTTGAATTACACTACAGTCAAAACTAGTTTGATATGCCAATTAATAAGCCTTTTTTTTTTCTTTTCAAAAATCATTATTCAAGACAGGTCAATTCTATTTTAAATATTATGTTACACATTTTCCTTCGTTAAACAAAAGATATTAATATCTCAATTTCGACAATCCATTTTATTATTTATTATATGCAAAAATAAGGGATGACCGGACCTCTAAACAGAAGATATTAATTTACCTTGGTCCACATAAATTGCACCAGAGCCAGTCCGTTCATAATTATCTTGGAATTAACTTAAAGTGCCAAATCATGAAAAGAAAATTGAACTCACATTGTGCAATATTTGTCTGAGATGAGCAAAAGGGAAGGGATTGATATTCCTATCCCAGTGAATCGAAGAGGATGATTTTGGGCATATATTTAGCTCGTAAATCTCGTCCAAGAAAGGAGGACACAAGGGGTGAGCATGATCCGGGTTGGGCCAATCTAGCATCTAATCCAAGAACTAACCCGCACAATGTTGGTTTTCAATTTTTGGGACTCAGGATCAACTCGATTGAGCCTAGGACCGAGAATCGGACTGACCTAATGAGTTCGATCTAGTTCCAAGGTCAACTCAGGATCAACCACTTTACTTAGTGACGAGTGAGGCTAGCGAAGAGAGGAAAGTGGTGCAAGCATCAAGCATTGAGCAAAGAGAATGTTGAGCTACAAGCGAGCGAGCATTGAGTGGCTAGAGGGCGAGTTTGTTCACAAGTGAAGTTATTTATCTCAATTTTACTTGGCAAATTGAAGAGGATAAAAAAGAAATAAAAGAACAAGAGTATTGGAGGTGGAGGAGAAGGACACCGTTTAATGCAGTTTAAGTTAGGTGCAACTTTAGAATAAATAAAAGAATATTATATGATATATTAGATATATAATATATAATATATCTAAAATATATTATATCTAAATATACATAATACATAATATATAGTCAAATTTGATCCGAATTGGATCAATTCTAAACTCATAAAATCAAGAACCACCCCGCACGGTGTTGATCTAGAGATCTCAGAACGAAAGACTGAACCAATCTCCCTAGAGATTGAACCAGGACTGATAGATTCGGGCCAGTCTAGGATTTTGACCTTAGACCAATGCTCCCCCAAGGACAATGACACTGATCAATCAAGGAAATCTTCCCACTTTTTTTTCCGGCAAATTTCGGCCAACCAAGTGGAGGAATCGATGATTTTTTTTTTTGCTTGAAGATGTTACAGGCGACAAGAGATTGAGTGGAGTTTGGGAAGAGAAAAAATGAAAATGATGGTGAATGAATTTACACACATTCACGGCAGCATGAGTAAAAGCAGACTCGGAAAGGTTGCAGGGAAAATGCCAAAATTCATCAATGAGCAGAGGACACCGGTCATCTTCTTAAAAGGAAGGAAAATCCTCACATTCGAAGGAATCTCCCTGGATTCAGAACTTCCAAAGATGCATTGGAGATGTTTGCTGTAAAAGGAGGCGATCGAAAAGGGCAGAAGGGGAAACCTCTCAATAGAAAGAGAGAGCAAATACGTGAGACACAAAGGAGTTTTTCTTTGTGGTTGTCGTCCCACCTCCTGCCGCCACTACGCCTCGCTGCCGCTGCTACTGCTGTTCACTGCTGCGGCTGCCACGTCGCTGTTGCTCACAATCGAAAGAGTCTCCCCGGAGGCAGAGCTTCCATAGACACACGGGAGATTTTTGTTGCAAAAGGGGCGATCGTTAAAGCGCAGAAGCGAGGTACCTCAAATTTTCAAAAAATACAATCAAATTTTTTAAAGTCTTTTAGAGTTAGTTAATTGATTCAATCAAGTGCTTTCGTTAATTGTAGGTTTTGAAAATTTTAGGACTCGATTGCACTTTTGTGACAAATTTCAGGACTTGATTGTACTTTTTGAGAGTCTTAGCACTAATTGCACTTTTATGGTAAATTTTAGAATGTTCAATGCACTCATTTTTAATTTTTTATGCATGTTAGATTTAGAATGCATATAAATTTAGTTTAATCCATAATTTTCATTAAACAAAAAAAAAGAACGAAAAATCACATTATAAAGTTTCAATAGATTGCATCACCTAGGAGAATCAATTGCATCGCATTTCGTAGGTCCTTTAGGATTAACTTTAATTAGAGTCTCCCATAGATAATATTTAACTTTATTTCCATAACATGTCATTTAAAATTTAGCATACATATCATATGGCCAAACCATTCTTGCATGTCATCTAGTTGTTTCGATAGAGCATATGAGTCATTCCCTTTTAGCATAGAACTCTAAGGTTTATCTATGTTTTTCTTAGATTAGGCATGTTAATTAAATCAAATATAAAAATAGTATAAATTACACATTAGTTAGTCTTAATCAGTGCATAACGTTCGTACATTATGTTTGCATATTTTTCAAACAAATAGTTTGTAGAAACCTCATGGTGATAGGTAGCAACACACTTTGCGTTATTAGCACATCCAGATTTACTATTTTGATTATTGGGTGTTGCTTTCTTGATTGTGTACTCGCATGATCACCCATCATATGTTAGTAGCCCAATATTATAATTGACAAAAACTGCATGCAAAAATACTTTCAAAATAAAGACTAAATATACCTAATTAAAATGTACTTCTACATTTTACTTGGGAGTAATCAATAACTTATTAATGGCGACTCTAAAATATAAGAAAATTACATGTGAAATTGAGTATCAAGTTGTGATTGGCACGATTTGGGAGGGCCTACCTCAACGTGAATGGTTGCCTCATGAGAGGAATCTTTATTTCCATTTAGTAGTCCATTTTCGGTCAAAAAGAAAATAGTGATCCATCAGTTTTTCCTTAATGACTCACTTTCAACGAGGTTGCAATGATGGTACTTACATTTTGAATAAGAAAAACATGAAAATCTTAATGTATTAAACTTTTTTTGTAAAATATTTTACCGATGTCCAATAACTCATTTCTTTATAAGAGTTGAGAGTTCTATTTGCAGTTTATTTTTTCCGGATTTGGACCGATCCCTCAGATTTTTATTACAAATGATCTTGTCCCCTACAATTAAACACGTTCTAGATGGGCAAACAATTAATGTCATTTGCCCCTAGTCCATGAATAAAGCAGTCCTCATCACCATCTCTTTTTCTTTTCTTTTTTCCGTTTTGTTGTATGCGCACCACTTTATATTATTTCAATATTCAGCTTGACGACGACTATCTCACATCTTGTTGTTAAAAGCCATTTCAATATGGGGGCTTTGTTCAGCATATATTAACAAGACACTATGTCACTTTATATGTCAAAATTTTAAATTATGGTAATATTCAATTTTATGTGCTTCTATGTATCCGGTTAGATGATTTGCCAAGTCATTTACCGTAAATGATAATTGTACTATCTTAGGCTCGATACTTTTTTAATTACCAGAAAGCCCCTCTAGATAGTAAATCAAGGGCACTAAACCACTTTTTAATGTCAAGGACTAAATAAAATGCAAAGTAAAATTTGAGTAGGTGGCTGGACATTAGCAAAATCCAGAAGGTTTCTATCCGTATGTGCCAGCCGTGTTCTTACTCACTTTGTCATGTTTCCTAAAACGGTTCTCCTTGGCTTCCCTTATAAAGGCCAGCCATATAAAGCTCCCGTATGATTTCACTCCCACATGCCAAAAATAAGACCCTCACTACAGGTCACAAATTCTTCTTCTTTCTTCATTCACGGTATGTGATTCAAACCTCTTTTCTGCGTTAAATGATCTGAAGTTACAATCTATTTCTTCAGCTTTAAACCTGAAGCATCTTAACGTTTTCACGGCTTCTTACTCTTGGAATATGCCTTAAACTGGAGAATCATACATGATGTTAGGTGGTTCTGTTCTTCACTAACCTTTGTGATTATTCTTTCTCGAAGCAGATTTTCTGCGTGAGAAAAAGGGGTTTTCTATTTCATTTGTTCAGGAGTTGAATTTCGTGGGCTTAGCTCTATCCGTTGAGGTTAATAGCAATGGCGGTGGAAGAACAAAGGGAGGCGTTGTTGCAGAAGCATTCCTATGAAAATTGTCCCGGCTGCAAAGTCGAGAAGCTTAAGGAATCGCAGAGAGGCTTGCCAATCCGTGAGCTTCTGTCGGTCTGGATCGTTGTGCTTAGCAGCGGTAATGAGCATGTATAGCGCTATAGTTGTTCATAAGCTTTCTGTCGACTTTTGAATTTTTTTTTTCTGGGTTCATTGAACTTACCGAGTGACTGGACATGTGGATGACGCAAATTTACATGACATTTCGGAGTTAATTTGTTTGGATAATTAAGTGCAGTGGTTAAGCCGATGGCGATATTGCATAGTGATGGAGAGTGTAAACCCAGATGTTTTTATTCTCTGGCAGAATTTTCCAGTTAGCTGATTGTAAAATTTCATGTAGTTATGACGTTAATTCGCTCAGTAATCAGAAGTTATTTGCCGACATACAGAATAGCTAATTAGACTTATGATGTTACTGATCCGTGTCTTGTCCCTTCTCTTTTCAGCGCTGCCAATATCATCTCTATACCCATTCCTTTACTTCATGGTACGTTCTCACATTTCATGACCGTTCTGTCTACACTAGAGATAGTGTCCTAAACTGTATGGTTTCGGATCTGTTATCGTCTCTCTAGGGTCCAGATTGTTATTCTTGATCAATTAGTCCTGAAATTTTTTCTTTGTGCTGCAATGAAACAAATACGAGCGAAGTGAACATTGTTTTATCTGACTTTGAAGCATCAGAGATAGCTGTTGGCATGCAGTCGTGTAGGGTGGTTAAACTCGATTAAAAGCCCCACTACTTTCGTCGGTGGATGATTGTGTAAATGGCTCCAAGCATATGATTTAGCCTCTTCTGCTCAAGAAATCTTTGCTTGTTTGTTGAATATCTAATGGCAGATTAGAGATTTCCATATCGCCACAAGAGAGGAAGACATCGGGTATTATGCCGGTTGGGTAGGTGAGATTATCCTGTTGCTTATCTGTGTTCATTGCAGACTCCCTGATTTGTTTTTGACTATACTTTTCACTAACAAATTCCTTGAAATCTGGGAGGTTGTTCATTCCTGTTTGGTAGAGCCTTGACATCGATTTTCTGGGGAGTTGTGGCAGATCGATATGGGCGAAAACCAGTCATCATTATAGGAATAATTGTTGTGTTAGTACAAGATCACCATTCATTTATAGTTCCCACTTACGAAAAATGACTGCCACAATTACAATCAGTTTAATCATTATAGTCCGATTTTATATCAGGGTTATCTTCAACACTCTCTTCGGTCTAAGTGTGAACTTTTGGATGGCCATTGTGGTGAGATTTCTTCTAGGAAGTTTAAATGGTTTACTCGGACCAATCAAGGTAAGATCCCGGGCCGCTTATGAACTTTGGGATTCATGGTGGCACTTTTGAGCCTCAAATAAGCCTATCCCTTCTTGATTTTTTCCACGAATTTGCCATCATTCTGATATGTGTATTTCGTAATTTCATAACAGGCTTATGCGAGCGAAATATTCCGCGAGGAGTACCAAGCTTTAGGAGTATCAACTGTAAGATGTCTGGCCTTTGTCAAAACCTCTGATCTCTAAATGCGGATTCCTAATTTTTTTTTTCTGCCAAGACATAGAGCTAAGAGTTACAGTTTGGACTCAGATTAGTGCAGCATGGGGGATAGGACTGGTTATTGGTCCAGCTCTGGGAGGTTATCTTGCACAGGTACTCCTGATTTTTATCATATCTCGATGCATGAAATTGAGTATTCCAAAAGCAACGACGATTCGGACACGCATGCGGGAATTGCTTTTCTAATTTTCATGCTCCTCTGATGTTCCTGGCTGTTCTTCTTTGTTTTTTTTTTTTATTTTCACTTCAGCCCGCGGAAAAGTTCCCATCGATATTTTCCAAAGAATCAGTGTTCGGAAAGTGAGTGGAGGTTGCTTTCTTTCTAAAATAATAATGCAGATCCTATCAAGTGATTATTCTCACGAAGCTTTAAACATTTGATTTCTTGATTTGGATGCAGATTTCCCTACTTCTTGCCCTGTCTCACCATGTCGCTTTTCGCATTGGTAGTTTCTGTCGCATCCTTCTGGCTTCCGGTATGCACTTCAGTAAACTCAGTTCATGTTTTTCATTCTTGATATTGAAAATATTTGGTTTTTTTTTTTTTATTTCCTTTTCATAGTAGTGTTAAAATTTTTGTATAACACTTACTTTTTAAACTAAAATGATCATTTAAATGCAAACTTTAATTTGGATTATCGGAAATCCAACTTAGCAATATTTTATTAAAAAAAATAATCACTAAGGAATCCTCACTCGAGGATTTTTGAAGTTCGATCATCGGTGATCCTTCTTCATCGCCCTCCGGATGTTCTTGCCACCGTCCATTGCTTCCAAGTCTCACCAGACGTGCCTCTCTTTTCCCCTAATTTTGTGATCCAAGTGCTCGAAGTGCCTCGTGCTCACTCAATCCCTCTTCCCCCGCGCCGATCACAAGTGCTTGATGTTTTGCTTCAAATCACAACATCTTTCCAACCTAAGGTACTCAAGGGCAAGGTTACCCTTCAAACCATTGTCGAACTAGGCTTGAATGAGAGAAAGAGAGAACCAGAGAGAAAATTGCTTTATAGTGGTGTCGTTTTACGCTTAAAGGCCATCTCATCGTCCACGAGGACTTTCTTCTTCTTTTTTAATTATTATTACGAAAATGCCTCCTGGGCATTAATATTTAATTTAAAAAGTCGCCTGATATTTTTGGCCGGAATTTGTCATTGATTTTTTTTCCGATTTAGTATTTAGATAAGCTGGTAAAAAATTTTGGTACTAAAGTGAGTACCGTATGAAACCTTTGACACTTCTAGTTTCCTTAGCCTTATCTCTGCATGACTTTAGTATGGAAGGATTCGCAACTGCTTGTTGCGCTTTATTGAGCGCCCAAAAACCTGGTTATTGCAGGAAACATTGCATATGCACCACGGAAGTAGCGAGCTTGATGAGTCTCGCAAAGATGTGGAGACGGCATCCCTCGAGTCTGGTGTGAAATGCAAGACACAGAATGTCGAAAGGAAAGCTCCGAAAAAGTCTCTAATTCGTAATTGGCCCTTGATGTCGACCATCATTGCGTACTGCGTCTTCTCACTTAGCGACACAGCTTACTCAGAGGTAACGTAAAACAGCATGCGATTCTCTACCATGCCCTCTCAGTTCTTCTTTCACTGCATTCTGATATCAATAGTGCAATGATTTCAGTACTCATGGTGCCGAGTGCTTCCTTGACAGTTGCTTGAAGAGCAAAAATTGTTTTTTTGTTGACGAGCACAAACTTGTAATCTGCAATGCAGTAGGCAGAAGACTTTCCCTTGGCAAGTCATGATTTAATGGCTGTCACGAGAAAATTATTTTGACTTGTTCTTTGGAATGCTACCCTAGTTTGAAGTAGTTCTTGGAGCATGGCGTCAGCATATCATGCCGGTTTCCAAAAAAGTTCATTTTGTCTATTTAATTCGATCCTCATATTAGTCTTTACCTTCTACTTTCTCTTTGTAGATCTTCTCGCTATGGGCCGAAAGCCCTAGGCGATTAGGGGGTTTAAGCTACACAACTGAGGATGTTGGAACTGTTCTTTCCATCTCAGGTATATACTCCAGTTTCTTACTTGTCTGTCAAGATAAATATGTTCAGGAAAATGGCATGGTGGTCATTAAAACTGCAATTCAAATGAAACTTCGAGATGTGGCGGTCGAGTATTGTTGATGAGTTTTGCCTATTCGAAACTTAGAAGTATGGTGGTCTATTATCACCGAATGTATCTCTATGCTCGTTCAATATATTTGCCTGGGGGATCGCTGATGCCGGATTCTACTGCCAGGTGCCGGCCTTCTCGTCATCCAAACATTTTTATACCCATACTTTGACAAACTTCTCGGCCCTGTTTTAGTAGCTCGCATTTGTGGGGTATGTTTTTGACATCTCATAACTTGAGCTCGAGCATGTGCTTGTGAAAACCTTTTCTTTTCCTTGCTGCTATTCCTAGTCTATCTGATCAAAGGACGATAATCCCCTGTGTTTCCTTTGCACAAATGCGTGAATGCAGGCATTATCGATACCGCTCTTGTCAAGCTACCCTTTTATAGCCATGCTGACCGGGCTAAGTCTCTCCATAGTGTTGAATTGCGCCTCAGTCGTGAAGAATGCTCTCGATGTGAGTATGCCTTTACACTTTATGCTACAATAGATGAAGCTAATATGCACAATAATCATTCGAATTACCTTTTTAGAATGGGACAGAGAAAAAGCAAAACCTCTGTTTGTATATAATTCTAACTGTTGAATTTTGCATGTCAAAAGCTTTCCGTCCTCACCAGCTTGTTCCTTTTGCAAAACAGAGCCGTCGTAAGTTTCATAATCATCATCGATGTGTCTGATCTTTATTAACATCCTTGAATATATACCTATCTCATGAAGGTTTGGCTTAAATCCGAATCTGAAATCGCAGGATCAAGATCAGAGAGGAGTTGCTAATGGAATCGCGATGACCGCCATATCTCTCTTCAAGGCTGCTGGTCCAGCTGGAGGTGGCGCGATGTGAGTTCCACTGTGTCGGCTTTCATTATATCACTATGAAGGGACAATTAGCAGTTGATCATATTGAACTCATCACTGAAAACAACCAATTACTTGTGCATGCTTAAAGGGTAGGCTTGATTAATGTTCTCATCCATGGACTCAAAATCTTTCGCAGATTCTCCTGGACACAGAAGCGTCAGGACGCGTCCTTTCTCCCAGGTAAACCAAACTTTTCCAATTCTGAGATGACTGCTCTGGCCTTCTTTGTATGACTATAACTCATCTTTGGTCATGTGCTAAAAGAAAATATGTTTACATGAAGATGTGTATATGCATGCATTCATGATATATAATGATGAGAAATAACTCTGTGACCGTGATAGGCCACGCTTGAGCTCTCAGCTAAGGAACTCTAACGACCTTGTGCCTATGTGCAGGCAACCATATGATCTTCTTCATCTTGAATGTGATCGGGGCAATCGGGGTGCTAATGATGTTCAAGCCGTTCCTTGTCCAGCGCCGCAACTAAAAGAAAGTATAATTTTTCTTTTGGTCAAAAAAAGAAAGTAGAATTGAACCCGCATGAATTCTAAGCATAGTGCTGCCAAAATTTAGAACAGATCTTGCAAAATATCAGCTGCCATTCGATTCTTTCACAAGCCGAGTCGGGCTAAAATTTCCTCGCAAGCTCATCCAAATGGAAGACTTGGACAGGTTAATCAATCTTAGGCTCGTTAACTTATCTACTGTAGACCTACCATGTGTCTAATGGTGTGTAAGGTCCTGTAGACCTGAAGCACAATTCGAGCGGCTTAGGGAAGTATATTATATGAAGAGTATATCACATATATTACGTCATGGGCGAGCCTAAATATGAAAGTTTAGGTTCGTTGAATCAACACTACCTGCTTGTTTATCAGGTCTAGCCTATTGTTCTGTTAATTTTAGATGCACCCATTTACACTCGCTACCTTTACATGAAATACGGGCCAATGCCATTGGGAATCGCTTGCCAGATTGACGTGGATGAGCTCATTTCCTTTTTGGGCTACCAGGCCCATGTTATACCATCATAGAAGCCATTCCCCCATACACAAGTCCATGCCTTGCTTACAGCGTGATATATTTAGAAAAGTACCAAAATGTTAAACTTATTATATTGATATCGATTCGATCTTAAAATTTTTAATTTGACTAATTAATTTTTAATATATTTTACATTGGTATTAATATCTGATTAATTTACGTTGGAATTATTAACGTAAACGCCGACCATCATACGGGACACAACAAACGCTAACAATAATATTTTTAATAATTTTTTATATTTTTTGAATTCTTTTAAATATTTTTTAAATTAATTTCTTTTTTTTTCCTTTCCCTTTTCTTTTTGCTCGGGCTAGTCACTTGCCACAAGTCATGGCTGGCAAGGTCACCCTTGTCGACCATAGGGTGTTTGGGCAAGCATGAGCATTGACAATGCTCCCCCTTGCTAGATCCGATGAGGCCAACCCCCACCCAGGCTAGGCCGGCCTCACTTGGGTGAGGGTCAATCTTGTGTCGAGGAGGCCAATCCCCACCTAGGTGCAGCTTGCTGGGCTTTGACCTAGCTTAGGCGAGGCCCAACAAGGCCACCCTAGCTTAGGCAAGGGTTGGCCTCACCAAATTTGGCGAGGGGACCTCATCGGTGCTCACCGTTATGTAGGTGCAACCCGGTGAGCTCAAGCCCTCATTGGCTATGGCCTGTGGTTGATGGTTGGCAATTGATTACCATTAAAAAGAAAGGGAAAGAAAAACAATTCAATTTTTTTAAAAAAATAAAACAAATATTGTTAAAAGTATCTACATTAATGCCAACCATGCTAATTATGCCCTTTAGAAGAGCCAGCATCCACATTAGAGATTTTCTACTTAAATTAGTCGATTAGACTAAATTAATAGTAATATAAAACGATTTAGAACTAAAATGATTCAATTGCATTGTTTATGGTTGCATTAGTATCAATATAATAGGTTTGAAACTTTTTTGATACTTTTCCTAGAAACTACTACACCCAATTTAACTCGGGCATTTAATCTCTCAAACGAGACATATAGTACACTTTGGTAAAACCTAGGAAATACCAATTGTCTCCAGAAGCTTTCATGTTGTGTCTGGACATTTTAACACGTGTTCGACACTTGATCAACAAGTGTCGGAGGTCAACTCTATTGACACTCTTTGATATGTGAGTTTGCAATTCTAACATGCACAAGGTCAATTTTAAAAATTTTCAATAAATGATGGATCAAAATATAAATATGTAAAAATGAAAAAATAATAAAAAGAATAAAAAGAATAAAGAGGAAAAAAAAAAAAGAAAAACATAATCTTCTCTTCTTTTCTAAACTCTCACTTTCAATAACACACAATTCGCCCTCTAAGTTTTTTTTTCCTTTTCTCTTATGGCACACTCTAACACGTGAGTCAGAATGTGAATTACTTATTTTTTTCCCTCCAAGTTTTATGGACTATTGGAATGGAGTTGAATTTGTTAATTTGAAATAATTATTGATATTAACAAATGGTGGATTAATGTTTTCAATGTAAATTTATTTATTTCTGAGTTTGAATCAAATTAGTTTGATTAAAATAATCATAACAATGATAATTTATCGTGTATATATACATGTCCCAACACGTTGGAATTCTTTATTTTTTGAGAAACAACATGTCGCGTGTTGTGATGTGTGCTACTTAGGGTATAATAACTAGTTTCAACCTACCATGACCTTGTAAGGAGAACAATATCAACTCCTATCTAGTTTTTGAAGCTCTTTTTAGAGTTTTAGCATAGAAGAGTTTAGTCATTCTATGCTAAAACTCCTAACATAAATGCTCTAATGCCACTCTTATAAACCAATTGTATAATTTCTTTAGCATCACTCACTCTACCCAAGTTCTACTTACAAGGAGGGTCAATTAAAAAAAAACCCAAACTTTAGGTCCAGTCCCAAATCTAACCCGAACTTTTTTTTGTTTCAAGAAAAATCCTAAACTTTAGGTTTAGTCCCAAATCTACCCTTAACTCTCTTTTTTTGTCTAAAAAAAAACCCTAAACTTTAATTTTAGTCCCAAATCTACCCCAAATTTTGTTTTGTCTTAAAAAAAGTCAATGCCATGAAAAATCCCAAAGTGGTACACATATGACAAACTTACCCAAAATTAATTTTTGACCACCAAAACAAATTACCATCCATTAGTTTTTGCTAAATTTTACTGTCAAATTGCTAAATTAGATAACACGTGGCAATTGACAAGTATGCCAATTTGGGATTTTACCATCCATTTGTACTATAAAATTCATCAATTTTTGATCTATTCTCAAATATACCCCATAGTCCAATCCCAACTTAACATAGCATTTCCACATAGATAATAAATACACATCAGAAGATGTCATAAAAAATTATTTTCAAAATAATTTTAGCATATAAAAAATTAGGCTACTAATATGGCTTTTGGACAGAGGCTAACGGGGGCAAGTTTAGGACTAGAGTAAAATTTGATGATTTTCTTTCTGACAAAAAAAATTGGGATAGATTTGGGATTGGATTTAGAGTTTGGGGTTCTTTTTGAGACAAAAGAAAAGTTTGGGGTAGATTTGGGACTAAACTTAAAATTTGGGGTGTTTTTTAGAGATAAAGAAAAGTTCAAGATAGATTTGAGACTTGATCTAAAGTTTGGGGTTTTTTAAGAGATTAAAAAAAGTTCGGAGTAGATTTGAGACTGAATTTAAAGTTTATGGCTTTTTTTTGGAATTGGCCCCTTACAAGGATACTAAAGCACCGGAGAATCCGATCCTTGGCATACACGTATTGGAAAGAATTATTGGGTTCCTCGGGAAAACTTTAACCCAATAAATCCCAGCTAGTGAGCCACATGATTCAACGGCCAATATTCATTGGACTGATGCGGACCTCGAATCATGTAGGTACTGCACGTGTATCGCAAGCTTCAGTCGTCTCCAAACAACACGAGCCCTGTAATTGGATCCCAACCTCCTCTTTAGTTACTATTAAGGAAATGGACTTGTGTCTGGGACCAAAATAGGAGTTCGTCTGAAGTCCCAACGCATCAAATTTAGATTAAAGAGAAACGTGAAATATGATTCACCGCCACCATCGAGACAAGCTCACTGCGGAATTGCAGCCGAGATTGTTGTTTTGGTCCCAAAACCTCTTCGAGAAAAAGTCGTGGTCCTGACATCCGACTACGACCCGGGCTCTCAATCACCTATCGTCGCCACTATGATTTTGGGACCCTTTCCTTGCCTTTTTTACTTGTGGATGATGACGTCAAAAAGGAAAATTGAATTGGCTCATGATAGCGCATCATTCATTCAACAGACGTGCCCAAGTTGCATATCTCTATCTCTTCCCATATGTTAACGCCGGATGGACCAAAGTCTATTTCTCTTTCTTTCCGAGTTTCTGTCCTTTAGGGAATGAATGTCCGTGATATTGTAATAATAATGTCTCTCCAGACTTTTGAACGTTTGTCATCATTCATTGTAACTTCAAGATTCCGATTATGAAAAATGATAAATTAATATTCAAAAAGTAATTTATAATAAATTTATCATAAATATATCATTTTAAGATTTTTAGTGATTCAAAAATTAATTTAAGATAAATTGGATACATGTATATCAGTTTTGAATTTTTTATGATATTAAACTTAATTTCTATTGCTGTTGGTACCTTTTTTTTTTAGTCAGGTGCTGTCGGTACTTTAATAATTGTTATTTTGTGCATTGTGATGTAAAGTCTATTTATGGACCACATTTAATGCTGAAAAAGCACTATTATGTCAAACATTGCCCTTCAATAAGGTACTCAGATTTTTCAGCAATTGAATAAGAAAATACTTGCCGACCAAAAAAAAAAAAAGAATAAGAAAAAACTTAGAATTCTTGATGTAATGAATGCTCTCGTAGATTTTATTATCGTCATCTTTGAATAACCCATTTCTTCATACAGTACCTTTAATCAAGTGGTACAAAATGCTCGCCTTTTTTGCTAAGTCAAAATTTTTCACACAAAACTTTGTAATAATTTTGCAGAAATTTCCTGGAAGCTCGTCGTTGAGCCTTGAGAGTTCTATTTGCAGTTTGCTTTTTTCCAGAATTTAATTGCGAATGATGTTGTCTCCTACTATTTGCACGTTTTTTTTATGGGAAAGAAGTTTGTGTTATTTGCACGTAGTCCATAAATAAAGCAATCCCTAGACAATTCTTGTTTGATCTAGGGTTTTGAAAAATGCATGAGAATGATTGAGACCGTTTCATTTATTCAAGGAAATAACTTGATAAGTATGAGAAGCATCCCTATCCGTGCCTTAGCTATTAAAATTGCATGGAACACCGATTGTGTTTGGTCATTTGTATTTCTAATCATAGAATTGAATAAAATAAAATATGAAATTCAAGAATTTTTAATATATCATATCCATTGTTTGGAGATTCCCATTAATAAAGCCGGATGTTATCAAATTTTACCATGCTAATTATTAGGTTTGAACATATCAATCTAAGAATATACAAATGAAGATGGTAAGAATGTCTCATGATATATTACTAAAGAAATCACAAATACACAAACGGAGATAACTTTCACTAATAATTCACAATTATTGTACAATTTATGTCTTAAATAGCAAAGAGTTCATTGCAACAAAAAAGTTACAGAGGGGAAGGGATTTCAGTTCTCTTGCTGTTTTCATGGACTACTAACACTTCGGTTCTTTCATTGATTTTCATGGAGCTTTAATGTGAACTAAAGATTATGAATGAGTCGTGAAGTTTCAACACAAACCAAAGATATGAAGGAGGACATAGAGAGGGTTGGATTTTTTTTGAAATCTCATTTTCTCTCATTTTTTGAGAATAAGAAAGATCCTTTTCAAGTTTGAATTTGTTCATTTAAAATCTGGTTCTTCTACTTCATTTTTATTTACTTATTGTTTATTATTTTCCCTCATTTTTTTTCTTTTTTTATTCCCTTCCATCATTACTTAATAAGATTTTTTTTTAAAAATAACAAACTATACTAATAGACCTAAAATATATAATAGAAAAAAACTCAAATATAAAATTAAAATATCAATAAATAAACCCGTATCTCATCTCCTCCATGGGATATTTTTATTTAGACTACATCCTTTTGTGTCTGATCTTTTCCTATCATGGGGAGGAACTAAACACAAGATAAGATATATTTTATCCTATCTTAACTTTTTCTAATATTAATAATTGGAAAGTTATTTTCTTGAATAACAAACTTCTTAAATTAACAAAATTAAAATTATATTTCAATATAAATAATATTTGCATTCTCATATAATAAATTTAGAATAACAAAAAATAACAATTTATTTTTTTAATTTAATCTTATTTTTAGTTATATATTTAGATTTAATTCTATCTTATAATGAAAATTCAATATATAAGTATAAGTATAAGTATAAATATATATATATTTATTACATATTGTAGGTATTTTAGTTTTTTTAGGTCTATTAGTACAATTTAATATTTAATAAAATTTTATTAGAGAATGATGGAAGGAGAAAAAATAATTAAAAAAGAAAATAATTAAAAAAGAGAGGAAAAATAAAATAAAAATAAAGTAGGTAAGAGCATCACGACATATTTTTACCATATGTGTTTGTGAATTTTTAGGTTCATTTATATTGCTATGCCATTTATATTAAAAATGTACATGAAATGATGTGCATATATTCGACTTTATCATTATGATTCACTAAACAGTTGATAGAATATACCATAATCTTTGAATTTTATATCTTAATCTATCCAACATTTTCCTAATTAGAAATTTATAGACCAAACGTAACCTAAAAAGTCTGGTTTGTCGTCCTTTATTCAGAACATCATTTCAGTTAAAGAGAATCTACAAAGTTGATATTGCTGAGTGCGCCTTTCAATATGTGGGGCTCGTTCAGCATGAGGAAATAAGTCGACATATCATATGATATGTCAATTTTGTAAATCATCTCAATATTCAATCATATGTGCTTTCTATGCGGCCGGTTAGATTATTTTGCCGAGTCCTCTTTCGATGAATAATATATCCACTTTCTTGGACTCGACGATTTTTTTAATAATAAGAAAGCCCCTTTAGACCGATAATCGAGGGCACTAAACCACTTTTTAGAACCATGGACCGTCGAAAATCATGATTTGCGTGGGTTGCTCATCACGAGTGCCAAAGCAAAAGCCAGAAGACGTCAATTCGTATGTACCATTTTGTTCTTCCTCATGTTGACACCTGTGCTTAAACAAATGAAAACTGACGTGTACAATGATGACATTCGGAACAGGTTGGTTCTCGCATTTCCTAAGTCACCTCCTTCACCAGACAGATTGTTTTCCGTGGCTTCCCTATAAAAGCCAACCAATTGGAGCTCCAAATGTGCCTCGACGTGGAGAATCATATATGACAGTGTATGTTATTGTTCTTCACTAATGCTATGTGATTATTCTCTCTTGAAGCAGTTTCTTCGCGTAAGAAAAGAAAGGTCCACTCCATTTTTTCGGGAGCTCAATTTCGTGTCCTCAGCTCTATCCGTTGAGGCCACTAACAATGGCAGTGGAAGAACAAAAGGAGGCATTGTTGAAGAAGCATTACTATGAGAATTGCCCCGGCTGTAAAGTCGAGAAGCTTAAGGAATCGCAGAGAGGATTGCCAATCCGTGAACTTGTTTCGATCTGGATCGTTGTGCTTTGCAATGGTAATGCTTTTACAAAGCACTGTTGTTTTTCATGAGCTTCCTGTCAACTTCGGGTTCGCTTTTCTGGGTTCGTTGAACTTACCGAGTAACTGGACATAACAACGACGCTAATTTGCATGATATTTCAAAGTTAATTTGTTTGGAACAATTCAGTTATTGATGTGAAGATAATTAGACTTATCATCTTACTGACCTGTATTGTCCTTTCTCTTTCCAGCACTGCCGATATCATCTCTATTCCCATTCCTTTACTTCATGGTAAGTTCTTACGATTTATACTTCAATTTGAAGTATGATGTAAAAATTAGTGTTCTGTCTACACTTTAGACATAGTGTCCAACAATGATTTGGGCTCTGTTTTCTCAAATGTCATCTCTAGGCTCCGGATTATCATTCCTGGTCAATTCATCCTGAAATTTTTTGCTTTTGCTGCAAATGAAACAAGTATCTGCGAAAGTGAACATTATTTTATATTATCTTGAAGCATCAGAGTTAGCCATTGGAATGCATTCACATATGATGGTAAAACTCAAAATTTCCATTACTTTCCTCGAGCGATAACAATAAATGATTAGAAGTATATGACCTAACCATTCCCACTCAAGAAACCTTCATTTGTTCGTTGTATTTCAAATGGCAGATTAGAGATTTCCATATTGCCGAAAGAGAGGAAGACATCGGGTATTATGCCGGTTATGTAGGTGAGATTATCCGGTTGCCTGTCTCTATTCATTGTAGACTCCCTGGTTTGTTTTTCACTAAACCTTTCCCAAACTGCTTCAATTCTCGAAGGTTGTTCACTCATGTTCGGTAGAGCCTTGACGTCAGTCTTATGGGGAATTATGGCGGATCACTACGGGCGAAAGCCCGTCATAATTGCGGGAACAATTGCAGTGTTAGTACAATATCACCATTCATTTTGAGTACCTAGTGAAAGAGATTTCTTAGACGATTACAATCAATTAGGTTTGATTTATAATCAGGGTTATTTTCAACACTCTCTTTGGCCTAAGTATGAACTTTTGGATGGCAATTGCAATGAGGTTCCTGCTTGGAAGTTTAAATGGTTTATACGGACCAATCAAGGTAATATCTTATCCAGCTTGTGAACTTTGGTATTCATCGTGGCACAAATTATTTGGAGCCCCAAATAAACTCTACCTTTTTATATTGTTCCACGGGTTTGCTTTATTCTCATGAAGGCATTTTGTAATTTCGTAACAGGCTTATGCGACCGAATTGTTCCGTGAGGAGTACCAAGCTCTAGGACTATCGACCGTAAGATCTCCAACCTTTGTCAAAACCTTTTAGCTCTCAATACGGGTTCCTAGTTTTCCTGCTAAGTAAATAAAGCTGAGAGTTACGTTTTGGACTCAGGTTAGTACAGCATGGGGGATGGGATTGATTATCGGTCCAGCTCTGGGAGGTTATCTTGCCCAGGTACTTCCGATTAATCATATCTCGATGCATAAATTGAGTATTCCAAAATTGCCGACAATTTGGACACACGTGCGATATGTTTATCATCTTTGATGCTCCTCTGATGTTCCCGGTGTTCTATTTCTTTTTCACTTCAGCCTGCGGAAAAGTTCCCATCGATATTTTCCAAAGAATCAGTGTTCGGAAGGTGAGTGAAGGTTGCTTTCTTCTACATTGATATTGCAGATCCTCTTAGGTGATCACCGACATGAACGGTAACATTTGATTTCCTGATTTCGATGCAGATTTCCTTACTTCCTGCCCTGTCTCACCATCTCATTTTTTGCATTGGTTGTTTGTGTCGCCTCCTGCTGGCTTCCCGTATGCACTTCACTAAACTCAGTTCATGTTTCTCATTGTTGACATCGGAATCATATTTCTATGTTCCTTTCTTGAAACGTTACCTTCACTTTATCTATGAAAGGATTAGCAACTGCCTGTTGCCCTTTATGAGTGCCAGAATATCTGGGTTTATTGCAGGAGACATTGCATATGCACCATGCAAACAGCGAGCTTGATGAGTCTCGCGAAGATGTGCAGACTGCATCCCTCGAGTCTGGTGCGAAATGCAAGATGCAAAAAGTCAAAGGGAAGCCCCGAAAAAGTCTCTGATTCGAAATTGGCCCTTGATGTCAGCCATCGCCGCATACTGCGTCTTCTCACTTCACGACATGGCCTACTCAGAGGTAACTCAAAATGTTGTGCGCTTCTCCACAACGCCTTCTTGGTTCTTCATTCACTGTATTCTATTATCATGAGTGCAATGATTTCAGTTCTCATGCTGCCAAGTGCTTCATTGACGGTTGCTTAAAGAGCAAAAATTGTCACACAGTAAATGAACACGAATTTGTAATCTGCAATGCGGTAGTCAGAGGACATTCCTTGGCAAGTATGAATGGTTGCTGCGAGAAGATCACTTTGGCTTGTTCTTTGGAATCCTATCATAGTCTGGAGTAGCTCATCGATAAATGGCATCAGCATACCATGCGGGCTTACACATAAGTTCATTTTCTCTTTTAACTCAATCTCTCGTTAGCCTTTCCTTGCTACTTAATCTTTGTAGATCTTCTCGCTATGGGCCGTAAGCCCTAGGCAATACGGGGGTTTAAGCTACACCACTGAAGATGTTGGAACTGTTCTTTCAATCTCAGGTATGTACTCTCCAGATATCGTTCATTAAAACAACGAGGTAGTCATAAAAAACTGCAGATCAAACAAAACGTCAGGATGCGGTGGTATGTATTTATTGATATGCATTCTGCTTATTTAAAACTTAAAAATACGGTAGTCGACTAAAGTACAACACAAGTGTCAAAACTTTAACACAAGTGGACACTTTAGAGCCAAAACTTCGAGATGCAATGGTATGTATTTATTGATATGCATTATGCTTAATTAAAAATTAGAAATATGATAGTTGGCTAAAGTGCAAAGCAAGTGTCAAAACTTGGCACTAATTGACACTTTAGTGCCAAAACTTCCAAAATCTACACTTAAATGCCAATTTTTTAGAAAAGTGAGACATTTTAGTACCAACTCCAGCGACCAGTCCTAGAAATTCTACGTGACATTTTTTATCATATAAATTACTGACGTGGCTCGCCGGAAAGCTGAGTTAGGTTAAACTCGGCCTAAATTCGATTTGTAATATAAAAATTAATTAAATTCAATTAAAAACTTTAAAAAAAAAAAAAACAAAGAGCAGCACTGGCAGGAGGGGGCTTCCCCCGCCTGTGGGCTTCCCTTGCCTGTGACTGCCACCCCCTCATTGGTGGGGCGGCAGCAATGGCCAACGACCGACTGTCGCCCATCACTGAACTAAGGCAAGGGTGATAGGCCCTTGCTAGAAGCTAGGAGAGGGCGGCAACACTCTCTCAGATTTGGGCGAGTGTCGGCAACCCTTACCCAGCACCACCAGACCTGGGGTGGTGACCCTAGGTGAGGGTCGCCAGCGCTTCCGCGAAGACTGACGACCCTCGCCCAGGCTAGGGTGAGGGCAAGCAACCCTCGCCGAGATCTGGGAGAGGGTTACCACCCTCTCCAGGCCCTTGCCAGTCATCACCACCGCCCCACCTGTGATGGGGTGGCAGCCATAGGCGGGGGAGCCCCCTCCCGCCTGTGCTGCTCCTTTGTTTTTTTAATAAATATTAAACAAGTTTTTATTTAATTTAATTAATTTTTATATTCCAATTCAAATTCGACATAAAACGACGTCGTTTTGGGTGAGTCTAGCCATATCGGCGATTTGCTCGGATTTTTTTCGCCGTTGGCACTTAAGTGTCCCATTTTTCTCCAATTTTGGTACTTAAATATACTTTTTGAAAGTTTTAACACCAAAGTATCCCATTTTGCCATGTTTTGACACTCAAGTTGTACTTTAGCCTATGGTAGTCTATTATCATTTAACGTATCTCTGTACTGACTCAACATATTTCCGGAGATTGCTGATTACCAAATTTTACTGTCAGGTGCCGGCCTTCTCATCTTCCAAACGTTTTTATACCCATACATGGACAGACTTCTTGGCCCCGTTTTGGTAGCTCGCATTTGTGGCGTACGTTTTCGACATCTTATACTTGAACTCGATCACATGCGTGTGACAATTATATTTTTTGGCTAATTCTATCTCCAGCTATTCACAATCTATTTGATAAAAAGACGATAATCCCTCATGTTTCCTTACGCACGAATGCTTGAATGTAGGTCTTATCGATACCCATCTTGTCAAGCTACCCTTTTATAGCCATGCTAACCGGGCTAAGTCTCTCCATAGTGTTGAATTGTGCATTAATCGCGAGGAATGTTCTATCTGTGAGTATGCGTTGCACTCTGACCTATAATATATGAAGTAGATATGCACAGAAATTATTCAAATCACTTTTTCTGTATGGAAAAGAGTAAGCAAAACCTCTGTTCATACCTAATTCTAACTGTCGAATTTTGCATGTCAACAGCTTTCTATCTTCACCAGCTTGTTCCTTCTGCAAAACAAAGCTGTGGTAAACTTCTAATGGTCGATGAGTATGATCTTTATCAACATTCTCGAATACATACCTCTCTCGTGAAGGTTTGGCTTAAGTCCGAATCTGAAATCACAGGATCAAGATCAGAGAGGAGCTGCTAATGGAATCGCGATGACCGCCATGTCTCTCTTCAAGGCAGCTGGCCCAGCCGGAGGAGGCACAATGTGAGATCCGGTTAATTGTTGTCCACTTTCATTATATCATTACGAGTGGACAATTGAGCAGTCGATCATATTAAACTCATAACAGAAAACAAACGCTTAGTTCTGCTTGCTTAAAGAGTTGCCTTGATCAATGTTCTCATCCATGGACTCGAATCTTTTCCAGATTCTCTTGGGCACAGAAGCGTCAGGATGCAGCCTTCCTCCCAGGTAAACCGAACTTCCCATTCTTAGACGACAGGCTCTGGCCTTCTCTGTATTACCACGTTAACTCATCTGCTGTCATCTGCTAAAAAAAGAGGGTCTTTATATGATAATGTGTATGCGCACGCATTAATGATGTACAATGACGAGAAATAAGTCTATGACACCGTGATAGACCGCGCTTCAACTCTCAGCTGATTGAGGAACTTTGATGACCCCGTGCCTTTGTGCAGGCGACCAGATGATCTTCTTCATCTTGAATGTGGTCGAGGCAACCGGGGTGCTGATGACGTTCAAGCCATTCCTTGTCGAGTGCCACGACTAAAAGAAAGCAAAATTGAATCGGCATAAATTCTCAGCTCAGCGCTGCTAAAACTCAGAGCAGAGCTTGCAAAAGATCAGCTGCCATTCGATTCTTTCACAAGATGAGTCGAGCCTGAGATTTGTTCGCAAGATCATCCAAATGGTAGATTTGGCAGGTCCATCGATCTCAGGCTTGTGAACTAGTGTAATATGGACTTAATCATGGATCTAGAGGCGTGTTAGGCCCTCAAGACCTGAAGTAACAAATCTACAATTTGAGTGGCTTAGGGAGGTAATTCCTTGTTTAGCCCGGTCATTATATGAAGAGGATATTGCATATTTTGCGTCATGGGCGCGCCTAAATGTGAAAGTTTAGATTCGACAAAACAACATTGGCTGCCCATTGATCAAGTCTTAATTTCATAGGCACCCCCTTATTCTCACTACTTTTACATGAAATACGGGCCACAGCCTTTGAGAATCGCTTGCAAGATCGATTTGAATGGGCGCATGCGCATCTTTTTGGGCTACGAGGCTCATGTAATACCATCGAAGCAGCCATTCACCCATAGACAAGTCCATGCATTGCTTATACCATGTGATATGTAGGGGTGAACAAAAGGAACCACTCGGATCGAGAGCCGGGCCAAACTGGCTAGTTCTAAACAGTTATCAAGAATATCGGTTTGGTTCTTGGATTCATGCAATTGGAACCGGTGACTTTTGGTCCAATTTTTGGTGTGAAACCATCCACCCAGTCTACCCTGACTGGACCAACTTTATATATATATAATCCCCGATATCTTTCATAGCTCTTTCATGCCTCTTTAGTTTTTCCCAAATCTAAAAAAAACAAAAAATTTCCCTCTCACTCACACCTCCTCATCCTTTGATCTTCTTTCCCTCATTTAACATATCTGTCGTGTTGCCCCGCTCCAACAAGGAGGACTCGTTCGCTTCCGTCGTTACCGAACGTGTCGAGGCTACTTTTGTTCCTTCTTCCCCGATTAAACCCTAAAACAAAGAGAGAGGGAGGCTCGAGAGATGGAGCTGAGACCGAGTTTTAGCTCTGGGAGAAAAGGAGTTGAGACCAAGAGCTACATGGAAGGGATGGCGAGCAAGCTCAAAGCAGAGGGAGCATGGGAATACGATTGTGCGGAAGTGGTGCTTTCGATGAGTGAAGAATGTCGATGATAAAGGAGGGAGGGAGAGAGAGAAAGTTAGCGTCCAGTTCCATTTACCCATATGAGAACCAAATTGGATCAATCGGTCCAGTTCCAAGACCCAATGGTCCAATTTCTGATTCCAAACATGATAATCATGATTATGGTATCATCCCGACATTCTGAGAAAAAAATGTTTCATTCTTAGTTTTCCTTGAATGTATGGATCAAGCTCTCTATTGAAATATACTTGTGTTGTAGTGCCCTTTGTTGCTATAATTAGTGAGCATCAATGTTACGCACATTGCCATTCACATTTTTTGTTAATCCAATCGTTTCATTATACAGGTTAAAAGTTGTAGATGTCATGCCCATACAGCTAAACTGTGATAACTGTAACACCACAACTCGATAAGAATAAGCCATGATACCGCCGTCCTTTCACCAAAGGACTTAGTCTCAACATAACCAAAATTCAACGTGATATCAACATATATACATCCACACACCTACGTACATATATAAACCACCAAAAAGATATATACATCTGCAAAAAAAACTAACTCACTAACTCATCACTAAGCACAACTCATATAAAAAAATTCCCTTTAACAAAAAGTCATCTCCGATATGAATGCTCATGTCCTACTTGCGGCTCGCTGAATGAACCTAAAAATCAAGTAAATAAGAAGAGTGAGCTACTACGGTTCAGTGAGTAATACATTTTTTCTAAGTGAATCGAGAAATCACTATGCATATTTTATAAAACAAACATAACTCGCTTTAAAATGATACAAATACTCAAGATAATAATAAAGTAAACACTAATGGTTTAGCCTATTGACCAAACTCAAGTTCAAATATCCAGCCATGATCACGCTTAATGTCCGTAACTAGACAACCAAGATTCCCCTATTTGTTAGGTCTCCACCTATTGTAAGCTGGTAGTTCTACCAACAAGAATATCATAAACTAATATGCACATACCCATACACCTCTTAGGGTTCACAAAAATACTGCACACTAACCATCAACCACAAATCTCCAATAATTCACAACAAAAATCAAAATCATATCACAACTTAAGCATTTGATATATAAATATCATAGTTAAGCATTTGATATATAAATATCATAGCGCTTAAAAAAACCACAAAATTTTCAAAATTCTTTCATAAAAGGTCTCATGAACCATTTATGGGTAATCATTGAGAATATAATTGAAGGATAACTCCCGATTTGAAACAATAAAATAGCAGTAAAAACTCGATCATATTTTATGCAACAAAGGATGATATTTATCAACTCATAGCATATATATATTATCTATAATGTTTTTCAAACATAAGTTTAAAATACAAAGAAAATATAATATCACTCACTTGGGAAAAGTCAAAAACTAATTACGGTAGTTACTCAAGCCAATGCACTCCAATTCCTATCAATTAACCGAAAAATAATATCAAAAGACCTAGTAAAATGACATTTTAATGAACGACTTAACTATGTTATACTTATTTGTCGATAAAACAACACCTACGTGCCAACGGAAAGCTTGCCTCTAGTGGAAACCTATTGTTGTCCGCTAGGCATAGCTTGTGTGCTAAACTTCATTGCACCCATAACTTTCTCCATTAAATTTAATTTCAAGCCAACTTATAGTCCTTAGAAAGGCATTTTGACATGATACAAGAACCCTAACTTAGCCGCTCCAAGACCTTGCGGAAAATGACTGAAATTTGGCTCCAGAATTACTGTTTGAAACATGACCAGAGCGTGCGCCAAACTTGAAAATTGAAATTCTATTTTGAACAAACCATAAACTCAAATTGAGATCCGCAAGATGTTATAACTTCGTAACATCTTAAATTATGATTAGATAAAAATACACCTCTTGAAAACTTCCCAATAAATCACAACAACTCAAAATTGACCAAATTCTGAATTTCAAGCCTTAATTGCGATGATTCCTTTCAAAAGTTGATTAGAGACCTCGATCACTTACTGGTGTCGGTGTTAAAATGGGCTATCGAGGCGTCTAGATTGTCACATGCAAAAACACTCCTTTCTCCTTTCTCTTCCACGAGCCCTCCTCTCCTTTTTTTTCTTCTTGTTTCTGTTTTGTTTGATGGCTTGAACGGCAACAAAGAAGAAGATAATTGAAGATGGGCTGCGGGCTTGCAAGAGATATGGGCTGGCTTTAAGAAAAAAATGGCTGGACTTTATGGCCCATATATTACAATAACAACTGCATCTGACCCTCTCTTCACGACTCCATCATCCACAAATTGGTGTCTCATAGAGTCGTATCATGTGGCTTTCGAATAGCGACGATACCATACAATCCATATTGGGAAAATCTCTTAGATTCTCCGAGAAAACTTGACCCAAGCGAACTCCGGCCATTGAATCATGTGGACCCACGTAAATTTCAGGCAATCCAACGACATGGTTGATATTCCTTGGACTGATGTTTACCCGAATCATGCAAGTATTGCTTTTACATTGTGGGCTCGCCCGTTTCCAAAATAATGGCATTCCAATTTAACCCCAACCTCTTCTCCTTAGTTACTAATCCCAAAATGGACTTTTGTCTCGAACCACAAACATGAGAACCACTCCAACGCCCAATAAAATTTGAACACCCAGACATATATCATCTCGACCATCTTTCACGTTTCATATTTGCTTCGTGCCTCGCACGTAGTCCCGTGCCTTCGCCCATGTACGGCCACATGTATAAATACCACCAACGTCCATACCAGCATCACCACAGCAGCGAAGCAGAAAGATAATCTCTAAGTTGCACATCAATGGCTTCGATCAAGGCCTATGGGAAGATTAGCGAAGCTGAGCAAGCAACGCTCAACGCTTGCCGCTGTAGCCGGAAGAGAACCATCATCATAAGCTTGTCCTCCGTTGTTCTTGTCGGTATGGTGGTCGCTGCGGTGGTTGGTACTTCAGTGCACGTCAACAACAAAAGCAACGGTGAGCCTCGACCTCTCTCGACATCAGTGAAGGCCATGTGTGACGTCACGCTGTACAAGGATTCGTGCCTTAGCTCCCTTGGCCCGAGGGCCAACTCGAGCGGCCAGGTCCGCCCTGAGGATCTGTTCAAGCTGTCGATCCAAATGGCCTTGGAGGAGTTGGCCAAGGCCACCGGCTATTTCTCCGAGCAAGGAACGATCTTCAATAACCCCTAAGGTGAATGAGACGGCAAGCGCAGCGCTGGACAGCTGCCGTGAGCTCCTCGGGCTTGCGCTGGACCATTTGAACAGCTCGCTATCATTGAGCGATGCCTCAGACCTGCTTGATTCGGCGGATGACCTCAGGACCTGGCTCAGCGCAGCCGGGACGAGCCAACAGACGTGCATCGATGGGTTTGACGAATCGGCAGAAGCAATTAAAGAGAATGTCGCGAGCTATCTCAAGATTTCAGGTGAACTGACGAGCAATAGTCCTGCGATCATCACTTGGATTTCGAACATCGCAAGCTCAATCAAGCTAAGGCGGCTCATTAGCTCGCCTCACCCCCACCAACACCACCACCTCCTCCGCCACCGCCATCACCACAAAGTGCCGGAATGGGTGCACCGGAAAGAGCGCGAGCTGCTTCAGAGCTCCGATTTGAGGAAGAAGGCGAATGCTGTTGTGGCCAAAGACGGTTCCGGCAAGTACAAGACCATCGGAGCTGCACTCAATGCCGTGCCTGACAAGAGCAAGAGCACGTTCATTATCTACTTGAAAAAGGGAGTCTACACCGAGAATGTGCTGTTATAACTAGTATAGACACCTAGAGGGGGGGTGAATAGGTGTAGAGAGATTAACCACGCTAATATATGTAACTTTTGCAATCAACGAATTGAAACCAAGTAGAGAGAGTGAGAGAAGATTGCAAACATCGTTTATAGTGGTTCGGCTTTTAGACAAGCCTACGTCCACTCTCTCCGGCGACCAGCCAATCTACATGTATTTCACTATATGATCAACGGTGATTACACGTCTCGAGTGTTTGTACTCGGTGATGATCTTGTCTCACTAAGTCACTCTCTTTTGGTAATACACCGAGATCACTCAAATGCGCACCGTGAACAACAATTGAAGAACGAAAACAGCTTTGGAATAATGTTCATCTTGTCATCCCCTAAGTCTCAACCTATCCTTAAATACTCCAAGCCCCACTCGATCGTTGGCTCTTTCCTTGAGAGTTTTGTCTTCCATTTCTTGGACAGACTTTATAAAGTAAGTCTTTTTGACCGTTGAGGGTAGATCAGATCCCCTTAGATTCTGTTCGCCCATACAATCAGAATCTGGGCTTCCATAAGTGCTCTATTCTTCTTTTGGAAGTTGCCCACTAATTGATCCTGTCAATCGATTAGTATAACGTAATCAACATAAATAAGGTAAGTGAAATACTTGTACCGTTGGTGATCTTATCGTATAAGTTCATCTTAAGTCCGACGGTCTTAAGTCCCGAGTCCGCCTAGATTTTCGCCTCCGGTTCATTCGGACTTAAAATCTCGGCTCAGTACGATCGACTTAAATCTCGGCCCCAGACGGTCGACTTAAATCTCGCCTCCGGACGAGTCTTTCCGTCCGGTACGGCCGACTCTAAGACATCTCTTGCTTTGTCTTTCGCTACAAGTTGGACTTTAAAGCCTATGTCTTTCTGAGTTCTTTTCCTTAAAGAGATTGAAATAAATATCATTCATAGAATGTTTTGTAAGCATCAAAACTATGAGTTTTCTCAACATGTGCGGGTTGAGAAGTCGAAGTGGAACGTCGTGATGGTCGGCGATGGGATGGATGCAACGGTCGTCACAGGTAGCCTGAACGTCATTGACGGGACTCCGACGTTTCAGACCGCAACTTTCGGTAATTCACTCCTTAGCAATTTCTTACTCATTTCGCTTGTTTGTTTGGTAGAAGATTAATAGGGATGAATAGTCATAATAGTAAACCATTATTATTTTGCTAATGACGATTTTCCTAGAAAGTTTCATCAAGACTCGTTTAAAATGACAACTTTTATCAAGGTACGATATTATTAACTTTAAAAGTTTCAAACTAGAACTAATGATTTACTGGCCCATACATTGCAATTTACCACGTCATTAATTTTTAAAGCAAATTTCGTCAAAAAGAAAAAAATTAATAAAACCATTCTTATTTTTAATCCATGGTTAAAGTCAAGGTTTAATAATAATGATAATGTTCTCGTTTTATCGTTACTCCATTTGTGGAAAGTAAGGTTAGCATTTCTACTTTGCAGCTGTTTTCGGCCAAGGCTTCATTGCTAGGGAAATGGGATTCCGCAACACTGCTGGCCCAGCCAAGCACCAAGCGGTGGCTCTCATGTCGACTGCCGACCAGTCCATTTTCTATCGGTGCCGCATCGACGCCTTCCAGGATACCCTCTACGCTCACTCCAACCGCCAGTTTTACCGGGACTGCAACATCTACGGGACAGTCGACTTCATCTTCGGGAACTCCGCGGTAGTCTTCCAGAACTGCACCATATTACCCAAGACGCCCATGCTCGGCCAGCAAAACACCATCACCGCCCAAGGCAAGATGGACCCTAACCAGAACACCGGCATCTCGATCCAGAACTGCACCATCTGGCCAGCGGGGAACTTGACCGATGTCCAGACGTTCCTTGGGCGGCCATGGAAGAACTACTCTACCACGGTTTACATGCAATCCATGATGTCCAATATCATCAGGCCGAACGGTTGGCTTCCATGGGTCGGAAACTCAGCCCCAGACACAATTTATTACGGGGAATTTCAGAATTACGGACCAGGGTCTAAAACAAAGAACAGAGTCAACTGGAAAGGATTGAGATTGAACCTTTCTATTAAGGAAGCTAGCAAGTTTACGGTCAAATCCTTCATCAAAGGCGACAAATGGATCAAGCCGGCGGATACCACATATAATCCTAATTTGTGAGTTTGATACTGTATACTCGCGAGCTCTCCAATTGCTGGCTTTTCTTTTGGGCAATTTTTTATTATTCAATTTCTTGTGACTTTTCGGCAAATGAATCAAGCCAGCAGATATCACATATAACCCCCTTATTCTCGCTACTTTTTACATGAAATACGGGCCAAAGCCTCGAGAATTGTTAGTAAGATCAACTCGAAAGGGCCCATTCCCATCTTTTTGGGCTACAAGGCTCATGTTGTACCATCAAAGTAGCCATTCTCCCGTGCACAAGTTCATGAATTACTTGTACCATGTGATATGTTGGCGTCACAATGACATATTATTTGATTTGTTATTTCCATTATAGTTTTCAAGCATTTAGTGTGTAACTTCAACACAATTTTATGCCTGAGAAATGACGCATCGAAATGTCAGGGTGATATGACTATTGCGCAGGCTAACTACAAAAGCCCGTGATAGGAACTTTTTGTTAACACCTAAATTTTGGCGATTTATTTAAGTGTTTATTAATTGCATTGAAAAATTAGGGATTAATTTATAATCCCTTAACAAAAAAAATTTCATTAAAATTGCATCGCATATAGTCATTAGGAGCACTTGCGTCATTAGTTTTAAAATTTATCAAAAAAAATTTACAAAAAAAAAATTCGAAATTTTTTATTAAAAAAATATAAAAAAAATTGTGGGTCCGGGCCAGGGCTGGGCCTGCCTGGCCCCTTTCTTTTCTTCCTTTCCCTCCCGCACGGGCTTGGCCCATTCTTCGTCTTTCCTTTTTTCTTCTGCCTTTCTTCCTCCACGCGAGCAGCAGCAGAGGTAGAAAAGGATGATGAAGCGGGTTGCTGCATGAGGTCAGACAGAGAGGGAGGTCAGACGGCAGCAGAGAGAACAGAGCAGCAGGTCACAGCGCGATCTCAGGGTCGAAGATCAAGCTAGCTGTGGCAAGTTGGCACGGAAAAGGCTAGGCACGCCTGCTGCGATTTTAAAAAAGAGGAGCAGAAAAACGAGAAGGAAGGAGGAGGCTGGTTCCGGGGCTGATCGGAGGGAGAACTCGGACAGAGGCAGAGGACGGAGAGATTCGAGTGAGAGGGGGGGACGGCTGACTGAGAAGAAAAAAAACCAGGAGAGGGGAGAGACGGAGGAGGCTGGTTTCGAAGGAGAGAGAGAGTCCGAGGGTGAGAAAGCGAACCAGAGGGAGAAGGCGAGCTCGAGGGAGCGGTTACCCGCCGCCGGAGGCCCGTCCGCCCGCCGTTGTCCGCAGTGGGCAGCAAGAGAGAAGCTCGTTCCCGGCGCCCTTTTTCCAGGTAAGTTTTTTTTTTCCTGTGAGTTCGATCCCGTTGACCCGAGGATCACGTCTCGACGACGCCAGGCCGGCCGGCCACGGCTCGATCCATCTCGGGCCCGCCTGCTGGCCGCCGTCGTCGAGCCGAGAAAGGCCCCGTCACTCGAGCGCACGAACGCGCTCCCTTTTGCGCGGTATTTTCAGGTCGCCAGACCGGAGCTCGCGGTTCTTCTGTTTGCGCGATTTCCGACCCCGGCGGGCTGTGATTTGTTGTCTTTAGACTTTGCTTGGTTGTTGTTTCTGCCTGGATTGTTGGTTGATCTCCCGTTCGAGCTTTCGTTAGCTTTTCAGTCGGCGCACCCAGGTGTTCGACGTTTTGTTTAGGCTAGATCCGCGGTAGATTTTGTTTGGTTTTTTTTTGTGGGTTGGCCGTGGACGGTTCAGGAAAGGTTAACGGTGGTTCGGCGACGGTTCAGGAAAGGTTAACGGTGGTTCGGCGACGGTGAGAGTGGCGGCGACAACTTGTTCGCAGGATGGCCGCTTCGAAAAGGGGGTCGTTCGGCGAAGGTGTCGCGGTAGCGCTCGGCGTCGGTGCCGGAGGACGAGCCGCAGGGAGAGAAGCCGTGGGCGAGTGGCTTCAACGAAGAGGATGAAGACCAGAAAAAAGGATTTAAAAAAATAAAATAAAAGAAGAAGAAGAAGTCGCAGGCGTGCATGGGGGGAGAACCTGCAGCAAAAGAAGACAAAAAAAGAAAGATTAAAAAAGAGAAATGGAAAAAGAAAAAAAATCGAAAAATAGGAAGGTGGCTTCGTCTTGGGCTTGTGTACGCCGGGCTGGGTTCGTCGTGGGCCGAGATAGCTGGGCCGAGAGCGAATTTTTGTGGGCTTTTAAAATAAAAGAGAATTTTTTGTGGGCTTTCCTCGTGGATTTAGGGACGGCCCCGTTAGGGGTTTGGCTAGCGGTTTACCTTGGGGGTTAATTTTATCGACCAGCCCCCGCTGGTCTATTCTGTCTTTCCAGAATGTCAAATCAGTTTAACCTCATGATTGGGAGGGACAAAAAAAAAAGAAAGATTAAAAAAGAGAAATGGAAAAAGAAAAAAATCCAAAAATAGGAAGGTGGCTTCGTCTTGGGCTTGTGTACGCCGGGCTGGGTTCGTCGTGGGCTGAGATAGCTGGGCCGAGAGCGAATTTTTGTGGGCTTTTAAAATAAAAGAGAATTTTTTGTGGGCTTTCCTCGTGGATTTAGGGCCGGCCCTTTTCCTTTAGCCCAGCCCGGACCGGCAAGGTCCGAATCAGGTTAGCAGGGCCGGGTTTCCTGACCCGGTCCGAATTATTTTTTTATATATAAAAAAATCATAAAAAATCCAAAAATTCAAAAAATATTAAAAATATTAAAAAATCATTAAAAGAAAAATGAAAATACTAGTGCCGCCATTCATCTAAGATTGATAGCGGAAAAAGAAAAGAAAGAGCTCGGTCAAATTCGTTTGCTGTGCACGAAATCAAAACAAGGAGAGAGAATTACTTGTTCTTGACCACTTTGGCTGAAAATCAAGAGGAGAATTCAATCTTTCCCAACTCTCTTATTTAAATTTCATACACTTGACTGTGACCTCAGTTTTCAGTTGCCGCCATCATGTCGGAAGCATTCTTTTATACTTTTTCCAGCACATTATCAATCCAAGAGACGTGCTCTAGATCGCATCTATCTCTCTTCACGCTTATAAATTCCAAGAGGACAATCATGTTTCTGTCGTTTAGGAAATTATTGTCTTTGGACCTCGTCCTAATTCAATATGACTTGATCGTGTTGCTGTCGGGACTTTAATTTTTTTTTATTAGTGGCTACCATCAAATTTTTGTTTTACTCGAACTAACCTAGAAATACTATTGACAAAATTCATTTCATATGTACCGATGATAGGTCTATTTCTTCTTTTCAAAAACCACTTTCAAAAATAGATAAGTGTGATTTGAAATAGCAGATAAATCATTTGTCATTCATTAAGGTGCTTGAGATTATCAAATAGAATTTTAAAACATCAACCTATTGGGTGTTCTCGTTAAATTTATTATCTGGTTGGCTTGGAGGCTTGAGAGTTCTATTTGCAGTTTGCTTTTCCAAACGTTGGACAGATCCCTAGTATTCTAGTTGCATTTGACCTCTCCTATTATTAGCACGTTCGGCGGGGCGAAAGGTTGGTGTCTTTTGCACGGAGTCCGTAATTAAAGCAGTCCCCATCATCATCCCTGCTTTCCTTTTGCCATCCGAAGAGCCACTCTACCTTAGTTCAATATTCAGCTTTGATGGCGGTGCAGTACGTCATATCCGGTCTTTCATTGTGCAATTCTTGTTCGACCTCAGGGATCTGAAAATCGCATAAGTGATCAACATGAGAAGCGATACCATCTTAAGTCTGCAACTTAACAATTTTATGTGCTTTCTTTGTATTTGTTTTTTGAGCGTATGGTCCCTAATTGTGTTCCAATGATCTCTCTTGTTATTTGAAACTTATATTGCTTTGAAATTGTTTGGGATTTACCTTAATTTGCAATTAGATTGTACTGTTTTTCTCTCTCTTTTGGAGATAAATGAAATTTAATTTCGATAAAAACGTAATACGTTGACTTTTTAATGCTCGAAAGTATTTTTTTAATAATTAGAGACCCCTGTTCTGTCTAGAAAGTAAATTAAGGGCGCCAGAACCAGTTTCCAATGTCTTGGAGTATGCAAAACCAAATTTGAGTGGGTTGCTCCGACTTTTATGGTGCCTAGCAAAATCCAGGAGATTTCGGTCATCTGCGTCACTTCTGTTCAGACTCGCTTCGTAACGTGTCCTTGAACCAGACAAAATGACTTGTGCCATGATGACAATTGAAGCGAGTTAATTATAATTAGAGGTGAGCGGTTTCAGGTTCCTTATAAGTTCCACTTAGAATCTAGAACTTACCTCGGATATAAACTTCTCATTTTTTGGAACCTAAAACCTATCCATTGAAACATGGAACTTGGAACCTATCCTATTACAGGTTCCAGAGTCGGTTCCAAGTTCCAACAGATTCTTTTGTTCATCTTTAGTTAAGTAACATAAAAATAAACACAATAATAAAAATGAATAAGGATTTTATTATCGATTGCTTGAAAACGAGTGTCTATATGCACCTGTCGAATAGTATTAAGGAAATTTTGTGATTTTAATGTACTGGTTACTCTTGTATTATATAGAATCATTATCTTAAAAGAAGCAATTGGAGTTTACATTACCCTGATAGTCTACGAAAATAAAATTTTCACTCATAAAATGGAAATTTAAACTAGTGGTTTCGGATTATACACTTATCATCAAACACCATGGAATACCTCAGAATCGCGTGAAGACATAGATTAAGAAAAACATAAAAACTTGAACTAGATACTAGGTTCCAGGTTCCACCAATCGAGAACCTAGAACCTACCTTCGGGTACAAGTTCTCCAAAATTACCTAGAACTTATCTTGTACACCTTAGAATCTGGAACCTACATGATCCCACCGGTGCAGTTTTCAGATTTCAAGTTCTACCCTGGAATCATGCTCACCTCTAGTTCTCACATTTAGATCAGCTCCTTCTCCTCCATGGCTTCCCCTTAAAAGCCAGCCATAGCGCTCCTGTATAAGTTTCCACCCATGTGAAAAACAACAAACCCTCAATCATTGCTTAACAAAATTTTCTTCTTCTTTTTTCATTCAGGGTATGTGATTCAAACTTTTCTTTCTCTACATGAAACGATCTCAAGTTACTATCTACGTATCTTCAGCTATAAAAACGAAGAATCTTTAACTTTCTCGCGTGGTCTCGCTCTAGGAATATGCCCTGAAAGTGGAGAATCGGATACACTACTGTGTGGTATTGTTCTTCTCCAACGCTTTGTGATTATTCTCCCCTTGAAGCAGGTTTTGTTCGGGAGCTGAAATTTGAGAGTTCAGCTCTACCTGTCGAGGTTAATAACAATGGCAGCGGAAGAAGAGAAGTTGTTGTTGGGGAAGCATTACCGCGAGAATTGCCCTGGCTGCAAAGTCGAGAAGTATAAGGAATCACGGAGAGGCTTTCCGATCCGCGAGCTCGTGTCGATCTGGATCGTCGTGCTTTGCACATGTAATGAGCATATATAGCATTATCGTTGTTCACAAAGCTTCCCGTCAACTTTTGTTTTTTTTCTTGTTTTTTACTTTTTTTATCTGGGTTCTTTTAACTTACCAAGTAACTGGACATAACAATGACCCGGATTTGCATGATATTTCGGAGTTAATTTGTTTGGAATAATTCAGTTGTTGATGTGAAGTTAAGCCGATGGCAATATTGCATAGTGATGGAGAGTATGTCTCCAGATGTTTTATTTCTCTGGTAGCGTTAGTCCGCTTATAGCTATGACGTTAATTCGTTCCATGGTTAGAAGATCTTTGACAGTTCGAAAAGTAAGTACTAGTAGTCTCATACTTACTAACTTGTGTCCTGTCCTTTCTCTTTCCAGCACTGCCAATATCATCACTATTCCCATTCCTTTACTTCATGGTAAGTTCTTACATTTTTTACTTATGATGGATATGTAACTGTTCTGTCTACACTTGAGACATCGTGTCCTAAATTGTATGGTTTTGGGGTCTGTTTTCTTTGTCTCTCTAGGCTCCTGGTCCGTTCGTCCTGAAATTTTTTGCTTCTGGTGCAAATAAAATAAGCATGCGCGAAGTGAACAGTTGCTTAGGATGGTTAAACTTGACTAAAAGTTCCATTACTTTCCTCAGCAGATAATTGTATAATTGACTCAAAGCATATGATTTAGCCTCTTGTACTTAAGAAATCTCTATTTATATGTTGAATTTCGAATGACAGGTTAGAGATTTTCATATCGCCAAAAGAGAGGAAGACATTGGGTATTATGCCGGTTATGTAGGTGAGATTGAGTTGCTTATCCTCTGTTCATTGCAGACTCATTTGTTTGTCTTCGACTCAATTTTTCACTAGCAAACTCCTTCAAATCTCGAAGGTTCTTCATTCATGTTTGGTAGAGCCTTGACGTCGGTGTTCTGGGGAATCGTGGCGGATCGCTACGGGCGAAAACCGGTCATAATTATGGGAACAATTGCAGTGTTAGTACAACATCACCATTCATTTTGAGTTCCCAGTGAAAAAAAACTCCTCCGACCAATACAATCAATTAATCGTTTTGATTTAATTTATACCAGGGTTATTTTCAACACACTCTTCGGCCTAAGTGTGAACTTTTGGATGGCCATTGCCATGAGGTTCCTACTGGGAAGTTTAAATGGTTTACTCGGACCTATTAAGGTAAGATCTTGTGAGGCTTATGATTGTTGAGATTCATCGTGAACAGGTTATTTGAGCCTCAAATGAAGTATCCCATCTTATATTGTTCCACGAATTTGCGACCATTCTCATAATGTATTTGGCAATTTCGTAACAGGCTTATGCTACCGAAATATTCCGTGAGGAGTACCAAGCGCTAGGAGTATCAACCGTAAGATCTTTGACCTTTGTAAAAACCTCTGAGCTCTCAATACAGGTTCCTATTTCTTCTGCTAAGTAAATAAAGCTGAGAGTTACACTTTGGACTCAGGTTAGTACAGCATGGGGGATAGGATTGATTATCGGTCCAGCTCTAGGAGGTTATCTTGCGCAGGTACTTCTGATTTATCATATCTCGAAGCATGAAATTCAGTATCCAAAAGCGATGACAATTCAGACACTGCATGTGAAATGCTTCTCTTGTTTTTCATGCTCCTCTGATGCTCCCGGTTTTCTGTTTCTTCTGTTTCAGCCTGCAGAAAAGTTCCCGTCGATATTTTCCAAAGGATCAGTGTTTGGAAGGTGAGTGGAGGTTGCTTCTTCCAAATTAATCTTGCCGATCCTTTTAAGTGATCATGGACAAAACCCATAAAGATTTGATATCCTGATGTTGATGCAGATTTCCCTACTTCTTGCCCTGTCTCGCCATCTCACTTTTTGCATCGGTAGTTACTGTCGCGTCCTGTTGGCTTCCGGTATGCACTTTACCAAACTCAATTCATGTTTCTCATCCTTAATATTGGAAAACAATCTTATATTTTCTCCTTTCACGAGACATTACCTCTGCTTCACTTTATGTATGAAAGAATTACCAACTGCTTGTTGAGCTTTATTGAGAATCTGAGAATCTGGTTTTATTGCAGGAAACATTGCATACGCACCACAGTAGTGAGCTTGATGAGACTTGCATAGATGTGGAGACCACATCTCCCGAGTCTGGCATGAAATACAAGACTCAAAAGCCCGAGGGGAAAGCTCCGAAAAATTCTCTGATTCGCAATTGGCCCTTGATGTCATCCATCATCGTGTACTGCGTCTTCTCGCTTCACAACATGGCTTACTCAGAGGTAACCTAAAATGTCGCGCACGCACTTGTCTACCTTGCCTTCTCAGTTCTTCTTCGTTCACTGTACCAGACATTCTACAATCATGAGTGCAATGATTTCAGTACTCATTCTGCCGAGTGCTTCATTGACAGCTTCCTAAAGAGCAAAAATTCTTTCATTGTGGGTGAACACCAACTTATTATTCGCAATGTGGTAGTCAGAGGACATTGTTTTGGTATAGTTACGATTTAGTGGTTGTCGTAATGACATTACTCTGGCTTGTTCTTAAGAACTCTATCCTAGTAGTAGTTGATTGGAATATAATACCAGCATATCGAGTTGGTTTCCTAATAAATTCATTTGTGTTAATTTAAGCTCTTTTAGTTTGATCCTCTCATTCGCGTTCTGTGCTGCTTTCTCACTGTAGATCTTCTCACTATGGGCCGTAAGCCCCAGGCGATATGGGGGCTTAAGTTACACAACCGAAGATGTCGGAACTGTTCTTGCTATCTCAGGTTTATACTCCAGTTTCTTTCTTATATTTCATGATAAATTCTTTCAGAAAAACAACGAGGAAGTCCGTAACACTGTAATTCATACGAAACTTTGAGTGGTTGCGGTCGGTATTCATTGACATGCGTTTTGTCTATTTGAAACTTAGAAGTATGGTGGTCTATTACTGTTTAACTCTCTGTACTCGTTCAATATATATTTGCTGGGAATTGCTGATTACCAAATTCTACTGCCAGGTGCTGGCCTTCTCATCTTCCAAACGTGTTTCTACCCATACTTCGCTAGACTTCTCGGCCCCATTGTGGTAGCTCGCATCGGTGGGGTATGTTTTCGACGTCTCATACCAGGAACTCGAGCACCTGCTTGTGAAAAATATATTTTCTGGCTACTGTATCTCCGGCCATTTACGATCTATTTGATAAAAAGAAGATGGTCACCCCACGTTTACTTCTCATAAATGCGTGAATGCAGGTCTTATCGATACCCCTCTTGTCAAGCTACCCTTTTATAGCCGTGCTGACCGGGCTAAGTCTCTCCACAGTGTTAAATTGCGCATCAGTCGCGAAGAATGTTCTGTCTGTGAGTGTGCCTCACACTCTAATCTACTATATATGAAGCTAATATGCACGTTGATCATTTGAATTACTTTTTGTGAATGGAAAAGAGAAAAATCCAAGCCTCTGTAATTCTAATTGTCAAATTTTGCATGTCGAAAGACTTCCATCATCACCAGCTTGTTCATTCTGCAAAACAATGCCGTGGTAAGCTTCTAGTGACTGTCCTCGAAGAGTCTGATCTTTATTAACATCTTGGGATACGTACCTTTTTTGTGATGGTTTGGCTCAAGTCTGAATCTGAAATCATAGGACCAAGATCAGAGAGGAGCCGCTAATGGAATCGCAATGACCGCCATGTCTCTCTTCAAGGCTGTCGGTCCAGCCGGAGGAGGCATAGTGTGAGTTTTGCTTAAATTTATCGGCTTTCGTTATATCACTACAACGAGACAATTGAGCAGTTGATCATATCAAACTCGTCGTTGAAAACAAATAATTACTTCCGCATGCTTAAAGAGTAGACTTAATTAATGTTCTCATGCATAAAATCAAAATCTTTGGCAGATTCTCTTGGGCACAGAAGCGTCAGGATGCAGCCTTTCTCCCTGGTAAACTGACTTTTTCCAGTTTGTATAGACATGACTAGTTCATTTGTTGTCTTCTGCTAAAAGAAAAGAAGAAGGTGTCCACATGAAGATGTTTATATGCACACATTCATGATGCACAATGATGAGAAAATAAGTCTATGCCACCGTGATAGACCATACTTGATCTCTCAGCTGACTGAGGAACTTCAACGGCCTTGTGCAATGTGCAGGCGACCACATGGTCTTCTTCATCTTGAACGTGGTCGAGGCAATCGGGGTGCTTATGACTTTCAAGCCATTCCTAGTCGTTCGCCGCAACTAAAAGAAACAAAATTGAACCCACGTGAATTCTAAGTAGAGGCCTGCTAAAACTCAGAGCAGAGCTAGCAAAATGATCAGCTGCCATTCCACTTTTTCACAAGGGGGAGCAGCATTTGCCTTCCACAATGCCGAGCCTACCCCTTTCAGGCCATGAGTCTCGATCCCAGTTGAATTGACAATTTGGCACCTATGTGCTAATACTGTTGAGATTCCAGCAATGGCACCGAACAGAATTATGATGCATTGCTCATTATAATGTAACCTTCAGCAGAATTAGTCTCAGGAAGGATTAGTCAGCGACATTATAAGAATAGTGCAATTGATTGGAAACAGAAAAACCAGTAGGGTCAATCAGAAGTTTCATTGGTTCAATTCATTGACATTGCCACACTTTCTGATTCCTTCCGAGTACCACAGCAACCAGCTTAACAGAGACATTGCGACTGGAACAGAATGTTCCATGCCGGGCAGAAATCAAATACAATCTGTACTCTGTATCAGATCGCTAAATTACCATTGTTTCGATAAATTGGTCCACCTATATATAGGAGTCCTTAGCATCACATCGAACATTTCGAGATAAAGTCCGCAATAATTTAAAACGAGGGAGAAAAGGAAGGATAGCACAAATATCCAATGCTGTCTCATCGTCCATTAAGTGAGCTTCGGCACAGAACTGGAGCTCGTTACAGCTCACTTGAAAGAAGCTCTTCCATAGTCAATTTTTTGGATTGCAGCTGCGATTGATGGTTTGTAAATAGAAATATATGTGTTTCTCTATTAGTTTCCGTTTGAATGTGTGAATCAATCTCTCCATTGCAATATGCTCGTGTTGTAGTCCCTAGTGTCACAATTGATATTAGCAACTTTATGCATCACGTTCCTTTTTGGTCAGATGTTTCATTACCTCGCCTCTGGAAATAAATAAATAGAAGAATATATGCACTAGAAATCCTAAAATTTGACACAAATGTGCAATTAAATTCTAAATCTTGCAAAAAGTGTAATCAAATTCTAAAACTTGTCAAATTTATATAATTGCGTTGTTCAGTTAACTTTGTCCAATTCGACTAACGGAAAATGCTAACATGGCTTTTATTAGTATTTTATTTATCCTACGTAGCGCTAACATGATTAAATCACAAAATATAAGGCTAAAACGATGTTGTTTTGATCTGAATATGAATTTTAATACAATTTATATTTAAATTAAATTTAAAAAATAAGCTATATTTTTATATATATAAAAAGAGAGAGGTGGCCCTCATTGCCGGGGGAAATGGTCGGCAATGGCTGCCATTGGGGGGGAGGGGGGAGTGTTAGTTGTCACTAGTGACCCTTGGTCAGAATTGGGCGAGGGCCCACAATACTCCTCCAGATCTAGGCGAGGGCCAACAAGCCAGCTAGGCTTGGCGACCCCCGCTAACCACTTCCTCACCGTTGTTGACCCTTCCTACCTAGGGTGGGGTGGCCCCTCACCGCATGGCTCAAACCTCTTTTTTAGCTTATTTTTTAATTTAATTAAATAAAAATTATATTAAAAATATATTTAGATCAAGACAGTGGTTTTAGCTTCGTCACTAGTGACCCTTGGCCAAAATTGGGCGAGGGCCCACAATACTCCTCCAGATCTAGGCGAGGGCTAACAAGCCAACTAGGCTTGGCGACCCCCGCTAACCACTTGCTCACCGTTGTCGACCCTTCCTACCTAGGGTGGGGTGGCCCCTCATCACATGGCTCAAACCTCTTTTTTAGCTTATTTTTTAATTTAATTAAATAAAAATTATATTAAAAATATATTTAGATCAAGACAATGTGGTTTTAGCTTCGTCGTCGCCACGTATAATATGGCAATAATAATAATAATCATATAAAGCAACATCAACATTTCCTATAAGCTAAGTTTGATGGAGTTAACGGAATAATTCAATTGAACAATTTGACAAATTTTAGAACTTGATTTTACTTTTTACAAGTTTTAATACTCTATTGTACTATTGTAATAAATTTTATAACTTCTAATAAACATATCCCATAAAATAAATAACAAGTCAGCACCTTACAATTGTGTATGCAGAAATATGTTTATATTTTCTTCCATCCCCAATCGAGAAAATTACCTCTAACGTACATATCATGCGGGTTATGAGTAGTGGATCACACCCATACAACTATGATAAAAAAAAATTGCATTTCGACCCTCGCATCACAAACTGTGTCATCCCCATTACTGTCAGTGTCCTTAATCTTGGAAGCAGTACGTTCAAAGGAAATAAATTTTCAGAAAAATTATTTTCCAACCTTTTCAATATTTAAATGGAAAAAAAATTAATCAATTTACTGAAAAAAGTTACAAATTTAAATTTGTGGAAGAAGACTTTCTTTTCTGGCAAAAAAAGAAATCGTCTTCCCTAAGATTTCATGAACAATATTTTTAATTGTTATAAAATTTTCAATGAAACAAACGCCTTTAAATTATTAGATAATTAAAAAGATCAAAGTTAAAAATAATGAATGTACTTGTAAAACATATCATCAATGTCTATGAATAAGCCGTTTCTTTATTTGGCGCCTTCAATTAAGTGGTATGAGATGTTTGCTTTTCACTAGATGAAATTTCACACATAATTGTTGTTCCTTTATTTTAATAACGTTTGTTGTAATCAGAAAAATAAATATAACTAATAACTCTATCGGAAAGCAATAACAAATTTATTAACAACAACAATAAAAGTCAATAAATATATATATATATATCCGTATCTTATTTCTTATTTAATTCCTTTACGATTTTATAGCATCTAGCAAATCTATATGTTATTTGGCATTTAGTCTTCCTTACTTGTTAAATAAGAAATAAGATACGGATGAGTAAATTCTCTTAAGGTAATTAGTTCTTGTCAACAATGATTTGCAAATTTGCGAACTATGCCTTGTATTAATGCTATACAAAGAACTCAATTGAATACTTCTCGGAGCTGACACACCTTGAGAACCACCCTTAATGAACTAAAGAGACATGTCTTTTTTAAGATAAAGAACTCATCTTCTCGTGAACTAAAGAGATGCATCTATTTTGTTTTGTCTAAAAAATAGAGTCAATATCATAAAAATCCCAAATTGATACACATATGACAAATTTATCCAAAATTAATTTTTTGACCACCAAAACAAATTACCATCTATTAGTTTCCGTTAAATTTTACTGTCAAATTGCTAAATTAAAAAACGTCGCAATTAACGGGTATACTAATTTGGGATTTTACCCTCTGTTTGTACTAAAAAAATCATCAATTTTTTATTTGTTCTCAAATATACCCCATGGTCCAATCCCAACTTAACATGGCATTTCCACATAAATAATAAATATATATAAGCAAGATGTCATAGAAAATTATTTTCAAAATAAAACCATTTTAGGACATAAAAAATTAGGGATTACTAATACGGCTTTTGGACAGAGGCTAACGAGGGCAAATTTAGGATTAGAGTAAAATTTGATGATTTTCTTTTTGACAAAAATAAATTGGGATAGATTTGGGAATTGACTAAGAGTTTGGAATTTTTCTAAGACAAAAGAAAAGTTTTGGACAGATTTGAAATTAAACTTAAAGTTTAGGGTTTTTTCTAAGACAAAGAAAAGTTCGGGGCAGATTTGGGATTGAACCTAAATTTTGAGATTGTTTTTTAAAAAAAAAAAAAATTCGGAGTATATTTGATACTGGACCTAAAATTTGAGATTTTTTTAAAAAAATGACCCTCCTATGTTGGAGGCTTTGCTTGTCTCTAATCACCAGCCCTCTAATTGGACGCCAACCTCTTCTCCTTAGTTACTATCCCAAAAATGGAATTGTCTCGAACCACAACAAACGATAAAATGGTTTTCTGGAGTCGCAACGAGTCGATATAGATGACCAGAAGAAACGTGAAACTTCACTCACCACCGCCATCAAGACAAATTCCAGCAATATATCGTACTGCGACAAGAATCATTAATGGGGCCATTGGCTCGTCAAACCAGGGGAAAAAGAACCCATATGTAAGCCATAAATGATGGAGGTCCTCTTCCGACGTGACTGGTTGTCTGCCTGAGCCATCCCTTTGGTGTACTTCTCCAATCGACTTGAGATCTAGAGTCGTGTTTAGGTGTCGGTGGCCATCATCACGTTTGCTGGCCTCGCCCTCCAAATCTCAAGATCTGACCTTCATGATGGAAGGCATTCAGGTGTCACATCGCTTGTCCATAGCCTGGATAGATCTCGAGCAATTTTTTATTTTTTATTTAATCCCACATCGGTGGACACATCTCATATTATGAGTGATTTGGACTAAAATATGCATGCCACTTTTTGCGGCAAACATGATGATTTTTAATATCCGTTCGGCGGAGAATATAACATTTTTAAAAAAATAAAAGGAAAAGGTATTTCATGAAAGAAAGTGAGGTGAAAGAATTTTTGAAAAGAAAGAGCTCGGTCAAATTCGTTTGCTGTGCACGAAACCAAAACAAGGAGAGAGAACTACTTGTTCTTGACCACTTTGGGCCCGTTTGGTTCGGTTTTGGGCAAATGCCCTTAGAAAAATGCAAGTATCTTTAGGTTGAAGGGGTTTCCGAAACGCAAATACCGATTTGGTAAAATGAAAATTTTCATTCGGTCAAAGAAAAGCAACTTTGACCTAAATACCGTTTGGTAAACACTACATTTTGTAAGGCACTTTGACTAAATTTATTTTTTAATAAAAAAATTGTAATTTTTTTTTTTTTTTTTAATTTATTCACTTCCGGCGGCCAAATCCGCCGCCGGCCACCCTCCGGCGGATCGGCCAGAAGACCGCCCGAGGTCGGCGACCTCGGGCGGTGGTCGGCCGTCGCCGTCGCCCGGGTCGCGCGAACCCGGGCGGCGGCGACGGCCGCCCGGGCTCGCGACCCGGGCGACGGCGACGGCCGCCGGGGCACGCGACCCCGCGGCGACGGCGACGGCCGCCGGGGTCCGTCGCCGGGCGCGCGACCCAAAGCGGACGGCGCCGGGCCATGCGACCTTGGCCGGCGGTCGCCGGCGTGGGGGACGCCTTGGCCGGCGGTCTTCGGCCACGTCGGCTCCTCGGAGAAGATGAACAGTGCAACTTGCATTTGCAACGCAAGTGAGAGAGGGGGGTTTTTTGTAGAAGAGAAGCTGCAGGAAGAGTTTAAGATTTTCTAAAAGGGCAAAAATGGATTTTATTAAACAAATGAGGGCAAAATGGGCAACTAGCATATTTTCATTAAAGCAAGCAAATGGCATTCGAAAATGCAAGTTTTGAAGCGCACCTCCAGCCTCTCCACGCCTAAAGCGCGCAACCCTTTGAGAACGCATTACATTTCCGCCAAAGCCTCTCCAAAATACAAACCAAACGGGTTCGCGTTTCGCGAGAACTTCGGGCTGAAAAGCCTACTAAGAAAGCTGAACCAAACAGAGCCTTTGGCTGAAAATCAAGAGGAGAATTCAATTTTTCCCAACTCTCTCTTATTTAAATTTCATACACTTGATTGTGACCTCAGTTTTCAGTTGTCGCCATCATGTCGGAACCATTCTTTTATCTTTTTTCCAGCACATTATCAATTCAAGAGACGTGCTCTAGATCGCATCTATCTCTCTTCGCGCATATAAATTCCAAGAGGACAACCATGTTTCTGTCGTTTAGGAAATTATTGTCTTGGGACCTTGTCTTTATTCAATATGACTTGACATGCTGCTGTCAGGACTTTAAAATTTTTTTATTAGTGGCTACCATGAAATTTTTATTTTATTCGAACTAACCTACAAATACTATTGACAAGACTCGTTTCATATATACCAATGATAGGTCTATTTCTTCTTTTCAAAAACCACTTTCAAAAATAGGTAAATGTGATTTAAGATAGCACGTAAATGATTTGTCCTTCATTAAGGTGCTTGAGATTATCAAATATGAAAGAATTTTAAAACATCGACCTATTGAGTGTTCTAGTGAAATTTATTATCCGCCGTCTTTGAACGACCCATTTTTATATTTTTGTAATATTTCTACAGGACTTTCCTGGAAGCTGGTTGGCTTGGAGGCTTGAGAGTTCTACTTGCAGTTTGCTTTTACAGACGTTGGACAGATCCTTAGTATTCTAGTTGCATTTGACCTCTGTCTCCTATTATTAGCACGTTCTGTGCGGGCGAAGGGTTGGTGTCTTTTGCACGGAGTCCGTAATTAAAGCAGTCCCCATCATCATCCCTGCTTTCCTTTTGCCATCCGAAGAGCCACTCTACCTTAGTTCATTATTCAGCTTTGATGGCGGTGTAGTACGTCATATCCCGTCTTTCATTGTGCAATTCTTGTTCGACCGCAGGGATCTGAAAACCGCATAAGTGATCAACATGAGAAGCGATACCATCTTAAGTCCGCAACTTAACAATTTTATGTGCTTTCTTTGTATTTGTTTTTTGAGCATATGGTCCCTAATTTTGTTCCAATGATCTCTCTTGTTATTTGAAACTTATATTGCTTTGAAATTGTTTGGGATTTACCTTGATTTGCAATTAGATTGTACTGTTTTTCTCTTATTCTTTTTTTTATGGAGATGAATGAAATTTAATGTCGATAAAAAAGTAATACGTTGACTTTTTATGCTCGAAAGTATTTTTTTAATAATTAGAGACCCCTGTTCTGTCTAGAAAGTAAATTAAGGGCGCCAGAACCAGTTTCCGATGTCTTGGAGTATGCAAAACTAAATTTGAGTGGGTTGCTCCGACTTTTATTGTGCCAAGCAAAATCCAGGAGATTTCGGCCATCCGCTGTTCTGACTCGTTCCGTAACGTGTCCTTGAACCAGACCAAATGACGCGTGCAATGATGACAATTGGAGCGACTTGGTTCTCACATTTAGATCAGCTCCTTCTCCAGACTCATCGTCCTCCATGACTCCCCTTTAAAAGCCAGCCATAAAGCTCCTGTATACGTTTCCACCCACGTGAAAAACAACAAGCCCTCAATCATTGCTTAACAAAATCTTCTTCTTTTTTTCATTCAGGGTATGTGATTCAAACTTTTCTTTCTCTACATGAAACGATCTCAGTTACAATATACGTATCTTCAGCTATAAAAACGAAGTATCTTTAACTTTCTCGCGTGGTCTCGCTCTAGGAATATGCCCTGAAAGTGGAGAATCGGATATACTACTGTGTGGTATTGTTCTTCGCCAACGCTTTGTGATTATTCTCCCCTTGAAGCAGGTTTTGTTCGGGAGCTGAAGTTTGCGAGTTCAGCTCTTCCTGTCGAGGTTAATAACAATGGCAGCGGAAGAAGAGAAGTTGTTGTTGGGGAAGCATTACCATGAGAATTGCCCTGGCTGCAAAGTCGAGAAGTATAAGGAATCACGGAGAGGCTTGCCGATCCGCGAGCTCGTGTCGATCTGGATCGTCGTGCTTTGCACAGGTAATGAGCATATATAGCATTATCGTTGTTCACAAAGCTTCCGGTCAACTTTTGTTTTTTTTGTTTTTTTAAACTTTTTTTATCTGGGTTCTTTTAACTTACCAAGTAACTGGACATAACAACGACCCGGATTTGCATGATATTTCTGAGTTAATTTGTTTGGAATAATTCAGTTGTTGATGTGAAGGTAAGCCGATGGCGATATTGCATAGTGATGGAGAGTATGTCTCCAGATGTTTTATTTCTCTGGTAGCGTTAGTCCGCTTATAGCTATGACGTTAATTCGTTCCATGGTTAGAAGATCTTTGACAGTTCGAAAAGTAAGTACTAGTAGTCTCATACTTACTGACTTGTGTCCTGTCCTCTCTCTTTCCAGCACTGCCAATATCATCACTATTCCCATTCCTTTACTTCATGGTAAGTTCATACATTTTTTACTTATGATGGATATGTAACTGTTCTGTCTACACTTGAGACATCGTGTCTTAAATTGTATGGTTTTGGGGTCTGTTTTCTTTGTCTCTCTAGGCTCCTGGTCCGTTCGTCCTGAAATTTTTTGCTTCTGGTGCAAATAAAATAAGCATGCGCGAAGTGAACAAACTTGACTAAAAGTTCCATTACTTTCCTCGGCAGATAATTGTATAATTGACTCAGAGCATATGATTTAGCCTCTTGTACTTAAGAAATCTCTATTTATATGTTGAATTTCGAATGACAGGTTAGAGATTTTCATATCGCCGAAAGAGAGGAAGACATTGGGTATTATGCCGGTTATGTAGGTGAGATTATCCGAGTTGCTTATCCTCTGTTCATTGCAGACTCCTTTGTTTGTCTTCGACTCAATTTTTCACTAGCAAACTCCTTCAAATCTCGAAGGTTCTTCATTCATGTTTGGTAGAGCCTTGACATCGGTGTTCTGGGGAATCGTGGCGGATCGCTATGGGCGAAAACCAGTCATAATTATGGGAACAATTGCAGTGTTAGTACAACATCACCATTCATTTTGAGTTCCCAGTGAAAAAAAACTCCTCCGATGAATACAATCAATTAATTGTTCTGATTTAATTTATACCAGGGTTATTTTCAACACTCTCTTTGGCCTAAGTGTGAACTTTTGGATGGCCATTGCCATGAGGTTCCTACTGGGAAGTCTAAATGGTTTACTCGGACCTATTAAGGTAAGATCTTGTGAGGCTTATGATTGTTGAGATTCGTCGTGAACAGGTCATTTGAGCCTCAAATGAATGAAGTATCCCTTCTTATATTGTTCCCTGAATTTGCGACCATTCTCATATATGTATTTCGCAATTTCGTAACAGGCTTATGCTACCGAAATATTCCGTGAGGAGTACCAAGCGCTAGGAGTATCAACTGTAAGATCTTTGACCTTTGTAAAAACCTCTGAGCTCTCAATACAGGTTCCTATTTCTTCTGCTAAGTAAATAAAGCTGAGAGTTACACTTTGGACTCAGGTTAGTACAGCATGGGGGATAGGATTGATTATCGGTCCAGCTCTAGGAGGTTATCTTGCGCAGGTACTTCTGATTTATCATATCTCGAAGCATGAAATTTAGTATCCAAAGGCGATAACAATTCAGACACTGCGTGCGAAATGCTTCTCTTGTTTTTCATGCTCCTCTGATGCTCCTGGTTTTCTGTTTCTTCCGTTTCAGCCTGCAGAAAAGTTCCCGTCGATATTTTCCAAAGGATCAGTGTTTGGAAGGTGAGTGGAGGTTGCTTCTTCCAAATTAATCTTGCCGATCCTTTTAAGTGATCATGGACACAACCCATAAAGATTTGATATCCTGATGTTGATGCAGATTTCCCTACTTTTTGCCCTGTCTCGCCATCTCGCTTTTTGCATTGGTAGTTACTGTCGCGTCCTGCTGGCTTCCGGTATGCACTTTACCAAACTCAGTTCATGTTTCTCATCCTTAATATTGGAAAACAATCTTTTCTCCTTTCACGAGACATTACCTCTGCTTCACTTTATGTATGAAAGAATTACCAACGCTTGTTGAGCTTTATTGAGAATCTGAGAATCTGGTGTTATTGCAGGAAACATTGCATACGCACCACAGTAGTGAGCTTGATGAGACTTGCAAAGATGTGGAGACAACATCCCTCGAGTCTGGCATGAACTGCAAGACTCAAAAGCCCGAGGGGAAAGCTCCGAAAAAGTCTCTGATTCGGAATTGGCCCTTGATGTCATCCATCATCGTGTACTGCGTCTTCTCGCTTCACGACATGGCTTATTCAGAGGTAACCTAAAATGTCGTGCACGCACTTGTCTACCTTGCCTTCTCAGTTCTTCTTCGTTCACCGTACCGGACATTCTACGATCATGAGTGCAATGATTTCAGTACTCATTCTGCCGAGTGCTTCATTGACTGCTGCCTAAAGAGCAAAAATTCTTTCATTGTGGGTGAACACCAACTTATTATTCGCAATGTGGTAGTCAGAGGACATTGCTTTGGTATAGTTACGATTTAGTGGTTGTCATAATGACATTACGCTGGCTTGTTCTTAAGAACTCTATCCTAGTAGTAGTTGATTGGAATATGGTACCAGCATATCGAGTTGGTTTCCTAATAAATTCATTTGTGTTAATTTAAGCTCTTTTAGTTTGATCCTCTCATTCGCGTTCTGTGCTGCTTTCTCACTGTAGATCTTCTCACTATGGGCCGTAAGCCCCAGGCGATATGGGGGCTTAAGTTACACGACTGAAGATGTCGGAACCGTTCTTGCTATCTCAGGTTTATACTCCAGTTTCTTTCTTATATTTCATGATAAATTCTTTCAGAAAAACAACGAGGAAGTCCATAAAACTGTCATTCAAACGAAACTTTGAGTGGTGGCGGTCGGTATTCATTGACATGCGTTTTGTCTATTTGAAACTTAGAAGTATGGTGGTCTATTACTGTTTAACTCTCTGTACTCGTTCAATATATATTTGCTGGGAATTGCTGATTACCAAATTCTACTGCCAGGTGCTGGCCTTCTCATCTTCCAAACGTGTTTCTACCCATACTTCGCTAGACTTCTCGGCCCCATTGTGGTAGCTCGCATCGGTGGGGTATGTTTTCGACATCTCATAACAGGAACTCGAGCACCTGCTTGTGAAAAATATATCTTCTGGCTACCGTATCTCCGGCCATTTACGATCTATTTGATAAAAAGAAGATGGTCACCCACGTTTACTTCTCACAAATGCGTGAATGCAGGTCTTATCGATACCCCTCTTGTCAAGCTACCCTTTTATAGCCGTGCTGACCGGGCTAAGTCTCTCCACAGTGTTAAATTGCGCATCAGTCGCGAAGAATGTTCTATCTGTGAGTGTGCCTCGCTCTAATCTACTATATATGAAGCTAATATGCACGTTGATCATTTGAATTACTTTTTGTGAATGGAAAAGAGAAAAATCCAAGCCTCTGTAATTCTAATTGTCAAATTTTGCATGTCCAAAGACTTCCATCATCACCAGCTTGTTCATTCTGCAAAACAATGCCGTGGTAAGCTTCTAGTGACTGTCCTCGAAGAGTCTGATCTTTATTAACATCTTGGGATACGTACCTTTCTTGTGATGGTTTGGCTCAAGTCTGAATCTGAAATCATAGGACCAAGATCAGAGAGGAGCCGCTAATGGAATCGCAATGACCGCCATGTCTCTCTTCAAGGCCGTCGGTCCAGCCGGAGGAGGCATAGTGTGAGTTTTGCTTAATTTTTATCAGCTTTCATTGTATCGCTACAATGAGACAATTGAGCAGTTGATCACATCAAACTTGTCGTTGAAAACAAATAATTACTTCTGCATGCTTAAAGAGTAGACTTAATCAATGTTCTCATGCATAAAATCAAAATCTTTGGCAGATTCTCTTGGGCACAGAAGCGTCAGGATGCAGCCTTTCTCCCTGGTAAACTGACTTTTTCCAGTTTGTATAGACATGACTAGTTCATTTGTTCTTTTTTTTTTTTGGTGAGGAAACTAGTTCATTTGTTGTCTTCTGCTAAAAGAAAAGAAGAAGGTGTTCACATGAAGATGTCTATATGCACACATTCATGATGCACAATGATGAGAAAATAAGTCTATGCCACCGTGATAGACCATTCTTGATCTCTCAGCTGACTGAGGAACTCTAATGGCCTTGTGCAATGTGCAGGCGACCACATGATCTTCTTCATCTTGAACGTGGTCGAGGCAATCGGGGTGCTGATGACTTTCAAGCCATTCCTAGTCGTTCGCAGCAACTAAAAGAAACGGAATTGAACCCACATGAATTCTAAGTAGAGCCCTGCTAAAACTCAGAGCAGAGCTAGCAAAATGATCAGCTGCCATTCCACTTTTTCACAAGGGGGAGCAACATTTGCCTTCCACTAAGGCGAGCCGGCCCCTTTCAGGCCATGAGTCTCGATCCCAGTTGAATTGACAATTTGGCACCTATGTGCTAATACTGTTGAGATTCCAGCAATGGCACCGAACGGAATTATGATGCATTGCTCATTATAATGTAACCTTCAGCAGAATTAGTCTCAGGAATGATTAGTCAGCGACATTATAAGAATGGTGCAATTGATTGGAAACAGAAAAACCAGTAGGGTCAAACAGAAGTTTCATTGGTTCAATTCATTGACATTGCCACACTTTCTGATTCCTTCCGAGTACCACAGCAACCAGCTTAATAGAGACATCGCGACTGGAACAGAATGTTCCATGCCGGGCAGAAATCAAATACAATCTGTACTCTGTATCAGATCGCTAAAATACCATTGTTTCGATAAATTGGTCCACCTATATATAGGAGTCCTTAGCATCCCATCGAACATTTCGAGATAAAGTCTGCAATAATCTTAAAACGAGAGAGAAAAGGAAGAATAGCGCAAATATCCAATGCGGCACAGAACTGGAGCTCGTTACAGCTCACTTGAAAGAAGCTCTTCCATGGTCAATTTTTTGGATTGCAGCTGCGATCGGCGGTTTGTAAATAGAAATATATGTGTGTTTCTCTATTAGTTTCCACTTGAATGTGTGAATCAATCTCTCCATTGCAATATGCTCAGTCTCCAGTGTCACAATTGATATTAGCAACTTTATGCATCATGTTCCTTTTTGGTCAGACATTTCATTATCTCATCCCTGGAAATAAATAAATAAATAAAAGAATATATGCACTAGAAATCCTAAAATTTGTCACAAAAGTACAATTAAATCCTAAATTTTGCAAAAAGTGCAATCAAATTCTAAAACTTGTCAAATTGATACAATTGCGTTGTTCAGTTAACTACATCCAATTTGGCTAACGGAAAATGCTAACATAGCTTTTATTAGTATTTTATTTATCCTATGTATCGCTAACATGGTTAAATCACAAAATATAAGGCTAAAACATTGTTGTTTTGATCCAAATATGAATTTTAATACAATTCATATATAAATTAAATTTAAAAAATAAGCTATATTTTATATATAAAAGAGAGAGAGGTGGCCTCATTGCCAGGGGAAATGGTCGGCAATGGCTACCATTGGCGAGGGGTTAGCTGTCACTAGCAACCCTCGGCCAAAATTGGGTGAGGGCTCGCAATACTTCTCCAGATCTAGGCGAGGACCAACAAGCCAGCCAGGCCTAGCGACCCCCGCTAACCACTTCCTCTCCGTCGTTGACCCTTCCTAGCTAGGGTGGGTTGGTCTCTCACCACATGGCTCAAACCTTCTTTTTTTTAGCTTATTTAAATTTTATTTTATTTAATTTAATAAAAATTATATTAGAAATATATTTAGATCAAAACAATGTGGTTTTAGCTTCATCATCGCCACATTTAATAGGGCACTAATAATAATCATAATAATAAAGCAACATCAACATTTCCTATTAGCTAAGTTGGATGGAGTTAACGGAATAACTCAATTGACCAATTAGACAAATTTTAGAACTTGATTTTACTTTTTACAAGTTTTAATACTCTATTGTACTTTCGTAATAAATTTTATAACTTCTAATGAACATATCTTATAAATAAATAACAAGTTATCACCTTACAATTATGTATGCAGAAATATGTTTATATTTTCTTCTATCCCCAATCGAGAAAATTGCCTCTATCGTACATATCATGCGGGTTCTAAGTAGTATGAGTAGTGGACCACACACATACAACTATGATAAAAAATTGCATTTCGACCCTCGCATCACAAATTGTGTCATCCCCAAATTGGTGCCTCATGTCATGTGGCTTTCAAAAGCAATTTTACCATATGATATGTGTCACAAGAAATTCTTAGATTCCATAAGAGCACTTGAGTCAAGTAAATCTTAGCCGTTGAATCACATGGATCCCATATATGATCCATGTGATCCAACGGCTAATATTCATTAAATTGATGTGCACCCAAATCATTCATGTATCACGTCCAAACAACACACACCCTCTAGTTGGACCCAGACCTCTTCTAACACGTCGTCGGCGATGGTCAAGGAAAACGTGACATTTGATTCCCCACCACCACCACCACCATCAGTACAGGGTCCAGCAACATATCATGGTGCGGCCAACGACCAACATCTTTAATGTTGCGATTGGCTCCCCAAAGTCGCTAATTGGATCTTGTTCCCTTGGTACTGTTTAAGAGAAATGACAACAGCTAAAGAAAGATGATTCTCTTGCCGACATATCAATTCACCGGGCGAGTTCGAGACCTCGCTCTGTCGGTAAATTGATGAGGGGAAGAAACCAGAAGAGCGGCGAGTGAAATTCGATTCGGAATAAATAAATAAAAATTCATCTTCAACTCCCAAAAAAACATCCGAGTTTTGCCTGTTTTCGGCTCTCGCTTTCGTTCCCTCCATTTTTCCCTCGACTCCTCAAACGGAGCCTGATCTTCTTCTAGTCGATGAAAGGAAATGCATTCGTGGGAGTCGCAAAGACTACTTTTATTCTGGTCCTGTTTCCTGTGAATGAACGACGTCGAGAAGGAAAAGTTGAATTGGCGTGGGACAGTTCCATGATTGGTTCAAGATGGTCCATGTTCTATTTCTTTTTCTTTCCCAGTTTCTGTCGTTTAGGGAATGAATGAATGGCTGTGGCATCATAATAATAGCATCTCTGCAGACTTTTGACCATTTGTCCTCATCCATTCTGACTTCAGCACGTTGCTGTCGGTGTCCTTAATCTTGAAGTCAGTCTGTTCAAAGGAAATATATTTTCAGAAAAATTATTTTCCAACCTTTTCGATATTTAAATGGAAAAAAATTAATCAATTTACTGAAGAAAGTTACAAATTTTTATTTGTGGAAGAAGACTTTCTTTTCTGGCAAAAAAGAAATCGTCTTCCCTAAGATTTCATGAACAATATTTTTAATTGTTATGAAATTTTCAATGAAACAAACACCTTTAAATTATTAGATAATTAAAAAGGAAAAAAATTAAAAATATTGAATGTACTTGTAAAACATATCATCAATGTCTATGAATATCCTGTTTCTTTATTTGGCGCCTTCAACTAAGTGGCATGAGATGTTCGCTTTTCACTAGATGAAATTTCATGCATAATTGTTGTTCATTTATTTCAATACCGTTTGTTGTAATCAGAAAAATAAATATCACTAATAAATCTGTCAGAAAGCAATAACAAATTTATTAATGACTAAGTCAATATATATATCTTTAACAAGTAAGGAAGACTAAATGACAAACAACGTATAGATTTGCTAGATGCTATAAAATCGTAAAGGAATTAAATAAGAAATAAGATACTGATGGGTAAATTCTCTTAAGGTAATTAGTTCTTATCAACAATGTTTTACAAATTTGCGAACTATGTCTTGTATTAACGCTATACAAAGAACTCAATTTAATACTTCTTGGAACTGACATACCTTGAGAACCACCCTTAATGAACTAAAGAGACACGTCTTTTTTAAGATAAAGAACTCATCTTCTCGTGAACTAAAGAAATGCATCTATTAAGGTTGCTACATGTAAACTTTAGAGATCACTATTAAATCTCCTGCACCTAAACTGAAGAGATGACTATTAAATCTTCTGTAAGCATTGAAGAGATGCCTCACTAATTGAGTCATCAACAACATATAAATGCATAATTTCGTAATATATTTAAAAAGAGTTCTATCTGCAGTTTGGTTTTCCAGATTCTGGACCGATCTACTATAATTGCAAATAAACTTGTCCCCTACAATTATCACATTCTATTTGGGCAAACGATTAATGTTATGTGCACGTAATCCATAAATAAAGCAGTCACCATCTTCGGTCCCTTTGGTGTGATTCACATGTCACTTTATGTTATTTCAATGTTCAGCTCGATTATGGCAGACGAGCAGAGGTGAGGTCGACAAGTCGAAGCAGGTTGCTGCAGGAGGGGGAAAAAGGCAGAGCAGGGCGGCAGGAAGTCAGGAGAGAGCCGAAAGAGGGCAGCAGCAGCGAAGTCAGAGAAAAAGGCAGAAAAAGAAAAGACCGAGGGACCAAGAGGAAAACAGGAAAGGAGAGAACTCGGACGGGAAAAGATCGGAGACAGAGAAGGGAACCCAGCGGCGAGAGCTGAGAGGAGCAGAAACGGAGGGCATCCGAGAAGACGAAAAAACGGAGAAGAGAAAAAAGACGAAGAAAAACCGGAGGAGAGGACCCGAGAGGGAAACCCGGGAGAGAGAGAGAGAGAGAGAGAGAGAGAGAGAGAGACCGAGGGAGCTGGAGCGAGAGAGAGCGAGCCAAAGAGAAGGGAAACTCGAAGCGGAGTCAAACGTCGCCGGAGTTCGCTCGATTGTCGCCGTTTACCGTAATATTTTCTCCTGAACCAGGTAGCCTCCCCCGAACATCTCTGTTCGTTTTTGACGAAGTGGCGGGCCGGAGCTCACGCCGACCAGTTCGTGCGAGCCCCGGCCCCTGTCGTCCCTCCATAAATGTTTCCCAGCGTGCTGGCATGCTTAGTTAGAAGCTTAGGCCCGGTCGGAGCTTGGCTCGAGTTGTGAACCCCTTGTTTTACTCTCGCACGCCGAGTGTTCGATGAAATGCTTCACTGAGGAAGCGAACTTGAATCCTTAAAACCGGAGCTTAGATCTCTGTTATCTACACGATCTGCTCCAATATTGTTGTCTCGATAATGTCATCGGTGTTTTCTCTGATTTTTTGGTGGCACATCTCTCATTTTTCGAGCCGGCCTTCGCGCACACCCCTCCCGCCGGAGACACGCCCTTCGCCGGAGAAACCCGCGGATAGAGGTCACCCTAGTCAGTCTTTCCCGTTTATCTCGCGAGGTTCTAGTGTTGAGTTCGTCGACGATGATGTCTCGGTGAAGTAGGTGTGCCCAAAACATAGCTTCGTTGAGGGTAGATTCGGTGGAGGAAGACATGATATATTAGCGTGGAGAAGAAGCAGGCTTCAGGAAGGGGATGAACCGAGGAAGATCAGAAAACGACGAAGAGGGGACAAGATCAGAATAAGAAAGACCAAGAGGAAAATAAAAAAAAATAAAAAAAAGAAAAGAAAGAAAGAAGAAGAAACGCAGGTCCAGGTGAGGGGCGTCGGGAGGTTGAAGACGCTGCATGGGGAAGGAAGAAAGCTGCAGCAGAAAAGATAAAATAATAAAAATACAAAAAAATTTAAAAAATTAAAACATTAAAAAAATAAAAAATAGTTAAAATTTCCTTTTTTTAGTCCGATCGGGTCGGATCCAGGTAGCCGGGTCGGGTTACCGGTGCGGACCAGGTTAACCGGTCCAAACCTATTACCCGAATATTATATATTAAAAAATATTTAAAAAATTTAAAAATTCAGAAAATAATAAAAATTATTAAAAATATTAAAAAATCATAAAAAATTCGAAATTTCAAAAATTCATGGGAAATTCAGAATCTTGAAAATTTATAAAAATTTTCAAAAAAAAAAAAAAAAAATATATATTTTTTAAAAATCGAAAATATTAAAATATTAGAAATACCAAAAAAAAGAAAATTTTCAAAAATCCCAAAAATTCCAAGTTTGTTTTAGGTTGCGCGTAGTAACCATTCTTTTTGTTTCTATAATAGAAATTCGTTTGGTAAAAATAATTTCATTTCTATTTCATTTAACAAATTTCTATTCCGAAATAAGTTTGGGCGTAAATCGAAACAAAATTTTTTACTTTTCTACTTTTGGAATAGAAATCGAAATTATTTCTTTCTTATTTCTCACCCGAAAAAGTTTTTTTCATCTGCCGCTCACCACCATCACCACCCCCGCCCATCGCCGGCCGCCGTTCGCAGTCCGCCGTCCGCTGCCGCCACCGTCCACCGCCGATCGCCGCTCCTCCCATTATCACCGCCACTTAGAAAAGTAAAATTTTTTTGATTATCAAACGAATTTCTATTTCAAGAGTAGAAATTTTTTGTCATTATCAAAAGCGTTTTTTTGGCTCAGAAACTCATTCAGAAATACAAATAGAAAAATCTATTTCTGTTGAAATGATTTAAGGAACGTAAATGTTATCATTCGCACCCTTAGAGTTTTCTAAAAAGCTTTAAAATAATTCTTGGACAATTTTCTCTTAAAAGGTATGGGAAAATCATCGGTTTAAGATTGTGCTTAAAATTGAACAAGCCCTCACGGCTTCACTTTAGGGTTTTAATTATCCTTGGATATAGTTGCCCTTGATTGCACGCTTATGATGCGATGATTATGGATTCCCCTTAGTTTTAATTAGGATTGCTATTTATTTTTCTCTTGATACTAGGTGTGTACTTTCTCCTGCAATTTATTTACTGCTTCCCTTATGTTGCGGATTGTTATTTTGATGGTTGCGCAGCGTGATCATCTCACATGTTAGTGGATAATTCTAAAATCAATTCAAACTGCTTGACAAATGAACAAGATTAGGTACTGAAAGGGCACTAATTGGTTAATTAATGCAATCAAGTCCCCGACCCTAGATTCTCTGATTGTGTAGAAAGTGAAGCATGCTCTCATGTCTCGCTTGGTTTCTAGCCGACCCCAATCGACTAGTAGCAAGTCCTCATTAGAAGATTTTCATGAACACCCAATGTTACGCGGAGTATGGGCTTGAGAGAGCTCACATCTAATGAGGGTCCTAGATTCACTCTTTGGATAATACCCCTAAATCTATTTATTTATTGATTTATTTCCCTCTCGGGACGGAAAAAATAGTTCGCGACACTATTAAATCTCTTGCACCTAAACTGAAGATGACTATTAAATCTTCTGTAAGTGAATTGAAGAGATGCCTCACTAATATTGAGTCATCAACAACATATAATTTCATGCATAATTTCGTAATATATTCTAGAGTTCTATTTGCAGTTTGCTTTTCCAGATTTTGGACCGATCTACTATAATTGCAAACAAACTTGTCCCCAACAATAATCTCATTCTATTTAGGCAAACGATTAATGTTATGTGCACGTAATCCATAAATAAAGCAGTCACCATCTTCGGTCCCTTTGGTGTGATGCACATGTCACTTTATGTTATTTCAGTGTTCAGCTCGATGATGGCCGACCATGTCCCATCTCCTCATTGGATGAGCAATTTCCGATTTAGGTTGAGAAGCAATCTTAACAACTAAAGTCGCATCAGATGCTCTAAGCTCCTATAAAAACTATGGTCAGGTCGGTTTATATTATTTAATTCACAAGAGAATATTGTGTAAGTTGAAAGGGATCTACAGAGTTGATAAGCTAAGTACGCATTTCATCATGCAAGCCTTGTTCAACATTGGATAATAAGTTGTCATGTCCCTGGATATATTAATTTTGCAAATCATTTTGATATTCAATTTTATGTGCTTTTTGTGTACCCTGTTGGATGATTTTGCCAAGTCATCCATCCATAAATGAGAAATTCGCTTTCTTAGGCTCGATTATAATTTTAATAACAAGAAAGCCCCTCGAGATAGTAAGTGAACGGCACTAGACCCCTTTTCAACATCATGAACCATATAAAAAGCGAACTGAAAGAAAATTCGAGTGCCTTGCTGGACATCAATGATGCCAAGCCAAAACCAGAAGATTCGATTCATACGTATTGATGTTATTCTTCCTCACTGTTAGAGAGAATTATCCTCATTATGCGTAACGCTCACTTTGTCACATTTGCTTAAACCAGTAAAAACTGGCGTCAATCATTTCCTGAATCATCTCCTTTAAAAGCCAACCACATAGAGCTCCCGTATAATTTCACTCCCAACTGCAAAAGAACAGAACCCTCAATCATGCACTGCAGAATCAGCTTTGTTTTAATTTTTGGGTATGTGATTAAAACCTTGTTTTTTTTTTCATGAATGATCTGAAGTTGCAATCTATATCATTAGCTTTATTCATGAAGCATCCAACGTTTTCACGTGCTCTCACTCTTAGAATATGCCTTGAATGGAGAACCTTATCTAATATTGCGTGGTATTGTTCGTCTTTAACGCTTTGTGATTTTTCTCCCTTGAAGCAGATTTTTCGCGTAAAAGAAGAAGGGTTTTCTACTTCATTTGTTGGGAAGCTGAATTTCGCGTGTTCTGCTGTGTCTGTTGAGGTTAAAAAAATGGCAGGGGATGAACAAACGGTGGTGCTGTTGAAGAAGCATTACTATGAGAACTGCCCCGGCTGCAAAGTCAACAAGCTTAAGGAATCACGGAGAGGCTTGCCAATCCGCGAGCTCCTATCTATCTGGATCGTCGTGCTTTCCTCTGGTAGTGAGCACATAATAGCCTTGTTGTTGTTCATAAGCATTCTGTCAACTTTTGCATCTTCTTTTCTGGGTTCATTGAACTCAGTGATTTACTGGACATAACCATGATGCATATTTACATGATATTTTGGAGTGAATTTGTTTGGAACAATTCAGTTGTTGATGAGAAGTTAAGCCAATAGTAATATTGCATACCGATGGAGAGTATGTCCCCAAATGTGTTATTTCTGTAGCAGAATTAATCTGATTATCTGATTGTGAAATATCATTTAACTATAGTATTAATTCGTTCGATAATCAACGGATCTTTGCTGGTTCAAAAAAATGTACTGATGAGATGTAACTATAGTCATATAATTAGTAACCAGTTAGATTAGATGTTCTATTTTGTGTCATTTATGATGTTATTGACCTATGTCTTGTCCTTTTTTCTTTCCAGCACTGACAATATCATCTCTATTCCCATACCTTTACTTCATGGTAAGTTCTTATATTTAATACTTACAACTTTTAAGTATGATGTCTATATAACTGTTGTGTTTGCACTTGAGACATTATGTCCTAAATTTATTTTCTCAAATTTCTTCTCTCTAGGCTCCTGATTGTGAAAATTTTTGCTTTTGTTGCAAATGAACCAAGTATGCACGAAGTGAAATTTTTTTATCAAATTTTGAAGCATCAGAGTTAGCCATTGGCAAGCAATTCGTAGGTTATTTAAGCTAAATAAAAAGTTTTATCACTTTCCTTGCTAGACGAGACTCGAGTACACGCTTTAGCCTGTTGTACTCAAGAATCTTCACTTGTTTGTTGAATTCCTAATGGCAGATTAGAGATTTTCATATCGCCAAAAGAGAGGAAGACATCGGGTATTATGCCGGTTATGTTGGTAAGATTGTCAGAGTTGCTTATCCCTGTTCATTGTAGACTCACTTTGTTCATTTCCGACAGAACTTTTCCCTAACGAACTCTTGAAATCTTGAAGGTTCCTCATTATTGTTCGGCAGAGTCTTGACATCGATCTTATGGGGGATTGTGGCGGATCGTCATGGGCGAAAACCCGTTATAGTTATAGGAACAATTTCAGTGTTAGTACAAGATTACCTTTCATTTTGAGTTCCCAATGAAAAACATTTCTCGGACAATTACACTCAATTAATGACTAAGATTCTATTTTATATCAGGGTTATCCTCAACACTCTATTTGGCCTAAGTGTGAACTTCTGGATGGCCATTGCAACGAGGTTCCTTCTAGGATGTTTAAATGGTTTAATCGGACCAGTCAAGGTAAGGTCTCGTACAGTTATGAACTTTGGAATTCATCGGGGCACAAATTATTTTGAGCCTCAAACAAACTATCCCTTCTATGTTGTTCCACGAATTTGCGATCATTCTTAACTGTGTATTTCTTAATTTCGTGACAGGCTTATGCGAGCGAAATGATCCGTGATGAGTACCAAGCGCTAGCAATTTCAACCGTAAGATCTCCGACCTTTTGTAAAAACCTTTTGAACTCTCAACACAGGTTCCTAGTTTTTCTGCTAAGTAAATAAAGCTAGGGCTGCCCCTTTTACCCAGGTTGGTACGGCATGGGGGATGGGATTGATTATTGGTCCAGCTCTGGGAGGTTATCTTGCGCAGGTATGCCTGATTTTTTTATCATATCTCCCACATAGAATTGAGTATTCCACAGCACGATGACAATTTCGACGCATGCGTGCGAAATGCTTCTCTCATTTTTTCGTGGTCCTCTGAGGTTCCCGGTTTTGTATGCTTATCTCTTCAGCCTGTGGAAAAATTCCCGTCGATATTTTCCAAAGAATCGGTGTTCGGAAGGTGAGCGTGGTTGCTTTTTTCTAAATTAATACTTCAGATCCCTTTTAGTGATCATCGACTGATTTCCAGATTTCCATGCAGATTTCCCTACTTCTTGCCCTCTCTCACCATCTCAGCTTTCGCATTGTTAGTTTCTATCGCGTCCTTCTGGCTTCCGGTATGCACTTCGCTAAACTCAGCTCATCTTTCTCTTTTTTTTATATTGGAAACATTTGTTTTTTTCACCCTTTCCTCGGACATTACCTCTGCTTTGCTTTATCTATGAAAGGATTACCTGCTTGCAGCGCTTTATTGAGTGTCTGAATATCTGGTTTTATTGCAGGAAACATTGCATAAGCACCATGGAAGTAGCGAGCTTGATGAGTCTCGCAAAGATATGGAGACTGCATCCCTCGAGTCCAGCTCGAAATACAACGCGCATAAAGTCGCAGGGAGAACTCCGAAAAAGTCACTGATTCAAAATTGGCCCTTGATGTCGTCCGTCATTCTGTTCTGCGTCGTCTCCCTTCATGACATGGCTTACACAGAGGTAATGCAAAATGCCGAGCGCCTGTCTACGATGCCTTCTCAGTTCTTCTTTGTGGACTGTACCAGACATTCTACCATCATGAGTGCAATGATTTCAGTACTCATGCTGCCCAGTACTTCATGACAGTTGCTTAAAGAGCAAAAAATGTTTTTTCTGTGGATGAACAGGAAATAATAATTTGCAATGCAGCGGTCAGTAGACATTCATTTGGCTAGTTATGATGTAGTGGTTGTTGCGAGAAAATTACTTGGGCTTGTTCTTCGGAATTCCATCTTAGTTTGAAGTAGCTAATTGGAATATGGCATTAGCATATAATGCCAGTTTCCACATGAATTCATTTATGTGTTAAATTGATCTCTTTGATTTTGATCCTCTCATTGACCTTTCCATGCTACTTTCTCTTTGTAGATCTTCTCTCTATGGGCCGTTAGCCCTAGGCGATTAGGCGGTTTAAGCTACACAACTGAAGATGTTGGAACAGTTCTTTCTATCTCAGGTACGGAATCCAGTTTCTTTCTTATCTTTCTAGATAAACGTGTTCGGCAAAACAATGAGGTGGACAGTAAAACTGCAGTTTAGACGAAACTTTGAGATGTGGCGGTCTTTATTCATTGATAATTCCGCCTATTCGATACTCAGAAGTACGGGGCTCTACTATCATTTAACGTATCTCTGTACTCGTTCAATTATTTTGGGGGAATCGCTGATGATCCAATTCCACTACCAGGTGCTGGCCTTCTTGTCTTCCAGACGTGTTTATACCCACACTGGGTTAGACTTCTTGGCCCCGTTATGGTAGCTCGCATTGGTGGGGTATGTTTTTGACATTTCGTGACTTGAACTCAAGCGCCTGCTTGTGAAAAATATATTCTGGCTTTTGTATCTCTGGCCATTCACAATTCATTTGATAAAAAGACGTATTCACCCGTGTTTCCTTCGCACAAATGCGTGAATGCAGGTCTTAACGATTCCACTCTTGTCAAGCTACCCATTTATAGCCATGCTTACTGGACTAGGTCTCTCCATAGCATTGAATTGTGCATCAGTCGCAAAGAATATTCTATCCGTGAGTATGCCATACAGTCTAAGCTATAACATATGAGGCTAATATGCACGTAAACCATTCCAATTACTTTTTCTATATGGAAAAGGAAACAGCAAAACCTCTGTTTGTACCTAACTCTTAACTGTCAAATTTTGCATGTTGAAAGGTTTCCATTGACACCAGCTTGTTCATTCTTCAAAACAATGCCGTGGTAAGCTTCTGATGATCATTCTTGATGAATCTGATCTTTATTAACATCCTTGAATGCGTCCCTTTGTCATTAAGGTTTGGCTTAAGTTCGAATATGAAATCGCAGGACCAAGATCAGAGAGGAGCTGCTAATGGAATAGTGATGACTGCCATGTCTCTCTTCAAGGCCTTTGGTCCAGCCGGAGGAGGCACAATGTGAGTTCTGCTTAATTCTGTTTGGCTTTAATTATAATCACGACGATGGGACAATTGAGTAGGCGATCATAAAAAACTCATCAGTGAAAACAAACAATTACTTCTGCATGCTTAAAGAGTAGACTTGATTAATGTTCTCATCCATGGACTCAAAATCTTTGGCAGATTCTCTTGGGCACAGAAGCGTCAGGACGCAGCCTTCCTCCCAGGTAAACCGGCCTTTTCCAATTCTGCGATCACAGCTCTGGCCTTCTTTGTATAACCGTGACTAGCTAATCTGTTGTCATCTGCTAAAAGAAAAGAACATGGTGACTTGACGTGTGTATGAGAAATAAGTCTATGCGGCTGCGATAGACTGTGCTTGAGCTCTCAGCTAAGGAACTTCAATGACCCCATGCTTATGCGCAGGCAACCACATGGTCTTCTTCATCTTGAATGTGGTCGAGGCAATCGGGGTGCTGATGACCTTCAAGCCTTTCCTAGTGGAACGTCGAGATTAATAGAAAACACGATTGAACCCACATGAATTCTAAGCGTAGTCTTGCTAAATTTCAGAGCAGAGCTTGCAAAAGATTAGTTTCCATTTGATTCTTTCACAAGGTGGAGCAGCATTTGCCTGACACGAAGCCAAGCCGGACCTTCTCAGCCAAGAGTCGCCATCCTAGTTGAGTTACCAAAAAAAAAAAAATTATATATATAATGTATTGCTCTGTATCATGTAATTTTCTGCAGAATTAGCGTCTGAAAAGGATTAGTCCGTGACATTGTAAGGACAGTGCAATCGATTGAAAACAGGAAAACCGGTTGGGTTATTAAGAAGTTTCGTTCAATTCATTGACATTGCCACATTTCCGCTTCCTTCCTGTTTGTGCCGCTGCAACCAGCTTACGAGCCCAGCAGAGATATGGCAACACTGGGTGGAAAGCGAATACAATCCATACTCAATATCAGATCGCTAAAAGAGAGATCCGCGTTTCGCTAGTTGGTCCATCCACACATGTAAGAATCCTCTGACGTCGAGAAGGAAAATTTGAATCGGCGTAGGACAGTTCCATTATTGGTTCCAAGATGGTCCACGTTGTATTTCTCTTTCTTTCCCAGATTCTGTCGTTTAGGGAATGAATGGCTGTGGCATCGTACTGATAGCGTCTCTCCAGACTTTTGACCATTTGTCCTCATTCAAACTTCGTCATGTTACTGTCAGTGTCCCTTAATCTTGGAGTCAGTCTGTTCAAACGAAATATATTTTCAGATAAATTATTTTCCAACCTTTCGATAAACAAACTAATCAATTTATGAAAAAAGTTATAAATTTTGATTTGTGAAAGACGGCTTTCTTTTCTAGCAAGAAAGAATTCGTCTTCCCTAAAATCTCATGAAAAATATTTTTCATTGTAACGAAATTTTCAATAAAATAGATGCACCCTTAAATAATTAAATAATTAAATAGGAAAAAAATTAAAAATATCTAATGTACCCGTAAAATATATCATCAACGTTCTTTGAGTATCCTGTTTGTTTATTGGATGCCTCCAATTAAGTGGCATGAGAAAGTGGCTTTTCGCTAGACGAAATTTCAGACATAATTGTTGTTCCTTTTTTCATTTTTCAATATTGTTTGTTGTATCCAGAAAAAAATAACAAAAATAATAATTCCGTCAGAAAGCAATAACAAATTTAATAACGACCAAATTAATGAATATATATATATATATGTATATGTATGAATATATGTATAACCTTAACAAGTAAGGATGACAAATTACAGACCAAATATAAATGTGCTAGATGCTATAAAATCATAAATGAATTAAATAAGAGGGGAGGTATAAATTATCAAATTGCTTTATGGCAATTAGTTCTACTTTGCAAATTTGCAAACTATGCCTCCAAGATACAACACCTCAAACATGTTTGTATTAGAACTATATGAATATAACTCAGTTGAACACTTTTCGAAACCAACAGCACCTCAAGAGCCACCCTTAATGAACGAAAGGACTCATCTAATTTAAGATCAAAAACTCATCTTTTGTTAAAACTATCACATATGAACCGAAGAGATTCACTATTAAATCCCCTATGACTAAATTGAAGAAACATCTCACTAATGTTGAATTATTAATAATCTATAATTTCATGCATAATTTCGTAATATATTTCAATGTTCTATTTGTAATTTTTTTTTTATCTATCTTACTCTATCTCTTAATTAACTCTTAAACTTTTGCCCTAAATGCTCCTATCCCTACTTTTGAAAAGGTGGGAAACTATTTTTATGTGAAAAGAGTCAAATTTGAGATCACACCTAGTGATTCCTATCTTCAGGTTGCTTTTTCCATATCTTGGACTGATCCAGTTTGATTGCAAATAATGTGGTCTCCTACAATTATTGTCACGTGGGCAAACGGTCCACAAATAAAGCAGTCATCATCTTCGTTCCCTTTATTTGATTCACGTGTCACTTCACATTTTTTCAATGTTCATCTCGATGATGGCCAGGCATGTCCCATCTCCTCGTTGGATGTGCAATTCTTTTTCGATCAGGGTCGAGGAGCAATCTTAACAACTAAGATGCTCTAAGCTTATATAAAAATTATGATTTCAAATCATTTCATTTTATTTAATCCACGAGAAAATATTATGCATATTAAAAATGGATTTACAACGTTGTTAAGCTACCCATTTGATCATGCAAGCCTCATTCAACATTCAATAACAAGTTGTGGTATTGCTTGATATATTAATTTTGCAAATCATCTTGATATTCAATTTTATGTGCTTTTTGTGTGCCCATTAGATGATTTTGGTGAGTCATCCGTCCATAAGTGATAAATTCACTTTATTAAACTTGATTATATTTTTAAGGGATAAGTGCATTGAAAGTCTTAAAACTTATCATAAAAGTACAATCAAGTCTTAAAACTTTCAAAACATACAATCAAGTTTTTGAATTTATTAAATTAGTCCAATCAAATCCTTTTGTTGATTACATTTTTTGAAAATTTAGGACTCAATTGCACTTTTATGATAAATTTTACAATTTAATTACACTTCTTGAAAGTTTTAGTATTTAATCATACTTTCATAACAAAGTTTAGGACTTTTAATATACTTATCCCTATTTTAATAACAAAAAAGCCCCTCAAGATAGTAAGTCAACGGCACTAAACCACTTTTCAATATCATGAACCAAATAAGGAGTGAATCGAAAGAAAATTCGAGTGGGTTGCTGGACATCAATAATGCCAAGCCAAAACCAGAAGATTCGATTCTTACGCACTGCAAGAGATAATTATTCTAATTAGTAATTATCCCTAACACTCACTTTGTCACATTTGCTTGAAATAGTAAAAACTGACGTCAATCATTTCCTGAATCATCTCCTTTAAAAGCCAACCATATAGAGGTCCTGTATAATTTCACTCCCACCTGCGAAAGAACAAAGCCCTCAATCATGCACTGCAGAATCAGCTTTGTTTTATTTTTCAGGTACGTGATTAAAACCTTGCTTTTGTTTTCATGAAATGATCTGAAGTTACAATCTATAGTATCAGCTTTAAACATGAAGCATCCGATGTTTTCACGTGCTCTCACTCTCAGAATATGCCTTGAATGGAGAATCTTATATAATATTGTGTCGTATTATTCGTTTTTAACGCTTTGTGATTGTTCTCTCTTGAAGCAGATTTTTCGTGTGAAAGAAGTGTTTTCTACTTCATTTGTTGGGAAGCTGAATTTCGTGTGTTTTGCTCCATCCGTTGAGGTTAAAAACAATGGCGGTGGACGAACAAACGGAGGTGTTGTTGAAGAAGCGTTACTATGAGAACTGCCCCGGCTGCAAAGTCGACAAGCGCAAGGAATCACAAAGAGGCTTGCCGATCCGCGAGCTTGTATCTATCTGGATTGTTGTGCTTTGCACCGGTAATAGGCACATTTAGCGTTATTGTTGTTCATAAGCTTTATGTCAACTTTTGGATTTTCTTTTCAAGGTTCATTGAACATACTGATGTAGTGGACATAACCACGATGCATATTCACATGATATTTTGGAGTTGATTTCTTTGGAATAATTCATTCGTTGATGAGAAGTTAAGGCTCCGTTTGGTAACATTTATATTTCTCTCGATTTCTATTCTTTTGTTCCCTAGGAAAAAAAAAGAACAGAAATTCGTATGGTGACGTTAGTTAACATTTATATTCTCTCAAATAGAAAATTGTTCCGAGGAATAGATTTGGAACATAAACAAGAAGTAAAAAAAATTAACTTCTTGTTTCGGAAATAATTTCTAGAATAAGTCATTTTTTTCCTTTTTTTTTCCTTCTTTTCTTCTTCTTTCTCTTCTAACTGGCTACCTAATGCTGGTTGCCGGCCACTGCCACGATAAGAACAAGAAACGAAAAGAAAAGAAAAGATAAAAAAAGAAAAATCTCAAAAAAGTATTAAAAAATTATAAGAAATTTTACATTACAAAAAAGTTGTAAATCTTACTAAACGCATTCCTATTCTTTTTTTATTCCAAAAATATAAATTTTATGCAATTATCAATGCGTTCTTTTACTAAGAAATTGTTTCAAATAATATAAATAGAAAAAAATTATTTCTGAAAAGAAATTATTTCTGGGAATATAAATGTTACCAAAGGCACCCTAAGCCAATGGCAATATTGCATAACAACGGAGAGTATGTCCCCATATGTTTTATTTCTCTAGCAGTGTTAGTCCGATCATCTGATTGTGAAATATCATTTAACTATAGCATCAAATTCGTTCATTAATCAGCAAATCTTTGCCAGTTCAAAAAAATGTACTAACAAGATGTAACCAGAGTCACATAATTAGTAACCACTTAGATTAGAAATTCTATTTTGGGTGATTTATGATGTTACTGACCTATGTCTTGTCCTTCCTCTGTCCAGCACTGCCAATATCATCTCTATTCCCATTCCTTTACTTCATGGTAAGCTCTTGCATTTTATACTTCAATTTTAAGCATGATGTACATATAACTGTTGTGTCTACACCCAAGACATTGTGCCCTAAATTGTATGGTTTGGGCTCTGTTTTCTCAATTGTCGTCTCTCTAGGCTCCAAGTTGTTATTCCTAGTCAATTCGTCCTGAAGATTTTTGCTTTTGTTGCAAATGAAACAAGTATGCGTGAAGTGAAAATATTTTTATCTAACTTTGGAGCATCAGAGTTAGCCATTGGCATGCAGTCACGTAGGTTATTTAAGCTCGATAAAAAGTTCTATCTCTTTCCTCGCTAGACGAGACTTGATTATTCGCTTTAGCCTCTTGTACTCAAGAATCTTCATTTGTTTGTTGAATTCCTAATGGCAGATTAGAGATTTTCATATCGCCAAAAGAGAGGAAGACATCGGGTATTATGCCGGTTATGTTGGTGAGATTGTCAAAGTTGCTTATCTCTGTTCATTGTAGACTCACTTTGTTTATTTCCGACAAAACTTTTCCCTAACGAACTCCTTGAAATCTTGAAGGTTCCTCATTATTGTTCGGCAGAGTCCTGACCTCGATCTTCTGGGGAATTGTGGCTGATCGCTACGGGCGAAAACCTGTTATAGTTATAGGAACAATTTCAGTGTTAGTACAAGATTACCTTTCATTTTGAGTTCCCAATGAAAAACATTTCTCCAACAATTATACTCGATTAATGACTAAGATTCTATTTTATACCAGGGTTATCCTCAACACTCTATTTGGCCTAAGTGTGAACTTTTGGATGGCCATTGCAACAAGGTTCCTTCTAGGATGTTTAAATGGTTTACTCGGACCAGTCAAGGTAAGGTCTCATACAGTTATGAACTTTGGAATTCATTAGGGCACGAATTATTTTGAGCCTCAAATAAAGTACCCCTTCTTATGTTGTTCCATGAATTTGCAAATCGTTCTCATCTATGTATTTCTTAATTTCGTGACAGGCTTATGCGAGCGAAATGATCCGTGATGAGTACCAAGCGCTAGCAATTTCAACCGTAAGATCTCCGACCTTTTGTAGAAACCTTTTGAACTCTCAATACAGGTTCCTATTTTTTCTGCTAAGTAAATAAAGCTGGGGTTGCCGTTTGGACTCAGGTTACTACGGCATGGGGGATAGGATTGATTATTGGTCCAGCTCTGGGAGGTTATCTTGCGCAGGTATGACTGATTTTTATCTTTTCTCCCACATAGAATTGAGTATTCCACAGAACGATGACAATTCCGACATGAATGGGAAATGCTACTCTCATTTTTCATGCTCCTCTGAGGTTCCTGGTTCTGGATTCTCTTCTCTTCAGCCTGCGGAGAAGTTCCCGTCGATATTTTCCAAAGAATCGGTGTTCGGAAGGTGAGCATGGTTGCTTTTTTCTAAATTAATACTTCAGATCCCTTTTAGTGATCATCGACTGATTTCCAGATTTCCATGCAGATTTCCTTACTTCTTGCCCTGTCTCACCATCTCAGTTTTCGCATTGGTAGTTTCTATCCCGTCCTTCTGGCTTCCGGTATGCACTTCGCTAAACTCAGTTCATGTTTCTCATTCTTGATATTGAAAACATTTGTTTTTTTAACCCTTTCCTCAGACATTACATCTGCTTCGCTTTATCTATGAAAGGATTACCAACTGTTTGTGGCGCTCTGTTGAGTGTCTGAATATCTGGTTTTATTGCAGGAAACATTGCATAAGCACCATGGAAGTAGCGAGCTTGACGAGTCTCACAAAGATATGGAGACCGCATCCCACCAGTCCAGCTCGAAATACGACATGCATATAGTCGGAGGGGAAACTCCGAAAAAGTCACTGATTCGAAATTGGCCCTTGATGTCGTCCATCATTCTGTACTGCGTTGTCTCCCTTCATAACATGGCTTACACAGAGGTAATGCAAAATGCCAAGCGCTTGTCTACGACCCCTTCTCAATTCTTCTTTGTGGACTGTACCAGACATTCTACGATCATGAGTGCAATGATTTCAGTACTCATGCTAGCGAGTGCATCATTACAGTTGCTTAAAGAGCAAAAAATGTTTCTGTGGATAAACAGTAACTAATTATTTGCAATGCAGCGGTCAGTAGACATTCATTTGGCTAGTTATGATGTAGTGGTTGTTGCAAGAAAATTACCTGGGCTTATTCTTTGGAATTCTATCTTAGTTCGAAGTAGCTCATCAGAATATGGCATTGGCATATCATGCCGGTTTCCAAATGATTTCATTTGTGTGTTAAATTGATCTCTTTCATTTTGATCCTCTCATTGGCCGTTCCATGCTACTTTCTCTTCGTAGATCTTCTCTCTATGGGCCATTAGCCCTAGGCGATTAGGCGGTTTAAGCTACACAACTGAAGATGTTGGAACTGTTCTTTCTATCTCAGGTATGCAATCCAGTTTCTTTCTTATATTTCAAGATGAAGTTGTTCGGAAAAACAACAGGGTGGATAACAAAACTGCAGTTTAGACGAAACTCTGACATGTGGCAGTCTTTATTCATTGATATTCAATACTCAGACGTACGGTGGTCTATTATCATTTAACGTATCTCTGTACTCATTCAATTATTTTTGGGGAATCGCTGATGACCCAATTCTACTATCAGGCGCTGGCCTTCTCGTCTTCCAGACGTGTTTATACCCACACTTGGTTAGACTTCTTGGCCCCATTATGGTAGCTCGCATTGGTGGGGTATGTTTTTGACATTTCGTGACTTGAACTCGAGCGCCTGCTTGCAAACAATATGTTCTGGCTTTTGTATCTCTACGATTTATTTGATAAAAAGACGTATTCACCCGTGTTTCCTTCGCACAAATGCGTGAATGCAGGTCTTAACGATACCACTCTTGTCAAGCTACCCATTTATAGCCATGCTTACTGGGCTAGGTCTCTCCATAGCATTGAATTGCGCATCAGTTGCAAAGAATGTTCTATCCGTGAGTATGCCTTACACTCTAAGCTATAACATATGAGGCTAATATGCACATAAACCATTCCAATTACTTTTTCTATATGGAAAAGGGAAACAGAAAAACCTCTGTTTGTACCTAATTCTAACTGTGAATTTTGCACGTCGAAAGGTTTCCATGGACACCAGCTTGTTCATTCTTCAAAACAATGCTGTGGTAAGCTTCTGATGATCATTCCCGATGAATCTGATCTTTCCTAACATCCTTGAATGCGTCCCTTTGTTGTTAAGGTTTGGCTTAAGTACGAATTTGAAATCGCAGGACCAAGATCAGAGAGGAGCTGCTAATGGAATAGTGATGACTGCCATGTCTCTCTTCAAGGCCTTTGGTCCAGCCGGAGGAGGCACAATGTGAGTTCTGCTTAATTGTGGCCGGCTTTCGTTATAATCACCATGACGGGACAATTGAGCAGGCGATCACACAAAACTCATCAGTGAAAACAAACAATTACTTCTGCATGCTTAAAGAGTAGACTTGATTAATGTTCTCATCCATGGACTCAAAATCTTTGGCAGATTCTCTCAGGCACAGAAGCATCAGGACACGGCCTTCCTCCCAGGTAAACCGGCCTTTTCCAATTCTGCGATCACAGCTCTGGCCTTCTTTGTATAAGCATGATTAGCTAATCTGTTGTCATCTGCTAAAAGAAAAGAACATGGTGACATGACGTGGATATGAGAAATAAGTCTGCAGCTGCAATAGACGGCGCTTGAGCTCTCAGCTGACTAAGGAACTTTAATGACCCTATGCCTATGCGCAGGCAACCACATGGTCTTCTTCATCTTGAACGTGGTCGAGGCAATCGGGGTGCTAATGACCTTCAAGCCTTTCCTAGTGGAACGCCACAACTAATAGAAAACACAATTGAACCCGCATGAATTCTAAGTGTAGTCTTGCTAAAACTCAGGGCAGAGCTTGCAAAAGATCAGTTTCCGTTCAATTTGTTCACAAGGTGGAGCAGCATTTGCCTGACACGAAGCCAAGCCAGACCTGCTCAGCCAAGAGTCGTCATCCTAGTTGAGTTACCAAATAAAAAATGTAATGTATTGCTCTGTATCATGTAATTTTCTGCAGAATTAGCGTCTGAAAAGGATTAGTCCGCAACATTGTAATGACAGTGCAATCGATCAGGTTATTAAGAAGTTTCGTTCAATTCATTGACATTGCCACAATTTCCGCCTCCTTCCTACTTCAATCTGCTTATGAGCCCAACCGAGATACAGCAACACTGGGCGGAAAGCGAATACAATCTTTACTCAATATCAGATCGCTAAAAGAGAGATCCTTGTTTTGCTGGTTGGTCCATCTACACATGTAAGAATCCTCAGGATGGCATCGAACATTTCGAGATAACCTGTTACGATAATCTTTAGACGAAGGGGAAAATGGAAGGAAAGTGCAAATACCCGACGCTGTCTCGACGCCCATTGAATCAGATGTTGCTCGAACCTGTTTGTGTCATCCATATCCCAGATCATTTGATTTACTTTTATTAAATGTACTATGAGCAGTGACAACAATGTCGGAGAAATAAGATCCAAGCAAACATCTATTTTATATATAATGTTTTTTACTCATGTTTTTCCGCCTACTTGATTTTTCCTTCTCAGCGCCAAGTAGAGAACTTTCCTTGGCCCCTGCTGTTGTTATTTATTGGGGGAAAAATTATTGTAGGCGAAAAATTACTTGTTAATTTCCAATTAAAGTCAACAGTTCTTTTTAAATTGATTTTTTTTTTTTAAATTCCACATGATCTCAAGTTAGCTTACGCCTATTTTTGTTAAGGAAACTGAAAGCCGCAGACCCGTCGAGTTCCAGGTTTGAGAATGTTTGATTGATGTCCGAGTGATATATGAGTTCGATCAGTATGGAAGTGCTTCAGCTTCGTGTATTTGCTTCCTCATACAGAAGGCAACTCAATCTCGTGTTCTAATCTCGATTCCGATATGCGTACATTCTTTTCGCGAGCGGTAGAAGTGCTTGTGGCTGGTTAACGTGGATGAATGTTTATTCTAATGTTGTTCTTGATTCTTTGGGCCGTCAAACTCGATACTGTAGTTCTACTCATCACGAAGTAATATTCGAGCGTGTGAATATTGTAGCTTTGATTCTCCATATGAAACATTTACTACTAGCTCTTCCTGCAAATTAGGTATCTACACTCAGATTGAACCACATAAATTATCTTTTATTGTTCCTCATTTATTTGTCGATTTTACATTATTTTAATTGCAAGATCCTATCAATGTTCACCTTATATTACACCACCTGCATACATGTGATGTGACCTTAACAACAGGATGCAAGGGAGGCTTTTGCTTCACTTGGTCATAATTCTTGCTATTAAGTGAACTGATGTTTGAATTAAGTAACTCAATTTGTTGTTTTGTATTGCAAGATCCTGTGAATTTCCGCATTATGTCACAATACCTGCATAAATAGGATGTGACCTTAAAAATGGGATGCGAGGGAAGCTTTTGCTTCACCTGGTCATACTTCTTGCTGTCAAGTGAACTGATGTGTGAATTGGTAAGAGCAGAGCATATGAATGTCTCTTTGGCCCAAGAACGTTTTTTATGGTCCTCGGGAAACTGTATGTGTCGGGATGAACATGGTAAGTCCTGTTGGTAATGATCTGTCACTTCACTCCTGTCCTTTTCAGCTGCACTTCATATGATGCAAGAATCCACACTCCCCATCGGCGATTGGCCTGGAGAATGCAGAGCCTCTTTTCCAGGGTGCTGAATCTCGTGACAAGATTTAGTCCCTTTCAGAGCACTTGCTCCATTGACTGAAAATTTTTCGTTGACGAATGACTGGCAGCAACTACATGTGATGATTACGAACTTAATCCTTTTTAAACGCTTTACATGCATGGGGTGATAGATGGATCCACCAGAGAATATTGTCCTTTCGATACTAACATCTCTTTTCAAGAAAATAATGCCCGTGTCCTCCGACTGAGACCACAGTATTCGATCATGTATTGTTGCCACCATCAGTTTTGAAACCTTCTGTTCCCTTTCCCCTGTGAACTAACGACGTCAAAAAGGACTGAGCCCATGACAGCACGATTATAAATTGCAGAGATGTGCCCTGGATCGCATCTATTTAACTCCAGAAGGACCATATCAGTATTTCTTCTTTCCCACTTTTCTGTCGTTTAGGAAATGATTATCTGTGACCTCGTACTAATCATGCCTCTGCAGAAAAAGGAAAATTCAGACTTTTTGGCCTAATTAGTCATAACTTCGTCATGTGGCTTGACATCAATGGTCTCAAGCGAAACCCAGATGATTTCATTTCCGTATGTGTCCATTTTGTTCTTACTTTGTCACATTTCCGGGCTTCCTTTTAAAAGCCAACCATATAAAAAGCTCCTGCATAATTTCACTCCCACTTGCAAAAAGAAAACAAGATTCCTCAATCATAGATTACCAGACCAACTTTTCTTTTTATATTCTTTTTGCGGGGTCGTGAATCAAAACTTGCTCTTTTCACATGACATGATCTGAAGTTACATTCTATATTTTTAGCTCCGATCAAACATTAAGTGGATAATCTCGTTGAAGGAATAAGGTAGGAAAGACAGAAAGAAAGCACGTGAAGTGCATGTTTCAGAATCACATATGATACCATGTGGTATTGGTTTTCATATGACACCATGTGGTATTGGTTTTCACTTACTCTTTGTGATTATTCTCTCTTGAAGCAGACTTTTCGCGTGAGAAAGAGAAGGGTTTTCTATTTCAATTGTTCGGGAGTTGAATTTCGCGTGTTCAGCTTTTTCTGTTGAGGTTAATATCAATGGCAGAGGAAGTACAACAGGAGGCGTTGTTGAAGAAGCATTACTATGAGAACTGCCCTGGCTGCAAAGTCAAGAAGCTCAAGGAATCACAGACAGGCCCCCCCATCCGTGAGCTCATGTCGATCTCGTTCGTCGTGATGTGCGCCGGTAATGAGCATATATAGCATTATTGTTGTTCGTAAGCTTTCTGGCGACTTTTGGATTTTCTTTTGTGGGTTCATTGAACTTACTGAGTAACTGGACATAGCAACTACGCTTACGTGATATCTCGTGGTTAATTTGTTTGGAATAATTCAATGGTTGCTGTGAAGTTAAGCCAATGGTGATACTGCCTAGTGATGGAGAGTATGCCTTCAGATGTTTCATTTTCAGCATTAGTCCACTTATCTGATTGTGAAATTTCGTACGGCTGTAGCATTAATTCGTTCAATGATCAAAAAATCTGTGCCATTTTAAAAACATATACGAACAAGATGTACTTATATTCACATAATTAGTAGCTAATGAGATTGAAATTATGTCTTGGGTGATTTTTAATTGGTTACTGACCTGTATCTTCTCCTTTCTCTTTCCAGCACTGCCAATATCATCTCTATTCCCATTCCTCTACTTCATGGTAAACATTTTACACCACAATTTAGATATGATGTATATGTAACTGTTCTGTCTACACTTGAGACATAGTGTCCTAAGATGTCTGGTTTGGACTTTGTTTTCTCCGGTGTCATCTCTCCAGGGTCCAGATTGTTATTCCTGGTCGATTCTTCCTGATTTTTTTCTTTTGTTGCAAATGAAACAAGTATGCGCAAGTGAACATTCTTTTATCTAACTATGAAGCATCAGAGTTAGCCATTGGTGTGCCGTTAGGTAGTTTTCCTCCTAGGCAGATAATTGTATAAATGACTGGATAGCATCTCCTACTCAAATCTTCATTTGTTCTTTGACTTTCGAATGGCAGATTAGAGATTTTCATATTGCCGAAAGAGAGGATGACATCGGGTATTATGCCGGTTATGTAGGTAAGACTATCTGAGTTGCTTCTCTCTGTTCATTGCAGATTCCTTTATTTGTTTTAAATTGAACTTTTCACTGACAAACTCCTTGAAATCTTGAAGGTTGCTCATTCATGTTCGGCAGAGCCTTGACGTCGGTCTTCTGGGGAATCATGGCTGACCACTACGGACGGAAACCTGTCATAATTATGGGAACAATCGCAGTGTCAGTACAAGATGGCCATTCATTTTGAGTTCCCAGTGAAAAAATAAATAAACTTCTCCAACGAATACAGTTAATTGATCATTATGATTCGATTTGTATCAGGGTTATCTTTAACACACTCTTCGGCCTAAGTGTGAACTTTTGGATGGCCATTGCAATGAGGTTCCTTCTGGGAAGTTTGAATGGTTTACTCGGACCGATCACGGTAAGATCTTGTGCGGCCGATGAACTTTGACATTCAACACGGCACAAGTTATTTTGAGCCTCCAATAAACTATCCCTTCTCATATTATTTCATGAACTTGCGATCATCTTCATATATGTATTATGCAATTCCATAATAGGCTTATGCGTGCGAAATGTTCCGTGAGGAGTACCAAGTGCTAGGAATATCAACAGTAAGATCTCCTAACTTTTGTAAAAACCTCTGAACTCTCAAAACTGATTCCTAGTTTTTCTGCTAAGTAAATGAAGCTGAGAGTTACACTATGGACTCAGGTTATGATAACATGGGGGATAGGATTGATTATCGGTCCAGCTCTGGGAGGTTATCTTGCGCAGGTATTTGGATTTACCAAATCTCAACGCAATAAGAGTATTCTCCAAAAGCGACGACAATTCAGACAAGCATGCGGGAATCACTTCTCTCATTTTCATGCTCCTCTGATGTTCCCGGTTTTTCCATTTTTGTTCTTTGCTTCAGCCTGCGGAAAAGTTCCCGTCTATATTTTCCAAAGAATCAGTGTTTGGAAGGTGAGTGGCAGTTGCTTGGAATTGGAGATCCTACTAAGTGATCATTCTCTCGAGCTGTAAACATTTGATTTCTTGATTTGGATGCAGATTTCCCTACTTCTTGCCCTGTCTCACCATCTCGCTTTTCGCATTGGTAGTTTCTATCGCATCCTGCTGGCTTCCGGTACGCACTTCACTAAATTCAGTTCATGTTTCTCATTCTTGATATTGAATACATTTAATTTTTCCCGTTACACCAGACATTGCCTCTGCTTCACCTCATCGGTGAAAGGGTTAGCAACTGCTTCTTGTGCTTTATTGAGTGTCCGAAAATCTGGTTTTACTGCAGGAAACATTGCATATGCACCATGCAAGTAGCGAGTTTGATGAGTCTTGTGAAGATGCAGAGACTGCACCCCTTGAGTCCGGTGTGAAATGCAAGACGCAAAAGGTCAGAGGGAAAGCTTTGAAAAGGTCTCTGGTTTGCAATTGGCCCTTGATGTCGTCCATCATTCTGTACTGCGTTTTCTCACTTCACGAGATAGCTTATATGGAGGTAATGTAAAATCTCATGCGCTTGTCTACCATGCCTTCTCAGTTCTTCTTGGTTCAACGTATTATACGATCACGAGTGCAATGATTTCAGTACTCATGCTGCCGAGCTTCATTAGCAGTCGCTTAAAGGGCAAAAAATTGTTTTATTTTGGACAAACACAAACTTGTAATCTGCAATGCAGTAGTCAGAGGACATTCCTTTGGCTAGTTATGATTTAATGGTTGTCCAGAGAAATTTCTTTGGCTTGTTTTTAAAACTCTATCCTAGTTCAAAGTAGTTCATCGGAATATGGCATCAGCATATCATGTTGGACTCCGAACAAATTCAGTTAAAACTTGATTTAATCTCTTTTCATTCAATCCTCTCTTAAGCCATTCCGTGCTACTTTCTCTTTGTTAGATCTTCTCGCTATGGGCCGTAAGCCCTAGGCAATACGGGGGTTTAAGCTACACGAGTGAAGATGTTGGAACTGTTCTTTCCATCTCAGGTATTATATTGCAGTTTCTTCCTTGTATTTCAAGATAAATTCGTTCAGAAAAACGAGGCTGTCACTAAAACTGCAGTTCAAACTTCTGTTATTCATGGATATGTTTTCTTATCATTTAACGTACCTGTACTCGTTCGATATATTTGCCGGAAATCACTAATTACCAAATTCTGCTGCCAGGCGCCGGCGTTCTCATCTTCCAGACGTGTTTATACCCATATTTGGACAGCCTTCTTGGTCCCATTGTGGTAGCTCGCATCAGTGGGGTATGTTTTCGACATCTAGTAACTTAAACTCAAGCATGTGCTGGCGAAAGAGATATCTTCTGGCTATTATATCTCTGGCTATTCACTGATCTATATGATAAAAGGACAATAATCTGCCATGTTTCCTTCGCACAATGCAGGTCTTATCGATACCGCTCTTGTCGAGCTACCCTTTTATAGCCATGCTGACCGGGCTAAGTCTCTCCATAGTACTGAATTGTGCATCAGTTGCGCAGAATGTTCTGTCTGTGAGTACGCCTTACACCCCGGACTATAAGCGCGTGAATCATTCAGATTACTATTTCTGTATGGAAAAGAGAACAAGCAAAACCTCTATTCTTTCCTAATTCTAACTGTAAAATTTTGCATGTCGAAAGCTTTGTGCCTTGACCAGCTTGACGCTTCTGCAAAACAAAGCCGTGGTAAGATTCTAATGATCATCTTCGACGAGTATGATCTTTTAACATCCTCAAATATGTGCCTTCCTCACGAAGGTTTGGCTCAAGTCCGAATCTGAATTCGCAGGACCAAGATCAGAGAGGAGCTGCTAATGGAATGGCGATGACTGCCATGTCTCTCTTCAAGGCGGCTGGTCCTGCTGGAGGAGGTGCGATGTGAGTATTTCACTTAATTGTTGTCGGCCTTCTTTACATCACTACGCCAGGACAATTGAGCAGTCGATCAATTTAAACTCGTCGCTGAAAACAAACAATTGCTTCTGCAAGCTTAAGGATTAGACTATTAATATTCTCATCCGTGAGCTCGACATCTTTCGCAGATTCTCATGGGCGCAGAAGCGTCAGGACGCAGCCTTGCTCCCAGGTAAACCGACTTTTTCCAATTCTGCGATCACGGTTCTGGCCTTCTTCATATAACCATGACTAGCTCATGTGCTGTCATCTGCTATTCATGAAGTACAATAATGAGAAGTCAGTTCATGACCATGACAGACCACGCTTGAGCTCTCGGCTCACTGAGGAACTTTGACGATCCTTTGCCTACGTGCAGGCAACCAGATGATCTTCTTCGTCTTGAACGTGGTCACGGCAATCGGAGTGCTGATGACATTCAAGCCGCTCCTAGTCGAACGCCCCGACCTAAAGGAAAACAGAATCGAACCCGCATGAATTCCAAGTATAGCCCTGCTTAAAACTCAGACCAGAGCTTTCCAAAGATCGGTTGCCATCCGATCCTTCCACAAGGTGGAGCTGCACTTGCCTAACACAAAGCCGAGTCGTCCCTGCTTGGGCCAAGAGTCGCGATCCTAGTTGAATTAGCAACTCAGCACCTACGTGCTAATGTTTTGATCTTCCGACAATAATACCGAATAGAAATATAATGTATCGGTCTATGTCACGTAATTTCTTGCAGAATTAGCGTCTGAGAAAGGCATCAGTCCGCGACATCGTAAGGACAGAATGGTTGATTGAAAACAGAAAAACGAGTTGTGTCGATCAGGAGTTTCCATGGTTCTATTCATTGACATTGCTGCAATTTTTGCGCTTCCTTCCGGCTTGGGCCACAGCAACTCCCTCATGAACCTTAGCAGAGACATCGCGACCGAAAAGAGAAAGGTCAACGCCAGGAAGCAGCGAATGCAATCGTTACTCGATATTGGATCGCGGGAGGGAGAAATCGTTCTTTCGCTAACTACTCTGCCTAGATATGTCGGAATTCTCAACATGGCATTGAACGTTTCGAGATAATGCCTACTATAATCTTCGATATGCCAGATAATTCGTTTACCTTTGTCGAATCTACTATGAGTAGTGCCTATTATGTCCGGAAAATAAAGCTCCGTTTGTTTATGGAAAATAAATTATTTGAAAAATATTTTCTTAAAAAATGATCGTTTGGATATTTTTAAGTAATTAATTAATAAATAAATATTTTTATTAAATAATAATTTATGACTAAACATATATGAATGTTGAAAATATTTTTTTATTCATTCATTTTCGTAAGCGATATAATCTATCATTCTTAAGAAATTATTTTTCAAATCATTTATTTTACATAAAATAAAATGAGCCTATTTTATTTATTTATCTATTTATTTAGTTATTTAGTCAATTTATGGATAATAACATAAATGGTCCATAAACTTTAGTTCAAATATACGACGTGATCCTTGAATTATTAATTTGTTTAATATGATTCATAAATCTTAATTTATTCAATATGATTCTTATACTTTGGTATATATTCCATTTAGTGTATGAAATTATTCAATATTATTTATGAACTTGAATTAATAAAGAAATAACATTAAACATTCTCATACGATCGAATTGAATATAAATTAAAAGTTCATAAATCATATTCAATAAACTAAAAATTAAAACATCATATTGCATATTTTGCCAACACTTGCGTCGTTTTTTCCTGTCAATCTATTTTCGAGTTTTGGATATTTTAACTTCTCCGGGGCCAATGGTGTTGATGTTTCCGGATCGTGGGTGGCGTCGTGCTCGTTGCGTTATCCAAATCCAAAATGGTTGGAGTAGAATCGCGCCCGCCTCTTCGGTTCTCACTTACAGCCACATGTTCCCGTGCCACGTGTCAGTCCCTTGGGCCCAGTCGAATACAAAAAAAAAAATCTAGTTTTGTTATTTAGTGAAGAAAAAAAAAAATATCTATTGTGGGCGGATAATCTTTTAAGTAAAAAAAAAAATGAAAGGTCTAAAAAGAACAATTAGTATTTATCCTTGCTCATTTACGCTTTTTTTGGGCTTAAATTCCAATTAGGACTCGGCCTCTTTTGCCTTAAAAATCCATCTATTTGGGGAGAAATGAATGACGGGTGCTTAATTTGAAATAAGAAATCGTGAAAAATTCTATGTGATCTCCCGTTAGCTCATATGTATTTTCTCCTTAGTATTGAGAAGTAGTCGAATTTTCAAATGTTAATTGTATTTTCAAATGAAAATGAAGAAATAGAAAAAGTGTCATGGCCTTTGTTATTTCTTATAGAGGTGATGAATTTCCAATCCAATATGATCCGACACTAAAATTGAAAATCAATTTCTATTTTTCAGAATCAGAAATCGAACCAAAGGTCTCTGGAACCAAACCAAAGTGAAGGTGATTTAATATAATCATATTCGAGTTTGAAAAGAGAATGTCTTGAATTCCATGAGATATAAGAGAAATCTAGAGATAAAAAAATTAAAAACAGGCGTGAGTGTCGAAAGGGGAGAGGAAAAGACCCAAAAAAGAGAGGAGGCATGCATAAAACATTTAAAAGATAAATAAAAATAACCTATCATTAAAGCTCGATTCTCCTTTAAAATCGAAAATCAAATTGGGCAATCACAATTCCACTTTTAGGAATAAGGAACCGGCTCGACATTCTCGAGAATAGGACTACCCGGTTGATTTAGTCCAATTCAAGCGATTTTTTGTTCAGTCGATCTATCTTGCTCACCCCTAGTTTGGTGGAGAGGGAAAATAAAGAAATGTTAGTTAGATAGAAATAGAAATTCGAGTGCAATTTCTTATTTTTCTCTTTTGCATTTTCCTTTTTTTTCTTTTTTAATAATGCTGGTCACAAATAGGAGCAGAATTTTAACAAAACGGCCAATTCACCAGAATCACTCAACTCAACACTCGATAGAATTACATAGGACGATCCCTCCCCCCTCCTCCTCCTCCTCCTCCTCCTTCTTCCCTCCTCGACGGCGATGACAGCGAACGTGGCTCTGCTCTCGCCGGCGACCGCCGCGGTCCCGGCGGTGGCCATCAATCGCCCCAACACGCAGGTCGTTTCCTCCTCCTTGTCTCCCCCGGACTCCATCAAATCGGCTCGCGCCTCCCTCCGCCTCCCGAGGACGGCGGCGGCGGCGGCGGCGAGCATCGCCGTGAACACCTCGCGGACGAGGAAGTGGAAGGTCTGCTGCGAGGTGGCGCTGAAATCGGACTCGAAGCCGTCCTCCTCCTCCGCCTCTTCGTCGTCGGCGGAGAGCGATTCTCCATCGGTGTCGGGCGACGGAGACGGCCCGGACGGTGGCGCGGCGAGGATTGGGGCGAGAGTTAGGGTAAAAGTGCCGCTGAAGGTGTACCACGTGCCGCGCGTGCCGGAGGTGGACTTGACCGGGATGGAAGGCGAGCTGAAGCAGTACGTCGCGGTGTTTAAAGGTAAGCACATTTCGGCTAATCTTCCTTTTAAGGTGCAGTTCGTTAAGGAAATTGAAGGCCGTGGACCTGTCAAGTTCTTTGCGCATCTTAAGGAGGATGAGTTCGAGTATGTTTGATTGATGTCCGCGTGAAGTGATGATGAGTTCGATCAGTGTATAAGCGCTTCCGCACTGTGTAATTGCTTCCCTATACAAAAAGCAAATTAATCTCTTCCGTTCCAATCTCTGTTCCTATATTCATACGTTCTTTTTGCTAGCGTAATGCTTGTGGATGGTTGGATGATTGTTTGTTCTACTGGTGTTCTCGATTCTTAGGGCCGTTGCACTCGCGATTGTTCTTATCACGAGAGTGCTGTTTTGCCTCCTTCTGAGGAGCAATTTGCTCGTTCCTTGATGATTAAATTCAGGCACGCTCTTCCTGCGTTCTGCATTCTTACATACATGGGATGTGACCTTAACAATGGAATGTGAGAATAGCTTTTGCTTAACTTGGTCATGGTTCTTGCTATTTAAAAAGTGATATTTGGACTAAGTGACTAGATTTGTTGCTTTGTGGCAGTAGTTAAAGTTATCCATTTTGAGCAGAGAATATGCATTGCTTCTTTGGCACAAGAATATTTTAATGGTGTCACAAAAACTTTGTTTGTCAGAATAAATACGATAAGTCCTGTTGATATTGGACCTGTCACTTCACTCCTGAATATTTCAACCACACTTCATATAATTTAAGAATCCACAATCCACATCGACTGCAATTGGCTTGGAGAAATGCAGAACTTCTTCAATTTGAGCTGAATTTCGTTACAAGATTTAGTCCTTTTCAGTCCTTGTATAAGCAATTGAGTGGAAATTATTCATTGATGAATGACTGGTAGGAACTATATGCAATGATTACCAATATAATCCTTTTTTCTTTCTCTTTACTTTGCCAAATGTCTGAGATGATTTTATATTTGATTTGATGAGTGTGACTGCTGTTTCACAAGCCATCCACTCGTGAAGCTTGAAGCTGTTGGGGGTGGTTTGCTTCAATTAATAGAGTCGGATGACAAAATTGTTTCCAAAGTTAGTTTATAGAGCTCAAAAAGGAAGAGAGGTTCTTTTACAAAATACTGAGGGGATCTCTTGGAGGTTTCATAAAATGGGCTTTCTAGCCCCCCACCCCAACATGAATTTTTAAAGATCCAATAAGTCCAACTTTAATTCCTTCGGACATGTCAATTGGAAAATCCATCTACAGTGACTAGGGTGGATATCTTGTATTCAAAAACTAGCAGTTCACCATGTAAATCCTCCAAGGTCCAAATAACTCATTTTTCTCCCATGACGTGCTATAATTTGGAATAAAATTAAAAAGAAAGGACTCTGCTTCCTGCTTGTGGTAATGTATAGGTGTAAAAAAAAACACTTGTGCAGGGTAAGATCTTAATAATATGTTCATACATTTAATGTGAAGTACTTTTAGTGGGTGGCAGCAAATTTGGTAAAAGTTTCAATAGTAGCTTTTCAAAGTTCTTCCTATAAGATCTTTGCCAAATGAAACTAGTCTAGTAAAATTAGTGGAAAACATCCATTTGTCCCCACATTTTGGCCTGTAAATCCGTCTCTGCATCTGTATACCTTTATAAATATGTGTAACTGAGAAGGCACCAGAAGACCAAATTCACTGGGGTGTCGTTTCTAGGACTCCTGGTATTGTAAGTGTTTACACTTTTCACCAAATCTTACCTTTCACCAATAATGATCATATCTAAAAGCTCTTTCAGTTTTGCAATATATGCTGAATGCATCGTAATCTCTTGGTGTTTTTACACTTCATTATCTTCTTAATCGTTGATCTTTTTTGCTATTAGCAGCTACTCTCATATATGAGATTGTAACTTTCTAGGGCTAGTGAGAGTTGTGTGGTCCTATGTGCTTCATGAGTGAAGTATGGATGCTAATTGATTTTTGAAGACTGGGATTTTCTTGCTCAGTGAAGTCGTTTAATTTTTCCAACAACTTTGTTCTGGATGTGCATCGACATCATGTAATGCCTTCTAGTGCTGTTCGATTCACTACTGATAAGGTGTAGCCAATTCATGAACTATTCCATCTGATCATATGGAGGGTTGCCGCCTCAACTTTCAAATATTCTTGATGAAGATGCACTGATTAGCAAACTGCCCCCTTCATCAAGGGACTGTCTGAACAAACCAAGATAAAAAGGACTCTCTGTATGTGTTGTTCCCTCTTGCAGTGACAATATTAATTTCAATAACAGAAAATTCATAATGACACTACTCCATTTGTCATTAGATATAACATGTTCAATGGAGGAGCATATTTAGGTAGTGTTATCCTTGGTGCAGAATGCTTTGCCAGATTTGTAGCCCATACTTTGTAAATGTGGCTTGCTTTGTTTTTGTTTTTTCGGTTATTTTTTTGGTGAAAATGCCCAACCACCAATTAAGAATGAGAGGTTGTTTTCTTCACCCTCTTGAGGTTGATGGGTCCATAATGTTATTTTCTGAGTTGCCATTCTCAGAAATGTATTTGGTTCTTGCTTTCTTTAGGAGGCAATCTGGATTCCACACATATATATATATGTGAGTTATCATGCTGCAATAAATAACCAAATTTACCTCATGATTTGCCTTTCATTTATCATTTGTGTTGCCGTTTCAGCTCCAATTCATTCCAATTTCATTCCTGTTACGTGATTTAGTCATGTATGAGTTATATCATGTCTTGTGTTTGGCAACCTATTTATGTCATCTTGAGGAGAGACTCTTGATAGTCTTGAAGATGCACGCACTCATGCTCCCACACGAAGAGAAAGAGAACTGTTCTAACACCAGGATTGAGCTATTAAAGTTTTTCTTTTTTGGGCACATACTTGCCGTCTTCCACTCTCAAGCAAAGTCCTCCTTCTATCTGATAATTTTTGCTGAATATATGAGGAAATTCCTTACAGCAGCGAATAAGTCACAGATAGTCATGACTGGAATGGCTGTTACATATGGGATCAATGCGTCACTCCATTTCGCTTTGTGTGGTAGCACTATCGTGGCCATTTTCGTTTTTGCTTTGCACCAGCATTTCACTTAAAGAGTAACTTCTCTCACGATAGGACCTTCTGCACTCTTCCTTTCTCTGTAGGGCGCGAGTTTTGTAATGCCTTGATGAGTAGAAAGGAAATTCTTGCCAAAAGTAAAACATAGCAATTGTGCTTCTACTTTAATTACTGGCAGCCCCCCGTGGGTCCCTTTTTTGTGATTGTCACTTGTCAGGAATTTTTGGCCGACCGTTATATAAAGCATGTTCTTACTTAAGGAAACTGATGAATGCTCGACGTCTTTAGTCACAGAAAGTTCGGGTAGTATAGAAGGAAAAAGGTAAATTGTCTGGCTCATAAAAGAAATCCAGAACTAAACTCCAGAATTTGGTTGAACTATTCAAAACCTACGTCTTTAAGGATTTGTAGAATTGATTCTTCCCTTAGAGTTAATTGTCTTCTTAGATTGATCATCAGTGTCAGTATCAACTGCAAAAAGGTTACTGGCCTCGATACGGCAGACCTTTTTGCCTCTTTACGCACTTCACCACCACTGGCTGGTAAGCTCTTGTTTTCCTTGAAAATCTCGATTTACTTAGGTCTCCTCGTGCGCACTCACATACCTCTAAAGAGTAGAAAAAGGTCCCAGAAAGTGCACCGCCTTATCTGCTCCTTGTTGTCTGAACTAGCTTTGGATCTGTCGACACCAAACTTTGGGAAATACAAAAGAGTTGAGATCTGTTTGAATTGTTGTCTGTGCCATTTTGTCCAGACAATTTTGGGAAATACGGTGGTTCGACTTGTGAAGATGTTGAGAACCTGGTGAATGCAGCCGAGAATGCTGATAGTGTACAGCCTCAAGATTTGGATACATGATTTCGATGAAATAAATATTGAGCGACTGTTCTTGATGCACGCAAGTTTCCACGAAAACATTTCTGAGCCCGTTGCTCTTGGCATTTCATCACACATCACCTTTGAGTTCTTCTCGGTCGTGCGTTTCATCCGTTAAACATGTCATCGGCCCTTCTCATCCCGTCGCTGCGGTGTGACCCTCATATGAGGACAGCCCCTGATGTCACTTTTAAGGATTCTCCTCTCTTAGTGAAAGAGGCACTGGATAAATTAGTTTCGAGACGGAAACAAAGAATCGGGTGAGAAGGATGGACCCATCAGACTACATTAAACCACGCTCAAAATCCGATCTCCTACCCCAAAAAAAGAAAGGAAAAAGAACGAATTGGGCCTTTGATTAGCGTTTGTCAACGCAGGCCAACCTATGGTTGGAGTTAGTAATGGTACTTGCATATGATAGAAGAAAAGCCAATCGCTTTCGACCTACTTTGATATTTCTGTTAAGATTTTATATCAACTTTTCTTGTTCTTATATTGTATTTGTCAAAGGTAACTATTTCGTCGTGAATCTCATTCGTGTCGTAATTGTGATACTTGGGTCCAATTCCTTTATAAAAGAATAGATAAGATGGCCTGCATTATACCAAGAGAACACGTCTCTTGTAGGATGCTCACATGACCATATATCATGTTGGAGCTTTTCCATGTGCAGTTATCACATGATATAATCGGAATATTAAAAAAAAAAAAAATTCGTGAGAATATTTGAAAATCTTCTTTCGGTTGAGGAATGCGGGGAACTGCACTTCTAACCGGGGGACCACTCCAATTCTTTAATTTTTTCACCTCAAAAACAATGAAATTTGAAAATTCTCTCACCAAATTTATTAAACTTGAAAACGACGTGCCAACAGAAAAACTCACCTAGACTGAATTCGTTGGTCTGGCTGAGGTTTGAGAATTGCTCTGCTCTTGGAGCTCCGTTCTAGACCAATACTCAAGAAAAAATAAGATATGTCAAGATCATTTGATCTGGAGAATGTAAGGCGATTTCCATCTTTCCGGAAAAAGACGAAGACATGAAAATCGAACATAACGACCGATTTTACACATTATGCAATTCACAAAATGGGTCTGACCTTGACTTAACTTCTCATTAATGAAATGCTCTGTGCGTGAGATTATTCTACACGCGTGCGATAATGAGTTTGTGTGGATGGAAAAGCAAAACTGTATGCAATGCGAAATTCCGGGAGGGTGGGGAGAGGCGGGATGTCCCACGGTGGCGCCACCACCGACATTGGTTTGGTGACTACGGAGAAACCCTACACCAACAGACCGCAACGGGCATGCTTCTTTATGTGTCCTGGCCATTGAAGTCCATCCATTCATTCACGGATTGTCTGGGGTTGTGCGGGGCTCTCATTAAATGACTCCAATGGAACTGGAACCAAGCAAAGCCCTCCCTTTGTCAAAACAGAAATGATTCATATTCTTTTTTGGGTCAGAAACGATTCATTAGGGTGGACACATTAATTGGAGAAAGAATAGCGGTGGCGGTGGGAAATTATTTCAGAGGAAAAATATCGAAAATCTATTTTACTTATGGTAATTCAGTTTTAAATTTTTTGATTGTGTTCATTGAGTCCTATATCTTTTGACGATTTACTAAATAATATGTCCAGTTAATTTTAATCAAAAATCGTTAACATAGACATTAGCTGTTTTACATAGCACAACCATTATTAATGTTGACAATTTTTATTTTTAAAAATTTTTCTAAATTTTTATTTCTTTATTTGTTTTCTTTCTTTTCCTTTTTTTCCCCAATTATGGTCCAACAAGGTCGATGACCGACCCTCGCCAACTAGGGGTGATCAGTTTACAATCCGATCCGATCCCGCCCAAAAAGGTTCCCAATTTTTGGGGTCGTGGACTGAACTAATTGGTCTTAAAGTCGGGAACCAACATGACCGATTGGTCTGGTCCAGTCCGGTTCGGTTTTAATGAACCAAATTACTTATTATCATTACATTGAAAAAAATATATACGTCCATGTGAGTTTCTAAAAATATACATCCCTAGTTCAAACATGTGTTATTAGAGAGGCAAAAAAGGAAAAAGTAGAGCCCCAAATCAACAAAAGTTCAATTTACACTTTTGCCTTGATTTTGTTTAAGTTAGGGTTAGCAAGAGGAAGGGAAAGAGAATTGGGAAAGTGTAGTAATGGTAAAATTTAGAGGGTTGTTCAGAAATTTTAAAAAATAACTAAAAATGATCGGTTCAATCGGTCCAATTCCCATCTTGGAAACCGAGAATTGGACTAACTGGCCACCGGTTCCAAAAATGCAAACTAGGGATTGGACTGACACCTCCTAAGATCACCCAAAACTTATTGGTCCGGTCCGGTTCGGTTTGATCTCAATTCGGGCAAGTTCTTGTTACACACCTCTATCGCTAGCCATAGGCAAGGGCTGCAATGGTGAGGGGTGCGAGCCCGTTACTAGGTTCATGATCTAATTAGTATAATTGAAAAATTTAAAGTTAAGTTGACATAAATACAATAGGATTTAGATTTTTTTAGTACTTTTTCAGTTATTTCATTTATTTTATTTTTGTAACTAATGATTAAGAACTTTTGTCTTTTTTTTCTAATGCATGACCTCTCGATTATGAAATTATCAATAAAAAGTGAGACTTTATGTCTTTTATCAGTGGAGAGCCTCGAGAAACTCACCAAGACCATTGCACCGAATTTGTGATCGTCAAACTTCAATTGCTAATTTGGGTGGCTTAGTCATAATGACATGAGCTTGACCACGTATAGTGTCCCCAAATTAGTCATGATTTTGAATCCATATGGATGCAATGTTCGGAGGAATGACTTTTCACATGCTCCTCGAGATTTTATGTTGTAGTGTGCTTTCGCAGCTACAGTCTGAAGAGGCCTATAAAGGGCACGAGAACTCCGGATTAAGAATTGGCATTAGGCCTCGGAATTTCCCCTATGAAGATGGTTTCGATCCAAATAGAAAAAAAGTCATTATGTTGTGTATGAAGGATAAAGAGCAGGAAGACTTATGTACCTAAGTGCCACCAAAGGTCAAGACCTAACGGATACCGAATATGGCTTTTATAGCCAAAGGAGTATTTTAAGTTTAACCCTTTAAAGTGTAGGGAGCACCTTCTTGGCATATAAGGCTTTATGGAGCTGTCCCGGTTTGGAGTTGCATCCTGATGATTGCTGTGTGGCTCCCGCTTTGCATTATATAATCAAGAAAAAGCAAAAAAAATTATAAAAATGTAATTTTTTTTGGGGAAAAAGGGTAGATGAAGTCCTAGAGAGCAAGAAACGAAACGTGGAAAACATATCCCACAAAACCACCCCCCCAAAGAAAGCGAAATGAGCCTATAAAAACATTATTATCAATTTTGATGACGACATATCCCACAAAACCCTTCAAAGAAAGCGAAATAAGCCTATAAAATCATTATCATTAATTTTGATGATGGCCTGCCTGTCTTTAAATACCCTTTGAGTAATATAATGTTATAATTTTTAATGTAGTTTTTTCTCTCATGTTACGTGCGGTTCATTCTCCAATTATGTTTATGTTTACCGAGCGTAATTGTATAAAATTTGATGAAAGAGACATCATTCAAAAGTCGGGGAGAAAAAGAAAATGATTAATTTACTAGAGAAAGGTGAGGAAGTAAGTGAGGAAATGGTATTGTAATGAAAGGGGGAGGGGCGGGTGGGGCATGGGTGCTGATGAGACTTTACCGTTTTTGATTTGAGAGGGGAGGGAGGGGAAGAGGAGGGTTTGGTCCAAAGGGAGGGAGAGAGAGAGAGGGAGGCGTTGGGTAGTTTTCAAATTGGACACACCACATTTCATCTCATTTTCTTCTCTTTCACCTTTTCTCCCTCCCTCCCTCTTTCTCTCTCCTTTTTATTTGTTATTTTCATTCTTTTAAAAAAATAAGTGATTATTATCACTCCTAATTATTGTTGATTATTAGGAAAATATCATTATTATTATTATTTTTCTTGAACCTGAAACACAAATCTTGACAGCTTCCTCCCTGCTCTTTCCATTTTGCCCTCCTCCTCCTCACTCCTCTCCTCTCTCTCTCTCTCTCTCTCTCTCCCTCCTTGGTGTTTTTTTCCTTCTCCCAGCATCACAGCACTTTCGCCATTGTTGGTGTTCAAGTTTTCATCTTTTGTTTTCTTTCTTGGGTGGGTGGGGGGCATCTTCCCTTCAAGAATTTAAGGGTGGGGAAAAGCTACCACTTAGTCCGATACTTTCCGCTAATAGATTGTGTGTAATGACTCCCCGTAACTGACGAAGGGGAAAAATCCTTTGCTTCCCCAAATTTGAATGCTTGTGCTCTACTCTGCGCGACCATTTTCTCTTGAGTGCGAGCGAAGAAGAGGAGGAGAGACCTCCAAGTCAAGAAGAGAGGGAAAGAGAAGAGAAGGGTCTTCTCCTTTCGCCTGTGCCATTCGAACGCCTCCGTAAAGGTGACATTTTTTCCCTCTCTTCCCCTTTCTTGTTGCTGGGCTCTCTTTCCCTGGTGATCTGTAAACTCACTGATATATTTCTTGTGTCGTTGAATATCGTGGGGTAGGTACTGGCAATGAGGGCGTGATACGGAGAGAACCGGACTTGGGTTATTGAGATCTGGCTGCGCCTGTCGGATCTTGGGCTCGTCTGGAACGACCCGTCGCATGTTGGATGTCTCCGGAGCCGTCCTTGCTATTAGGGTTTTGCTCGCGTCTCCGCCATGACTACGAAGCGCGCTTACAAGCTACGTATCCTTGAATTCACGCGCGTTTGATGCCATGTGTTGGGGCCGCGAATGGCACATGGAAATGCGATTCCGTTTGCTGCGCAATATGTGAAGCTTCCTAGTTCTGTGGATTCGGGCATTTTGGTATTTCAGTTGGGAATCTTTGGAAAGTTGTTGTATTTGTTGGTGTTATTTAGGTTTTCCTTAACTTGAGCTGCAAACACAGAGGAATTTGTAGCGCATTCTGCAGCAGTCAATTGCCTCAAAATTGGGAGGAAGTCATCGAGGGTACTGGTCACTGGCGGAGAAGATCATAAAGTCAATCTCTGGGCTATTGGAAAACCCAATGCCATACTGGTCAGTTTTCTATGGTCACACTTTTATACGAATTACACGCCAATTATCGGCCATCTGACGAATCTTCTCTAACAAATGATTTTATGCCTAAATGATGGTGGCTTGTTCCTTGTGCTGCTGTTGTTGCCATTTTCCTTTGATACAATGTGATATTTATACCTTCGTCTTGACACAGTCACGACATACAGAATGTGACTACAGTATGTTTCTTTTATGCCTTCTTCTGTAACCCAGTGAATTTTGGGCTTTCGATTTTCTGATGGTCGATTAAGATAAGAATTAGACATGTTGGAGAAAATTTGAAATCCCTTACCAGTGATCTGGCAGCTTATAGATTTGAGTTCATCTGAGCAATAGGTGCTCTTCGTAGTTCATCTTCTTTTCCAGTGGGAAGAGGTTTTATATGATTGCTTTCTTCAGATAAAAGGATCTGGGCACCGTAGATACTGACCCATCAATGACTTATCAATTTGCTTGGAGCAGTGGCCATGCTAATTAGAATCTGCCTCTCATCAATACAGCCGGTCTAATATTCATTTCTTGTGTTCAGAGCTTGTCTGGACATAGCAGTGGAATCGATTCAGTGAGTTTCGATTCTTCGGAGGTGGTAGTAGCTGCAGGAGCAGCTAGTGGCACAATCAAGATTTGGGATTTAGAAGAGGCAAAGAGTATGCTCATCTATTTCTTAAGCATGATTTTGAACTTGTGATCTGCTAGTTATATCTTAATAAAACATGTCTTTGCTTATTTGTTTTCTCACCACATTGATGTGTAACAACGAGTTGTGACGTGATTTTCTCTGCAGTTGTTCGGACTCTTACTGGTCATAGATCTAATTGTATATCAGTGGATTTCCATCCTTTTGGGGAGTTCTTTGCATCTGGTTCTCTTGATACGAACTTAAAAATATGGGATATCAGGAAAAAGGGTTGTATCCACACTTACAAAGGCCACACTCGCGGGGTCAATGCAATTAGGTTTACTCCCGATGGTCGTTGGGTGGTTTCTGGTGGAGAGGACAACACTGTGAAGGTTAATGTCTTTCTTTAATTTATAAATTGTTTGCGAAAATAGTTCATGTGATGAAGTATGTGATCACTCATCTAGGTCTCTTCTTCTGGTACTACTTAAGAAGCATCTTAATCCCCGGATGTGGTAATTGCATGATGATCGTGGAGGCTTTATAGTTGTTACTTTGTGCTATGGGACAGTCTCGTTTACATGTTTTTAATAGAGCCAAATGCATATCTGGAGTCTGGTGTGATTTGTCACTATAGCGAAGTGAGCATAGATTCTTTGAAAGACAAGTACACTTGCCACTTGCTGATGAAATTTGGAGGTTACGTGGTGCAACACTGACAGTAGACAGATGACTAGACCTACATTAGGTACATTATTGGAGCTCCGAAACAATTACCAAATACCTAAAACCTATATCATTCTTTGGGTTATCATAATATCTTGTTTTAGATTGGGGAACTGAGACTACAATTCCTTGTGAGTAATGAATACGTGGTTTTGTGCAAGGAACTGTGATGTAGGATTTCATTTATCATGATTGCCTGAGTTGTGAAGATGATTTGGACCATGTTGATTGGAGCAAGTGATGTTATCTATATTTTTGTTATGGTTGCTTAAATATTTATGGCTGATTAAATTTCTGACTCTAATTAATAGCTCTGGGATCTAACTGCTGGAAAGCTATTGCATGATTTTAAGAGTCATGAGGGCCAAGTTCAGTGTATAGATTTCCATCCCAATGAGTTTTTACTGGCAACAGGTGAGATACCATTCTGCTGCAATTTTACTCAATGCAACATATCTCTTTATGTTTCCACTAATTGTTCATATGGTCCGGCTGTTTTACAGGTTCTGCTGACAGGACTGTAAAATTTTGGGACCTCGAGACCTTTGAACTGATTGGTTCCAGTGGACCTGAGGTAAGGGTTGTCTGAATGAGTTTTCGATATCTAAAAGAGGAAGTAAGTTATCGATAGGTCTTCAGTTTGATGTTCTTATGAACCACATGACATCCCAATACTATGACAGAGCACTGGAGTACGTTGTTTGACATTCAATCCTGATGGAAGGACCCTCCTTTGTGGATTGCATGAAAATCTTAAGGTAAAAATGGCGACGATTTTATGGTGCAATGACAAGGTACATGTTTTGTTATTGATTCCTTTGTTCCATGCTTCTTTATAGGTTCTTTCCTGGGAACCAATACTGTGCCACGACACTGTAGACGTGGGATGGTCTAGATTATCAGACCTTAAGGTGCATGAGGGAAAGCTTCTTGGCTGCTCATTTAATCAAAGTTGCGTTGGTGTTTGGGTCGTTGACATCTCAGTAAGTTGCACCTACTTTTTGTGCTGTTTGTAGTCTGAAGTTGCTTCCTGTATCATATTTGAGATTATAAATGATGTCCTCTTTCACTTCTTTTCAGCAGATTGAGCCGTATGCTGTTGGTAATAAGCGATTTAAAGTACCTCCTGAATCTAAAGGTCCTACAGTTGGGAATCTCTCCCGTACTGAATGAGAATACTGCTAAGGCCAGTTCAGGGAGGTTATCTGTTTCCCAAACTTCAGATTCTTTAGTGAAGGAAACAAAGTCCCTCGGTAGATTGTCCGTTTCGCAAAATTCAGATCCTGCTAAGGAGCAGAAAAGTTTGGCATGTAAGATAGCTATTTTTTCTTTTTGGTTTCTTTTATATATTGCTTTTGTATCTGGAATGGAGTCCAGGATATGACAATTTTCTTGCTTTGCATATGCTTAAAGCCACAGGAAGTGTACCTAGTACTCCTCAAAGGGTCAATATAAATGCTGGTTCAAAGGTGGCTCCAGCCGCCTCAGTGACAGCTCAGAGCGCAGCAGCTGCAAGGAGGAATAGTGCGAAGGCCAATGCTACAATTGGTCTTTCCAGCTTCAGTAAATCAGATATTGTACCTGTCATTGTTCCTAGAACTGACGCTAGATCAGAATTGGCTGCTGAATCCAAAAAAGAAGTTGATCTTGCTTCAAGAACAATGCCGTTTTCTTTGCAGTCAAAATCAATTGAATTACGAAAGCTCTCAAATGGCAGAGACGAATTAGATCAGCCAACAGTCTCGGGTCAATCTGAAATAGCTGGTCCAAATCCCAGTTCATTGAGCAACATTGCAAATAGGAACATCTTCTCTGTAGTGAGAGCCCCAGCCCAAGGATTGTTTACTGCTGAAAGAAACACGATGGATGATTCATCTGGTTTCCCAAGCAAGCGCGACTCAAGTTCAGTAATGGATGCACCGGCTAATTACCTGCGTGAAAATTGTATGTGTTCAATTATTAGAAGAAGAATGCTTTCTGATATTAATTGCAACCAGTAGTTGTAGAATATTTAGTCTTGTCTAATTTCAAGTCGCCTTTCACTTATAGTTGCCTGTTCCACAATGTTATACTGAATAGCTGGATTTTATTGCCACAGAATTGCGTCCAACTTGGTATGGACCTGTTCTGAGCATCAATAGGACCTTTTTGAAGATAAGAATTTGAGGAGGGAGGTCGAGTAATGCAAAATGAGGAAATTATGCACCTTCATATTATTTGGTAAATGCTCAATGAAGACCTGATAGATGAATAGAAGATACTGGTAACACAGAGTAGTATTAGTCCGGCAAAGTTGATAAATGCATTTTACTGATATATTATGTGCATTGTAAAGGTAGCTGGGTGCAGAAATAGTAGTAAGTGACTGTACTAACAGCTCTTAGAAATTCACATTGTGGTCTAAGGGTGGCAACATGGTGAAAATTTTTTGAGTTTGTTTCCCTTCTAAAGCCCAGGATCTGGTTAGACTCCTTGAACTACGAAAAAGCTATTCAGTGAAAGAGCTGAGCATCATTTACTGAGATGAGTCATAAGGAATCACAGTTGGAAGAATTCTTCCCACCCCAATGCAATAATTGATGGTATCTGTGAAATTTATTGCCAACTATGGGCAAAGGTGAAAACTCTTATGTGTTTGTTGGGTTTCACCTTCAAAATGTACCTTCTGCCTATTATAAGCTGGAATGTTCGGCTTCCAACTCTTAGGATTTATTGAAGCTGGGATCTGCAAATGTGCATTTTTTTCCTTAAAAGAATGATTCTCAATATCCAATCTTTTGTTGCAGATGAGTCTCGCGTGCAGAAAGTGAACAGAGCGCAACTTTTTGCGGATGGACAGAGGGGAGGTACGCCCTATTTTCAAAAATTATTTTTTGTTTGGGCATTATAGGAGGTTTTCTCATATAATGTTGTGAATATCTAGGGCGAATGCGTTCCCTTGTTGTTAATTGGGAGAAAAGAGAGAAAATTAATATTGATGGACCTACACCCAGTGTTACCTCAAGAATGGGACCTGGTGTAAATGTGCTGCCTTTTAGTATGGTAAGGAAATGCACTAGTTTGTCACTGGCCCTCTCTTTCAATGTTTTGCAATTCCTTCTGACAAATTCCAAGATGTCATTTGTTATTATGGTTTGTCTTTGACAAGTCCTGTTGTGAAACAGAGAGGACACAGACCGTCTGCTGAGAAGGAAACGGTTTCTGCTAGTGATGAGGATGCCATTGCAGATGTGATGGAGCATCATGACCAGTTTGTTGGCTCTATGCAGTCTCGGTTAGCCAAGTTGCAGGTATTTCATATAGATCACTGTTAAATAGCTGTATATGATCAAGTCTATGAAAGTTTTAATGTGGTTGTGATCTCTATGTTTTTGGTAAGCAACAGCTTATACAAGTTAATCTTGGTCATGTCAGTAGCTGCATAAGGCTGGAAGTTAGATGGGGCATAGTGGGATTGTAATGCCTTCGAAAATGCTTTTCACTTGGATCTGCAATCTGCACATGCTTAATCAATCAATAGGACATTTGCTCATATTTCTCAAAATGCTAAGAACAACTTGCGGTTACTATCTTTCTCTGCTTGAATGCTTAACTTAGAGGCCATGTCAGAGATGGAGATTTAAAGGTTAGGAGTGAGTAGTATGAGTTCATCTCCCCTTATTTAGCAAGTTAAGCAATGTCCTCCAAAAAGAAGTTTTTAATTGATTTTGTCCTTTTCTTTTAGATTGCATTCTAGTATATAATTCAGTGATGATATTATCTTTTTCCTCTATTATTTAGTTGGCTTCATATCTTGAATGTGCTTGTATGTTCTATGGTAGTATGGATGGACTTACATGGTGGCATGTCATCATCTGGAGATCCAGGTGGTTACAACACAAAAATAGTATAAGCTCACAAGCATAGCATTGCGATGATGTCATCTTCTCATTAAATGCAATGATCTTCTGTAAATAATGTGGTAGGTTGTCAATGGATTCTGGGGAAGAAGGGATGTCAGAGGGGTTATTGGAGCTATGGAGAAGATGGCTGATAATTCTGTGAGTATCTTTCCAGTGACTCTAGTGTTTTGACTTTCTTGCCCTTGAAGAAACATGGATTGCCTCATGAGGTCTTAATCAGTATCCTTGTGTTAATAACTTTCTCTGTGCCCTAAACTGCAGGTGCTTGCTGATGTAGTTAGTATAATGACTGAGAAAATAGATATGGTTACTCTGGATATTTTCACTTGTCTTTTGCCCCTTCTGAATGGACTTCTCGAGAGTGACCTGGATAGGTGAGTAATCAGTACTTAATGGTTCTTTGGTAGCAACTTTACTCCTCATCTCTGTATCGTCAAAATGGTTATTTTCTTGCCTTAGACATTTACTTTCAGCCAGTTTCTTGTTGTAGACTTTGATGCTGTGATTTTTTGCTGCTGCAGCTTTTTTTCACTTTTCTATCACTGAAATTTTTTTTCTCGCTCTTCAGCTTTAATTTTTTAATATGTGAAGGTATCCACGCCATTAGATGCCATGATCATGACTCTGTCTAATGTGATGACTTTTCTAGGGACTTTTATGTTGAGGCATGTAATCACCAAGCTCAACTCATGTTGAACAGACGCATTTCTTTAGCAAGTGTTTGGCCAAAATTACAGTGATGATTGGGTTATTCATTAATACATGAAGCCTTTATCGAGAACAAGCTGCAACTTTGCATTCTACATTTATTCTGAGTGAAGTTGTCTTTTTAATTCCGGCCGTGTCCTTTTGCATATTCACTTGAATGTTCAGCTTGGTTTGTTTTGCACAAAGGTACTCACGGTAAAAGAATATCCTCATTTCTTGTTATTGGTGAAGCATCAAAAGCATTGATCGTTTGCTTCATTGGCATTGTAGCTATCATATTGCGTTCACTTCTATTTTTCTAGTGATATATAGCTTTGGTTAGACAGACATAATTCTGTGTTAATGTTGAATGTGGCTCACAGGCTCAGGGTCAAAAGACAGCCTGATGTCATGCTGTTTGTGACTACTCTTGTTTTGCTTTTTTGTTTCATAATAAAGACATTCCATTTTTTATAAAAGCTTCTCAATGTACAGGCATTTGAGCATCTCTTTGGACATACTTCTCAAACTGGTCAGAGTTTTCGGTGTCATGGTTTATTCAGCTGTATCGGCATCGACACCTGTTGGTGTTGATATTGAAGCCGAACAGAGGTGTGTTCAGTATCATCTTGCTCAATTCTTGAATGTCTTTGGATAGAAATTTAGTCCAAATACTAACTTGAGGGCGATACTGGTGGATTGGCACAGGTTGGAACGGTACAACCTCTGCTACATAGAGCTTGAAAAGGTTAAACGCTGCTTGCCTGCTCTTACCAGGTTCATTTTAATTTGCCTTTTCTGAAGACCTTGTTTTATGCTTCCTAAGATACCATAGAAGTGACGATGTTCTGATTTTCTTTGTTCATAGAAGAGGGGGATCTGTCGCAAAGTCTGCGCATGAGTTGAGTCTAGCTCTTGAAGCAGTTTGACAAGCACAGGTCAGCTGAGTAGATTTTCACTTGTGGGCTTTATGTAGGATACATTCCCCATGTATCTTGAAGGAAGTGAATCCTGATTCTTCCAAAGAATTGAATACGTCATGGTCAAGCAGCGGCTACGGGTTGATGATACTTATTTGCCCGTTGCACAGTGCATATACTTGATTGTGGAAGCATTAACCTCACTCTAATATAACTACCTTAACTGGAGTGGATGGCCAAGCACTTACCACGCAAGTGCCTGGTGGTTTTTGCGCCGGCACCGCCGTGGCCATTGGATATGCTTTGGCAGTGAAGACAAGCAGTCGATATCACACTAACCCATCGTGAAGCTCGGTTTGTAAGTTTTAGCTACGAGTGAGCGTGTATTTATTTCGATACTATTTTTTTTTCTTTTTGGGATACAGAATCACAAAAGTGTCCAATGATCATTCGTCGGAAGATGTTCAATTGGTAAAAAGTTGCACTATGAATCCATCTGTTATTGAGTACTTCTTGGAAGCTTTTACTTTCTCCATCCTGAAAGCTTAGGGCACCTTGCAAATCGTCGAAGGTAGTGTAGTTTTGGTGTTAATGGAGATCTGAAACTTGTGGCGAAGTTAGTAATCTACTGAATTCTAGAAGGGTTTCCGGGGTGAAACTTTGTCGCAACCTTCAGCCTTCTGAAGTCGTGTTCTTTTGCCCTAGCAGATCATGACTGAGCTCTTTCAAATCCATGCTTAAAGAAGATAAGTGATCGGCTCTTTGCCTACAGATTTCTCGTTGGCTGTAACCTTTGATAATCCGAACGTCATGAAATCAATCTGTTGTAAAGTATCGCCTATCACACGGATATAAGCTAAAATAACACAGCTATGAAAGGCTGAGAAGGCAAGTCTCCTCAATGATCCTTTTGATGATTCCAGAAAATAGTAATAATACGGAAAGTACCAATAGTATACATTACTTTTGATTTAACGATCACTTACAGAATTTTATTTTTGCAAATATCGTTCACATATCTCTAAGCAAAATCTCACATTGAAAAACCAAATGACCCCCCTTCTTGCCAGCTTATTTTAACATCTTGCTTGGTGTTGTGGTGGTTCCATTTTAATTGGTTTTGAGTGTTCAGAGCGGGCGAGCTAGGATTGGGGGTGGGCAATTTTAGAAAAAAAATGGCATTTTCATAAAGAGAGGTATAAGGATAATTGATATGATCGTGTTTGGTGGTCTCTAAAAATAAAACTGAGATAATCTCGAATAGAAATATTTGTAAGTGATTATTGGGTGAAATATAAGTACGCGTAGTTATAATATTTGGGCTGAGATTAAAAAGAAGAAAAAGAGAGTTCAAAGCCCAAATTCTATTAAACCAGATCAGCAGCCCAGTTTATTTTGCTTCGGTCACTTGAGGGTATGAGAGAGAGAGAGAGAGAGAGAGAGAGATAAAGGAAACGGAAGAGTGCCCGACCGAAAGGAGAAAGACGCGTCTTGCATGCCCGCTCCGAATGTCTCAGCAAGCCGGATTAACCCCACTCCATAGCACTCGATAAGGGTTCAGACTTGTTATTAATTTAATCGAAGGAATTTTCGAAGTTGAGTAGTAAATTTGGATCTATTCAAATTCTGAGTTGCTGGGTCCAATCTAAGAGTTGTTTAGCTGTGACATCAATTAGTAGTGAAAATTCAAGGTGTTGCGGAGTAGTGGGATTCTACAGAAGTTGATTTGGAGTTACCTTTTGGTTGGAATAAATTTTTGAAATTTCGTGAACTGCTGGAAACAGTTTTGAGTTACTGTGTCTGGTGTTGGTTTTCGCATCTCTCCGGCCATCTTTGGGGTAGGCAAAAGTTAGGGTCTTTAGTGTTTCGAAAGAGCTTTTCTTTTTACCATAAACTCGCTTGAATTGAAGCTAGGTGGAGAGAGATATTGGTGAGAAAGATTCGTCGCATGAGTGGCTGGACGTTGCGTGTGGGAATGTTGTTGCCCAAAGTGGAACCAAACAGGTGGCAGCTGTCATTTGCGGCAAGATGGCTATTCTTGATTCTTTTTGTCGACCCGTACGGAGCAACTTGACCCCAACCTAGTAGAGCCTTAGTCGAGATTAGTTGGCACATAAGTGCCACGTTCGGTTAATACTTCTTCGATAGGTTTTTGAAGCATCACGGATTACGTAGCTTCTGATTTGAGCTTTTGCTTTTGCATTTTCTGGTTAACGTTTATCATTTTTTTTATGAATTTGTAATCTGATGTCTGTGATAAGGATTCAATATATTATGAGTTGCGGAAGAGCATATTTATGGCTTAAAGTTGGATCGGTCGTTTACAACTTTTTGATCATTTGTTAATGGTTTGGAAACATTTTATGAAAGATGTTGCAAAAGGTTATAAATACTTATTAGTGAATCTGATTAATGAAATGAATTCTAAAATGGTTCAAGAAATGCCTTATGAAATGTATTTTATATTAATTAGTAAGAGGTCATATTTGGTTTTCAAAATGATTTATGCATTCGTGCTATTAAGATGCTTGCATGTATCCATGCTATTCTCAAGATTTCTTTGTGGTAGACTTATTGGCTAATATAGGTATAAACTAAGTTAAGGAAATTCTTGGTAAGCTTTGTCACTGGATGATAATGGTGACCATAGTTTGATATTGGACACGACATCGATCAAGGACTGGACTATTGATTTTTACTTGAAATTATTGATTTAGTGAGTACTTATGTATGTGTGGTTATATTAAAGTGATAAAAGTCATCTTGATCTTGTAGAAATATTATTTATGGGATTTGGGGTAAATGAGTTTTGCTATTGTTTTATAAATATGCATAGTAAATGCCTGATTTATATTTATTGCCATTCATGTCAAATCTTTTTGGGTTCTTTAGCTAATGGTCAATAGGACTGGAATGATATCGACAAGAATTTTTGGTAATAGGATTTCGGGTATAAGTTGAGATAGTTGGGTATATATCTCAAACAATTTTTATTGTGTTTAGTTGAGTTGTATATAGATATGTGTGTACTTTTTGATAGATTTTAGGAACTCTAATATCGTAATCAACTCACTCTTTTACCAAATATATAGATGGATATTCATTTTTAGTAACGGGTTTATATCAGTTTGCATTTGAGGCTGTGTCCTTTGAGTAAGAAGATGACCGTATCATCCCTTTATACCTATAGGAGTTTGAGTGTGACATTATTAAAACTTTAGATCTTTTGCCCAAACGTTAATTTGATTTGACGATCGGTGGAATAACATATCCCGTCTCTACATTGTTTGTTTTGAAAGAGGAAACTTTTTTTTTTTCTGGACTCATTAATCCATTCGTTTCATAGAGGAAGTTAATATAATTATAAAAATAAAGTGAGTCTCGAGTCCAAGTACGAGTCTTTTTTATTTACAGAATGTGAATTGTGGGTTTTCTCTTTTTCTTTGAAGGATAATGGACAATAAATGAGTATTTGCCATAGATAGACCACTCCCGCATGATTCCTCAGGAGGAACAAGAGTGGCAGGGGGCAATTAACACTTGATTAATATTTGTTCTGTAGTTAATCAAAATCGTTGACTACCGTGTGTGACCTAAATGCATGTTAATTTCGGAAATGCTCATTAACATCAGAAGTCATTACTTAATAAATAATTAATATACTTCGGATTTTGGCAAACTGTTAAATCTTTTTTTTTAAATTTCAACTTTTCATTCCGCTGGCTCTGAAATCCAGTGGGCGCCCCCTTCTTCGCGGAGAATGAGGATGAAGAAGTTGGCACATAAATTTGTTTTTTTCCGAGTTAAAGAGAAGCTGACAAAATTTGTTACTTTCAATTTTAAAGCTTAACGAGAAAGAAAAAGAAAAGAAAGAATTGAATCGTAACAGCTCTCTCGTTATCTTAATTAGTCTTTACTAGAGTCCAAATATTCTTAACAAGCGGGCATGCATGCATGCCTCCCTTCACTTAATTTTTTGTTTCCTCACTAATTACAAAGTACTCAATGCTGGATTTTATACGAAATATGGGAAACCCACATGAACCAACTTCACCAAACCCACCATCCCAAACACAAGCACCCAGCTGAAAAGGCACTGAAGAACAACGATCCCCAATCCCCATAGTTATCTCCTAATCTCAAAATTTTTGAACCTAAGTACTTTTTTTCCTTGGAAGGTAATTCGACAAAGGGGGTGTGGTCAACCTGCCATGTGAGGAGGATTGGGTTGGCAAGTTCTTTTTTGCCATACGTGGGGGTATGCATGGAAGGGAAAAGTGACAATTAATGGGTAAGTGAAGAAGGGGTAAATGAGGATCGAGATTATGAGCTTTAATGCTTAGTTCTTGGGTGGGATTTTGGGTCTTGTGCATTAATTAAACATCTGGAAATTTGCTAATGGACTTCTTTTTGGGCACTAAGGCTTGAAGGGTTGTTTCTCTTTATCAAACTATGCACTACTAGTTCTGTCATTTCTAGAGAGAGAGAGAAGAGAAGAGAAGAGAAGAGAGAAAAGAGGAGAGAGAGAATGGCACCAACAAAATGGGACGTGAGGCTGCTTCCAGAAATGAAGTCCTGGACAAACATGGAGTGCCTTCCTTACTCTGTGATACCCAGTGTTGCAGTCAAGGAGGTCCCCAGGGTACTTCTCTTCGTATCTCTCTGATTTTTCCCTTTTTCTTTTTTTCTGAAAAGAAAATGGACTCTGTTTTGTCATTTCCTTCATTTTCTTTTAATTTCATCCGGGAGACTAAAAATGAGTTTTTGATTTTCCAAATTCATCTTATACCTATGCTAATGTCGTTGGGTCTTGGATCCCCTTTTCACCTGATGGAGAATGAATAGATTATTCAGTACGTCATACCGGTTCAACTAGCTTGATCAATGATCTATCTAGTTCGGACCAATTTAATTCGATTTTACCACCTACCACTTATTAATCCAATTTTCACTTGATGGGGGATACATAGATTATGCAGTACGTCATGTCAATTCAATTGGCTCAATTAGTTTGGACCGATTCAACCTGATTTTGCCACCTACCATTTATTAACCCAATTTTCACTTGATGAAGATAAAGAGATGGTTCGATACATTGTGTCGGTTCAATTGGCTCAAACAGGGACTGATCTAGTTTGGACCGGTTTAACCCGATTCTACCACCAACTGCTTATTAATTCAGTTCGATCTATTACAAAAAAGAATCAAGGTCTCAGAAAAAGGCCTAGAAAACCAAATCTGGTCTCCTATCATTGTTACTTTCGGGACAATGACACATAAAATTCAATTTTGGATAATTATACGTCCTCATCAAATAATTCGTAGACACCGAAAGATCAAAACCAAATCTATGTTATGCAAAATCTTGCAATGAACAAAGAGGATTGAGATCTATCTTTTGTAATCCATCAGCTATCAACCTCAAAAAATGATGGTATTCAGAGATCATAGAAGTGCCTGATCTTGATTTTTGTGCAGAGTAAAATGGTGCACTCATGTAAGCCCCCATGACATCGTAATTCTTGTTTTTGATGATAAGATAGTAGTGGTGACTTGGGCTCACGTGAATTCGGTGCAGTCACATTGAAAATTATAGGTTTTTCTTCTTGACTTTTCAATTTATTTATCTTGTTCGCAGCCCATTGTGGAAAGCGCAAGCAGTGAGGGGTCCCAGCAGCAAGAGAAAGACATGGTGGACTCGTTTGGCCTCGGAGATTTCTGGAAAGCTTACGAGGAGTGGAGCGCTTACGGCGCCGGAGTCCCGATCGTGCTGCCCAACGGAGAGTCCATTGTGCAATACTATTTCCCTTCCTTGTCGGCCATGCAAATCTTCACTTATAAGAAGTTCGCCAAGGCGCCTCTGAATCTCAAATCTTCCAAGTATGACAACCTTGCCTCATCTATTCAGTAATTCAGTTCCTGGAATTGAGAGATACATTGTTGTATGGCTTAAATACTTTCTCAGTACTTACAGATCGTAAAAATGTTGAAAGACCAACATCAAGATGGCAACGTTCAAGATGGCAACGATTGCTTAGTCGAATGTTTTAACATATTTTTTGGTGTTTGAAGGAGGTCTGGAGAGGGGTCGTCGTCTTCAACCGAGTCTGAGGGCGAGACCGTGATCAGTCATGGAAGCAAGAGCAGCTCAGACTCCCCAAGCAATGACTCAAGTAAGTTCTTTCACATTTTGGCAAATTCCAGATGACCTTGATTATTTTCAACTTGACTTCATCGAGGAATTCTTCTTCTTTGTATCTTTTGATATGTCTTTAGCAAGGCAAGAAGGCTCGGAGCGAGCTGAAGGGTATCACGGCGAACTGTACTGCCAATACAATGAGATATTGAACCCGTATGTCAGATACCCCCTAACTGAGAAGGTAAATCAATGCTTGTATTTCGAGAAAATCGTATTCAATTCCAAAGATTGGATTAAATCCAATCTTTTAAGGGCCCTGAACAAATCTGATTTTGTACATGGTGAATTATTTCGGGGCTAGATCAAAGAATTGGCGCAGAAGTATCCTGGATTGACAACTTTGCGGAGCACTGACCTCACTCCTCACAGTTGGGTGGCCATTGCTTGGTATGCTAGTACTTTTCCTGAATTGTCAACGAACTAAGGGGAAAAAATACAGCTGCTGAATTGATAGATCTTTCTGATATATCCCCTTCTTCTTTAACTAAAGGAAGATTGGCTTAGTGCTGACCGGGATCGTTGATTGACATTGATGCTTTTTAGGTACCCGATCCTTCAGATACCTGTGACGAGAAACCGAAAGGAATTATCTGCATCTTTCGTTACTTACCACTTGCTGTCGTGGTCTCCTCAAGGTCTGTCCTAAGCATTCTCACTGCATCACAACCTTCTCCTCCCTGTTTTTAGAATCAATATCTGTTCTTGTACTTCGATTGTGCAACTTTCTTGTATAAAGCTTGTGACTGGTTAGCTAGTTTACCATGTTGATGCACCTGTTAACGAACCTAGATGGGGAATTTTCATTAATGCGTGCTAGAAAAAACACCACCTGGATATTGGAATACCAAATTCAGGCTGCAGCGACTGAATTGAGAAAGGAATTGGGAATCGCCGATTCTGAGGGATGACATTTCACAGGAGACATGAAGATTAATGAAAGCTTAGTGTCCTATGATGGAAATTCCTTTCTTGACCATATGGCTGAGGTCAAGTGCTAGACAAGTAGCAACTCTTGTAGTAAAGTTCCAAGATAGGGTTTGCGCCAACTCAGGTGAAGGGAGAAAAAGCGACAACTAACAAACAATTTAATTCCAACAAACTATTTAAGATTAGACATATGAAAAAATCCAAGTGATTATGCATGGCATTGAACATCTGTCAATGCTTGAGAAAGTTGAGCATTATAAGGTCCTTCACAACTATTGCAACTGGACAATGAATGAAGGTCCGCCATCAAGAAACTTAACTGCACCATGGCAAGGAAGACATCTTTTCTCCCGTTCATCAAGGAGTATTACTAATGAGCAGACTTCCATCAGTTCCAAGGTGCAAATAAGATTCTCTCTTCATCAAGAGGTAGGCTTGAGAATTTATTGGAAAGAAGGTTCCCGGGTTGATAGCTCAGATTAGAAAGAAGGATAATACAATGGACATTTTAGGCTGCTTCCACCGGAGATGCAAATCAATTTATCACCTCTGCTAGCCTGGCTATGTCTGGACCCCTATCGAACTTTGGGCCAATTTCCCCACGAAAGGAAGGTTGGATAGGCTCGACTCAGAGAGTGATTTCCACACCAAGACCAAGGCAGCAGGAGTTAACCATGTATCCATTTCGTTGCCCTTTCTTAATCATTAAATGTCCATCCAATCACATGTAATATGGGAGGATAGAGAAGCTTCGATTCCTAACATGCTACTTTTGTGCATGATTCATGGTAATTTAGCCAAATAGGCTATGTCAAAGATAAATATTTTTTCTTAGGATGCATACTCTCCAAATATTAACCTTCATGAACTAAATCTTTTGCATTTAAGCAACAATCACCAGCTTCTTGGATTTCTCATGCAATCCAACTCCCGTTTGCTTCTCAAATTCCCTCATGCAATCCAACTCCCGAAAAAGGGAAGTTCAATAAAGACGGAGGGGTCTCACATCAGTCACTACATTGTAGTCAAGAGGACAATTTTGGGCCTTGCTTGACTGGCTTGAAAGGATAGGGACGACTTAACCTCGTTTCAATCTCTGAAGCATATTGATCCACCAGAGTGTAAGAGCACTCACATTTTTTAGCTGCCTCTTTCACTTGAATTCCCAAATCCATGTCACTCTTGGCTACCCTTCCTTTGGACCCTTGGCCTGCTTAGAAGTGGACTTAAACCACTGACGCAAGGATTGTCACTCTTGGCTACCCTTCCTTTGGACACTTGGCCAGCTTAGATGTGGACTCAAACCACTGACACAAGGAATTTTAGTCGTTTGCTCTAACCAGCATCTCTACAGACAGCTGTTGGATAAGAAGGTCTTTCAAATAAATGGATTCACCAAAATGGAGTAGATTTAGCTTTTCATGATGTCAAATTAGTACTTTCATCTTAAGCTTGGCCTTTCTATTAAGATGACTCAGGATAGACAGTGGAAAGTACCAAGCTGGAGCACAATAGGGCAGAAAGCGGTGAAATGCAATAATCGAGTAGATTGGGTTTTCATGATGACTAATCAGTACTTTCCTCTTAAGCTAGGCATTTTCTTTACTTTATCAAGATGACCTGAGACAGCCAATGGAACTACCAAACTAGAGCATAGTAAGGCAAGGAATTTCTGATGGAGCAGTAAAATGCATTTTCTCTGAGGATCCTACTCTATCAAAAAATGGAAAGAAACTTCTAAAGCGATCAATCATCTTCTTATTATCTGCTTATTCAACATGGCATGCACAGTTTAGATGGTGATGAAGGACAAATGTACAAATCTATCATGACATGGAAATGAATCCTCAATAGACTTGGTAAATCTTATCAGAGGCCAATAACTCCAAATCTTACCATATGGTGAAAGCATCGAGCAACTACTAGCCAAATTTCAAACCATAACCTCATTCTTTCATGATGCTACAATACATTTATACCAATAAGGCCTTGAAGAAGCCTAAGAGTAAAAATTGCTCTCTTAATTATATGCCTTGATTGCATATAATGACATTCAAGAGCAGGATTTCATTCGACTGTCGTCAACTCATCTTGATTATCCTTCAATTACACCACTCTAGTGTATTTGTCAAGAAGAGATCATCTCATTATGGAGGATTATATGTGTCCATATAAGATCATCTCATTATGGAGGATTATATGTGTCCATATAAGATCATCTCATTATTGAGGATTGAAGACAAGAAAGATGGCCATGGGTGGACAACATCAAAATAGAGAAAGATACTAGCACTACATTCAAATGAGCTACAAAGAATCACGAGCCTTATTGCTTAAGAGATCAGAATTCATTCTACAAATACTTCATGGAGAAAGCTCTCCACTTTTATTGGTGGAAACTATCAAGTTGGAGTACAGTAAGTGCAGGCACTGAGAATCCTACTGTATCAAGTAATTGAAAACATTTTCAAACTGACCATTATCTTCATTATCTTCATACTATCTACTTATTTACCATGGCATGCACAATTTAGATGTCAATATAAGACATATGCCTAAACCCCATCATGGCGCGAGAATAAGTCCTATGGTAATTCTTACTAGACTCTCAATTTGGAATCTTTGTAGAAGCCAGAGGCATTTGTACTATTGCTAGTGAAGCATCAAACTATAATCACTTTCTTTCCTTATGCTATAATAGATCCATACCAAGGTCTGATAAAGAGCCTAAGAATCAATGTTGCTCCCTTAATACACGTAGCAAACTCAAATGCACCAGTGTCAGAAATCAGATATTTTTTAGTTCTAAAGTGGAACTCTTAATTTCTGAAGACACTGAAATTAAACTTGAGCAACTTGCACATCAGTGATGACAACATCACCTGCTGAACACATTGCCTGGGGCACATCCCCTAGAGTGGCTTTTGAATGAGACCTACCACCGGCCTAGGCGCAGTTGCTACTCAAATGGGTGTACCTGGAATGGACTTCTGATCTCTAAAAGGATCTGCTATAGCTACTCAAACTCTATCAAATGACTTCAGAAATCTCTCTGCACCTTATAATCATAGCATTCAAGAGCAAAATTTCATTTGATGGTCCTCAACTCAACTTGATCTTCCTTAAATCGCGGCCGCTATAGTCTATTTGTCAATACAAAATGACCTCATTGTCCAAGCGTTAGTGGATCAAAGACGAGAAACAGCCATGTGTGGACTTCATCACAATAGAACCAGATAATAGCACTGCATTCAAAGGAATTTCAAAGAAATCAGAGCCTTATATTGCTTAAAAGTCTTTAGAGATTGAAACTCATTCCTTCTAAAAGGTTCATCAATGAAGTTCGCTACATCTATTGAAACCTATTGATTGGCTTAACTAAGTTGGAGTACAAAAATGGGAAATTCCAGCAACCCTACTTTATCAAAAACGTTCGACGATGACCATTTTAAAACTATCCATCATCACAGAAACATATCAATTATCATTTACATATAGAGTTCTCACTTTTACTAATATAGTAAGTATTTTTCAGTCCAATTCACAAGTGAATCCGTTATTCAAGGATCAAAATTGGTACATTGACTGATTTAAATGGCCAAAACTGGTAAGGATAGAACTTGTGCAATCAAAGAAGCAACCCAAATGAAAAAAGATTTTCATTTTTCCCCTACCGTCTATATCCTTATATGCATGATCCCCACAATTTGTCACTTGACAGGGGACACTCTATAAAGTAAGCATTCATAAGAAAACTTCATTGCAAGTTAAATATGACCTAGTGCGCAAGCAACAACGAATATATTGTTTGGAAGGACTTCTTCTTGCGGATGTCTAAGGGTGATGATCGCAGATGTCTTTGGTGGATACTTTGATTCAAAATTTTGGGGTCTCTATTGTTCATGCACAAAAGGGGAAGAAAGTTCAGCCAGTGCTATTATTGAAGGAAAGTTTGGTCACTGAAAGTCCATGTTCGGTTGTTGAAGTCCGTCTTTAATCAACAATGCTTTCCAACCATTGAAAATGCGTATTAAGAAAAGCAACCTAATAATAAAAAAGATTGTGATTAATTGCACATTTTAACTACTCAAAGACGTAATTCACATAGTTCAATTGATTAACAAGTAGAACTGAGAGATGCAAAGCCATACTCGATCTAATCAGTACTAAATTTCCTGTCATTTATCCACAAACTTTCTGGCCAAATTATCCTGATTATTATTGGATACCCATCATCGAATCCTCAAGCTTTAGAGGTAAAACATTTTTCCTAGTTGATGGGTACAATGCAGCAATGAATTTCGGTTTAGTAGCTGAGTATGTCCAACCAACTATTTTTTAATAATCCATAATGAAGTAAACCACTAAAATTAAAAGTTCTGCTCTATTTCTTAATCATATCCAACTGATCTTCCAAAAACCACATATTTGAAAAATCTTCATCATAATAGGTTTTCTTCATCACATAATATTTGTCCATTATTTATAACTGTCAACCTTATACAGTTAAGTACTCTGGGCTTCCAAAATGATGCATTCACAATGTACTTTGATCGATCATATCTGGCATATCTTCAATATGATAATTCTTGCAATCATGTCAATTGCCTAATGAATATGAGACGTTCAATCAAATTACTTTGGTTTGTGAAAGACCAGCTCACTAGCTTACAGTAGTTAGTTTCTAAGGAGACAACATTGACAAACTACAGTTTTTCAAGCATGCATGATCTTCTCATGGATCTAAATGATCCAGACATGCTTTTTAGCATATGTTCTTTTGCCAGTTGAGTTTTTCTTGGAAATGTAGCTGTAATTGGAAGATCCTTCCCATTTTAGGTGAATCAAGTTAATTGTAGATCAACTTTCTGCATACATTGTCCACATTTAAAGTAGTAGATGTACATGGCTTCACTGTAATCTTTTTCCTATGTGCTAGAAGATCATATTTAATATTTACATGAATGTATTTAGCTTTGAGGTGTTTAAATCGTTATTAACAGTACAAGCATGTGCTCTGTCCTTGTTTAATTTGTTCATTTTCTTTTTGCCCGGTTTATTTGTCCTCCTCAGTATATGATCTACCAATTATTTCTAAGTTCATATAGGTCTATTTCTCAAGGATTGTAATTGACAATTTGATGTTCAGGTCTGCTGAATATCATTCCAGAAGACAATCAGAGAATTGAATCCATTATTCCACCAAAAAGAGAAAGCAAAGTCCCCAAAAATGGAGAATGTAAGTATGAGATCGGGATTCCTCCATTTGCAATGAGCACGTATAAGATGACTGGAGTGTTTTGGGTCAATCCTAAGACATCTGATCATGAGATGATGGTTTCCTACCAGCGTGCCGCTTGGTTCTGGTTAAGAGGGCACAATTTTAGTCATCATGATTATAACTTCTTCGTGTCTCATGGTATATGAGAAATATACAGCTCAAAGTCCTGTCTTACCATGTCAACAACTTGGCTCCCATCTATACCTAGGTGCTTTTCCGAGGAATGACAATGTTTCTTAAGGAGTTTCAAGCAGAGCACAATGACCGAACCTTATTAAGCTAAGCTAATTCCTAGAGAGAAACATTTGAACTCTTGTCTGTTCTGTTGTTTAGTTGCTTCTACAACTGAATTCTGTCAATGTGTTGTATTGGATTTCTTTCCCATCTATTTTGCTTCTTACATCTTATCCTGCAAGTTGCTGTGGCTATGTATGATTTCAAGGTCGACATATTGCCTTTTGATTCTTACATCAAAGGTTTTATATATACCTCATCTTATAATTGCTTGGTGTTATAAATAACCGACCTATACTTAGTAGGTGGATTAGTACCTTTGTCTTTCATTTTATATTTCCCATGAAACAATGACAAAACATAGGAGGAATCAAAACAGGAAATTCCAGTCAACCAAGGAAGACAGTAATATGCAAAGCCTAAAATTAACCATGTACATATTTGGGCAAACGATGTTCCTATCAGACGCGGAGATATAGAACTAGGGGTTTATTATTACAAATATCTATAATAGAACCCTGCAGAAGAGGAAAGGATTTTTCTCCAGGCCATGAGCAGTTATTGAGATGGCATAGGAAAATCAGAAATCCTGGTGCAAGCACACACAAATACTTGCTATTTTATACAAAAGCTTTTAGACAGTAATGAAATCAGTGAGAAGATTTGAGACCTTTATATGATAATTTACACGCGTGAATCTGTATTCCTCTGGGTTTTAATCCATGCTAGTCTAATGATACTTCAAGTGTAAGCGAGCCATATTTGTCAATCCCATTTATGTCCAAAACTTACATGCATTTAGTCTTGTTACATAAAAAGTGAATCATGATGATGAATATCAGACCCAAATTTTAGTGATGAGGGAAGATTGCTTAGATAACTTGGTCCAAAACTTTCATGTTTAAGGAGCAGTTTTTCTTAGTTAAGTAAATAGGATGACTCTGGAGTGTGAATAAGCTGGAAATGTATAATGAATGACTGGATGAAGGCATATAACTTTTCAATAAGTATGACCATAGCGTTCATGTAAGGACCAGGGATTCAGGATAGATGAATCAGCATCGCCATGTTAGTACTCATTGACTCCCCATTCTTCAACGAAACTCCAATGCTCTTAGTTGGCAATTAACTTGCAATCAAAATCCACTTTCCAAAACCAGGACGTTTGACCTATGTGTTCTAGTCAAGGTGTAAGAATGTACATAAAGCATGGACCATTAAACAATGATCACACATAAATCAAATCTTAAAGTACTTATATCCATACTCTGGATTGGTCATCCCTTCTTCCCAGTCACCCATGCGCCGACCACCAAAAACAATTTGCTGAATGCCCAAGTACCTGTTGAAATGGAGAGACCCGATCAATGAACTTATTGAAAGTCAAAAATGAAAGAGCTAATATATTCCTATGATTTTCCAAAAATCCTTGTTTCTTCCAGTAGCTTGACTTACTCTGAGCTTAAAACTGTCAAGCAATTTAGGAGTACATCAATAGCAAAGTAATCAGAGGTACCGAGGTCTACCCTGCACGACAGATTGAAAGAGTTCTTTTCCAATGAAATCATATTCACAGAGAGACAAAAGTAGAGAAAGAAACCCAAGCATCTCTAAACCACATACCAAAAACGACCCCAATTGTCCTGAAACTCCACAGCACCGATATCATGGAATGATGATGGCATCACTTTTGCACCCTTGTCAGCATCATAGAGAGGATCATAGTCCATTGACATATTTGCCAGCTGCAACAATCACGATTTTAGTGAAACTTCTCTTACGATCATGCTATCAGCCAAAACATGGTAAAAAAAAAAAGTTAATGGTGAACAACGAAAGGATGCTGTTTTCTGTGAAGTCTAAACAAATCAACTACCCAGTGATTTCAGCCTCACACACACACACACACACACAAGCACATTGATTTGTTCTAGGTGATGATTGATGCCATAATGTCACTAAAATTGTAGGATAATATATATATAAGGAAGTATTCCAACCTGCATATTAGAAGAATTGAAGGCACCCAGGCGCCCCATGACATACCATGATTGAATAACCTGCATATCTAGTCCTCATAAGCAAGCTACATGTATAAGTATCAAGAAACAAAAGAACAAACAAATAATATTCAACCAATATTAAAAGACTGAGGAACAGAATGTTAAACCATTAACCTACACTTCCAATTAGATCAACATCCCTGTCTGATGGAGATCCATAGAGTTCAAACCATATATAAGATTCACCAGGATTGAAACTGCACATTAAGACAAAACAGAAATCATTAGAAGAAAGAACGTAACGCAATTCACCTAAAGTGAGAAGTGCCAAAGAAAACTGATTTATGAGGGGGGAAAATGTACTATCCCACACAGGCTAACACAAAGTATCATCCTTCAGGTGTACTCATTTATGTGATTCACTACAAGCAAGCACAATAAAGAAAAATGACACACATGGTCTCCAGAAAGTAGAATAGAATGGAAAGTTAAAATGGGATAGAAGTGGAACAACATAACTGGAGATACTGAAAAATAACAGCAAAACTAGATACCACAGCCAGAACGATCAAAAGCAAGATGCACCGACATCAGCAATAAATTAATACAGTTACTTTTGAAAATAAGGATCTCATCATTTACTCCTAAACATGATGGCGGTGCATAACTACAGATGTTAACAGTAATTCTTACAAATGAATTCTTAAATGGCTCAAGTATGACATGAACATGGTCCCTATTGTGGCATACAATACGCGCGCACGAGAGTGAGAGAGAGAGAGAGAGAGAGTACTCTCTAAAGCTAACTTTGAAGGCAAGGACCGATCCAGTCTTAGACTTTTTAAAATCCTGGCCCTTCTTTCTCACTCGTTCTTCAACCTGGGGCATATGAACATCATCTCAGATATTCACTTGACAACACTGTCCACTCTAGTGGAGACAAGACACAACAAAAATTCTTTTTTGCTTTTGTTCTCAAACTGAATGCCAACATGAGACAAGGGAAAGTAGCATGGGTGGCTTACTATAAAACGTAACTGAAAGACAGACGCGAGAACGACATTCTTCAAAAGCTCAAGCTTTCACCACCGACGAAGCAGGAAAAACAAAACAGAACAAAACAAAACAAAACCCACCCTTTTCCTCATGAGCTCTGGGTTGCCGATGCTATCACCAAGAAGGGCGCGAAGCTCAGTGTCGTCCTTGCAGGCGTCCTCTAGAACCCTGCAGAACAAACTCAAAGCTTTTAGCAATGCGAACTCGCAAGGGAATATAATCGAACAAGTTCCCGGCGTGACCGAACGGACTGACTTGGCCCAAGCGGGGTAGTTGTGAAGCCGGTCGCGCTCCCGCCTCCGCTTCTCCTCGCGAACCTTGAGCAACCTCCGCGCTCTCGCGGTGGTCCCCGACCCTTTCGCCTTATCCGGGCCTCCGCCGCCGCCGCCCGTCGGAGCATCATCGTCGTCCTCTTCGCGCGCAGTGCGCGAACACGAAATGGGGTTGCGGGTCTTCGCAAGACGGGGGCGCGAAGGGAGCGTCTTGGCAAGAGGCCAAGAGGACGAGCGTGGAGGAAGAAGGAGAGCGCAAGAACCGGTCTTCAAGATCCGACAGTGGCCAGCACCGGCCGTTGCAATCATCTTCGTTTACTCGATTCGGAAATTATCAAAACCGGTTTCTGATCTTGGGAAGATTTTCACTCAGCACTCTCACTCGGGCGGGCGTACTTTTTTCCTTTTTCTAAGGATATTCCATCTTTTAAAAAATAATAATTTGAAATTTTATTGGAACAAAATATTTTTATGAATAATTAAAATATTTTTTAAGTTATTTATTTTTTATGAAATAAAATGTCTAATAAATAATATCAAATTTGAAATTTTTAGAATCGTTGACAGCGACTTTATCAAATCTCACGTGATACTAAACTAAGCTTGAAGTGAAGTATTTAAAATGTTTAAATAATAAATCATACTTTTTAAGAATAGTTGGTAATTGTCGATTACTAATCGGCTCTAACAAATCTCACAAGTCAGGAAAATGATGCAGTATGTCGTTGGATTAAAAATGTTGTCACTTGATTTCATTATTAATTTCGAGACTTTCAAATTTCCATACGACGTGAGCAATCATCTTTTCATCTCTCTCTTTTTTTCTGGGTGGACAACTTTAATCTGGTTTTGCATATCCAAGATCCTTCACCAGTGTTCTCCGGGCAAATGGTACTGTATGGCGGTCATGGAATAGGGCAAGCACCGGGAGCAATCACCCCGCAAGAGGTTCCCCGTTGCAAGCAGCATGCCCGTAAGGGACTTGGTCGTCCGGGATGTCGGAGTCGGCGTAATAGTTGCAGCCTCTGATCGGCGTAGAATTTGCTGTATCTTGGAGGATGACATGGAGATGATGGGTGTAAGGTCCCGGCCAATCATATCCGATTCCATTACATGTACAATACACTTCTGTTGTATCGGGGTCGCCTTTAGCATCATTGCAGGCAAACAGAAGAAGACATATCGCGATGAACGTCGAAAAGCGACCATGACGTTTGGCTTCTCTAGGATCTTTTTCTCTGTCTCTAATGACTTCACTGCTCAGAAAAGCCAGTAGGTTTGGGCTACATATAGATAGGAAGTGATGATCATGTAAGCTTACTGATCAGTTTAAATTGGTGAATGAGGTCCTAGTCTTCTTGTAGGGGTTTTGCCTCCACCACTCTGATACCCTCTCATTGCCAATTAGTAACTTTAGTGGTCATCACGATGTCAAGACTAGCTTCCTAGTTTTCCCAGGTCTTAGTTCGAGCTTATGCTTTCCTTATTCGGTCCGAGGAAATTAGGACTATGCAACTAAATCGGCTCTATCAAATAATCAGACTAGACCGCTCGAAAAATAGGTCCAAAAACCGATTCTTACTGGAATCAATATGGGAACAGGTTCCAAATTTTTGGAACCGATCCAGGAACAAATCCTGAGTGAATACACATTCGGGAACCGGATCGGACTACCTTGTTTTGGAACTAGTTTCTAAATCAATTTTATAATCTATGAGGCCAAAATCCTTATTTCTTTTTTTCATAAATTCTAGCCTTAGCAGTTCCTCGTCTTTCGTCCTTCCTTGGATCTTTTCTTCAGTCTTTCCTCTTTTCCTAAATTTTTATGTATGAATAGGGAATGGAGTTTTATAATTTATGTTTTATATTACATGTTGAACTTCTTATCATTTATAAATTATAATTACACATGGCTACATATTTATATTATGGATTGTTGGCAGATGGGAATTTTAGTTGTTTATCTTTTACTTTAAATTTTTTTTGTTACTTATAATCTCATATGATTTAATTGTAAAATTAAAATAAAAAAAAGAACCAAAAAAATAAAATAGATTATCGAGTAGACCTAGAATTGGACCCAAAAAATAGGGTGCTAGTTTCTTGCAAACATGGTAGGTTCCATAGTCCAAAAATTAGGAATTGATTAACAAGATAAGTTTCAGGTTCTAACTTTGGAACTTACTCATTTTGGAACGGATCACCCACTGAGGAAACTACTTGCCTTGCAGTGACTGCATTGATTCGAAAACGCTTCAGGCAGGATAACTCTATTGATGGTGTATTGCCATTTGCTAGCATCTTTTCTTTTCTTTTCTTGTTTTCTTTTTTTATCTTTTTCTGTTTTTGGTCGAAAGCATCTTTCTTGTTTACATCACTTGAAACTATATATCAAGTGTGAATATCAAGGGACAGATTTGGAGAACTTTCTATTCCATTTTGGGATTTTCATGCCCTGGATGTGCCTTAGCTATGAAAGTTCTTTTTTGTTCTATGTGGTTTGAGAAGCCGAAAGGCGATCTGGGCTCGGGACTTGAATGATTTTGCATCTTTGATAATGCTTCCGAAAAGCAAAACTGCTCGGATTAAAACGATGATATCTTAAAATACATTGTCTACATACTTCAGCTGGACTTCGTACTGTAATTTTGACATCAGTCAATCACGACATCATCGCGACACAACTTTTTCAATCACGGTACACGCTACAGAGCTTTAGGTTCTTCCCCATTTTGCTTGGCTCTTCAGATTTTTCCCCGCAAGAAATTTTAGGGAAGGTTTCGTGAAAGTGGTGAGATCGCAGGTTATGTTAATATTATTGGGACATATCCCAAGGTTTTATTTGCTAAGGCAAGTTGAATCTTACTCAGATCATAAATATAAGGCGCGGTACACTATCTTCCTGCCTATGCATCGGGCTGCATTGAGATAGGTCCAACTTCATATTGCTCTGGTATCATTTAGCGCTGACCCTCGTACATCGTAGTAATACTGGTGGTAACTGTAAGGCATGCATTAGACCCTGTTTGACACAATGAATCGTCCTTTTTTCTTCCCTTCTTCTCTTTGCCCTCGGTTTTGAGTTTATATTTGGTTCTTTTTAGTAGAAGGTGCAAGTAATAGCTATGCTGCCATGTAAGTACTTCGTCTTCAGCTTACTAGGTATTTCTTTTAGTGGAAACGCTACAGCATCCGCAGAACCTTTAGATTATATGACGGTCTAAAGCTAGTGTTTACTGTTTTTATAGAGTTGGCGGGATCATTTTGCTGTTCAAAGAGACATCCAGAGAGGTTACAAATTTTTGAAGCGATTAATAGAAGTTCCCTTAAGCAGGTTAACAGAAAGTTCTCGTGTTCCTAGCCTCCTAACTTGCAACAAAACCTGGGACTTACTTCACGGGCTTGAGCTTCCTGATTACGTTTTGGTTGCTAGGAACAGTTAATACGACTGTCTTGATCTCATCTTGGCCGTGCATGAAATTCAGATAGATATAGACATTAGATACTGTCCAGATAGAGGAACAAAGTTGTGTTTCTGCATGCGTGAAAACACTTATTGTCTTTCTTATTGCGTCATTTTGATTGATGTCTGGAGGAGTCGTTGCCCACTTGTAGCTCTGAACAGAGCATTAATGTGGCGTCAGGACGTACATCTTACAGGAATGAGAATCAAGTGTTGCATTCAGTTGATATTGAATCGAGGTTGCCGTTGAATGCTGAAAAATTTCAAGCCATATTCACGTTAAACTGGGTAATATGCAGCTTCAAGTACGTTGAGATAGATTCTGTCCTATTCACAGCATATCATGTCATGTGGAAGCTTGACAAAAATGGAAACTATTGCATTCGTACCTCCCATAAGTCACGAGCATCGACGATCACAGAAGACTTTAGACCAATGTCACTCCATTCGGCAGTCACGGTGGCAGTAGAAAGCCCTCTATTTATAAGGACTACAGCCACTCTGTTGCCACTTAGGGGACCCGACCAGACCTACACATCAACATCAAAAAGAGAGGACTACTTAGCTTATCATAATGCGAAAATCTTGTACACTCGTTGTAAAGTAAATGCATTGTGTAGGCAGATTCACCTCTCCGGTTTTGTTCACCTTCTTGCCTTGAATTCCAAGTTCATCTGCCACAAGCGCCCAATGAAAACGAGGATCATGAGTTGTAACTTCCTTTTGCCTTTCCATTGACTATAAGATAATCATAAAAATCAACTATTTTCTCTAGACCTTGATTAACAGCAATGACCTCCTTGTTGCTGATCAACTGAACGTGTTGTTGTCCATGGACCTAAGATCGCAACCTAAGATAAGTGGAGCCTGTAAAACTGATGAACTGTAAGGAAACATAATTCTTGATGAGGTAACCTAATAAGAGTCTACTCGATTCTTTTATAGGATGAACTTTTACCTTTGCTAAAGACCAGAGGCTGAAGTGACATCGATATTCTTCTGTAGTCATATTTCCATTACCTACTTCAAGCATGTCGGGATCTGAAGAAAATCACAGAATAGTTGCCAGAGTTTAGGACGTCCATCAGTCAGACTGAGTTTCATATCCTAATTGAATTTGAATAGATCGATCATTATAACCATTCCATCCGCCTGGTCCAGCATATGATGCCCACTCATCATTTTGATCAGCCTTGGATATCATGCTGCAACAGAAAAGAATCGGTTTTTCCACGTTGAGCAAGAGAAAAGTAACTTCTCATTTATCTGATTATTGAAACCAATAATTCATTTCCACCGATTAGTTGATGTTACCTTCCCCACGTATCCTTTATGTCTCCAGTCGTTCTCCAACTATTTCCGATGCTCGGTGCCCAAGTCGCAGGATTGGCTTGGCCCCTACAGAGACCACATGACACAATTTGTGACTGATAATTACTATAATTTCATGCGTACGCCAAAAGCAATTACCAGCGCTTGATGTGGTCACATACCATTCACACAGAGAAAAGAAGATTGGCCTTCCTGTGGCCAGAAGGGCTTTGCTCATCTTTGTGTATCTGCCAATCAGTCTCTGAAGGTGTTCATTCGCAAGTCATTGATAATTACTTTTCACAATCAAATCATAAGCTGTTTTACCTTTCTTGAGGGCTAATCCCGTTGTTGTGACAGTTATCATACTTCAAGTAATCAATCCCCTGCAGTAAATAAACCGAGAGGGAGACTTTAGGGGGAGATTATGCATGTCTGGCACTGGGAGATTTGAGACTGCAGATGACAAATATTCAGAATGGACCCCATTGGCAGGCCTGCTATTTTTCTGGAGGTTCGGTCTAGTAATTTTCAGGTAATTTCATACAAAAATAAATGGTCTGGAAAGTATCAAGACAATAAAATTCAAGATTTGAGAAATATAAGATTTCAAATCCAAGAACAAAAGCATCATATAGAATGACATGTAATAGACTTTCAGTTTTAAAACATTGAAAATTTCAGAAAAAAATTGCATAAGAGTGAGCAGAACGGAGCCATGTAAAGTTACAAATGACATGCCGAAATCATGTTGCTGAGAAAATTCAGGGTGATAAAGGAGCAGACAGGAAGATTAAAATAACTGCTAATCACGCCAGTAGCATCAGTAGGAGAATGCTTTTCACTTAAATAAGAAAAACCAAAGTCTATTTACAATAACAACATAATCTAGAACATCTGATGTCAAATCAAAATCCAATCGTTAATGGATGCTTTTGGGAGAAATTTTCCATGCTGCAGTTCCACTCCTTGTGCATCTACACAAATTTTTGCAGACCATACATACCCATGAGGCAAAAGTGTTGGCATCTTGCTCCTCATAGCCGAGTGACCCTGGCATTGTCTTCGCACATGTCAGTGTCCTGGTCAAGATAAAGCAGCTTCTTATGGGGTCGCCCATAGGATGAGTAATTAAGACACACACACACACACACACACCTCAAGAACCACAGCAATTTTTCTCCAGTTTATCTGCTCTTGTTCCTACATTATCCCAACATGGTAATTAAGACATCTCCAATGTTATCACTGTTACTGTTAATTATATCTTCAAGACTTCAACAGAGGAAATGTCAAGTTGGAGTTCATTGAAGGTGCCTTAGTGAATCTGCCGGCTCACTCCAACGTAAAACATACAATCTACAAAAATGGGACATTAGCTTATGTTTGCTCTTGTTAAAAAGATACTAGTGCGCATTCACTTGAACATTGCTGAATTTGTTCATCGTTCAAAGGCTGCAATCATCAGCATAAGTTCATCTGGAAGATATGTGACTTGAAGGATCCATGAGATGTCCTTACCCGGCATCTCCATATATTCCAATCTTGAGACCCTTGCTATGGACGTAGTCGGCTACTGCCTTAATACCAGAGGGAAAGCGAGCAGCATTTGGAACCAAATTCCCCTGCACAAAAATTTTGAATCATGCAATCAACAACGCATTTTTGCAAGCTCGCTGAGAAGCGCCTGCATCATGCAAGGCTCTTGCAGCCAAAAAAATGACTTGGTAAAACTAATTTGCACCGCACCCATACGATCTTAAGAACTGGCCATGGTTGTGGAGTAAACGTAACAACCATGGCATGACATCATTGAGGAGGATCAAATGTTAAGCAAATATCGGGAGAAGGACACTAAAAGTGTCAAAAGTTATGTACGGCACTCACTTTAGTGATTATGCCAAATAAGAGAAAAAACCATCACTTAAGTGCCTCCGGTGAGAAATTCCGGTAAGAGAAATTACGTGACTTTTATAGTTAAAATTTTTATCTGAGATGGCCTTTTTCTGGTATTAAAGTGATAATTTTTTTATTGAAATTAACATTAAAGTGATCACTTTTTAACAATGACTAGATCTACATCGACTAGCACTGATGTGATAACTTTTTAAACTATCACACGATATCATTTAGGGGTTATTTGTCGACTAAGCATGTCGGTGAAACACATAGGATTGAGAAATTAATAAAATATGGACACGTCAGATTCGGCGAACCATATCGGAGTCAATACCTAAATTATCGTTTTTTTTTTTTAAAAGTTACACTTCAGTGATCTGAAAAAAACTTTTAATGCTAAAGTGAGCGCCGCACACAACTTCTGACATCTCTCCCGCAAATTGTATTGTGTTGGCTCTCCAAGGAGCACTAGTGTAAAAACCAAGTACTTGCTGGTGCAAGAAAACATGACTCATTACAAGAATTAAACTTATTTGACATGCTGACAAGTTAGTCGTTCTGGATTTACAAGCAAATGTGCTGAAACAATCAGAGTCCAAACAATTTAATGTCAAAGCTTCCTGATTAAGAAAGAATCCACACTTAATGACTCAGAGGTTAATCATACGGCCAGATCCACCAAAGGAGACCGCAGATAAGAATATAATGACTCACGCGTAGGGATTTTGTACCTGAGAATCTCTGTTCAGTTCAGCCCAACGATCATCTGATCAAAAGCTAGAGTCAGGCAAAACAGAGAATTTTCCCATTTCTTCGGTACATTCAAAAACCAAAAGGAAATGCTGCTACCTAGATTAATGTACTCGTATCCCAGAGCTGCCAACCCGGTGGAAACCATTGCATCGGCTGCAAGAGTGAAGGAAATGTGAGAACCGCTGCATTAAGAGTTGAAGGGAAAAATAATGCGAGATTTTTTGCAGAATAAATTACCTGTCTGACGAATGAGCTCCTCATTGAGCTGGGTAGGGAAGTGGTTATAATTGTTCCATCTGCAGCGGACAAATCATTATATCCAAACATTCCTTTTTGCTTAGATCTTGAAAAGGTGGCATGTGAAGAGTCGAAGTTGGTATAATATGCACATAAATATGTTATAGAAACTCCTGTTTCCTCTTGCAATGATCCCAAAAGTTTTCATATTGTTATCCGTTGAAAAAGAACCACAGCAGATGTTTCATGTGTTGCAAATGCAAAGTAGGCCTACCCCATCTGTGGAGTCCGACCCAACCCATTATCTAACAGATCTCTTCTTGGTCTGGATTCACCGAGCTTCCTGTTTTGATTAATACCGCTTGCTGCACCTGCTGATTACGGCGCTTAAGACAAGCAAGAACAGGGGAAGAGAAAGTGAAAAGCAATCCATGAGAAGCTCGTGTATTTTTATTTTTTTCTGCACGAAAGCTCTATCAATAGGTGATACTAATTTCACAAGGCAAGACACAGTTAAGGCTCTTTGAACCTAGGTGATGATGTATTTCCCGAGGAAAGCAACAAGAACATCGCAATCTAGGAACGGTTAGTCAACTTTCACAGCTTGTTTGTTATTATTGTAACTTACCTGATGTGCCCCAGTGGAATCTTTTGGTCGGAAGAGATAACTCATTTTTACAGCAGTGCTATCGGATAGTCCGATGCACTTTTTCACTTAAAAACATCGAGCTTTGCTAGGATCGCCAAGCAGGATGTCGTTTTGAATGTGCTCTTTTTAACAGGCAAGTCGAGTTTCCATCTTGCAAATCACGGTGGTATATGCCAGCTTCGAAGTCCTTTGTCTTCACAGACATATTTCATTCGTTCGCGAAAACAAGAATTCACCCCTTATGCAAGTCAGAACAGACAAGTAGCCCTAGAACAAGTGGACTTCGAATCATAGATGCAACGCCCTGTCTGATGCACATGACAGCTTTGACCGTCCCCAGTTGATAAGGCGGTCAAATGCTGCTTTCTACCGAAACACCTGAAGCCCGGTCTAAACTATACCTCAAAAAAGCACATCCTCAAAAGGCTTTCCCCAGATTAATGTTAAAAGGAAGAGGAGGCGTATCATATTCAACAATTAAAGGTTACATGGAGAAAAATATTTTTTGACCACCAGAAGCGTGAGGTTATTCTGATACAGCCAGAGAACATCTGTAAACAGTCGGCCAAAGATACTAAATGGCATAAGAATATGCGGAAGCTTACAATATTGAACTGATGTCTGCCAATAGAGTCGCTAGTTGTCTATTCTAAAGTTCCAGGAGGAATCTATTACCGTGCATGAAACAAGAATATTAATCCAGACACAAAAGCCAGCTTAGTAGTGTTTGTTGGCTAGGAAATGGTATGCAATTCCTTTTTCTCAGTACGGTTGCATTCTCAATCAAGACAGTCTACGTGCTCACAGCAATTTCTTCAATAGAACTATACTGATGAAGTACATCGCATGTCTTTAAATGCATATTCATCAAAGCTAATACTGCGGGGTGATGACAAACATTTTGCATGCATGAGGATCCACTTGAGAGGCAATTTGATCTCGAACAGATGCCAGAGTTACATGCTGGCAATTGGAAGGAAAGATAAACAAGAAAAAGCAAAACAATCAGAATAATTTGAGGAAAAAAATCAAAATTCTCAAATCCCATTATGGAAATTTGTTTGATGATACCTCCCACAGGTCTTGAGCATCGACAATCGCTGCTGAGTTCAGACCAATGTCGGTCCAAGACACAGTAATGTTTGCTGATGAAGCCCCTCTATTCCAAAGCACAACAGCCACTCTATAACCAGTCAAAGGACCAGCCCAGACCTAGCAGTTTTTGCCCCAACCAAGTTCATTCACAGGATGCCGTGAAAATTGAGAAATCCACACGGGGACTCGTTTAAGAAATTCCCTTTCTTACGTCTGTTCCAAGTTTAAGCAAGAAGATGAAGATAATTACCTCCAGATCACCATCTTTCTTCATCTTTTTCCCCTGAACTCCAAGCCCATCTGTTAAACGTAAAATCTTTGCGTTACCATGACCATAATAATCGATCTTCAAAAATCAGAACCAAAAGCTAAAACAAAAGAGTTACAGATATACCTTGATTGACTGCTATGACTTCTCGATTGCCTAGTATCTCAAATGTCGCGTTGTTCATGGATCGAATATCGCATCCAATCAACAGCGGAGCCTACAAGGTAAAGGGGGAAAAAAGGGCTAGATCATAAATCACACGGAGTCTAATAATTAAATTTTTAGCACAAACCCACAATTGTAGATAGACAATAATGGTGTAAGTGAACTCCAGCTGATACTGATACAGAACCTTGACCAAGGCCCAAATGCTAAAATGAGAGCGGTACTCTTCTGCAGTCATGCCCCCATTTCCTACTTCAAGCATATCTGGATCTGATTCAATCACAAAACCAGCGAGAATGCACTCCTACTTTAGCACCCTTTTGTTCTCGTCACTTCAAGAAAACATCATATGATATAGCTTAGAAAAAGTTCAGTGTATATCCATACCATTCCAACCACCTGGTCCAGCATATTCTGCCCATTTATCATTTAGGTCAGCAATTATTGTCATGCTACACCAAATGAAACATGGAACCCAACGAAAAAAAAAGCTTGATTAAAAAAAGATTAGCTGAAAGAATTTACTAATTACTATCATTTGCTTCACTAATTAAAGAAAAATTATGATTTGGTATGTACCTCTCCCAGTTATCTTCGATGTCCCCGGTGGTTCTCCAACTGTTGCCAATACTCGGTGCCCATGTTGCTGGATCTTCCTGTCCCCTTCATTCATAGCAAAAATACAAAGGTGAAAATCCAGACAAAAACATTAAAATTTTAAATGACCTAGTTTTATAATCTAAATATGCAGTTCCATGTTTGAAGATCCTTTATTGGTATTTTGAAGGTAAACTCACCACTCGCATAAAGAGAAAAATATGGGTCTTCCTGAATTCAGCAATGCTTTGCTCATCACAGGATATCTACCAAAAAAAAAAAAAACCAAATGAAGAGAGAAATTGGTAGTATTTGTGACGTCATAAATGAAGACAGTGAATCGACATACCTTTCCTTGGGGCTGATGTTTCTATTTTCACAGTTGTCATATTTCAAATAATCAATCCCCTGGATTTTATGCATGAAAATAGAAATTAATAAAGGCAATATTATTTCACATGGAAAATCAAAGGAATTGCAAGAAATAATTTACCCACGAAGCAAAAGTTTTGGCATCTTGTTCTTCATACCCAAGCGATCCCGGCATTCTGTTGCTACAAGTCTGGATTCTGGAAAATTTCACAAAAATTTCAATTCAAAGATTTTCAGTATTCGAGAATAAATGAATTTCGCGAATATAAAAATCCCCTTGAAATAATGAGTTAATTTAGTAATGCCTGATTATATATATACCCTGCATCAGAATAAATTCCAAGCTTGAGGCCCCTCTTGTGCACATAACCTGCCAGCTCCTTCATGCCTGAGGGAAATGTTGAAGCCTTTGGCACCATATTGCCCTGCTTATAATTAATATTACCCTTAATTAATTCCATTTTAAAATAGTCACAAGATCTCGATTCTTTTGTAAATACTAATTTGAGGTATTAGTAATTAATATAAACTGTTAAATTCGGCAACAGGGCAAGGGAATGTCTGTACCTCAACGTCTCGATCGTGTTCAGCCCAACAGTCATCTAAAAGCAATAAGAAAAATCAGAGAATTCGGAGTATTGTTTAATTAATACTAAAGTTAGTAATTATACAAATGAATTATAAAAGAAGTAGAAAGACTAATTAATCACCAAGAAAATAGAAAGTTGAACTACGTACCTAAATTGATGTATTCATATCCAAAGGCAGCAAGGCCACTTGATACCATCGCATCCACTTTGCAGTTTAAACATTTCATGGCCAATAAAATAATTTTCAATTTCTTACTCGAAGTACTTCAAAATATATATCGCACGCTTTTAATTATTGAAATAATTACCGGTTTCTTTGATCAGCGTCTCATTTATGTCGCACTGAAAATGGTTCCAGCTGTTCCACCTGCCCCAAAGCTCAAAATTAATTTCGTATAAGCAGGAATTGGAGAAAATGAACCTATAATATTCAATTGGCGGGGAATCGCTGTATAATAAGTTGATTTTCCAAATATTTAATGAATTAATTATTTGTTGGTCTGGACAAATTGGAAAAGCCACGAGAATAATTTACTCGATCGCTGTGATTCATCAATTAAAATAATTTACCTAATTCTTCTCAATTAATAGTGCATCTTTTGTGATTATCTCGAATTATTTTGAGATGGAATATATGACCACCATGATATAGCAACTTTTTAAAAAAGTGATGGATTTTCCAATCATTTCATTTTATATGTTCAAAGGCCCCATCACTTTTCAAGAAGTGTGGGAGAGAAGCAAAGTGAAGATGGAAAAGAACAAAAAAAGTTTCCCAATATTCGATGTCAATTTGGATGTAGATCCAAAGGAAAAAAAAACAAAGTCAATATGCTCGATTTTTAAAAATGGACCACGGCGACCCACTAGAAAAGATTTTTTTTTATCTTCTCAAAGAAAGTTTGTGAACAACAAAAACTAAAATATCCAAAATTTCTCGAAATACAGTTTTTATGAGGGATCCAGCGAATAAAGGGTTCATATACACAATACGAACATATCAAGAAATTAATTACATGTCATATGTCTGGAAAACATAATCAGATGACTAAAGTTGAAGATGATTACACCAAGTATTAGCATATAATTTATGATATGATACAAACTAATGATATTTTTACCCATCATTTTGACTATATATTTGAAAAAAAAAATGGACACTTGTAGGATATAAATTCTTGTAAACTTCTAAACTAGTTTAGTATTTGATATAATCTTTATTACTTAAACAAAGCACAAGCACAAAACAATTGCGATCAATGCTCTCCAACCATGACCTCTCAAAATATTTTATCCTGTTAGTAAGCACTTAGCCGTTTTTATCATGAGAATAGTGAGACTTTCAGCTAACACGTGCAGAATCACAGAAAGCATGAAAATGAAAAAGGAAAAATTCTACTCTCACTCCGTACTTTCACGCCTTTTCTAATTGAATTCTCGTACTTTCAATATATTTTTAATCAAATCCTTTTACTTATACAAAATGCCTAATTAAACTCTTTGCGGCACCGGATCCGACTAAATCCAGCCATCGTGATTGTCGGAGGACACCGGAGTGTAATATGAGTAAGATACTGCCTATGCCGACACCCGTTTTGGCTATAAAAACTCCATGCAAACCCTCATCCTCCTCACTTTTTTTATTTTATTTTATGTTCTTTAGTTTCCCACCTATTCAGTATCCACGATGTGTGTCTATGCATGCAGTGTTGAATTCAGGTCATACTTCAGTGTCGTCTGACGGCCAGTCAAGTTGAATTGGATCGAATTTGGAATCCAGGGAACTTTATTAATAATTCGTGCAGTAGTAAAGGAACTTGATTAGCAAAAATGAAATTACAAGAACTTATCAGAAAAGCGGGCGAAAGTACAAGGGCGAACACCATAACATATCCGATATGAAATTTGATTCAGCGCTCAAACAGTGTAAGGTGCAATGAAGAAACAGTAAAACATTACCCCATGGGTGGAGTTAGACCGAGGCCGTTATCTAGAAGATATCTTCTGCGTGAACCAATCGACGGTCCGATGCCGTCGTCATGCCTCACCGGTCGAGCACCGGTCTCGTGACGAGCACTGATCATAACAAGCGACAGCACGGCGATCGCCACGAAATTGCAAAGAAGCCCACTTGAAGTTGAAGAAATGGCCATGGTTTGTGCCTTTTGACTTTCTTTCTTTCTTTTGGCTATATTTTATTCTTCTTCTTCTTTGAAATAATATGAGTATGCAAACATAAATATATATAGTGGAGGTGGAGGAGGAGGTTGATGATGGGGTGTTCGAGGTCCATGGGGACGTGAAGTTCTGGCACTTCTTGCTGTCGATGCCTTCTGATCGCACGCCTGAGGTTTCTTCTCCAATACTCATCAAACAGTGCCTTTTTTTCCATGCGACGTGTTGTGGGAGTGGGCGTGTCCACTGGGGGATTCTTTTGACTTTATCTTCACATTGTCTTACATGTCCTAAAAATGGTAATGATCATGGAAATTAACTCTATATCGCTCGTATGATTCTTGAGCAAAATTTATCGCATGAGGTCCCCAGCTCAAGGATCAACGACACTCAATTTGATACATAGGAATCCTTGGCTTTCTCTTGATGTACGTGGACACGGTGGAAGAGCTCCATGTTTATGTGTAAAGCCCTCCCTCTCTCTCTCTCTCTCTTCTCGAAAGCCAGAGGATATGGAGGACTGGAGGAGCAAGTTCACATTATTGGCGAGGAAGCTTCACTTGTGAGTGGGGCTATTGATTTTGCTTTACGCATCGGTTTCTCTTTGAATCCACAAGTCCAATGTAACATGAGCTTGCGGCGAAAGTCTTTCATATCTCTTGCTTTTCGAAAGAACAGTCCTCTGTTTGCTTCTTTGATTTCCGGTAAGCTTTTGCCGCTGCCAAGCCGGGATTTTTCCTTGATTTCTGCTTCGAGATCAAAAAGCCATGGGCGTGGCATACAAATTTGCACGAGTGATTATGGGCAAATTCTGGGTTTACTTGCAGAGATTTTGTGATCTGCTCAGAGAATATATACACACACAAACTTCCTAGCTCTAATTCTGAATCAGTCCCAGACCAATATAAGAAGCCGCTTTCTGATCATTTGCAGTCAGGAACATGCTTAAATTGGAGCCTGATCTAAGCTAACGGCCATAGCTTTCGAGAGGCCATCGCTGATTGAACTTGAAGACCATGCATCTGAACACAATAGTCCAATCTATCACCTTAACAATATCAAACACAATGGCACCAGGATATGGAGGGCAAAAGAAAGCATAACACCTACAAGAGCCTTCGAGAGTTCATGCTTGCATTTTCAGAATCTCTGATCATACATTTCATCGATCATTTTCAAAAGGATCGATTACCCTGAAGATCAAGGACTTCAGAACACTTCCTATACTACATCTGGTAAGTGGTGATCCTACAATTGTGGCAGATATCCAGACATAACGGAAAAATCATATGCGTTTTGGAGGCACGTACTGCACGCGTTCATCTTCACATAAATTCTGCAAGAAATCAGTGAAAGAGATATGACGGTTATAAATGTGCACAGGGCAAGGGTTCTGATGACCCTAAATCCAAAATTAGGAAGTGCAAGAACAATTCTAACACAAGTGAATCATTTGACCATAAGTTATAGAAGAGAGCGAGAGCAGGAAATGCGAAGAATGCTTTTCCACAGCCAAGCAGAGAACTAAACTAAAACCACACCAAGAAAAGCAAATGAATTGCCAGTCCCTAGGTCTGGGCTTACTTTGCTTGAAATTGATAAATACAAAGGACAAGCTCAAGATGGATGAATTCAGCATTCCAGACATCAGGAATATACAAAATACTAATGGAAGTGAGATTCTTTTTGTCCTTTAAATAGCCTCATTATTCTCAAACAACAATCAGTAATTTAGTTGAACCCCGTTCAGATCCTAAGATAATCTGATCAGTATGTCATTCTACTGCAAATACTTAAGTGATCCCTGATAATCAAACTCTCAGTGTATCTGCCTTGCCGTTTAACAAATTTTATATCTTCATAACTACTTAAATCTTGATAAATATGGCAAATTTATACTCAGCACAGTAAAGAGCAGTTAAGGTCATCTTTTACTCCTCTATTTGTCCTAATCCACAACCCTGATACATGAATACTGGCAGTGATTAAGACGAGAAAGTCAGCTCAAAGCCAGAAGACAGCGCTCATGCCCATCCCAGGGTCCATTGGTCTCAAAAGGCCTAATATGAGCAGAACAAAGAACTGGGCATGCCTACAATTGGTTAGTGATCAAAGCTTATAACAGCTTAAAATCGAAGATATGATTGCATTTATATGTTTAGTATTTCTTCAACAAATTGGTTTGGACAATGAGCATCCTATTGAATAATTATTCGACAGGCACTCAATCTTAGGGGTAAGTGGGGTAAAAGCAAGGATGCTTCACTCTCAGAAACAGACAAAAAATGGAGAAGATTTGATAGTGATCCCACCACAGCTTCTCCAAGGAATTGCAGCATTTCTGCATGTTAAGCCTACATATCAACTACCCTCAACAGCTGAGGTGTGGCATTCTCGGTAATATTACTTATAGCAAACAACAGACACTCTATTTCATGTAAATTCGGGAAGTGGCTTTTAACAACCATATCCTCAGCTAAGATGTCATAGCTAAAATGCCCAATCTGATAATTGTCTGCATAAAGCAATTTACTTCTTGCCATAGTTTCTATATGGCAGAGTTTCACAAATTGAACACCCTCAATATTTTGAACAGAAAAATGCCAAATGGAGCACATTCAACATAAACTCTATCACATAAAAGAAGATGTCAACAATTCACATCCCAATGAAATACAGACCTGCAGATCCTCAGGTAGTGCCTCTGAGACTGCAAGTGTGTAGACACCAGGAACAAATTTTCCTACAAAAACATAGAATATAAGACTTGGTATCCAAGAGAATTTCAGCAAAGAAGCAATTACCAAATTGCAGAGTCTTTACACTGGCAAATATATTAAGAAGGAAAAAAACATCAATATTCTGCAAAAATATAAGGAAAGAAAATCAACCTCTCAGAACTAGAGAATTTCTCAAAAAATGTCATTCCTAAGGTTTGTAACAACTAATTTTGCAGGACTTGTTGTGTATGAGAACTTTTCCCACTACAAAGTTGAAATGCATAAGATCTCAAAGCCTCTTCCCAGAAATGAAGTGATCATATTTCATGCACAAAGGCCAGAAATCAGAGCTTGAAATTCATGCCTCACAATTTACATTTTACTCACGTATGCCCAAGAAGAAAACAAATTTCAGTACCAGGCACAAGATTAGTTCTCCCAGATGATCTTAGTTCCTAGTGCAATATCACAAAAATCTTCTCCAGCACTAGTAAAACAGTTGTGTTGCCACAATTATACAAAGAAGTGATTTCTCATGTCCATAACAAATTATAGATGAAATATGTAAGAGCCAGCCAATTTATTTGACATAACTTTTATTTGACAATCTTGTGCACAATCCTCCACATAACTTCCAGTAAGAGTACATAAGCAAACAACACAAAGATGCGGGAACTTGCATTAAATATAAAGATACACCACTCTGCATACTAGCAGAACAAAATTAGTGGAGCATCTGTTAGTACAAAATAAGATGTACCAATTCTTAGCCACCGAGCAGCCCAGCTCCTACTAGGATCCATGACAGAGATTATCCTGCGAGAACGAATTCCAAAGTGTTAATGTCAGTTTTTGCAGGGAGATGAAACGGAAGTGCATTAGCAAAAACCCCATTAACCTATTTTAAAGTTGAATGACGTTTGAAGCCAAATTATCAAACAATTGGTTATGCCTTAACCAAAAGGAAGCTTGAAATACACTTTTTTTTCCATTTAAAGCGGGGACAAAACAATGGGTTCAATCGCCCACCATGCCAGACAAAACCCACCCTGCCCGACCGATCTACCCGGCTCCTTGCTCCTAAGCAGAAGCAGACCCATTTCTTTCTCCTCTCTTTCAGAGAAATGAGGAAGTGCATTCATCAGCAGTATGAACAAGCCAAGCTACACAACCATCCAGACCATCCTTCCCTATAAAAACATCAACAGCATACGCAAGAGGGTCGCAATTCCTACAACAGCTTGTAAGTCAGTTCTTACTCCACAGAACCTAGGCAACAAACAAAAATATGGAAAGCACGCACTGTTCAACATCTTGAAACATCAATTTTAGGTCCAAATTCTGGAAAAGAAGGATTCCACTAAACTTAGGTAACGGACCCAAGTAACAAAAATCTCATACTAAGCAAGGATCGCGAGTTTCCGCGCGACGAGGGCAACGACGAGCCGACAAGAATGGTACCCGTTGAAATTGGGAGTGGTGCACTCGACGATGCGCTCGTGATCCTCGTCCATCTTGAAGAAGGCGCAGTTCTCGCAGCCCGAGTCCCTGAACTGCAAATTGCCCACGAGAAAAACCTCAGAAATACAAGAAAGCGACGATCGGCCGTACAATGAAACGGAGAACACGATCACGCCGAACAATCGCGAGAAAAGGGATTCGTCGCGCAGAACCGCGAAATCGGAAGCAAAGCAAGAAAGAGGGAGGACCTGATCGTAGGTCTTGACGAGACGGCAGCGGAGGCAGGCTCGGAGCTCGTGGCCGAAGCTCGTCGGTATTTGAGCGGGCGGTGCGGCGCTCCCCATCTCTCTCCGCGGCGGCCGAGGTCGAAACTTCTGGAGGCACAGAAGGCGGAGGAGGAGGTGGAGGAATTTCGAGCGGGCGTTTGGGTTTCAGGGCGGATTGCCGTAGCCCGCCGCCGGGGTACGTCACGTGAGAGGCGCGTGCATAATTAGCTTTTGAATTTTTCTGTTTCTCTCTCTTCTTGTTTTTTAAAATTTTTAGGTTAATTGCTGAAAACCCCTCTAAAGTATCACACATTGCAAAATAACCCCCCCAAACTTTCGGAACTCAAAATTACCCTCCTGAACTTTTCGCATTAAGCCAAAATCACGATTCATTCTAGGAAAATAAAACTTCGAACCATCACGCATTGCACAATGACCTCCCAAACTTTCAGAACTCACAAATTAACCTCCTTATCTTTTTCAGGCCGTCGCATAATAGATTGCAAAGTTTTGAAAAGTCATGTTTAATTTCCACAAACTTCGACCTTTATTGCAACCATTAATTTTTAGTTTGCGTCATGGTCATGTGTCCATTGGACAAATTTTATCCTTTGTGACCAAAATAACATCAAGTACCCGTCATATCCGATCCTTTAATGCCCCGAATCTTCTCAACTATAGTAATACCACATTTACTTAGTCTAGGTTACAAAATTTATATACCAAATCATGTGGCAAGCTGTTGAAGATGGCATACTAAATTGACTATCTATCATCACGTCACTTTATATATCAATTTTTTATATGATTTCGAAGTAAGCGAGTATCATAACTAACATGTTCCAGGCATGCCCGCGTGCCATGAGTAACGTAAGATACCTTTGTTCTTTTTGGCCATTAAATGGCACGTTTCCTTGTTAAGACGTTTGGTTAACTTGACTTTGTTTGACAATTTGTTGTATGCCAAGTGACTAAATTGTTCTCTAAGTTCAACCTGTTCCAAAGTTCTATGTGAAGTCGGACTTGAAGATTGCTTGAAGTGAGGGTCACTGATAATTTGTGGTAGATGTTGAATTTTGCAGACCGGATGGATTTGTACACCCAGAGAGGAGATCAACATGATACTCAGACTGCATGAAAACTCAAAGTCTGGCCTGCCTAAAATGCATTCACAGGGAAACTAGACTTGGCTGAATTAGAGAACTATTGTGACAATTAAACTTCAAACCATTATTACATCATTCTCTAGACCGGCAGGCATACATGGATTACTATGCTGGGGATGCCAGCATGACCAAACTGAATAGAAGAACAGAAAGTCCAGAAACTTATCACTCACGGAACGGATAAGTCTCGTATCAAATTCTACATTCCTGAAGCTGCAACTGAGCCCCCGTGTTTAGCGATGACGACGCATGAGACAAAGTCGTGATTCGAAAGCGCTCCATAACAAGCTGCATGGCCAAAGCAACCATCCTTGGAGCTCATCGACTGGCTGTAGTAATCATACCCATCATCTGCCGTTGCATCCGATAAATCCTGGAGAACATGGCTTAACTCGTCGGTGAAAGTTCCTCCGAATTGGAACTTAATTCCGTTGCATATTTTGTACACTGTGGTCGTGTCGAGATCGTGCTCTGTGACGTCGAGCATGCAAAGGAGCCATATAGCAAGGATCACGACTCTCCGGAAAACGGCCATGCATGGTTGGTTCTCTCTTTCGCTTGAACTCTTGCTGGTTCGACATCAGTTTAGATTGCTACGTATAGGGATGGTGTTCGCGCACGTTTTGTCCTAGTTTCTACCAATGCATCAACTAGACTACAAAATCTACTTTTGAGCAGATCTCCCTAGTAGTCTTCACTTGCCAGTAACATCCCAAATGAATGGCTTTTGTCATTGCTAGTGCTCATGAAGAATTTGATGTTGGGTTGGGACTTTCGTTGTCTGGTTAGAGTCCTCAATCTCTTCAAAATTGGTCGGACTAGAAATGCTAAAATGGACTTTTCTATTCCACTCTTCGAGAATATTTGAGGGGGTGTCAACTGAGGAAACCTAACCAAAACTGAAATCAAATCCAGCCAAACTGAAAATCTCCATAAAATTTAAACAATCAACTTAAAATTTTTCTTTTTTCTCACATTATCTTCATTTTGATTCCAATAAGCAAGGTAAAAATAAGAAAATCAAAAAATCAAACCGAACCTAGTTTTTAGTTCCGTTTGCATTCAGTTCGGGTTAGATTTGGTTCGGTTTGATTTTTCTAAAAACCAAACTAAAATGTTTACACCTATCAACTAAAGATTTGCAATTAGCAAACTTGGTCATCTCCAATTGTTGATTTGTTATGTTATGTTCACCTTGATTGAACAATTATAAGTCAAGACTTTCATTTAGCTCCGTTTGATTCAACTTTGGGAAGGGTTTAGAGGCTCAAAGCCTTAAGGGACAATACAAAGCTTTTGGCAAGTGTTTTTGAGACTCCGGGTGCGTTTGGTTCAAACTTTGGGGAAGTGCACTTGGGAAAATGCAAATACCGTTTGGTAAATTTTGCATTGTGAAACAATTATGGCCTAAATGCCGTTTGGTGAATACTACATTTTGCTAAGGGACTTTTGCAAATTATTTTATTAAAAAAAATTGTAAATAATTTTTTTTTTAATCCATTTTCTAGCGGCCAAATCGGCCACCGAAAAGCCCGCCTAAGGTCGCACGACCTCAAGCGGCGATCACCTAAGGCGGCGACCTCGGCGCGCGACCACCTGAGGCAGTGACCTTAGGCGACGCCTGGGTTGCGAACCCAAGTGACGACAGTTGCTGGACCCAGGCGACCGCCGCCTGAGGTCGCCCGACCTTAGGCCACCTCGCTTGAGGTCATGCGACCTCGGGCAGGCCGTCGGAGAGTGGCCGGTGATCGCTGGCGGCTCCAAAGGCCACGCAGGGAAGATGATGAACAGTAGTGCATGTTGCATTTTCGGAATGCAACTTGCAAATGCACCTCTAAACCTGCATTGAGCTGAGGGACTTTGAGAACACTTGGAGATGCAATTGCATCTCCCCAAAGTCCTTCCCAAAGCTGAGTCAAACAGATTTGCATTTTCCCAATGAACTTTGGGGGTTGAAAGCCCTTTGGGAATGCTGAACCAAACGGGCCATTCCTTAGCCAAATGCTAGCATTCCAAATATCAAAAGCCTAAGGCAGGTAGGGACCTATTTTGGGCTTTTAACATTTTAAAAATACAAATCCATTATTCATCCTTCACTATTCATCTCATTCCCCATTCATTCGCAACAGTTCATCTTCCTCGATCCGCACCTAAGAGTTGGGCTTCTCGCGCCGCCATCGCCACCTAGGGGTCGTGCCTCCTCGGCGGTCATTGCCTAGGTGGCGTGATCCACGACTTAGGTGACGACACCTAAGTGTGCGACCTCAGGCGGCATTGCTTTAGGTTGCGAGCAACACTTGAGTGCTTGCTCGCGACCCAGGCGGCGTCATGTGAGGTTGCTCGCGACCCAGGTGAGGTGGCTTGAGATCGTGTGACCTCAAGCGAGATTGTCTAGTGGTCAAATCTGGCCACCAACGGTTGTTTAGACACCAAATTTAATTTTCAGACTTAAAATTTTTTTAGAAAAGCCCTTTATAAATATGTGTTTTACCAAACGGCATTTAAATTAAAACTATTTTCCAATGCTATTTAAAGTTATAATTTACCAAAGGTTATAACATTTCAAAAAACCCTAAAAAATATTTGCATTTTTCCAAAATCATTTCCCCAAAGCTAAACTGCAATTCTTCTTCTTCTTCTTCTTTTTCTTAAAATTTTATTTCTCATGCAACGTCTGTTCAATGAAATTAGTAATGATACGACACTTTTTCAAGCACTCTAAACTACACATAAGTTAAATTTGCTGCAATCATTATTGAAAACATACTACTCAATCGAGTTTCTGTTCGACCAAAAGAAAAAAATCGAGTTTCTGAAATATTTATCAGCAAATGAACGCAAGCGTCTTTTCGCATATCCAGCAAGGTGGTAATAACTGCGCTAATGTTGGATGGAACCACATCTTATGAATTGTATTCCGGGTTCAGATGTAGGAGAACATCTCCAAGGCAATCATAATGAGAAGATCATTGGCTATTGCATAGTAATGAATAATGATTAACGCTGGGATGAAATGACTAACAATTTTTCTAACTGCTAGATGTTCTTGTGCAAGAAAGAGGGGAGGCTGAGCATAATGGTGTTAAAGCTTGGACTTGGTGTTGTGTGATTCTTTGGACCATGTGGGAGGGAAGATTCGGTACTCTGGCTTTGGCTCTTCCTCTTTTTTGACATTGTCGTCTCCTTCTAAAACGTCTTTAGAGAATGCGCCGGGATTGGCTTTGATACAATTCTGCAGAGCAACAAACGGATGGACGCAATCCGAGCCCTTACAAATAGAGCAGGTCTATCTTTGTCAGCAATGTTTCAAAGTTTTCAGTATGCATTCTAATAGAGAGCTACACTTAACTAAAACTGTTCTCATTGACAGACTACTAATCGATATCTGAATAACTGTAAAGCTTTCTTGCTAACTATTAACTTGTCAAATATAAGATCTGACCCACGGAGACCAAATCTATCTTCCAATAGTGCTGGGCCACTAAAACTTTAGAAGAAGGTCAAACAAAATACAGAATGTCGCGAAGATAGCACGCAGAGAGTAAGATATGGACAAGCATTCCTGTTTTCCTTTCCTTTCACTTTCAAATCAAAGCAGTCATACCAATTTTCAGTCGAGAGACTGAGAAAAGAAAGGCAATAGCACTATAGCAGGTAGGGACCAGTAAAGGATTCACCGGCATAGATTGAACAGGCTGTTGACTTTCCATGGATAAGTAAATTATGAATACCTTTTCTTCGGCGGTGCTTTTCAAGAAGCACACAAAAGCTTCAGAAAACTGGTTTCCACATGAGCCACTTCTCAAGTCGGCTATGCATGGACAGTCCAAAGCTTTCTGCACCTTTGCATCTAGAGACTGAAAAAGCAACATCAGATCCCTGGTGATTTATTAAAGGAAGAAGTACATGTAACAGAGAATTCACCTCATTTTCGTCATCGGCATATGCTGCAGCTTCTGAAAAGCAAAACAATGAAGTCTTCACATAAACCAGTAAAAGAATAGGATGACTCCATTCAATCACAAAAATGATATTGGTATGGTGTATAACGTCATTATAAAGAATAAGCCCACAACACAAATGGAATCTCATTTACAGCAGTTTCTAGAAAAAAACAAAACAAAGAGAGATGCGCGAGGAAATCTGTTGTATTTTCCAGATTTTAACAGGGTAAACCAACCATAAAAGCATGAAGTATATTTTTTTGAGTATATCCACGTTCAAAAGTCCTCGTACTAAAAAGATTGAAAGGTGTGATAAGGTAGGCTCCAATGGTTCAAATCTAGTACACATTTACAATTACAAGTACAGGATACAGCTGGAGCTTTGACTTCTAAATATTTACGAAATCTTCCTATAAGTTGCTCCACATGTCTCTAAACGTCTTTGCCGGCACAAACAGAGCTATCAGCAAATTCATAGTGAAACAAGAAATCCAAAAGTAATAACCTAAAATTCTGCAGAAGGAAATCATTAGAAAAATAAATCCGTGGGTAAGCCAATAAATAAGGATTACAAATTCAAGGTCTGCACTCCAGTCCCCATGAAGCAAAACTTTAACATCAGTCCATTCAGCTATCATGAACCCTGCGGAAACACCTTTCCCCAGTTTCAAAGTATAATCCTCAACAAGTGTACCAATTGTTCTCCGATTTGGTAACTAAGAGAGAAGTATAACTACTAGCAGCTTTTCAAGGATTTAAACTAAGATCATGACTTCACCGAAAAAAAGAAAAAAAAAGATCATGACAACTGAATCCTTCTCACTCATTAGGGATGTGTGATGTTTCCTAAATGGGCAAGTACAACAATACTACAGAAAACAAACTAAACCATATTCCACTAAGTGAGCTCGCCTGCACAAGTCCTATTATATCACATAATTGCCCTCGTTTTTGTATCAGGTCTTTTGTAAGCTCCAAGTGCTTCACATGTTTCCCTAACATCTCCTTCCACATCTTTTTAGGTCTTCCTATACAGGTCGACACAATACAGAAGATTCACCTCAGCACACTATGATGTACTCTTCTTATTGGGCTCGACAGCATTCCAATAGTAATACTGCATCATGCAGCACGCAAGAAGAATCCTCCCACCCACCCCCTTCGGCTTGATGAGAAACGAACAAATTTGGTCAAAGAGACATTGACAAATGAATGAATTTCGTAAAAGACACATGGACCATTCAGTCTTAGGAAACCTTCCATTCCAGAAAATCCCATGTTTCTTCTGATAAAAGGGAAAAATGTCATATATTTCATTCATTGCTAAGCAAGTGCATGCGCAACGCTTTGTCTGTGTTGTATTAAAATTCCTCCACTGTAATTCTAAACGACAAGGAACATGTCTCTCGGTCCTCACCAACAATTTCCAGCTCGAGTTCTCGATTACCCAAAAACCATAGTTCCGCATTTCATTGTCAAGGAGAAAACTTGTAAGCTAATATGAATGCCTGACCACCACCCGAAACCCCGGATACACAAACCCCTCTCACGAAACAGGCGAATCTAATATATATATTCAAAGACATCGACGGACTCAAATTACCCAATTCCGGCAACAGAATACTCGACGCGTTCCATCTACCGAAACTACCGAGCGCAGCAAGAAGTGGGGATGAACCAGAGTCTTGTCTCGAGCTAAAATAGACATTTCCTCGTTGATCCCATGAAAGAAAAGAAAAGGAAAAGAGCAAGCACCCGCAATCAGAGAATCCATGGTCGAAGCACCACCGGAAGATGGAGATGCCGACGGCCCGCCTCGAGATTGATCGTCCGAAGCTGCTTCGCTTGCTGCTGCCGCTACGTCGCTCTGAGCTTGACCCATCTTTCTTCGTGCGAAGAAAAAACCGGCGGCTATCTCGATCAGAAGAAGAAGAGTATGAAATGCGACGGGCACCGCAGATCGTTTCTTCGCTGATCAGTGTCGTGTCCGAGAAAATGGTTTTCTTATTAGACTCCGGTCAGCAGCGTCGACTGGAAATTTGCAGCGACGGCGCAATCGACAGGGGGAGACCGTCCGGTGGGGTCAGCGCACGACGGGCTTTGGTTTTCATATGCTTATTTTGACAAGAGAAAGTACTACTTTGAAAGGAAGCACGAAAAATAAATAAATGAAAATAGATGTGAAAAATATTTTTAAAAAAATAATAACTCTGGTCACTTACAAAATAAATAAATATTTTTGTCATTCATGAAAAAATTGAAGAAATCGAGAAGACTGGACATACTCTTTAACAGTATGAGGAGTATGTTTGATCAGGTGTTTGATAGACCGGAGTGGAGAGAAGGAAGAGGGTTTAGTGAAAGCAGTATATGGGTTCATCATGGGGAGCTGAGTTTCTAAAATCTTACTATCTTCTGTGAGGTAAGAAACCTCGTAAAGATAGTCGATCTTTGAACCTGAAGTTTTTCGGAGGTCTGGTGGAGGCTGGAGGGAAAGGTTAGAAGTAAGGGAAACAGGAAGAGAAGGGGATGATGAATTTGTAGTTTCCATGAGGTGAGAAGCTTTCTTCTAGTATCAAAACAGGGTAATTATCAAACTAAAATTATTTAAACAAATCCATGGCTCTGATACCATAAAGTTTACTATGATCTGAGTTCAAAGTCTGAGGAAGAACTTGGTGACTAACAGCCAGTCCCTATTAAGGCCGAGAGGGCCGTGTGTGGGATAGCATACTTGTCACAAGTTTGCAAACTCAACTCTTGAATTCGGTCATAGTGCCCTTTAACAATGTCACGAAAAATTCAAAACTTTGTCCCGTGTGACACATTTATCCTAAACTTTTTTTTTATATGACACCAAAAACTTCAAACTTTGCCCTGTGTAACACATTTACCTCAAACTTTGCCTCGTGTGACACATTTACCCTATGTATGGTATTTTTGTCTTTTACTTTTTATTTTTTCTTTATTTTTTCCTTTTTCTTTCTTTCCTTTTTTTTCCTTCTCCACCACCGTCGGAGGAGCCGCCGGCGTCGGCCCTTGCCTCACTCAAGTGAGGGCTACCCTCCCGAGATCCGGTGGGGGCCGCTCTCGCTAGATCCAGTGGGGGTTGCCCTCTCCCTGGCCTCGATCAACGCCGGTGAGGGCGGCCCCCTCCGCTGGATTTGGGGAGGGCAGCCCTCGCTTGAGTCTGGTAAGGGCTGACGCCGGCAGCTCCTTCGGCGGCGGTGGAGGAAAAAAAAGAAGAAAGAAAAAGGAAAAAATAGAAAAAAAGAAAGAAAAAGTAAAAAACGAAAATGCCATTCAGAATAAAAAGTTTAAGGTAAATGTGTCACGTGGGGTAAAGTTTGGGGTTTTTCGTGTCACAAAAAAAGTTTAGGATAAATGTGTTATACGGGATAAAGTTTGAGGTTTTTTGTAACATTTTCCCTTAAAATAATCACTTTAAAAAATATATTTTTTAAATAATTTATTTGTTGCAAAAAGGCGAAGCCTTAAAGACAATGCCGATACGAACATGCCTTGAAACTAGCATTAAGCACGAGGTAGATTGGATGTCAAATCAACTTAAATCAAATCAAAACACATAAATTCAATTGAAAAAAGAAGAAGGTTAAATAAAATCATACAATATAATTATAATTGAGAATACAACCAAATCAAAATGGATAATGCAATTTATAAATTTTTATTCAAGGAAGTACTCTTGAGCTGCATCGAAATCCAAAAAATGATTTGGTGCGATTCGATTTAACAGTTTAAAATGTTTTTTTCCCCTTCACCTCGTAGCTAATAAAAACTCAAATATCAAAAGAAGAACATCAAAATATATGCTTTCGAAATTATATTGAGCCAATTAAAGGGTTTAATATTCAATTACTAGAGTTTGTTTCAAGTAATCACATTTTTCACAAGTAAATGGGTCATCACCTTTTTAGGAAAGCACCCTATGATTTAGTTTTAGACGTGAGTCCGATTTTCACACTCTACAATGAAGCAAGACTAAAGTAGCACCGACAAATAAATAAAAAGTTTGACATTCGCTACTTAGATGGATTTTAATTTTTCGACCGTCTAGCGTATTTTTTCTAAATTAATAAAAAAAAAAAGAGAGAGCAATATCACTTCCAATATGTTTCTCTTCCTTACCCAAGGAGAGGACCGAGCATCGAGAATCAAAAAAACGGCCACATCACGCAACGCATCTTCATTTGGCGCCGAGACGTGTCGATCCTCATTCTTCATTCCCTCGGAGAAAGACGAAGATCGAGAAAGCTCGCCAGCCCGAGCTCGAGCATGGAGGTCGCCCCTCGCGACGGCGGCGCCGACGGCGACCACAGCGTCAACGGCAACGGCGACGGCAATAGCAGCGGCAACAAGATGGGAACGCTTCTCGAGAATTTCATGAAGAGTCAGCAGAGCTCGTTCAGGTCCCTTTTCCTCCGCAAGAAACCGAGCGCGGAGGACGACGCCGATTCCCCCAGGCCCCTCCCCTTCCTCTCTCCCGTCGCCAACTCCGTCGCGTCTCGCTGTTCCAGGTGAGCGCGCTTCCGATCTCTTTCTCCGCTCGCTCGCGAGTGACCGACCTGAAAGTGAATGTGCTTTCCCGGGATTCGAACTCTCTATAACTAGCGAATGTATGTCGAGGTGTCGGCGGAGGTCTGTGCTGCTTGGGGCGCAATGTTCGAGGAAGTGGCGGCTTTAGGTTCAGGCTATGCCGCGATATGCATTTTGTTTTATGAAATTTTGGTATGGACTTAGGAATGCTTGTGAAATTTGTATCGGTGAAGGCAGCCGTAATGTATGATAACTTGTGCCAACGTGATTGTGCTTGAATAGTAGTTTCGATATTAGGCCTCTGTTAGCATCCGGCGGTGAATGGTGCATGAGCTTTTTTGTTGCTGCCGGAATGTGTGCTTGAGATTGTCAGGAACCTATCTGTCAGTTCACACTTTCTCAATGTTTATGGCATGTAGTTGATGGTTTCGCTCAACGATTTTCTGGGGATAACTGTCCATCATTGAGTGTTAAGTCATCTGTCCCTCAGCCTACGGCCTTTTATTCAGTGCTGATTAAACAACGATGATTGAAAGAAGATGAGAAGATGTTCAGGCAATCAGTCAGCTGTTTCTTATGTGCACATGCATGTTGGCAATCGATCGGCTGTTTCTTGCTCTTTGATGGTTTGGTGAATATTCTTGAGAGAGTACTGGTTTTTGAGAGGGGCCGGCAGTATATACTGTAGTATTGTTTCAGATATGGAGCTTCAATTTAATCCTGGAAAGTTGCTCAAATGGAATCTTGAATACTTGCTCTTGCATTTCTGGATTTGATATTCCTCAATGCTCCTGGGAATATGCCACTGCTTATCTTTGATTGTACTTGAGTGGGAACCTGAATGATGAGTCCGGATGGGCTTCAGGAGTTTAGATAGGCAGTGGTATTGGCATTCAAAATGAAAATGGCACTTTTAGGATTGTAGTCTTGCACTTGTGTAGCTACCTCAACCTAACTATTAGCCTGATTGGGTGCTTTTTCTTGTATTTCTTATAAATTGATTTGATTTATCAATTTGCTTATATTCAGGATCCTTAAAGTTTCCACTGAAGAACTGTGTCATCGTTTTGATGAAGAGATACCTGAAAGTGCTAGGCAACCTTCAGTCTATGCTAGGAATTTTGTAGAGTTTTGCTCATACAAGGCAATGAATGAGGCAACAAAAGCTCCTGATTATTTGGGTGACAAGGAGTTCTGCCGCTTGACATTTGATATGATGCTTGCCTGGGAGTTCCCGGATGTGGCGAGTGAAGTGCTGGCCAATGTGAGACAAGTTGTTTGATAACCTACTTATACTTGTAAAATGTCCACTAATATATTTTATGGGCGTTAAAATCCTCATTTTGGTGATAGGAAGAAACTGGAACACTGTTGTTTCATTCAACTGACTTTGATTATTTTGATTGCAGGAAACAACTACTTGTGAAGGAGCAGAAGGGGGTGATGGATGGTCACTCTTTTACGCAGCCTCAACTACCACAGCTGTTCAGGTGTGGAGTGCTCTTGCATGGATTCTTCAGTGTCTTGCTAAATGCCAATTATTAGGTTGCTGCTTTCACAATAGTCCTGTTGATTGTAGGGCAAAACATAAAATTGAGATTTGTTTTCTTACTCGTTTAGGTTGATGACAAGAGAACTGCTGGGATCGATGCATTTGCACGAATCGCTCCAGCTTGTGCTGTCATTGCCGATGTAATAACCGTCAAGAATCTTTTTTATGCTCTCACACGCTCCTCATGCAACCGGCTTCATTTTCTTTTGTATGACAAGTACCTTCGAAGTCTCAATAAGTAAAGACTTGCTCCCTTTCTTGCTTTTCTGGCCATTATAGTTTGTACTGCGACATCATCTGCTACTTTACTTATTTTTTGCCAGAATTGTTACAAAGAACTTCTAGTGTCCTTTTCCTTCTAGTTTTTGGTCTAGAGTTTAATTTCCATAACAAAATCATATGAATTGACCAGATAATGCTACATCTAGTTTTGTTTCTTTGCAAGGGTAATTTAAACATCATGCAGCTGATAGGCTTTTTTGCTAATTCAACCCATAGACAAAGCACAAAAAGATGTAACATGTACCTGATAGGCTTTGCTAGTGCGATTTTGTGTACTTCAAGCATGATATATGTCCACTGAGATAAAGAAGGGTTATCAACTAGCCCACCATTAGCGGATTAATCAGATCAACTGTTCAGAGTTAGCTTCAGTTGGGGCTTTAAATTGTTTGCATGAAGTTTCACAATACAGACAGCTGTATCTTGTTGTTTAGGCATAGTCAAAGTCAATTATCTCTAAAACTGAAGGTTCTTCCCTTGGAGCACCTGCATATTGGACTGGCGATTTGATTGAGTTGTTAGGTGAAGGTAGACATTCCAGAAGACCATGACATTTGGGCAGGGAGGGTGTCTAGGAAACAGACTGAGAAGCATAGAATGAAGACAGTCATTTTGATCCTTTGAAATTCAGTACTGTTCTTTGGAGATTTAAAGTTATACCTTATGTTAGGATTACATAATTGTTCAAATTAGGAGTCAGTAGCTATACGGATGTCATCAAATTACTCAGGTTTGTTAGCCGGATTGAGAAAATGACTTGAGGGAGGGCAGCCAAAAGTACTCGGAGGTAGAAAGATTTGAACCAAAATGGTACCGGTGCCATGTAGCTGACAATGGAAAAATCAGTAAGAGCAGGCTCTGAAAAAGGAAAGGGACCAGCAAATTGATTTGCAGGAACTACAATTTTCGAATTACTGATAGTATCTGATGTTCAATGCAGTATATAGTTGATTGCTCTAATTTTTTATTATGTCCATGGTATGTTAATAAGGCTTTTCAAGATGCGAATCCAGATCTTTTAATTCATAGCCTTTAAGAAAGATTTTCTTTCTTTCTTTTTCATTTGAGAAGAATTTAGTTTTAACAATTACATTAGAGGCACGATTACATTAGAGGCACCGTATACTATTTCAAGTGTTACAGATTCATTTTGCATCTCGTTTGCTATTTCATGCTTTTTGATGGATTGGATGTTTACTAGCAAATGGATGTCAACTACTACTTTAATTGTTCTATCTATGCAGAGTGATTAAGGCTGCAAAGAATGTCTCGGGACCAACATTTTCTAACCTCCAGCTTGCTGAAGGAGAGATTATTCTTGATATAGATGGCACTGTTCCTCTGCAACCTGTATTGCAGCACATTGGTATCTCTGCTTGGCCTGGTGAGTTCTATCCTGGCAATCGAGTTGTGAGAGTTTATCTTAGGTTGGGTTCCTTGGTGGACTATGTGGATCATCATCTGTTAGCTGGTGGGAAATCAATTCCTGGAATACCTGTATAGTAGCTGCTGGAATTCGATAATCATGGACCTTTTACGCGCAATGTTACTTCTGACTAAAGATTGAATTCTGCAGCCTTAGAAACTTTTGCTTCTCATCCCTACCTTCCATTTGTTGTTGGGAGAGCAAATTTTCTAAATGAAATATATGTCCCACATACTTCAGCTTTAAGATGATCTTATCCAAATATCTTCTACTTTGCAGTAAAGTCAGGAATTAGGAAATGACAGAGGTAACAAGTGGGCAATATTTATTTGTTTATTTATTTTGGTGGTTTTATTCCATGTAGTAGTTATGGATTTTGGAACACAGGTTAAGGTACCACTCTACTGGCAATGTTGCTTTAACTCTATATGGTGAATTCAAGGGGAAGGCCTAGATGTTAGGGCTGGTTCGACTCAACTACCACAAACTCCGGCTAAACATCTAATACACTGTTAGGACAGAGACCAGCATGTAGTTTTAGAGACATGTCCAAGATGGAGAAATTGGAAACTTTTTCTACGTTGCTTAGTATTGCTGGTTAACTATATAAAATGTGAGCAGAAGACCCTGTCAAATGGAGTTCTGGGAAGATAACCTTTTCGTGCTGTTTCTCTACATCATCAAGACTCTCAGCTAATTCTGTCATGTAGGATGGCACTTTGGAAAAGAAAAACTCTAGAATGGGTTCTTGGGGGACTCTTCTATGCAAATGATGCTTATATCGTAGACTTGCACAGAAAACTGTAGATTGCAGTCAAAACTGGACTTTCCTTACGCACCATCTCAGATATGAGTGATTTTTGTTGTGTGCTAGGTTATGATCTTATTCGAACATTTGCTTCTGTCTATTATAATTTTATCTTTTTGATTTTTGGGTAGGTCGTTTGACATTGACCAACTATGCTCTCTATTTTGAATCGTTGGGAGTTGGGGTATATGACAAAGCTGTTAGATATGATCTGGCAACTGACATGAAGCAGGTCATAAAGCCTGAATTAACTGGACCATTGGGCGCTCGTCTTTTTGACAGGGCTGTGATGTACAAGTCAGCCTCTGTGTATGTTTATTTAATTCAAATCATATTGAGATTTCAATGGATTTTTTAGACAATTCTCAGTCCATATCTTTTGTGAGCTATATTTCTAAAGCTGACAACTCTCGACTATTATTTTCCAGAGTGGAGCCTGTTTACATGGAATTTCCTGAACTGAAAGGAAGCTCCCGCCGGGATTATTGGTTGGACATATGCCTTGAGGTTCTACGTGCACATAGATTTTCCAGGAAGTACAATTTTCGAGAGATACAGCGAGCAGAAATAATTGCGAGAGCCATTTTAGGCATCTTCCGATACCGTGCTATTAGTGAAGCTTTTAATATATTCCCATCAAATTACAAAACAATACTTCCATATAATTTGGCTGAAAGTCTTCCAGGGGGGGATGTAATCTTGGAAACATTGGCCAGTCGCTTGGAACTTGTAAAAGTGGACGCTCCTTGTCATGATGACTCTGGAAGTCCCTTCACAAAACAGAAGAAAATTCTCTCCCCTGTCTCTGTTCTGGCGCTTAATCAACTTGGGTTGACTTTACTAAAACAGATAAAACTGGATATTGATTCAGTTGCTGTAGGAGATGTTTGTGTTGCAGAAATCAATCCCTTGGAGACAGCTGTGAAGAACTCAATATTGGATACAGGAAGGGCTGAAGCTGCCCAGGCAACTGTAGACCAAGTAAAAGTGGAGGGTATTGACACAAATGTTGCAGTAATGAAGGTTAATAAATGGATTCTATTGCAATACTCTTTGTTGAATATAGTGAAAAATCCAGTTGACAGATTAAATTACTGAATGGTATCCATTATCACTTTGATACTCAGAGAACTTGCCTCTTCTGTCACTGTTTTTTTAAAGTTCCTCTTGCTTCGTGTGGTAGAAGAACAATACATTATGATAATATACTGGAGATGTGACTCTTATAAGTTACTTGATCGACCAAGTTGCAAAAGCACATTACATCTCGTAAAATTGCTTCATTGATACATCTAAGCCCAATAGACCCTGAATTTGCATCTTCCTGGCAACTGCAAGATGATGGTATGTGAACCATGAGTGTGATATGTTTGCATAAGTGGACTTTTCATTAACTTTTTGCTATGTTTTTGTGAATATGAACATAGCTGTACAGGCAGTTGGATGTTTGTATTAGTTGGTTGATGAGATTTTCTCTTAGAAAATGACCTCAGTGATACCTAATGTTTTTTGAAGGAACTGCTGTTCCCAGTTATTGCATTGGCTAGCCGTCTTCAGAGTTTGGCTTCATGGGAAGACTCTCTCAAGTCAATTGTATTTCTTGGGTTAGTTTGCTATACGATACACAGGTAGGTTGCCTTATGATAATTTTCCTTCTATTGTGGAATAAGCTTTATTGCATGCTACTAAGAATCTTCATGAATGCCTGGTGTAAATGTAGTAATTAGTGATGCTGAAGCTTAGTCGCTTGTACCTTATGTTCATCTCATTTATTACTCTAGATGCTCATAATATCTATACAGAATCTTTGAAACCAAAATCAGGAGATTTGCATGTGCTAATCACAATAAATTTTTAAGGCTGCCTCTTCAAGCTTCTCTTTATTTTGGGTTAGTGGAAATAGTTGAATTGGATCTCTGCAAAATGTTTCTGCATGATACACTACAGTCATTTAATAAGATTAACATACACTGTTAGTAGGAAAGGTACAGTGAAGCAAGTTGATAGGACTAACATATATTGCAAATGAAAAATCAATTGGGGCATGTCACCCTATGCGATTGAGAGTCATGAAATCCAACTCATCTATGATTTCAGATTTAGCATGATGACATTTGCAATTTGATGACAATGTTATGTGCTCATTTCAATTTGCATAGGGGATGGATTCAGTATGTGTTTCCAGTTATTTTGGTATCAGTTGCCCTTGTCATGCTGTGGAGAAGGTACTTTAACAGGGGAAAGTCATTAGAAGCCTTCAGAGTTACCCCTCCTCCAAATCGTAATGCAGTTGAGCAGCTATTGACATTACAAGATGCAGTCAGCCAGATTGAAGCACTTATCCAAGCTGCAAATATTGTTCTTTTGAAGATAAGAGCGCTCTTATTTGCTGTAGTTCCGCAGGTATAGCCCTGAAGCCATGCTTGACTTTTATTAATTGGTACTCTATAATAACTATGTGTACGAATATAGATCATCTTTACTCACAAAGTTTCTTACTTGTCAAGGTTATATTTTGTGCATAGGTCAAAGTATTGTGCAGGCAAATTTTCTATGTCCATCTTATATTTCTATGAATCTCTTGGATGATCAAACATGACACGATAAACGCGTGAGCATTACTTTTTGCTCTAACCTGTCTATACTGTCTTGACTTGAGCACGTGCTTCCCCGATATTCTACTCTATGGAATGTGTGAAAGTATCTTTTCATTTGGCCACAAACTGTTAGTCCGCATAAAGAATAGTGGGCCTGATAGAGGAATAAATGCAATGAAATTATAAAAGGCTTAAATTGTCTAAGTGGACGCATTATCTGGATGATTTCTGTATGTGCTAAAGACCTGGTTAGCTGGAAGGTTTCATCCTTCTATTATCATTCTATATGAGTTGTGTAATTTCTGACTCCATATGTTGTCTATTTACACAAGTTAACATACTTGACGACATACATTGCTGAGGCATTCTCTCCTTCAAATTCAACTTCTCTGTGCATTCAAGTTTTAACAAACAATAGTTTTTCTATAAAGTTTTACAATTCAAGGCATGCATTCAGAGACATTGCCATAAATTTAAAATATTTTGCAATTTAAGGGACATACAATTCAGTATACTTCAATTTGATCATCATGTCTGATGATGAAAGATTGAGTCAGAACTATATGACTCTGGAGCCTTAGGAGCCTTTGAGCAGACACAAGAACTTGACCTGGCGTAAGTGATGGAAAGTTGCTTTAGTTGTAGTCTCTCTCTCACTCCAGCTGACAAAATGATCTAGCTGAGCTGACCTTCTGTCTGAACCAGAAAGAGGGTCATTTTAAACAAAGAAAATTAACGCACTGAAGAAATTAATGCCCTTAGGAAACAGAGAGGATAACCCAATATAATGGACAGTTTTTCTTTGAAACGGCAACTAGACCTGTGAAGGTTCCATGTACATGTGTCTTTGATCTTGATCAAATGATTTGTGCTAGCATTTGGAGCATAATATCTATATGTGTAACTCAATCCTAAAATAGACTCTGGTTTTATTTCGACTGAATCAAATACTTTTGTCTCCCAGACCACCGACAGGGTTGCCCTATTTTTGGTCATCATGGCTGTGGTTTTTGCCTTTGTGCCCCCAAGGTACTTGATTCTGTTAGTCTTTATTGAAGTTTTCACCCGGGAGATGCCGTTAAGGAAAGAAAGCAACAACAGGTGGCTAAGGCGAATGAGAGAATGGTGGATCAGAATACCCGCAGCCCCCGTCCAGCTTGTTAAGACAGATGACAAGAAAAACAAATGACTGTACTGTATACTTTCTAGTGGCTTCCTGGTGTACATAATAATCTGAACAATGCACTTGTCATTCGGTTTCTAGAACGCCTGCTGCTCAATTTTTTTGGTCAGAGTGCAGGCTTTGCCTTCAAATTGATCCTTTTGCAAATGGATTACCATTTCTCGGGCAGGTGAAATGATATTTGGCTGTTTACCAATTGAATATATGTCTGGTTGCACTTTCTTGACATCAAGGTTGTTATCTTGCCTATCAAGACTAAGTTCTGTCATCTTGCTGAACAATGGCCACGTGAGAGTCAGTACTATGATTGTGCTTTCCCTAGAAATTATCTGCTAATGAGAAGAAAACTGGGCTTGACCCAGTTCCTAAGTTCCAACTTTTCCATAGGTAAGATCAGATGTGGTTCCCACCATCCTCTCCTCCATTTGATGCCATGGAAGAGGAAGTTGAAGAAAGAAGACATTGATTTTCTTTTGGTTCATGTCTGAACAGATTACATGAGATCCCAATGATGATGGTCTTATTGATTTTGCAGGGGCTTCCTACATCGTGAGTGGAAGAATTTCAACATAGATTGCCACAGGTGCAGAGATAGACAAATTTCATAGATTTTTGTTTCAGCTTGGAGAACTCTCTTATTATCGATTTTGGATCTCAAACGTCTATTTGCTTTTCAAGTGCTTGTCTTGTGATCCCCAGTAATGCCTAGTTGTAATCGATGTCGCTATCCAAAGAAACTTATGCTTGCTTACATTAGTGTGATGACATAGGTCATATATCACAAGGCTATGCGTCAATCACTTGAGCACTTTATAAACATTCATTGCATGTAACGTAGGCTTACCTATCTTTGGTTGCTTAATTTAAGTCTCTCGACATTGTCAATTTCTCTCCAAAAAGAGTTAAAAAGAGCTACCTGGTTTCAATGTGCTGTGTTTCAGTGAGTTGGAGGAAAATGCATTACTAGAGCAGCTAAGAAAGAAAACTGGGTGCAATTCATTATTGATAGATGTCGCCATTAAAAAGTAACTTATGCTTGCTTATATGCAGTGCGATAACATAGGTCATTAATCAGCGTTTATTCTGTAGATAGCTTTGCAGTAACTGCTCAAGTACTCTTCAAAAAGTAACTGTAGGTTTTGCATAACTTAAGTATCTTTATATATCCTTCGTTTTCATACAAATTCTCTCTGAAGAGAGTTGCGTGGTTTTCTCGAATTGTGTTTGAATGAGTTCAAGAAATATGCATTACTAGAGCAGCTAAGGAAGAAAAAGGAAAACGCAATGCAATGCGTGCTTGGTGTAAACCTTTCGCATGGATTAAGGTATGGTAAATTGGTGTCGATTTTTCTAAGAAATTATATATCTCCAGTTCTTTTTTGTTATTATTATTAGTAAGGAAAAAAAGAGATTAATTTGTCTGGCATAAAAATGGAAATGAGCAAAACTTTTGCATATATTTAGAAAAATAGAATTCAAAGATTTGAAGAGTTACGAACGAGAGAACATCTTCTTATTGAAGTTGAAGGGTTTCTAATTCTCTTTTCGTGTAAATTTGCATCTTTGTCCAACATATCAAATATAAGTGCTATTCTTTTTAAATATGACACCAAATGAGGAAATTCACATATTCTATGATCCTATGAAGCATTGATTCTAAATTATTCACATTTCTCTGGAAGTCGTAGCTTTAAAAGAGATGTGGGATTTAGCTAAAATTAAATCTGGTGGAAGTATCAGAATTAACTGTATAATTAGTCTTCCCATAAGAATTTTACCCTAGAGAAATCAAATTCTAACCTCAAAACATTAAAATTCAGCAAATTTCAAAATACTCGAATTTTTCTGAGCTTCATAGTGTTGTTACATAAGTCACGTTTTATTTCACTGGCGCATTTTAGCTCTTTTACATAGAATTTAAATCCTACCTCTTTAAATCTTATCTGATCCATGTAGACATAATCTCCAAATTGAATTTTAACCGAAAAAAAAAAATCTCAAAATTGAATGTGCTCTTTTCGACTTTATATCAAAATCCCAATCCGCCTCAATTTTCTGTAAAAGTAATTTATATAGTGGGCTCATTCCGATATATAGTTTATTCCTACATATACAATGGTGGATTTTTGGGTCAGCGATTTGCTATAGTTCATTAGCGTTATTTATTGATAATGTCTGTTATATCATTATATCAATGACCTTTATGTTGAAGCTTTCCGCTTTAATGTTGTCCTTATCGTTATTAATATTATTATCATGTTCTTGAAATTGGTTGATTTAAACCAAAACTAACAAGTCTTTGTTAAAAGGACTTCCATTGCTTGGTTTAATGTTGCCGACAGTGAGTCAGGGATTTAATTTTGCCGTTGGCTAATTATGGTCTAATTGCTTCGGTAATTTCATCCAAAATAGAAGAAGCAAGTACTTCCAAGTCAATCCTTACCAAGAGATAACGATTATTTCTTTTGTCTATTACTTATGGATGAGCAATTGGCCAATTTCTCTTTTAAGGTACATATAAAAAATCACGGTGTAGTTTTTTCTTTTCGAGCTTTGATAAGCTACTCAGAGACCATTTACGAAAGCATCGAAATGAGATTTGCATGGCTGGAGCAGAGGAAGCCAATCATCGGCAAAATGGTGGTCCCCACATGCCATTCGGACATTTCTCCCATTTTTTAAACCATGTCCTTTTTAAAATAAAATATAAATCCTCGCATGTAACGTCATTCTACATTGGAATGTGTGATTTCAGAATAAAAAAAACTATTGGAATTGGCTTAGTAGCCAACCGAAGATCAAATCCCCACTTTCTCATAAAAGGTTGGGGTGAAAACAAATTAGTAGATCCGTCAAATGGGTGGATCGGGTTAGATCGAAAATAGTCCGATCCATATTAATCCATTTAACCCGTTTTGACTCAAATTCATATAATGTAAATTTAGTGATCCATACCCGATCCATATCGGCCGACCCTTATCTTAAAACCATTATTATTGATAAACCCAAAAAAGATTTAACTTTTGACTCATATTTAACTAATATTTAAAAATCTATATTTAACCCATATTTAACTTTCAATATTTGATGCATATTTAACTTTCACTTTTATCCATAACTAAAAAGAATAAGAAAAAAAAAATCGAAAGAATAAAAGATTTAAAATTATACAATATGACCAACCAAAAAGAATAAGAAAAGAAAAATCGAAGATAAAATTGACCTTATATTAATTTTTATTTAATTGGATTAATATTACAAAAAATCATGAATTGATAACATGTTAACAAGCATAGGATAAAATCTCAAATTCGTACACTCCATTAATTGTCAGATGTAATCATACCCAGTAACTTTGACAGTAAAATTTAATAAAAACTAACGAAATATAAATTTATTATAAATGTATCAGTTTGTGGTATAGTTTGGGCAAATTTGTTACATATATTGATTTAGAATTTTCGTGATATTAACCAAAATATTTGTTGTCCGATAAATTATATACTGAAAATAGAAAATGATAAAATTCATTATATTGCCAAATATGTTTGGATAAGATTATATAAAAATAGGGAAGAAAAAAAATCATGGCAAGAAATTTGCGGGGCACCGGCACGAGCGCCATTGTCAACTTGCCGTGGGCTTTCTTCTGTTTGAACCGGACGAGATCGCCGCCGACGCCGCCCCTCGCGCTCCCGTTCACGCTCCCTCGCTGCGCCCGCACTGCGTCGTTGTCGCGCTCCACGGCGAGGATGAGCGCCGGCGGCAACTGCTCGGAGCCGGTCGCTCCCCCGGCGGCGAAGAAGGTGGAGCACCGGATGGAGATGTTCGGCGACGTGAGGATCGACAACTACTACTGGCTCCGTGACGACTCCCGCTCCGATCCCGACGTTCTCTCCCACCTCCGCCAGGAGAATGCCTACACCGATTCGGTTATGGCCGGTGAGTTTGATCTTTTTTTTGCTCTGTTGATTGTCCCTCGTAGATGTTACGCTAAGACTGCAATCCCGTTAGCGTAAAAGGTTCGAGTTGGTAGATTGAGGGAGTCGGACTGGAAATGGGCTTTGGTGTTGTGAAGTCTGGATTTTGGTCACTCGCTTGTGATGGAGATTGATGAGTTACGATTCAGGGTATAGTGGAAACTTGATTTGATGTACTTAATGGTTTGTAAGGTGAGCGTTTTTATTTTTACTTTTCCCCTGATGTTCATTTCTGTGTTTCTCTGGTATTGGAGATGTAGTAGGTCTGGGAATATGTAGGTTCAAGATTTGAATTTAGTGTAAATGTATGCGTCAAGGAATGATCTTGGGATCATTCAAACGGAGAGAAGAAGCCGCTTTGAATGAGATATATGGAAAGCTGGCTTGTGACTTGAGAATATGGTTATATGCATGTGCAATTTTGAGAACTACTAACATGTGGAATTTAGAGACCTAGTGCTCAACTAGTTCCTGAGCAGAATTGTTCGGCTAAGTGGCAAATTCTCTTCTTTCTGTCTCAAATAAATAGTCAGGAAGTTAGAATCTGGAGTCTTTATCCGGAGATTTACATGGCTAGTAAGAACAATAGGCTTCTAATATCCCTGTCATCCTATTTCTTTCATCAAGCATTGTCTGCAGTCTTATCTTTTGTTCTGAGTTGCTGATATACTCTACTCCAATCAAAAGTGAAAATGTAATCGGAAAAGAAATATGTGATCAGCTTAAATATTTCTGATAAACGGCACAGGGACCAAACAATTAGAAGACGATCTTTTTGCTGAGATAAGAGGACGTATAAAGGAAGATGACATATCTGCACCCATACGCAGAGGGCCTTACTACTATTACAAAAGGAATCTAGAGGGAAAGGAGTACGTCCAGCACTGTAGGCAGTTAGTACCGGATAGCAAGGCCCCTCCTTCTGTTTATGATAAGATGCCAACTGGTCCTGAGGCTCCTCCTGAGCAGGTTATCTTGGATGAGAATATCAAGGGTCAAAATCATTCATTCTATCACATTGCTACTTTTCAGGCAAGAGTGCCCTTTCTTTTCTTCTTTTCTACCCACATTTGGTTCCATCATGAATTATTTTCTTGCCTCGGCTTTTCATTTCCGTAGCTTCATTCTGCTAGTTCTTTGATGCTATAGGTTAGCCCAAACAATAAGTTGGTGGCATATGCAGAGGACACTAAGGGTGATGAGATATATACCTTCTATGTAATTAATGCTGAGACAGGAGCTACAGTGGGAAAACCTTTAGCAAATGTGACATCTTACCTGGAATGGGCTGGTGATGATGCATTAGTTTACATCACAATGGATGAGATCCTTCGCCCGGACAAGGTATGTTCTATGTAGTATAGGATCTGTTGCTATGGAAATTACTCTTTGTTTGCTCCTTGTCCGGAATATTTGTTACTGATATCAAGGCATACTTCTCAGTGTTTTTATCAAGGCATACTGATTCATTTATCTACTCTGATTTGACCTGATGCATTTTGCTAAGTTTATAGGATCCAGAAGACTTTACTCTATATCAGGATTTTCCGGATCCACAGGGAACCTTTAGCTTTTCTAATACATCAAGTTTTGCTTGAACTCTAAAACAAAAATGAAACATCAGTTCTGTGCTGCCATTATAGGTGTTGTGGTTGAAACAAAACAGATGCGGGATCTTATTAATGTCCTCATGCATGTAGTTGAGAGCTGGCCCTGCTCTGAAATTTGTAGCCTTAAATCTAGAAGGGTAAAATCTTAAGCCTATTTCCTCTGATGGGAGTTTTTTTATTTCCCAGCCCTAAAATGTTTTCATGCCAAAATGACCTTATGATGTAGGCAGGCTGTTGTCAATTTAATCGCATCACTACTCTCTCTCTCTCTCTCTCAATATTAAAGTAATCTCAATTTCATTTCTCAACCTGGTACAACCATTGAGTTTTGCAATCATTGTGTAATACGTTGCATCACTGTAAGTACATCACATTCAAGCTTCCTTTGTCTAATCTTCTATTGCTGATTAGTTAATGTAGCTTAAGATCTCTTGTTGCAAATTTGAAAGAGTTATGTGTTGAATCGAATATAGTGTGTATGCACATAAAGGGCACAGAATGGTGAACTGGGAACAGCACATCAGTAATATGTCAAACATCCCTTGGCAGGAAGACTTAAAGTATTGCAATATGGATAACATGAAGTGTTGTTGGATGCTCGTACACTTGTGATGTATAGTTGTTCTCAGATTCTGACCTATTAATTTTTTAGTATTAGCAATGACATGACATTTTGCAATAACAGTTTGTTTGACTTTTAGGTGTGGTTGCATAGGTTGGGGACCGAACAATCAGATGACACTTGCCTTTATCATGAGAAGGATGATATGTTTTCTCTTGATCTTGAAGTTTCCGAGAGCAAGAAGTTCTTGTTTGTTGCATCTGAGAGCAAAAACACAACATTCACTTTATATCTTGATGTTTCGAAGCCAGAAGATGGTCTTCAGGTTCTGACTCCTCGCACCTATGGAGAGGACACACGTGTCAGCCATCGGGGAAATCATTTTTTTTTTCGGAGGAGAACTGACTCGTTTTACAATTCAGAACTTTTGGCTTGCCCTCTGGATGATGTGTTGAACACCACTGTCCTTATCCCTCACAGGGAAAGGTAATATGTCTTAATAATTGACCCTTGTATTGGTTTATCTTGCCTGTAACTTTACTTTTTGCGCTATCAGTTTATATCTGAGCTTGTTGTGGTTGATTGAAATTAAATGGTTCTTTGTCCACGCTGGTTGTTTATACCATTAAATTGAAAAGTCAATCCAACCAAGTTGGTTTTGGGCAAAGAAAATGGATTAGGACCAATTGATGACATAGAAATTGGTTTTTCTAATGACTGGATCACCTAGGGAGATTTATAATGGATAGAAAAAAGAAAACAGGTGTTAAGTCACTTTAAAATTTGGAAAATGAGCTTGTTTATAAAGATTTTCTTTTTTCATGTGATTTAAATCGTAAGAGAAACAATATAAAAATCCTTCTCTCATTAGGTGTTTGTTAAATTAGAATGATGATGCACCCATAAGTAGTTTCGACTTTCGACATACTTGACTAGCTCTACAATTAAGTATTTCATTTCCAAATTTTATCATGCTACGAAAAAACAAAGGAAGATGGGATTTAGATGGCTAAAATCAGGACTGTAATATTTCATATCTCTGATTATTTGGGAAAAAGATGTTTTTACCTGTCTTTATTTATTATGGAAGGTGAAAAGCCATTGCTAATGCTAGTGTAGCAGAATGACTGGGGAGCTAATGCATTTCCATATTACGCATGTCACTGTAAAGCTCTAGAGAATAAGGAGATGGACTGATGGCTTGGGTGGACTGTGGCTCCTGTCGTGCCCCTCCTCAAATCCTTCCTCACTTTATATATTACTGCTCATGGTAAAATGTAACATTGAATAAGTGGTAACTCAGATATATTTGATCATACAGTGGTTCAGTTTTTTCCTGTCCAACTCATAAACTGTTAAAGAGAGAAGCAAGGAATGGAGTAAGCACCTAGGGGGCTATTTATCTGCTATTGTCGTTTGCTTTTTGTTAAAAGCATGTCTGTCTATGGACATTAAGTAGAAGCTTTGAGCATCAGCTGATTAATTTATTGGTACATTGCTTTAACGTCCTCTTGATTTTCTCTCTCATCCTTCATGGTGGATATACATATCTGTACATAGGCATGCACACATGTACAGACACATGTGAAAGCATGGATTGTGCCATGCATGGACGCTCATGGAGGTTTCCTATTGTGTATGCATACAATTTTGTTGAGTTGGTGAATGAATCTGGCCTCTAATGTGTCAATTTCTTTTTGTTTTTGTTTTGGTCTACATAGCTTACTGATCTTATAACTTTCCAGTGTAAAAATCACGGACATGCAGCTTTTTGCTGATCATCTGGTTCTCTTTGAACGTGAAAATGGTTCTCAAAAAGTTACTGTGTATCGCCTACCAGCTCTTGGGGAAGCACTCACACAGCTTCAAGGCGGTCGCTCTATTGATTTTGTTGATCCAGTTTTTTCAGTGGATCGATCAGAGTCACAGTTTTCGTCAAATATATTAAGGTTCACTTATAGCTCCATGAGAACGCCTCCTTCTGTTTATGATTATGATATGGACACTGGCATATCTGTTGTGAAGAAAATTGAAACAGTAAGTACTATGGGGTAGCCATTTGCAAACACAGGCCCTTCTCTCTCTCTATCTCTCTCAATCTTGATGATTTAATTTTTGCAAGCTGGAGTTCATAATGAGCATGACAAACATTATTCTGTATCTTGAGTCTTCGTGTCTTATATTTTTGTATTGCTGATTCATCTGCAAGGTCTTGGCTGCTTTTAATTCTGCCTTTGCAAGATATTTCTGGTCACTTACCTGTATAATTTTTAGACTAATGTCCAAGTATGGACAAGTTTTTTACTCATTGAGAAACTTGTTCTCTATGTCTCCTGTTACTCTATATTTTAAAATAGATTGCAAGTGTACTGTCCTGTGGTAACATTATGGAAGTGTACCGTCCTGTTGTTCCCAATGTGTCACCAACAATCACATGGGCTCTCGGAGCATTTAGTCATCAAGAGGATTGGCCTTGAACTATCTCTAGCTTGTCAGTCACTCACAGACAAATCCATGCCTTGGAGTATCTTGAGGAGGAATAGTTGAAAAGCTTTCATGCTTCATAAATTTTATATGACCACTACCTTCTAAAGATGCTGAGAAAAGGCTATGTAATGTGAATAGCCAGAGTTATTTTAATCTGAATAGGTTCAGCTTCAGCCTAAATCTGACTCATGAATACTAAATGACATTGGATCTCATAAGACATCTCTCGACATTTGTTTATTCATCCTGAAACCTTACCCTTTACCATTATTTTGTTCCTTTCAAATTGGATTTTTTCAGTATGTGTATTTTCTTAATGTTGCTCAAGGGGGTGGTGATGTTGCAACTGTATAACTGTCTATTTTTCATAGCTTATGACATATGAAGAATTACTCCACTGTTCTACTCAGGTATTAGGAGGTTTTGATGAGTCAAATTATGTTAGCGAAAGAAAATGGGCCACGGCTCCTGATGGAACTCAGATTCCCATGTCAATAGTCTACCGGAAGAATATCGTGAAACTTGATGCATCTGATCCCTTGTTGCTTTATGGATATGGTTCATATGAGGTAAGATGAAACATATGTATTGCGGTTGTTTGCCTGGGATACTTGGATGTTTATATCAGGATGATGGGGAGAAACCATATTGGCTCTTTCTATAAGTTTGGTTGTTACAATGAAGAGAGTCGTTGGCTTTAGATTTGATACAGAAGACTTGAAGCATCGGTCTGTTTATCATTTGTAAACAATGACACGATGTTGGGTTGTTTCAATTGACAATCAGTGCTTTAGTCTCTTAAGTCTTAACAAAGTGCGATTGTTCCTTTGTTCCATGCCTTCTAAAAGCTGTTGGTGTATGTTTTGGGGTCTGTTGCTGCGTCCAATCCCTCTTATCCACATTTTGTTACATGCTGGTTCTGTTTAAACCTAATTTCTCAATTTGATTCATGAGATTTTCAAAGCTCGGATTACCTATGAGTGGTTAGTCCAGCCTGCGTAGCTTAAACTTTCAAATGTAGTGATGTGATAGTTTCTTTTTTGTTTTTTACTATCATAATTTTCTTTTATCAAACTTTATTTTATTTAAAATGCTTGTATCAACATCTCCTTGGCATTTGCTGATGTGCATGAGGTTTCAGAAGTTTTAAGTTCCATTGCTTTATGTTGTTTCTTTTACTTACCTGGAAAAGGTTGTACATGCAAATCATAGAGCAATCTGTAATTTATGCTGTCTAATCTCCCTATGTTCCCTAAATCAATTCAAACTTGCTCACCATTCTTTTTATTTTGTGGTCTGGTTAGGCTTGTATTGATCCGAGTTTCAAGGGATCAAGGCTCTCATTGTTGGACCGGGGATTCATTTATGTGATTGCCCACATTCGAGGGGGTGGAGAAATGGGGAGGCCATGGTATGAGAATGGAAAATTCTTGAAGAAGAAAAACACATTTACAGATTTTATTGCTTGTGCTGAATATTTGATAGAAAAAGGGTACTGTACAAAGGAAAAGCTGTGCATTAATGGGAGAAGTGCTGGGGGGCTCTTAATGGGAGCTGTTCTGAACATGAGACCAGATTTGTTCAGGGCAGCAGTTGCTGGAGTACCTTTTGTGGATGTTCTGACTACCATGCTTGATCCGACTATCCCTCTTACAACATCAGAGTGGGAGGTAAGTCTTACCTCCCCAAATTTCTTGATATATGTTGAAGTATTTAGAACAGTTTAGTTTTGTGTGTTATTGCACCCTGTTGACACGCTACTGTGATATTTACTTTATCACACAATTGAGACTTAAAATGGTGGTACAACATCAAGGGTCATTTTCTCCATATGGAATTATAAATATTTGTTATTGATTGGATGAACTGATAAACTGGCAGGAGAGTGTCATATGGTCTACTAGTCTAGGAGTTACAGATGACAGATCTGGTTTTGTAGCATAAGTTTGATTTCACCTTATATATGGCTTTCTAATAAATGATGAACTTTAATGATTTCAATGTGTCTGAATTCATGTACTTAGCGGAAGAAAAATGAATCAATTTATGGGATTATGCTATGAGTAATTTTTTTTGGGGAAATGCCTGATATGTAAAGGTGACAGTGAGGCAATCGTCCTATGATGCCTTTATTGAAAGGATATTTTTTGTGAGTTCTCTTGCAATATTACCAATAACCCATTCATCCTATAAACCATCACACATACACACATGGTGAGCCTTGTCTTGAAGTCTGAAACATCTGGAATATCTCTAACTGTCAGTGATTTGGTGACTCTAGTGGGTTTGAAGGCTCTACTTGTAGCTAATTTAGAGGTGATTGTGTCATCTTATAGTTCAGTCAAGCTCTCGTTATTTGTTAATGTACTTATTGCTGCAGGAATGGGGTGATCCTCGGAAAGAAGAGTACTACTACTACATGAAGTCATATTCTCCAGTAGACAATGTATGTATCATCTACAAACATTTGGTTACTCATTTGCTCATGTCCATCTTCGCTGTCATCTTATTCTTTGATGTTCAGTGGACATCATTTTAAAACTTTAATAAGCTGACGCTAATTTGATTTTCTACCTTGTCTTATACAGGTGAGGGCTCAAAACTATCCACATATTCTTGTTACTGCTGGGTTAAATGGTAAGTGTAATGCCCCTGTAACGTGTTGCTATGTTTCTCCATTGAATCTTCACATGTTAGTATGATCTATTGGACTTGTATCTCCAGTGAAGTGCATTTGTGGGACCCTGCAACAGGCTAGAAATACTTAAATTGATAATATAATATTTGGATAGCCATGGATGATGAGTGCCTGGCTTGTTATATATTCCTATGTCCAAGGGCAAAGTGCTGCTCTTTTCCTTATTATCGGCTGATTAGAAAATAAACTTTAATGCTCTAAAAATTTTAGCGATTACAGGAGACATGGCAAGAGAAGACAAATGCTACATCTTTTCTTGCTTTGCTTAATGCTACATTACATAGATGGCTCTATTTTTAGAGTTAGAGAGAGAACTTACTTGAGACTCAAATCTCAAACTCGAGACCAAATCTCTATCTACCTAATTGAAAATACCGGACTCTGGCTTTCTAACCACAGAATTGACATCAGTAAGCATTCTTTAGCACATGCGATATATTCTCATGCCTCTGTATAGAGATTGGTTCGGAAGATATTCTTACGCATTTCCCACTAGCAGGCTTTCACATAGCACATAAGCAAACAATCTGTTATAATGTTTCTGCAGGTATTTGCTACTATTGGTATCACTCCTTTCTTTTAGTAAGACTTAATATTGTTCCTGCATTATATAACAGATCCACGAGTTTTATACTCAGAACCTGCAAAGCTTGTTGCCAAATTGAGGGATCTGAAGACGGACAATAATTTGCTATTATTCAAGTGTGAAATGGGCGCTGGACATTTTTCAAAGTCAGGGAGGTAAGTTGGTGAAATTGTTCATTTCCCCCTTAATTTTGAGGTACCTAATTTCAGAATCAGTGTAATGACCTGTTATGATAAATACATTTCGACTTAGTCTCACTTTCTGAAAACATGAACAAGGTAATAAACACATGAAAAGTCGTTGGGTGTAGTTTCTCCAGATATTTGACGATATCTTTCCTAAAACTTTAGTGGGTAAGTAGATGATTTCCTAGTATGTTTGCTTTACATATGCATTCCATCACGCAGATTCGAGAAGCTCCAAGAGGATGCTTTCACACACGCATTTCTGCTGAAGGCTCTGAATATGATTCCTACTCATGGGCCTGCGTAGATCTGATGAGGTCATCGTGTGCTACCTGGAAATACCTTTCCTCCGACAATATTGGATGGAAAGAGCGCTGTGTTGAAGGTGCGTTATATAAGGATGATGGGGAGATCTTCGCTTTTGCATTCAGTATTCAATCTCTCATGCTTGCGCTCAGGACACTCAAATAACTTGTGCTCGGGAGTTTTTCATCTCTCGGTTGTTAGGAGAAATTTTGGACAGATAGTTAATGAGAGTGAATTTGGGACTCAAGTAAATAGTCTGTTACTTTTTATAAGACAAATAAATGTTTATGGTAGAATTGAGACTGGATTTAAAGTTGGAGATTTTCGTGGGACAAAAAAAATTAGGATAAAATTGAGACTAAATTTAAAGTTGGGGGTTTTCTTTAGGGTATTAGGTCCTTAATTAAATATCATCAACTCGAATCAATTCCCAACATAAAACACTTTATTATCATGTTGCAAACAGTCTTGTGCAATAAAACCCCAAGAAATATAAGCTGTGTTTTTTCAGACAATCGGGTGAACTTGGGAAAGCTTTTCTCTAGGATTCCATCTTCCTACGTAGGTAATGAGCTCCAACACTCATGAGACGAGCTGGACAATACGACAGATGACCATTCGATCCACTCTCATTGTCTTAATTGATTCCTCACTTATTCAATGAATTGATAATTCTTGTACCTAATTCTACAATCTTTAACCCCGGTGTTCAAGTGGCAACTGTCTTTCACCTGTAACCTAGCAGCAAATAAGCAGGCAAAGCAATCCTCTTGTGATAGAGCCCCATTGCAAGCCGCATGGCCCAAGCAACCTTGGCCCGAGTACGTGACGTGGCTGTAGTAACTATGGCCCTGATATGGTGCTTCCTCTACCAAATTTGTAAGAACGCTCTCCACCCGAGTGCCGTAGGTGTCTCCCCATTGGTACCTAATTCCATCACATATCTTGTACTTCAACTCAAGATCCCGATCGCCTTTCACATTGATACGGATACAAAAGAACCAAACGGCAATACATATGATCCTCCAGGAAACAGCCATGGATCGATGTCTCTCCCTAGTTAATTTGCTCTTTGGTGTCTTTTGTTATGATTGGTAGGATTAACCAGGTTAATAAGCTAAAGCTATATAAAGATGTTGTTCATGCAAACCGTTGCTTCCCATGAATATTTGCTTCTAGGTTATCGGTTTCTGAGCTGCGTCTGTCCTTAGTCGGTGTCAGATCCGAGATGAGCAATTTTGTTACCTTGCTTTAACCGAGTGCATGCTCTATGGAGCAAGGACATCTATCGTTTGCGCCAGAGGAACCTGTACCGTCTCGAATTGTAGTTTTCGGTGAAATGATGTAATTGGGAGAGGGGGGGGGTGGTTGGAGGAACAAAACTATGTTCCCCTTCTCGTTCATGCAGACAACCGAGCACGTAAAACTAAGCTTCATCATGTCTCTTTCGAATTTTTTGTTGCATCGTTTATCTTTTCATGGGAGGGGTGTGATAACGTGGTCGTCTTTGGCCATTTTGGACCCTTCGGTCCATTTCAAACACTTGCCCAAATTAAGTAAAAAAGGAGTGGGCAATTAATCAAGAGCAGGTTCTTTTACATCCGTAATTGGATGGATTATTTCGATCGTTCTTTCGCTTTATGAATTATAAACAATAACGTTAGGCAAATTTTTTTTACTTAAGTTTTAAAATAGGTGATTTATATCCTTATAACCCATCAATTCAAATTCGTGACTTAATTGGAGAATCAAGAATGCAAGAAAATTTAACCTTTTTGCATAATCCACGTCGATTCCTTTGAATAGAACGTGATTTTAGATCTTCAAGTATGGATATGTCATCGATGAGTGATGTCCAATCAAAGATGTCAGCCTTAATTTGCCTTCTAAATTAAGAGGTTCTCACTCCTAATGTTGAAGGATTCCATATCACTTGTGTATGGGGATTGACTAAGTCTTAGATTCATATAGTCTCTTTTCATTAATTGATTTTTGTCACTTGGAAATGAGGTAGTGTCACAATTCATTGGACTCACCCACTATTCACATCATATTCACCATTGGATTTTCGCCACGTGCCCATCCAACATCCAACCAAAAAATAACTTCTCTCTACGCACATCGCATGCCGTCCTCTCTGATCTCTCTCCCCCATGCCGCTGCCGCCATTGACGAGAGCCATATAGTGATGGTGGCAAGCAGATCAAGACTTAGGTAAATCACGGGGCTTGGATCTCATATTTGACCATACTTGATCCAATCCCAAGATTTCATATAGAACTTACATGACCGCACTCTTAGATTGAGAACCCCCAATTACCATCAATTCATGATTAACAAGTTCAACGATGATAGTAGGTGAGTTTTGCATTTGCCGAACACGCAAAATCATGGTCAAAGCCTTGATGGAGACAAGCCAAAGGGGGGAAAGCGGTGTCGAATTCGTGCACGTCGAGCTCGGGATTCGTCTGCAGACCCCACCCCGTCCCTCGTCGCTCTCCCCGAACTGCTCGCCACTCAGCATTGCTTCGCTTTTCCCACTCGCCCTCGTACTCCGTAAATGCCAGCCGCAAACCGAGCTTTCATGAACAGTGCACGTCGGGCACATCCAAACGAAACGAGTGCATTCCACGTCATATGGTGACTCCAAAGAGCCAATCTCGCTAAGGCTTCCACAATTTCTGCATTGATGTCGTGCCGCTATTATTACATCTCGTGCCACTTTCGAAAAAAGTAGGATATGATAATTTTTTCAATTCAATTTTATGCTTTTGCACGAATTATCAAAATAATCATTGTGACTAATTTTCGTCAGGAATTACTGATATGATGATCTAATTATCTTAAGTTATCCTATGTGAAATATTGCTACATTAGTGATTTTTAAAAAAGATTGACTAGAAAGATTATATTGAAAAATTTCGTAAAAATTTAACACTAAATTGACGAAATTTGAAAATTAAGAGCTAAATTGATATCTATATAATAAATTTATGATTGATTGAGCAATTTCTTAAATACAATAATTGGTTTGAAGTATTAAAAACATTCACGGCTATCAAGGCGATAGCATTTTATAGTGCATGTGATATGTGTCTTGTCCCCACATGCATAAACGGCATTTGTCACACCCTTTTGGAATCGTCCCCCAAAGGAATATCCTAGACGCACCAAAGTGCAATTGGATCTAGCACATTCTAAAGTAGGGAGGAAATTTATGTCAGCCCTTTGGGGATGTTGGCACATCATGCACATGCTTTTTGGACCGGCTCTAGGGACAAGTGAGAGTTAATTATGCCAAATTAGCTTGGTAATTTAATCTTGCAATAATTGATAAATCACTCTAACTTTTATTCATAATTTCACAAGACTAATATATTCTTCATCTTTCTTGAGATTAACTATGCTTTTATCATGATTCCTGTGCTATCAATCACAATATAAATTCAATGTAGCATTTTATGTAATTAGATTATCAACTCTATGTCATCACAAGTATATCTCCTCCATCAACATTCATACTAGTAATAAACTAATAACCATATGGCCTTTGATCAAACAACCATTGTCTTGAAAAAAAGTCATCAATCCATTATATATGTGCCAGTTCAATCTTAAATATTTTTAATTTGACCAAATTAATTTTAAACTTTTAAACAATTTGTCAAAGTAGTTCATCAAGTTAATTTTTGCCAAAAATTGCCGTTGTGAATTTCGGCCGTCCTACATAGCACCAACAAGACTGATGTAGATAAGTTTTGTAATTTTTTTCAAATATTGAACTTTTTTTAACTTTAGATTAGTTATTTATTTAATTAATTTTCTTTTGTAATTTTTCCCTTTATTGCGACTTGCAAGCCATCACCAACCATTGGCCTCACTTAGCTCTCTTTGACTACCGACAAAAAGGAAAAAAAGAAATTTTTAAAAAAAAAAATTATCAATATCAATGTTACTCACGTCACATACGAAGATTGGTATTAATTGGACCGTTAAATCAGCATTTTTCGGTCAAAATGAATTGGAAATGCCATATTAACATTAAAAGATTTAAGATTAAAATTTTATAATTGGAAGATTTAAAACCTAAATAATGATTCAAGATTTTTTGGTAAATTTGTCCAACCATTCCTATCCAAATCTTACAAATCCCGCGTCACGAGAGAACCTTATCTCCTCCAAACAAACTCTCCCTTCTCCTCCCACAACCAAAATTAATCTTGAACCCCATCATTCTCTCTCTCTTTCTCTCTCTCTCTAACAAAGCTGACGATGCCGTCTACAGCGCCACCGCAGTCTCTCGCTCCTCCCGCCGCCGCCGCCGCAGCCGCCGACCTCCAAGCCCTCCTCGCCGCCGCGCGGCCCTTCCTGCGCGGCGAGCTCGAGGCCGTCGACCCCCGCCTCCCCTCCCTCGTGGCCACGCTCCGCTCGGTCGGCGCCGGGGAGTGCTGGCACAAGCACGGCAGCTTCCTCGAGCACCTCGTCGACATCTACCGCATCCTCCGCCTCTGGCGGGTCCCCGACGCCGTCTGCCTGTGCGGCCTCTTCCACTCCGCCTACTCCAACTCCTACGTCAACCTCGCCATCTTCGACCCCGACACCGGCCGCGACGTCGTCCGCGGCCACGTCGGGGACGCCGCGGAGCGCCTGATCCACCTCTTCTGCGTCGTCCCGAGGCAGAGCCTCATCCACGACGACCTGCTCTTCCGCTACGACGACGCGGAGCTCGTCGAGCACCTGAAGCTCTCGGAGATGTCCCTCCGGAATGCCAAGGAGAAGGGGGTGTTCAGAAGCGACGAGGCGTGGCGGAAGAAGGTCCAGTCGCTGCTGCCCGCCGAGGGGATAACGGTGAAGCACATAAAGACCGGAGAGGACGTGCTCGTCTCGAGGAGGGTGATAGCGGTTTTCTTGATGATGACTATGGCCGATTTCAGCGACCAGCTCTTTGGATTCCAGGTAACGGATGTTGTGTCATAGTACTCGGATCTGTTATTCATTACCATTGCCGTTGATTTGATCTGGTATGGTATGTTTTAGAAACATCACTCCTATAAACAAGCGAGTCGATCGTTTATGTTCGAGTTTCTCTTCGTGAATTCTCGCCTCGTTCTAGTCTTGCTGCGGTGAGAAATTGACAGAGTCTACTTTTCAGGACATGCTGTTCGAGAACAGAGACGGGCGGTTGGAATTCACCGGGAACAATTACTGGGCATTGTGGCCCGGGAACGGGAAGCCTGGGCTCTGGATGAACTCGATATCGAGGATGGGCGCGGTCTACATGCTCCTAGTGAGAGAAGAGGAGATCTTCATGCTCGAGAAGAAGAAGAAGAGCCAAAGCAACGCCGGCTCCGAGCCGCCTTCCGAAGAGCGGGACGAGGACTTAGAGCTCGTGGTGCCGCCGGTGTTCGAGTCCTGCACGCGGGTGCTCGGCGCGAGCGACCAGATCGAGGCGAGGGACAAGTACTGGGAAGCGGTGTGCGAGTTGAGCGAGTCGGGAGGACCGGAGCAATACGAGGCGGTGGAGCGGAGGCTGAGGGAAAGCATCGAGAAGAACCCGTTCGTCGGGGAGCCGAGGGTGGTGCTGGGGCAGCTGTGCCTGGGGCAAGGGCGGTACGAGGAGGCGGAGAGGGAGGCTGAGGCCGGGCTGCGGCTGCTGCTGGAGTGGGGGAATCCATGGGACAAGAGGACGTCCTGGGAAGGGTGGGTGGCCTGGGCGAGGGTTCTGCTCATGAAGGCCAGAGAGAGGTCCTGGCCTAACACTTCCTGGGGGATTCTCAACTTGGGGCTTGTGAAGTGAATGAAAAGGAGGAGAAGATGGTGTTCATATTGCATAGTCCGTACCTCTGTCCGCGTTCTGTATGCATCATAGCCTTACTCTTTGAATCCTTCTTCTTCCCCTGTTCACTCCTGTTCAGTGCTTGCTCAATGTCGCAAGCCTTTGTCACATGAAAGCACCGGATCTCGGATCCTCTTGATTAGAGATATAAGTGCATTACATCGTTCAATGAAAATATCTTTCACCCTCTAAGAATGTCAATGCAAATTCCAAGATCCTGGTTCTCTCATTCTCTTGTGGCGACTCGGTATGTACCATACCAAAGTGTGGTGCGGTCCGATTCTAACAATTCAAGCCGTTTCATGTAAGCCAAACAACTAAGAAAGGGTATTTTGAGTAGACCTATCGAAATCTTGGCTGCTTGGGAGTGGTTTCGAAAGTTATGATCAGAAGTGAATTATTATTTTAATCTTGGATACTAGTGCATTGGCCGAAATGCATTCTACCTGTTCGATGAAATGCCTAAATGACATAACGATGCACGTTCATAGGGTAAAACGAATTCAATAGCCATTTCATTCATTGTCTAACCCAACGCAATTGGATTATTGTATTGTTAGGCGTTCATGTTTCCTTTTCATGCTTGATCCGAGAGTTATGATATCATCATCTAATTTAAACTCGGCTCATTAAAGCCTTATTTATAGTTGTCATTGCTGGAATCGATTTGATATTTCTTGCCGTTTATTAACGTAAAACATGATATAAAAACATGTCTCACAGCTTGCAGATTTTCCTTAATGTAATTGGGTGTCCAAATTACCGTTTGTATAATCTGTTTCGCTATGATTTCTCTCAGTTTTATTCTCTTTCATATTCTGAATACTTATAATGGCTTTGGTTGTGTAAATGTGATTCGGCTGGCAATTGATGATAGAAATTTTGTGGTGGCCAGAGATGCGGAGTAAAACATCTGTACGGTGTTCTCAATATGAAGTATATGGTCCTGGCGTACGCGAGCTTCGCTGTTCAATTCGTGTAAATATGAAGCAGATGGTATAAAAATACGTAATGATATATGTATTGCATTCATGGATGCTGAGTTTTGGTCTGGAGTTTTACTGAGTTTTGATTTGAAGTGTTTAACTGCATAGGAAAAACAATGGAATGAGTGAAGAAAATAAAAAAATTATCTTTCTTTCCAAACGGCGGATATTTTTTTCCATTTCAGTTTCAAGAATCAACAAAAGACCGGAAAATATAATTATTTTTCAAAAATACCACATTTTTCCGCTAAACAAACAGAACATAAGATATAAGCTTGCATAGCGCTATTTATGCAAATATAGACTAATAAGATTCATAATTAGTTCAAATGATCCAATTTTTATGTTTGGAAAAGTTTAAATTCATGTGATTGAGATTGTTAAGCATACAGATGGTAGCCATCGCATTGCGGTCAAAAAATGAAAAAACCAATTGGGTTTCGTCATCAAATTCTTATGGTTAAAAATGGCTTTGATTTCTCCGAAATTGGTCTTGATTTGATGGACTAATGACTTTTTAGTAACAATCCAGACATTACTGATGATGATGATGATGATAGTACTACTTTTTCAAGGAGAAACACAGGTTTCTCACGGTTCTGCAATCAGTTTATGAGCTATGTAGAGATCAACTCCTTCCATATCTGCTCGTGTTGAAGTCATTAAAATGCAAATATCGGAAATCCATCACTTCATTTAGCATTTCATCTCGACATAAGTAACTTCATATTATCTAAAGACATAATAACCGCGGACGAGGTCGAGATGGAGACTTTGACCACGGCAGAAGTTTCTATTTATTTGATGATTTATGCAAAGTGATTCTCAGAAAGCCATGTTTTCCTGATCTAAGTTTATTATTTTCAATTTACGAAAAATGTTTTCCACAAATCAATTAATTTCTCATTATCAAAACACTGAAAGTCGGAAGATAATTTCCTAAAAATAATTTTTCTTCAAATAAATGAACACTTAATTAGACACTCAAGTGAACTTGAGAAAGCCTTTCCCCAAGATTCCATGTTCCTACTTAAGTAATGAGCTCCGACACTCTCACAAGACACCAGCTGAACAATACAACAGACAACCATCTGAATACTCTCATTGACTTATTGATCCCTCACTTATTCAATGAATTGATAACTCTTGTACCTAATTCTACAATCTGTAAGTTGCACCTGAGCCCCGATGTCTAAAGGGCAAACGTTTTCTAGGAAATTCCTAGCGCCAAAAAAGCATCTCCAACAATCGTTCTGTGATAGAGGTGCACTGCAATCTGCATGGCCGTAGTAAACTTGGCCAGAGTATAACTCTGGAGTGTAGTAATTGTATTCTTGATATTGTGTTTCTAGTTCCAAATCTAGAAGAATGCTTGTCAATGCCGTGCCCTAGGTGTCCCCCTCTTGGAAACTAATTCCGTTACATAGATAATACACTGTCGAAAGATCTGGATCGCCTTCCACATCGATGCGAATACAAAGTAACCAAATGGCAAGACATATGATCTTCCAAGAAACAACCATGGATCGATGTCTCTCTCTAGTTCTTTTGCTTTTTGGCTTCCTTGTTATGATGGGTAGGATTAACCAGGCTAATACGCTCAAGCCTTGTAAAGATGTTCATGCAAACTGTTGTTGCTTCCCATGAATATTTGCTTGTAAGTTATCAACTACGTCTGTCTTAGGGTGCGTTTGATTCAACATTTCCAATGGACTTTCAGTGCCCGAAAGCCCCAGGAAACTTTGGGACCGTTTGGTTCGATTTTGGAGCGCCATTTCATTGAAAGGCGCGCTCAAAATAGCGATAGCCCAAAGCTAGTAGAGACTAACTTTGGGCTTTCAACATTTGACGGAATGCAAAAATAAAATTTTCCTTTCCAAAACTATATTCACTAATTCTTTATATTTTCGATTTTCCCCTAATTATTATTATTTTAATTGGAAAATGAGGCAGCTCTTCACCGATTCAGCAAATGGCTATGGCCGTCGGCGAGCCAGATTGGCGCCAGTGGTCGTCGGGCGACCTCCGGCAAGGGTCGCACGACCTAGCTGAGGGCTGTCGGAGATCGCGCGACCCAAGTGCCACTGCCGCTTGGGTCTCGCGGTCTCAGGCGACCCTCATCTAGGCCTTGCGAGGGTTGTTTGAGGTCGGGCGACCTCCGACGACCCTCACCGAAGGTTGCCCGACCTCAGGTGACCTTAGCTGATGGCCGCCAATGCCAAATCTGACTCACCGGCGACTGTAACCCTTCACCACTCCAGCGAAGGGTTTAGTTCATTTTTCAAAAAAAAATAATATATATATACACACACATATATTATACCTCTCAAAGTTTATTGCGAAAATTTTTTTACCAAACACAATTGTATTTTCCCAAATAATTTTGGGTTTTCAATATTTACATTGGATTTAAAATCTATTTACAAAGTTTAACCAAACGCACCTTTAGTAGGTATCAACTAAACCTAGATCCTAGATGAGCAATTTCGTCACCTTGCTCTTTGGCATTTGGTACGATGCATCACGTGTCTTGTTCCCGCATGCCTACTCGGCACTCGTCACGCTCTTTTGGATTCTTCCCTCGAAGAAATATCCTAGAAACCAAAGTTCGATTGGAACTAGCAAATTTTAAAGTAGGGAGGCAATTATTCTTCCCTTTTGAGATGTTGTCACATCATACACATGCGCATTTGAGAAAAGTACCAAATTCCTAAACATTTTATATTAATATTAATTTAATTTTAAACCTTTTTAATTTAATATCAATTTAATTTTAAATTTTTTATTGATGGCAATTTAATCATAAAATTTTTGACTTGATGTCAATTTTTAGTCGTAAAACTTAACCTTGTGCCATTTTGATCCTTTTTGGCTAATTTTAGTTAGATTTTTAATGTGAAAATTTTTAATAATATTTTAATTTTTTTTCGATTTATTTATTTATTTTATTTTCTTTTTCCCATTATTTCTTTCCTTTTTCTTTTCTTTTTTTTTGCCACTCTCCTCCTCGACCTCGTTGGCCTTTGGCGCACCTAGGGTGGCCTCGCCCACCTGGCCACCCTCGCAGCTGCTAGTGAGGGCTAGAGCCTCGTCAACGATCGATTGGAGGAAGGAAGGAGGAAGAGAGGAAAAAATAAAAAGAAAAGGAATATAAAAAAGGAAAAAGGAAAAATAATTAAATAATTCAAAAAAATATTAAAATATTATTAAAAATTATCTACGTCGGCGTTAACACAGTGTTACGTCAATCAATCGATATCCATGTCAACAAAATCTAGCCAAAATTATCCAAAAGAACCAAATTGCCACTAAGTTAAAAGTTTTAGTATTAAATTAGCACATTTTCAAAAAGTTTATGACTACATTGGCACCAATAAAAAGTTAAAGACTAAATTGATACTAATAAAAAGGTTAAGAACTAAATTGATATCAATAAAAAGTTTAGGACTAAATTGGCACAAATGTAAAAAGTTTAGAACTTTTATGACATTTTTCCCTATGCATTTTGGATGGCCCTAGGGACAAATAAAAGTTACTCACACAAAACTAATTGATAATTGTAATAATTGATAAATCACTCTAACTTGAATTAATAATTTCGGGAGATTAATCTATATTTCATGTAGCTTGTGATTAACTATGTTTGCATAATAATTCCCGCGCTATCAATTACAATATAAACCCAATGTAGTATTTTATGCAATCAAATAATCAACTATATGTCATCACAAATATATCTTCTCCATCAACATTCATATGGCCTTTGATCATATGGCCTTTGATCAGATTGACAGTGAACTAGAAGCAATTACAAAATGAAGTAAAATAAGTACATGGGTCGATCGCTGTTCTAACCCTTCAAATATTATTTTACAAATTTCTCATTTTTTATATGAATCCCATTATAATTGTTTTAGCTAAATCCATTTATCATTGTGCCAATTTATTAATATTTTTAATTTAACAAATTTAATTATAAACCTTTTGACAATTTTTCAATATAATCCATTTAATCAATTTTGATTAGAAATTGCTGACGCGAATATAGAACGTCCACTTGACACCATTAGCGTTAACATGAACAACTTTCATAATTTTTAATTTTTTTCTTTTCTTTTTTCCCTTTGATGGCCGATCTCCGAGCATTGCTTGAGACAGGCCATAGACATAAAGGAAAGGAAAAAAATGAAGAAGAGAACATTTTTAAAAAATTGTCTACATCGCGATTGAACTCGCTACATAGGCAGTTGGTCCCCTTTGAATTGGGCCAAGGTCCATCAAGATCGAGCTCGGGATCTTAGCACGCATGCCTCATCTAGGCCAAGCCCCGGACCCCAGATCCCTCCGGCAAGACCCATCATCGCTGGACTGGGGCGCAGGGGACTGGCTACCAAAGTCCCAGGACCGACCCTGATGCAACCGGGCCCGGGAGGCAGCGTCCCGGCCCCGGGTGCTGGGGTCCCAGGCCTTGGTCCTGTCGAGGCCCCGGCGTTGCTCACGAGGGGGAAGGAAAAACAAAAAAATTCTTCCGGAGGCCGGAAAAAGAAAAGCCCGGGAGGTATTGATTTTCACTGATCGTCTTTCGGAGGCGGTCGACCGTCGCGGATTGCCGTCCGGAAATCATCTCTCGGCCGCGTTTGATCGTCCTCCTCGGCTTTCGCTCTCCTTCATCGTCCGGTGAAACGTGTGGATGTTCACCCCTGCCTCCTGACTGGGAGAGGCCGAAATGGTCCATTCTCGTTAAAGCTCCATGTTTGACTTTCCTTCTCGCCAACGACGATCTTCCCGGTTCTCTTCGAGACAGTCCGACCAGTAGATTCCTTTCGGAATTGCATCTCGGCGAGGTAAGACGCGAATCTCACGTATAGCCTAACTCTCGAGGAAAATTACTGAGGCATTGTTTCTAGCTAGGACTGAAATCTGCCCGTGTCTGGGTTTATTGCATCGATTGCGGACGTCATGTACTGATTGGGATAGAGTCTGGTTGCAAAGTCGAGCTTAAGATGGCCATGTCTTGCTCCGTAACTAGCTGCACATGATCTGCTCGATGAAATGTCCGTTAGAGTTTAGTGCGGAGTAGCTCTGTTTTTCTGTCTAAATCTGAAAGCATATCGACCGAGATTAGATGAAATTAACTGATTTCAAGGGTCCGTGGGTCGAACCCATTTTCCCAATTGCTCTTCTTCTCCAGAAGTTCGTATTCACGGACTCACAAAGACGGAAGCTGACGACGCCTCGACAATTAACAGCGAAATGTTTGGGATTTCCTATGGCGAGCTCTTCCTCTTGATCGGAGCTACCGCTGCCTTTATTGGTCTCTCTGCCTCTCTCTTCTCTCTTACACATCCAGATGCGCGCAATGCTTTTACATTCGTCCTCTCCTTTTGTGTTAGTGATTTGATGAGTTGAGTTTTCAATGGTGAACTGTTGACAGGACCCAAGGACCTTCCGTTCATAGCTAGAACTGCGGGCCGGTTGGCGGGTCGAGCCATTGGGTATGTTCAATTAGCCCGTGGGCAGTTCGATTCCATCATGCAGCAGACTCAAGCCCGTCAGGTTGTTTCCTTTTCCTCATTGATATGAGGTTGTTTCCTTTTCCTCATTGATATGATTGTCTCCGCACACGTCCCAGTGAAATTTTGTATCAAATTAAGAGTTCGCAAGATAGCTGTTCGATTTTTCTCATCTGCAATGTAGTCATAGGGAGGTTTGATAAGGTGGAGATTGTCAATCTATGTGGAGATGGAAGATTTGGAAGAGCGGCAATGTACATTGTGCGTAACACTAGGAGTTACAATCTGTTGATGTGATCAGTGCATGATCGAGTTATCAAATTTGACTTGAGGCATCTGGTTTCGCTCCGAGCACATAAACTGAAATTTGTGAAAAATAGCTATATATGCCCAAAAAAACAGCTTTGTGAAAGATGTTGGATTGTCATTAGTCGAATAGTTGGGCTGTTAGGCTTGGGTGGTTTTCGCTCGCTTATAACTTTACTTGGACAATCAGGTGCACAAGGAGCTACAGGACACGATAGCCCAGTTGGAAGCCATACGCCATGAAATCAGAAGCATAACTTTCATGAATCCTGGCCCGTTAACTCAAAGGCTGGTGGACGATCCAAATAACACCTCTGTTAGCAGTGGTAATTGTTGCTGATTGTTTGCTGAAAGCTGGTTGTTATAACTATAATGCATCTCTGATTCTCATGTTTTCTCTCTTCCGGTATATAGGTGACAAATTGCCTGAAGCACCTACCGAAGGCAATGCGCAGACGACTAACTTCACGAAGGTTTTGTCTGGCAATATTATTGTTCTCATCTTTTAAGATCACTGAGTTGAATTGACTCTGAAATAATAAACTTTTGGTAGGAATGCAGTACCACTGGATCCGACCTAACTAATATGCATAGCCAGGCAATTGGATATGCAAAGTTGGCTGAATCACCAGCGATTAGGTCTGGTTCACCACAAAGCAGTATTGAGGCAGACAGAGTTGATGATGAATCTGGTATTCCTACTGTTTTGCCCGTGTCAGCTGAAACTGCCGGTTTGTTGCCAAATCGGAAAGGTAACCCATCTCTCAGGTTCTATCATTGTATGGTTTTCTATGGCCTTTTTCGAGGGTTTGGTCATTGAGTTTTTGACTGGATAAATTGAAGACTTGTTTTAATCAAGAAAGAAGTATTGGAGTTGTTCTGGTCGTATGCTGTTTAAATTGTGTCCAATAAGTGGATCTCTAATATTTGGCAGATGATATAGAAGGATCTGACATTGTGTTAGAGGCTATGTTGGAGGCAGAGGTGGCTCGCAATGCCAAAGAATTTTTCTCTCAACCCCAGAATCAAATAAAAAATGAGTGAGAAGGTATTTATTCAGGCCTGCTGTTGCTCTTAGTTTCTTGAGGAGGAAGAGTTATAACTTAAAGTGATTCTCTGAATATTGGGTGGGTTTTGTTCCATTCATGCTGCTTATATGCTCGCTTTGTTTTTAACATTCGCCATGCACTATTTCCACAAATCACTTAGTAATTGGGTGATGGTTTATGGCTGTGCACTTGCATATGATAGATACGACTTTATGTGAATATTGGTTGGCGATAAGAAGGGACTTTATTATGCGATTAGTAAGTAGATATAAATGCGAGCATGCATGCATAAGCTTTTTGTTAGATATTTTTATTTATTAAAGGGTTTTCAGCTATCGTATTGGATAAATCTTCTTCTCGAAGATGGCTGCAGTTTAAAAAATATATTCGGCGTATATTGGTGCTTACCTTCGGTTTTTCTGCGTCCTTGTCTTTTTACTTGGTGCTTACCTTGCTTTGGCTTGGCATGTCACAGGGTGTCAAAATGTTGGGTACTGGGGAATGAAGGGCATATCACTTTCGACCATCATGAAGAGTTTTTCTTCCTTGCCCATGGGCAAACAACCGGAGAGCATCGTCATCTACCTCTCTGAGAATTACGGTTCTCACATGGGTGGTAGTGTGGAAGACTTTGACAGTGCCCTTTACACCCCTTGGTTACCTACCTGTCCAGGTCGGAGGTTCTCGAGGCTGGAAATGCTGCTAGAGCAGCGATGTTGAGCAAAGAATGGAGAATTCAATTCCAGCATGAAGGACATGAATCATTTATTGTATAGGTCAAGTAAATTCAGTTGCATTCCCCCGTTTGTGTGTGACCACTTTCTTTAGCTTTTATCCTGTTCTTTGAATACAGCAGTTCTCTGACCGAAAAAAAAAAAAAAAACTATGGCAGTTCTCAGTTCTCTCCTATGTATATTTATTATATGAAATTGCAGAAATTTGAATAAATTTATTCCCTTTCGCGATTGCATGTTAAAGGCAGACGTGTGGGAAGGTGACGCTCAGTGTCATTTGAAAACCAAGATCGGACTTAAAACGACCAGAGACCACCATTATCTCTTTAAGCTTACCGGGAAAGTAAAAGGAAGAGAGCGGGCGAGTCTAGATCACAAAGGGCCGAAACCCTTTCTCTTTCTTTCTACACGAGACAGGAAGCACGTTAGTCTCAATTTTGAGAGAAGTCAGAAATGACGACGTTTCAGAGAAAGGACGTTCGTCCGGTTTTTGCCACCGTGTTGGCATCGTCTTTTGTTTTTACTGACGCGTCCTTTATATACGTGAGCGCAGTTAGCAATGTGTGTCTCATCAGAACAGAATATTTAACAGTGGATCTTTTTATTCCTCGATTGAAAAAGTTCTTGGGTATTTTGAGCCATTTGAAAAGTGAGGCGATTTCTATCACGATGGTGAAAGCTTGCGGATTTTCTTTTTGGAATTCGGCCTTGGGTCATCCATCCGAGTGAACAAGTACAAAATGGGTTTTAAAGTACATGAATTATGATCTGGTCTCTGCAGCACTTCACCATAAAACTCAAGGTCACGTTAGTCTAATAGTAGGGCATCCAGAAAGACAAGTCATAAGAAAACAAAGCAAGTGGAAATGCCATGTCTGGGGCACCGATCAGAATTGGAACTAACGAACGCCGGCTTCTCCATGATGAATATAATTTAAAATCAATGTCTGTTCGTCCGGCGGGGTGTATGTCAAGACATCCATGTGGTTCCCATGCAGGCAATGAGGAAAGAAAGAATCTTCGCTAGACCAGGTAAGACGTCGAAATGAGTCAAAAGTACATGTTTGTTAAAAGGGGGTTGAAGGGAAACATATGATCAGATCAACGATATGGCAGAGGAGGTGAAGTTGCTCAAGACATGGTCGAGCCCGTTTTCTTTGAGGGTCTCTTGGGCACTGCAGCTCAAGGGCATTCAATACGAATCCGTCCTGGAAGATCTCTCCGACAAAAGCGACCTTCTTCTTCAGAATAACCCGGTTTATAAGAAGATACCGGTGCTCCTCCACAACGGAAGACCCATCTCAGAGTCCCTGATAATTCTGGAGTATGTTGACGAGACATGGAAGCAATACCCCCTTCTCCCACAGGATCCTCATGCCAGGGCCATGGCGCGATTCTGGGCCAAATTTGGTGACGACAAGGTAATTTACCACGAACCGTATAGCATTTGTTTCTCTTATGCACCATACATGAGGGTAAAATTTTTATCCCATAAAAGAGTTGTGTCTCTTGACTTCATCAGATTATTCGGGTTTAGAGAAATCAGAGAGAATGTCACAAATAGCGATCATCGTTGGAGCTTTGGAAAGTCTGTTCGAAACTACTCACCAGAATAATATATATTCGAAACTAAACTGACCTAAATTGTGATTACATGTCTCATTTTAATGCAAACAGAACACCCAGACGGCGTATCTCTTTAATAATCTGTTTGTTGTTTTGGGGGGGGACTTTGCAGGTTCTGCCATCAATATGGACTGTTTTTATAAGTGAAGGCAAAGAGCAAGAAGCAGCTCTTGCAGAGGCAAGTGAGCACCTGCAGAAGCTGGAAGAAGAGCTTAGAGGGAAGAAATTCTTTGGCGGAGACAACATCGGATATCTGGACATCGCACTTGGATGGCTGGCCAATCTAAATAGAGTCTTCGAGGAGACCTGCAGCGTCAAAGTGGTTGATCGTGAGAGGTTTCCACTTCTATTTGCATGGTTGGAGGAGTTCTCAGATGCTCCAGTAATCAAAGATAGTTGGCCACCCCATGACAAGCTCATCGCCAGATTCATTGCTCTTCGTCACAAGCATCACGCAAAATCATCATCGACTTGACCTATTTTCTTCTGTTGGAGGGTGTTAAGACTCTCATGTTACTTCAATTTTTTTTTTGGTAAGGTGTTACTGTCAATTTTCATCTTCATATTCCAGAACAATCTGCTGCGCTTGCTTACTGATCTTCCGAATCAGTTTTCCCTTCAATTATGGAAATAGTTTGCTATCCAAGTACACAATAGTCTGCTCAGAGTGCACGCCATGGAATATTTTCCAGTTCCAGTTTAGGACAGGAAACAATCGAACAGTTCAATCTGTAATTCACAAAGGCACTAGCATATGGCTACTGGCTAAATGTTCATCCTGAGCTGTCACATCCATATAAACACCCAGATTAGTGTACCGATGAAATTAGTAAAATGGCATCACCTGGAGCTTTCGAAGAAGTGACAACGATAGCTTGAAAAATTGAAACAATGCATCTAAAGCAAATTATGGAACTTGATTCTGTGATTAGTAGGTTGAAAACAGCAACAAAAAAATTCGCTCTCTCTCTCTCTCTAACAAACCCTACTATGGCCTCCACAGCACCACCACAATCTCTCTCCTTCCACCGACAAGGACCTCCCAGCCCTCCTCGACGCTGCACGGCCGTTCCTGTGCGGCGAGCTTGAGGTCGTCGACCCACGCCTCCCCTCCCTTGTGGCCACCCTCCGCTCGGTCGGTGCTGGGGAGTGCTGGCACAAGAACCGCAGCTTCCTTGAGCACCTTGTCGACATGTATCGCATCCTCCGTCTCTGGGGGGGCCCCGAAGCCGTCTGCCTCTGCGGTCTCTACCACTCCGCCTAATCCAACTCCCTCGTCAACCTGGCCATTTTGGAACCCAACTCCGGCCGTGACGTCGTCCGTAGCCACCTTTTCTGCATCGTCAAGAGGCCGACCATTATCCACGATGATCTGCTCTTCCACTATGATGACTCGGAGCTCATCGAGCATCTGAAGCTCTCAGAGATGTCCCTTCGGAATGCCAAGGAGGGAGCGTTCAAAGGTGATGTGGCGTGGCGGAAGAAGGTTCAGTCGCTGTTGCCCGCTGAGGGGATAAAGGTGAAGCACATAGACACCGGAGAGGACGTGGTCCTTTCGAGAAGGGTGGTCGCGGTTTTCTTAATGATGACCTTGGCTGATTTCAGTGACCAGTTCTTCGGGTTTCAGGTAACGGTTGTCATGTCATCGTACTCGAATTATTCATTACTATTGCTGTTAATTTGATCTGTTATGTTAGAGATATTACTAATATAAATAAATGAATCAATCGGCCATATCCAAGTTTCTCTCTGTAAATCCGCGTGTCGTTCGAGTCTTCTTGTGTTGAGAAATCAACACAATTTACTTTTCAGGACATGCTGTTCGACCGGGAACAATTTTGGGCATTGTGGCCCGGGGACGGGAAGCCCAGGCTCTGGATGAATTCGGTATCAAGGATGGGCGCGGTCCACATGCTCGTAGCGAGAGAGGAAGAGATTTTCATGCTCGAGAAGAGGAAGAGCAAAAGAACCGCCGACTCCGAGCTGCCAACAGCACAGCGGGAAGAGGACATTGAGCTCGTGGTGCCGCCGGTGTTCGAGTCCTGCACACGGGTCCTTGGCGTGAGGGACCAGATTGAGGCGAGGGACAAGTACTGGGAAGCAGTGTGCAACATGACCAAGTTTGGAGGATCTGAGCATTACGACTCGGTGGAGCGGAGGCTGAGGGAAACCATCGAGAAGAACCCGTTCGTCGGGAAGCCGAGGGCGGTGCTGGGGCAGCTGTGCCTGGGCAAAGGGCAGTACGAGGAGGTGGAGAGGGAGGCCGAGGCCGGGCTGAGGCGGCTGCTGGAGTGGGTGAGCTCCTGGGACAAGAGGATGCCCTGGCAAGCGTGGGTGTCCTGGGCTAGGGTTCTGCTCATGAAGGCCAGGGAGAGGTCGTGGCCTAACACTTCTCTGGGGATTGTCCTTTTGGGGCTTGTGAGGTGATTAGATTAGGCTGTGACGGGGTCGTCCTTGACGTGACTAATGCTAGAGATGCAAATGCTGAGGGCGAGATAGAAGGAAAGCTTTTATGTCGTCGCGTGTATCTATAATTTATTGCAATCGCGAGCAGTGTGCTGTTTCTTAGTTTGTGTATGAATAACTGCTGCGAGATAATATGTGTAAGTTCATATGTTCGTTCCGCTCTATGTGCACTACCTTACTTCCTCAATCTTAATCTTTGGCTATTCACCAGTGTGGAGTTATTCTCATATATGTGAATGAATCGAAATGGAACCCTCCTCTTAGCTTCTAATCATAGTAAATCCCCCTTTTTGGCAATGCATTGATCATCTTCCTTTTTGTTTTTCCTCCCTAAGCCGACACATTAACAGGGCATAATCGAAGCGAGCGATGCATTTTTTTTTGGAGCACTTGATGAGGGAAGAAAAAAGAGTACCAAGCCTAGTCACATGAAAAAACCTGATTGGGATTGCATCATGTGCAGTCACCCCCAGCCTTACTGAAAATATCATCATATTCTATGACTGAATGTCTGCCCAAAATCCAAAAATCTTAATCCTCTCTCCATCTCACGATGGTGGCTCAATGCTTCATGAGAGCCGAACCTCTAGATATCTCAAACTCCCCTACTTGACAAAGTGATATTCTCCTCAGTGTTGACTTAGGAAATACTTCCCGAATATAACTAAAGAAACGATTAGAATATAATTGAGAAAGCCATTAGTAACCACTTAACGAAAATGAAACTTATAGGTTTCATCTTGAATTGAGTGCACGCGTGCTTGGAGAAATTAATAAGTGAATTTCACTTTTGTATGAATCTTTCAGTTCCCAGAACTTAGAAATTCAACTTTTAATTAGCGAGAAACAATTTGATATTTTAACATGACTTCTTGAAATCTTTATATATGTTCTTCTTCTTTTTTATCTTTAAAATGTGGAAGTAAAAACTAGATTTTTTGGGTGTTCAAAAACATGGGTGTCATTAATTTTCCTAATGTTAAAAAATTATAAGCCAAGTGTTAAATCCGTGTGTGGATGAGTTGTGTTAAAGAAATTCAACATCGGAAAATTGATATGGTGTCGAACACTTAATATATCATAGTTAGCCCATAATTAATTGGATTAAGCTTTTGAGTGGAGGTATGTCCAATCGGATATATTGACAAACTCAAATTTAGGCTCCCTCTTAGAGATCTTCCCAAACAAAAGGTATCAAATTTCTACTACACACTTCCAACAAATGATATCAACCGATGGTTGTAGTTTCCAACAAGTAGGCGTGCTGGTGTAGTAGCATGGGGCCCATGATAAGAGGAAATAGGCCTAACACTAGAGCTCACATAATTTCTAGGCTAATAGGCGTTGTGATATAGCAACGCAAGACCCATAAGGATGAAAGTTGGGCCAGAAGGATACATGAATTAAGATAAGTAGGCGGGCAAGCAAGCATGGTGTAGCAAAGTGCGAGGCTCGTAAGGATGAAGTTGGACAATTAATCTAATTTAACTAGTCCATAATTCATTGACAGGTTTGGACTTGACCTTCCTCTTGGAAATTACATTGGATGAAAATATCAGCCTTATGCTGTGCATTGCCAACACCAAGTACATAAGTTCTATCGTAAAGCTACTATTTGGTTTGAAAGAACTCCAAGCTTCTCTTTCGGAAAAAAGAAAGTTAAGCTCCAAGCTGAGAAGGTCGGACGTGCAGCCTCAAGCCGGCCCATTGGTTGAACCGATTACCCAATTCTCTTTGCGACATATGCTCAAGGTCACACTAATCTAATACGCATCCAGAAAGATAGTCCTAAAAAAACAAAGCCAACAGACACAGGACAAAAAGAGAAGCCTCGCAAGACCAGGTAAGACGAAGAATTAGCATCTGTCAAAGATGACCAAGTACAAGAAGGCTTGTTTTATTGAAGGGTCCCTTCGAAGGTTGAGTGAATCATGTGATCAAAGCAACGATATGGCAGAGGAGGTGAAACTGTTCAAGACATCGTCGAGCCCATTTGCTTTGAGAGTCGATTGGTCACTGCATCTCAAGGGCATTCGATACGAATCCGTCCTGGAAGATCTCTCCGACAAAAGCGACCTTCTTCTTCAGTATAACCCAGTTTATAAGGTACCGGTGCTTCTCCACAATGGAAGACCGATTTCAGAGTCCCTGATAATTCTCAAGTACATCGGGGAGACATGGAAGGCAGACCCGCTCCTCCCACAGGATCCTTACGCAAGGGCCATGGCGCTATTCTGGGCCAAATTTAGCGACGACAAGGTAATCGACCTGTGCTGTTTAGCATTTGTTTCTCTTAAGGAAGTCAGAGGCAAGGTTATAAATAGTATTCATTATTTGGCCAATCAAAAAGTGTTTTCACTCATCGAAATAATGTATATTCGAAACTAAACTGACCTAAATTGTGATGACATGTTGGCTTGTGGGGCAGGTTCTGCCATCAGTATGGACTGCTGTTATAAGTGAAGGCAAAGAGCAAGAAGCAGCTCTTGCAAAGGCAAGTGAGAACCTGCAGAAGCTGGAAGGAGAGCTCAAAGGGAAGATATTCTTTGGCGGAGACAACATTGGGTATCTGGACATCGCACTTGGATGATTGGCCAATCTAATTAGGATCTTCAAGGAGATATCTGGCGTCAAACTGGTGGATGGTGAGAGGTTTCCACTTCTACTTGCATGGATGAAGGAGTTTTCAGAAGTTCCATTAATCAAAGATTGTTGGCCACCCCATGACAAGGTCATTCCCAGGCTCATTGCACATCGTCAAGTATATCGCACGAAATAGTCATCAATTTGATCAACTTTCTTTTGTTGGAGGGTGTTAAGAGTCGTGTTACTGTCAATTTCCATCTTCACTTTCGAGAATGATATGCCGCACTTGCTTTCTGATCTTTTGAATCGGTTTTCCCTTCAACTATGAAATTGTTTGGATATGATATGTTTCTATATACAGAGTAGTTTGCCCAGAAAGCATGCTAAAGCCAAATCTGGTTTGAATTCAGTTTACAAAGGAACATTTGCTAGTCTAGGAGAGAAAACGATCTAAACAGTTCAAAGAGTAATTCTCAAAGCCACTAGCACATCGCTACTGGCTACTTGTTCATCTTGAGCTCTGTCATATACATACAATATATAAACACACAGTAGTTTACTGACAAAAGTTTAAAATGGCATCACACTGAGCTTTCTAAGAAGTGATGACTTTCGACCAAAAAATAAAAAGAGAAGAAGTGACGACAATAACTTGAAAATCGAGACGATGCCTCTAAAGTGAATTATGGAACTTGAGTTAGTGATTAGTAGGTCGAACATGATAGCCTTGCCACATTGTTCATACTTCCTCCGAATAAGTAAGAAAACCAAGAGAAAACATGCGAATTTTGTAGAGTAAACTGACATCATCGAACACCAGCAAAATCTTGAAAGAGAAGATTTAATTTTGAAACTTGGAACACGTACCACTCCACCATTCCACCATTCCACCATCGAGGCGTGGAAAGGTCAATCATACAGAGAAGTCATTTTGGTAAGTCTATACAAAGCATGTCGGAAATGCAACACAACCATACCAAAAGAGAGAACTAAGGACAAGCACGATAAGCCTCGTGCAGCAAGTTGTCAAGTTTGCAGAGAAAGAACAAACATGCTGAGCAAACACGATTTCACTGACTGTAAAATTATTTTTTACTGTAAAGTCCTGGGTTCGCCACTGTACATATATTATCCGCTTTGGGCCGAGGCCCGCACGGTTTTAAAACGCATATATACAAGTAAAGAACCTATATGTTTATAAGTTAGTCCAAGACTCCCTCCCTAGGCGATGTGGGACAAGAGACATATCCTCTCCTCCCTTGCGCACGTCCGAGGATCGAGGCGCGGACGCACCGCCATCCCTCCTCCCCGCGCACCGTCGCTTGGGCTCCCTTGCCCACGTCCAAGGACCGAGGCGCGGACGCACCGTCGCTTGGGCCGTTACATTCTCCCCCCTTTTGGGCACAAGTGTCCTCGCTGTGGCCCCACACGCGGTCGGGAGTCGGCTTTAATACCATTTGTAATATCCTGGGTTCGCCACTGTACATATATTGTCCGTTTTGGGCCGAGGCCCGCACGGTTTTAAAATGCGTATATACAAGTAGAGAACCCATATGTTTATAAGCTAGTCCAGGACTCCCTCCCTAGGCGATGCGGGACAAGAGACATATCCCCTCCTCCCTTGCGCACGTCCGAGGACCGAGGCGCGGACGCATCGCCATCCCTCCTCCCCGCGCACCGTCACTTGGGCTCCCTTGCGCACGTCCGAGGACCGAGGCGCGGACGCACCGCCATCCCTCCTTCTCGCGCACCGTCGCTTGGGCCGTTACATTTACAACTAATAAATAGTCCAATTTGTAGCTGGAGGGCTCAAAGAGTTTCATCAAACAAAACAGAAGCCTCAACATTGTCCAATCCAATTCAAATAGCTGCATAGAGGCCTCCACCAAACAATATCAATTAATTCTAGGGTTAATACCAAGGAAAACCTTAAACTCACTTGTAATAAATTTACCCCAAACTAATTTTTTAACCACCAAAGCCCCAGACCGGTACATTTATGATAAATTTACCCTAAACTAATACATTAGTGATAAATTTACTCTTTGGTAGTTTCTGTTAAATTTTACTATCAAATTGCTGAATTGGAAGACACGTAACAGTTAACTAGTGTATCGGTTTAGGATTTTACTTTTCATTTGTCACGGTTATATCAATTTTGTGGTTTTTGTGGTATCAATCCAATTTAATAGATGGTATATTTATCACAAATATACTAGTTTGTGATTTTTTGGCAATCAAAAATTAGTTTAGGGTAAATTTGTCATAAGTATACTAGTTTAGGATTTTTTGTGGTCAATTGGGTTAAATCTATTAGAGATGTATCAGTTTTGGGTTTTTCGTAATCAAATAATTAGTTTTGGGTGAATTTATTACGAGTTTATCAGTTTGAGGTTTTTCATGATATTAACTATTGAATCTAAGATGCTACACTATCTTCTCGAGACCTTGAGATATAGAACTCAATTCACAAATGTCACATCTCAAATCCATCAAGAATGGAAAATGACATGGCCGTTCTTCCTCTTTAAGGACACAATCTCAAAAGCAAGCAACAATATCAAAATTTCTATAATCCATCAAAAGAATATTTACACTTTCAACTCAACTAAACCCAACAAATGTCATCTCAAACATATATATAACTCTCTCAAACCATACCAAAATCCAACTCCCAAAAGTCCCAACCTCTAGCTCTCTAATACTATTGGTTGCGAAGAGCTTGAAAAGAGTTAGAAGGAATGGGTAGCTCAGTAAATAGTACATCTCTTCTAAGCAGATCGAGTAATCACTATGCACATTTACTAAACCATAGCGAAACTCATTTAATTCAAGTCCACAGTAAATAGCATATGCATGAGGTCAAAGTCGAGTTTCATCTTTTCAATTAAGCTTTACGCATATTAAAAATACTCATTATTCTTAAATACCGTATTTTGTGCACATACCATATCAAAAGCAAGCTATATCTTTTCACAAAACTTTAAATATAAGTACTCTTTTGATCCATAATCACAAATTAAACATCAATGGTAAAGTCTATTGATTAATCTCAAATAAAAAATAATGAATTGCACTACAATAATCAATTCCAAAATACTCAATTTCCAACTTAAGGTTCTAGAGGTGGCTCTCATGAAACTTAAGTTATTGTACAACACTTAGTCCTTGACCAATGTATATCAATAGTACAAAGCAAGTTGCTCCCACGAGACTTTTGTCATCATGTAGCAGTTTGTCCTTAACTAGTCCATATCACAATTGATTTTACAAACCAAAACATATAATCTTTCGTAACTCAATTCATTGGTCAGAATTCCCTTTGTTAAATTATTTCTCAAATATTTTCAGAAAATGTCTTATAAATCAAATTCACAAAGTAGTTTGCATAATCTTTCAAAAAAAGCTTATCAAACCATTTCACAATAACTAAAAAGTAGTAAACACTCGATCCGGTTTTAGGCAATATATATATCTGTTATTTCAAGACATGGATTTTATGAAACCAAAGAAGAGATCAACATTACTCATCCGATAATCATTGTTTTTTTTCATACACGTTAGCATCATTAGCCATGTCAGATGTCACGCTAGTTCGCATGGACTGAAAAATTAATGGTGAATATTTTTGTCCCTCGACTAAAATTTGATGGATACCTCAGCTCATTTGATAAGCCGTGGAATTTAATTACGCGGGTGAAAATTTGGAGCTTTTTTTTTTTTTTTTTTTTTTGAAATACGGCCTTTTTCGGCTCTATCAATTCATCCAAGTAAGGAGTACAAAACGGATCTTCAAGTTCATAGATTATATCTTTCTGCAACATTTTTCGATGAACTCAAGATCACATTAATCTAATGTCAAGGCATCCGGAAAGACAGTGCTAGACAATCATGTGGTCCCCATGCAGACAATCAGGAAATAAAGAGAATCGCCGCAAGCCCAGGTAAAGACCAAGAATAAGCTTCTGTCGAAGATGAGTCAAGTACAAGAAGGCTTGTTTTGTTAAAGGGTCACTGCAAAGGTAAAAGTAAATCATATGATCAAGCCAACGACATGTTAGAGGAGGTGAAACTGTTCAGGACATGGTCGAGCCCATATGCTTTGAGGGTCGTCTGGGCACTGCAGCTCAAAGGCATTCAATATGAAACCGTCCTGGAAGATGTCTCCGAAAAAAGCGACCTTCTTCATCGGTATAATCCGGTTTATAAGAAGGTACCGGTGCTTCTCCACAATGGAAGACCGATCTCAGAGTCCCTAATAATTCTCGAGTACGTCGACGAGACATGGAAGCAACACCCGCTTCTCCCCCAGGATCCTTATGCGAGGGCCACGGCACGATTCTTGGCCAAATTCGGTGATGACAAGGTAATTGATCAAACGTCATTAAGCATTGTTTTTCTCGCATGCACCACGCACGTGGATTAAAAGTTGCAAGGAAGAGTTGTGTCCATTGACTCCATCAGATTATGTGGTTTTAGAGATGTCGGAGACAGTGTTACTCACAGCATCCATCATATGAGCTTGAAAACACTACTGGAAACTACTCAGCAAAATAATGTGAATTCAAAACTAAACTGACCTAAATTCTGATTACATGTTAGGAAACAGAACACCCAAATGGCGTATCTATTTAATAATCTGTTTATTGTTTTGCAGGTTATGCAATCAATATGGACTGCTTTTCTAAGTGAAGGCGAAGAGCAAGAGGCAGCTCTTGCAGAGGCAAGTGAGCACCTGCAAAAGCTGGAAGAAGAGCTTAGAGGGAAAAAATTCTTTGGCGGAGACAACATTGGATATCTGGACATCGCACTTGGATGGTTGGCCAATCTAATTAGGGTCTCTGAGGAGATATGCAGCCGCAAAGTGTTCGATTATGAGAGGTTTCCACTATTATGTGCATGGTTAAAGGAGTTCTCAGATGCTCCAGTAATCAAAGATTGTTGGCCACCACATGACAAGCTCATCACCAAGTTTATTGCACTTCGTCAACTGCATCATGCAAAATCGTCATCAACTTGACCTATTTCCTTTTGTTGGAGGGTGTTAAGACTCATGTTACTGTCAATTTTCATCTTTATATTCCTGAATGATATGCTGTGCCTGCTTCCTGATCTTTTGAATCAGTTTTCCCTTCAACCATAAAAGATTATGCTGTCCCAGATAATATGTTTCTATAGCCCTGAGTGCATGCTAGAGACAAATTTGGTTTGAATTCAGTGAACAACGGAATATTTGCGAATTGAGGAAGGAATTAATCGAACAATTCAAAGTGTAATTCGCGAAGCCACCGACACATGTCCTTTTTCAGCTCTGTCAATCTATCCAAGTATATGAGTACAAAATGGGTCTTCAAGTTCATCAATTATGATCTCTTGGCAACATTTCTTGATAAACTTAACGTAACCTTGATGTAATATCAAGGCATCCAGAAAGATGATCATAAGAAAACAAAGCTAGTGGAAATTTGGAGCTGTGTCTCAATGCTGCTGTTGATGTGCTGTCATTTTTAGTTTATGTGCTGTCATGTTAGTTTTTTTTACTCAGTCAAGTTATTTGTTAGGCAGTTGGTTTGTTAGCTATTTTCTAGGAAGTGGAACAAGTTTGTGTGCAGTTCTGTGTTGCACGTTTGTGTGCAGTTCCAAAGTGGCTCTTATTTAGTTTTGTACAAGACAGTTTTTTCTAAGAAGGCTGAAGGGAGTTACAAAAATGCTATGTTCTTCTCCTTCTCTCTTCGTGAACTAGTGATGCTTTTCTGCTGTTAATATCAGCATAACAAAATGGCACGTCGGGTACACCTGTCAGAATTAGGACAAACAAGTTGATTCGAATGCAGGATTCTCCCATGATGAATGTATCAAAAATTAACTTCTGTTTCGTTCGGCTGGGATAGGTGGAGACTTCCTTGCGATTCCCATGCTGGCAATCAGGGAAAAAAAAGAAGAGAAAATCTTCACAAGACCAGGTAAGACGAAGAATAAGATGACTTAAGTACAAGAAGGCTTCGTTTTGTTAAAGGGTCCCTTCCAAGGTTAAGTGAATCATATGATCAAACCAATGACATGGCAGAGGAGGTGAAACTGTTCAAGACATGGTCGAGCACATTCACTTTGAGGGTCGTTTGGGCACTACATCTCAAGGGCCTTCAATACAAATCCATCCTGGAAGATCTCTTCGACAAAAGCGACCTTCTTCTACAGTATAACCTGGTTCTCAAGAAGGTACCCAGTAGACCGATCTCAGAGTCCCTGATAATCATTGAGTACGTCAACAACACATGGAAGCAATACCCGCTTTCCCACAGGATCCTTATGTGAGGGCCAAGCCGGGATTTTTGGCCAAATTCAGTGATGACGAGGTAATTGATCATGCGCCATGCAGCATATGTTTCTCTCATGCACCATGCCCAACGTCAATCACATGAAAGAGTCATGTGTATTGACTTTCATCAGATTACTAGAGAAGGCAGAGACAATGTTATTCATAGTATTCATCTTATGAGCTTTGAAATGTCTATTTGAAACTACTCACCAAAATAATGTATGTTCATAACGAAACTGACCTAATGATTCTTTAAGATTCGGATGCAAACATAACATTCATTTTCGGATTGGGGGTGAATTTTGCCATCAATATGGACTGCTTTCGTAAGTGAAGTCAGAGCAAGAAGCAGCTCAAACACAGTTGTCAGACATGGGATTGCTCATCATTATCTGAGTCCCAACCGACCAGATAAAAAATCGACAATATCCAGGATGACAGATGAATCAATAGATTCCGTGAGTTATAGGTTTGTGATAATTCTCATGATAGATTTTGATCAAATGCATGAACGCTCCCGTCCAGCAGTTACAATCACCATCTTCCTGATAATTTCTCCAACTACAATCATGGCCAAGCCAAGATTGCTGATCTGCCAGCATTTTTTCAAGGCTGGAAAAATAAGAAACTTCAAGCAAGTACTCCACCAGCAGCTGATCAAGAGGGATTTAAGAACTACATTCGATCTTCCATGAAAAGCAACTGCGAGGATATAAACAGACCCATAAATGAGGATGATCGACAAGAGCAATTGGAACAACTGTCTGCAAGCTGTGCAAGTGTATATCTCTACCATTCTGGATCAGGTGATGCGGATCCATTTATAGTCTTGAATGTAGCCTCTGAGACCCAGAGGATTCAGTTATCCAATTGTAGACTTAGAATCTTCTTGGACTAGCTTCAGATCTGAAGAGATGCCATGCCGAACCTTGAAACTGCAAAACAACATCCAAGGTCCTGGGAAAGACATCAAGAATGACATCTGAAAGGAGATGGCAAAGAGGAGTATTAGCTAATAAAAGAATCAGATTCTAGCATCTAACAGTACTTTTTTGTTGATGGTACAAAGACATCCAAATGACTCTATCCTTTTGTTACTCGGAGATTGATAAAACCAGAGTCCTTTTGATATAAGTTCCTTGGCATTGGTAGACACATTGCTTGGATGCACACATTTCCAATGCAATAAATCAACTGAAAACTCCATTTTATTCGGTGATCATATCTGTCGAGCAATTCAAATTCTTTGAAACTAGCATTATGCCCCTGAAAAATTTCCTTAGTATGCCACTTAACATGGAAATAGATGATTTCCCCTACAACCTGTGAATAACATTGGCTAGCTTATAATAGAAAAAGTTAATAGAGAATAAAATAAAATGCAGCAGTAATCTCCCTTAGTAGACAGAATGTAAACGGATCCATAAATTTCATCCTAGTTTCTGTTGCAGCATCTGTTATTACTATGATTAAATGTGAACTTGCTGTGCCCGTTCTTGAATTTGGTCAAGTGTACTATCGATTAAACCGACATCTAGTTTTTGCTACATGTCCGTGTCGTCTTTTTGCTTTTATTGACATGTTTTTGTTACACGTCAGGGCTATTATCCATGCCACATGGCCCGTTAGCTTGCATGGACAGAACCTCTTCTTCTTCTTTTTTTCTTTTTCTTTTTTGGGCAAAAGTGGGTAACACATTTAGCAGGAACTTTTGTCCAAGTTCATCGGTACATTGGGTAATTTGAAAAGTAGGGGAACTTTTATCACCCGGGTGAAAAAATTGTGGGCCTTCCTTGAAATTTGGCCTTTCTCGACTGTCAATCCATCCAAGTACTTGAGTACAAATGGGTCTTCAAGCTCGTAAATTATGATCTCTCTGCGACGTTTCTCGATAAACTCAAGGTTACATTAATCCTAATCTCAGGGAATCCTGGAAGACGGCCATAAAAGGACAAAGCAAGACATCCATGTGGTTCCCGAGAAGACGATGAGGACAAAGGGAGAATCTTGGCAAGACCAGGTAAGACGAAGAATAAGCATCTGTCGAAGATGACTCAAGGACAAGACGGCTTGTCGAGTTAAAGCGCCCCTTCGAAGGTTGAAGATCATATGATCAAGCCAACGAAATGTCAGAGGTAGTGAAACTATTCAAGACATGGTCGAGCGCATTTGCTTTGAGGGTCGTTTGGGCGCTGCAGCTCAAGGGCATTAAATACGAATATGTCCTGGAAGATATCTCCAACAAAAGCGACCTTCTTCTTCAGTATAACCCGGTTTATAAGAAGGTACCGGTGCTTCTCCACAACGGAAGACCGATCTCAGAGTCCCTGATAATTCTTGAGTACCTTGATGAGATATGGAAGCAAAACCCGCTTCTCCCACAGGATCCTCATGAGAGGGCCATGGCACGATTTTGGGCCAAATTTGGCGACGAAAAGGTATTTGATCATGCGCTGTATAACATTTGTTTCCCTTATGCGCCCAAGAAAGAGTCATGTCTATTGACTTCATCCGATCATGTGGTTTAACAGAAGTCCTAGATGATGTTACACACGATTGATCATATGAGCTTCGTCTTGAAACTAATCATTGAAATGGTGTATATTCGAAACTAAAATGACATAAACTTTGACGACATGTTTCTTTAATATTTGGATGCAAACATTACATCCAATGGATGGGGAGGGGGTTTTGCAGGTTATGCCATCAATCTGGACTGCTCTTGTAAGCGAAGGCAAAGAGCAAGAGGTGGCTCTTGCAGAGGCAAGTGACCACCTGCAGAAGCTGGAAGACGAGCTTAGAGGGAAGAAATTCTTTGCCGGAGACAACATCGGATATCTGGACATCGCACTTGGATGGTTGACCAATCTAAATGGAGTCTTTGAGGAAATATGCAGCTTCAAATTGGTCGATGGTGAGAGGTTTCCACTTCTATCTGCATGGTTGGAGTTCTCAGACGCTCCAGTAATCAAAGATTGTTGGCCACCCCATGACAAGCTCATCCACAAGTATATTGCTCTTCGTCAAGCGTATCAGGAAAAATCGTCATCGACTTGACTAATTTTCTTTCGTTGGAGGGTGTCAAGACTTGTGTTACCGTCAATTTTCATCTTCATATCCCAGAATGATATGATGCGCTTACTTACTGATCTGTTGAATCAGTTTTGCTTCAACTAAGATACAGTTTGCTGGCCCAGATGATTGACATGTATCTATATAGAGAGTAGTGTGCCCTGAGTGCACGCTAGAGACGGTTTAAATTCAATGAACAATGGAAAAGTGAACAACGGAATATTTGTCACTTTAGGATAGGAAACAAATCGAACAGTTCAAGTTTAATTCACAAAAACTGCAAGCACATGGCTATTGACTAGTTGTTCATCCTGAGCCGTGTCATATATATAAACACACGGAATAGTGTACTAACCAAACGGTGTAAAATGGCATTACATTGAGCTTTCGAAGAATCAACTACAATACCTTGAAATTCAAATGACACCTCGACGGCAAATTATAGAACCTGATTTAGGCTCCGTTTATTTCATTGAAAATGAATGATTAGGAAAATACTTTCCCAAAAGAAAACCGATATAACAACTACGCAATATCATAGAGTCAACTAACATCATTGAACAGCAACAAAATCTTGAAAAAATGATTCAATTTTGGAACTTGGAACATATACATCTCCACCATCCTACCAAGGGGCAGGGGTTGAAAAGGTCAATTATGCAGAAAAACCAATGTGATAAGTCAATACAAAGCATGTTGTAAATGTAACACAACCTAACATAAGAGAACTAAGGACAAGCATGATGTGCCTTCGCGTAGCTAGTTGTCAAGTCTGCACAAAAATTTCCAAATGATTTCACAATTTGTAAAATTGTGCTTTACAACTGATATATATCTAATCTGTAGCGGGAGCACTCAAAAGAGTTTCATCTCACAAATAGAAGCCTCAACATTGTCCAATCCAATCCAAGTAGCTGTATAGGGCCTCTATCAGACATTATTAACTGAATTTAGGATGCTACTCTTTTCCAAGACTTTGAAATGTAGAACTCACTTCACAAATGGGACCCCCGAAGGGACAGTTTGGGCATATTCCTCATACTCTTGCCCGAAGAATTGTCTTAGGAAAAATTCTTCATATGGTATCCGTGTCACAAAGAAGTGCCAAACGACTGCTGCGAACACAATTGTTGACACCGGATTGCACAGCATTATCTGGGTTCCAACCGACCAGATGAAAAATCCACAATATCCAGGATGACGGAAAAACCGATAGATTCCGTGAGTTATCAGCCTGTGATGATCCTCATGATAGATTTTGATCAAATGCGTGAATGCCCGCCCAGCAGTTATAATCGCCATCTTTCTAATTATTTCCCCAACTACAATCATGGCTAAGCCGAAATTGCTGATCCACCAGTATTCTTTCAAAGCTGGAAATAAAGAAACTTCAAGAAGATACTCCACCAGTGAAAAGAACATTGCAAGAAGATAGTTTCGGCTGATCAAGAGGGATTTAAGGGTTACATTTGATCTTCCATGAAAGGAAACTGCGAGGATATACTCAGACCCATGAAAGAAGATGATCGACAAGAGCAATTGGGACAACTGTCTGCAAGCTGTGTAACTAAATATCTCTGCCATTATTTTATCAAATAGGCGCATCAAGTTATAGTCTTGAATGTAGTCCTCTGAGACCCAGAGGATTCAGCTATCAAATGGAAGGATTAGGAAACTTTGCAGGATAACTTCAGACCTGAAAGTGATGCCAGGCTGAACCACGAAAGTGTAATACAACATCCAAGATCCTCCGACAGACGTTTCAACAATGACATCTAAAAGGAGATGGGAAAAACAAGTGTTAGGTTATGAAGAATCTGATTCTAGCATCTAATAGTACTTCTGTGTCCATGGCACGAAGACATCCAAAAAAACCCTTTCCCTTTTTTTACTCAGATATCGACAACAAGTGCTTTTGGAAAGAGTTGCTTGGCATTTGGAGACACGCCGCTTGGATGTAAACATTTATGATGCAATAGATCACCTGATAACTCCACTTTAATTGGTGACTGTATCCATCTAGCAAATCGAATTTTTCAAAACTAGCATTATGTCCCTGAAAATTTTTCTAGATTATGCCACTTAACATGGAAAGATACAAGCTCCCTTATAACAGGTATACAACATTGGCTAGCTTATAGCGGATGAAAACTGTAACTAGCGACGCCGCAATCAAAACTAGGGTGAAAACTGCCCAACAACATGCGGAGCTTAGCTGTAATTTTCAAAACACCGAGCGACGGCAGCATCAAAAGACAGACACGGCGATTTCAACCTCTTCAATCTAAAACTAGACAAGATCAAAAGCACAGCCAGGCAGATTCTTAGTCAAATTCAACAACACCCAGCAGGTCATAACTCCGGGAATCAAGTTCGTCTCGACAGTCAGACAAAGATTAGCATCAGGAGATCATATCCACCACCGGAAAGACAACCAACCCATACCCAAAAGAGAAACGACGGCACGAATCAAGCAATAACAGAGCGTACGCATGAGCTCGTCGGAGCAAAATCAGAGAGTAAGGGCCCGCACCTCACCAGCGAAAGCGACGAACTTGACATGACCAGAGCTCGGAAATGCCCTGAAAGGAGCGAACTGCAAACACGGATTCGCCCCCACCAAGAAATCTTCCGCGGCTCCAAGGAAAAACGGAGGGATGTAGGCAAGAAACGATGACAGAGGTTGGGAGCTGCAATGGAAGAGAAGGATTCGATACTGCAGACAGGAAGATGGAAGGATGGGGACTTTAGAGGCCGTGGAAGATACCGAAAGGACCGGTAGCAGGTTAAGATGTTCTCAAGACTCGAGAGTGAAGTGCAGTGTACAGTTGAGTTTTTTCTTTATTATTTTCTCTTTTTTTTGTTTTTTGGTTCTGTAATTGTAGAAAAAGTAGTCATGCGACGGCCCTGCCTGCTGGCTTTAAGAACAAGAGGCACAAATGATTCTTTCAATCCACATGATTGAATCATGAAATGACTTAAAACGAATAGAAAAGGGATCATCACTTCTTTGTATTCTTATAGCCCAAAAAATGTGATATTTGTTGCTTTTTACGAAAGAAAGGCAAAGCCCGAAAATAGTGCTGCAAGGCCAATAACCAATGATGATGCGTCAATGGGTAGATAAAGACATATGAGTCGAGAATGTGAAAAATTAATGAGTGCAATAAGAGAGGGAGAGAGATGGGAGGGTATATTAAGAAATGGGTGTAGGAGTAAGATGCGGTAAATGACTGGCTTTTTCGTGTTTAGTGTGGAATTGATAAGTTTAAGATAAGAACCAAGATCCTACCTAAAATCCATGTCGTGAACCAAGAATTAGATCGGTTTAACTAAGAATTGAAGTCATCAAACGCAATAATGTACTCAAGATGTCAATCGAGTTTCGTTGCAGTTCTTCTTTAGCTTTTACCCATTCGGAGGGCTTCAAATGCAACTTTATTGATGCAATTCATTGCTTCATTTCCATAAGTTTGTCCATTTTTTGTGTTGCTAGTTCATTGATTTTACTTTCAGCAAATCAAATATGATAAATTCCTCCGTGCGGTTACTACTTCTTTGATACCCAAAAATAAATATTACTTTAAAACGTTAATTTAATCTAAAAAATTATTTTCAAGCTAGCAAAAACAAATGTTTCTTCGGTTGAATTTAATCTGATCCAATGGTAGATATTCTTTTATTGAAATTCGACGATCCAAGATTCTCGAGGCCACTGACTCCGCCACGAAAAAGAATTGATGATCCTCTTTCCCGTATTTCAAGCCGTGCAAAGTCTTCCTTAGCTTCTGTCCATTTTACATGTTGTCAGACAACACATTGAATGTAACATTCTCACAATATGTATTGAAGCACATACCCAAAAGATTTCATGATAAGGGACAACAACATATGAGCAGGATGAGAAATGATGATATGCAGATTGCACCAATTCCAAAACTCGACCACTAACTCTGCTAGATTAAGTTTCTAAACTTAAAAGGGAACACTGACTCGGCCAAACCCTCAGCTAACCCTCGAAACTAAAATGCTCCCAACTAAAAAGACTGTCTATTATGAAAGCGCAGGTTATTTTGATTCAATATCACAGTATGTCTACCATGATGTAGTAGCAGACCTATGCAGAGCAATTCAATTCAGAGGGTGGTCGTATCAACTATGGCTTCCAGTATTTTCTTCTCTAATTCAGCTTCATCAACCCATATGGAGCTTTTCCGGCGCAACAGCTCACAGGCCTCTTTTTTCTTATCTTCCCTCGATTTCTCTTTCATTCTCCAGTTCTCAAGTTTCTCAGCCCTTTCTTTCATCTGCATTCAAGTCATTTGGTAAAGGACATCATGATCTGAGTTTCTACCAAAAGGAGAAAAAACAAGGAAGAAAGGAAAGAGATTTGGTTCTTAAGAAGCTAACGAGCACATAATTAACTGCACTGCAACCTCACGAGCAACAGAAAGATTGCGTGGGAGAAAGAGCTCAACCATTGCTAAACTTCTTGAGAAGCCCAAAAAGAAGTAGCACTGCCATGTCCTAGACTAAACTGCCATAACTGAGAAGTCACTTCGATGAACGTATTCATATAATAGGTTTTTTGTTTCCACAATCCACTAATGCATAGTCTAATGTGCAGTGAATGAAGTGACATGACACAATTCAAACAAAATAACTTACCCTTGTTACCCAACACTACAGTCAATTGCAAGTTTAACAACATTCTTAAAGCCTCATTGATGTACCTTATAACCATGTTATAACTGTCCCAAAAAAGAGTTACCCATGTCATCATTGTCATTTCTCCATGCCATGATGATGGGATGTGCCCCACACATCTATGAACTAATATTAGTTTAAGATCTAAAGTAACACATGTTAAACAGGAATCTATCCTTGCAACAAGAGAACATAATGCATTTGAAGAGGGAAATCATGGAAAATGGAATTGCAATAATAAGGAAGGAAGCTGCATTCTTCAAGCATACAAGGTTGCCAATCAAAGATTGGACTTTGGATTCAATGTTTGAAGAATCGGCTGTCCCCTACTAGTGCAGAAGATTGGCATTTTTCTTTCTTTCCCTATTCCTATAACTAACACGGACACACTAGCACAGAAGGTTTCACAGGAACTTATGAACAGAATTTAATATGGAATTAAACAGTCAAGAAGGGTACTCCTTTTTCTAAGTTGAACCCTCACGCGTCAAGCTGTTTGTGCAAACTCATGGGTCAGAATTTTGTATCTTGTCTGACCTGTAAGATACTGAAAGAAGCTATGGGAAAGGTGCCAACATTCACCGTGCCAACTGACCTACAGAACATAAGGATCAAAGCCCAAAGTTATCCTTGCATATAAAAATTACACCTGGGGGGATAGAACTGCAATTTCCTACTCATAACATGTCTTTTCTGGTAGAAGCTATTGACAGGGTGCCTTGGCTTCATAGCTTAAAAGCTTTTCCTGCCCTGCCATACTGTTTTTGGGGCCATAAGACTTCGAAAAAGGTAGGGTGACAACAACATCTCAGCTTTGCTTATCCGTTTAGCTCCAAGAGGTTATTTTAATACTTCAAAAGCAAAGAAACATTTGAATCACTTTAAAATCTAAATATTTCTACATTAGAGGAAGAGAATTTGTAAGCTGAATCAAGACGGCCCACTCAAATTATAGACTGCCGGCAACTGATGACAATCCATGATCTGCAAATGCCATTGACTAGGAAGATTGTGTAAGAAGACAGCCTTTATAAGCACGAATGTCTTTGCACTTCCTCATTCAGCTTTGTACAAAAAGTTAATCTTGTTTTCCACTTATATTGACACCTAGTTTTCTTGAAAATCTGTTGATCCACGTACTGGCCTTTGGCCAAATGTCAGCAGTTCATATTCTCCAAGAGCCACCATACAGTACATTCCGAGTTCATATTCTCCAAGAGCCACCATACAGTATATTCTGAGAAAAATCGTTTAATTCCTCCTATTCAATTTTTTCTTCTTAGTCCCGCTTCTAGCAAGGTCTGAATCCTTTCACTCCAAAATCACAAAAGATATGCGAAACTAGTTAACAAAGATCAGTTTTTGAGCTAGGAACCACAACAAGGATATCATTTGCTCCATTTTCCATTGCCAAGTGGCAGAGACATTCAGCATTTTGCAAATCACACACCATGCTAGTGATGATATACTCAGTCAAGCACCTCGATGAACAAAGCACCTAGCTAAACAGTTTCATAAGCCATTCAACCAAAAAAGAACCGAGAGAGAGGACTCACGAGCATCTGCCGAAACTCTTCCTCGGCGACCATCCTCTCCTCGGCCCTGACCTTCGCCTCGGCGGCCTTCACCTTGTTCCGCTCCTCCCTCGCAACCCTAATCGCCTCCCTCTTGGCCTCGTCCTTCCTCTGCTGCTCCAGTCTCATCATCTCTACCTCCCTGATGTACTCCTTCCTCAGCTCCTTCACCTGCTTCGCGTACTCCCTCCTCAGCCCCACCAGCTTCGCCTCGGCCTCCTTCGGGTCCTTCGGCGTCTCCCAGCTCCCGACGTACGGGTTCGGGGACAGGAACTTGTGGTCCTGCGGCGGTTGCCGGTGGCGAGTAGCGGCGTCAGCGGCGGGGGCGGTGGAGGAGCAGAAGCGGCGGAGGGAATTGACGGGGGAGGCGGTGGCCGCGCGGTGGATGGCGCGCTGCGTGGCCATCGGATCGAAGAATGAGTGAGAGGAGAGAGATCGAGAAAGGGATCGATTGAGAGACAAAGTGGAGTTGAAGAAATTTGATTGAATTTGGGGGTTTATGTGGGGTTTTTAACTCGGGAATTATTTTCTTTTCTTTTCCCTTTTCTTTTGCTCTAAAACTCTTTATTGTTAAATCACAATGAGAGTGTTAAATGAGTGAGTCGGATCGGGTTTGGATCAAATCGAAAATGGTTCGACTCACATTGATCCATTCAACCCATTTTAACCAATTTTCATGCAAATGTAAATTTGATGGCTCATATCCGACGCATACGCGACTCAACTCATACTACCAACACATATTAATAAGAAAATCTATTCTCACTTATTTAGTTCCATTTTTAAAATTTTCACATATAAATTATTTGAATAAAAATTTCACATCAAATTTATAAAATAAATTAAATAAAAAAAATTAGTAAATAAAAAAATGTGAATATCTCTAAATTGGAATAGTTTTTGGAAAATAATTTTAAAAAAAAATTGATTTTTTAATTATTTGAAAAAATGATTTTTTTATTATTATTTCTTTTCTTTTCTTTTTCCTTTCTTTTTCTTTTCTCTTTTCTGTTTTCTTTCTTCTTCCTTCTTCTTCCCCATTTTCCTCTGCTGGCACCGCCCAACGACAACCGACCAAGACGTGGGTCGGCGGCCCGAACTCGACTAGGGTTGACAAACTCGAGACTCGGCCGATCTAGGCGAGCCTGAGGTCATCAGCGGTGGTTAAGCTTGGGCTCACCTACCTAGATTCGGGCGAGCCGCAGCTTGGCCAAGGCCAGCGACCTCGCGGCTCGCTTGCCCAGATCTAGGCCGAGTTCCAGCCAGCAAGGTTAGGGCTCACCAACCCGAGCTCTATTGCGGCTCGCCTACTCAGATCCAAGCGAGTCGGAGCTCAGCCAACCGCCGGCGAGCTCGCAGCTCGTCTGCCCAAATCTAGGCCGAGCTCCAGCCGACAACGGCGAGCTTGGGATTGGCGATAGTGACAACGGGATCGGCAACAAAGGTTGGGAACGCAGAAAGGAGGGAGATGAAAGGAGAGAGATAATGGATCTACCTAATAACTCACTTAACCCATATTTGGCCCATATTAAGACTTATTTTTATTTTTGCTTTATTTTCTAAGACTCATTTATGACTCAAATTTAACTTTTACTTTACATATATTTAACACATTTAACTAAAAATGAGTAATAATATGGGTTTATAACCCATTTTGACACATCTAAATCATATATTGGGAAAAAAATGGCACGCTTGCTTCTTCTCTTTTGGGTAGGAAAGCAAGACAAGGATAGAAATGCATCGAAGGCCTGAGTAGATCCTTAAAAAGATTAAGGAGAAGAAATAGGCAGGATGTCGGTCTTAAAATGGGAGACCCCGCAATACTATCCCCATATTTTCACTCACTTCGAGAGAAAAGGATTGAGTGGGAATTTGGGGAATCTACGATGATGAAGGTAGACATCGTGTTAGGATTTCGGTTTTAGCTATTGCCAAGTAAGTAAGTATAATAGTCTACTGCGCCTAAAGTAAATAATGGAGGTAAAATCCTTAGGTTTATGCCTAAAGTCCTATAACCAATTGCCTATATAGTACCTTTGGTTATGGGACTTTAGGTGTAACAAGGACATAAAAATGCACTATCTAATGCATGGATTAGCATACAGGATCTTCTTGTGGAAATTATCAAGCAATCGAAGGTGAAGATTCCAGTAGTTCCAAAGGAAATGAGTCCATGATCTTTGGCTCAAAATCCAATTGGCCTCTTCCAATCTAAGCAAGATAGTCTGCACTTCAGTTCACCTCACAGAATATGTATTTCATTCAAAGATGCGTAAATTTTCCTATGAGTATCCTGCAATTAAAGATAAGCGGTTTTAGATAAATGTCATTACAAAAGGCAGAGAGAAGTGAGTTTACAACCGCAAGGCATCCATCTCAACTTCTCGCACATTCGCCATCTCTGCTTGGATGAAACTTATCGTTTTATATGGCAATTTTCGTGTTGGATATTTAATAATTGCATGCTAGAGTTTTTTCTTTTCTGGTTGAAAGCATGCTAGAGTTTGGAATTCAATATTTCAACTCTTCTATTCTTCTGAAAAAAAAAAAAAAAAAAAAAAAACTCTTCTATTTTAAAATTGGGCTACGGTGTATTTTGAACCAGCTCAAACCTGACCCGATTCAATTTTTCCCTAGCCAAATAATGATTTTCGGGCCTAAGGACAGGGTCCAAAAAAGTCAAAAGGCTCCATCTGTTAGCAGTGAATGCTGGCATGCATGCGGGAAGGAAAGGGTCCGATGACTGGAATCATTATTATGTCGCCTGCATTACCAAGCTCGGATTACCTTAAATGAATCCCCATGTTTCTTCTCCGATCCGGAAACATTTGGATGAGCAAGAATTAACACCTTTTTTTTTTTTTTTTTCCGGCATTACAATTTATATTGCGCACATTCAAAAATTGACACCTTTTCTTTCTTGTATTTTATTCGTTCGTTGGATATTCCATCAGTCGAAACCTAGTGCATACTTAGCATTTGCGTGCCATTTATGGAGGAACTGAATTTTGATCAAGACAGAAGGGCGATTTGTGGAAAGCATTGATAGAGATAAAAGTAGAGATTTTTTTTTTTCCGCTAATGGTTTCACTCATTATGAAGTTTGGAATGACAATGGACTTGAACCCTTAAACTAGAGGCAACCATGGGTCCTAATTTGATCAAAAAATTGGACTGAACTGGCTGATCCCAGGTGATTCTCATGGGACCGGTCCGGTTCTCAGTACCTTGTGCTGAATTGGACCGACAGACCGAGCTGGTAGAATAGGCAAGGGGTGAGATTTGCAACATCCCCCATCCTTCACATGCACGAACTATAGGTGGAGTCCAAGAGGTGATCAAGCGCTGAACTTGAGGCAAAAAGGAGAGAGTAGGGAGGATTGGAGTTCGCTAATCGGCTAAAGATTTGGGAGAAATAAGAGAATTCTGGGAAAGCGAGGGAGGCACACTCATTGAACTTGAATTGATGTTCTAAACGTTAGTTTGAGTAGCATATGGTTTGTCTTTGAGCGTGAAGATTTGCTTATTATTGATTTCAATCCAAGCGATGTCACCAAAAAAAAAAAAAAAAGACCTGGCCGAATTCCCCAGTCCAGTTTCAAGGTCGAGAAGGTCCGTTCTCGATTCCACAAACTAAGAGCCGACTGCAGATTAATTCTGACCGGATAGGATTTCATCTTGGAGCATATTATCCCTACCTTAATCTTTGTCTAGGAACATTACTATCAATCTTTTAGTCTGGATTCTATCTAGATTTGCTTATCATATCACTCAATGACAAAGACTACTGCCTAACCTCGTGCATGAATCATAAGTCTACAGTTTATTTATTTCACAAAGAACACATCACATGTTGCGAGGAAACTAAAGAGGATGCTCCCAGTCACAAATTCCCAAATGCTGATTGAATTATGTATGCAGAAAAGAAAGCTTATGGATTTACCAGTTACCTCTTTATTTGCCTAGCCTAGGCATGCTTCATTAGTTTGTTTTGCTGAAATTGAATCTACAATCCGCTAAAAGTAATTATTTGTATTGCTTAAAAAAGTTAGTCGATGCAGAATGTATTTATTATGGACAATAGTTCATGTCTAAATATTTTTATTGACAATGACAATGGTCTTCGTTTGTTTGTATTTGTAGGCAATATAAGCAATTTTTTATGAAAAAAAACTTTCCAAATTAACGATTTTTCTTGAATCAGAGGCACCTCTGTGTATTGCTTCCTACCCGGCACACGAACCAGCAAGACAGTTTCTCGTTAATGATACCCCATTGCCTCCACCAAAAACAAGGAAGCAAGAGAAGAATTTGCATATTCAGTGTGTATGTATATGTTGCTATGGAGTCAACTCAGTTTAGACAGGATCTTAGATTTAATAATCAAACACTAAAGGACCTTAGATCCGACTCAACTCGCTTAATCCTATCAAGATCAGTCAATGTTACTTCAGGGTCATTCGATATCACGCATCAACAAATACTCGTTGAATTAAGCCCAGGAAAAGTACAAAAGAGAGGAAAAGGCAAAAATGCATCATTAAGACTCTTAATTTATTATTATGTGGCATGCATTATTGAGCTTGTATAACCTTTTATGAATCCCCAGTTCCCTTCTATGTTCGGAAAACATGTTGGATGAGTATAAAACGTGAGCAGTTCATTTTCGAGGTTCCGTTCGGTCGCCCGGGATTGTAGACCACTTCTCCGATCATCGGACGCTCCCGAACTCCGGAAGTGGCCTATCTAATCGCATTCTCAAAATCATGAGGTAGCCAATATTTGCAAGTTGTGACTCATGGATCTCCAACTAAGCACATGAGGACATAGAAAAGCTCAGGTGTCTCGGCTTCAAATTCTGGCTCGCCACTTCATTCATGAGGCTCGACCAAAACATTACCAAATATCAAATACACCAAACATGAGCGAACTAGCCAACGACTCGGCCCTGGTCGTAGTACTCGAATCTGGATCTAGATCTAGAAACTTCCTCCTCCACCATGTCCGGGCACACCACCGCTGGTGACAGACTGGGGCCCTCCATCACCGCATTCCCCCGCCCTGAACAGCACCTGCGGAACAGCGATATGGCAGCGGCGGCGGCGGCATCGCATGGCTAGCCAGGACCTCCTTGTGCATGCTTTTTGTATCCGTATGCCGTTTGTGTTCAATCGTCTTTGTTCATATGCTCTATTGGTAAGAATAGTTCGGAGGTAGCAGCGGTCGATCGTGAATCTGGTGACCGGAGAACATCGGTTGGATTTGGAAAGCGCTTGCCGTTTCTTTTTCTCTATGTTCATTTGTTTGATTCGATGTGAAGTGTACTGATGCCATTAGAACTCTTTTGCTTTGCTATTTTCGGTAGATCACGCTTGGTTTTTTAGACGGGCGTGTCGACATTTTGTTCTTTCTGGTATTGAATTACGAGGGCTTTGGTCCGACGGGATTTTGTCGGTGCAATGTACGCCTTTTGGCCCCCCTTTTGCCAAAGCTCGTTCTACATGTTTTAGATTAACAGAGTTCGGCGGAGTCGAATTCTGAAGGGGATGGATGAGGACTTTTGCTTTCGTCCTCAAACAAAATGCGGGAAAGGGACGGGATTGGACGTGTGAGTCTAGGTTCACTTAACATTATGCAATTATTGTATGACTAAGCGAAGAATTGATTGACAACCAATCACGCGTGAGTCTAGGTTCACTTAACATCATTCAATTATAATATGACTAAGCGAAGACTTAATCAACAGAACTAATCATTTATTGCAAGGAAACTGAAAAGAATGTTTTCCCTTACTATTTGATTAAATGATACATGCTATAAAAAGAAAGTTCACTATGTTTGACCAATCGCCTCTTGCCTGAGCCAAGCATTGTGGACATGTTTGTTTCGTTGGAATTGGATAACTTGATAAACATTTTTCTTAAAAATTATTATTTGTCATGTTTAGAAAAAAATTAGTTAACCAAAAAGGTTTTCATCTTAAAAAATAATTCATATTCGAACATTTTCGTTAATGAGAAAAACATCTTTCATTCACTCATTTTTATATTCATGTCATATGACACAGAAAATTAGATTAACATGTATTTTGAGATTGATTGTGCTTGCAAAATATAACTGTGCTACTATAAATTCAATGTAATATATATATGTGCGATTGAGCTATTAACTATATATCTGCAAAAATGTCTCCTCCGTCAACATAAACATCTCAGAAATGAACCTCTGTGTCTCGTACCAGTATCAATCATATGGGCTATGATCAAATTATTAGTAAAATACCGACCAAAAAAAATATTTATAAACCGAAAGCAGATGCAAAAATAAAGTAAAAAGAATATGTACATGGGTCGGTAAGTTTGTTAACCCTCCTAAATATTATTTTACAAACTTCTTATAATATTTTTGTTTCCTCATTTCGATCTTTGATCTTTAGCTAATTCCAGTACCAAGCACACAGTCCTTTAAAACACTATAAATATCTCAACAAACACAAACTCTAGCTTCGAAACCTAGGCAAGTCCTTAAAAGATTTGGACCTAAGTAGATCTTTAAACTGCCCTGCGTGGGTCTTGTTTGTCTTTCTCTATTCTTGGATGTAAAATACCAAGAGGGTAGAGCTGGGGATAGGGCTCGATAAAGATACAGTTCTAAATTAGGGAATTGAAACGCACAAGATACCGATACGTTAAAATAAGAAACATAGTCTTGTCAGTGCATCAATAGTATATCCACTGAACAGGCGAAGCGGCCCTCAGTAGATGTCGCAAGACACCTACTTCTTAGTGAAGATCTTTCTAAGGATCCAACGAGTACTCCAGTTTTTTCGTAGTACCCCAGTTTTGGCAGAGTCCTCCCAAAGATGCTATAAATACCTCAACAAACACAAGCTCTAGCTCACAAGAAAACCTCACTCCTACTAATACTATGGCTTCCGCAGCACCACTGCAGTCTCTCTCTCCTCCAGCCATAACACGAATTCCTCCCATTTGGGTCCATAAAGAACACAAACTCGGTTATCGAAACTCCAACGCCTCTCGCTCTCGATCTCTCCCTCTCAATCAAACCAACCGCGCTGTGGCCTCCGCAGCAACACCTCAATCTCTCTCTCCTCCCCCCGCCGCCGCTGACCTCCGAGCCCTCCTCAACACCGCCCGGCCATTCATCCGCGGAGAGCTCGATGTGGTCGACCCACGCCTCCCTTCCCTTGTGGCCACGCTCCGCTCGGTCGGGGCCGGGGAGTGCTGGCACAAGCACAGCAGCTTCCTCGAGCACCTCATCAACACCTACCGCGTCCTCCGTCTCTGGCAGGCCCCTGACGCCGTCTGCCTCTGCGGCCTCCTCCACTCAGCCTACTCCAACTCCTACGTCAACCTGGCCATCTTCGACCCCGACACCGGCCGTGAAGTTGTCCGTAGCCATGTCGGCAATGCCACTGAGCGCCTCATCCACCTCTTCTGCATCGTCCCGAGGCAGACCCTTATCTACGATGACCTGCTCTTCCACTACGACGACTCGGACCTCGTCGAGCACCTGAAGCTCTCGGAGATGTCCCTCCGGAATGCCAAGGAGAAGGGGGTGTTCAAGGGCGACGAGGCATGGCGGCAGAAGGTCCGGTCGCTGCTGCCCGCCGAGGGGATAAGGGTGAAGCACATAAAGACCGGAGAGGACATGCTCATCTCGAGGAGGGTGGTTGCGGTTTTCCTGATGATGACCATGGCCGATTTCAGCGATCAGTTCTTTGGGTTTCAGGTAATGGCTGCCGTGTCATCATACCCAGATCAGTTAGTCATTACTATTGCTGTTGATTTGGTCTGGTACGTTGGACATATCACCACCACTATAAACAAATGAGTCGATCTGTCATATTCGAGTTTCTCTCCGCAAATTCGCACCTCGTCCTGAGTATTACTGTGTTGAGAACTTGGCACAATTTACTTTTCAGGACACGCTGTTCGAGAACGGCGACGGGCGGATGGAGTTTACCGGGAACAATTTCTGGGCATTGTGGCCCGGGGACGGGAAGCCCGGGCTCTGGATGAACTCGATATCGAGGATGGGTGCGGTCTACATGCTCGTAGCGAGAGAGGAAGAGATCTTCATGCTCGAAAAGAATAAGAGAAAAAGCAATGCCAAGTCCAAGCTGCCTTCGAAAGAGCGAGATGAGGACATCGAGCTCGTGGTGCCACCCGTGTTCGAGTCCTGCACGCGGGTCCTTGGTGCGAGGGACCAGATTGAGGCGAGGGACAAGTACTGGGAAGCTGTATGCGCAGTGAGCGAGTTGGGAGGACCTGAGCATTACGAGGCGGCGGAACGGAGGCTGAGGGAAAGCATCGAGAAGAACCCGTTCGTCGGGGAGCCAAGGGTGGTGCTGGGGCAGCTGTGCCTGGGGCAAGGGCGGTACGAGGAGGCCGAGGCCGAGGCCACGGCCGGGCTGAGGCTGCTGCTGGAGTGGGGGAGTCCCTGGGACAAGAGGATGTCCTGGGAAGGGTGGGTGGCCTGGGCTAGGGTTTTGCTCATGAAGGCCAGGGAGAGGTCTTGGCCTAGCACTGCTTGGGGGATTCTCAACCTGGGGCTTGTGAGGTGATTTGATTAAGGTTGTGATGGGGTTGATGTGACACTTAGTTATATGTTATATATTCAAAATAAATGTACCAAAATAAAACCTTCTTTTCCATCTTCTAATCAAAGTAAATCCCCCTTTCGGCATTGCATTGATGATTTTCCTTTTCTTTTTCCCTAAGTCGACCAATTAACAGGCCATGAGCGAAGTGAGACATCATTTTTGGAGAACTTGACGAGTGAAGAAAAGGAGTAACAAGCCTTGTCACATGAAAGAACCGGATTGGGATCCTCTTCGATTAGTATAAATGCATCATGTGATACACAACTTCGATCGGTCAAGTATTTTCCATCAAGTTAGTTTAAAATTTGTTAAGGATTCAGTGGTCAATACGCTCTTTATCGATTAAGATATAGTATGGAAAAAAGATGTCCAAAAAGTCACAAAATTATTGTATGGCGACTAATTCAATTCCAACTCTTAATTTAATCATAAACTCTTTTAAGTGAATTGTATCTACATTTTCTGATCAAAAAAAAGTTTTAAATCTAACACCACGTCCCAACAAGTAATTCATTTTCCCCATAAGATGCCCATATGAAATTCGATGATTTGATCAAGTGCATTGCAAACTCTAGCAAGAATTCTTAGCACCTGCATGTGAGAGTTGGGGACCCATTCCTTAGCAGATTTGACGAGAATGATCTACCCGCCATTGTTAGGAATGTGGACGTACACCCAGTGAGTTTTGCCTTACCTTAGCAATAACGAAATCAAAATCCTTAGTCGAAGTTTCAAGGTACAAACCGAGATTATTCGTTCTAGGAATGCCAAGGATCCATTCAAGATGAACTCGAGTGTCTTCTGAAGTATTCTTACAGAAGGACAGTTTCAGACTTATTGAGGTTTCACCTTTTGCCCAGAAATGCCGCAAAGAAAGATCTAAACGGCGGAAAATATTTTCTAATTCGTTTTCAAGTATTTCCCAAACACTGAAAAATTTCATCATTTGCCTGGAAAATGCTTTCTCAAAAACATTTTCAAGAAAACGATGTGTTTTCCACCAAACGAACGAAGTTTAAGGTTGACCCAGATTTCCATGCTCATCAATGATCACGCCCCTTAAATTGTCATTTGGGTGGAAACTGGAGTTAACGCGAATAGAGCTGCTCATCAGCGATCTTGCCACCGTTTCGCCGTCGACCAGTTACTTGAGGTTTTTCTTGTTACCCATTTCGTTGAGCTGATTATGTCAGTACTGGGTGTTCTCTGCTATCTTCCTGCTCAATCTTGGTTTGAAGCTTGAACCTTATTATTGGCAGGATTGGGAGCTTTCCTATCTTCGTTTGGGGAGTCTTCCCTATATCCCCTTTGATTATTAGCACATCAATGAGCAACCCACTCGGAATTCATGACTCAATAAGCCATTAGGCTAACTCGTTAATCCAATCGGAATCATGCCGACGTGTAAATCTTGTTTTTTTCTGGATGAAATTTATCGATTTTTAAAAGTAATTTAACGTTGAATATTCCATCATTGCAGGCGAGAGTTCGAAACTGAGCATGAATTTCATCTTGACCCATCAGGGAAGATTCTTATATACTTGGAGGAGGAGAATAATAACTCATTACAGTTGCAAATGCTTGTTCTCCGGCGACCGAGGAGGATTCATGCTGTCGCTGCGACACTCGCGATCTTCAATCCAAATCCAGACTTCATCCAAAACGTGCCCTGAAATTCGGCCCTTAGTTTGCAGCGCAACATGTGATTGGCATCCCCTCACATCAACGTCTGGCAAAGATGATAATAACTTGCTGTGCTATAATGTATGCGATAATGGAAAAGATCAGTGAAAGACAAACGACCAGATTTTATTATAAGGCGGCCTGCATTATCAAGCTCGTATTACCTTCGTCAATTCCTAAGTTCCTTCTCCTTTCCGAAAACATTTGTGTGAGCGTAAAAGGCAATTGGTTGATTTTCAAGGTTTCATTCGTGATCATAACACATAGGGAAAAATATCAAAAAATCATAAATCTATTGCATCGATGTCAATTTAATCCTAAACATTTTGACTCGGGTCAATTCAGTCATTCTAGCTAATTTTGGTCAAATATTGATGACGTGAATGCCGACCACCCTACATACTACCACCAAGGCTAACTTGGAAAATTTTTAGTAATTTTTAGTAATTTTTAGTAATATTTTTATTTTTTTGATTTTTCTGATTTTTTTCCCCTTGGCGATGATTGGCCTCACCTAATTGAGGGCCGACCTCGCCAAATTTGGTAAAAGGAGCCCTCGCCCAAGTGAGGCCTAGCAAGGGTCAACCTCACCCAAGCCAAATTTGGCAAGGGTGACCTTGCCGGAACTCGTCCTCACTGAGGTGAGGCTAGCCCAACCATGGCTAGTGCCCAATCACCAACAAAAGCAAGAAGATGGAAAAAAAATATTTTAAATATTTTTTTCAAAATTATCCATATTAACGCCGATAGTGCCATGTAAGTTAACCGACGTCCATGTCAGCAATATCCAGAAAATTAACCAAAATGACTAAGTTTGCACTAGATTAAAAGGTTTAAAAGTAAATCAATATCAATACAATATGTTTAGGACTTTTTCAATATTTTTTTGAATGCATAACATGAGGTCTATAGAACTCCATGTGCCTATCCAACCATCAGGGATTAGTCACAATCTCCAGTAGCACATATAATTGATTCTGAAAATTCGAAGTAGACAATGGGCCTATTTGGTTCAGCATTCCCAAGGAGCTTTCTGCCCTCAAAGCGCCTTGGAAAAATGCAAATCCGTTTGGTTCAGCTTTGGGGAGGACTTGGGGAGATACAATTGCATCTCCAAGTACCCTCAAAGTTCCTTAGCCCAATGCTGCTCCAGAGGTGCATTTGGAACTTGCATTTTCGAAATGCAATATGGGTGTATTGTTCATCTTCCTCGCGTAGCCAAGGAAGCCGACAACCGCCGACGACCACCGGCGACCACCGGCCAAGGAGGGCGATCGCCGGCCAAAGGGGCGACCCCGGCCAAGGGGGGCGACCGCCACCCTTGATCGCGCGACCTCAGGTGGTCGCGCGCCTGGGTGGCCACCTGAGGCGCGGCGGTCGCCCGTCACTTGGATCGGGCGACCCAGGTGGTCACACGACCTCAGGCGGTCGTGCGCCTAGGTGGCCACTTGAGGCGCGGTGATCACCCGTCACCTGGATCGGGCGACCCAGGCGGTCACGCGACCACCGCCTAGGTCGGGCAACCCAGCCGATCGCCGAACCCCACGGGTCACGAACCAAAGTGACCTAGGTGGTCGCGCGACCACCGCCGTCGCCCTGGGTTTGCAACCTAGGCTACGGGCAACCATCACCTAAGGTCGCTCGATCTCGGGCGAGGCCTTTCGGCGGCCAAAGGAAAGTGAATTTGAAAAAAATATATTTACAATTTTTTTAATAAAAAATTCCACAAAAGTCCCTTAGCAAAATGGGGTATTAACCAAACGGCATTTAGGTCAAAGTTTTTCACAATGCAAAATTTGCCAAAAAAGTATTTGCATTTCGAACCCCTTTAGCCCAAAGGTATTTGCATTTTCCCAAATGCATTCCTCCAAAACCGAACCAAACGGGCCCAATTTTATGGCTCCAAGAACACATGACGACCTACTAAAAACTCAGGTCTCTCAGCTTCAATTCTATTAACCATTTCTTTACTATCATCAACATTTCAGTTTGTATTGGCGCAAATTCAAAACATAACCGCACTTTCTTGTCGTGTTTCGCTTGTTCATATGTATATCGTATTGGCCTAAATCACATGCAAGCTTAGGGTTTTGGCAAGATTTCTGTTTTCAAGAATAATTTTTGTTCAATTTTTTTTATATATCTATTCCCGAAAACAAATAAGTAGATTTTTTTATTCTTATTCCAAATTTCAAATCTGGGAAATAGAAAAATTAACTAATGTTATCAAACGAATTTATATTTTTTTTTTGTTTTGAGGAAAAAAAAAAGAAGAATAGAAAAAAGGGGTGGCCATCGAATTCAGTTGATATTTAGCCTATACTCTACTGGTGAACATGCGATATAAGTTTAGGGTTTCATCAGCCAAGCACACTGCCAAAAATTCATGATAAAAAGTGTAATTTTCTCAAGAAATGGTTGAGAGATAGTGGTGGTTTTTTTTTTCTTATCATAAAATACTTTTCATTAACAAAATAAAAGTGTTTGTAGACAAATATGCATAATCAAAACATAACAAGGCCCAAAAGGCTTAAGGGGATTGGACAATCAATTTTGGGGTAGGGATCCATTTGTCTGAGTTTGAGCAACCCAATTCACAACTCTATTAAACTCTCTCTCAAGCAATTAGGCAGCCTTAAGTTTGAGAAGCCCATCACCAATACTAAGTGCCTCTGCTTCCCAGCCGAAGTGATCTGCTCCCAGCCAAAAGTGAATTTATCACTGTTAAGTGATCAGACTCATGTGCCAGTCTTTCTCCCGTTCGTGAGGCCAAAAAGATTAGGGTCTCCGCAATAGCTATAGCTTGTAGCTTTCGTTTGAGTCACCGACCACATATGTACTCTCTTTGCAAAGCCATCCACCAACCGCCCGACACTTATATCGGTAAACACAACTGATGTTTACTTTAAGAATGCCCGGTGTCGGATTCCGCCAGATCGGAGGTAAAACTTCTACGTTCGAGCTTGTTCTCTCCTTCGAGTTTTCGTCAATCGGCTGAGATTCAGGTGTACAGCCCAGGCGGAGGCGAGTAGATGCTGAGAGATATGATCGTGAATACATTGGTCCCGAGAATTGGCGTGCCCCCGGGAAGCACAGGTCTCTGTTTTATCCCTCAATCTTTTAGAGTGATTTTCTGTCTCCGCCATGCTATATAGGACACGCAAATGCGAATCTTTTGGGGTGCCCTCGTGCCAAAGCACGCACGTTTTCCACTTTCTTCGATAGACAGAGTTGGGAGGGTGGACCCATGTGTATTTTAAGGTAATGGACAAGAATTACTGCTTCCGTCCTTACGAAAAGGACGACGAATAGGACGGAGTCCTTGTTTACAGTCACCGAGTACGATGCCCATTATCGTACGAACAAGTGAAAGATATTACCACGAGTGATTCCAAGCGAATATTCTAATCACAAATTTAGTCGAGATTAATTACACAAATTAATATATTCATAATAAATTTATTTTTTATTAATTTTTAGTAAGTGTAAATTCCAAATTAGTATGTTCGTCAATTATCACTTATCATTCAATTCAATAGTTTGATGGTAAAATTTAATGAATATTAGTTTTTGATTACTAGCTTTTTTTCAATTGCTTTCTCTATTTATTTGTTTTTTTTTTTTTTTTTTAAAGTTACTAAGAGTTTTGAGTTACTACTTTTATTTGCCTTGTTGCTTATGAACTTTTATATTTGCCTACTTTTCTTTAGAAACCAGTCTCAATTAGGGTGGTTTCCAAATTTTATAAATCGGTCTAACCTAGATTGGTAAATTCATATAAGAACTTGTAAATGCAAAGCATTGGTAAATTTTTAGAAATAAAATCTTATAACATAGTACAACATTGATAACCTGCAGAATAGCATAAAAAGTTGGTAATTTACCGATGGTTATCTAGATGAGAAGTTACCAATCATTATTTTATTTTTTTTACCAAAGGCCTTTTTGCGCTTACTAGCATTTGTTGGGATTTATCTGCAAGGAAAAAAAACCCTTTTTTTTATATTGCACGAAAATACGAAACCATAAAATTCCACATCAAAACCGAGATTGTTAAAAACTAGTAGAGTTCGCATTGAGTCCCCACAAATATTCAAACTCTTCACATATCATAAACACTGCTATTAATTTTGTCCGTCGTATCCCCGGTAGTCTATATAAGGTATCTTTTATCCTAAATTAACAATAAAGAAAAAGAAAAAAATTCTTGTACTCATGTCATGTGACACGGAGAAAATTAGATTAATGTAGTTACTCGAATAAAATTATCACTGCCATCAATAGAGATGATTCTTTTGCACCAAAACTATTTTTCTAATCATAACAAGTGTGAAAATAAATTCAATTATTAAAACCAATCTATTCTTCTTGTATTTTGAGATCAACTGTGCTTGGATAATAATTTTTGTACTACCAGTTAGAGTATAAATTCAGTAGTAGTATTTATGTAATTGAGTTATCGAACCATATGTCCACAAATATACTTCCTCCATCCACATAAACACCTAACAATCATATGGACCAAAAGCATATACAAAAATAAACTAAAATACCCTTCAAAAAATTATGGGTTGATATCATGAAATACTTCAAATTGATATATTAGTGATAAACTTACCCTAAACTAAAATATAAAACTAATATATTTGTGACAAAATTATTATTTATTAATTTCTGCTAAATTTTACAGTCAAATTTGAATGACACGTGGTATTTGACAAGCATACCAATTTGGGGTTTTACCATTCATTTACACAAATTTGTGTTTTTTTCGTGATATTAATTCAATTTAACAGAAATTAACGGAGAAGAAATTTGTCATAAGTGTACTAGCTTGGGATTTTTTTTAGTCAAAAACTAGTTTGACATCAATTTATCACAATTTACTAATTTTGGATTTTTAATGGTCAAAAAATTTGTTTAAGGCTTTGTTAGCATAACAATCTTTGGGCTGCTATAAGGATAACGGCTTGTTGTGATCTTATAATAATTTATAATTATTTTTTATTTAATTTTTATGATTTAAAACAGATAATTATCCTCATAATAAATTAAAAATTGTTACTCAATCATTTTTCCTTTTCTTATAATATTTTTTCCTCATTATGATCTTCGATCATTAGCTCCAAAAGATGCTATAAATACCTCATCAAACACAAGCTCTAGCTTACAAGAAAACCTTACTCTCCATCGTCTCTCCTCTTTCACAAACAATCCAAATCTTAACTATGGCCTCCACAGCACCACCACAATCTCTCTCTCCTCCTGCCACCGCGGACCTCCAAGCCCTCCTCGACGCCGCACGGCCCTTCCTGCGTGGCGAGCTCGAGGTCGTCGACCCACGCCTCCCCTCCCTTGTGGCCACCCTCCGCTCGGCTGGTGCCGGGGAGTGCTGGCACAAGAACGCCAGCTTCCTCGACCACCTTGTCGGCATTTACCGTATCCTCCATCTCTGGGGGGCCCCTGACGCCGTCTGCCTCTGCGGGCTCTACCACTCCGCCTACCCCAACTCCTCCGTCAACCTGGCCATCTTCAAGCCCAACACCGGCCGTGATGTTGTCCGCGGCTTCGTCGGCAATGCCGCCGAGCGCCTCATCCACCTGTACTGCATCGTCCCGAGGCTGACCCTTATCCACAATGACCTGCTCTTCCACTACGACGACTCGGAGCTCGTTGAGCACCTGAAGCTCTCAGAGATGTCCCTCCAGAACGCCAAGGAGAATGGAGCGTTCAAAGGTTATGAGGCGTGGCGGAAGAAGATCCAGTCGCTGTTGCCGGCCGAGGGGATAAAGGTAAAGCACAGAAAGACCGGAGAGGACGTGCTCGTCTCAAGGAGGGCAGTCGCGGTTTTCTTGATGATGGCCATGGCTGATTTCAGCGACCAGTTTTTTGGGTTTCAGGTAACGGTTGTCTTGTCGTGGTACTCGGATCTTTTCCACGTTACAGTTGCTGTTGAGAAATGTCACTACTATTAACAAATGAGCCAATGAGTTATTTCGAGTTTCTCTGTGTAAATTCTCACCTCGCTCGAGTCTTCTTGTGGTGAAAAACTGACACCATTTACTTCTCAGGACATGCTGTTCGAGAACAGCGACGGACGGTTGGAGTTAACCGGGAACAACGTCTGGGCATTGTGGCCCGGGGACGGGAAGCCTGGGCTCTGGATGAACTCGATATCGAGGATGGGCGCGGTCTACGTGCTCATTGCGAGAGAGGAAGCGATCTCCACGCTCGAGAAGAAGAAGAGCAGAGGCAATGCGGACTCCGCCAAGCCGCCGTCAGAAGAGCAGGACGAGGAAATCGAGCTGGTGGTGCCGCCAGTGTTCGACTCCTGCACGCAGGTCCTCAGCACGAGGGACCAGGTCGAGGCGAGGGACAAGTACTGGGAGGCAGTGTGCGAGGCCAGCAAGTCCGGAGGGGCGGAGCACTACGACGCGGTGGAGCGCAGGCTAAGGGAGAGCATCGAGAAGAACCCATTCGTCGGGGAGCCGAGGGTGGTGCTGGGGCAGCTGTGCCTGGGCCAAGGGCGGTACGAGGAGGCAGAGAAGGAGGTCGAGGCCGGGCTGAGGCTGCTGCTTGGGTGGGGGACCGCCTGGGACAAGAGGATGTCCTGGGAAGCGTGGGTGGCCTGGGCTAGGGTCTTGCTCATGAAGGCCAGGGAGAGATCCTGGCCGGACACTGCCCGGGGGATTCACAGTTTGGGGCTTGTGTGGCGATATGATTAGGATACGAATGGAATGTCGAAGGACGAGACATGTGAGAAGCTTTTATGTGTTCTGTGTGTCGTGCCATGCATTCTCAGTACATTGATGAATAAATGGTGTAGGGATGATAACATGGATAGGTCATATCTTTGTCCGCATCCTGTACGCACCGCTCCTCTTGTATGCAAAACACCTTGTTTTAGCTCCTTATCAAAGTAAAAATGCCTCTTTCGGCAATGCATTTATAAGATTTTATTGTAACACTCCTCTTTCACGTACACTGACTGGACTTTGACCTTAACTTAAAGCACGGAAATATATGACTAAAGAGGCAAATAAGGGTCTAAAAGATTCGACCCCAAAACCTTCAAGCTCCAATACAATGATACCATGCTAAAATTTGTGGGATCATAATTAACTGTTCTAAAAATTTAAATTATTAGATGAATGCGTAAATTATTATTTAAATATTCTAACAGTATTTATGATCTTGATTATATGATTAGACCCCCATCTTGAAGATCTTGTCGATCCTTTCTAGGCTAAGCTTCGTAATGGGAAGAAGAGACGCGAACAATGTCATTCCGGTTCAAGAGATCATCATCCATCACGTGAACGCTACCAAGGGAAAGAATGGTCTCATGGCGCTTTAAAATTTTACCTCGACAAGGCTTGCGATAAGCTTGAGTAGTGTTTTATCAATCACTTCGCTCCAATTCTTGAATGGGTTTGCTCGCTTTAGCACACCAATATATGTCACATAAGATTTCGTTTCATGCACAAGAGTGTCGTTTCTATCTAATGGTAACTTGTAATGAAATATTGCATCCGTAATTAAACTTGTCACAGCTTATTTAAGTGTCGTCATAGGGTGAAAAATCCACCTTAGCGAAAATAAAAAGGAAAAAGAAGAACCTTCAGATATATTTGGGGTCGATTTTCTGTTTTGTTAAATTCTTATTTTCGGTTTTATCGTGAAAATGTAAAATCTACACACTTTTGTATGGGGCACGAATTGAATTGGTTGTTATTTATGTCCAAATGGAAATCCCTCACAAACTTTATTTAAATATATTAACAACAACATATGGATCAACCAAAGTATGCACAAAATTTCATTTTATTACTAGATAGAACAATGCGTAAACAATCGATACTTTGATAAAAGAAATGTCTAATGTCATTGTACTTCAAATTTTACCGTATATTAATTATACTATACAATAATAATTCGTCACTTACAATGCCGCGTTTTATTTGGTAGCTTATTAACGAAGGAAGTTCTATAGGACGCAGAAAACTCGGTGGTAAAGCTGCTACCGGTTGGTGGTTGTGTAGATTGCTCAGTGAAGTTATATTTCGGCTTCACTCCAGAATGTGCTATCCAGCACAAAATGCGATCGGCATCGCCTCGCTTCTTTAACATCTCGCGAAGACGATAGCGATCTCCAGTGGCTGCTGTCGTGTTTGGGGGAAGGAAAATGTCCAGTGGCTGGATCTATTATCAGGTGGCCTGCATTATCAAAAGCTCACATTGCCTCTGTGAATCCCCGAGTTCCTTCTTCGCTCCGGAGACCCATGAACGGGTATAAAAAGTTGAAGTGATTAACTTTCGAGGTTCCCTTCAGTCAAAAGGTGATTTGAAACAGGCAAAATGAAGTTTGTAGACAACTTCCATGATCGCCGGAAGCTTCTTGTTGAAAATATGACCGTATGCGGAAGCATGGTTTTGATATTGATAATCTTCGTCTTTGGGCCATTCACAACTGTGCGGTGCTGCTGCTCATGTATGTAATGAATCGAAATAAAAATCCCCTTGCTTTATAGCTTCTAATCCAAGCAAATCCCTCTTCCGGCCATGCATTAATGTTTTCCCTCATCGTCTGTTCGTTCCCTAAGCATATAAGCAAAGTGTGGAATGCATCTTTTTGGAGCACTTGATAGGAAGGACAAAAGGAGGAACGAGCCTCATCACATGAGAGAACCGAGCTTTGGATCCTCTTTGATCACGGATAACTGCATTCCTCAAATGTCATTTAGAGTATGTCGCTCCCTGACCCGACATACTAATCGTCTCTAACATTTAGGAGGTCTCTCTCAACCGATGTGGGACTTGAGATGTCACAAACTCCTATCCTTAAAAAATTAAGGTCCTCATCAGTATTAGCTCATATTGTCGAGCAATACCTTCCCTATGTAGGATAGTCTTATTCCTATCCATCTCCGCCATCCTAGAACTATGGTAGGGGTTGTTATTACTCCATCATCTATTATACGCTAGTCTATAGAGCGGAATGCGGATACTTGATCATTGACTTCCCTTTATACCCTGGGAAATTAGTGCCGCATGAAATGCCAAAAATAAAAACACTTGTGGTAATTGAGATTGTAAATACTTCACAAATCCAATCGCCAAATAACTTTTCATTAATAACGAAGAGGGAAAAGTACTATATCTAATTAAGTATGCCATATGAAATTTATAGGCTTCACCCTATGTCGAGTGCAAGTGCATTTCGAGTGAGTACTTACTTGAAATTTCACTTTTTATTAATCTCTTGCAGTTCTCAAAAGCCAGAATTCAACTTTTATTTTGCCAAACACTTGAATTTTCCAAAATTTGCAAATATCGATATATCAAATCGTATACGATGTTTTACAACTTCTCAGAATTTGATGCGTTTTTTCTCTCCAAATTTGGACCGAAAATTAGAAGAAGTAATAAGTAGGTTTCGTGTATCTTCCCAACATGGGTGTCATTAATTTTCCTGGTGAAAAAATTACGGGTTATGTACTTGAGTTTACTTTGGAGAATTTATAAAAAAAAAAAAATTTAAATCTATTATTTGTACCAATTTAGTACTAAACATTTTGACAATCTAACAATGTAGTCATTCCTATCAAAATTGACCGGAAATCGTTAATGTGAACACCAACCATCGTACACGGCACAATCAATGCTAAAATTAAAAGCTTTTGTAATTCAAAACAAGATTGTGTTTTTAAATTTTTTTTTATTTCATTTTGTTTTCTTTCTTGGCTTCTTCCTCCATCGGATGGCCACGGGCGAGAATCAACCTCGGGCCAGGCATCGGATACGTTCAATTAGCCCGTGGGCGGTTCGATTCCATCTTGCATTTCACGTGAAAAGAGTTATCCCTCGGCCCACCCGCTCAGGCGGATCCAAACCCGGGGTTCGAGGGGGAGGATACCAACGGAGAGATGAGATCCGAACCCGGGTTTGCTTGCTTTTTGGCACACCGACATATGAATCTAAGATTTCGATTTCATGCATAGGATTAGGAGTGTCGTCTCTATTTATAGTTGCTAATTGCAAAGTTCATTCGAGAAAACCACAACATATAATTTGGGGGTCGATTTTCTCTCCTCTTCCTTTTGTTTTTGGTTATATTGATTCCGTGTGCTCCTTTTTTTTTTGTCCAAAAGTAGATCCTTTATAAAATTTAATTAAACATATTAACAACATAAAATTCAATAACTCATGCATAAGATTTTATTTTAACTTAGAACGACAAGTGAACAATTAATATTTGGGATAAGTACATGTTTTAAATTTATCACATAAATGTAATCAAATCTTAAAACTTTTCAAAAAATGCAATAAAGCCTAGAATTTGACAAATTTGTTTAATCAAATTCTTCTATTAACTCGGTTTAACTTAACAAGCAGAAAATGCTGACTATCATTTTTTTTATTACTTTCTCTCTCTTATGTGAAATTTTTTACTATTTTCCTTTTCAAATATTACTTAAAATAGATTAAATAAAATAAAGGATAATTTTTTTTTAAAAGCCAAATAAAAAAAGGAGGAACAAGCCATGCTGGTGACCGCTATCGCCACCCATTGCAAAAAGGGCCAACAGAGGTCACCAGCCATTAATGAGGCTCAAAGAGACCTTTGTCGGCCCTTTTCAACGATGGATAGCAACGATGAGCATTGGCAAAAGCCCATGATTGATTTAGTTTGTGTTTTCCTTATTTGTAGTTTGTGTTTTCTTTAACTTTGAAATTTTTTTCTTTTAATTTAATTTAGTTTGTATTTCTTTTTAATTTTTGGATAATTTTCTGATGTGGCGCTTGGTGGATGCCACATCATCATCACATGTTTTAAGAAAGCAATAAAATAAGACACGTAAAAATTTTCCATTAGCCTAATTAAACAAAATTAATGAAAAAAGTTGACTGAATTAATTTAATAAATTTTATGATTTAATTGTATTTTTTAAAAGTTCTTAAACTTAATTTACTTTGACAAGTTAGGACTTCCAATGCATTTATATTTTGATTTTATGGTATCTTTGTACAATGTGATATATAATGAGTTTATTGATATTTAATAAAACATGCAGTTGTAGAGAAAAGTTAATTTAAGCACACTATTTTCATGAAATTTCATTTCACGGTCCTTATATTTGACATATTGAGGCTGTAAAATGTTATTGGTTCCCTTTAAAAACAAAATAGAAAAGAAAAAAGAGGCAGGAAAAAATTACATTGCTAAATTACTTAATTAGGAAAAAAACAGAGCTCTTACTCTAGGACAATAATGGAATATGGCATTCTCTGTCTCCATCTCTCTCTCTCTCTCTCTCTCTCTCTTTCTGGCTGAAGAAGAAGCGATAGAGTGTCATCCTATGTCCGAGTGGATGAGCTGAACGTGGGAAGTGCGCAAGCTCCTTCCTTTCCAGTTCCCATGGTTCTCCTCTGAGAGCAAACCCACCCCGCTCTCCAGCTCCAGAATTCTTCCCTCACGATGCTTCCTCTCTCTCCTTCGCTTTCCAATCCACTCTGCTTCAGGTTCTCTCTCTCCCTCTCCCTCTCTCTCTCTCTCTCTCTCTCTCTCTCAGAGCTTGTCGATGGTGATGTGTGTGTGCGCTTTCCTTTGTGGGTTCGACTTCAGATGCCGAAACAGACCCGTGCTTGTGCGGAAGGAATGCGGGTTCATTCCGAAAGCCATGGCGAGTTCGAGTGCCGGAACCGGACCCGCCTTCTTTAATGGTTTTGGAAGAAGGGATTTGGTGCTGCTTGGCCTTTCTTCTTCCCTATTGATCGTCGCCCGTTCTTCAGGTAATTTTCTTCAGCTTCCCAAAATTTCACTTTTGTTTCATTTGTGGAACGGAACCGAATGTAGAATTGCTGCGTACGAGTTGTTATGGTATTCGAACATTGACCTTTGCATCTAGGAGGGAACTTTTAGCTACTTCCCGAGCCCGCCATTCTGAGGCAATCACCGCACGGCGAGATGTCATTTCAAAAGAAAAATTAGGATATTCACAATTTTTCAGGTGTGCAGGGACTTAGTGTTCCTGAAGCACCTAAAAGATTTCTCTGCCTATCCGGGTCCCTGCGCACATTTTCTCCTACAGTGTTAGTGCAGGAACCCGCGTGTTCTAGTACTGAGGACCCCGTTTAGCACAGGTTCATGCTTTATGTTTAGGATGAACGCTGGTCTGCTTGTGGAGAGAAGTATTAGATTATTTCACCAGCAAGCTCATGCTGGTATACACCACCTCTAGTGTTGAGAAAGACTGAAAATGGTACTGTATAAATTTACAATAGCGCCTCCTCATTCCTATGGAGTCCTCAGCTAAATGGGGGCCTCAAAAGGAATGTAAAAGGTCCAGTAACTTGCAGGGAAAGAAGTGATGAATCGGATATTTTCCTTGTTTGAGTCATGGCATTTGGAATTAGTTTTCAGGCCATGATTCGGGATTAGTTATACTGCCCATTTTTTGCAGGGTCGTTAGCCGAGGAAGAGTTGAAAATGGCTTCAGTAGTTGATGACATAAATGCTTATTCCTACTTGTATCCAGTGGGCCTTCCGTCAAAGAATTTCATGTTCAAATGGTATGTTAATTCCCATTAAGTTTTCATCTTGAACAAGAATTTTATCTCTGCCTTAGTATGCAATTACTACCAAAATATCTACTTGAATAAGGGGTCAATTCCAGATATATGAGAGTGCATGTGTCTATCTGTTACTATATAGGACAACATTGAGGTTGTCTCATTGCTTTCTAGCCAATATTTGACCCTAAAGCCACATTTTGACAACATAATTATCACAATGATTTGAATGATCAACTGCAATAAAAAATGTAAATGTTGCACAGTGTCTTTGAGGGTTTACTACCTCAGGCCTCAGCCTCTGGAGCACATGAAGAAGTTCATTATTGAGAACACATGTGAAGATTGTGCGACTCATAAGCTTCTCCGATACCACAGTTGCTAAGATTGGTCCATATTGAATTGATGTGCCAGGCTCTGAAATTCCATGGCCTGATAATCATGTGTCTTTTTAGGGGGTTTTGCCAATGCTCATATGTACTGAGTTTGTTTTTTGTAATTAATCAAAAAATTCTCTTGCTGTTTTGTCCATATGAAATTTCTTGAATGGGCAATATAAGCTCCATAATCATGATTTTCATAACTTGTAATTTTGTCAAATCCTGGATACATTAGGCTGCCAATCAGCAAAACCTCATTATGCATTTCCCTGGGTCCTTGTAGTTTGTGGAATTTTGGGCTTTTGGTAGCCAAATGGCATGAGACATGCTCATCTTGAGTGATTTGCAGACCTAGAGAAAGTTTGCATCTATAGTCTTGGAGTTTTTGTGTTGGCATGTCACTAACTTTATTTATTTGAAGGGTGGAATCCAGAAAGCCTGAGCGCTATTCTTCAGCTGCACCACTGTCCCGTAAGTTAGTCTATCTCCCCCTTCAGCATTGCAAAGACAAAAATACAATTCTCTTTAGCATAGTTTAACCCTTTTTCCTTCGAGAGGTGTAAATTATGGGTTTAAGCTCAGGAGAAATAAATCTAGGTAGTAAGATTGCTGCCAGATGCCTCAAATTATGCATTTTAAATTTTGTCCATATGCTATCTTGAAAAATGCTGATTTCCTAATATAAATTCTTCTTTGAAAAAGAAATAAAACTACTGGGCCTTATGATTTTGTTACAGCATTAATCGAAATTATACAACTGCTTTGACCAATTATATGCAAACAGTGACATGCCATTGAACTTGTATTGAATGGTTTTCTGTTTGGTGGTAATTCAGCTGACGCACGTTTACGCATCGTGTCAGAGCGAGTTGACATTATTGATAACCTCATCATCTCTGTCTCAGTAACGACCAATCACTACCATCTCCTTTTACACGATGCACAATTTTCAACATTTTTTAATTTATCCCTTTATTGCAGATAGGTCCTCCAAATTTTCAGATTTTAAAATCAAAGGAAAAGAGTTCATGGTCAGCAAAAGATATTGCTGATTCTGTTTTATCAGATAAATCTGCCCTGGTAAGACGACTCCCTTATATGAATGGGCTTTAACTGCATAGAAATGGTAAAGCAATGGTCATCTAATGGGCTGTCTTATAGGCAGTCTATGAACTTAACCTTTTCATTACCAGGCTAAAATTGTAATGACTGGAATATAATGTAACAGTGTAAATGCAAGATTTTATCTTCATATGATGCTTCCAGGAATCTTCACATCCAAACAAATGTGGCTAACTCTTTTCCTCAGACTATAATGCAGTACTAAAATGTGTTTTTGTTTATGCAGCGAGTCACTTCAACCCAGCGCTTGGCTGAGAGTTCAGTCCTCGATGCTCATTCTAGTGACGTATGCTCCCATATCTATGTACTTGATGAACTAAATTCAGTTCTCTTTGCTGCTAATTAAACATCTTTTCTACATTATGCCTTGTTCAAAAGTTCAAATAAACATGGATTCTGTTTCCATCTCACCCTTCATTTTCAGATTAATGGCGAGCCATATTGGTATTATGAATACCTTGTTCGCAAATCTCCAACGAAAAATGTAGGTCATTTCTTTCTGAAATGCGATTTCTTAGTATTGGGTGCATGCCAATGAGGCAACTGCTTACATGCCACATGGAACACTGCAGGCTCAAGATTCAAATCTTTACAGACATTATGTTGCCTCTACAGCAGAGCGAGATGGTAGGAACAAAAACATAATAACATATATTTTCTCAAAATTTCTTCCATGTCTTTCAAATGTTGTAATATATGAAACCTGAGGCTTTACTGCATACCATTTGTATTTGTCTTTGAAATTCTACATCCTCTTTGTTTTTGTGTTAATGAGGCTGAAGCATCTGTGTTTTCTTCTTTTCTTGTGTTTTTAGTGAGGGTTGAAACTTCTGAATATTGATACTGTGGAAACTTTTTGCTCCAACTCATCTGCTACATTTGATGTTATTCAACTGCTCTTCAGAGATCTCATCTAACTTCTGCTTCCAGGTTATCTATACACACTGAATGCTTCAACGCTTAGCAAGCAGTGGACAAAGGTTCTCTCTCTCTCTCTCTCTCTCTCTCTCTCTCTCTCACACACACACACACACACACACAATCATTTCCTAGCACTTCCGCTCTGGAAAGTGTAACTAGTGTATCAATTGAACCTAAATTGAGATCTTCATCGTCTCTATGCAGATGGGTCCATTCCTTGAAAAAGCTGTGTCGTCATTTCGTCTCCTATCACCAACAGGGAATTATGTCCCTCCATATAAAGATCCGTGGAGATTTTGGTGACATCAATTTGATGATTATTTGGTTGATCTTTGATTTCTCCTTTCAGAATTAGTGGAGAGGTCTGTATTCTTGTCCACAAATTTTGCTCTTTTACTTTGCGTTTTTACCTTTCCTCAATGATGAAAACGATCACCCTTCATATCACATCGGAGGCGAAGATCATGGCTGTGTTTCCTTGAAAACTTGCGTGGCTGACAAGAACATGTTAGTTGAGAGACCATTCACCTCTCTTGTTCTTTGAAGTTTGTGGGTAGGAGGGTGATAGAACGAGTTAGTCGATGCGCAGCGAGCTCATGCGTGGAATCGTCCCTTCTTTGATCAATTCATACGTTGGTTTTTTTCCTGAGCAATGTATGTGATCATTCACGCAGCAGGCATCTCATGCCGGCAGATTTTTCTCACGCCATTTGGAGGGGTGGATTGAGAGATAAAAGCTCATTTGTAAGAGACCTTACGACAAGAACCCTCCTTTGAAAGATTGTAACTTGAAAGTTTATATGCGGAGAATCAAAGCCAATTATCTTAACACGCCAACGTCCTTGCAATCGAAGCAAAGCGATTGATCACATGATTGGAGAAAAAGTCCATGAAAGACCTTGCTTTTTGGAAACAATCTCCTATAAAATAATTGAGTATAAAATAAACCAATCAGACCCCTTTTGAGAGTTGCTCAATTAAGGGATATGGTCACTTCTTTTCCAATTTATTGTTGATTAATCATCATAACATTCGAAGAATTCAAGTAGCTCTTTCCGTCTACCCACCAAACAAGTATACTTTAGCAATTTAGTAGGCATCACAAGTACCATCGAGCACAAGTACCCTTCACGGGTCGTAAATACAAACAACACTTGTTATGTCATATGGTTGCGGTGATGTCGCATCATCGGGACTTTCGGGTCACAAAGTGGAGTAAGTAATAATGGTTCAAATCGAATTATTTGTCACTAGTGAGAGGACATTCTAGAAATTATACAATGGCCAGAAAGAAGGAAGAACAAGAAAGAAATGGCCATCATGATTCATATAATTCACGAGCATCCCATCCATGTGCTTGCGCGCTCTCGTGAGCGCTCTCGCCAGAACGCAGAAATTGACTGAGCAGTCGAGCCTCCCCTTCGAATTCAGGGAAGACGAACGACGACTTGCATTATCCGTTCAAAGTCTCTTTCTTTACCCAAAAGAGAACGCCGACGGCGGCGGGTGAATAAAAAAGTAGGAACCTTTCATGATTGGACTTTGGATAAGGGATTGAACCGCCCATGATTGAAGTGTGCCCAGACAAAAAAGATAAAAAAAATTGGAACTTAAATCCATTTCTCTTTTGTTACTTGTTTATGCTTATCTTTTCTTCGGATTGGCCCATCTCCTTTGACTGTGGTATTGGACTTCGCCCAAGAACTGAAAGTTGGCAACTTTGACCGATCTTCTTGGGCTCCCCCGACCGAGAAGAAGAAGAAGGAAGGTGATTTTGACAGACCCAAATCGTTTGTCAGATTGTTTTTGCTGGTTTGGATGGGAAGAGAATCACTGGAAATCCGCTGTCTCTATGTTGGTTGGTTAATTTTCTGATGCTGTGTTTTTGAGATATTGATGGGTTTTCTCCTGTTTCTTGTTTTTTACGAAGGAAAGATATTAATGGGTGTTGGTAGGTCGCAGATTTTAGCGATTCGATTTGGTTGAGGCTTTCTGGTTTTGAAGTTGTCGGATTAATGGCGAGTAGTTGGTTTTGGGGATGGGACCAATCTCGTCCTGTCATCGTGCTCTGCTCTTTTTTGTTTGTATTGCTGTGCAAGTGGTGCCCATCCTCATCCTGTGTTCGTTGCGTATTTTACTCCTATTTATGACAATTTCTCGACCTCGTTTTTGCTATTCTTTCAATGTTGTGTGCTGGATTTATCTGGATTGAGGAATGAATGGTTTGTTGTGTAATGTCAACAATTCTTTCTTTTTTTTTGGAGGTTTTGAGCTATTTTCTTTCATAGCTTATGTAACTGTCCAAATCTGAGATGTGTATGAGTAAGATTTGGTCACTATCACAGGTTAGATTTTCGCATTGCTCGGTTAGTTTAACTGTTTTTTAATGCTCCGTGAGCGAGATTTTTAGTGTCGAACTGTTGGAATCTCGGAGCTTGGAAGTGGTAGTTCTGAGCTGTTTTAGGTGATATGCAATTTCTTACAGTACTTGAATTATGAAAAGGAAAAAGCTCAGGAGGATCTTGCTTTCTTGTTTAAACATAAAGCTGGTTGGTGGAGCAATTAAATGAATTCTGTGGTTTCTGGTGTTTTGTCTCTCAAAAAAATACCACTGGAGATTCATCTATGATTCCTGTTTTCTTTAATTAAGTGTCTCTGCATTGATGCTATGCAATCTCAAACGCTATCTATGGCCTTTGGTGCCACTTTAATTGGAAATTTCCACCATTTGTAGACCTGCACGAGAAACAAAATAAGGAGGCAAAAGCATGTGCTGTAAACCAGTTGTTGGTGTTGCAGTGCAAAAGGTGTAAGTTGCTGTGGGCCTGTACTTGTTCTTATTAGTGGGCAAGTGGTTGGCCGCAATTTTTTTCCCTGATTTGTTAGAAAAGTTTGAAGCAACAGATGGAAATGTTGTAATCCATTACAGACTACTGTCTTGTTGTTTTTTGTTTGTCTTTTTCTTGGTCACTTTCAAGACTCACAATCAAAAGAACCCAACTTACCATTCTCCATAATTCACCGGGACAATGATGACTATACTCATTACGTGTTTGGTAGTCAGATATTTCTCATGGGTGAAATTGACTCATAAGGCGGTTGCCTTTTCGTTCATTCAACAGGTCATCAATTCACTGGATTCAAGTTTCCAAATAGGGGGGGCTAGATACAATTCATTTCCTCACATAATCCTCACTGGGGTTTTCTGATATTTCTTGGAGGTGATCTCGAGTTCAGCTTTCTTGGCATTATCTGCACCTGTCTGTTTCTCTCCAGGCTCAACTTTAAGCTTCGGCCAGGCTGTTTGGGAGTCTTCTTTTGTTATATCAACTCAACCTACAGTTGTTATGGCTCCTTAAGCCAAATACATACTCGTCTGAATCCTACAGGCTGTTTCGAACTAACCATAGTCCGTCAATCAACGATCCGTTCTGGTGGCTGACGTAGCTTAAGCTATATGACCGTGGACGAGACGACAAGTGACTGCTCCTGGAGTAGGGAGCAGGATAAAGCGTTTGAGAATGCACTGGCGACTTGCCCGGAAGATTCAGCTGATCGATGGGAGAAGATAGCCGCTGATGTGCCCGGGAAAACTGTAGAAGAGATTAAGCGTCACTACGAAATTCTGGTCGATGATGTCAATAGCATAGAATTGGGTTGTGTGGAACTGCCTCTTTACAGTTGTTCTGCAGAGGGTTCAACGAGCCTTGGCAGCGATGAAACGAGTAGTAAGAAGGGCAGTCATGTTGGGAATCTCCATGGCGAGTCCAATCACGGGGGAAAGGCATCGAGGTCGGACCAAGAACGTCGGAAGGGAATTGCTTGGACGGAAGAAGAACACAGGTGATTTTGTTTTCTCTATTTTTCTTAAAAGACCCAAGTAACAGACATGACTAGTTTATACAAAATCTAGCGCAAATCTTCATGACAATATCGAGATCCGGTCATGATAAATACAAAATCAACAGATTTATGGAAGATTAAAAATTGTTAAAAGTAGAAGAGCCTGCTGGACAAAATTTCATGGAGTAAGCAACCATGACACTTTTGCGGCTTTCGAACCACCATATACGTACTACTATGATGCTTGCCTGTGTATGTGCATTCCTGCCAGTGTGCTTATATGCATATAATTCTAATACTTTAGCTTATTCTACATGATGTCACTTATAATTTTTATATTTATGTCAAATTTAGCTTTCAGTTTAGGGCATTCTATCACCATCCTGAGTTAAAGACAGATTTCAGGTGATAGATCTTCAGGTGTTCTCTTAAGATTTCTTTTTCCCTTACAGTTAGTTAAATTATATTATTGGCTGGCTGATACTCAAGTCTGTCGACTGTGATGCAAAGTATAGATCTAGAATTCTAGAAAGAAGTAACCAAGATCATGGATTGCATGCCTGTTCCCTTGAGTTTTCTCATCTCTTGTATTCAAGAAAAGAAAGCTGAAGAAGGTAACATACATTGCCATTTTGCTGGACTGGGAAGTTGGCCTTATTTGGCTCTTCACCATTGAAATTATCACTGATGCTTAAGACATTTCCCTTTCCAAGGTCGCATATCAGTTTGTTTAGCAAGTTTGAGGCCTATCCGACTTGATTTTTTTTTCATGTAAGAGCTTGTTTGGGGATTGCTCGGAGACTCCCTACTTTCTGATGCATCTGATGTTGGTGGAGTACGTGATTGATTTCCCTTCTGGTTTTGACTAGGTTTCCCATTAAATAATCACCTCACTATTAGCATTAGTAGATAAGTACAATACAACTTTCCAATAGACGGTCCATTGTAGTTTCAACAGTCCAAAATAAACTATAAACCCTCTAGCTTATTTGGGGAGTAAAAGACAGAGAGGAGAGTTAATACTTCTAGAGAACTTGGGATTGTATTTGGTTGAGGCAAGAAGATCAAAGTTTCATTATATGGATTTGCCACCTTGCCGGGCAGTGGGGACCATGACAAGGGTTCCTGTGGTCTGCAGAGATGACAATGTCAGCTCAATTTTTAGTATAGGAGAAAAATCGGGTAGGAGAATAAGAGGCAGAGGTGCAGTAAAAATCCAATTTGTAATTGATACATGAAACCAAAAGCAGAGCATTTTGTAATGCCTGAACTGTAGTTTTCTTACTATTTGAAAGAGATTATGTTGCTCCATGGATTTTGGTATTGCTAATCTCAGGAGGATTCAAGGCTGTAAATGGGCAAACTGAAGACTCATGATCAGTCCAAACTCCAAATAAAATTGTAGAAACCTGGCTTATATAGAAAAAAAAATAATAGAACCCTTGGCCAAAACGTGGGCATTGCATAGGTCAACCAGTCTGATTTGCATCTATCAGATGAAGAAAAGGAAAATGTGGAATATGACGATATCAATAGCCTCGGTCTGAATTGACGTGACTATGAGCAAAAGCTTCATTGTGCACCTGAGTCTGAAATGGCACGTAGTCTTGTGCTTAAGAAATCAAGCTATCTGAACAACTGATGAGTGGATTATGTATCAGCCAATTAATCGCTCACTTCCCAACGGTAGACTTGATCGTGAGTGTCCTGCATCATTCGTTTATGGATTGACAGTCCCTTCAGCTCTTTGGTTTTCATATTAGCATGATTATGTCCATGGTTTCTCAGCTTTTTGTCTGATTTCTTGTTTCTGGAAAGCAGATTATTCTTACTTGGCTTAGATAAATATGGGAAGGGAGATTGGCGAAGCATTTCCCGAAATTTTGTGGTGACAAGAACACCTACACAAGTGGCTAGCCATGCCCAGAAGTACTTCATCAGGTTGAACTCGATGAACAAAGATAGGAGGCGTTCTAGCATTCATGATATTACCAGCATCAACAGCGGAGAGCTCTTGACACCCCAAGGACCAATCACTGGTCAGACAAACGGTTCTGCAGCAGGAGTTTCATCCAGCAAACCTAGTAAACAGCCCTCTCAACCACCAACTGGCCCCACCACTGTCGGTATTTATGGTGCTCCAACGATCGGGCAACCAATAGGTGGGCCGCTTGTTTCTGCTGTGGGGACTCCAGTGAACCTCCCTGGTCCCTCGCATATGGCATATGGCATTAGAGCCCCGGTGCCAGGGTCCATGGTTCCTGGTGCACCCATGAGCATAGGTCACATGACATATCCGATGCCGCATGCATCAGCTCAGAGGTGATTGTATAGGAGATGTAAATGGAAGACTGAAAGGTTTATCGGTTGTGCTCTGTGATATAGCAAGGATCACTACATAGAGTCCTCTTTTGTGGGTTTGTTGTATCGATTCTTGGGGGCCTTCTTTTGGCCTTGTGTCTATTTTCTTAATAGTTTCTTCTCTGCTTAGGAGTAGTGCTTGTGAGATGAGAATAAATTATGCTTAGAAATTCAAACCAGTTGGAATTTTCCGATTGTTAGTGGATCTCGGGAGTGATTACAAGTCTTACTTGAAATTCTAGTGCCAATCTCATGTAATTCCAATATGACCAATTTGGCTTTGTCACTCTGCAACTATGAGAAAACCTTTCGATGGAGGCTACTTGGGGAAGTCAGCCACCAAAACAAGACTGTACTTGATTCAACTTATCCTCCAATTCCAGCGACCTGGTTTGAGAACTCAACCTTTGAAACATGTTGACGTTGCTTTTTAGGGAGGTGACTGGCATCAAGTAAAGGGCTCAATCGTGCAGAAACTAGAGAATTTTAGCATTTGATGATGGGAGATTTTGAGGAATAAAACAGAGCATAATTTCTGGCCTGCCCACCTGGTCTATTCAATCCAGTCATATAGAAGTCAACATAAATCAAATTAATCTTTTGTAGCCAAAAGATAGTTTCGTCGTTGCCTAACACTCTTTCCTGTACGATCTCCTCCTAGAGTGTAATCAAGATGAGGACAATATGTTAGTCGAACTTGTTTTTGCCTAAATGGAAAAGGCCAAACAATTGAGTTCAAGGATGGCTCGGTAAATTTTCAATCTTATTGAACTTAGGATAGTGTAAATACATACTGCTGAAAACTCGAAAGCCATTTCAAATTAGGCTCGTTAAGTGTTTGAACTTGAAATTTCTCATGATCTCGATTTCAAGGTATTTGAAATAATAGAGCTTGATATTAAACTAAAGTCAACATGAGATTCAAGTATTAAGATGGACGTGTCAACTGATTATGTCAGTCTATCCCGTCTCGACACACCAAACTTACGTAATGAGTGGCTAGAGCGAGGAGTTTGCCTCTCCAAATTTTCACTGCCGAGTTTCTCTCATACTATTCTCAGGTGTATCTCCTAATAACCTGCATTGTGATTTTCTGTCTCAGAATCTAAACGATCTGTTATCTATTCATAATATTGAAGGACATAACTGAATATGATTGTCTGTATCATTTTACTTCGACTGGAGAGTGCGTATACACCGATTAATAACACATTGTGTCCTATTGCCCTCTTTCCACTTCTGGGTGCTTGTCAGTCGCAGGCTCAACTATTTAATGGATTTGCTCGGACAAGGTCATGAAATTTTTTTTTGGGGAGGGGGGGGTTGTGTTGTTGCTGCTCTTTGCTTTGATTTGAGATGATTGCCTTTTTGCATATCTTTCCTCTCAGTCAATCCAATGTTCTTCTCTGAAAGAGGTCCTCAGCTGCTTGTGATGTCATAAACCATCCGATGTTACAACATCCCGATCATGTCACTTGAGAAAAGATGCAGACAAGTAAAAGGAATGGCTATCGCAAGTTTCCTCATCATCTGCTTATCTTATCAGTATTGGCACTTTACCTCATGAGGCAAGATATCGTATGAGATGAGACCCGGAAGATCACACTTTATCAAGTGCCTGGAAGGAGCCCTTTTCACCTCCCCGCCTTTTTCTTTATCTTTCGAGCTGCCTTTTAAGAAACTTAAAGCTTAAGGACCATAAATGACCAATCAACTCATGTGGGCGACAAGGCCGATGTGGCCGTGACATGGCGATCCTCCTCAGACGAAGAAAAAGTAGAGAAGTGTGTGGCTCTTGCGGCGGCTCTACTTTCGTTCGCCTGGTCTCGACTGAGTGACATGCCGAGATGGGCATGAACAGTAGTTAGGAGGCATGTGCTGCTCAGCATGGCCTATTGCCCACTCAACCACACCTCAGCACCAAGGGATTAATAAAGAAAAAGAAAGGAACAGGTCATGTGGAAGAGATTCATGCAAAACATGCACATGGGCTCCTATAACTTGTGGCTTTATGTTGTCTCTTACCAGCCTTTTTTTTTTCTAATCTTTTCTTTTTCTTTCTTTCTTTTCTGTTATCTGGTGTCGGCCTATGAACTCTGCATGACGAGAACAGAGGTGGGATATGAATCTGTTCCCAACTTCTCTCGAGAACAATGAGATTGAACTTACTGCTGCTCCATTGCTCATTCAGATGGATGAGTTATCACTCCGCCAGCAAAAAGCCTTTCGAGTTCGTTTTCCAAACCTTCAACACGGCACGATGCTTAGGAACGTGCTTATTTTTCATATCCTCGGATATTACCTAACTGTAATGCTGCAAGACCGCACAAGATCGTGAAAGATGGAAATCCTAAACATGGTGACGTGGGTCATACTCATGTTCGCAGAACATGGAAAGGATCTCGCAGAGTCTTACGTAATCTTTGTTAGGCCAACATAGTCGCTTCCCCGGGTGATAAGATTGTGGTGAATTCTTTAATGACGTTTCTCGTGCTATCCAAATAAGGACTGGCGTCAGAAAGTTGCAATACCAGCTCAAAAGCAAAATACTTTGACGCATCTGAACGCTGCTTAGACAAAGGGATAGATCATCATCACCCAATCAGCATGTTTCGTTTACCCTTTATTGAGAATAATATTATCTTCCTCATGATGGCTTTTAGAGGCCGGTATAGCTGATGAAAGCAAACCCCAATCCCTCCTAATCAAACAGGAGAAAATGGGAAAGAAATAAAACAGAACAAGAACATATAAACAGATTCATTCCACATACTAAGAGTCATATTAAATGATGACCACAGAAACTAAAATTCATGGAGTTATGCAAAGAGAAGAAGTCATCTTGTGCCATCTACTGGGAAAATAAATACAAAAGCAGCACACAGATCCACTATTTTCAGAGTGTCTTGATGAAAAGATTTTGCCAGAGTCCTCTTTCAAAAAGCACAAGGGTGGTCACACGTTATCCTACTAAAAAAATGCCGACAAAGTGTTTGAGTCTGTCAGATGAGTCATGCAGCCAAAAGTTGGCAGTCACCAGCCATTTTATCACCTCTTTATATAGACCTGAAGATAACCAACTTCAGCAGGCAAAACTTTCATCTTCCTTGACAGTTCCGAAGCTTCTAGGCAGTACTTTGAGAGAGAAAAGCACAACAAATCCTCATTGAAGATGGCAACCAAATTTCAAGATTACGTAATGGGAATTCCAGTCATTGCTGCGACATATGCAGTTCGGAAGTCGTCAAAAGCCATTTCATCCAAGCCATACAACCATAGTCAATCTCAAATGCACTCTCCAGCAAGTGTGTCGTCCAAGCACAATTCAGTGCTCAAAAGAATGAACAAGTTAGGAAAGAAAGCTGATGTTTTCGCACACGGCATCCGAGAGCATGGTAATTACACTGCTTTTTGTCCTAAAAGATTGCGAATCTAATGCAGAGTTGATCAAATTATATGAAGTTTGTGGGAGAAGTAAAGTGCATCCTTCAGTTTTGCCCTCTGGAAAAATATGTTACAAACTTTATATTTCGATAGTTTATATGACTCGATTCAGTCTAACTAGCTCCTTATAGCCATGTTAACACATCTTGTAAGTTACACGAACTGAATCAGCATGAAAACGTGTATATCAAATACAAATAAGCCATGCAATCTAATGAAAAAACGAGGGTAGCGTTATAAATTTTGTGAAGTTCTGTTTCATAGTGATTCTTTTACCAATCTGGTTTCATCTTGAAATCAACTAATCATTCTATCGTTTTGACTGTGCAGTGAGATTAAGTCCGAAGATCTCTGAAACTGTAAAGGGGAAGCTGAGTCTGGGGGCGAGAATTCTCCGAGTAGGAGGGATGGAGAAAATTTTCAGGCGTCTGTTTAGTGTCAGAGAAGGGGAGAGACTCACAAAGGCTTCTCAGTGTTATCTATCAACAACAGCAGGTCCTATGGCAGGTCTCCTCTTCATCTCTACGGAAAAAGTCGCCTTCTGCAGCGAGAGGTCGATAAAATTGCCATCCCCAAATGGAGAATCCATCCGAATCCATTACAAGGTAATTGGCAAAGCGAACATGAACATCTTCTTCTCTATGCTGCTTTATACCTTCTTTTCACTTCCTCATAGCCAAAGATTCAAGACAAACTTCTCGCTTTTCTACAGGTGTCGATCCCACTTTCCAAGATAGAGGAAGCAAACCAAAGTGAAAATGTTGAGAGGCCGTCGGAGAAGTACATACAGATAGTCACGGTCGACAATTTTGATTTCTGGTTCATGGGGTTCTTAAATCATCAGAAAACATTGAAGCACCTTCAACTAGCAATCTCTCAAGCTTAGCAAGTACTGCAAGTTGGTCACTCGTAATTGACAAAAGAGCTGCTCACTCAACAGCCCACTGCGACGAGTTTGATACTTAAATCGTGGAAAGTACACGATTGTCAAAATTGTATATAATTTTGCTAGTAATGCAGCGCCGCTAAAATTTGAGTTATTCCGAATCTTGCTTCCTGAGTAACAAAATTTCCAGCTTATGAGCCTCTCGACCCGCTCATTACAAGCCCCATTTCACGATTTGAGACATGTTCATCCCCTTAACTGAAAAGAACTATCCATAAGGACATAAATGGAGCACAGAGAGAATTTCCCTCCAGTGTTTATCCTTCTTCAGGACCTTCCAGAATACAAGATTCAATCAACCTACTGAAGCTAGAAGCGAATGAAATTAGGCAAATGCAAATACTGTCTCAGTTCCATTAAGATTCCATTTCCTCTCTCTCCCTCAAGGATAACCTACAATGCTTAGCATCCGCATCCTTTCTTCTAATCTTCAGGGGAATGAAAATTTTAAGTCAAGACAGATTCCCATGATCCTTCAAACTAAAGAACTTGGATTAGTCAAATAAGCTTGAGTATGTCCACGCAATAGCAGAACAGAAAGTCTTTACAACGTCACTTGTCACAACAACCAGAAGGCCATCGCTTCTTCTAATAGGTCAATTAAACTCTCTTCCAAGATGGTGCAAACCAAAGACACAGGATTTTCACAAATTTTACAAGGTAACTTGCTCGTGGAGTGTTCGCCAAAATTGAACTTCTGGCCACAGACCAAAACAGAGAAAACTCATGTTGATCTTAGTGCAACTTATCCCAACATCCTCTTCTGCGTAATACTCTATCTAATCCATAATCTCTTGAAGAGAATTTGCAGAAAATAGGCACTGCATTAGTATGCCAACACCCAGCATACGCTGCAGATAAAAAAGGAGCATTGAAGAGTAATAAAATTGTATAAATGTCAGGAAAGAAAGCAAGTTTGCTGCAATTTACATACATAAACTTCTGGTTACACATAACTCAAAGCAAATGACTCTCCATCCCATATCCATCACGAAATGCACAAGCACTAGGAACAAAAAGATACCCCTTAGGGTTGTGGTATAGCATCCCAAACAGATGTACACAGTAAGCCATGCAAGGAAAATCCATAGCGGAAACCTTTTTTGATCTCCCATAGCTGAAACTTTTTTGGATCTCCCATAGCCGAAATTTCATCAGTTTCTTTTTGCACTTGCAAATTGGGCGACGACACTCGATGTACCAATTCAAGCGGCTAAAGTAAAATATCAGGCTCAGACAACCGGCCTACATAGTTGACCTTACAACAGTCAGGAAACCGTAACCTGGCCTCATCACAAGCTGCCTTTGAAATATGTGGACATGATCTCACGTCAAGATATTCCAGGGAGCGGCATTTGTCCAAAATAATGCCTAATCCTGTCACTGTTATGTTGGGACAGTTGCTGATTTTCAAAACCTTCAATCTCAATTCATCTTCCACATCAGCGAGACCTTGGAAGGCGGCATCAGTCACCTCTTCACAACACCCAATGTCAAGAGCCTCCAGATATCTGCATTGAGCAAGGATGCTGCTCAAAGACAAGTCGGAAACGTTCAAACACCAATTCATTCCCAAGACCTTAAGACTATTTCCACATGCAGCAGCCAGAGATTTTAAAGACTCATCAGAAATTTCACGGCAACCACTAACAACAAGGGTTTCAAGACCCGTGCAAGAGCTGGCCAAGGATAAAACGGACTGATCTCCCACTTTACAGCAATCCAACAACTTAAGGGTCCTTAGAGAAGAAGAACAAGACTTTGCAACATTGGAGATCCCGACGTCTCCTACATTGCTACACTTACTAACATCTAACAGCTTGATTTTTTGACACCCACTAACAAGGTCCGCGATTCCTTGATCAGTTATTCTGGTGCATCCTTCCAGCACCAATTCTTCCAAGTGGGGGCAATTCCGTGAAAGACCCAATAACAACAAATCACTGACCAATTTGCAAGAAGCGAGATGCAGTGTGCGCATATCATGACAACCCCTAGCAACCGCCTCCAATCCCCGGTCTGTCAGCTTTCTGCAAAAGGATACATCTAATGACTGCAACGACGGAAGACCATCTCCAAGTTCCAGCATTCCTTTATCAGTTATTCCTGCAACACAGAAAAAAAAACGTCTTTGAAAAGGTAATTCACAATGTACCTCTCAAGTGATAACTTTTAGTACCACAGTAGAATGAGATAGGCCTACATGGCTCTTGCGCAAAACAGTTTTGGGGGTGGTGCCAAAAAAGAAATTAATCAATCCAGAACGAACAAAGAATACGCAACCACCAGCAAAGTCAAATTCTATCCCAAAAGAAGCAATAAAACAATTTAGGAGAAAAAAAGAACCGTACCTTTACAGTTCCCCAGATTGAGCATCTTCAAGCGCTTGAACTTGTTGGCGATGACGGCGAGGTCGGCGTCGGTGACGCCCGGGAAGAACGAGCGCGAGACGGACTGCGAGAGGTCCAGCTCGACGACCCGGCCGAACCGGGCGGCGAGCATGGCGAGCATGTGGGGGCCCGCGCGGGCGGCGAGCTTCCGGCGCTCGGAGCTCTGGAGGGCGAGCCACCTCTTGCACACCAGGCCGAAGTTCTCCTTGTCCTTCTCGGAGTCCAGCTTCGCCAGGACCGACCTCAGCTCGTCGTCGGTGAGGATGTCGTTTATGCAGACTCCGTCCGGACCCGCCTCGGCGCCGATCGGAGCAGACATGGTCGGGAATTGGGGGGAAGAGGCGATCGCAAACCCTAAACTCTGGGAAGGAAATTGGGAGAGATTTGGGTGTTCAGCTGGCGACGGAAGCAAGCAAAGTGGCATAAAAATGCAAACTTTGGGAGAGAAACAGGACAACCTAAACCTCTGTTCTTCTGTCGTCGACTCCTCTCTGGGTCAGAGGTTGTTGTCCTTATTGTTGGGCGGGCTCTATTATCGAATATTCTTTTTTTATAATTTGCAAATTATTAATTTTGATTCGTATAGCTTATCGGCGTTTCCAATTTACTGACTCTTGTACGAAATGACCAATCTCAATAGGAGTGATTTACCGACTTTTGTCAAACTATTATGGATTAGTTTGGCCACCAAACTTTTATTAGAATCACTTACGGATAATAAAAAAAATTATTTTTTTCACTTATGAGCTTGTTCCATTGGGCTATCAACTCTTTATTGGGATTGGTAGACCTTTTAGGTTATTGATTATTTTATAGAATATTAATATAAATTAGCATGACTTCCTTACTTTTCTTTTCAATAAGGATGCTGACTTTTCTTTCAACTCTTTATTGGGATCGGTAGATCTCTTAGGTTATTAATTATTTTATAGAATATTAATGTATATTAGCGTGACTTGCTAACTTTTTTTTCAATCAAGTAACTACCCAATAATGCGTTACCAACTTTCATGTGGGTGTGTTTATTTATTTATTTATTTATTGCATTGACAATTTTTACTTTTCTTGATCAGTGATTTTTAAATTTCTAACTTGTTATATATATTATCAACATAAAATATTAAATTGTCAAATCCATTTCGAAAGAGGATGTGGATCTCTCGAATACATGCTACCCACCAAACGGTATACCAACCGAACATTTGCAACAAAAGGAATAATGAGGCCCTACTTTTTTTTCTTTTTCTTTTTTGGCTTTGCCACCCAAACTGAAACTGACATATTAGAGGGACATAAAAGAGGTCGTTCATGATGATTCACTATGACAACTTAGTGGATGGGATGACGTACAACCGAACACTTTCAGTTTTTCAATTGGAGCTGAAAATGGGTAATTGGGATTGGCCCCACAGGAACCTTTCTCTGCCCCAAGAACACTCCCTAGAAAGAACAGATTCATCGACCATGTGGTGTAATTAATTGAAATTCGAGTTTTTGACTAATTGTCATGGACGATTGAGGATCGATTGTAAATATTAAATAGAAGGGACAGGTGGATATATATATATATATATAACCTGTGTAATTAGCTTATTCAAGTAGATTATCTCAGATGATATATCTTATATTACCATTGAGATTTGAATCAAAATTAACTAAATATGCTTTGCACAAACTGTACTCTTAATAAAAATCATAAAACTTTTCACTTTCGAATTTAGTAGTACGGGCGAGAGTAACGCTTCGAAATGACAATTACTCGTAAAAGCTCTGTTTCATCGTGACTCCATATCAGATATAGATTCAGCTTGGATATGTTCCCCCGAGAACAAGGAATGGCACACGTTATCTTTCTATTTCAGATAACACATGGGTGGCGAACAGATGAAGAAATGTGCATGCACACAATTCAAGGCAATTCAAAATAACGGTACTCAATCTCACATATAAGAAAAGACAGTACGAGAGAGGCAAATGTAAAAAAATTTGTATTACAGTCGAGTAAAATTTACAATTTGTTCACATCTGCGTCTCTTCACAACATGGTGATTGCTCACCTCTCAAGCTAAGAAATTCCAAACAGAAAGAATCATTTAATCATTTGTAGACGAGAATTAAGTAAAGAAAGAGGAAAAGAATAGAGACAAAATTTAGTTAAGCTATGTCCCTTACTGGGTGGTTACTACTCATGAAGGTCTTCCGCAGCAAGTAAGGACGCAGTCCTCCAAAAAATGGGTAAGCTGGGTGGTATACAATTGTGGGTTACTTCTAAAATGATCGACATGAGGCGTCGAGACAAAATCGCAGGATCTGACCTCGAGACCCATCCTCCGCTGCTCCTCTATAAACGACTCCACAGACCCTGAAGGAATGACTCGATCTGCTGAGCTATAAATGTACAGCTGTGGACAACTAGGCGGTCGAGATGACAGTACGTCCACCACATTGTTAAGCCTCCTGGATTAATAGGGAATAAGAAAAAAAAATGACACCAATTGAAGTAGACGATTTTTGGAGCTTTTCAGAGCATAACCAGAATATAATCTCTATGTTTCTGAGCACATACCTTCGTATGGCACAATGTGATGTAAATAAATGCAGGAAGAAAACTTGAAACAAATACGAAATCTCGTGATGCATTTTTATGTGAATGCAAAAGACATGCACAATGGGAGCAACATACCTGTTCACAGAAGGAAGATTCAAAATAACCTGGAAGAACTTCTCCAGAATCAACAGCAGAGCTGCTTCGGTAACTGCGGGTTTTGGATCCAAGCCCACTGAAGGTTTTGGGTCTGAGTCCACTGCATGGCTGCCCACCACCCCCGTACCCAACTCATTCAAGCTTACGGATCCTTTTGTCGCCACACTATGCTTTTTCAGGAATGCTGCAGAGAAACCAGATGCCCACACCTAAACCCCCAAAAGAAAGGAAAAATTATAGTATTGATAACGGACCAAAGATCACTCAACAGAAACACCAAGTTCCCAACAGCTTTTCACCTAGCAAATGCTCATCACAATCATCAGAAAAAGCAAAGATTCCACAAAAAGAACTACTAGTAGTAGAAACTAATAAGAGATTAGTGATAAGAGACTTAGAAGAAATTACAGAAAGCATTAACAAAGAGACAAGGTGAGGCAAGCTTTGAAGAATCATTTACTGGTAGAATTTTAAGTCATCAAACAGAGAGGAGCTTGGATATCCAAGATGAAATTTAATGGTATGTGTTGAAAGTGGCATCCAAATCATTATGTTCTAACACCGTGCTATAACTAAAGCACAAGAGTCAATTGCCTGAGCATCTGGTGCTGCAACTGGAGCAGAATCTATGATGCAACCCCTTATTTTTCCCATGAGAGAAGGATCCTGCTCCTGAAACTTCTCCAACATAGCTCCATATCTGTAGTAAGACAGATCAGCTAACATGTCAGGCCAATTTTAACAACCAAAAAAATAAAATGAATAATAACATGCCCAGACAAGGTAATGGATAGATTTACTCAGAGAGAGAGAGCACTCACGTTAACCATCCAGTATTGCTAAAAGTGTGAAAAACAATATTCTTCCCATGCTCGTCCTCTAACCAATCAGCCAGATGCTTCACAAGTGACTCTATATCCTCCTCTGCTTTGCCTCCAACCTGGTAAGTCATAACCTTGGACATCGGAAAGGTGAAGGTGATAGCATGAAATCCCATTGAAGTGTACCACTCCGCATATTTCTTCAAATGCTTCTGCTTTGCTCCCAACCAGCCCAATAGCACCACAACTGTCCTTTGCTTTTCAGAAGAACAATTTGAAGACCCTAAAATGTCTAGAGAATGCAGTTCAGGTAAATGCCATCTGTACAGAACATCAGAACCTGATGCCGAAGCCAAGGTAGGGGGTGCACTTGCAGATGTATTAGGCTTCGGACCTTTCGCCAACTCCGCGGATTGATACAAATTTACTAAGGTTGGAGAAGCCGCGACAAAAGAGCACAAGAAATTTGCATTAAGATTGTGACCCAAATGAGGAAATCGATCCTTAGTGTTGGGAAGAGGTATTCGGATTCTGCTCACAAATGAAAACCTCGAAAGCTTCGAGACTGATATTTGCGAAACCCATGACGAATCTAAGTCATGCAGTGCACTAGATGTACACGAAGAGTCAAGCTGTTCTGAATTGGAGCAAGTGACCGATGATTTCGAAGGTGATAATTTCTCGGGTAGGTCAGCCGTAACGGAAGCTGCAGCAACTGCGGCAGCTGCCACAAGAGGGCGTTGAAAGATCCCAGACAATGAACCCATCGGGTAAATGTAGCTCAAATTCTGTTATGCCAATCCAAAGGTACCCTCATCACACAAGCAAAAGAATTATAGCAATAATGCTAAGACAGTCAGGTTGCTCTGAACCAAGAAAGCCCAGAATTAAGATTCACCTGCAAGAATCGAGGCAAATGAGGATGAGACACCACCAGACGACAGATCACCGTTGTTACAGGAATAGAGGGTCCCAAATCCGAGGAAGAGAACCCAACAACAAATCAAGATACAAGATGAGAACTTTTTATTTGACCTGGCAGCAATTCAAATCCTCGCCTGCTTATAATATGTATGCTGCGGGTTGGTGCTGTTTAAGAAAAACGGGCTGTCAAACGCGGATCGTTGACAGCCCGATCATCAACTAGTAAGACAACACCGACCAGGAAGCTTCTTTGACGGTCAAAGCCTCTCCTGATAAGAGAAAGGTCGCTGCCACGAACAAGAACACGGCAAAGGTTAACCAAACAGAAGAGGAGGTCAAATTTGATTCAATTCTCACAAGATTTAAAAAGAACAAAACAATACCCATCAAAACGAGAGAGCCATCTAAATTGGACTCGCCAATAAAAAGAAGAAATGGCCGAGAAAAACATCAAATTTTGACATGCGAGTAATTACCATTCAGTCAAAAAGGGCAAGAAAGCGGTTGAGTTAGTAATCGCGCTCCGAAAATATAGGAGCCCATCCGCATCGGAACCGACGGGCTTAATGAAAAAGACAATCACAACCTCGTGAGAGGTCGGAAAAGGATGTAAAACCGGGGAAGGAAAAGGGCGATGGACGGGTTGGTGACGCGTGACCACAGCGGTCGGGACACGTCAGGTCAACCGCTAGACTGACGAGCGAAGAGGGCGCAGCAGGGGCACGCAAATTACCTTTCTGCCCCCACCGGCAGTCCAAACGGGTCGCACAAGACGCGCAAGGACTCCGAGATCGCAGGCACGCACGCACGCAATTCCTTTCTCCTTCCTAATCAAATTCTTTTTCGCCCCCGCAAAAATTCTACAACCGAAACTTCCCCATCCATCGCAAGTGATTCGAACTCGACTGCGGGGGCGTGATACGGGACGGGCAGAAAGCTAATTTAGAAACCGCATTTCAGCATAGTTCGAAATTGGGTATCGGCAAGAACTGGATATCGGTGGGAAATTGTACGGGGAGCTATCATTAAAAAACCAAAGTTTTAATTTTTGGTCATCGAGTAATGGCCATTGCCCAGGAACCGGAGCTCGTCAAGATTCGATTTTGAACAGGCGAAAACCGATGCCGGTACTCCAGCTCCAAAGGGTAAAAAGAGGGGAGGCGAAAGGAAGCTCCGGCGAATTCGAAAAACGGCGGAAACAACGAACGAACCCAAAAAGAAGCTCCGAAACCGAGCCGAACGCACCTGAATGAAGGGCGGGGAGAGGGCGGGGACCGACGAGCAGGGGCGCGACTCCGCCGGCTCGCCTTCTTCGGCCACGAAACGACGGCGGCGGCCGGAGAAGGGCGGCGACGGAGGCGAGAGATGTGGGGGTGAAGAATCTCCTTGGTTTCGGGAGAAAGAGAGGACCTCTGGGTTCTTTCTTCTATTTTCCTGTCTGAGGGGTACGAAAGCGCTCCTCGCGCGTTTAAATCGATGTTTTTTCTTCTTCTTTTTTTGGGTTTTCTTTTCTTTTCTTTTCTCTTTTTTTCCGAAGTGCGAGGCTGCTGCCTGCTTCGCGTGCCTTTCATGCGATCCCCTCCCCTGGATATTCGCACGAAATCCTCGTCGCCTGACATTGATTTTGCACTAATAAAATTGCCCTGTTTTCCATCTTTGGACTAAGGACGTGCCTTTTCGAGATTCTACCTAATCTTATCGCTCAATCTGAATAATTTGGTGATAATCTTCCCTTTCGATTGAATTTGAGTTTTCCTCTGCGGAACGAGATGCTTTGTCGTGCACCCATGCGTCCGCGTAAGTCAAAAGGGCACGCGAAATTCATTTTCGAATCGTTGAAAAAATGGCCTTGTTGAGGATTTACGTTTTTTGGCTGATTAAGCATGTGCACCATTGGATTTCCGGCCACAATACTAAATTATATAGGTTCACATAGGAGGGAGAAATTAATTGAGAATCACTATAAATAAGGGGTGTTTACCGTGCGAACTAAAAAACTTCCTCTTAATATCTCTTTTAGGAGTTGAAATGGCGAAAAACCTCAAATTAATACACCTATGATAAATTTATCACAAATTAAGTTTTTTTATACCAAAAATGGCCTTGTTGAGGATTTAGTTTCACTAAATTTTACTAGTTAAGTTAGATGACACGTGACAATTGACGAGTTTACCATGTTGGAGTTCTGTTTCTGTTTGCCATAGCTGTAACAATTTGTGATTTTTTGCGGTATTAATAGAATTTAATGGAAATTAATGGATAGAAAATTTATTACAAATAATTAGTTTATAGTAAATTTGTTATGAGTATACCGAGTTTTTTGTTGTCAAAAAATTATTTTTGAGTAAACTTGTGATAGATGTATTAATTTAAACTTTTTCGTAATATTAACCATTCTTCTAATCGCTTAAATTTCCACAATTATCATCAATCATGCGTGCGGATAAAGAAATACGGGTATCTCCTATAAGATAGGTGCAACAATTTTTTTATAAACGAATGGGTGATTAACTTATCGCTTTTAGCATCACAAGATGACGTAAAACGAGCGACAATACCAACGCGGAACGCAAGAACCAATAACAGGTCGATGCTTCGCAGAGCCTTAACTCGTTTTTCCTCTCGTGATCTGGAGTCCGCAGACGCAGGTTCCGAGAATATTCTCCGGACATGCTCGTGGACAAACGAATGAGGACACGATCGAATTCGAAGGTGGCTGGGCCCCCTGAGAGGAGCGTCCATGCTGCGGAGCAATTGCCCATGATTCTCCCACGTCGCTTTCGGTAAATTGGCCAGAATCCGGTAGCAACGAATCGTGGCCATCAAGCTTTCCATTCGAAGCGCCTGTGAACAGTTTCAAGAATATACCCAAAGCATCAATGCCCATGCACAGCTTGTCCTCATCTTTCCTCTTACAATTGGAAAAATGAAACCACACTTCTTGCTAACACTGAGATAGGATAACTGCGAATACCAAACTGATCTTTTTGACCCACCTGAAGTAGCTATAGGAAGATTGACAATTACCAAACCCATCCTGCCGCAACTTGGTCGATATGAAAAACAGATGAGAACCCAAATCTAGCTTTTCCTAATTTGCAGAAAAGGACATTCGCGCAGAAGTGCCCCGAAGAGATCACATCTCATCCTCAGGTACTTTCTTTGTGGGCATCTTTAATATGAGAATTCTGGGGGTTGAATGAAGTCGCACTGCTGAGCAGAATAATGTCATGCTTGCGATGCAATGGCATTCAGAAAACATGTGAGAGAGAGAGAGAGAGAGAGAGAAAGCAAAGCAGAGCAGAGCGCAGAGAACTTTTCTTTCGAAGAAAGACGAACAAAAGAGAACCAGTAGTTTCTTGGATTACATGACTTCATTGGGTTTTAAAAGAAAACCTAGAAAGTTCCCATCCTTGTAGTAATAACATGATTTGGTAGAAGACAAGGAGCCAGTTTCATCCAATATTTGCAAGAGGAAGAAGAACTTGCATAGTTCCAGCAAGAACAATAAACCATGTTTGGAATCTAAAGGTTGAACCAATCAGGCTGACGTAGCTTGGCACACCAAACTCATTTAGCCATCTCTACATCACACTTGAATGTGCATACTTTGCTTTTGCTGGTCAACCTGGTTAAAAATAAAGAACTGTGAAATGGTGCATTTCAAAGAACTCTAAAATTAAATTTGCTAAAGCACCCTCTGAAGCTAAATATGTCAAGACTACAGCTCCCACTCAAATGCCTTCACCTACATGGTGTGTCTTAACAAGTCAAAAGCCCAAGCCCTATTTATAGACTGCAAAATAAGTTTTTCAACCCAACAGCAAGAGCTCACAATCACCGAAAGCTAGTTAAAAAACAATTGATCGGTTCAAAAAAATGATGTTAAGGACATTGCATTTAAAATAATGTCTTGCAAAGCATCTAAAGAGAAACTGTGATAATTCACTAACTAAAAGGCTAGAGTAATCAAACAACCGAATGAGTAATGAGAGCTGGAACAATGAGTAAGTTTACCGATGGAGGTAGACCGATGCCCCAAGGTAAAATCATCAAACACAAAGCTTAGAGGACAAGTTGAAATGAATTTTGACTGAACAAGCAAATTGTAGATAGCTCACCTATTCTCTTGAGGGTCATATCCACCGTTGACATTTTCCTGAATTCCAATGCTTGCACTCGAAGGAGATATTACTCCCTCAAATGGCATACGTTCGCTCTGATGATGAAGGTACATATTTTGTGAAGTCAAGAGTAATGTTATAAAGAGACAGATCATATTGGCCCCTTAAACCACGAGCACCCCTTGATAGCTTTTGCGCCTATAAAGAGAGAATCACCACCGAACATGGATGAACACTAAAATTTTACTATAAAGAGAGAATCACCGACCATATATTATACGCGTAGTCAGACTCTTGAATCATCAAATTCAATATGCAAGAGCTGAAAATCGCGAGTACCAAAATCAGTACATACACCTGTTTCATCCATTTGCACATGGATAGCTGTCGAGTCTATTACTACTCTACATGGTACTAAATTTTCCTGACCAATGACAACAAAACAATTATCATATGTCCCATCTTTTGGGGCAAGATTTAATAAACAGGATTTGGGAGCCGAAATACTATGTTTTTGGCCACCAAAACCTTCTTGACCCTGGGTCTTTATAACAAGACGATGACGGCGACCCAAGAGCTCAGAGACATAATTCATATCTCCTGCAGCAAGTGCATGCCGTACACGGGTGGATGAGACTTGTCCTCTCTCTTTTAAATCGCTGGCATCCATATGGCTGAATTCTTGGTTCTTGTCCATTACTGACTTTATTATATAAGCACCCATACCACATTCCTGACACAGCCTTGCTAATTCCAACGCATTACCAGCAGCTTTATATCCAAACCGGTAATTTTCACCTGGCATAAGCACCAAAGCAAACTCAACTGAAACTGAAGAGAGAGGAAACCTACATGACCTTGCAAGGTCTGAAGTCTGGAGTCTCTTGACACCAAAACCACAAAAAGGGATAGAGGCAATCCTCTGTAGTCGCAAACAAAAATACCTGCCACAACTCCTCGCACACCAAACTCCTTAGATAGCTTCTCAACAAACTGTTCAGGGCTGAGATATCGGACAGTTGAAAATTCTATTTGAAACTCTATAGGGACGACATTGCCACAGTATGATGCCCATGATGACAAAACCCGCTGCCGATCAGACTTGGCAACTATGGGTACCCTATTTGAAAAACATATGTATCATGTGAAATCTTCATTGACAAGTTAAATATGTATTTGTAGCCATATAAACAGTGAGCAGACACTAAAAACACTTGGTCTACAAAGTGTCGCTAGTCTTGAAATTTGACAACGAGGAGCAATGAGAAATTTAAAGGAAATGAAGATGCAAAGAAGGTCATATAAATTGCAAAGTTCAAAAGATGCTAGATAGTAAGCAAACATGATAATTCAAGTGAAAGCAGAATTCAAGGAAACAATAATGACTATTAGCCGCGATAGTTCAAAATCCAATTACAATTAGCAATTCAGAGAGCCTCCTCTTACTTCATCTATAACAATGACAGTTCAGAAAATTCACCAGAAAAAGGCGTGGTGTATGTCTAAATATTTCTGTGCCATGCCTAAGCCAGAAAGTATACTCCTAGTGCATAAAGTCTTAGGTTAGTCTACTCAGATGACCAAAGCTCATAAAGAGTAGCAGTGATAGCTGCCCTTCAACATATACAAATGTCTTCAACCTATATGCTCAAGTGTAAATTGTGCAAGAGGACTATATGAGATTAACCATACATGAATCACCTAGTAAACTGATAACTTGCCAACAAGCTGACCAAATTGTTCTTTAAAAAAAGAAAAATAATCTAGTAAAAAAGAAACGAGTGGAGAAGAAGAAAAAGAAATAATCACATCTAGCCATATTTACACAAAATTTTCCTCTCTCAGGTATGTGCGAACATTCTAAGTACCATAAGCTAATGAGAAACAATAGAGCAAGATATTATGAAGATGAGATCGCAGAAAATTTGCACATGCATAGTTTCCCACCTAGGTTCCCAACCAAGTACCTCAGCCATTCCTACAAAGGACAAAAGGAATGGCGTTCCAACTTTTGATGCTTGAACAGCAAGTTCACGATGACCAATGTGGAGCGCATCAAACTTTCCAAGAGCCACAATACCTCCTTTTACAATGATAGACAAAAAAATCAATGAACGATATGAATTCCGAGTGAATAAATCAAGAAAAATCAAAGAAAACTTAAAATCTCCATGTAAAAGGTAAGCAACAAGCAAAATGATCCTTACCAAAAAATTAAATTCCTTACCAAAAAAACAAGCAAAATGAAGATGATGGCATTTGCAAATTTTTATAGTTGTAGAGTATCAAGAAAGCTAACCAGAGGTGGCTTCACTAATAACTTTCTGATAAAACAAAAGGATAAGGAGAGACATACATGATGCCCACAATGAGCTAATATTAACATTTTCTTTTTTTCTTCTCCTGTAACTAGTATTTCAGCTAGAACATTCTAATCCACCATAAATGTTTGTGGATTACTAATCATGTTGCATGGAAATCAGAAGAACTCAGAAGCATCTATGTGCAGTTGAAGAATTTCTTGGTTTGAAGTTTGGACGGTACACTCAATCTGGCAACATTTGCTGTGATATTTACATGAATTAATGTGAAAAGTAGAATGCCAATGCCAATTCACCAAAACCGAAGAACAAGAAGCAGATGGGGCCATGCAATCTTCTATGGTACTTCAGGCAAAGAATTGACTAAAAGCATTCTGCTTTCTTCCTTTTATAAGAAGGTAATTAGATGAATCAGCAACCAAACTATATTATCTAGAGGTGTTCGTGGTTCAAATTGGCTTCGTTTGGAGTATTTTCAGCCCAAACTGAACTTATCGGTTTGAGAGAATCTCTCTCCAAACCAAAACAAACCAAAAGAATAACACCTCACACCAGACGAATAACTTTGGCTTGTCATTAGTTTGGTTTGTTTCAAAATGTTACCATCAAGGTGATTTACAAGTAAAAAGTTTAAAAAATAAAAAATGGCCAAATTGAGAAGTACAAATCTATCATTTAATAGTATAGAGGAATCTTAGCTAGAAAGAACTTGGTTAGACTAAACCACAAATTCAAAAAGAAAATAAATTTAAGTATTAAATTTATAGGTTTGGTTCGGTTTTATCCCGAAGTTATAAACCAAGACCAAACCAACAAACCAATATAAGAAAAAAATTACAAACCAAAACCAAACCAATGAACCAAACTTATATGTTTGGTTCGGCTTGGTTTCTCGATTTTTGTTTTTTCAGGAACACCCCTAACATTAACCAGCATTAGTTGTTGACATATTTTAATCTGGCAGCTAAGAGAGATGCAAAAAAAAAAAAAAAAAAAAAAAAAAAAAAAAATTAACATTCCCAGTTGCCCAGGTTAGCTAGTAATATAAATGGAGGCGGGTCTTCAAAGAATGGTAAGCTGAAGAATGACACTGGTCCAACTGCTGACACAACAGAGATACAAAGGACAGAGATTCGAAAGAACCCGGCTGACAAGACGATCTAGTAATGTTCTTCAGTAAACGGAATTAACATTCAAGCAGTGTGCAGTAATAAAATACAGGACTACTCAATACCAACAATAAATACAGAACTTCTCATTGAAATGAACCATGGTAAGCAACAAATTGCTGGGAGCAGAAAAGGAAACCTGCCACCAAGGACGTCCCTTCAGAGACAGGCTCGTGGACATTTTCCTGTTGGCTGCGCAAATGGAGGCAAAAGAAAGAGAATTCCAACCTCAGCCAACAAGCAATACCCGCCGCAAGCAAGTGCATACGCCCAAGAGCAAGCAAAGCAGATTAAAAAGCAAGAAAATTCAACCACGAGCAAAAATCCCACGCTTATCAGGGGACCCGATCGAGCGGGTTTCCGGACCTGAAACAATCGGAGAGAAGTGGGACGCCGCCGCGCGATTGGGAGGGGACGCCGGAGCAGGAGGAGGTGCCCGATCGGTTCCGCGACCGGCGGCCGCCGTCTCCAGAGGAGGCCGTGGCGGCGGCGGCGGGGGGCTTCGGCAGGAGGGACGAGAGCTGGACGATCCCGGCGCCGCAGAGCCCTAGACCAAGCCCCAGGCCCAAGCGGCGGCGATGGTGGAAATCGCATTCCCGGAGGCGGTGCGAGACGCGGGAGCCGCTCACCAGCATCGTCGGTCGGCGCTTCAAGAAGCGAAGCACGGGAGCGAATGACGAGCGCCCTTCACATTCCACCCCCGCCCCCCGCTTCGCCCTCTTCTTTCCTGTTGGCCGCTTTTCGGTTTGGGCTCGATCCTGTGTTCCGGGCGCTTTTGAGCCACGTCATGGAACTTGAATCTTTGGTCGAAATTGTAGCGAAAAACCATTGATATGAAATTTCAAGTGAAAGGACATCACAGGACTTGCATCTTTACTCGAAATTGTAATTGACTCCGCCAATCATTTTCCAAATGACTATAAAACGAAATTTGATGATGTGATCCAGTCCGGTCAATTCATTAAACAGCTATGTACGATCATAAGATTCACGGGTCCGGCTCGATCACGATCTCTTCATGCTCGAGTTGTGGTCGCCTTTGGAGTCTTGGCAGCGGAGACCGGCGTCGTTTTCGTTCTCTCCAAGTTTGGTCAAAATTGCAATCAGCTCTGATCTAAGTCCAAGCATTTCGACAGCTTCAATGCCAGTTTTCGAAGAACGCGAGATCTCATCAAAAGCTAAAGAGAGAGATTAACAGAGCAACATTGTTCAAACAACGTGAGAAGTTCAGCATCTTAAGCTTCAACTCCACTACTTCCAAAAGCAATTTGACAGAATCAGAATGGATTCAACATCATTTGCACATCAAACTTCAACAGTCTTCGCCGTTGAACATCGAGAGAGAGAGAGAGAGAGAGACTGGCTACAATTTAGACTCGCTTGATCGCCCTGATGATAAACAGGATCCGCGGTCGAAACTAATTTACTCACATCTACCCAAATTTGATCTTTAGAAATGATGTACATCTTGGTTTCACAGCGCTCTCCCAAGTAGCTCGCAAAAAACATTCTCGCAATCTCTATGCATCGATCTGATCTCGATTCACATATATAAGGGAAGTGGACAATATTAAATGAGATAAACAAAAAGATACTAGTTGATTCTGGAACTGTTTCTTCTTCCCCACCATTTCTTCTTTACCCTGTCAGCAGCACCTTCATCGCTTCCAAGCTTATGCAAAATCACCTTCGTTTCCCGCAATCTTGCCCCGTAATCCTTCTTCCAAGCTTCAAACATCTGCTTAAGCCTTCTCAGCTCCCTGTCTGGGTTCAAACTCGCATCGACTTGACCTGACTTTACCTCCACAAGGAACTTTGCATCATCACCAAACACTTGACTCCGCTGCTCGAATTCTTCAGCTAACCGGCTTATGACACTAAGGCCAGCGTTCATCGGTCTCGTGCCATTACTGTCTTGGCCCTTGTAACTACTTCCGGTATCCCAATTGAAGTCTCTTTCATCGCTATTATTGACTGAAGCATCGGAGTTTCTCGCAGAATCGTCAATGGCCAGGCTTTTCTTAGCAATTGAAAGGCTGGATTGCAGAGATCGCATTTGTTTCTGCCACACTTCTTCCATGGACTTCATTTTCAACTCATATTCAGACCAGCGGCTTTCATATTGTTGTAGACGTTGATGAAGGATGTCGTTTTCTTCCTCCTTTTCTCTCAAAGCAGCCTCAGCTCTAAGGACACGACGCTGTAACTCAGCAAGATAAGAAGCCTTCACAAGCACCTCTTCTGGTTCACCACCCTGTTTAAAATTCCATTGTTATTTAGCAGCTGAAAGAGTAACTTTTTGGAAGCTAAACAGGAAAAAGAGCAAATATGAGTCAGATAAATTTTAGATGCAGCAGCAAAACTTAATTGTCCAGGTCAACTTTGATTGCAGAATCCAAAACATAGAGAGAACAAGAAAAGTACTAATCAAGGATATTAATTCACCCCACTGGACGACCTTTTTTGGTACTCCTGACCTACATTAGACCACAAAGATCAAATGGCTCATGGAAAGTGGGCAACATAGGCCAAGAGAACCTATGATATTCCCTACTTTGAGACACTTTTTCATAGTACGTATACTTGGACGCTTTCCTCGTATTGAACACATTTGGCAAGCTTTTCTTACAGCAAGATCCCTGTTTCCTTTTTTACTCTCTCGGTTTTCACATCCAAGAACCCTTAAAGACAGCTGCAACTTAAAAGGGACATGTAAAAGGACTTGGCAAATCACTAAACTGGCTAAATCAGAAGAGCAACTTAAGATCACTAAACCATGCATTAAGGCTGATTATGTTAAATGAGACAAAATAGTATCAGGGAAATAATCTCATATAAAATTGTGAATCAATCGTCAAGACCAAAAAATAAAATTAAATCACAAAATACCTTCATCCCAGATTTCAGGAATCCTATGTCTCCTGAGCATCTTCTAACCAACCAGCCACGGATACCTATAGAAACAAGATATGTAGATAGATAGAGGGAATTTGATTTCTAAGCAGCCAAATTTGCAGGACTCTTGACTAGGCAGGAGCATTTTACTGGAATATTTGAAGATATGCAGGTTATTTGATGCAAAAATGACTTTTTCCTCTAGTAGAATAGGGAAACAGAATGAGAAGAGAAGAAAGAAAAGGAAAAAAAGAATCCTGGGATAGACATGACCAAGCTCAAGTCATTTCCCCCATCCAGCCAAGTTCAAGATGCGTATATCAAACTCAAAGTAGGTGTTTAAATTCTACCTGATTGTATCATAACTGATGCATCACAAAGTCTATGGTATTTTTCCATGGATATCCTGCCTTTAACCCTTCTCTGTATAGTAACTGCAGCTCTATGCCTTTTTATTAAGACAGCATATTCCTTCCGAACTTTCTGCCCACGAGCAACTGCATTAACAGTGCAAATCAGACACCAAGCGCAGTTACACCAGTTGACTTCCTTCACAAAAAAAAAAGAACAAACATAATATTATATTTTAGAAAAGGAGGGAGTAATACATGATTGAAGAGTCACAATCCCCTTCTTAAGCTTCCTCATGTGAAGACGAGCTTGATGCCCTCTAAAGCAACTCTGAACACGTAAAATTCCATGCAGTGTACGGTTTCTTGTATCCTCAAGGACCCCAATCTGTGTCAACAATTTGTACTTAACGGGTTAATACCAAGTCATTGAGATGCAGAAACATTGGAGAGCTGCTGAAACCAGCCAAAGCATAAATTGGACAGTCATGGAATTTCTGCCAATGTTAACAAAGAATGAACATGAGAGTATGGGAGATATTTATGAAGACAAGAAATAGGGGAAGCTAGGAGGAGATTTGAACTCAGAACTCATTTGGTCATGCTACATAGATGTCTATTCAAGTACTAGATCAAAAGATTTCAATCGAGATATCGAGATTTCAACTTCATCAAATATTTCCTGTGCATGGTTCAAGAGAGACATGAAACCTATAAATGAGCGATTACCCACATCACAAGTCAGTTGCACTTAAAACACAAGCGACTGACAAAAAGATTTGAGGAATAGACACCAACAATTTCACATTTCAGAACTTGTGTGATTCAAAGCCATAAGGCATTGTTAGGTATCATAAGGCAGTCACTTTAAAAGATCTTGGGGCGAAATAGACTGAAGAACATTTTCAGGGGATAGTAACAAGCTATCCAAGCCCAGATCTTGGCATTAAGTAGTCACTCTAAAAGATCTGGCTTTTAATAGCATATAATTGCATGTTCAATACATGTATATTTTAATTCACATTAAGATAAACCAAAGAGCCTCCAGAAGCATATTTATCTGCCCATCGTACTGTAATTGAGGGAGAGAATAATTAAACTGACAGACGGAGGGAAGAGTGCTCATCTGACCTGACCGGTTCGGAAAAATAATTTTGTATAGCCAACTTGGTACATCTCAGGCAAAATGTTGAATTGATGAAGAATGGCAACTGAAACACTGAGTGAATCTTGAGAAGCCACATCATCCAAAAGAAGGAAACCATATCTGCAGAAGGATAACCAAAACCATTGCACATGAAAAATACTGATTAAAAACAAAAAACAAAGATGATAGGCAGATGAGAATTATCAACGAGTTTGGTGCGCATCGAACCCAAAAAAATTACCTCCTCGCAAATTTTTGGTGAGACATTCTGGTAGGAAAGCCAGACCTGGAAATTCGAACAACTTCCAGGACTCCACAACATCTTAACTGCTGCAGTACAAGACCTTGCTCATATTTTCCAGGAGACTGGAAATTATTGGGCTTAATACAACGTATGAAGTGTGGAGTGGTGCTCTCAAGGCGTTTCATTAATTGAAAAAGTTGACCCTGTGAAGAAGGGATAAGCACATTAAATTATCTGAAATGGATGAATCTAGTCTTAAGTAAGATCACCAATCTCTAAGCATGAAGTAACTCTAATGACTTGTACTTCTAAGTCATAACATCCTTCTTTGCATCACATTGTACAAGTGATCCTTTTAATTAGTACAAACCATATTAAGAAGAAATGAATAATACAGATTTTAACAGAGAACGGAACATAAATAACAGCTGAATAGGGAAAACAGAAATGGTATAGCTTTAGTTATAGTTTACTTCAATGGTGGCTAGGTTTTTCTCCTAAAAATTTTATTGGAGCTCTAGCCTCAAAGACGGACAACAACCCTATAATACGTTCTCATCAGAACTGGAAAGAATAAGACATCTTTCACCATTTTTGCGGTTTTAACTGCAGTCTCTTATTCTTATCTGAAGCAATTACTTTGTGAAGCATAACTTTCCAATTATTACAGGTGAATTAGCTATCGAAAGACTTAAGCTTACCTATGATTAATTATAACTTATAAACAAATTCTTTTGTCCATGCTTAGCAGTGGAATGGCATAAGGTTTTGGGAATATGCCAGGGAAGCAAATTGATTCTCAAAGAACCAACAGTGCTTCAGAAGCGTCCTGCAATTATCTGTTTGACTCTATCAATACACTTTAATGAATCAACATTGCTGATATGATCTCCACTTGTCTAAGATTTTCTTGTATAAGCTTGTGAAGCTCGGCACAATAATTTTACTTGTTTCAGTCGAAAACAAAGAATAGCAAGGCAAAGAAGTTGAAGTTTTGATGAATTTGACAACTAATGCTAAGCCAGATACAGAATGCAGCACTTCGAAATTTCTCTAAAAGAAACAAAGAAAAGCAATTGATGAATCCTTTATCTCACTTAGGCTTAGCATAACTTGTAGAATGTTATATTTTTGTTCATGGCTAGCCATAAATTAGGGAGTTAAAAGGCATATGAGAGTTTCAAAAGATACCTCAAGCAAGCAATCAGAAGAATAAAACGACTTCAAAAATGTAATGTCAATTTACTTTTGTTGACCAGTTATTAACAGCATATGCACTTATAACACCACATCTAGAAGAAGAGTTTTTATAGAAGTGTAGGTCCATACACTAAAGGCAATGGCCTACCATACATTGGAGCCCAACATGACTAGATGCAGTATCCAGTCAACATCCCAGCAGAAAAAAATTTCAAGAACCACTCAATTTCATACCTTAAATTTTGTTGTAACACTCAGCTTCTGAGATTCTGCACCACCTGCTTTAAACAGGGGGCCAGTGACATTCTTCTCAGATTGAGACAACATATTCGATGCAAATATCTGAGGTAGTTGACAAGAGCACGAAGAAAGAAGTTGGATGGAGTCCAAGTGTAGCAAATCCTTGTTTTTCTCCAGGAATCCTGTGGTTTCATACGTAACCTGAGATTTGAACAAGAAAAATGAATCTATTAGCTGGTCAACAGCTTTCAGAGAAATGACCCAGAGAAAATTGTAGCCTTCAGAATCTCAAAAAAAAAAAAAAAAAAAAAAAAAAACTGACTGACTCGTTTAAGACTCTTAATCTCCATCATACACCTTAGGTTTTAATAGTTACAACTAATAACACAGATAACTATATGCAGCAATTAATAAAGTGATCTTGACTAATGCCCGAGGATGATACTTTTGACCAGGCATTTCGGTATGTCAACAGCAGTAACAAACCTATCATTGGTTGAATTGTGTTTGGCCAAATATTCTCATTTAGTGCTCATCGTGGTCTGAAGGTAATATCTTTAGGAACTGACCCATTTTCTCATTGAGCGAAGGGTATGAAAGAATGATTTTTCAATCAAAAGTACTACGTGATTGAAATACCAGAAAGAATCAGTTTGTAAGACGTCGAATACCTCCCCAGCATAATGAGAGACAGTAAATGCTTTGCCTCTGTCCCCTCTGAAACAGGAATTAGAATGCAGATGCTGCTTCAGTTTATTGGCAAATGTCAAATCAGTCCCATTTGGAAAGGTGGACTCCTCATCTAGAAGGGACAACAAGCCTAATGGCTTCTGCATAAAGAATAAAGAAACCACAATTAAGAAAGTTCAGTTGATATATTTACTATGAAGAAAATAACCTAAGTGAGTACAAATGATTGTGCTCTTCAAACGAAAAGGCAACATGAGACATGTGATGAGTACTTTTAGACATAGTGCCATGTCAAGAATCAATTACAATGGTGTCTTAGCATGAATGATTAAACACAGCTCCACTTTTAAGATGGACAATAGCAGCTGTTTAGGATTTCAGCTTTGAGTAATGTTAGGCATACAAAGATATAGACTAGTTTACTAAATTAAATTACTAAGAGAAATGATATGATAGACTGTAATTGGGCCTTTGAACAAGTGGTTTATAGTCACCATCCAATAAAACTTTGCTATATCCCATAGTGAACCAATTTAGTAGACGATTTTTAGTAAAATTAGCATTACTCTTCCTTTTATCATTAAGCGTCATGAATAGCTCTTCCTACCCAAAAAAAAAACAGCTATGACCGCTCTTCTGCACCCGCTATACTACGTCTCACAGTTGAAAATTGCAAAACAACTTACCAGAAAGTATAGAAATGGCTTATATTACTGCAAATTTCACATAGTTAGATGAGAAAACACATTCCAACATACCTTCTCAAAAAGATTGAGGCAATCTTGGTTATCTTCAAAGTCAACTTTCGCCCAGTCAATGCCATCTTGAATATACTCCTGGTAAAGGCAAGACAAAAATACGAATCTGTGGTCAAGAAATTGATGGGCAAGTGCTTATGTTTAGAAGTAAAAGAAGAATCGTAGATTTCAAACTGCTTGAGTGCATACACAAGAAGCCTAATTCAGTGTTCTAATGCATTCCAAAACAAGTGTATCTTCTTGGAAAGCTATTACAAACCCCAAAGCTTTTAGTCTATCCAAATGAAATCAGGACTATATGCAGAATATAGGATGTATTGCTGACCAAAGTTAAATAGCACCTAGATGGGCAGTGGAAATTTTGATAACCAACAATAAGTTCACTTCATGTTAAGTTCATGGAAACATTGAGTCCAATTTTCCAATCAAAGCAAATAAAGGATTTTTTATTCTCTTACTACAATGGAGATACAATTTACAGTGCTGCAAGTGGAAATATTTACTCTTAAGCGATATTGACTGCATTAAAAGGATATTCCGAAAGTCTTCAAGATACACATAGAAATGTATATGACTAATGATCCTATTAAAGTCATTGTATTTGTTTGGGTTTGTATAGAGAGCATGAGGCAAAGAGAGTTGTTGAAGAACAGAGCATTGAGAAGAATGATCTGTTTCTGTTGGTGTTACCCTAGATATGTATCACCTTTTATTACCAAATAACATGTTACAAAAAGTACCCTTCAACTTATTACTCTCTCAACAATGTTGATGTGGACAATTCAGCATATCAGGTGCTAGTAAGCATGTTATTTTGAAAGACTGTCAATGATTTCTGTAGCTAGAACCTCGTTCACTTGCAATGAGAAAGCATAAATGGATGTGCGAGAGTTGATAGCTGATTTCAAGTTACTATTTTGCCCAAATTGAGGAAACAAAAATATAAAACCCACCTCCTGCTCTAACTTGAACAAATGCCGATTGAAATGTTGCTGCAGCCTTTCATTTGCATAATTTATACAAAACTGCTCAAAACTATTTTTCTGCAACAATGATATAGCATAAGACACAGAAACACCAAAAAGAACTGATAATCAGTCAAAGAGAAAGTTCAATACATACATCAAAAGATTCAAAACCATAGATATCAAGAATACTGATGGATCTCCCAGAACGCCGTTTGCCAACTGCGAGGGACTTGTTAATTTGTTCCACCAGCCAGTCAAACAAACAAGAATAAATTGATTTGGCCAGGGCATCTCTTGTGACAATAGCCTGAAGAAAAAAAAGCCATTTCAGAGCAGTAAAAGAGTCCTACCACTCTTAATTCTGGACATAAAGGGATCTCGAGTTGGAGGGCAAGGGAAACAACAAACTCGAATGATCACAATGATAAGAAAACTGGTTAACTAGACTTTTCATTACCTAGCAATCAATGAAATCGGGTATTGTATTTGTCTATCTTCCTTTTATTCTTTCTTTTGGATAACTCTAGTGATTGAATCACAATATTTGAACGCTCTTTAACTGATGAAATAAGATACAGAACAATATACAGGAGCGCAGAAAGAATGCTAACTATATCAACAGATAAGAACGTAAGACTGTTCCTACATCAAAGAATTCACATGCAATTCACTTAGCAACCATCTATGGACTTCTCACCTGTGAGAGCGTGAGTTTTTGGACAATTGTGTCATTCCCAACTCTCATTTTCCGAGTCGACAGGGCTAAATTGAGTTCTCCACAATTACATCCAATCAGCTTAGCTACAGTACTAAGACCTGCAATATGACATTAAAGAAAGCCAAGTCAAATAATCTGTTGGAAAATACTATGAATTTGGACAAATAGAAATTCTGACATAACCCATGTAACCTAGCATTAGAAATGATCATGGCTATGTAGAAGCTGGTGTGGAAAATGCAGATACAGAGAAATTTCATGAAGTTAACATTTGTTTTAGCATGTACAGAATTAAATCAATGGTTGTTTACAAAAAAGTAGTCCTACAGTATATGAATTTGCTGTATGTTGAAGCAAATCAATGATTACGTTGCCAGCATCCTATGCAGTTAACCTTTCCGTTGAAGTTAAAAAAACAGGTTGAATAATTAAAAAGTGTTCGATTCTATAAACTCTTCAAGAAAAAGCTTTTCTATGGAAAAAAGAACACTAAAAGGAATCTAAAGAAAATATCCGACATAAACAATTGGAGATTTCTTACCCTCATCTTCCACAGCCTCCACATGGTTTTCATTGTCGATCACTGAAAATGAGACATTTCCCAGCCACAATACTGCAGCAAGCATTGCGAATACACTCTCTTGGTCTTCCTTGCTTATATGGACAATATCCAGAGCTTCCTGCCTCAGTAGCAGTGACAGTTAGGTTTGTGAATTCCTACTGCACGAGGTCAATATACGGATGTCGGTTAGAGAGAGAAGAAGACATACTATGACAATGTGAAACTGTTCGGCATCATCTACTCCAGGGATCGAAAAGCAGTTGCTCTGCCTCAAATAGTTATATTCATCGACACTTCTGAGATTTAATTTCTCTATGCCACAAGAATAACAAAACAAATGATCAGGTAAATTCTCAGGGTAAACCTATATAATATCAAGGCATCAGCTCGCTGTATGAGTTTTTGATGTGCCACAAATTGTCAGGAGCCCAGAACTGCTTTGAAAGATAATTTAGTGAATACCAAAATGTACCATAACATATAAATATTAGGTCCAGGGAAAGGGTACAAGAGAGAGGTACACCATGGGCTATGTACTACAGTAATACAGTATCCTTAATTTTGTCTTTCCGGATTTCGTCTTTAGATGGATTGCCACGGCTTCTGTTACTAAAAAGGCAATTCCCCAAAAAATTTTCAAGATGAAAATATTACCACATTCTACTGTTACAAGTAACTAGATCCCACATTATTGTCATAGTATATACTTTAAATCAGCCTCATATTTCAATGATAGAATGATTTCAGGAAAATATCAAGGAAATTAATCAGCAAGACGGTCAAATTCAAGCACCATCCCAAGAAAAGGACATTTCAGACCAACCCTTCTAAAGGATTCGGCTGTTTTACGGGAAAAGTAAGAGGACAATTTTCTATATTCCAAAGAGCCATTTTGCAAAATTTGGGGGTTATTGGCATTTTACTCTGGATCTTTTTAATACACTTTCAGCAAGTCTTGCTGTAATGTCATTCTAGTTCTTCTGGACTCTTTTTCCTGTATATGATCTTGTAGATGTAGAAAAAATCAAGTTTCTTCAGATCAAGAGATTGAGAAAATGAAGATGTCGAGTATAGTATATCTCAGCCCATCTGTGCAATGGGTCATGGATGCTTTCTAGAGTATTCTCTTATAAGGTGGACACGGTAATATAGCACACCTGTATTGTTTTGTAGATTACCATTGTCATCATGATATTCTTTTGAGTAATATCATGCTTTTTACCAGTGAGAGAGTGGTAAAGTTCCTGTCTCTTCATTTTAGCAATGCTGATCCTTCAGTATCCTAGAATATGCTAAATGAAGGATTCAAACAAATCTTATACCTCTGAGCGAGCGAGGAGCTCCAGCACAAAGCTGATAGAAAACGTGGTAAGACCTTTCTCCTTCTGCACTTTGGACTACTCTAGACTGTTCATAAAATAAGTATTCAATCAATATAAAATACTACCATCACTCTAATTATCAACAGCTGAGCAAAGATCTTACCTTCTCAAGTAGAACTGCATCATAACAGAAGAAAAACAAGAAAGGGAAACAAAACATTAGTTGGATGTGACCTATAGAAAGCCTAAAGACAACAGAAATGAGTAAACAAATAGAATCATCTTACAGGTCTGAATCTTGGCTCCAGAGATTTTTCCAGTCTCGCTGAACTGTATTTCAATCAACTTCCCCTGTCACATGAATAACTCAAGTTAACCCAACATAAAATGCAAAAGATCTCTAAAGAATGTGAAATTGCTTCCATGCGACACAAGCATGTCAAAAAAAAAGGACGCAAGAAAGCTTACAAAGCGGCTTGAGTTGTCATTTCTTAAGGTTTTTGCATTACCAAAGGCTTCCAATATTGGATTAGTCTTCAGTATTTCATATTCAATTCCACTCCCACCACCAAGTGCAGCCAAATATTGCATTGCTATCTTTGCAGTCTCAGTTTTGCCCGCTCCACTTTCACCGCTGGAGGAATAAAGAGATGAAACCATAACTACAGGATTGAGAACAAATGAGATATAAGCCAATGACTGATATCTGAAAGGCCTAGAGCTAAAGCTGTTCTACAGAAGGTAATGCAGTCAGATTTCCAAAGGGATATTAATTTAATCATCAAGGTACTTTATCACTCTTTACCACCATACAGCCTATTCTCTGACCGCCCCAATATTCTGCAGTGCACTCACTCCACCATTGTCTCTAGTGTGCGTTTATTAATCTTGGACATGAAGAGACAAACCAACAGGCCACAATTGCACAATCTCCTCTCAGGTGAAAACAACATTAATACTTCAAAAAGGATTATACATCCTAAGCTCTTTGGCAAATATATTCGAGATAGTTAACTTCAAATCATAATGTAAACTGGTATTTAAAAGAAGAAAACAAATCCAGTCTGTCCTATTCTAGCTTATCTTTTAACAGTATGAACTAGTTTTTTTAGGTAATAAAGGATGTTAATAATTTAAGTGCGTCAGAAATGTACAAGGAAAGAAAAAAATGAAAGAAAAAAGCAAATATTAGAAAGAAACATCACAAAACTATGCAAAGTCAAACAAGATGTCCAAAGCCAAATAAAAGAGTACGACACAAAAGCAACCAAAGATTCTAAACCCTCAAACAATCTCTTGTTGTGTTCCTTCCAAGTGGACCACCCACATGAGACAAAGTGGTGCAGCACTCCAAGACTTCTAACAAATTGAGCCACTTCCATAAGCATTCCAACAGGTAAAAAGCTAGATCGCATGACTTGGCAAAATCCATGCCACCTCAGATGAGTAAAAATATTCAAAGCTTAAGAGCAAAGTCACAATAAAGAAAGATGATCAACAGATTCCCTTAAATGCTTACACATGCAACATCAATCCGTGACAGTGAAAAATTCAAACGAGGTGCTCAACCAAAGGACAGTCCATCATTAGGTCGTCAAAAGAAACCAATACCTCGGATATATATGATAAGATAATCACCATAAAATCAACATATCACATCATAAAATAAATTCAAGAATCCAAAACAAACATGCAAAACAAAGGTTCCCCAAATTCATCCCAAGAAGCTGTGATGGCATGATTGGTATCTCAATGCATAGCATTCAAGTGTATTATACACACTGTAAATCAAAGAAAAGTGAAAGGAAGACGATGCTATAATGCTAACCTTATGATGATGGACTGGTTAACTTCATCTGAAAGAAAGAAAACTCATATAAGAACTTGTGCACAACTGCCAGAGGTTGAATTCAAATAAGAAATTGACTCAAATTGAAAAAAACCTCGTATCATTTCCCTTATTGCAGTATCTGTGATAGCATAGACGTGAGGACTCTCCATACGCTTATTCTTATATGCCTCGATGTAATTATTGCTGTATAAAGGAACCCTCTTGAAGGGATTTATTGCTACCAACACCGGCCCTGCTTTGGTCTTAAATGCAAAATTTTACAGGGAAAATGGAGTCAGCAAGAGCAGAATCCTCTAAAAGAAAACCGGAAATTAAAACATTAGAAGATACTTACATAGATCATGTCTTGATTATACCGATACTGAAGATTGTACAACACTGAGGGTTCATTCAAATAACTCAACTGCATGAGATCATCCACTCCATCCAGGATATCAGGATTTGCTGGGAGCAAACTTTCCTCTTTTACTTTAAAAACCTACACTTAGGATAATAAATGAATAAATAAACATCAATCTTCAAACACCAATGCAGTGGTTTAGAGTTTCCTTAGTGACTCACTTTCCCCTCAGGAAGTGAAACTAGGGTCTCCACCCCTGAAGTTGATAATATCTTCACCAGCTCCCAATCCCCATTTGGAGTTTGAAACCAAGATTGAAGTTTCTGGAACAAACAAATTTACAAAGTAATTGTGATTAATTAAATAGCACTATTATCACTCAACCCCTTCCTGAGTCACTAAAACTTAGTTAACAAAAGAACATCTCGATAGCTTAAGCAAGGCAGTTGCACTTTCTAAACACAAGGATGAGGGATAGGATTACTAAAAAAGTGCTTTAGTATGTTATCTGAACCGCACCTCTGTACAAATGCAGGCATGCGCATGACCAAGACCTTATATTTATCCTTCTCTGAGGGAAGGCGAATGTGCAGAACTATGATCCCCAATGCAACAGTTTCGACAGCAGGATTGTTTAGTATTTACATCCAAGATTCAAAAGTAGTTCAGATTCACAGTAGAAGTAAGCTGATATTATCTGTCATGCAAGAATAAATCACGGAAAAGTAGCATGTAATTGTATCATATGCTTGCAAACTAAATAGAAATCGATATAAACAAAGACAAAAAAATGAGAAGCCAATAGCAAAAAGATTTACAAAAATCTACTCGAAATGCAGGACATTCTGCCAAAAAGTGACAGTTGAGAAAATAACTGACTTCACCAATTAAGGTGTTCCTTTTTTTTGGGGATTGAAGTTCAAATCTAGAGGGAAAGCAGCAAAATTATGGCCAGAAGCAAACAGGTACCTTCTTGGAGGCATAAGGAGTCATGTCACCCCATATCCTCTCACTACGAGAAGTTGAGGTTGAGGGCAAGGGTGAAGCCGCTGCCTCAGAGTCTTCATCACCAATAGAGGGCCTTTCTTCACCTGATACAAGACTTCTGCCATAGGGAGAATCGTCATTGGCTGTATCCACATTAGAATTACTCCTTTCAGCACCTTCAGCTACCCCATCCCCAAGAGTCCCATTCCCTAGAGTACGGGGCGACATCGCATCACCGCTACCCAGCTGCAAATTCTCGCTCATTGCAAGGTGATCAGATGCTTGCATATCCATGAACTTAAACTGACCAGGCAAGGATTTGATTGACTGAAGGGAAGGCGAGACTTGGGACCTCCCTGACATCCTTCACTCAAACTTTGTCCAGAATCGCCCACAAGCTGATACAGAGTATAAAGACTGGAGTCAGAAAGCTTGCTTTACACCGAGACATTTCAACAAACTTTTGAAAAGGACCCACTCGGTAGCTTATCAGCTTGGTATTGGTGGGGACCATAATTCGACTCGGAGAGAACTTAATGCTCTTCAACCAAAAGCTCCAAGAGACAGTGAAAGCAAAACGACCAAAATGCTGGAGTCCGCTAACTAATCGCGCTTCCCTTAATGGCTCACGCGAGAATTCAAGTCCCTAAATCAACCGAATCTCCAATTTCCTCACACGGACGAAACTATAACGACTTCCCCAAACTCAAGCTAACTCCAAGAGCAGCATTCCCGAGTAACATTAGTAAGACAGAGAAGGAGATGTTAAACAGTATCTCGTCCCCACACTCGCCGAACAAGTGCGGTATGGACACAATCCACCGCCGGCAAACGAATCCCGACCCGATCCGCCAGCGCGACGGATCACCTGGCAGCTCGCACTCGGACCGTAATCGGCAATGGCAAACGGGAGAATAAAGAAAAAAGGAAAATAGAAAAAGGAGCAAGCTCTCGGCATAACCTGCAGAGGAAAACTGAACACCGCTCGCGAGGGGCAACACTCGACGCGCTACGCAGCTTGGATCTGTCCCGCGGAATCGCCTCCGGACACGTAATCACTCCACACTGAGCTCGGCCAAGGAAAGCTCGACCGACGGCGAGCGGGAAAAGACACCGGAGCGAAAGCCGCGAGAGCCGGAGAACCTCCGGCAGCAGCCGCCGGCGAGAGTCCGGGAGCAGCTTGGCTCCTCGTCGGGAAAACGGGGGGGAGAGAGAGAATTCGAGGGGGAGGAGATCGTCGGAAATGGGGGAAAATCCGAGGCGTGTGGAGAAGAAAAACCAGAGAGAGAGAGAGAGGGGCCTTTTTGCTCCTGTGCTCGTGCTTTTTTCTTTCTTCCTTCTTCCTTCTTCTTTTTCCTTTTTTCTTTTCTTCTTTTTTTTATCTGGTCCTCTTTCGAATTTAATTTTAAAAAAATGTGGTTCTGCTGTCCCAAAAAAATGAATAAATAAATGGAAAATGTGATTCTCGGACGATTTTTCTTTCTTCTTTTTTTGAATTTTTCGTGGTCGGAATGGACCGACCAAATTTTTGAAATGGTTGTCTGACGGATTTGCCCGTCTTTTGAATGGTGTCACGGTTTTGGCCCTACCTTTTACTGAGAATCGCGGCGGGAGCCCTTCCATATATGCAGGGGCGCCATAAATACAGAGAGAGAGATGGATACGTACATCTCGTCCCCATGAAATCTTATCGTACAAATGGTTCAAAAGTCAAAATCTTGTTTGGCACGAATTATTAATGACAAAAAAAAGAGAGACAAAAACCATATCTTTCTCAACTACATTCTATAATTAATATGCTAAAATTTTGATTTCTAACGGCTTGACTCAAAATGTCAATCGAAATTAATGCGATCGGTTGATTTCAAATGTCTTACTTTTCTATTTTTCGGAAAGATTATTTTTTAAACGTCAACCATAATTAATGCGGATTGTGATATCTTGATATGTTTTTGGTTTGAATTCATAGATGATAAGGATTAGCTCTCCAATTAAAGCTCGTGATCTCTCGCCCCCCACGTGGGAAAAAAAAATCACGACTAATAAATGAGCGAGCGAAGAAAAAACGAGAGAGGGAAGAAGGGCATTTTCGTCAATCCGCCCCATGGCGATTCGAAAGAGGCCGTGAGCGTGACGCGAGGGGCAAACCCGGTCGCCTGAAATTTTTGTGGGAGGGAGTCCAAGTCAAAAAATGTCGCGGGCGTGGCGGGACTTGGTCCGTCCGATCGGGACGAGGGCGATCGTGCGGTCGATCCACGGGGCGCCCACGTGGAGGCAAGACCACGTGATTACGGCACTCCAACGAAGCGTTCCAGTTCAGAAAGCCGGCAAACTGCAGGGGACGTGAGCGCGCGCGATTCAAGTTTTGCGGTCGCGATCGCCAACCGGTTTGGGGCGGGAGGAATCGGCTGCTTCGCGCCCACGGCGAGTCTGTCCGTGGACGGCCAATCGCGGAGCATTATTCTCTTGGCTCCGCATCTCGAGAATCCAAGTGTCATGTGCGGATGTATGTTTGCGCAACGACGCCGTTTTGGGAATCTCTCTTTTTTTTGTTTCCTTTTTTCTTTTTTGGAATTCTATGGCTCGCGTCGACTTGGATTTAGAATAGGATAGGGGTGATTAGGTTCCCAACCAGTTCTCCAAATAGCTGGTCCTATAATCGAACCAACCAGTCTAGTCTAATCCTTTTTTCCTTTTTTTTATCCATTCAAAACAGTCTTACATTAATCATGATCGCCCCGCTGCAACAAAACATAAGGTATGACTAAGTTTTTCGATGAGCCTTCCCCTACTCCCACTCTGTCACCTAGTTCGTCCCCAAGCTCGGGAGCTCGTCAAGACGGCCACCCTCTGCCTTGAGAGCTTGGCCAAATCATAAGTTGGTTAGTGAATGGAGATTGGATTCCACAAATTTTGGAAAGGGAACAACGAACACGTCAGAGATGGAGTGAATGATGGCCAAATACTGGGTGGGAGAGGAGAAAATGACAAAAATGAGGGGAAAAATGGATATTCGACCGTAAAACCACAAGGATGGCGAGCAAATCTAGGGAGGGAATCGATGGGATTTGCCTCTTACTCAATGGTATAGGAAGAACATTCTATAGGCACGGTTAGAGGTGCGCATAATATCGGGATAAAACCTAAAACCCGAGAACTGAAGCGATGGGAACATGCCCAGTTCTAAGTTCCAAAGCATACAAGGTAAGTTTCGGGTTCAAAAAATTGAAAAACCTATTTCAACGACAATTAGGTTTCGGGTTCTTTGAACCTAGAATATGTAATAAGTTTTTGAGTTTTTCTTTATCTATATCTTCGCACAATCTTGCTACATTTCGTAACATTCGATGATGAGTATATAATATGAAATCATTAGTTCGAGTTTCCATTTTATTACTAAGATTTTTACTTCATTAATGTTTCAAATTTTCAAGTATCCAAATATAAATTATTGTCAATGAATTATAACAACGAGTGATAATTATTAAATGTGATAATTGATTGTAATCATTTAATTAATAAGAAAGGTAGAACTTTGATAAACCTTGAAACATGTAACAGGATAAGTTACAATTTGTAACTTGTAACTTATAAGTTCCAAGGTATACATGATAAGTTATAAGTTTTTAAAAACGATAAATCCATTTCAATAAATAGGTTCTAGAACCTATATGAAATCTAGAACCGCTTGCCCTTAGGCGCGATTAATGCTTTGTCAACATAATTTGGCCCTTGAGAGAGGAAGGTGCAGCCAAGAGTCAAGCCAAAGGAGAGACCGTCGCTACAAATCATGCCAAAGTAAGGAGACCACAGCCCAATCCGAGTGCATTAAAGGAATTTTTTGCACGATAAAAAGGAAAGAAAATCCTCGCAATCAAAGGAGACTCCCATGGGTCTAAATTTTCCACGAGAGGAAGGTCAATATACAGATCAAAATGCCTTCTCTAAGCAACACGATGATCACTCCTTCCGTCGTCATCACCACCTTCATTAATGAATAATAATAATAATCACTCTAGTTACTAACAATCGGATTGAAATCCATCGATTTCAATTTAAAAAATCGAAATCTAAATCAATGACCTCGAGAATCTCCCAAAATTAGTTGTTACAACCCAAGCGATTCTCGATCAGGTGATTCTTTTTGCTCATCCTAAGAATGGGATGGACATGATTGTGTTTATTGATTTTAAAAAACCTATTAAGACTTAAGTTTTGGTAAAACCTAGACACCTTGTAGAATAATGCTGAAATTAGGGAGTTTTCAAGTGAGATGTCAACATAGTGATCATGCGGTGTCAGTGTGGCAGCAACTTGTTTTCCAATTCAATTTCAATCGAACAAAAATTAACGAGATTCAAACATTCAAATTGAGTTACTCTTAGTCTATGGATCCATAAGGCTATTGCCAATGGCTAAGTAGCCCTCCACTACAACAACCATGTAAAGATTGCAAAACCCTCTTTGCCTCACAACAAAGAAACTCGACCCTCGCCCAATTGACCCCTATCATCGCTTTCGCTACCAAGTCGGATAAAGGCTTACTCCCAAGCGATTCTCCCTTGGATAGCTAGAGGTCCGAACCCGTGGGTTCCGGAGTCGAACTCCCGAGCCAACATCAAATTAAGCTCGTATCTAACCGGTTCTTCAGTGGGGTCACGTGACGGGTCGGCCCATGTCGCAGGACCGAATTTATTGGCAAAACCACACCTTTACACAGTACATAGCAAGCCCAAGCTCCGTTCTACAATCGATCTACACTACAAACAGCGAGATCAGATCGAACTCGCAAACATCATCATTGTCTGGAATTTTCCTCTTTTTCTTTTCTTTTCCTAAATTTGTACGGCCGAGAAAAAGGTGCCCCCCCACCAGAAATCCAAAACCTAAAAAGGGAAATATTGGGCATTCCCACCAAACTTAGATCCATGGCGACCGAAGATAAAACTCGATCGAACGAAATGACCACACATCCTCAAAACGATGAGACTAATCGTGCGAATTGATGGATCCATTCCAACCTCTACAACGACTCCTCATCTTAAAGCCTCTTCTCTATTCCCACGATCATGATTTGTCTAGCAAAATTAGCAAAAATCAAGAGTTTTTCCCTATTTTCTCAGGGACCAAAACGCAAAAAATAGAAATTTGAAGGAGGTCAAAAAGTTAATTCAAACTAGAGAAGTACCGCTTGTCGATTGTGAATTGGAACGTTTCATGCAGTAAATTCGTACTTGTAGGTTTCGCTCTTCAGCCTTTGGCGTGCATTCAATCAATTAATTTTATCGTTAAAAAAGGGAAAATTGGATCGTCTCTTGTATAGTCGCCGCCACTTGAATGATTGAACTTTTCTTTTTCTTTTTCATTGTTCTTTATTTTTTTCGTGATATGAGAATAGATGAAGTTCGTTATCAATTGGTCAAACGTGTGAAAGACAATATAAGGACGATGGGTCCAGCCACGAGGGACATGGGAGGAATGGAAGAAGCTTTCCCTTTCTCTTTTTGGGCACACACCTCTTTGGAAACAAGCTGGATATGAGCATCTCATCCTCACCAAATCAATACATATTAATTTTCCTTTTGGGTAATTATGTGAATGGTCCTTGAATTTCGACTTACTATATAAAATGGTACTTGAAATATTAATTTATTCAATATGATCCATAAATTTTAATTGAATGCGTAATATTGTCCATAAAATTTTAATTTATTTAATGTGGTTCCTAAACTTTTGGTAAATATCAAATCTAGTACATAATTGATATAAAAATATATAATGTCATTCTTCCATTAGTTCAAGTCTAGAGATAACATTAAACATTTATATAAATAATCCATGGATAAAATTGAAAATATATCAAAAGTTCATGATCCACATTAAATAAATTAAAAGTTCATAGTATATATTAGACAAAGATTTAGTGATTATATTGAATAAATTAAAAGTTAAATAATTACATTGTACATATGACCAAAGTTTATAGATCATTTGTGCCATATTATAGAATAACAAGACTTGGATGCCCACCATTGATACGCAAAAGCACCGAACTTAATGTGGCCATCATTGGTAGCACGTATAGATAAACAGTCAAGACAATATATATGTGTGTGTATATATATATTTATCTCAATTTGTATGTCGTCATGCACGTGATAAATCCATATATATTTTAAGGTGAAAGGAGACAAAACACGTGATGATGGATTCCTGAAGTTGCTTTTCCTGGCCTCTGTTTTGTTTACATTTTCACTCACGTTCAGGCTGCTCTTCTTTATTCCGCACCCGGAGAAAAAGGGTTAAGTTTGAGTTCGTTCTTGGCGCCTCACCTTCCAATTTCACACGCACACACAAAAAGAAGAAGAAGAAGAAAGAACTAAGGCTATGCGTAGCACAGCATTTAAAAGTGAAAGTTTCATTCTAGACTTAATTATGAAAGTTAAAAAAAGGCTGAAAGTTGAAATCCCAAAAGCGAAAATCATTACCACTTGCGACACTTTCGGATCGTGGTGTAGAAGATCCATAAACCATCACGCTGGAGTTGGAACCGTTTTCGAAGCACACATTTTGTGGCGCAAAAGTTATTTAAGTGGCATGGAACGAAGAATTGGATTTTAAGGAACCATTTGATCGTGACACGAATAATTTGCTTTCGATTGTTAAAGTCCATGATGTCCTCACCTATATCAGCAACGAGCGGCGTAACAATATGTGAGATGCTTTGTTTCTTTCCAGAATGCAAAGTGGAACTGAATTGTCAATTGAGGGGCTTCAAGGAACTGTCCTGGTCAAGATGATGATGACAACACAGAGGTCCAGATCTCAGTAGGAAGAGATTGGATAGCACAGGGTGTCCCTTTAGATTGCAACTAGGGAAAATTAGATGGTGAGAGCAGGTGCAAAGGAGGAGTCAGCTGGGGAGGAACATGTGAATGTGGATGTGCAGTTCCAATGGCACATGAAAGCAACAGCAAAAAGAGAGATGGTGATGGAAGGAAGTCTGGTAGACCCAACCCCCCCACCCTTCAATTATTAAAGCTTTCTTCACTCATGATTCACTTCAATCCTCATTGCCTTTTCTTTCTTTTTTTTTTGGGGGGGGGGAGATTGCAATCTCATTGAGATCCCTCACACATGGTTCTCGCCCATTTTCCATCTCTAGTTGATCCATAAACATTCGAGTTAAAAGTCGGAGCAAACAACATTCACTTTTAGACAATCACGAATCGCGATTCGTCCTCATCGATCAGTACAAAGCAAGTTTCGATCGCCATCTCATAATGCATGACATGATAGCCCATCCGGACATAACACGACGAGAGGGCGGTGGTTTGCCCTCTACGTGCGAAATACGAACTTTCGCATCTTGTCAATTCATCATGTGAATGGAGATTCTTGCTGTGCTTATCCTACTTAATTTTTCCTGGACTGATATTGCCGCCCCTGGATTTCTTTTTCCTGGGCATTATTATTTAAATGCTTCTGAAGAAGCCACTCAGAAGAGACTCAAAAAGCAATGAGCGTGGGCTTTTATGGGCAGGAGACATGATCACAAGCCCCACACTGATTCTGACCTAAGCTTGTGAGCTAAAAAAAGAAAGCTGGTTTGAGGTTTAATGCTTTTTCTGTGATGGCCTTGTCCACAACTCACAGCTGTTGCATTATTGATCTCTAATTGAACACCCCCACAACCAAATTAACTAATTTCAGGTTGGGTCTACTCCTGCATATTAATAAGGAGATTGAATTCTTTGCTGCTATGACTTGGTCATTTGGAGTGATAATTTCTATGAGTTGACTCTCAAAGTATTCCAGTTTGCTGCTATGACCTGGTCATTTGGAGTAATAATTTCTACGAGTTGACTCTCAAAGTATTCTAGTTTTTGTCCCAACGCTTTATATCTCATTCCTAAGCAAGGGATGACCACTTTGTATGATTACCCTTGATTTAGAAACAAATCCAGAGATTGTTTCTATTCTGTAAGCCCCGGGGTTGTCACTTGTTAATTGCCCTTTTTTCTACAATGGGATCTTTCCCCAAGGCTGACCCATGACCCCAGGCATAATTTATTGGAGACATTCTGGTTTGACGTATGCTTTGTTGCTTTCTACATGGGAGTATCCTCCATGACAAAACAGTGCATGTGCTGGAACAAACACGGGGCACGTGCTTGAGGCCTTTTGGAGCCGGCGTGCTGGGTTATGTACCAAGGCTTTTGAGATTGGCATGTTGGGCTCTACATGCTCTTGCTATTGTCTCGTAGGCATTAATAAAAACAAAACAAAAAAAAACATGACAATATTAGTAAGCGAGGTTCTTTGAAAGGATTTGCCAAGAAGATGAACTTTGTATTCACAATGCAAGCTAAATCTCAATCTGTATTGCACAAATCCTGGTAAAACGACATGTTGGTATTATCTCCAGCGAAACTCATCTTTCAGCGCTCTATCTTTTCACTTCACTATACTGATATAACCACATCATCCTAATGAACGGGCCCATGAGCTCAGTCAGGTCTCGCCATAAGCATTAACCAAAAACAAGCACACACATATGAAGAACAATGAAAAATGGAGCGGAAGTTTCTGATTTCTAATCTCTGCCTCAGCTATGATCACAAAATGGTACAGCACAGTCACTCGCATGTTCATCAGATGTACAAGATTATGCATTGAGAAAGTAAGCGCCTAAATGTTCTACCCGAACATATTATATAGTAAAAAGGAAAGAGGAAAATGTGGGGGGAAAAGAGTTTGACTAAATCCTGTTGCATGTCCTTAAAAGAATAACTCATCCACGATCTACGTCTATATCCCGCAAGCCTACAAAAACAGCAGCTTCTTGAAGTTGAAGCATATCATGCAATGGGGATATTGGGTTCGCCTAAATTAACAAAGGCCTCCGCACGGATAATCCGGGCTGTCGCGACATGCCAAGACACAAGGTGATTCATGAATGCATTAACATATTTCCCCCGATCATTCTGCATGGCAGAATCCAAGATCAGTAACTACATATGTCAATGATGAGAAAAGATACTGAGAAATGGCTTTGTACCTTGTAATCCTGGTAATAAGCATGCTGCAAAGGAAAATAAAGGATTTAGGAAAATCAATATAAGAGCGTGCGCGAGAGAGAGAGAGAGAGAGAGAGAGAGAGAGCTTACTTCCCACACATCCAAGCTGATTAAGGGCTGCAGGAGGAGGAGGATGTGGATTAACAACATCTAAGAATAAGAATGTCTCAGAAAACAAATGGGAAATGCTGACTTACAATGTCATCCCACACGATCGGGTTGACAGCATTTGATGTCTTCACTACTTCAAGTTGCTTTTCTTGTCTCTTCACTGCACAGAAAAGAAAACGAATGAATATATCACCATAAAATTACAACCCATCAACTTTTATGCTTTGGTCACATTTTCAAACTCTCAAGAACAGAGCCATCCGGAAAAGTTAAATCAACAATCATCTTTTCAGAATGCATTTTGGTACATTCAGTACTCATGTACTATTCTATAATTAAAATTGGATTTTGGAGTAAGAGAATGGTTGACTTCTTGGTTGTTATTGGTGCTACAGTCAGAATACTACCAGATGGATGTTAAAGCAACAATCAAAGGGAAAAGAAGCAGGCTTAATTTTAGATATTAACTTACAGACAAGCCAAACCCAGCCTGATCCAAACAGTGACATAGCAGCTTCAATGAACTTCTCCTTGAAATTGGTAAATGAACCAAAGTCCTTTTCAATCTGCTGAAGAAGACCCAGTTCTGGCATGCCTCCACCTCCAGGTTGCATCGATTCCCAAAAGAAGTCATGATTCCAAACCTGAAAATTTCTATTTAATTTGGAGTCCGCAAAACAATTCAATGCACCATGCATGAGCATACAAGGACATCCTAAGGTGTGGCGAAATGCTCATATTGCTTACAAGACGAGCAAAACTAGCATATTCTTCTCTGTACAACGGTATCATGCTAAACTTTGTGTGAACATAACTTGAATCAGATCCAGCTACTTGCTAAAACTGCTAGGCTAGTGTTAGACATTGACAGTTGGCAATTGGTTAGTCTGGCTAGACATGCTCAATCCTGCCCAATATTCCGATTCTTTTGGATAATTTCTTCCTGCATTCACATTGATATCCATACAAGGAATGCTTGCATCAAGCAAGGTGGTCATAAGTAACGTTTCCATCACTCTGCCCAAGGCTCTAGCAGTTTGAACCATTTTGGGTACAAAGACTGGCCCTAAAAGCAAAAGAGGCAAGGTGAAAGGCTTTTCCTAAATGATGGTTACAAAGTTGCCAAGCTGCAATCTTGTCAGAGTGCATCACAATTTAAAACTAGTGCAGAAGATTGAGGGATCTCACTAAGATTATAAATAGCTTTTCTGATACATGTAAATGGTCCCTTGCACACACATATCCCACAAACGACACGCTTCCAGCTGTGATTGTATGGCCCAAAAGAGGCTCCCCATCGAATGATTATAGCAAATGATTACTCACTAGAAATGCTAATTAGTAGTCGAAATACTACTTTTATCTTTTTCAACCATGTAAATCTTATTTATTTGCTCAAGATGAATTGGGATAATGAAAAGTTCTCTCTTGTAGTCCATAAAGTTCCTTATAAGCACATGCATTTGCATTACCTGAATGTCAGATATAAGACGAATACATAATACCCTTATCCTATGGACTGCTAAGATATGCATATGATATCTCTCAGCCCATGAACCAATTACTCAGGGTCAGGGGACTAGCTATGCATAAGAACACATTAGATCCTCACGCTTGCTCACATTTGGGTGAACTTCTTACTTGAAATGTGAAAGACCCATGGAATGCTATTGAAGAAAAAATATGCCATACCAAGAAGGCCAACTATGTGAGCTGTTAAGCAGCTGAATATTTACAAGTTCTTTAACATGGTCCACTGAAACTCAAAGCTCTCTTTTTGTATGATAAGCACAATATTCTGCATACCGGGTTCCTTTGATCAGATCCCTCATAAACAGTAATCGGAAAATAAACTAATGGATGTGAGTAAAGCAAAAGGACCAATCGACAAAGCATCATAAACTGAATGTGCTCATGGCTGCTCTGAAAGAAAGATTTATGTACAGATTTCCTTAGAAAACAGCTTTTATCAGCTGCATAAGCCGTGGAGATAATTACACAGCAAAGTTGTCCCAGTGGAGAACAGAAAACCAAGTTCCCTAAGAGGATACAGCACAACCAGTAAGTGAACTTGCTGAAGAAGAGATGACATACCTGGGCAGCATTATTGAACTCTGGTAGTGGGTTCCCATTGTTGTAAGTTACTTTGACAAGTTCGTCAAGAGTGTGGCCATACAATATATCACTCTTCTCAAGTTGTTTGTTCAAACCTTCCACATAACCGTGATGATGTTCTCCCCAGTGTGTTTCCAGAAGCCTCTTGCTCATGTATGGTTCAAGAGCATCCTACATATTCGGACGCAGTTACTAGTAAGAATAGTGACACTTCAAATGTCAGAATGCCAATGTTTTAATATTTAGATAACTGGCACCGAAAATTTCAAGAGTAAAGAAAGCCCCAAATTACTGGAGTAGGTTTTTCCATCAACAGACCTCAGTTAAAGAACTACTCATAAGGATGGACAGACAACGAGATAGTTTCTTCTTTTCATTATTGATAAGAGAGCCTAATTTTTATGTCATCGATCAGAAAGCCTCACTTTCTTATGGTTTTCAAGCAAAGTACCAAACTTAATTCCTCTAATGCCGTTCCATGGCTTAAGCCAGATGCTCAGTTAAAAGCATGGGCCACTTTAGAACTTCATATGTCATGGATGCTCATTGGAGGAAACTTCATACAGTTGAAGTAACTTCAAAACCCAATTGACAGAACTCAACTTTATGCCACTACACTTATCTCTAGTTCAAGTGATAAGCATCAGTGACTGAAAAAAACTAGCTTGGCTGAAATAATTATGCTGACCATGGCAATGATAATTGCACATGTAATTATCCTTGTATGTTATCCTTGTATGTCTTACTCGTTTTAGATAAAATTGTCGGATTGAAAACATGTACAGAAAACTATCAACTGACAACTTACAAGTTTATATGGAGGACTCTTCAACCCATAGAAAGCAAGAACTTTTGAAGCTTTGCGTGAGTGAAATTTGGGTCTTCTCTGCTGCTTTAAAACAACAATTTGAGTAAGCTGTAAGCCATTAAATGAGAAAGCATATGGAGAACACTGGTAGAAATCAATGTAGAACAGTAACACAATCCTGAAAATGGAATTGGTGAAAAATGGATAAATAAATATCTTTTCTGGAACTGAATCATTTGTATGATGATGTCTGTCCTATTCTTGCATCACAAGAAGTAAATGGACCTTTCCGGTCACTTTGGCATAACATTTCTCCCATGCATCACACTTCTAAAGAATTGTCACAGGTGATCAGAGAAAGCTCATTGATGACAACAATTTCATCAAACTTGAACGGATTATTTGTATTTATGCTCACAGCACAGCTCACAAGAAAAGTGAAGCAAATAATATTAGATCCATAAACTCCAAAAGCACAAGAAATGTCAGTTTTGCAACCTAGAACTAACAGACACTCTCTTCAAATACTGCATATCCACCTAGAGATATGCCTGTTATCACTTGAATTGCACCTAAACCCAAACCAAATCCCGAAATCTTCTAGCTAAATCATTGAGCCCCGAAGTTCTTGAGGACAATATAGGAAATGTACGAACTTCGTAGATAGTAAGACGGATTCTCCACCGATAGATCAAGAGGAATGTGCAATTTTAATTAAAGGAGTTCTTGTTTAAATAAAGTTCCCTCCCTCAATTGCATTATCCACAAGTAACAGACATCAGAACTTCTCTTTACAAATTTCTCTCAAGAACCAGCTGTGACAATATTCTATATCCTCATCAACCATCGTTGCCATTCCACTATGATGGAAGAAAAGAAGATGGCAATCAGTCGGACCAACACCAAAGAGCCAAAAATAAAACACAGCAAGAGCTGAAAACTGTACCAGAGCAGGAAGCTTGAGACTGTTCCGGTTCTGAAAGCAGTCATTACTCCATGGGAGCTTAGGCTTTGCCAAGCAAGAAGCGTGAAGAGAAAAAGACCCCATCTTTACCAGCCAATCAGACAGCCACCATCTGCAATGAAAAAAGTTACCCACTTTGCTGAATCCAGGCGAAAAGGAAGACACCCAAGATCACTTTTGCGAGACGTACAAATGGGGCGCTTTTACCTACACTAAATTGTAGCTAAAACACGCAAAATTTGACTGCAGAGAACGTGGGAAAGCTCAAACGGCCAGAAAACAAGAAAATGAAAAATGGAAAACAAAGTTCGACCTTGAAATGTTCGAGCTTTCGTGGGAAAGATATTCGAAACTGAGTCCGAAGAGGCGCGGAGTTACTCCAGCGCAGTGGATAAGGGCAGAGAACTTCTTGTTTTCAAGAAGAGGCGAGAGAGGCCATTTTGTATTTAGGCAGTGACGTCATATGAAAATTTAAAGAATACATCTCTCTTTCTTTTGGTAAAACGAATTTGGGGCAATCAAATCATCGGATGGGCGCGTAATAGCGCCGGGGCCGACCCAATTCGTCGAGGGTATCGCGAGATTGAGCAATGCCACTGCTCAATATTAAATTATTTATCTGTTCTCATTATTATTTTAAAATATTCAAAACGGTTCGTATTTTTCTAGATCGTCTGTGAAATTTAGTATATTCGTGACAAAAGTGTCTCGTTTGATAATAATTTCATATGATTTTTTTCTTGGGCATTTGAATGCTAAAAAGAACTGAATAAAAAAATGATAAGCACATTCAAAATCCTAAAATTTGTCCCAAAATTATAATTTAGTTCTAAAATTTTTTAAATGTGTAATTAAGTCTTAAAACTTATCATGAAAATATAATTAAATCATAAAATTTTAAAAAACACAATCAAGTTCTAAATCTTGTTAAATTGATCTAATAAAGTCCTTCAATTGATTATATTTTTTGAAAATTTTAAAACTCAATTGCATCCTCATGATAATTTTTAAAACTAAGTTATACATTTTAAAAGTTTTATTAATTATCTAAAAGTTTTAAGTTTAATTATCTAAAAAAAGTTTAAAAAAGAAAATACAAATATGTAGCCACCTTAAAAAAAGAAAAGCCCAGGAGAAAGTGGCCAACGAACTCCGACAGCCGAGTTCCAGACACGTCGCCGAAGCATATGCTCCAGGCATATATTTCGCTTCGCAACGCCGCTTCGTTCCGCCTCCCCCCCATTGACTTAGCGGCAAGCATTCGGCGCATCCCGTAGCTCCTCCTCCTCCTCCTCCTCCTCTCCACGAAACAAGAGCATCAAGTAAGTCCCCAATTCTCATTTCCAACTTCGCCCCTACTGTCCGATGCGGCAATTCTTGTCGTTTGTCCGGTCGGCGACGCGGATGCGCTCCTCCATGTGCTTAAATTTGCGCCTTTTCATTCCCCATACTTGAGTACGGCGCCGACCCGTTTCGTCGGATTCGGTTTCGACGTGTTTTTGGATGTTGGGCAGGATTGATCTGGGCTCCGCAAGCGTTTGATTCATTGCCCGGCGCGGGAGGAGAGGAGATCACGTGGGAGATGATATCTTTGCTTCTTGAAATCTTGCGGTGCCTTCTCTGTTGCGAAGAGAGGCGCGAAGAGGACGATGATTCTTTCTACAGCGACCCTCTTCGGTAATCAGTAGTCCGAGCCTACCACGGCGGCCCGGTTGGGTGGCGCGAATTTGTTGCCGGAGCCTATGAGACGGCGCGGCGGCGATAATTCATCGGCGTGGCTTCTTGAAGTTGCCGCTTGAATTTTATCAACTGTTTCTCTGCTGCTTGATGATCAATTCGTAAACCGAAGATGCTGCGGATTCGGGAGATAGGAGAACATTATTTGCTGATAAGAGGGCGGTTTTTTACTTGCTGCTGAAGGTGTCCACCTGTTTGTGAAATTCCGTCCATTTCAATCAGAATGGAGAAATTGGTGTGTTGCTGCTGCCTCAAGCTACTTCTTGCTGCTGTAACTGTAAGTACAATTCAAGAATAATGATGCCTCATTGTGGCCTATGTGAATGGCTTGCACCAATCGAGGCACTCAATTCACCACCGGTGGCACTGCAATCCGGCGTATCCACGAACCGTGTGCTCTTACTCTTAGTCGCACACATTCATATTTTGGCCAATGGTGGAATTCTTGTAAATTTTATTCCTTTGAATAATCCCGAAAATAAAACGCTGTTATCATGTAAATGACTATTTATGATTCATCATTTCAGGGGGGAAAAAGAATGATAATCTCTTTGCCAACTTATTGGTTGGCAGGATTCTTGCTGAATTAGCTAGCTTATTTGATAGTGTAGTCTCGATAGCAACATTCCTGTTTGTGCGCTGCTGTTGTGCGGGGAAAGTGAGGGCTGCACAGCTCGAGCGAGTGATAAGTTATTGACTGTGACTCCTGTTGTGTTTTTTGCCCCTCTTGGCATCGTTTAATTGTCACTTGGTAGTTTTGGACAAATGGACGAGTCGATCAGGAGAACCGCCATATCTAATTGCCTGAGCTGCTCTGTTTGGTAAAGGGTACTCTTCATTGCTGTATCATGATGTAGTAAGTCTGGAGTAACTTGGGTTTTGCTTAGAAAGTTGTGGCTTAGGCAATCATCTGTCTCTCGTGGGAGTTGCGGCCACACTGGTGAGCCATAAGCAGATGAGGTTTTTGCAAGCTAATGCTGCCCAAGCCTCAACCGAATCGAGATCGAGCCCTCGACTCGCTATATCAGAAGTCACCAGTGGCTAATACTTTGGAGACAAAGGAAAAGTTGCTCTTACTTTCTCTTAGTCATTCTTGATCCTTTTTGGTGTTGCATATGACAGGTCTTTGAGGGAAAGCTGTGAGCATTGTGAGATGCAGTTTACCGAGACTGCTCGTGACATTAAACTTTTGTCTGCCGAGAGTCATCGATGCAGAGACTTCAGGATGAATGAACAGACACCAGGAATGAGCATGACCTGTGATTTTTGTATCTTTCGTTTCTGTTGAACTTCAGCTTGCGATGAGCTCGCCGAGTAATGGGCCATTGCCTGCACTCACGAGATGTGAGCAATGTGATTCTTCACGCCGATTAGAAAGGCCATCCTGTAGTTTGTACTGACGCAGAAATGCTTATATTGAATTCGATCACCAGATTTTCTTTTGCGTCAACTGCCTATGATATCTTCTGCTTCATTTCGTCATTGTTTTGGTCCCGACTCCGGCGGAGTCATATCTAGTCAATTGAAAAGAACGTATTTTTACTTCAACAGAAATGATTGTTCTAGTTTCTACTTTGTCGTCAGATTTACAAGTCTTGGTTGAATGTTCTTGATAGAATGCATCTTCGTCATGCTGAGAAAGAATTAAGCATGCCTCGACTTATGGAGAACTAGTCTCGCTTTCATAGCGATGGGCATGTGCAAGTTGTTTTAGATTTACATATACACTCGTCCAATTTCCAACGTTTTAAGTAGCACCGGAATCGGGTCGGGATCGAGTCGACCGATCATCCTCATCGCTTGCATTTTTTCTTGGCCACGACCATCATTTTGCAGAACTACAGACCTCGACGTACGGTGGCCGGATGTATCTACTCCCCCTCGACATCGCATGACATTGATCCATGCATTCTTAAAAGACAATTCACGCATTTCCAACTCGCAATCTTGCTCGTGAAGTCTCCTTGTCCTTGCAGGAAGTGGATTTCCGAATCGCTCTAAGGCCGGGAAGCTAGGGCAAATGGGAGGATTGAAAATTTCAATGTCGAAATTTTTTTCCAAGTACAAAGAAAAATAAAAATAAAAATGTAAAATTGGGGTGCACCTCTCTCTCTCTCCCTACTCCCTATTATTATCGGTTTGTAATTTTTTTGGTACTAATTCAATTTAATAGAAAGTAAATTTATTAGGAATATTTTTTATAATCAAAAATTAATTTGAAATAAATTTATAATAATTGTACTAATTTAAAAAAAATTATAAAATTAACCATTTTCATAATAAAGTCACGATTTCTCTTTATTGGATGGTCTAAGTTATATAGCCAATAAATTCCAGCCTTATTATGTTGGCTGTTGGTTACAAGAGTGAAGGCTCATGCCAACACGACAAGAGGGATTAGACATCCATCCTCTCACATTTGGCACGGGAGACAACTCTATTTGCCTATTTGGTATTAATTAAAATTAAAGTCTTAACATAGTGTTTATCTTCATCACCGAGGGTCTTTCTAATTTTCTTCAAATCTTTTTCTTTTCAATTAAGTATGCATATAGGGATGACATTGCGGTATTTTCCATCTCGGGTTCTATATCTTTTCTCGGAACTTTTAAAAATCTGCTTAGGTACGTAATTTCTCTTTATTGGGTGGTCTAGAGTTATGTCATCAATAAATTCCGGCCTCACGTACGAATCAGTGAAAAATCGAAAGAATTGCTCGTGAAGATTCGTTGACGAAGGACATGAATGATTGACCACCGTACGCGTGGCATAAACGGGGGCATCAATGTCCGGCGATAGCCACCAACTTTTTTTCGTCTTTTCAATGCGATGGAAAAAATTGCGAATTTTCCTTCTCCTCCGCGTTCCATTTGAAGGGTTCCAAGGCATCCCCTTAAAAAGCTCAAATTTCTTCTCCTCGATGACGTTCTGATAAATTCCTCTTTTGGAAAAGTCACGGACTCTCGGATTTGACACCTAACAACGTACGCACCCTAAAATTTACATGTCCAAAAAAGCCATAACGAATAATTCCTCAATAGTAAGATTGATGAAAAATGAAAGATGTACTTTAGCATAGACCAATCAATATAATAGTTTTTGTTAGTCTTTCCTATCTCGTTTCCTTTTCTTTCGTGTTCAAATCGGAGTAGTTTACTGGTTCTTTGGTTTTTTCCGAGAATCATCTAAAGTGCGAATATTTTAATATACTTAGTGATCAAGATTCCGATTTAAATGAATATTAAACAAAGTACATCTATCTACGATGTCTCTCAAAGTTCAATTCAGAATAACTCCTTGTAGTATGCAATTTTTAAAATTTTCTTTAAAAAATTCTTTAGTTAAAGTTGCAAATTCCTTATAATTGTAATATATATATATAATATGTTAATAACAAAAGTCACCAACAAGGTTCAGACTCATTACCAAAAAAATCATTTGTATAAATCAGCTTGAGCACATTAGTAGATACTAGACGGAAGAGAGGACATGAAGTGCGTGTATAAAAAGCAAATGGAAAATAAAATAAGGTGGCGATTAAAACATCAATTTTTGTTATTACCATGGATAGTCGTGTATTTTCATGCGTGGCTTTTGTATTTCCAATAAATAGCAACTTCCACCGTCTTTGTTCGTGAGTTAATCAATTAGTTCAATTGAGATTATTTTTATTAATTCAATAAGTTAAGGAATGTTATAACCATTTTAGAGAGGTGGAAATAGTGCGAGGATTTTAGCTACCTTGCTAACAAGCGAATCATTTAACTGTGAGGATCTCTACTACCCTGCTAACGAGTAAATCATTAAACTCAACTCTAGATTTCCCATTTATGGTCCATTTGATTTGGTTTTAATTAATGTCTCTAGAAAAATACGAAAAATTTTGGGCTAAAAAAGATTTTCCCAAATACAAGTAATGTTTGGTAAAGTATATTTTAGAAACACGCTGAAAAGCTACTCTTGATTTAAATGCCGTTTAGTAAAAATTATACATTAAAATAGATTGACGAGGGCAAAATTGAAAGAAAAAATCCTATTCGCATTCCAGAAATGCAGTAATCCAAAGCACCTCCGATTTACCTTATCCAAAAGAATTGGCCAAAAGGTGGAGACTTTAGAACCCCGCATAGCTTTACAAATGTTGAGCCACCCTTGGTTAACCTCCCTCTCATCCTTTTTAACTTTTCTTTTCTTTTCTACTTTTTGACTGGGCAAGTGAAATGCTAGATCTGCCTTTAGGTTCATGCGGAATTAGGTACGATCGGTTCTAGGTAATCACACACGCTTTCTCGTATAGATCGATTGTACCGGGATCCAACGATGGAAGAAACTGGACCCCCTTCAACGAGAGCTCATTCAAAATCCTGATATTAAAGGGACCCCACTTAACAACACGGTGCTGAATATGAGGAAAAAAGCGATCATTGCGGGCAGATTGATTGGGTAGAGGGGGGGAAGAGACGCTGGCTCATCGGATCACCATCAAAACCTTCATCTTGCAGCTTGCCCGATGAGGAAAGCGAGAGGTCGCCTGCCACCTTGGCTGGCCGTACCCTTCCTTTCTGCAATCTGGAAAAAGCCTCAGGATCAAGACTCAGAAACAGAGAGAGAGAGAGAGAGAGAGGGCCTGCAGGGGTCCATTTACTAGGCTCTGATAACAGACTGCACATGGCGCGGCCGGTACGGTTGGATCTTTCAATGCGCTATGTCCAGATAAAAATGGCTCTAATTGAAGGCAGAGGCCTCCCTTCAAATTCAGATTTTACAGTGCGCCACAATAGAGCTACTCCTCTTGTTAGTTCGTTCTCCTGTTTTTTTCCTTTCGACAATAATCACATTGCAGACACAGAGCATCTGTAAAGCCCAAAACCACACCACCCATTGGGTCGTCGAGTGGCCGAAAATGAAGTAGATCCCCGATTCCGAAATTTAGATAAAATCCGCGGCTCGTGGCGAAGAAGATTGATACTCGGGGGAGCGCGATTCATGCGCATGGAGCAGCAGTTAGGCAAAAGTCGAGAGCTGAAGAGCAATGGAACAGAGGATGAACCGAGAAAAGATTATTGGGCCTTTTTCATTTTTTTTCATTTTTTTTATTCACACAAGCAGCACCCAGAAGAAACAATCCAGTTACATACATGAAAGAGCACATTATTTTCCACGCTGATGAATCTAATACAGAAATTGCATAAGAATTACAGACAAAAATTATCAAAAGCAAAAAAAGAAGAAAAAAAGAAAGAAAGCAGAGGCCTTACGGAGAGATAATAGTCTCCTCTTTCCCATCTTCGTTCGTACCATCACACCTCCGAGGGGCATTTGGACGATAGAGAGAGAGATAGAGAGCAACCACAGTGCTGAACCGGCAATGAGTCGAAACCCAAGCACCCACACGCATCTTTCACGATTTCAAGAGACAAAGCTTATAATGTTGCGTGCGCAGAACTTCGAGAACTCGGCTTCGTGCGAAATCGCAACAGATTGAAGCTTTTCTCACTGAATTACGAAGCAATGGGGCCACCGCGCGAGCAGCGAATCGAGGAGTTTAAGACTAGAAAAAGGTGGAACATACCCCCCCATGGGCATGCAAATGCCATAAGTCTTCAGGACATGTGACAAAACAGTGTCAACATGCGCAAGGATCCGCCTTAATCCTTGCGCAAAGTACGTCGAAATTAACCAACCTGATGTCCTTTATGGGCACATCATCACAAGACACTCCTAGGATTTTGCAACCAAAAACCCCATTTTTTTTTTTCCTTGAACAGCAGACCCTCGAAATTCCAAACAAAGAGCCCGAATTCCTCGTGTGCAGCCCCCCCGTGTCTTGTCGAAGAAACCTAAGAATGACCCTAGGAAAACGCTAACACCAGAAAAGAGTTAAAAGGAAAGAAACCCCCTAAATTGAATCATGCATTGAGCGGACTCCTACTTCTTCCTCCACCCAAAGAGCTAAAATAGCCTAAAGCCCCCTAAAACTTCTCACCTAAATTCTCCTTCTTGTCCATCTTCACACAAACACGCACACACTGACTGACTGACTGACTGAGAAACGAACAGGACTCGCGCACATATTTATATTATATACCAACGCAGCAGCAAATTGCTGGGTGCCCTCCGCCGGTGGCCCCAAAACCCCCCCAACCGGATCAGCGAGGGTCGTCGTCTCTCCGGCCCGAATTCCCGGACCCGCCCGATAAGGACGCGAGCAAATTCAGGTGGCCCGGGATGTAGTTCCCGACCCGAGCCGCCGACGCCTCCCCGATCCCCTGCTGCTGCTGGTGCAAGAAGAAGGACGGCGCCTGCTGCGACACCGACACCGCCCCGCCCTGCTGCACCACCATCTCCGGCGGCGCCGCCGCTGCCGCGGCCGCCGCGGCGAAGCTCCAGAAGTCGGGCCGCGCCGGCAGCGCCCAGAAGCCGCCCGGGGCCCCGCCGGTCATCGCCTCCACGGTGGGCCCCACGACGGAGACCTCGTCCTTGCCGTTCCCGCCGTCGTCCTCCGCCCTCACGCGCTTCCCGAGGATGAACGGCGTGGGCCCTAGCAGGGGCTTGTGCTCCAAAGACGAGGCGTTGGGGGACATGGAGATCGAGCAGGAGAGGCTGCCGGAGCTGGAGCCGCCGCCGCGGACGGAGGCGGAGACGGTGGAGAAGCTGGCGGGGGTGGTCCCGGTTCCGGTGGCGGCGATGATGGAGGGCTCGGCCTGGCGGAGAAGCCACTCGATGGTCTGGCCGTCGGACTTGTGGCCGAGCTCCCGGGTTAGCTGGAAGACGCGGGCGGCGCATATGATCGGCATCCGTATCCGGCGGCCGCGGCCGTCGACCTTGCTGTGCCGGTCCTTGGACGGGGGCTTCTTGACGGCAAGGGCCCCGTTGGCCCCCTGCTGGTGCGGCTGCCGCTGGGGATCGATGATCGCCCCGTTGGCGACAGCGTTGCTCCCCCCGTCGGAATTCGACATGGCGCTCTCGAGACCAAACCCTCGGCCCCTCTCCCTGAACTCCGCCTCCGTCGTGAGGTCCGGCGGCGATATGCGGCTCGAAGTAACGGGAACGGCACTTCACTATCGGCGGCGAGCTTCGAGCTGGCCGGAGCTGAGCTGAGCTGAGGTGAGATGAGATGAGATGAGATGAGGATGGTGGTTGAGTGGTTTCTGTGTGGGGCGTGGCTCGTCGTCGTCCGCGAGCTTAGAGAGAGAAAGAGGAGAGGAGAGAGAGTGAAGGAGGTTTTTAGGGTTTGGACGGAGGGAGGGACGGAGGGAAGGGGGGAGAGAGAGAGAGAAGCTAATGATTGAGAGGCAGGAGCTGGTGGAGACAGGAAGGAGGGCACATGGGGAGTGGGGCCCATCGGGAACATCCCCCACAGCTCACGCCCCTTGGGCGGGTAAAAATCTCCCCCCCAACCCCCACACGCGCGCCCCCCACGCGCCTCGCACGTGCCGCGAGCCAATCACAGATATAGGGAGAGAGAGAAAGGAATTTAATAGGAGTCAGGATGAGTTGTCAGATCGTGGGCCCCACCCCCTCACTCCCTCTGTCTCTCCCTCTCCCTCCCACGGTAATGCAACGAAAGCGAAACCCGACCGAAGGTTCGGGCGAATCCCATCCCAGCTCAGCCGAGCCTCGCCGCCGCCGCCGCGGGCTCCCCGTCCCGCCGGCCGTGAACCGGATGCGACATCGTTCGCCGTCGCGCTTACTTACAGCGCAACGCCGCGTTTCGATGTGCCCTCTTTCCGAAAGAGGGAAATTTCAAATTTTCAAGACCGCTCTCGCTGTACGAAACCCAGAAGCACATTAATATGAAGATGTGCTTGATAGTAGGGGTGTGCAAAAAAATCGGGATCCGCCCGGAATCGGACCGGACCGGTCCGAAACCGGTGGTTCTTAAAGGGACCGGTCCGGTTCCCAGGCCCATGGGCGGATCCGCCCGCCCGCCCACCCGGACCGGGCCAGGTATTATAATAATAATATATATTAATTTTTATTATAAAAAATATTTTTTTGGTTGAAAAAAAATTAAAATTTTGAAGTCCCATGTTTAGAATTCTTATTGTTCTATTTGGAGCCCTAATTTCCTATTTGCCAAATAGCCCTTACAATTATTATTGTCGAAGTCTTGAAGAAAGACAACAAAAGTCAAAAACCAGGTTTATTAATGCATATTGAGAGAGGCGTAATCGCTTATGAGGCCAGGTTCCATGGATCCACCGGACCGGACGGGCCGCGGTCCCGGTCCTTCCTGGTGGATCCATGGAACTAACGGGTGGTTCCGGATCCAAATTTTTGGAACCGGTCCCTAGCGGGTGGTTCTCGGTTCTAGGGTGAGAACCGCCCACCCGGACCATGCACACCCCTACTTGGTAGGGTGACTCACCGCCTTTCATTAGCCGGTGCTGAGGAGGAATTAAACCCCCATGATAAACACGTGAATTGCTCTGGTCGTATAGTGCACCAACCTATTCACTATTTTTTCCTACGTGATGCGACCTTTTTTGTTAATTCAAGTTTGAATTTGAATCCAAAATAATTTGACATAATTAACATTGCCACTTGAGTAAGTAATTGTGTTTGTCTCGTGCAATTTAATATCTCTATTTGTCAATGATTAATCAGGCAACCCAATTGAGCCAATTCAAAACTCTCATTGCACAGTAATTTTCAATGCCAAGTGCAGTGCCGCAATTGCACCAAGTGGCTCCCCAATCAATTGTAGTGATTACGGACTTATTTCAATGAGTAATAATCACGATTCAAAATGAACATTTCGTCACATATGTGAAATTTAAATAATAACACCAATTGCGGCCACTCACGTTGCCCATCTGCGCATGCAGTTTTTAGCTTATCATAAAGAGATTACGCAACTTCAATCATATGAAATAGACGATACATGATAATAACTCAATTGACATAACAAATTCACGATGAAATCCACATCAATTCAGGGTATATCTACAATGTAATTAACAATTTTTGATTTTTAGTAATTCAGAAATTAATTTGTGGTCTTGTGCTACTAACCTTTATGATGATGTAGGCGGAGCCGACCGAAGTCAGATAAGGACCAAGGGTCTGGGCGGAAAGTAATAAATGGCTTAACACTTACGGATCGCGGTACCACGCAGGTACACAGCGTCCTCGCGAATCAAACCCGAGGAAAAAGAAACTCGTGCGCGGGCGAGGGTCGAAAGGTCATCTCATTTCCCACCGTTTTCGGACCCCCGGGGGCGGGGAACCGCCAGAAACGACCTCGTTTCGGGTCACGCACGCGGGAGATTTCCTTCGTAACTAAATAACCCGCCAGGTGGCGCCGATCCTCTTTTGCCTTTAGTTTTTTGGGGTTTCCATCGGGTGCTCCGGCGACGTAACGGGAAATTACACGGCCGATGCACCAAAGCTCGCCACGTGTTGATAGGATTCGTCCCGGCTTACGCCCAGAAGGAAGATGCCTCGTTTTAAAAAACTCCGACGGTTGCATGCTTTAATAATTAAAGTCCTGTTCGTCTAGTTGGAAAATAAATATTTTTAAAAATAATCATTTGAATTACTTATAAAAAAAGAATGAAAAAAATATTCATCGTCCACAAAATATCTGGACATAAAAAAATAAATATTTTATTGATTAATTATATAAAGTGACACGAATGATTAATTTTATGAAAATATTTTTAAAAATATAAAATTTCCCTTAAAATGAACAGTCTTAAATATGGAGATTGAGCGATTTGTTTGTTTTTTTTTTTTCACTCCATTAAAGCGAGAGCAGCGGCAGTTCCACCTAACATATTTTGCTCGATTTGTTGCCTGGCGGACATCTGAAATTCTACGTATCGCTAAGCAATTTCTCCATCAATGCAACATAAATGAGGCTAGCCGTATTAAAAGTGGAAAAAGCATGAAAAAAGAAAAAAACACACCGGTTTGATCTCCCGACCAACGTTACCGAAAAAAGGAAAACAAGAAAAAATAGAGGGCACGAAAAACGGGACGTTACGCGCACGCGCTCGTGCATCGCGTGGGGCGACCGGTCTTCGACATTAAAGAAGTCAAGTCAGTGATTTTCTGTCAGTGAGCCCAAATCGACGTCCGCCTGGCCGCTATTTACGAAACTGCCACTTCCAGTCGAAGCGCTCCCCCTGCTCCTTTTCTCCCAGCTGTATATCCATTTCAGCAACAGTCGGGCCGTTGTTTCCGGAACGCGGGCAAACCTCCTCGCTCGACGTCCGATCCGTCTCGCGTCGCCGGAGCCCCGGGGGCCGATTCGACTGATCGGACGGCGTACATGGACCGTGGCATAGGAGTGTGCTTGATAGCCATTGGTCTGTCACCAGTGGGTCAATCTAAGGGGGTCCGAACTAGATCTATTCAGTTTTGAAGCGTAAATTTAATATTTCATATCCAACCTAAACATTTTCACATTTAATCAAATCTAAGAAAATTTATATTCAAATTGAAGTGAAAGTGTGGAATGCAAGGATGACAGAGAGTGAAAAGAGGATTATTAAGGTTGATTGAGGCTAAATAAGTTGTAAACTCATTTAATTATTTTGAATTTTAAAATCATAAATCAATTTATAATCAATTTACTGAATATAATTAATTAATATAACAATTCAATCCATAAACTATGAGTAAAATATGGACACTGTTTATTTCTTGAAAAATCAATAACTTAAACATATTATTTTAAAATATAATCCTTTGTGCAGCAAAAATAATTAGTAAATAAAAAATATTTTTATCATGATGACAATTTATGTCTAAACAACTCCATGGGCAACAAAAATAGTTTTCATTAATTTTTTTGTGAGCAATTAAATCAATCATTTTTAGGAAAATAATTTTTAAAAGTATTCATTTTTCATTAAATAAATAGAATCTTAATTATGTTTAAATTTATAGAAGTCGAAACAAAGATTATATTGCCGCCATAAAACCGATGGCCAATGAACATAAAAAATCGCTATTAATCACTTGTCAAACAACAATCAACCGAAAGGTAATTTGAAAAGTTTGACTATCATCATAACTAGAAACAAGACATTTCCACTTAAGGAAGTGTTGTTATATCAAAGCGGATTAATTTTAATCCGGCTCTTCGAGCTAATTTACTAAATTCATAGCGCATCTCGATTAGTCGTTCGACACTCGCGGCGTTGTTATGGCCAAAAAAAGCAATTGGAGACTTTAAAGACCAAGGTACAAGATAGAAAATCTAATTTATCCGACATAATTCACCCACGCCCTAGAGGCTTTATAATAAGATTCAAATAAGTAGCTTGAATAAAATAAACGGGCATAATAATTGAATCGTCTTTATGAGGTAGCTAGGAAGTTTTGGCATTCCCCTTTTTTTCCCCCACCTTATCCAATCGCATCATTGAATTCCGATACGTAGAGAAATTCTCCCCCATTATTCTAATCCGACCAGCTGCCAAAAAATCTCCGCTAATCATCCTCTTTTTTATTATTAATCATTTTAAAATTCGAAACTTTATCAGGCAACGGTCAACACGCGATGGATTATTTCCCGGGGAGTCAATTTTCGGGGCCCAAATCCGGATTTTACCAAGCAGCCATTTCCGACACCCCGAAAAAGAAAAGAAAAAGAAAAAGAAAGAAAGGAAAAACTGCATAAAAGTCCTCGTCGCGAATACTTTTTGCAACGTGGGGCCTCCCAAATCTTAAAGTTACTTCGCGTGGGGTCCCTGCAAATACCACTAATTAATTATTCGGCCACGAAAGTGTACCTCATCGTGACGCTATCGCACCGAGAGGCTACTAACGGCGCGAAAATCAGGTTCCCCTTTTTCCAATTTCGCGACGCCGAAGATGCGTAAGCTAATCCCACCACCCCACCTTTATAAAATATCATTTACGACTTGACCCGTGCTGACTTATCTCCTTAGTTAGGCGGTCCGCGTTACGCGGTTTTCACAAAATAAGGACAAATTACACGGGAATTGAGAAGATATCGGGCACACGGGGCACATATTCCGCTACGCCGATGGTGCGTCGATTACGCTGCTGATGCTGTAACGATTTGTTTAGATCGCTAATTCAATTTTAATCAATAATTATTGTGAGTCATGTCCTTGACCTAACCACTACCATAAGATATTATAATAATATTAGGCAGTAGTCATTATTATTGTACAAAACGGCAGTGCATAATTGCGCCACGGATTTGATGTACTTATAATACTCGATCGCGTCCGATTTGTTTAAGCGACTACGTGGTGGAACATTCTATGTTGCGCGTCTATTAAAATAATTGAGGTTTTTCGATTGTAATCTTGATTTTTATTTTATATGAATAATTATGGGTTTTGGTGATGATTATGGTATGACCCGAATGGACCCCCGGGAGAGGAGTCGCACGACATGGATTCCTCGGATCGGGGGGTTGTGTGCGGTTAGGGGCATGGATGGTCCCTTTCCTTTACGTAAGACCTTGGTTCGAAACAAAAAAACTTTTCTGGATTTAGCGAGGACTTTTATGCAATTTTAATATTATAGGGCACGATGAGAAAAATGGATAAGTTCGGTGGGGTAAATGATTCAAATAATTCTTAAAATTCGATCCAATGTGTAATATGGTTTATGAAATTTAGCTTGACGTATAATATTATTTTTGAACATTTGATTTGTTCAATTTGGCCTCAAAATTTTTTGTACGTGTTTAATTCAGTCTCTAATCTGTGTGGAAATATTCAAAATTGCTCTTAAACTTTAATTATTGAAATAAATCATGAAATTTAATCATATAATCTAGGGACTAAATTAAACATTTGCCAAAATTTTAGAGACCACATTTGACAAATCAAAATTTAAGGGATGATATCACATGTTAGATTAAAGTTTATGAACGATATTGAATAAATTTAAAGTCCAAAAACTATTAATGTCATTATTTTAAAACACTTATATGGAATGGGATTTAACCATTTACGCCGTTTCTAAGATTATTCAATGGAAAATGAAGGTCCACGAAGGTATTTCGATGGGTTCATTTAACACGATCGTTGTTGAATTTGCTTAAATAATCAAATTATGGGTAGAAGACGTGAGTGTTCGATGTGACTTTTGCTTCAACCAATGCTGCTGTTCCCAAAAACTTCGAAATATTGGAATCAAATATTTACTTAAACTTCGTCTATTTCGTGAAAAATCAATCATTTAATTTTTTTATAATAAACAATCGCTTATATCGCTCGAAATAATTAGTTAGGAGTATTTATTTCTACAAAGTCAATTTCTCAATTTCTCAATTTTACGCAAAATAAATGAAGTCTTAATATTGAACTAACATTTAGAAGAAAACACATGCAAATACGTTATTTATAGTCATCTTTATGTTTCTTACAGTGTTTTTTTTATAAATAATTTCCAACCCCATGATATATATATATATGTTGAAATTTATATTCTAAGAGTACTAGGTTAATGATACGAACGTAAAATGGGAAGGGCAGCGTATGTTTTTTTTATCCTCCGCACGTGGTGATAAATGTCGTGTCCATTTATAGACATCGCGTCCTCTTCCGTGCATGGGAGAGATTAGCGCGCATGTGCCGGGTCACTCCGACGACAAAATTGGGGAATCAGGAAAAACCGAGTCGCGAGTTTCGCTTTCGGTGTGCCGTTGATCTTTCTCACTATGCTGTCGAACTTCTCTTTCACTAGAGATCGTACGGATATCATCACCGAACAGGACCGGGGGGCTGTCCGGCCGGCCGGCGGGCGACCCCTCGCGCCGAGCCTTGCTGGCTCTTGACCGGCCCCACGTCAAGCGCCTGACCCGACCCGAACGACAAGGACCCGAAGCATGTCGTGAGCCGACAGTGTTAGATTATTTTTTTTTATTAAGTGACCGAAAATGTGGATGAAGAGAGCTTTATAGGTTTGGGGATGCGATCGACTCTGAAGGGGGGAGGGGGGAAACAGTTCGCCGAGACCGGAACTACAATTGTCAACCTGTCATTACAGCTGGAGCCCATCTCTCTCTCTCTCTCTCTCTCTCTCTCCCAGCTTTTGGAGTTATTGTGAAGAAAATGACTCGACCACGAAATAAAAAAAATAAAAAAATAAAAAAATTCATTTATTGGGTGTGCTCTGCTCCATTATTCAACTCGAGCTCAATTATTAATATTATTGTCTTCCCCGATTATAATATTTATTTATTTCTTGTTCTCTTGTGACATTTTTTGTAATGTCTCGCTCGACGCGGTGTGAAACCGGAAAACATTTCCACACATGAGTTTTCACCTTTCCGTTGACGAATCGTTCGAATTGAGTGTACGCGAAGGTCGTGTTGGGCGTGGATTTTGTCGCGCTCGGACACCACTATGCGCTCGTGGATTAGGTTCGATCGATCGCAATCGCTGATTTGGAAAACAAAAGGAGAAAAAACCAAGAGGAAATTTTAGCCATTTCCAGCTCTTCGCTCGCCTGGTGCTTCAAGTTGGCTGGCAAAACGCCGGACCGAAGGATAGACGCAACGCGGCCGGTGAGCGGGCATCACGGATCTAGAAATCCTTTCATAGGCACGTGCCGTGGACAGTGATCGCAAGAAAGTAAGAGTTTTCTTATGGAATCCGGCGTGCTTGGCGGGTTGGGTGACTCGAGACGGGTGGGGCGGGCCGGGGTATTTTGTCCAAAGCTGATAAAGTTGTGGGATCGATTTTTCCCACTCTTGGCTTGTTAAGTCTTTGGGGAACCTAACGTGCCGTTCTTGACCGAAAGCCTGACTACTGTCGAGGAAAGATTTTGAAGAGCTTTTTCATTTCGATTCCTAGGGATGCGACGTGTGAACGCGACGGGCCCACTCCTTCTGGGCCGAAGCGATCGGGTCGGGTTGGGCTGGTCCGTCGAGGTCAATCGGTCCACGCAAGCGACGTGACTTCTACGACGGAGCCTGTGTTCTCTGGGCTTGGCCCACTCCGCTCGCCCCGAATCCTCGGCACCGTCAGTCTCTCGCGCGCCCCCCCCCCTCCCCGCTCACGCGTGAGCCAGCTCCATCTCCGCCCTTAGATCATTCTGGTCCGCGCGGGGTCCACGCTATTCAACGCGCGAGATTCAGCGGACTCACGATGGTCCGTGGATACGCAATTTCTTTTGAACGCACAATTACGTATTGATCGAAAAAATGGAACCCCCTGCGGGGAAAAAGCTTTCCTGCGTCTACAACAGTTCAAAACCCCCCCTCCGGCCCTTCTCTATCCCTTCCTTTCTCGCTCTACAATCAAAATCGTTGTTGAGCATCATCTTCATCTTCTTCTTTGAATCTCTCGCTCACCTGCTCCGATTCTCCGATCGCTCGACCGGCTCCGTACCGAGTTCCTCTCTCCATCTTCCCGATTGCCGGAATCGGTCTCTTGATGGCGGACGGCGGCAGGCAAGGGGCCAGGATCGACGGCGGCGAGGCCCGCGAGGAGCGGAAGGAGGACCCCCCAACCGCCGTCGACGGGGCCGCCCCCGTCGCGCCCGATGTCCGTGGCGATGGCGGCGGCGACGGCTCCGGGCGGTCGCGGGAGGAGGGCGATCGGGAGTTGGTGGCGGTGGCCGCCGCGGCGGCCGCGGCGGGGGAGCCGCTGCCGGCGGATCCGCGGTCCTCCGGCAGGACTCCGTTCACCGACTTGAGTCAGGTCGATGCGGACTTTGCTCTCGCCCGTGCGCTGCAGGAGCAGGTGCTCTGTCTCTGTCTCTGTCTCTCCATCCGTTTGCCTTAAAGATTGTGTTTCATTGCTCCGATGGCTGAATGAAATTCAGCTACTCGGTAATTCTCAGAGTTTGTTGCGATTGTGTTTTTGGAGGACAGTGGATGGTCGCACTGTGATGTTCCTCTCGGGCCCGTGTGGTTGAAATTGAGAATTTGGAGACCTGTTGTCGTCTTGTTAGTGCTGGAACATGGAATCGTCTCTTTTCGTTGAATTGATTTGCGTTCAAGCTTTCATACTTCGGTTTGGTAGAATGGCTGTTTAGTTTGCAGCTTAAAGTCCCTACTTGCGTTGTTGTGCTTTTAGATATTGCTTCTTCCCTTTTCTCTACGTAGGGCTTTTAATCCAAGTCGAATTGCTTTGATTCAAATCTTTACTCGCCAATGGATTTTAAGCTGTGCCGATTTATTTTCAAACTGCAAATTTCTGATCCAAAAGCGCCCTTTATTTTTGTCTGCTTGCAACGACTGACAAATATATGTTTCCGGAATAGGAAAGGGCCTTCATGATGCTTAGAACGAATTATGACGGCAGTGATTATGGGAGTTGGGAAGGCGGGAGCTACGTACTGGATGAGGAGGATGATTTTGAGGATCTTGATGATGAAACTGATGATGAGGACAATGATGCGGAGGGCTCATACAATGGCACTGATATGAATGATGAAGATGCCTTTGATGTGCATGCTGCTGAAGACGCTCATGGAGGTAGCCACCAAGCTGTTGAACTTGAGTCAGAAAACTTCTCAAGTGATGAGGCTTTTGCCAGAGCTTTACAGGATGCTGAGGAGAGAGAAATGGCAGCACGAATGTTGGCCCTTGCTGGGCTAAATGATCGTGAGTGTTTCTCATGATACGCTTGTCTATCCTTATATTACTGCTTTGACAGTGCTGAAATTTTAAAAAACTGTTTGTGTTTGCAGGGGCTGGTGAAGAAGAAGAAGAAGAAGAAGAAGAAGAAGAAGAAGAAGAAGAAGAAGAAGATGATCATCATGATAATCATCAGGTACCTGTGATGTCTCTGTCTGTGTCTCTTTCTCAGCCATAAGAGGCTGGATTGGTTAATCATCAAGTACCTGTGATGTCTCTGTCTGTGTCTCTTTCTCAGCCATAAGAGGTTGGATTGGTTTATGTCTCATCTAGTCCTTTCTAGAGTACAAGCATACTCAAATCTGGTGTTGTGCTATGATATTAATAATGGGAAGAATGTCTCATGGGAGCTCTCTCTGTCTCGTGCTTAATAATCCTGTTGACTAGGTTTGAGTTGCTCAATCAGCTCTTGCAGTAATTTTGGTTGGTAGTCCACAATTTTCTGTCTTCTTCTCTTTCTTGGTTACTATACTACGATCAGGCCAGAGAGGCTTTGCCTTCCTGGCTGTTTAATTCTCAGGGTTTATTTTACCTGGATTATCATGTGTGCAATAGAGTTTCTTGATGGGAACAATTATGGAGTTTTTATGCGCTATGTGCCAAAGAAACAAGGACAAGATGATTGGTTCACAGGAGATAAATAACATCAAGAGTATTTTTTAATGATGAATGAGTTCAAGGATAACATAAACAAAGGAGGCCATGCATGATACTGCTATGTTTGATGTTGGATTAGAGAAATGTAGAAGTCAAAACATATTGAAACAGATGTGCAGACCCTCTCTAACTTGGTGGACGACTAATGTTGCCTTGCCTCATTAGGAAGTTGTGCGGAGTGCTAGCAGGGTAATACTTTTAACATATATGCGATGTTAAAGCTTTTCTTATTCTTTTGAGTTGCAAAAATAGTTGGAGACTTCTTCTGGATATTCTAGCTGGTTCTTCATGCGGTAGAATGTTGTGATGCCTCCTTTATCCTGGCTAACTTGTTAAGAATCCCCTATAACTCAAGAGATGCTGCATTTCTATCAGTCACCTGACTAAATTATCGATGAAAGTTGAGATGGCTTAGCTGCCTTAATTGTCGTCTTTTCTGTTTAATTTGGGTAATCATTATATCAGCTTTAGCAGTTGAGAGCCTGATAAATGTGGTACTCTGTGTTGGCGGGGATGTGGGTCGGTGGAAATAATGGCGATCGAGTTTTTAATCTAGACCTGCTTAGACAGAAAAAAAGGCAATCGATGCCACTTCTTCATGCTTATGATTCTGGTGGGAGAAGGAATCACTAATAGGATGTGCGCCATTGATATAAAAAATGTGCACATGGGCAGGGTATGGTCATTCAATTAAAGAATCAGAGGCCTTATTGTCTTTTCAATAGGTTTTTGGAAGTTAATGCATGATAATGTAATTCTACTTAGAACTTTACTTACTGGCTTTTGTTTTTTTTAAGACTTAACCATTATAATAAATAGAAAATGTGTTGCACAACAAAATCTAAGAAATTAAGTTGTGGGAGGCAAGAGCTAATAATGGTGTTAGAAACTGACCATTGTTTGAAATGTAATCATTATTTTAACAGCGGAGTGAACATGTTACCCAGCAGAAATGCATAGCATGCTTTGATTATACGCCCTTGACAGTGTTTTGAGTCCCTGGGATATAGTGAAGCTCAGAAGTTTTAGGTGCGGTGTGTACATTGATGCATTTGCTCAAGCATGAATCATCATTCTGCTTTCTTTATATACTAATAAAAGTTAATCAACAATACTAAAGCAGTTAGTAAGCCATCTGCCCATAGTAGCCTAGTGGGCTAGGTCAAATAATTGAGGTCTGTTATATGTACTTTCTTGTAGATTGTTGTGGCCATTCTTTTTCAAGTGAAGAATGATATCTTTCTTCTAATGTGTGGATGGGATTGCAGGACGCGTGGGAGGACGTCGATCCAGATAATCTTTCATATGAGGTAAGAATATAAGACAGCTTGTCGTCCTTTTTGGTAAATCTCCTGCTTTCATCATATTACGCATTGATCTCATTTTGCAGGAGCTGCTCGCGCTAGGTGATGTGGTTGGAACTGAGAGTAGAGGGCTTTCAGCTGACACAATTGCTTCTCTGTCTTCTGTTAGCTATAAGACAGGCAGTGGTCAGCATGGCACCAATGATTCGTAAGTGCCTAGTGTTGCTTTTCTTTCGCGTCGTTGAACATTTGGTTCAGTTGTGGGGGTCATGAGAGCTCAATGTAAATTTTTTTTTTTTTTCAGGTGTGTCATTTGCCGGTTGGATTATGAGGATGGTGAGATGCTAACTGTGCTATCTTGCAAACATTCATATCATTCAGAATGCATAAAGGATTGGCTGGAAATAAACAAGGTATGTTTATTTCTCAAATCATTTTAGGTTGTGGCTCTCTAGTTTATAACATTGTTATGTCCATTAATGCAGAACGAAGTCCAACAGCTCGAACCTTTTTTTTTTGGAAACTTATGTTTAATCAAAAGACATGGATCTTATAAAAAATGATTCACGGTCATTTGTTTTCTTTATCTAACAAAGAGCAATTCGTTTTGGTTGGCACGTCCTGCTACTTTTCTTTTTGATAGGTGGCACGTCCGTATACTTAGTCATGAATAAAGTGGTCATAAATTTCCAATTGGTGTATTGCATCACTTGCCTGTGAATTTAACCAAAGACTGTATGTGCATTATATTTGAGTATGGAAGACAAGACACAGCAGGCCTTCTGCGTTGCCGTACATCCATGCTTTTACAGTATGTGTCAGCAGAGGCAGACGGTTCAATTTATCTATGGCGTTTTTTCTTGCTTGGCAGGTCTGTCCTGTTTGCAGTGTCGAAGTCTCTGGATCTGCGAACAGCTAGTGAAGTATTGTCAAGGCTACATGCTTAGCTCAAATAATAGATGTAGGAGTAAAGTTCTTTACAATGGCTGACGATCCGATTCATACTCATGCTCCTTCTGCAAGAAAGACTATGTTGTCTTTGCATACTTCTGATCTATGGCATGGACTTGATCATTCTCTTCTGGTTATATGATAATATATGAAAGGATTTGAAGTCTTTTCATTCTTCCTTTTGCTTTTGGATGTTTTGGATCATGAAACCACTTCCAGCAGAGAGTCCTCTTAAAGATTGAGTTATGGGGAAAGCCAATACACGAAATGTCGAGTAGGTTCCAGCACATGATAGAACATTGGCCGACGCATCGTCATCATATTGAAGCCATCTTTGTTGTTCGTAAGTGTTAGTTAAGGATGAGCATGGTTCCGGAGTAAAACTTGGAACTTGAGAATCGGATTGGTGGGAGCTTGTCCGGTTCTAGGTTTCAAAGTATGTAGGGTAGGTTTTAGGTTCTAAAAATTGAAGAATTTATTTTAACGAGTAGGTTCTATGTTTTAGGTTGGTGGAATCTGAAATCTAGAATATGGGATAAGTTTTTGTATTTTTCTTGGTCTATATCTTTGTACAATCCTATAATATTCCATGACGTTTGACAATGAATGTATAATCTAGAGTCACTAGTTCAAGCTTCCATTTTTATGATTAAGATTTTTACTTTGTAATGAAAATGTTTAATTCTTGGTCGTGAAAAATTCTATGGGTTGTGGTACATCATTAGAGTTTGCATTGGGTCGACGCCAGTCAAAATCTTATATGCATCGCGTGTTTGTTTTGTGCGAAATCATTTGATTTGAAAAATGATTCGGTAAAATTAATTATTTGTGATATTTATAAAAAAACGAACGGATGAAAGGTATTTTCATTATATCTACAAATATTTAGGCATACTAACTTTTCTAAGTTTAATAAAACATTTTCTAAATAAGTTATTTTCGAAAGAAAAAAGTGATGATGAAAAATTTTAGGAAAATCGGCGTGGCAGCGGATGGAGCCAGGGAAATTTGCGAAGGCGAAGGAGCATTTCTGTACATCGCGACTGTGACCCCTTTATCGTGTGGCGTCTATCACGCTCATCTTTTGTCCTAAATGTTCGGAGCTGACAACGACTGATCCAAAAGAGCCCAAAGTAAACCCCACACCAAAAAAAAAAAAAAGAAAGTGAAACAAATATCTCATCGGAGGCGCCAAAAAAAAGCACCGAAAATATCTAAAAGAAAAATCTCATCTTCTTCTTCCCCCCCGCCCCCACGGTTCTCTCGTTCTCGTGGTCTCTCGCTGGCTCAGAAACCATGCGCGCTTCGTGTGTAATCTCTCCCGCGGCTTCCATCGCGACGACGACGATCTCGAAACCAACTCGGTTCGGCTTCGGTTTCGGTTTCGAGCTCGACGCGAGGAAGCATCGCTCCTCCGCCTCCGCCTCCGCCTCCTCCGCATCCTCAGCATCATGCAGAGCGTCTTCGTCTTCTTCGGCTTCGTCGTGGATGATGACGGACTTCGACCTGTACGATCTCCTCGGCATCGACAGCTCTTCCTCCCCCTCCCAGATCAAGCTCGCCTACCGCTCCCTCCAGAAGAGGTGCCACCCCGACATCGCCGGCCCCGATGGCCACGACATGTCCATCATCCTCAACGACGCCTACTCCATCCTCTCCGATCCCGCCTCCCGCTCCGCCTACGACAAGGTTAGCTCCCCCCTCCCCCGGCGGTCCTTCATTCCCTCGCTCGCTCGCTCGCGCGGGGATGTATTTCCAGTTTCGGATCGATTGAGTAGTCGTTGTCTTATAGTTGTTCGGAACGAAGGAAACGAGACGGGGACAGCAAGAAATATAGTTCGTCAGTAGCGTCTCTTCTTTTTTTTGGCTGGATATCTTCAGCTCGATTTCATAGCGCCTTTTCGTTTTCATGCTTTTGAGTGCGTCTGGAACTTCGCGTGTTTTGCGGGAGCAAGCGTAAGAGCAAATGGCTTTCTGGTTTAGTTGGAGCGAAAATCAGAGTAATTGCTCGCTACTGCTTGAGAAGTCTTACGATAGACGTGGCAACACTCTGTTCTGCGACTACAAGTAATTCGTAAACGATCAGTGTCTGGTTTGCAGTAGGAATCGGTTGCACTATTTGCCTGAACTGTAATTAGGACTCAAAAAGCTGGTAGTACATTAGATTTTTACTCTGTAATGTTGGTAGAGTTTGAAGCTTGAGGTCGTATTTTAGTCATGAAGGTGAAACTGGAAGCCTGATGTTTATCGTAAGTGTAATGCGACTGTGCAGGAACAAGCAAAGACTTCTGAACTGCGAGGTTACACAGGGAAGCCCATCTACTCGGTATGGCTCGGTTCCGACAGCGAAGAGAGAGCGGTGTTTGTGGACGAGGTCAAGTGCGTCGGCTGCTTGAAATGCGCGCTGTGCGCCGAGAGGACATTCGCGATTGAGTCGGTCTACGGGAGGGCACGGGTCGTAGCGCAGTGGGCCGACCCCGACCACAAAATTCAAGAAGCAATTGAAGCTTGTCCCGTGGATTGCATCTCGTAAGATCTCGTCTCATTTCTCATCAATGCTTTAAGTAGCCCTGTCAATGTTGAAGTCATGGGAATGTCGAATACTGTGTTGGATGCTTGGATGCTCAAAAAGTTTTACATGACGTAATTCAAAACTAAGAAAGACGTAATTCAAAACTAAGAAAGATATGCATTAGAAGCAAAAAGTGAAATGTGGGATTGTAGCTTCAGCTCCAAAATCAGGTATACCTCTATCTTCTCTCTGTTTTTGGGAACTGCCTCTTCAATCTGGAGGCATCTTAGATGTTCAATTCGTGTGAGTGGTAGCGGTAACGACCAAAATGTGGTGTCATGTTAGTTTGCCTAGACTCAGATTCATGCCTTAGATTTAACTTCCATATAAATTTGAATTTTACTGATACTCTTTAATTTACGCGAATACAGTATCGTTGAGAGATCGGACCTGGCAGCTCTTGAATTTCTTATGTCTAAGCAGCCAAGGGGCAACGTAAGAATCGGTGCTGGCAACTCAGTCGGTACACGCGTCTCCAACATATTTGTCGATGTGAAGAAGTTTCAAACCAGGGTTACTGACGCAAAGAGCAAAGCTGCAGCAAAAGATGACGAGGTTAGTTTGCAGACAGTCCCCTTAGGAGAAAGTCGTGTGTTCTACATGTCAAATTTTCACTTGAACTGGCCTCACCATGGGCCATTTTGGAATTGGCCTTGGCAATTATTGATGTGGACAATTCTTTCAAATGGGGACTTTTACGAAGGCTAAAATGTCAAAACCTCTCACCCACCTGATCTAGTTGCCTTGTGACCGGTCAGACTTTTCGAACCAAAGAGGCGCTTTGCCTCGTATAATTCGGGCAACGGATTATTCTCCTAATCCAGATTAAAAGCTAGGCTTGTGGATTTTTGGCTTCTTCTTCATTATGATTATAGTATGAGGCGCAGGCGTGCTAAAATCTTGAGTTTATTAAATCATCTTTGGTTTTAGTTAAGATTTGCGCCTATTGAATCTACATTTGCCTCATGATTTAGTTGCCTCTCATAACAAAACTCAGGAGACAGATATGTACCACCTGTTCTTTCTATTTGCATTCTATACTATACCCATGCTGTTATGCCAAGTTATGTAATCATGAGAAGTTCATTTCCTGCAGACTGATCTGCAAATGAAGGCTCGAGTTTCAGCTATCCAGGCAATCAGGTCGATCTCGAACTGGATATACTGGCAATCACCCGACGCAGGAAGCCAAGCCCTGACACGTAGAACTGGAGATTCAAGGGAACCCAACATCAAGAAACTCCGGGATGCTGCCGCTTTTAGGAAACGGGCAGGTGGCAAATCTGTGAGTGCCAGACGAGCTGCCGCAGGCCGCTTATACCATGATGAGTATTGGATTCCCGCCCTCCATGCGCTTCCGCCTGCAAGTGCAACTGAGGATGAATCTGGTCCTAGAGTTCCCAAGGGGTCTTCATCTAAAGAAAAGCAAAAGAGACACAGACGCGATCCTGGTCCCAGCCCAAAGAGGAATACTTCTAAGAACCCACTGTGGTGGGCGTTTCCAATCTGTGCTGCTTCGGTTGCTACTGCAATTGTGCGGTCACGGGTTGGGGATGGAATGGTTGGTGAGCTGGAGCAGCACGTAGGCGGATCTCTAGCGCTGGACGTCGTTAACAGCTCCTGGATGCAGGTATTCTTAGCTGGGATGACGTGGTATTTCATTGGTGTGGTGGTCGTAGGGCTAGTAGAAGCCGCTCTAAGCAAAGTGGGATCGGATAAAGAGCAAATGAAGATGTGATATCACGTTGTATGGTTAGAACATACCCAAAGAAATTACAGGTACGCAGGACAATTTCGATAACACTCCCGAAGTCGGAGGAATATCTGGTACACATGCTCGATGAAATCATTGAATCGCCTATGTATTATATAGATGATTAATGCCATGAATGTTTCCATCATTTCGCTGCTAAAATCTTAAACCTTCATCTTCGTCCCAACAGAAGTGGAAACGAAACATTCAAGGTGGGACTTGATGGTTGTATTCTATTTTCTACCCATGCGGTTTCCCAACACTCCGCTTCCGCCTTTTGTCATGACCGAAGCTAAATTACAGATTTGGCTTGCTGGAAGCTCTGCCATTAGATATCACTGAACTATTGAAAATAAGGCTTCGGCCACGTAAATTGAGCTTTGCGTTTTTCCATTGTGAACATCGGGGCACAAAATAACTTATACTCTAGCTATTAAATTTGGCGAGTGTGACTTTCTCCATCTCAATGGTACAGAAAAAAGAGTGACCAGAAGTCAACTATTAACGCACCAACTGACAAATTCTACCTTGGCGTCGATATTCTAAAAATCATGTTATGTGACACTTGATTACCTTTTCAAGATGGCGCAATGCACTAATGATCTCATGGCCATTTTAGGCTGAACTTGGCCACGTCTTTTTGAAACTCTTTAGGAGCCTATCCCTTCTTGCTCTCATTGATTCAATAACATCATCCATACACAAAAGACACATCTTATCAGCCACATGACACAATAAGGGAGCAGTTCATAACTTTTATCAAATCATCCAATATGCTGTACCAAGTCTGAAAAAGCTCCATGCGGATAAGTTCATATGGAGTATTCACTGAATGACAGTTTCAGTCAAATTGAGGAAACAAAGGTTGAAGTGGGTTCCTGAAGACTTACACGCATCCAATAACTACAGTTTGGTACAGAGAATTAATAGCGGTACTTGGTGGAGTAGTCCTTGGGAGCAATGACCAGACCGCGACCCTTCCTAGCACCCCGATATACCGTCTCGACGATATCGATGAATTCCTGCTTATCCTTGAGAGCCCAATTGATCTTGTTATTGTTTCCAGTTCCAAGATCTATCATGATGTGCTTGTTCCTAAAGAAGAACATGACTGTGGATGGGTCATAAAGCTCGTACATGGTGTTGAAATCGGGCACCTCGGTTATGTCCACAAGGTATATGACAGCAAAGTTCTTTATGGTCTCCGCAACTGATGCCAGCACTTCATCCATCTGCAAAACCCAAATTCATACGAATTATTACCCAAAAGAAGGCCAGTGGTTGAAATCTATGGAAAGGAAATTGACAATGACATGACATCTCGTGATTCACACAGGAAGCAAAGGCATAATCAGCATAGAAATGACGGTTTTTTCCTTTCCTCTGGTAGAATGATTAACTGAGATCTAAGGCCAACACTGATCACAACACTGCATATTGCTACGGACCATTGAAGTAGCTAGATGACAATCAAAAGAACCATATAGATCCAGTGGCCACACAGAGCATTTAAACACTCATGCACCAGAATTAGTCATTCCCGCATGCCCACTGCATATTGCTACGGACCATTGAAGTAGCTAGATGACAATCAAAAGAACCATATAGATCCAGTGGCCAGTCACATGACGGACCATTGAAGTAGCTAGATGACAATCAAAACATATAGATCCAGTGGCCACACAGAGCATTTAAACACTCATGCACCAGAACTAGTCATTCCCGCATGCCGGGCGTCCAGCATATGAGAATTTAAGAAACAAAAAGTTTGTAGCCCTGATGAATTGACCTTGACAATTTTATCACCGTCCCCAGGTAAAACCCAAAGTGATGGTCAACAAAAAGAAAGCCGTAAGATTGGTGCTTACAACTAAAGCAGTAAGCAACTAAATGTGTAAGCCAGCATATTCATCACAAAATTAGGACAAAATGAAAGAGCTTAGGTCACAAGCAACTTCTCTTTTTTGTTTCTGACAGAAGAGGAGTGCATTCATTAATAGACCTGATTGGTCCCAAATGAAGCATTGGTATGCATTGATGAAAGCTAAAACACTTAACGTCAAGAGAACAGAGCTTCTTAACTTCTACAGTCAGCTACCACAAAGAAAACCATGGATTGATCAGTTCCCTCGAGAAACCAACGACGAGGAGCATCAGAAACTTTGTTTTAAACTCTGGGAACCCAAGCAAAATGCCAAGAGGGGCTGCTCCAGATCACACCACGACCAAAGAACGAAGAAGAATCTTCAAGTAAATCCATCTAAACCACTAGAAAAAGAACAGAGAGGGCTCCCAACAGCGCTCGATGCGTTTCTCGAATTAGTCCAAGATTCTCAAAAACCTAATCCATTTAATTGATGGCATGATCTGAGACGAAATCAGCACCGATCCGAGCAAGCAAAAGAAAGTCGAGCCGAGCTCTAATCAGCTCCAAAGACAAAAATTCCCAAGCTGAGCTCACGAATAGCACAATTAAGAAGCAAAAAACCCATCAGGCGAGCACATACAAAATCACTGGTGGTTCTAGATTCTCAAAACCCTAAATTCGCAGAGTCAAAACTAATGCCACATGAACCCAGAACCCCACAACAAAGTAGAAGCCAGTCATCGAGGACGAAAGAGAGCAAAAGAGTCAAGAGAGCGCGGGGAGAACCTGCATGCAGGTCTCGTCCCAATCGTGGCCGAAGCGGATGACAACGAGCCGCTCCTCCTCTGCCAGGATGGCCTGGTCGACGGCCCATCCAGAGTGCAAGTGGGGCAGCAGGTACGACATGGTTCGACCCGATCAATCGACCGATTGGATCGCTTCACCTCGGCGGCCGCTCTTCCGAGCCCTAAGCGAAGGATGCAGAGCGACGACGGACTAGAAAACGAGCGTCAAAACAAATGCGTCGCTCGCAAGCAGGGACGGTCGTGCTTTTTATCTCGAGCTTCTTCCTCGCGCGTGGGTCCCACGCGCTCCCCCGCTGCGTTTCGAGGCGGCTCGGCGCGTGTGAATACTTGGCCTATTCTTTTTAATTATTTTATTTTCTCCGCCCTTCAGTCAGTCCGTCCCTTATTCCAAAATATGACGCAATAATATCCGCCCGATATTCGCGGAAAATTCAGGAACATAAAAAAAAAAAAAAAAAAAAATCTCACCCGAATGCGATGAAGAACAGCAAGAATGATGCGAATGAACAAATGAACTTCTGCTGCGAAGGAGGAGAAAACTAACATGAACAGTAAATCAAACTCCCTATCGATCTGCTGCTCGAACGAACAAAAGAGAGGCAATCAAATAGAAAATGCACAAGGCGATTCAAAATTGGCGCGAGAATCTACCTCCTCCTCTCCCGATCCTAATCAGAGAAAAGCTTCGTTCCTCGCATTCTGCTGCATCACCAAAAAAAAAAAAAAAAAAATTCCAAAGGAGCGAAAACAGAAGTAGGGAATTTGCGCAATCAGATTACAAAGATCCGATGAACAGATGTGAGCAAAATCCAAACGGACGCGATCGACGCATTTCGACCTTATCAGATTGAGGACGGTAACACGCAGAGTCGATCGCGACGGCAAAGGAGAGGATACGTGATGCTGCGGAGGAGAGAAAGCGGAGTATTGTTTTGTACGTACCTGCATACAGGTGTCGTCCCAGTCGTGGCCGAAGCGGATGATGACGACGCGCTCCTCCTCGGCGAGGATGGCCTGATCCACAGCCCATCCCGAGTGCAGGTGCGGCAACAAGTACGACATCTCTCTCGCCCTCTCTGGCGGCCAAATGTACGTGAGGGTGCTTGTGGGGATTGATTGGTGTGAGAATATGGGAGAATACGATCTTCGTCGGAGGAGGAGAAGGAGGAGGGGAAGGGTCCAGAAGGCACCAGAGCTTGACCGAGCGACGGCATTGCTCCACGTCATCTTCAACACCCCCTCAATTAAAAAGTACAAAAGCTCCTAATAATAATGCATAATGTAATCCGACCATTTTACTAAAAGTGACCACCAAACTTCAAGTCTCTCCAAATCAAGGCTGATCGGATTCCGGCACGGTCCAATCCCGAGCAAGAATCAAGAATCGGATCAGATCCGGTTTAATGGAATCAGTTAATTAGCAATTTCACTTAGTATTTTGAAGGTAAATCTTTCCCCTCGAAATGGTGCATAATAGATCAGAAAAATATTTCCTCCTAAAGAATACTAAACTTGTTATTTTAAGGTGTTTGTTGCTATTTTTAAGAAATTTTTAAAAAATATAGTCAATACAATTTGGTTCGCTTTATCCTAAAATTTGGATTGAAAATCACCAATTTTATTTTGAAAATTAGACCAACATTATTGAGAATTTTCCAGAATCAACTGATCTGATTTTATTTAAGAGGTGGTGACACTCACCTCTACTAATCACTTGCAATCACACAAAGATCACCTATAGATGGAGTTATAATCTTCATAAAAATAATCCTTTCAAGACAAATCAATCCCTTGAATTAATCTATGATTAACGACGTGTAATGTGACGTGAAAGGCCAATGATAAAAAGAAAAAGAAAAAACAGAACCGCATAATTTATCACCCACTTGGGGGGTAAACTAATAATTTCCGCTCCCCACGAAAGAACATCCTCGAGCATCAACGACGGATTCTTCTTCTCCCCCCAAGCTCTCGCCCCTCCACTACACTGGAACGAAAAAAAACTTTCAGAAAGAAAGCGTCCGCTCCTCTCCTTCCGCCGCCGCCGCCGCCGCCGACGGAATCAGATCATGGCTGCCAAATCCCTCAACAACCCTTCGCCGTCCTACACCCAGTACAACATCCGGACCCAGAAGCCCGACCCGAAATCCTGCGCCCTCCTCGTGATCGACGTCCAGAACCACTTCGCCTCCATGGCCGGGCCGATCCTCCCCGCCCTCAACGCCACCATCCGCCACTGCCGGCGCGCCTCCATCCCCGTCCTCTTCACCCGCCACTGCGACGCCGACCCGTCCGACTACCCCATGCTCGCCGAGTGGTGGGGCCGCGAGTCCGCCATCCTCGACGGCACCGCCGAGTCGGAGCTGATGCCGGGGCTCGACTGCGGGGACGGCGATCCGGTGGTGCGGAAGCACACGTACAGCGCGTTCCGGGGCACGGGCCTGGAGGAGCGGCTGGCGGGGATGGGCGTGAGGGAGGTGATCGTGACCGGGGTCATGACGAACCTGTGCTGCGAGACGGCGGCGCGGGAGGCGTTCGTGCGGGGGTTCCGGGTGTTCTTCTCGACCGACGCGACGGCGACGTCCAGCGAGGACCTGCACGAGGCGACGCTCAAGAACATGGCCTACGGGTTCGCTTACCTCGTGGACTGCGAATCGCTCGAAAAGGGGCTAGTCGGGTAAAAATTAATTTTTTTTCCTTCTGCTCTGTTCTTCTTCCTCCGGTGTGTTTCTTGAAATTACAGTAGAAGGTTGTGTAAACGCATGATGGAGAACTGGATCGTGTGTATCTTGAAAATTTCCATTCATCTTTTTCAACTCGCGAATGCATAATCGATGGATATCGTATCTCAACGCAAACGACAAGAAACTCTGGAACACTTAAACAAATTATCGATTTTATTCGCTTATCAAATCCAAGCCCTTCAAAGACAGTAAGGAGATGCAGACTTCGGGATCAGACCCGCTAGCTCCGGGAGGACGGCAGGGCGTCAGTAGAGAGGAAATGGGTGAGAAGAGAGAGGGACTGCTCCGGCGCGAAGACCGGGACCTGGTGGCCGGCGCCCCGCACCGTCGCCAGCGTCAGCCCGCCCTCGTAGCTCTCCACCCAGCCGGCCACCTGCTGCTTGTGGAACCACGCCCTCCACTCCTCCTTCACTCGCAGCTTCATCTCGTTCACGCTGTACCTCGTCGCCGTCACCGGCACTCTCCCGTCGGTGTCGCCGCTGCGTCGCGAAGTTCAGTCAAATTTTTACCCCTTTTCCGATAACGAAAGTCTCTAATTCATCCTTTGAAAGAGGGAAGGGGAGAGAGATTCAGATCGCAGGGGAGGAGTACCTGTATATCCAGATCCGGAGACCCGCGTCCAGGAGCTTACGGATGATGGGCAGTATGGTGTCTGCGGATTCCTTCCACTTGATCACGCGACTGCACACGATCAGCACATAATCACGGCGTTAATCGGACTTCTCTTTAAACTCCATCCTTGACTGCTAACTCGAGTGAAAACGTTAAGATCAAGAACATCAAAAAAGGAGGCGCATTTAATGGATCACCGATCACTGATCGGTGCACTCATTCTTGGTACGGCGCAAAGGGTCGAGAAAAGATTGGTCAGCGGAACCTAAACGCGACTAACATGCAGGAAGTATGAAAAGGAGAAAGAAAGGAAGACGGTCCCGTCTTCCCGGCGGTCATTCAATTCACTCTCCAGAAGTACGGAACAGAAAGAAAACATTGAATTGACGCAGGACGATCTGTCGGTGAATGCTCCAGAGTTCCTCTCTCTCTCTCTCTCTCTCTCTCTGATGCGCGCTAGTTGTTTGCGTTTCGAGGCTTGATGGCAAAACAGAGCATTACCCGGAATGACCCGTTCTTAGCTCTGCGGTTTCTAAACAGATTCAAGTTATGTTTTTGATTCAATCTTTTTATTGAAGAATCTGAGTCTTGAAACGATCTGATCTCGAGAGGAAAGAGTACCTGCAAGTTGTGTAGGGATAAGGGATTCCGGTGAGATTGGCGTGGAGGGCGATCTGAACATCTTTCCTGTTGAAGTATTCCTCGACATACTCTTCCGTGCACGGGTCGTAGCCGGACGGCAGTTCCCACCACAGCTCCTGATTAATCAAACACCAGGAACGAATATATGTTCGTTAAGCCGGGGCACACCGCTGAACCTTCGGGAGGACGACGAATACGAAACAGATGAGGGTAGACTCTCACGTGGTTGGCGAAAAGCCGGGGCACACCGCTGAACCTTCGGGAGGACGACAACTCGGGGAGGTCACAAACTGGAGTATAGATGCTGTAAATGTCGATGTCAGAGTAAGCTCCCACGAAGTCCCTGAAGAGGGAAGAGCAGAGTGGGGTATCGGTCGCATTGCTCGAGACAAAGTTGCATTCCTTGAAGAGGCCGTCGCGGAGCTGGTCCGAGATGATGGCGTGGCTCCATGCGTAGTCGACTAGTCCCTTGGAGTCCGTCGGTTCATTGATCACCGCGTTCCCGATCTGTGTTTCGCCATTGTCATTATGCAGTTGAAGCTAAAATACTCAATAGTAATGTTGAAAACATTCTTTATAAGCGATGTAATTAGTTCTATGTATCAATAACTGTACCGCATCTTTCTTAGCTAGAACTACGGTAAAAAAGAAAAATCATGGTAGGCCAATGAAATCACCATGAAACCCTTGAGGTTGATGAAGGAGCCATGTCCTCCCTTGTTCCTCTCATAAATGACTTCTGCAAGTTGAGGTACGTAATGCCCTGAAACACATGGAAACGTTGAGCATCGCAGAAATTGGATAAGCACTGCAGGAAGCTACAAAGGTTTCACCAATTGGTCAACTCGAGTCCTAACGTTCCTAAAAAGAACGCGTAACTAAACTCGGGACGCCTTCGATGTTTGTGCATTTCTTTAGATATATAAAAGTCAATGGATCAACGGTTAAATGTTCGGGACTTTTGCTGTAAATATGCCTTCCCTCTCTCTCTCTCTCTCTCTCTCTCTCTCTCTCTCCAGCTAGAATTATGGATAGAGACCTGCATAGCTCTCTCCGGCAATGTAGAAGTTATGGGATCTGAAACTCGGGAACCTCTTGAACCAACCCAACAAGAACGAGTGAGAGTCTTTGGCCGTGACCTGATCTCCGAGCTTGCTCAAGTCCTCCGTCTTGTTGGAGTACGAGAACCCGACCCCAACCGGCGCCTCCAAGAAGAGCAGATTCGCCACTGCATACATTCACAAAATTCGAAACGTTCTCAGCTAATGATTCCAGAAATTCAATGAGCAGATTCAACAGTGGAAACGCATTGTAATTATACCTCTGTTCCAGGAGAATTTGTTAAGAACGAGATGGGTTCCATTGTGGAGGTCCCTCCTGACCAGGAATGGACCCAGTTCTTGTGCAGCTCCATAGGCCACGGACGAGCATCCCGGCCCTGATTCAATTCAAACACCCATCCATCTTTAACTCGAATGATCATTCTTAATTTTCTCGAAAAATATAAATAAAAGCTGTTTTTTTTTTTTTTGCTGTTTGTAAATTTAATCAGGCACGCCTTTCTAAAAAGCAAAGAGGAGGAGGAAGATGCTCCCCCCTCAGCCTTTCTTTCGGTTGGTGCCATAAAGCTGTCTCCCGAAGAAAAGTCTCCCTTGTTGACAGCTAAAAAAACCGGAAAAAAATCGTATTTTTATACTTTCATCTCCATCCTTTGTCTCCCTCTATCTCACTCTCTGAGTGCCGACAAACAGTCTTCAAGATAGGATACCGAATTGCATTGCATGCGTGGCCATGATTCGGTTTCCGATGCGAGCTTTCGCAACACGCTCGGCTTCAGTCACTAATAATGAGTCGCCTCTTTCTTGATCTTGAAAAAGAAGAAAAGATATTATACTGTAAAAGCTAATTGCACCAAATACATGCAGACAAAAGCCGTGGCGATGGCTCTGCTCTGATGTTCTGAATTTTCAGGCAGGGGCGGATGCCTATGTTTTATTTCAGTATGGCTACCAAGAAGATAATGTACTTTGCCTTATCTTGCTGCGCGCATAATTATGCACTCTTATCTCATTTCCTCGAGACGACACGAACAGGTTTGGACTATTTGGTGGCGTAATCAGACCGTTAGAAGGGCGGAATTCAAAAGGAGTTGACGACGTGAAGAGAAGGGTTGACTGGAAAACTGAGGCAGAAGACCGATGTATCTGGTGTTGAGGTTTTCTGGGTTCTTTCACTGTTGAGGGTTTTAGTACAGTTACCAAGAAGATGATCTGCTGTGTACGCGAGAGAGAGAGAGAGAGAGAGAGAGAGAGAGAGAGAGAGAAAGACCTCCATTGAGCCAGAGGACGAGAGGCTTGCGAGGAGCATCGGCCTGAGCTTCGAAGAACCAGTAGAAGAGCGCCTTGTGCTCGTTGGGATGCTGGAGCTCCACGTACCCGGCGTAGTGCCTGAACCTCGCCCCCGCCGGCTGTCCGGGCAAGCCCCTGACCCTGTCCGCCTCCCGCCGCCGCGCCTCGTCCCCCGGTGACGCTGCTGCTGCTGCTGCTGCTGCGGCGGCGGCGGCGGCGGCGGCTAGGAGGAAGAGGAGGAAGAGCGTGTGCATCCGTGCGCTTCCCATCTCACCAGATTTTGGCCAAGTGTGATTTTTGGACCGATCCTAGGAAGGAAGGGGCTGTTGGGGTTTTGTTACTGAATGCGAAAACGAGAGAGAGAGAGAAATGGCAGTTTTTCTCATGAGGGGGGAGGAGGAAAGTGCCAGAAAATAATGTGGTCGTTTTTGTGTTGGGATTCCATTCAAAGGTTGCGGCTTTTTTCATGGGACCTTTGTCGGGACGCACTGATGAAATTTGGGGAGCCTTTTTTTTTTTTTTTTCTCTAAAACACGCGTTTGATTTGATAGCCCTCGTACCTCCAACGTCTCTCTCTCTCTCTCTCCCACAGATGGAAAAAATAATTCTCGTACATCCCGACGCGACTCAGCTCCTTCCTGTCTTCCGGTCTTCTTTAATTGATTTCGCCCGTGACCTACTTTTAAAGTATAATCACTTTCACACGAACTCGCTTTTTTGTAAATCCTAGTTTGGATAAATTAAGCAATACCTCTAGAAACTGCGATACATCGAGAGAGAGAGAGATTTGTCTATTCTGAGAAAGAGATTGAATTTGAAGAGGATGTAGGATGAAAAATTAAATAATTAATTATAAATTAAGTGACTTTTTTAAGAGCTTATGACTTTCAATAAACTGTTATTCTCACAATACTTTAAAAAATTTTATACTAGTAAAACCCATATGGTATTTTGAATCTATAATGAGAATGGTAGTTTATTTTTTATCACTAAAAATTAAATAACAAGTAATTATAAATTATTATACCGGCGCAAGCTCTTCCATCTTAGGTATTTCAGTGCTTCGGTGACACTTTTGCTACCAAGTATCGTAGTAAACCCATTACTTTTTCCGGACAAAGATATCATCATTGGATGGGACATCCTCACTCAACTTCCCAAACTCGAATTCTTTCTAAGCGGAATTTGTAGAAATTAAACGTTTCTATGCACTCAACCGGCCATCCTCGACCCAATAATCAATAAACTGACCATTCGGGAATGAGTTATTGGGCATGTGAAGCATTTTATGTCAACAAACGGGCCGAGCGTAACCGTGGAAAAATGAGGTTAGTAATTAATTACCAACCTCGAATCTTCGGGATGATAAACAATACTCAAGCAAAGATTATTCAAAAATCTTAAGGCGGGATTTTTTTATACTAGTAAAACCCTCCATGGGGAATATGGTATCGAAATGGATATGTCCTCCTTTCCTCAAATGCTCAAGTTGTATGATTCCACCCAGATTATCCATTTATTCATCCTCTCCGTTGGTCTCCCAATGATGAATTTTCGGAAGACCTAAAATGGTTATTTTGGTACATGTTGTACACCAAAAATCCAGCAAATTTTGTAGGTTTTTATCAAAAATAGTCATGATCATAACCGAAATATCTACTTGGATATTTTCGCCCGGTTTAAACCTCACCAATACCGGAAGGAACTTTTCAAAATCCAAAATCGTCAAGGAAGGCTCCGAACGAGAAAGACACACTATTGTCTTGTTTCATTGACCTTGGACATATTGCCATCCCTTTGGATGGATTTCGACAAACCTTCCATTGCGGGAACTTCAAGTTACAAGCCCCGGGTTTTCCAGAATTTGCACGAATTCACCGGACACTTCCTCACTCCATCTCCAAGCCAGACATCCGCATCTCGAGAATCAGGATCCTATGCCAAGAAAATCGCATCATCCCACCGAAGCATGGCTTTCTCCAAAGACCACCCCGCATCCCGGAATCCCACTCGAGACCGATCCAAGAAGCACTCCATATTTTTCGGCGAGAATAATCTAGACTCCTCCACCCCCTATGATCCTGGGGGGCCCTTCACAAGACCCTTGGGGTGACACTCAAAATTACGCCCCCTTTTCCGCTCTTTCTCGCGCTAGCTCCTCTCGACCACCCGATCGTCGGGCGGAAGAAATCGAGAATCTCATCCGCGCCTTCAAAAGAGCAAAAGACGGAAGCTCCGAGTCCATCGACATCGATGAAGACTAGCTCAACATAGCTCTGATGATTCGGACTATAGCTACAATGCTAGAGACGGAAGAGACAGATAAAAAACCGTCCTGAAAACACTGTACACCGGTTACTGTACACTGTTCACTATTCACCCAGTCTGTTTTTACTGTTCACTTAGTCTGTTTTCACTGTAGCACAAGGCGAAAAACCACTGTTCATAGCCTGGTCACGGGATTTCTCTAGAACTCCCCCTATGTGTAGCCCATAAGTGGCTAGTTTGCTCCCATAATTATGCCCGAGCATGGCCGTCCCGCTCTTGTCGCTTATATCCTCCTCCGCCTATATAAGAGCAAGGAGCCCTCATTGTAAAAAAGAGAGTGAAATAAGAAGTGTGTTGTATACTCTACTTCCAACATGATCTTCTAAACACTCCCATCTTCTTCTAGTTTGAACGGTGGTTACGCTCAAACACTATGATTGAGAAAAATCCGGAGTATGCTCGCACTTGCCCTTAGGGGATCCCGTGCATCGAATTTCCGATATTCTAGAGTTTACTATGATCCGAGTTCGAGTCCGAGGAAGAACTTGGTGACTAACGGCGAGTCCCTATTAAGGCCGAGAGGGCCGTGTGTGGGATAGCATACTTGTCACAAGTTTGCAACTCAAACTCTTGAGTTCGGTTCATAGTGCCCTTTATGGTATCAGAGCCATGGATTTGTTTAAATCATTTTAGTTTGCTAATTACCCTGTTTTGATACTAGAAGAAAGCCTCTCACCTCATGGAAACTACAAATTCATCATCCCCTTCTCTTCCTGTTTCTCTTACTTCTAACCTTTCCCTCCGGCCTCCACCGGACCTCAGAAAATCTTCATGTTCAAAGATCGACTATCTTTATGAGTTTTCTTACCTCACGAGAGGATAGTAAGATTTCAGAAACTCGGCTCCCCATGATGAACCCATATATTGCTTTCACTAAACCCCCTTCCTTCTCTCCACTTCGGTCTATCAAACACACGATCAAACATACTCCTCGTCTTGTCAAAGAGTATGTACGCGGTCTTCTCGTTTTGATCAACATCCCATTCAAGCAGGTGAACAAGAACAGTTTGTTACTCTCCAAATCCCATCAGAGTTTCCATCTCAATGGATCCAACAAGGCTACTCTCATCTCCACTTCGGAGCCATCCGTCTTGCTTTAACTTTTCATGGTCGTAAAGGCCTACCTGTTACCGCAAGGATAGCCCTGTTAGATACCAGGTTTTTGGAATACCAACAAGCTTGTGTTGGCACCATTCAAACCACAATGAATTTTTTTGTTACACTTTTCCCAAATTTCAACATCGCTCTTGCAAACCCCAACCTGCTTGCTCTTAAGGTTCGGCTACAAATTTTTGGAGCCCCACAAACACTGGATCTATTGCCGCCACCTTGCACTACCAAATGATCTACCGTGTTCAAAACCATGCCATTGATCTTAACATCCCAAATTCGAAGATGCTCTTGTTATCTCGGTCGACCATGACCAAACTTCTTGCATCCATGTCCCAAGGAAAATTCCTCGAAGTGAACTTGTTAAACTTCTTCCCGATAGTTGGGTCACCAACTACGAAAAACTCCACCAGAATTGTAAACCGGTCCAGTCCAGTGAACCACAGTTCACTAGGAAAAAAGATGGCACTGTTGCCATCAAGTTCAGTAAGACTAAAGAGGAACCTTCCTCCATTTTCCCTACCATTCTCCACTTTACTCCTTGTCCCTGCGATCCGGTTTCATCGAACCGGACAACAAACAATTTGTCCACTCCTTTGGACCTCAAGGACAGCCAATCCATTTCTTCAAAGATCCCACGAGGACAGCATTTTCGGGATCTAGATTGTGCGTGTGCTTCATGCACCGATTTGAAGACAAAGATGATACACCTTCCTCTAAAAAAGAAGAAAAAGGATGCCCTCTATCGGCGGTATCTTCTTTTGGAGGTCCACGTTGGACCTCTTGGAGAAGATGGTGGTAGATACCGGTTCATTGTCTCCATGGACCACCCCAACCTTTTAAGGTAACCCCTACTCCATCTCCCTGTAAGCCAACTCTTTCTCCTGATTCACCATCACCCAAGCCTATGGTTACCTCACCCTTTTATACGCCGATCCAGAAATGGGTAAGAAAGAACCCCTCTTATCCCATCACTTTACCCAGACCAGGTACCTGTGTACCTCAACCTGAACCACTTCCAGTCCTACCCAATATATGCATGTTTCACCCTGAGGATTTCCCTCCACTTGAGGCCACAGAATCATCTGAAACTAGCACCCGTACCCGAAAATTTCCTCCCTTGGAAAAATTCTCGACCCCGACGCAAAGGTACCAGCACTCACCCAAAATACCAAACCCCACCGGCATTGACGCACAAGGACAACGAAAGCAGCCCTCGCCGAAACCGTCTTGAATTGGGCGAGAATGCCCTTGCTCGAATGAGCTTCTTGGTACTTGTTGCTACACGCCTTGAACGTGTAGACAAGACCACCGACTTATCTTGTCGCATCTTTGAAAGACTTCCAAAAACGGCTTCATCTCGCTAGAAACCAAGCGAGGCACCTCCTAGCCATTACTTGGAAGATCAAAAGCCGAAATTGAGAAACTCAAGAGACAAATCCAAATTCTCAAAAGTCGCGGAGTCATTCACTTCCATTGATCCGCCTCTTTTTACCACTCCTTCCCTACCGCAAAAAGAGAATCATCATTTGGCTCATCATCCTCTTTTCTTCTTTGTTTTAAGCTCGGCCCGCCCCTCCTCCCCGAATAATTTTCGACTCTTCGCGAAAATCTTCGTAGCTTAAACTAAAGCAAAAGAAATCCCCTTACGCTACGAGTCTTCACCACCCTCTCCGGGAACACCGAACATCCTCCTGACGATTATCCTCCTGCTTTTAAGAAAATAGTCATGTATGAATTAATATTTTATCGCCCAAGGCATTTAAAAAATTTCTTTTCTAATTTGGCATTTAAGTAATTTGGCAAAAGGTTATGATACCCAAGTGAATGACATGCAAAAGTTATGATATTTCTAGTATAATTTTTTCCTTTTTTTATAGCTAAGATTGATTGAGCTATCATGATGGGGAGCATGAAAGAATCCTTCTCGACGAATTCACGGAGCATGCAAGAATCGCTCTTGACAAAGTCTCTTGAATCGTTCCATGTATGTCTCGTGAGGGGTGTTAGATCCGAATCAAAATTGAAATCAAACCAAATCAAATCAAATTTTGTGCATTTTTTGTTCTATTCGATTTCGGTTCGGATAACTGAAAAATAACCATTTTTCAATTTGGTTTAATTAATCAAGTTGAACAGAAATTATCAACAAAAGTTGAACGCCCAATTTAAAATTTCTCTTCATTTTCATTCCTATTATGTTGAGTTCCAATAAACATGGTAAAAATAGAAAAATCAAAAACCAAACTGAACCGATTTTCAGTCGGAGTTGGATTCGCACCCAATCGGTTCGAATTTTCTGAAAACCCGAACTAAACCCGTTGACACCCCCTATGTCTCGTGCTAACACGGAAATGAAGAGTAAAGGCGCGTTCAATGTTCACGAGATTATCGAAATCAAAGTCTTCTACCTTAACGGGACAAGATGTCCGTCGTTTAACTACGCTTCACGAGATTACTACATCAGTCAAATCGCGAGTCTTACGGGAATTTGAGCCCAATCCATATTCAATTTCGTAATCAAGATTGGGCCCAATGCTTTCCAAATTAAAATTAGGCCTGAGCCTAGAATAGGGAAAAGCATCTTTTATTTTGTATTTCGGGATATTAACAAGAGCAAGGCCTTATTCAACTACAATCGCTTGATTTCACTTTTCCAGGCCCGGTGTTTAGGATGACTTGCCAAACAAATCGTGCCCCTTCTTTTTATATAGCCAGTTGCACATTTTTCCCTTTTTAAAAAAAAAATAAATGATGGACATATTTCACCTTCTTTCATTAATAAATGGTGAAAAAAGATAGGATGGGCAAACGCTCGAGAATCTCTCCCTCGACTTTATCATAGCAATTTCACATTGCCGATTTGAAAGTTCGGTTTGTATCACATCTACCATTAATATTGAGTGAGTTTGTCGTCACTACACCGCTGAATGCTCATTAGGGTAAAACTAGAATTATCCCTACACCATGGACGAGACAAAAGAGTGACACAGGTGAATCTGGATTTGTCGATCTCGATGAGCAATTGGGACATTTGTACCCTAACATCAAAGAGGGCTCCAAATTACACGGAGGTCATTTTCACTTGGCCTCGACTTAACCGGTCAAAGTGGGTCAAAAATCGATTTCTTTATGGATTTCTTAAATGGATTAGTTATATTGTGTAAATAAGTTTATACACAATATGAGTTAAATTGATTATAAATGGATTTATAACTTAATTAGATTCAATCATTTTTATGACTCTCCTTTCGGTCTTTCTCGCATTCAGTCAATTTCGCCCTTGTTTGCTCCGCACTCTTGCCTTAGTTTGGTTATAAATTTTTGTAGATTGAGTTAAATATGAAAATATTTTATTGATATAGGTTGAATCCATATGGGTTAGATATTGGTCAAGTTGTGTATAGGTTACTAAATTTATATTACGTGAAAATTAGTCTATTTGGATTGGACTATTTATAACCTGACCCAAAATCGATCTGACTCGTCCGTTTAGCCTAGGCCGATTGCTTCATTGGATATGGATCCGGCCTTGATTGAGTACAAGGCGTATAAAATTCCATTAATCCGATCACACATTGGCAAGGCTTGCATCGAATCAAACTCCTCAAATAGCTTCTCCGTTCACATTTTATTTAGTGTTAAGGAACTTAAAAAAGAAAAGGGCGTTGGTCCAATTTCAGCCACGATATTTTCTAATGGTTACATCGACCGACGGCCATGCTCATCTAACGTGGAAAAAGTGGCCAAACAAATCCAATCAATCGGTCTAAAAAACGTTAGATTCCATCGTATACTCGAAGTTTGTGCATGGAAGTACTCAATATTCTTGAACTAGGTACTTTCACTCGTGCGACAAGGATAAGCATTTGTTTAATAATTTAGTATAGAGAAAGGTGGTGGTGGGTTTGAATTTCTTACGTACGTTCGTGTATTTTGTTATTGATCTTTGTTTAGAACCTAAGTCGACCGAGTAAGATGCAGTTACGTAGTCGATGGGTATTGGGTTCGAACCACCTTGTACTCTTGATCATCCGAAGCCAACCGCCAAGCTATCTCCTCGTAATTTTAAAATTAGGACTATGAATCGCTTCAAAACCCTAATTCTTTAAGCATCATCATGCTCATCAATTCAATTCATTATGGAAGGCCAAGTCTCGTGAATTGCTCTAACTAACAAGTTCGATAGTTGGCACGATGCCAAGTCATGGTTTAAACTTTTCTCGTATGTAACTTGCGTACCACTCATGACTAAGCGCTACATATTTTCCCTTACGTCGCAAGTTACGGCTAACGAAGTTGCAAAATTAGACCATCATTTGCCCTTGTTCTCATCCTCTACTTTGTGCTAATCGAAATGGACAATTAGAGATATATCAAAGACATTCTATCCATTTTGCTGGAATTTGCCTCAACGACTAAATTCTTTTCATCAAAAGTCATTCTTTGATTTTGGTAAGAGAAGATGGGTTCCATGGCAAGTTCGGACAGGAAATATCACGTGCACATATAGGAATAGACATTAAAGTACACAAAACATTTTGTTGAAATTTAATCGACGACAAAGTAAGATACCGGTATGTAATCAATGATTAGGTAGAGAATTGTAGCTAAGATATATATTGCAATTTAATTAGTGATGAAATATCTTGAAATGACAACTATATTTAGGAGACATAATTGAAAGATAACAAGCTTGTGTTGTTTTTCTAGGGGGTCTTTGAAGGGTACTACGTGACTATCTAAAGCCCAAAATCAACAGTTATTGACAAATATACAAATGGAGGTTACAAACGGTTATCGATTACCTCAACAATTATATTGCTCCACTACTTTGACAATTTCGTGGACTCCAATGTGTTGAGAGTTTTTTTGACTCCACTATCTTACCGGTTGTTTTATACCATTATGTCGATAGTTACTTCTTTGATGATTGTATCCGAGAATTGTCGACTCCACTTTTGTTGATTCTTTTGAGCCATCGATTCTTCATGTTGTCAATAATTATGTTCATAAGTGACCAAGCTTTACTTTCATCGACTAAATCCAACACACCGTCAATAATAGCTAAAAGTCAATCTTGTTTTGTGTATAAACACTAGCAAATTGAAATGTCGACGGATTCTAAACAGGTATTAAATACAGCCCATTTATATCTCGCTCGAATTCCACCGTATCATTAAGCATGCTACTTATACAAATCAATCTTTCACTATGTGTAACATCGATGATTCGTGACCCGGGCATTACGTGGCTAGTAAAATGTCCGAGTGACTCAATTTGTGTTCAAATTATCTTCTTCTAGTTGGTCGAAGAGACTTAAAAGAATGAAATAAATCCAAGATAAGTTTCCATCGATGTTGATTGGACAACTATATCCCCATAATGTAATCAGCTACACGACCTATGGATTGGATTGTACGCAGCCTCAACATCAAATTTTGGTAATTAAAGAAGAAATTGATCCCAATTCGACCTTGACAAGATGTCCAAACCTCGCGAATCGGCAGCCAAATAAAAATGCACAGGTCACATTCCCCCACGACAACATGAACTGTCGATGAATGCCACCAATCGAGAGAAACGAAATCTATTATCAATCTAATGACACTAATAATAGACTAAAGTATCGGTTTCGTCATTTGCATTCTGGATACGTTTTCCTATTCCACGCTTCATTACCAATCGGTCGATGACAGAGGACGACGCATCGTCGGGACGATAGCTAATTACGTGAAGTTTTTTTCTAGAAGATTTGTCTCGGCTCGTCAATATTTTCCAAGTAAGGTCAATGTCACTCGAGTAGCCAAATTTTCAGCAACCAACGACATTCACTTACGTGTACTTGTTCTTTGAATTAAACAATGATCGAATTATATTTTTCTTTCGGCGAAGATGGAAAACCCTAAATCGAGTAATCTCGATCCAGCGCGTCATTAATTAATTCACAACCGCAGCAAATTACTCATAATTTTTGCGTACAATGGCCCTTCCAAAACCACAACAATTATCGATGGGCGCACATCGCAACTGCAAATCGGAGTTGGAAACTCCAATCCGAAGCCGCCAAAGCAAGGTCAAAACAGCCGGACGTGTGGCCGAATCACCGCCACTCGTCGTCGGACGAACGATCCTAATCGAACCCAATTTCAATTTGCCCCTAATATTTCAATTTGTGCGGCCCAGCTTTTAGGAAAGAGCCTGTAGAAAATCGTTGCACTTAGGTCATCCGCCTTAACCACCTCCCTTATTATGCCGCCCGGTTCAAAACACTAATCTTTTACATATTCTAACAAGTTAAGAGAATCTCCCGACATTCCCCCCTTTAGTCATCGGAAATTACGAACTATTCCACCAGAACCAACATAAATTCCTACGAAAAATTTCTCGAGTCTTGCCGAGGTGGCAATATGACATGAGGGTGAAAGGAGAAAAGCACGCACACTTTCAGCTCACCAAATCGAAACCGTTTCGTGCAAAATCATGCACGCCAAGAAACGCGCCCGACCCCCCCCATATAACTCGTGACCCCGCGATTCGCAGCTTCAAACCAACAACCTATTCATGCACCACCGCTGCTCTAGTCCCCTTCACTCCGGCGCCATGAACCCCAGCAACCACACATCCTCCGCCTGGCCTTCCGCCGCCACCGCCGGGGGCTTGGGGCGGCTCCACCTCATCGAGCACGTCCAGGTGCTCGAGCTTTTCGTTGCGCTCTTTGTGTTCGTGGCAATCCATGCCGTCCGGCAGGGGAAGCGCCATGGGCTGGCGGTGTGGCCGGTCCTAGGGATGGCGCCGTCTCTTGTGGCTGGGCTCCGGGCCAACATGTACGAGTACATCTCCGACGTGGTGTGCCGCCAGAACGGGACGTTCTGGTTCCGGGGGCCCTGGCTCACCAGCCTCAACTGCGTGGTCACCGCCGACCCCCGCAACCTGGAGCACCTCCTCAAGACCCGGTTCTCCAACTTCCCCAAGGGCCCCTACTTCCGCGACACCGTCCGGGACCTCCTCGGCGACGGCATATTCAACGCCGACGACGTGACGTGGCAGCGCCAGAGGAAGACGGCCAGCATCGAGTTCCACTCCGCCAAGTTCCGGAGGCTCACCACCGAGTCCCTCCTCGAGCTCGTCCACGCCCGGCTCCTCCCCGTCCTCGAGGAGAGCCACCGCGCCTCCGCCGCCATCGACCTGCAGGACGTGCTCCTCCGGCTGACCTTCGACAACGTGTGCATGATCGCCTTCGGGGTCGACCCGGGCTGCCTCCGCCCGGGGCTCCCCGAGATCCCCTTCGCCAGGGCGTTCGAGGATGCGACGGAGGCGTGCGTGTTCCGCTTCGTGACGCCGACGTGCGTGTGGAAGCTCATGAGGCTCCTGGACGTCGGCCCCGAGAGGACGCTGAGGAAGTCGATCGAGGGCGTCGACGAGTTCGCTAACGAGGTGATCCGGACCCGGAAGAAGGAGCTCGCCGCCGACGACGGGTGCCAGAGGTCGGACATACTGACGGTGTTCACGAAGCTGAGGGACGAGGAAGGGAGGCCATTCTCGGACAAGTTCCTGAGGGACATATGCGTGAACTTCATCCTCGCCGGGAGAGACACGTCGTCGGTGGCCCTGAGCTGGTTCTTCTGGCTGCTCGACAAGAACCCGGAGGTCGAAGAGAGGATCGTGGCCGAGCTCTGCAAGTTGGCTAGCGACCGAGAAGGAGCGACCGCCGGCGGCGGCGGCGAGGGCCTGGTGTTCAAGCCCGAAGAGATAAAGAAGATGGACTACTTGCAGGCTGCCATTTCCGAGTCTCTCCGGCTCTATCCCTCCGTTCCCCATCGATCACAAAGAGGTAAACCACTCTCCCTCATTTTTTTAAAAAACATGATCATGCCAAAGAAAAAAAAAAGGATAATTTTTTTTTCTCGATTACTTAACAAGCGTTCTCTATACATTAAGCTTTGCATTTTTCTAATTAACGAGAAATTTAGTGGGTAATTATGACGTCGAAATCACACTATTTTTACTTGAAGAAGTTCATTTATTTGGAATGTGTTCGATTGGGCTATGGGTTAATTTCTCGTTCACCTAACTGCTTGGCAAGCATTAAAAGAAACTGCTTAGTTCCAAGGACGGCGTGGCCTTCTAGAGAATCTCAAGGGTTGACTAGGTCAATCGATGCCACGTGGACTCCTCCTGACTTTCACTTATTGTTTTGTCGTATCCTGTTCCCGATTAGTTCAGTAATTTTTTAAGGTTATCGCCTGAACGATGCGTTGTCGACTTTTTGTAGGTCATCGAGGACGACGTGTTCCCGGACGGGACGGTGCTCAAGAAAGGCACGAAGGTCCTCTACGTGATCTACGCCATGGGGCGGATGGAGGCGATCTGGGGGAAGAACTGCCGCGAGTTCAGGCCGGAGCGGTGGCTGCGGGACGGCCGGTTCATGAGCGAGTCAGCCTACAAGTTCACCGCCTTCAACGGGGGTCCCCGGCTATGCCTTGGCAAGGACTTCGCCTACTACCAAATGAAGTTCGCCGCCGCCTCCATCCTGTACCGGTACCGTGTCCGGGTGGTCGAGGGCCACCCCGTGACCCCGAAGCTGGCCCTGACCATGTACATGAGGCACGGGCTGAAGGTCAACCTTTTCAGGCGCGATGAGGCGGAGCGCCGGAAGTGCCTCCTCAAGTACTATGGTTAAGTCAAGGAAGCGGGTGGGTCTGGAATAAGCGCGACGATGACGATCGATGTCTTTTGCCTTTCGATGATTTTTCATGTGAAGCTCGGTGTCGGACTATACATATGTGTATTGGAATGTTAGTGAGGGAGGGATTGGACATAGATATACTAAGGAAAGCTGGCTTTTCTTTCTTTCTTTCTTTCTTTCTTTTTCAATAAATGGGGGTCGATCTATGTATTCATTTGGTTTGTTGTAATTCGACCGGTTTCTCGGTTCCAGGGTGTATATCATCTTTGCTTTAGCGTGTCAATCGTTACTTGAGAAGTAAGAATATATCCATTATCTATCGGCTAAAGTTAATTTGCAAAAAATTCCAAAAATTTGAGGGATCGACACCTTTCGACGCCTTCAAAATGAGAGAGAGTGTCTTGATTGTGATTTTAGAAAACTAAATTGTGCTTAGGTCATCTATTTCCGACCAGAAAGAGCTAATTTAATGTGAGTTTGGTTGGACTTTTGATTTATATGGTTAGTTGTTCAACCGTGTTGCATTAGAGGGCGATAGGAAAGCATGTTGAATATGGGTTATGCCTTGAACAACAGTCAAGGTTGGTCTATCCTACCTCGGTGTCCCACGTTTGACATTTTGTTAAATATGTGATCTAACCTCCATATGGGGTGTGGTTCAATTTTAGGTACGTTAAGGGCCAATTTATTAAACTAATCCGTCGAAGTGACGTTCCGGATCATAATTGGGCATTCAAAGTGGACCATTTTAAAGAACTAGTGTCATTGGCTTGCAGAAGGCAATATTCGATATATGATAGAACCATGTCGCATCACTTAATTGATCGATTTAATAAATACATAAACATTAGGATCTAGAGGACATGTATTAGGTTCGTTTTTCAACAAATTTTCCTCTTCCCCCTTGCACCACCTAAGAGATAAGGGCGATAATCCCCCCTTCCGTGTTCTATTCGTGTAAACTATTCGAACCATTTCGTCCCATACTAAGATATTTTAATATTATTACAGAGCTCTTTCAGTTTAGACGGACGGAACGCAAGTTCGGGTCGTGTCGGAGCCGTGTTCTTGTGTCGCATCGGGACTTCGTCCAAAAAGTGAAACCGGGGTAAGCCCAACCCATGAAATCTCTAACTAGATAGCCCATGAACAAATGACATTTCGGCCTGAAAATACCTCACAAATCCAGCCCAATAAATCAAAGCCTTCGTAAGCCATTCGAATAGCTCCTAGGATGGGCCGGCTAGGTACTGGACGAAGCCCAATCAACCCTATTTTCCATCGAAGTTAGGAAAATGTTGGGCGGCTCCACGAATTAGACGCGTATGAAAAAAATTGATTGTCGCTAAAAGATCAAAATCGCATAACAAGTAATCTCACCAGAGCTACAAGTAAGCGAGAGTGGACCGATGAAAAAATAAAAATAAAAATTGCAGCACGACAAGCAATAACCAATTGTAGTTCTCAAAGACACCATTATCTGTTCATAATTTGAATTCCCGATTCGAGTATAAGGCCAGATCAAGACAGTGCTGCGGTTTCATTCACGATGAATTTAGGTCCCCACCTTACGAAAGAACTCAAATCCCATCTCGATATTAAATCAGAATACTAAAATTTATTTCCTTTGTGTGAAGTTGAGATCACTCAATTTGCGCAATTCAAATATAATTTTTTTTTACAGTGGTTGAGATTTTACAGGGTGCAAACACGTGTCCGGATCATCTTGGAATCCATACATCTTTGAAATGTTGGGGAGGGGGAATTCGTCATCGCATACGTCCCCAGCAATGTGTAACCTTGACCAATTAAATACGCTAATCTGGCGGCGGCGAGGACCAGGTCCCCCCCCTAATTTTTCTTTTCTTTTCTTTTTGTAATTTTGTGTCCTTTTTAAGTCCTAGTAGCAAAACGAACAGAAGCTAATATGACGTCACCTGTGTGTGTGTTTTTTTTTTTTTTTGGCATAGTTTTATATTTATTATTCCATGATATCGCCGTCTCTTTCCACAAGGAAAATCTCCCTCTATTTGGAGAGAACGAGAGGGCTCGTGAGCAACTACCAAACGTGGGATGACTTTGGGTTAATTAAAAAAGGAAGAAGGTGATTTGCATATTGTGACGTCACCTTTTGAGCAGTGATTTTGATTTACTTTTTGTGCGATGCTGGAGCTGGTGATTGTGGATAATTGCATGCTGGATCACAAGTCAAATCCAGATGGTCTAATTATTTTTATAATATGTTTTTGGGTCTAAAACAGTAGTCGTTATGTAAAGAAAATCAAATTTGCTTATTTTGTGAGAAAATAAATTATCGGGAAATCATCTTTCTTAAAATGATTAGAAATGGACTAATGAAGAATAATTTTTATCATCGATGAAAATCAATTATATGGATTGTTGTTGATGATGGGAAACATCTTCTGTTGGCTGTTTTTCTATTAAGTGATATGAATAACTATTCATTTTTTATAAAATAAATAAATTGTGGAAAAGCAAGTTCTTTATCTTTTTGTTGGTTATAGTGATGTGTGTGGACATATAAAAAGTTCTTTCACGAGACTAGGATGGTGATGGGTCGAGATAGATAATTGGGGATGAATGTGACCACTAGGAAATTCGCTAGTACCAATTTTCCCGTGAAATTTTGACATAATGCGTGTTTATGAGGCACATTAAAAATTGGCATGTGTCGGTTAATCAACAAGTCACAAGATAACTAGTTGAATTCCTATAAAATTGTATCAACTACCAAAAAAAAGTTTTACATTCATAAGTGATTGTCAAAGTTCAATGACCTAATGGCAAAATCAAATAAACTTCACTGATCACATGAGTGTTATTTACCTCGCACACTTTTAAAAGTAAATATATGGAGACATCTATGTTGAGATTTTACCGATATGACTTCATTATCCTTTGTCTCTCACTGCGCTAATAGATTAGGCAGGGTGCTTTCACTTATTTCTTTTAGGGAAATCTTACATACACCGGGATTGATTTGTAGAATTGGTATACGAAATGATGTGTAGATTGTTAATGAATGTTGAATACGACTCGCTAATTTGAAATGTCCACTCATAATCTGTCGCATCATTTTGTAAAATGGTTCAATAAACCGGCCTTAGTATACCCAATAATGTCATTTCCTTGTAAAATACGTCTAACTAGAACCATATCAGATATATTAAGTGTTAGAAAAATCCTGTACTTTCATATATCCTAGTTGACTCATAACTGATTGATCTATGCTTTCGAGTGAAAGTAAATTCAACTGGATATATTGACGGTTCGAGTCTTGAACTCCCTCTTGGTGATCTCTCTAAATTAATGCATCACATCAAGGCCAGTTTACAAAGCTAGTTTACTAATTAAACAATCGGACCGCATCAAACCGACATCAGCGTGAATCCGTCCCATCATTAAGCGGGCGGATCTTACGAACGAGTCTCAATTAATGTAAGCAGCATTTCTCGTCTCCAACCGATTTAGTGAGCCTTGCAATCATGTCCTCGGTACTGCGGTCTGATTCGATCGCGCATAAAGTGCGGCCTCCCACTTTCCCAAGCCCCCACCACTAACGTTGCTGTTGCTGTTGTTGTTGTTTTTTTTAATTTTCGTCTCTTTTGGCAAACACGTATGAACGCCCCCCCTCGCCCCCAATCGCTCTTAAGTAAGTTTTTGGAGCAAATCATGCCGGAATCATTGTCCCCACTTTTCTACGTGGGCTTTATGCTCCTTTGTTTTGTCCTCCTCCATCGATGGCACGACGTCAACATTCTCGTCAAAGCATGTCTTGTCTCCGATATATATAATATATATACTTATACATTTTTTAATATTTCGAATGATTTAGTTCTATAATACCCAAATTCGATGTTTAGTGATCGGGGTAGAAATTAATAGAAATATATCTTTCCTCGCTCTCTAACCAGAATTTCTGCATCCGGAATGGCTCGTTTAGGCAAATGTCTTTTTTGATATCTAATCCTCCAAAAGCTATGCAAGCTCGAAACTTAGCAATGGTGTTTAAAAAAGCGTGGCGCAATGCGATTGGTGCGGTGGAGACTTTTCCTTTTTTCCCGATAAATATTTCGACTGGATGGAGTTCTCTTTCTTTTCTAGCTTAAATTTCAAGTGGGTTGCTTAAAGAAAATGGGATAGGTGTCTAAACTTTATGAAAAGCGAATACGATAAATGACCTCGTTTTTTTATTTTTAAAAGAATGCCTCTACAAATCCCCCTTGCTTTAATCGCTTTAATTCGATATAACTTTCGATGCCGTAGTAAAATACTATTATTCATTTGCACGGTACATGGACGGCGAAAAAGAAAAGCTTTTTGCAAAGCAGGTTTTCAATGCACGACACGTCCATGCCCGTAAATTGAAACACGTCGATGATATCAAACACCGACAATGTTTTTGGTTAAGGAAAGGAAAGAAAAGAAAACTTCATTATTGGACTAGAAACTTTCGCATGGATAGATAAGGGCAAAATGTCTTGGCGTATGATGTTTATGTTGGGGCTATACATGCGAAGAAATTCTAAGTTGATCGAGTGCATGTCCATTGCAACGTGAAGACGACAGGTTCGCTCGATCTGTCCACGAAAATATATGGTTGGCCTTCCCGTTAAAGACCATGCATAGGGACATGAATACGACTTTATGTATTTCATTTTCATTTTTCTCCTTTTTCTCTAGTGATTTTTAACCTACGCTATGTTGTAAATTGTGAGTTTTTATAAGATAAGATAATGTCAATCTCATTCGGGCAAACGAATGGTGCTAATATAAAAGCGAAAAAAAAGTAATTTAAACTTTTAGATGAAAAAAAAACGTCTGCTTTAATATTTCATTATTCTATTATAGATAATGTAATATTAATGGAATAATCTCATCGGGCAAACGAATGGTGATAATATAAGAGCGAAAAGTCACGTATGATGCCCTTTTAAGACATTGCCTGAGAATGCTCTCGGTTAGGGTTAAAGTGACATCTTCAATTCACCCCTTGATTTTGACAAAAAAAAAAAAAATTCAATCCTCGATTAATGGACGCATATGTGCTAATAAATTTGTATTATGTGGGTTTATTTCGCTTCTTTTTTTTTTCCTTTCGTTCTTTCCCATTCAGTCCCTCTCCTCCTTCGCCCCACCATCGGCCCACCGTCGCCGCCACTGACCTCCACACCAATTGCGCAGCACCGCCGCTATCCTCTATATCTGCCGGATCCATTATTCTCTAAATTGTAGGACATAATCTCCATTCATACCAAAAAAAAGTTCGATGAGCGTATGCATCATAACTGTCATAATATTAAAATTAATAACTATCATAATATTTAAATAATAAAAAATCACGACTACATTTAACAACTTAAATTTTTATTATAAATAAGTAAAAGTTTAAGTTTTTAAAATAGTTGACAATGGTTTCACCAAAACTCACAATTAGTAAACAATTAATCATGTTTTGAAACAATAAATAATCAACAGATTTAGTTATCTGAATACCTTTCGCGCAAGCAACGGACGACCCGGCTTTTGTTCATTACTACTCATCACGCCGCCCATTTCGCCATGCTCCTAAGCAAGTCTGTATTTATTTATTGCAAACTGTGATTAAAATACAAAACTTCCAAATGTCATTATAATTAATAATTAATAGTTAAAGTGAATAAACACACTAGGAAAGCAACTTGCCACTGAATGCAATGAATGAGCGAGCCCAAACCACGTCCACACGCCATGAAAACAAACCCGAAAATGCAACGTCAAGATTGCATCCACGTACTAAAAACCCTACTTCGATATAATTAAATTAATTATTTTAGCTACGCATTTATAGCTGGAAAATATGAGACAACAAGAGTTGGTAACCATATCATATTATAATATTTAAATAATAAATTACATATTCATTTAATAGCTTTAATTTTTAAAATAGTTAGCAGTGATTTTATAAAAATCTTACATGGTATCAGAATTTGAGATTCTGAGTTCAATTGTTTCCATGTTTAGGTTCTGGTGATTTAACAGAAAATAAATTTATTGGGAAAAACATTTTTCATGAAGGAAAAAAGTCTTTTAAAATGGGAGAAAATATTTTTCACTTTTAAGGTTGGAAAAACATTTTTCACACCTACACTCTTTCATCTCACACTTCCCATTAGTCCCCACTTTCATTTTTTTAATTTTTTATTTTCTAAAAAATTCTATTTTCTTTTTCTTTTCTTTGTTTCTTGTCCTTCCTTGACCGGTTGCTGCCGATGACTGGCCACAAGTGAGCTCAGGCTTGCTAGATCAGCAAGTGCAAGCCTCGAGTTTAAGGAGGGTGAGCTCACCTAATCTCCAACTTGTTGATTTGGCGAGTTTGGCTTGCTAATCGGGTGAGCTTGCGAGTGAGTCTAAGTTTGAGGCTCACCTATGGTCGGTCGTCAGAGGCAACCGGCCAAGGAAGAAAAGGGAACACAAAAAAAAAAAAAAAATGATTTAAAAAATAATTTAAAAAAATAATCAAAAATCGATTTTAAAAAATGAAATAAAAAAATTATTGGAAAAAGTGTATGAAGGAAAATATTTTCCTTACCAAACAACAGAAAATATTTTTCACTTCATTTTCATATTTCACCCAAATATCAAAAAATGATTACGTTTTCATAGAAAATGACTTCTTGCCACATTTTCCTCAAAAAGAACAAAACCTTAGTATTAGGTAAAAAGACTAAATTAAGCATGAAGGGAAATGTTGGAATATTTAAATAATGATTTAAAAAATAAAAAATATGGATTAAATAATACAATATAATATAATAACTATGGCCGTGGTGTATATATGTGTTCATATGCATGTGAGTCACGTTTAAGAAAACGAGAGGGACTGGAAATCACGATCGTTGTTTGCTTCGATATCGGCAGCTGTCGCCACGATTTGGGGATATTCGATATTTTCTGTTTCTATTTTTATATAATTTCTAGAAAAAAAAAAAATGTTGTGCAACTGCAATGGGGGTTGGGCTCGGTCAAGATCTCCTCTTTTGGAGGAAAAAAAATAATTGCAGATATTTCTGGACAAGAAATCTATTGCGTCATCGGGATTTATACGTGTCGTTAGTATTTCATTTGGTTATGAAGGACGGTAAATTTTAATCCAAATTGAGTGAGTAGCCAAAGTCGTGGGATACACATTGTACTTAGACGACTTGCTGCCATTTGGACACAAGGGACGACAGCGGCTTTCGTTATCTGCTCACGTCGTACGCATAACTAAATTTCAAGACAGGATTTTTTCGACGTGGGGAGATACTTATCGATGTTTAATTGTTCTTTCTTTTTAAATTTTTACTGTTTTTTTCTATGAGTTATCAACTTTTATATGTGTGCTCCAAATGTCTCGAGTTTTTTTTTTTTTTTTTGGTAAATATTAAAGTTATATACTATGTTGTAACTTGTAAGTATGCGAGGACTAGTCTCGGACGGAGTGAGCCATGACGGCTTGCCCCTAAATTAGAGTGATTTATCAGTTATTTTTTGGAATTTATACTTTTATTTGAGTTACTTATTAAAACAATTGTTATTTTTCTTAATTTTTACTGATTTTTCTATTGAGTTGTCAACTTTTATATGTGTTGGATATTGACTCCTTAAATTAACTGACTCTTTTTTAGAGATTAACAACCCAAATTAATATGACTCACCAACTATTCTGCCCTTGAGGCACTAATGAGTGCAGGTTCCAATTTTAATTTGAGTTACTTGCTAATGCCTAATTATTTTGTTTGAATGGATAACATATTTATCGTTGCAAGCTTCCATTTGACTTTCTTAGCAATGCTTTGAATTTATCGATGCCTTTTAGAAATTACTAACCTTTCGTAGTTCATCTTCTATTTGAATTACTTATTAAGTTTTCTTCTAATTACCAACTTTCATATCTTTATGAACTTTAATGGATATTTCTTAACTACGTTTTAGATTTACCAACTCTTATATGAAAATGCCAACTTCAATCTAAGCGATTCATCAAATTTTCTCCACATAAGTTATTAACTAATTTAGGGCTACAAATTCTGATTTCAATTAGTTGATAACTAAATCAGAAAAAAGTTGGAAATTATTCTAACTTAGGTTGGTGAAGAGTTGATAAGTTCCACGGGTTAGTTAGCAATGCGAATAGGAGTCGGTAACTTAGTAGAAAAATAACTAAATATAAAAGAAAATAAAATAAATATTGGTAAGCAACTCAAATGATAGTTAATAATCCAAAATCAGCTAATAATCTAACGAGAGAAAAGCTGTTGTAACTTTCACAAATAAAAGTTATTAATCATATTAGAGTTAATAAATTTAGGGCACCCATAAACAAGATAAATTAAAGTTGGTAGATAATTAAAAAATCAATCAATTTTTAAAAAATATAAACGTCAATAAGTTACTCAAATGAAAATTGGTATTCCAAAATTAGTTGGTAATTTAATTAGAAAATAGTTGGCAAGTCACGCAAATAAAGATAGGTAAAATCATAAAGAGGTGGTACTTTTAAGGCGGTAATATGACAAATAAAAAGTTAATAAAAAAAAAGTTGATAACTTACTCACTAAGAAAAAAGTTGTTAGTTTCACGAAAGTGTCCATATATTACCAAAAATTAATGGAAACTCGTGTGATTGATAATTTTTTACACTTACCGATTCTTTCAAAAGATCTACCAACGCTGAAAAAAAAGAAAAGGAAATGGAAGAGTGTAGAATTGTGCCCCATAATTACTATCCTACTCTCACATCTAAAATTGAGTCTAATTTAGTCGAGTAGTTGAATGAAAAGAATGACTTATGTAAATTTGAGGCTTATATCAATGTCTAGTAACCATCCACCGTTACCTGCCGCGTACCTAAACAATGGCATGATAACTCTATTCAACGACCTTTTTATTTCCCAAAAAGTTTAATCTATCAAGAAACGAGTTAATTTTAAAAAATATATTTTTAATAGGGGTGTGCAACGGGAACCGCCCAACCCGGGAACCGCCCAAACCGGACCGGACCCGCCGGTTTTGGGTGGTTCCCGTAGCCGCGGATCCCGGTTCCGGTTCCCATTCTTGGAAGGCCGGTGGCTAGTCGGTCCGGTTCCCGGTTCGAAGGTGGGAACCGGGCGACCGGATCGGACCGATAATTTTTAATATAAATATTTTAAAATTTCTCAAGAATTCAAAAAAAGAAGAAGAAAATTATTCAAAATCTTAGGAAAATACAATTATATACAAATTAAAAGAACAAATCAATAAAGCGGTGTATAAACAAAATGGATTGTCTTTGAGAATGTACTATAATATTAACAATTTTTTTACCGAAAAAGAAAATTACCGGTTTCGTTGGACCGGACTGGACCGGTCGGTCGGTCCGGTTCCTAGTTCCAGGATCGGCCGGTTCGGTCCACGGTCCTAGAATTTGGGAACCGGGAACCGATTACCCCTAATTTTTAATGATCACTTATAAAAACAAATAACTAAAAATCATTTTCATCATCCATGAAAAGGTTTAGACATGAATTGTTATTGATAATGAAAACTTTTTTCTTTGGCTAATTATGTCAAGGAATCATTTTTTAGAAAAATTTTTTTCAAATCATTATTTTTTTAAACAAATATGCCATAAAAAAATTCATCATTGTATTGCTCACAAAATATCAAATTTACACAATGCGACGGATGCCATTAATTTTCATGTTCATCGCGGGTAAATAACATCCCATTCAATAAATTATCCTACTCAAAAAATCGCAATACGTCTCTAGCGATGGACTCTTTGTCACAACAATGTCCATACATCTTGTGGAGTTATACTTTGTCATGGAAGCGGAAAGTTAGGTGGTACCACACAATTAAAATTCGAGACACGTAACTCCACTATTATATTGACAATTCATGATACACCTAGAAACTCTACATGACGCAAAATAGTTGGTATTAGATGCGCGACATGTCAAATCTCAAACCCATCTAAAAAAGTATACTCTTGACTTAGGCCCTCGACCGATCGAGGAAAGCTAGGAGGGGGTTGCGCCCCCCTTAATGTCGATGCGATTTTATTCATGGAACATATTTCATAAATGTAAAATCAATGAAATCCATGAAATATCCCTATACATGGCCTGCCTCCACTATTTAGGTGTATGAATATCGTGCGAAAAACCTATACAAGAGAGAGGCTCGTGGGGCTATGAAAAAGCAGCCAATTAAGAGGACTTGTTCACATATGTGCAAATTGATTATTGACGGCTCCATGAATTCAAGAAGCAACCGAGCGCAAAAGTAAAAAACACCCCAAAAGTCAAACCGGATTTCGATGATTCAACCCAATTTCAGATATTTTTTAATAAAGAATTGATTGAAGGTAATGGCTATCTTGCCTTTCAAAGATGTTTATCAGCGGAAAATAATTAAAAAAGAGGATCAAGTTGATGTTATATAAGCTCTTTGACCTGGAGTGAAAACCACCCCCACCATGGATTGGTTGGCTGAGCTTTTTTTGATAGATTTTATAATCAAGGCGACAATCAGAAAGTTCCGGGCATTTTTCAGTCTTTTTCCAACGTGGGTTAGTTGAATATTCCATGTTATCATAAGACTGTTAAGTTTCAATCATTAACGATATCGAAAATGTGAAAATAAATCTTCTCGGTCGATGTGATTCTTGGATTTTCGGAATCATCTTTGTACCCGATACGAATAAAATCGATGAGCTCTATTCATCCGAGAACAAAAACATAGGTACATTAGAAAAGTGCGACAATTGAATTATAAAAAGTTTTTGGATTTAAGTGTTTCAGGGTTTTGTTTGACCATAAATAAGTTTTTCACACTCAGCGATAGAAATTATACCATTAGCTTGGCGACAAACATCAGAATATTTTTAAAAAATATTGGTATTCTTAAAATAAAGTTGTCGACGTTGAATGTTACAAAGTCCTTTGGATTGAACGAATCCTGTCTCCGGGAGGAAAAGACCGGGCAAAAAACTGGCGATTTTTGTGTATTTTTTGACTCGATGCCCTAGACAAAGGAAAAATATATATCATTTTTGACTCGGCTAGATAGTGCGGCACCATTCCTCAAGGGAATCGAATTGAGCACGAAATTTCGGTCCTAGACGCGGAGGAGATACTACGCGTTTTCCAATGCCCCTAAAAGAACACCCGAAAATGACAAGATCCTTCGTAACTTTTTGTACTCTTTCTAATTCCGTCCCCGAGCACGCAACGTGGTCGAGTGAAATTCCCTCCCCTGTAGTTAGGCGTACTGAATCGTCGATGATTACAGGTATCCTCACAGCAGAATAGGAGGTCAAGAGCTTCAATGAGGATTGTTCTGCCTGTGTGACGGATATGCGATTAGTATAACGAGAGAGAATAATAAATGTTAAGATATTGACGAAAGCGATAGTGAATGAAAAATTATTATGCCATAACTTATGATATTATTTGACGAGATAGCATTATATTCATATTTTACTAATTTTTTAAAAAAAAAAAAAAAATGTATATATAGTCGGTCCGGTTTAATCCAATTCAATTGCCTCTTGGATCGGGAAACCAAACCGACACTCTCTAAAACCAAATGATGTGGTCCGATTTAGGTAGTTCGTTTTGTACACCCTTACTATTAAGAGTCACCCTGTCTGTTAAATGGATATACTATTGACAGATTAACAAGGTTATTTTTTTTATTTTAACAAGCTAGTACCCGCACTCCTCAACTCCTAATTCTCTCTATATTTTTTTCTTTTTTAGGACAAGGGAATACTCTCTTGATGCTTAGCGTCAAAGGGATGTCGAGATTTATACGAAATCTCTTAGGAAGTAATTTAAAAGCCATAATTAGGACCGGCGGCACCATTTGCCGAGAAAATAGAATGAGTGCGAAACTTCCGTCCTAGACGGGGAGGAAGCACGCGTTTTCCAATGCAAATTTTGAAACATTCCACTCCCCTTTAGATAAAAAATAAAAAAAACCCCGAAAATGACAAAAACCCGGCGCAACTTTTTGTAATCTTTGTAATTCCGTCCCCGACCAGCCAACGAGGTCAACTGAAATTGCAGTGGAGGAAATTCCGGAGCTCATGTCTCGTCTCGTCTCGTCCCTTCGCTCGCTTTTATCTTCTTCTTCTTTTTTTCCTCTTGACTTTCGCTGGTCTATCCGCGACGACGATCTAAAAGGAAAGGTAAGCAAAGGAAAGGAAAGGAAAGGACGGGGGAAAGAGGGCTCGTGCCGTGCCGTGCCGTGCCTCTTGCGATTTCTTGGTTCTGTTCACCGGTTCGTCCGCTCCGCTTCGTCCTGATCGAAAGGAAATGGCGCGTGACTCCATCCCTCGTCAAGCGCAAGCTATCGTGTTAGTCCAAATGGCACACCAAAGCTATAAAAAGACCAAGGTGGGGAGGAAAAGAGAGACAACTTTTAGGTAGGTTGTGTAATGTAATGGTTAATGATGATTGAGCTCAAATCTAATTGTGACACGCCCATTTGAAAAAATAAAAAAACCAAACTCTTTTACCCTTTTTTTTTCTTTAATTACTCAAGGGAAGAGACTTTTAGGTAGGTTGTGTAATGTAATTGTTATTCGTGACTATGCTCGGATCTAATTGTGACATATCCTTTTGAAAAATAAAAAAACCAAACCCTTTTTTCCTTTCTTTTTTTTTCTCTTTAATTACTCCACGCGTCGCTCGTGGAGATAGATCATAGCACTCAGAACCCGACAATTAGAGATTGATGAAGCTCTCTCATACGTGAATGAGTTGTAATTCACTTCGCATGTGCAGGCGGCATTAATTAAGTCGAAGGTTTGGATACCCATTTTAAGACTGGTGGATTTATTTATAGTTTGAGAAAGTTTTTTAGCCGATAAATAGGTAACCGCGTAGGTTATGGAGTGAAGCTAACTCCAATTTCGGACAGTTGCAGAAAGGCAGACTATAGTTTTAAACTTGACCTGTATTTTTTTCCCGAAGTGCCGAGCAAGGCAAACGACAGTCAAAGACGGGGAGGAGGAGGTGAAGCGAAACGTGTAATGACGAGGTCTCGGCCACGAAAGTCCAAAGGCCTATCTTTCCCATCCTCAAGTCCCAACCGAAAATAATTAATTAATAGAGACGAGTGAAAGTTACACCAACACCAAAGTGTCATCAACACCGGAAATTAAATTTAAAAGAAAAAAAGAAGAAGAAATCCTATATTGTTCATTAATCAACTCGTTTTATTATATGCATGAAAAATGTTCACCCGCTCCCGTGTGAATCCTGATCGGTCGTATTCTCATTATTGTGACCATGGAAAATTATTATGCCTATCTTAATTTCGATATCTCAACAGTATAATGTTGATTATGATTTGGAAACATGTTCAACGAGGGAAGTTGGAAAATTTTCCCATCCACGATATATCACGAGAAAAACATGTTTTTCGAAATAAATAAATAAATAAATAAATAAAAGCCCTTAAAAATTGGTTTTTTAATGACTATTTTTGAGAGATTGCTCGGCATGTATAATGAAACGGTTTGGTAGAATTTGCCAAACATTCTTCCCAAGTCAATATACGGTTTTTCAAGGCATCAATCGTGCACATCGCAAAAATAGACATTTATACTAAAATTTTGCTAGATGTACTAATTCAATTCCCTAACGGGCACGGAAATGGCAATTTTTATCTCGTACATTAGAAATTGCAACAGTTACTAATTTGGTTTCTCTAACGAGTGGGTGGAAATGCAATTCATAACTTAAATCTGATGTGCAAATACTTTAGTCATTGCATCGAATTGAGAAGCCGCGTAGTAAAAATCCCTTTTGGGGCGTATGTATCTGTAAAATCATCATCGGATGATCACATTTACTAGGGAGCTAAAAATAGGACTTTTCAAAATTTTCCGCAATTCATAAATGCTAACGATTACATCATTTTCAACCAGCTGCATATATACTAATATTCATTTCCAAAGGTCCTCCCACCACCGAACCGCTCTCGGGTCTCGCAAGAAGATCCCTCCCTTCCCTTATGCCGTCCTCCTCTCCCTCCTCCTCTTCTTCTTCTTCTTCTTCTTCCTCCTCCTCTTCCTGTCTTCATCCCCGTCATGGCTCAGAGTCCTCCGAAGAAGCCGAGAAGAACGAGAACGAGAACAACCTGCTTCTCGGGTTGCTTCGGGCCATGCCGCTCCGATGAAGGGGCCCAGTTCAAGACCCGATCGAACGGCGACGGCGGCGGTGGCGAGAGGCTGAGGATCAGCTGGTTCTACGGGTCGCCCGTCCGCTTCAAGAAGTCCGCCGCGAAGACCGTCCCCGTCGAGACCAGCGCCGCCACCGCAGCCGCCGCCGCCGCCGCCCTCGTTAATTCCAGTGTCGAGGACGAGAAGAAAGAGGCCAACGACAGGTTCAACAGCAATCCCCCGCCCAAGTCGAAGTCGAAGCCGAAGCCGAAGACGAAGACGAAGCCGGATAGGGACGGCTCCAAGAAAAGGCCGGCCAAGCAGCAGGCGACGGCGACGGCGGCGGAGACGGCGCTTCCGGCTCAGCCGCCGGAGAGCGAGGGAGATCGAGAGGTACGTGACCTGTCGTGTTCTCGGCACGGGTAACGCCCCTTTCCACAAGTCAACCGAAGCGAATTCACGTGAAAGAAGGAAAGGAAAAAAGAAAGAAAGAGATAAAAAATAACGAAGTCTCGATTTGATTCGAGGGTTATCATGAAAATCCCGGGGCAAGCGAAAGATAATTTTTTTTGTGGATGTTGAATTCGGTTGCGATCGGGCATGAACATGGAAAAGTCACAGACAGTATCGCTGTTTTTCTCAAATTTGCTTTATCTTGTTTTCAGACATCCGATCACGAAGCTGAAGCCCATCGAAACGACGCAAGAGAAAACCGCGCGGACGCCGCTCGGGGCACCACGTGGCACAACCAGAAGCACCTGACCTTCCGCCAGAAGATCGACGCGATCCGGGCGGGGTCGAGCCACGCCGGCTCGCCCGACGTCAAGCCGGCGAAGCCCTCCCGTTCCTCCGCCGCCACGACGATCCCGCACTCGGCCTCCCTTCCGATCCTCGACCCGGAACCCCCGCCCCCGCCCCCGGCCAAGGCGCCGCCGCCGCCCCGCCCCGCCCAGACGCAGAGGAATCGCAGAGCCCGACCGGCGAGCGGGACGTCCTCCGGCCAGGGCAGTCGGGTCGACTCGGTGGTGGGGATGTCGATAATCGTGGTGACCCTAGTGATCATGATCCTCTGGGGGCGGCTCTGCGCGATCCTCTGCACGGCGGTGTGGTTCTACTTCGTCCCCCTGCTGAGGTCGGCGACGGCGAGACCGGTCAACGGCGACGGCCGGAACCCGAACGGGCCGGACCTGAGCTCGGAGGAGAACAAGAGGAGGGTGGTGCTGGAGGGGCTGCTCGAGAGAAACCGCCGGAGCTCGCCGTGAGTATTTTTCCTTTTTCCGTCAGCTCAGAACAAATTTCCGATAGATACACAGCAATAACCCGGGTACACTACTGAGACCACTACGGTGCCCGGTGCCGGCAGATGGCATTTCTGTAAATTTACTGTAGATGCAGGGACATTGGAAAGAAAGAAAAGTTCCGGGGAGAGAGATCGGATCTTCTAGAAGCATTTCTCCATCTGGCTTTTCTTCTTCTCGCTTTCTCCCTCTCTTTCGTTTTTAATTGGGCGGTTGGGGGAGTCACGTGATTTGGTGGGGGACGCACGTGCGAGGGTCGGAGGAGGGCCGACGAGATTGACGCTGGGCCTCTCCGCCCTCGCGGTCGCGGTCGCGGTTGCGGCCCGTTTGGCGACAGTCAGTTTTGGCGGTCTTCGGATCGAGAAAAGACAAAAATTGTAGATTTGTTTCGAAATTTTGTCTCTTTTTTTTCCTAGATATCTTTTAATTATTGGATTTGAATAGACCTTTTAATTTGGGCGTGTTGCTTAAGTTTCCTGCCTTCTCTCTTTCGTGGCCATTGTCCTTACGTACGCAAAACATGACCACATGGGAGTTGCAATCATCTAATCACCGACGGTCCGAAATTTTCAACCACTACCTAATGGCTCTCCCGTCACAATCCAAAAGGTCGTGTTGAATTTGTTTTGGTGGTGAAAAAAATAAATTGGGTAGGTTTCACTAATTTTGTCACAATGATGAAAGGTTTAAGACAATCATTGCATCGCATCATCTTTAAATGTTATGATTGAGGACAACCATTTACTTGTTAATTTCGATATGAGATATTACAATTGAAATTCAATGCATTCATCCAAATCGGAGTAGAGGACTCGATGTACAATACCGACATGTGGGACCCCAAAGCAAATTTTCTTTTTGTTTGATTTATCATATACATATTGTACAAGCTATCGTGTATGTCATGTGTTGTGTGCAGGTTGCGAAACCTTGCTCTTTCACTCACGTGTCCCTGCCCCAACTGTCCTAAGAAGGTAGATAATCAAACTCTCCACTTCCCTCTTGTCAAGTGAGAATTGTGGCTATTGGAGCAATTCTCGATGGTTCCAAAAGCATTAATTAGCATAACTAACAAAATGCATTTTCCAAGCGAAAAATGGGAACAAACGTACAATGCGTGTTTTCATGTCCATTCACAGTAACTTAATTAGGCCGATTCATAAAAGCAGTGTACTAAGAACGATAGAATTGACCCGTCATTCATCATCGAAAACTCACTTTGTTGGACGTCCTTTTACATGCGCGACATCATTTAATGCGCTAAATTCCACAAGGATCGACGCGATCCCTTGATGCCCTCTTCTATAAATAGTTTCCCGGAGTCGGTGGGCAAACGAATTGGATAAGACTGTTCAAAAGGGGGCATGTGGATAAGATTTTACTCCCCAGAAAAGCTCTCGATACATAGAGTTAGGTGTCGGAGTCGGTAGAGGAACTCGTACCGCGACAAGGATTCGGGGCATGTAACAATAAGTTAAACAAACTAATGACGATTCCGACTTTAAAAATATCATTAAGAAGAGGTCGGAAGGTGACATACGCAAAGGATCGCAGGACCTGACGACAGCAATTGAGAGGATTCGATAAGAGGACGCGGTCTCCAAATTAATGGGCCCGCGCGCCTTGATTTGAGATTTCGGGCCGTCGTGGTGGCTGAGAGCGGGGTGGGCCAGGCTCTAGAGCCCACCGAACTTCGGGGGGGTTGAGGGGGCGCGTTTTCAACTAATCAAGACGAGGACGGCGACGCCTGGGAAGGTTTGTTTGCGCGTCGTGAAACGCCCCCACACGTCGGGCGATCTATGCTCCGCGGAAAACGTCGTTCGACGAAACGAAAAGTGACAGCCGGGACGAGAAAAACGAAGGAATTGAACGGTGGATGTGTCCTTCGGCTGTTAGGTGACCCGTGGACCCATGTTTCTGGTCATGGGTGCCGGGGGAAAAATTGCGCTCGTGTTAATTCAAATATAAATTTTTTGATTGTACAAATTGAGTATTAGATTTTCCGACGATTTGCTAATGCAGTTTGTTCGATTAATCTTGATCGAAAATCGTTAACGTAGATATTGATCGACGGTTAACAATTTCTAAATATTTTTCGATCTTTTTTTTTCTTTTTTTTTTTTTTTACTACTCTAGGCCAATGAGGGTGCAAAGCCCTTCCTTGCAGTTGTTTTACTACTCTAGGCCAATGAGGGTGCAAAGCCCTTCCTTGCAGCCACTGGCCGGTGACCTTGCGGGAACTTTGCTCACCCATAATTGAGAGAAAAAAAAAGAAAGAAAGAAGAAAAATAAAAAACAAAAAAAGCAATGAAAAATTTAGGAAAAAAAGTTGTTCACACCGGCCTCAATTATGTCACATAATATAGCTAATGCCAATATCCATGTTAATGATTTATGGTTAAAATTGATCGGATGGACTACATGTTAAATAATCAAAATTGTTATAACTCAATTGTCACGATTAAAATTTTTAAGAATAAAATTAGCACAATTGCAATAAGTATGTGTTTTTTTTGGTACTTTCCCCTACCCGACATGATCTTAATAAGTTGGTTCTATATTCTTGGAAATGCACGTGTTTTATTTATTTATCTACGACATTTAATGACCATGAGATCGAGGGATAAAAAGTCGAAATTATTTTACCTCGATTAAGTACATGCAGTGCTCGATACACAAGGGGAGATACATTACTTGGAAATCGTCATTTTTGCTGCGCAAAAAAAGATACGACGTACGTGTAGATACTGAAGTCTTCTTGTAGCTAATTTGCTCAATTATTGTAACTATGGCGTCTTGGAAGTGGCCACGATGCCAGTGTTCTAAGCTAGATGCGACGTGGGATGTCTGAGCATTTGTTCTCATTTAGGACTGAGGCTAGCTCGACAATGACAACCAACCCCATAAATCTTTAGTTAAAAGCCGAATTTGGTTTTGAAATTAGGAGGACTGAGGTTTCCAACTATATGCTTAGTCGAACATCAATCGACTAGGAGTGGGTGAAGACTTTCATCGGCCGGCCCGCCAAATTTTCCTCGATAACTTTGAACCGTAATTTAAATAACAAGGAATCTTGTACGAACGCTTGATTTCTGACTTGGTCCACTTATGATCGAGTTTCGACCTAACTAACTCAGGTTTTTTTTTTTTTCTTTTTGGCTAAGTAATGCTGATGCCAATGCTAAATTTATACCTTCTCTCTCTATCTCTCTCTCTTTTTTTAATTTTTAAAGAAAGAACGTATGCATTCATAGAAAAACAAGATGAATTGCAAACGTAATGTTTTTTCTTTAGTAAGATGAAATTTTGACCACGGCATCTCACTCGTGGGCCGAAGGAAGATGTGTGGCCCGTAGACATACCAAGGCCCAGGTTAAATCCCCATGCTGGGCCGAGCTCAGCTCATAAACTATAAAACAGCTATAGAACCCTCAAAAGGCCGTCTTCTTCTCTGAAGAGCTAGGGTTTTCTGCCGCGCAGCTCGGGCAAGGGAAACAGAGACCAGTCATCATGGTAAGTGAATATCTGCTTCTAGACATTGTTCCGCAGCTCCGATGCTCGTGAGCCATGCGACATGTGCTTGATCTCCCAGTCTGGTCGAGAACTGTTGTTTTGTCGGTCCAGAAATCGAAGATGAAAATGAAAAGGGGTGCGCGATTGCCGCGTTAGAAACTGTCGTGACGTCGTGTCGATCCTATGGTCCTCGTGTCGATATCGCTGCGGAGTCGGTGCTCTTCACAACTCCAGCGCTTCGCCTCTAGTGGGAGAGCTTTAGAAGAGCGAAGGGTTTTGCGTTTGAAGCTTTTGCTGGGGTTTTGAGGGTTTTTGTGGGGCTGTAGTGCTAGCGAGTTTTAATTGCAGCTAGAAGGAATAGGGCAGATTCCAAAATGAGCTATTTTCCAGCTGAGCACGACTCCCTCTTTGCGATCATAGCTTTGTTTTTAGATCGTGGTGTTGGATTGGCTAGCTCCTATTGGTGTTCTGCCTGTTTTGAATGTCGGTTTTTCAATTTATATTAGATGATGGAATTGCGATGGGAATTTCTGCATATATAAGATTTTGGAAGTAGGGGAATTCAATTGAAAAATTGTATTATATTGGTAGTTGGACTTGCCTGCTTCGAAACTGGATTAAGATTTAGCCTCGTGTATGCGTTTAAGTGTTCCTTGTTGTTAGTCTCTTTATCTTATGACGTGCTTTACTGTAATACTAGTACTCGTCCAATTGATGTGTTGGTAGATTTTCGGTAGCCCTATAGATATGGTAGTATTGGGTCTCATTTGTTGGTCAGTCTAGAAAGATGGAGAAGAAGTAAACAACGATTCTAAATCGGTGACTATCCAAATAATCTTGCGTTGGAAGGAACTTAATCTGCTTTTATGCTTAAAGAAAATTTTGTGCATTCTGATTTTTTCTCGGATTAGTTTTACTTTCCTGTATTTTCGTGCAATTACTCGAGAATCTATTTGATAGAAATGCTGGGGCCGTAGTTATTTTGGCCTCTATGGACTAGGGAGGATTTTTTATTGGCTTAGATGGTAGTGTGCAAAGCTCTGGGAGTGCTAGTGACTGTCCAGACAAACTCAGAATGCGTATTTGATTGCTACTTTGGCTTTGTTTTCCACTTGTGATTATGAGTACATATGTAACCCTTTTACACCAGAGTCTTGTTTCTGCCATATGTTATCCTACATAAGCGATTGAGATTGTCTTTGACCGGTGAACACAGGTGAACGTTCCTAAGACAAAGAAGACATACTGCAAGAGCAAGGAGTGCAGGAAGCACACCTTGCACAAGGTTACCCAATACAAGAAAGGGAAGGACAGCCTTGCTGCCCAGGGCAAGCGGCGTTATGATCGCAAACAATCAGGGTATGGTGGCCAAACCAAGCCTGTGTTCCACAAGAAGGTAAGGATTATCATCTTTGGTGATCCTCATGAATGTAACAACCCAGCTTTTATTGGGAAAGACAGTGATTTTCTTTTTGAAGTTTTTACTGTCATTTCAAGTTGTCGACACTATGGTACTTATGTCTCTTTGTCCACAGGCAAAAACTACCAAGAAGATTGTGCTGAGGCTTCAGTGCCAGGGTTGCAAGCACGTCTCGCAGCACCCCATCAAGGTCGGTCAAGCGATGCCTTCTCTCATTCCATGTTCGATTAAATTCTTTGCCATATTCTGATTCGGTTTGTTGTATTGGTTTTTGTACAGAGGTGCAAGCATTTTGAGATCGGTGGAGACAAGAAAGGGAAGGGAACTTCTCTGTTCTAGGTCTTTAGAATTTTTAAGCTGCTTAGTTATTCCTTTGTGTTGGATTATGTTGTTCCGCCTTATTTTTGTTATGTATTTCATGGAGAAGACGCCTAAGTGTTACAAATTAACCATGATATTCCATCGGTGTTACGTCTTTTGAGTTTGATGAAATCTTCGAGTTCCTTTAAATTACTGTGCTGTGTCATTCGACAAAAGAGTGTGTTACTCCGGTTGGTAGGAGCATTACCTTAGCTTGAGCTAAAGCCGTATTTGTTTGAATGAAATAATTTTTTACAAATTAGCTTTTTGTACTTCCACGTTTTTGATTTGTTGAAACTGAGCAGTAAATAGAAAATTATTTATGGATAAAGAAAATATGTATGTTTTAGGTTTGGAAAATGAATTTTCTAATCTGAAATGGAGAAAATATTTTTTAAAAAAAAGGTTTTTTGCAGAGGTTTTTTATTTGTTATGAAATATTTCTCGAAATAAACGTACTCTCCATTCTATTTCTTTATGTTTTTGGCACGTCATAGGGGTCGGCGAAATTTAGTGTTGAACTGGGGAGTAAATTGGAGCGATTGATACCTTGACTATATTATGACCAAAAAAAATAAAAATTACCATGACTATTGTGGCCTTAACAAACGAAATAATGACCATTTCAACGATTTTCATCGGGAAATGTGGTGTAATGCCAGTACAAATGAGAGCAAGCTACTCTAACCTTCATCTTTTGGAATAAAATGCTCAAGAATGGTAATTTTTTAACGCGACTTTACCAGATGATTTTATCTAAATTTTTCCTTTTATGAGTAACAACATGAGATGCAATCGAGTCTAGCTGTTCACGAACTAATCAAGCTTGGTTCGATTTGGATGTCGGAGCTTGTGTTTGGTGTTTGTTCACGAACTAATCAAGCTTGGTTCAATTGTGTATGTCAGAGCTTGTAAGTTTAGTGTTCTCGACCAAAAGTAAAGTGTCTAATCAAATAAATAGTTAATATGACGAAAAATATCAAATTTATATATTAATAATAAGTTTACATTGAATTAATTTTTTAATTATAAAAAATTTAAATTAGTATATTTATAGTGAATTTACCCTACATTAATTTTTTGTTAAATTTGATTAATACCCTGAAAAATCACAAATTTGCACATTTATAACAAATGAGAGTAGAACCCAAATTAATACATGCTTCAAATGTCATATGTCATCAAACTCAATAATTTGAAAGTAAAATTTAACGGAAAATAATTGATGAAAAATTTATCACAAATGTATTTGTTTTAGGTTTTTTGTGATATTAACCCTTGAATAAAACATCTGAGTAGCTACTCTCGAAATTATTTTTTAAGAATAGATTTAGGTATCGACAATTGCAAACTTGCTCTTAAAAGATCGAGTTGAAGCTAGAGCTTAGATTCAAAGATTAAATTGAGCCGAGATTAAAAGTTGTTTATACGACAAATGAAGTTGCGGGTATTGGTTATAGGGAAAAGCCCACCAAAAACCCCAAACTATGCCCCTCGGGACAATTTTACCCTGAACTTTTTTTTTGGGTCATAAAAAACCCCAAACTATGCCACTTGGGACAATTTTACCTCGAACTTTTTTTAAAAAAAAACCCCAAACTATGCCACTTGAGACAATTTTATCCCGGACTTTTTAACCGAATGGCATTTTCGTATTTTCACTTTTTTTCTTTTTACTTTTTTACTTTTTCCTTTTTTTCCTTTTTTTTTCCTTTTTTTCTTCCCCTCTCGCCGCCATGGCATGGCAGAGGGAAGCTGGGCGAGGGTGGCCCTTGCTGGCCGCCGGCGAGGGCCGCCCCCAACCGGGCGAGGGCCGCCCCGACCGGCGAGGGCCGCCCTCGGCGGGTGAGGGTCGCCCTCGCCGGATCCAGCCAGGGCGAGCGCGGTCCTCCCGATCCGGCGGGGGCGGGCGACCCTCGCCGGGCGGCGGCGGCCTCGCCCGACGCCGGGGGAGGGTTGCCCCCGCCAGATCCGCAAGGGCGAGGGCGGCCCTCCCCGATCCGGCGGGCGACCCTCGCCCGCCCGAGCCGGCGAGGGCGGCCCTCCCGATCCGGCGGGCGACCCCGCCCCGCCCGAGCCGGCGAGGGCGGCCCTCCCGATCCGGCGGGCGACCCTCGCCCGCCCGAGCCGGCGAGGGCGGCCCTCCCCGATCCGACGGGGCGACCCTCGCCCGCCCGAGCCGGCGAGGGCGCCCCCCGATCCGGCGGGCGACCCTCGCCCGCCCGAGCCGGCGAGGGCGGCCCCGCGCGATCCGGCGAGGGCGACCCTCCCTCGACGTCGGGAGAGCCGCCCTCGCCCGCGCCTGGGAGTGCCGCCCTCGGCCGGACGGCGCCGCCGGCGAGGGCCCTCGCCGCTTCCCCGCCAGGAAGAGGAAGAGGGGAAGAAAGAAAGAAAAAAAAAAAAAAAAAAAAAAAAAAAAAAAAAAAGAGAGAAAAAGTGAAAAGACGAAAATGCCCTTCATTTAAAAAAAGGGTAAAATTGTCCCAAGTGGTATAGTTTGGGGTTTTTTATGACCCATTCAAAAAAAGTTCAAAAATGTCTCCAAAGATACGGTTTTTACGAAAAAAAAAAAGGTAAAATCGTCCGGAAAAAGTTTGGGCAGGTTCTATAATACTAAGTTTATATATATATGTTTGTTAAACCGAATTTGATTTTGGCGAATGCATTGAGGAATAATTTCTCAAAATATGACGCAATAATGACCGATGCCGGGGAACCCAAAACCCCTCCAGCTAGAAAACCCCCCAAAAAACCCCAAATGCTCTGAGCTCTCTTCCAGTCTCTTGAGCTCTCCCATTTCTTCTTCGTCTCGCTCTCCCGTCTCCACAACGCAGACCATGGCAATGGCGATGCTGAAGCGGGCCTCCATCTCGACCTCGAGGCTCCTCCTCTCCGCGGCCAGGGTCCCCGCGGCCTCGCCGGCGCCGGCAGCCCTAGGAGCGGGGGCGGCTCGCCGGAGCTACAGCTTGATACCGATGGTGATCGAGCACTCGTCCCGGGGGGAGCGGGCCTACGACATCTTCTCCCGCCTCCTCAAGGAGCGCATCGTCTGCATCAACGGCCCCATCTCCGACGACACGGCCCACGTCGTCGTCGCCCAGCTCCTCTTCCTCGAGTCCGAGAACCCTAACAAGCCCATCCACATGTACCTCAACTCTCCCGGCGGTGCCGTCACCGCAGGTCACCTTCTTCTTCTTCTTCTTCTTTTTCCCATTTTGCTTCGAATTTCTTGACATCCAATTGGCGAATTCGCTGAAGACCGCGGCCGAAGGGCTGTCGGATGAGCCTGATTCGTTTCTCGTATCGTAGTTGCTCGTTGCTTTGTTTGTGGCGAGATGGGGTTTTGCAGTAATTAAGAACTGACTCCCTATTGTACCGGCAATTAAATGCTTGCGGATACTGAATTGGTTTAACTTGATGCGGCATGATGATACTTGATTGCTGGCGAATGAATTTGGCACTTGGGGGCTGCTGTTTCATCTATAGGTAGTCAGGAGAATAATCTTTTTCTTTGGAGTAATCAGTAGAATGATCTTGCTCAATGCTCCTGTGAATTGGAAGAAGAGGGAATTGTCATGGAAGGCAAGAGGTTGACATGAGGAGAAGCGAAAGTAACTAGTCATACTTGTATTGTTGGACCATAAAAAAGAAGGCAAAACCTTAAGTTTTATTAATTAATTGGCCAAAATGAAAAAACTTTATTAGTTAAGCAATCCGTAACTGCAATTCCTGACTTATCACTCGGTTGATCACTCTGTATTCATATTCACTGATCAGAGCCCTTAGATTCTGTCCTTGGTGTCTGCAGTCGATAGCCTCAAGTAGCCCTTGTTCTCAATGTAGCTACAAATTCTACATAGACGTAACCTATTGATGCACTTTTGGCAAAAGACTTGCGTCTTTCCAGTGTTTCAACTTTTTGATGGAAATAATACCAAATAAGTGAACCATTGTAGCCCAAGAGGTGAGCTGAGTCTCTGAAAAGTAGTTTTCTGTGTGGGTCATCTTGGCTTTCAAATTCACTGAATCATTTGCTCTTACCCACCTATCTTGTTCTTTTGATTTTTTTTTTTTCTGTAGATGTAGTAGATCACATGAATGTACATAGGTTAGCTTCCCCTTGTTGCTTTAAACAGACATATCTGTTTTCTTTGGGAATTTTTCTTCCTGTAAAGGTGCATATTGTGTTAGAATGTTAAATTGATTTTTCCAGTTGGATTGTATATATCATCAGAAAGAGAAAGACGAGGGGCATATCTTAGATGTGGCTAAGGTGGACAGGATAAGAAAAAGGGGAAGTTATATGAAAGGATTGGACCGTATTCGGTCATGCGTTGCTGTTGCCAGACTATAGACAATAGACACGACCAGATACTGAATATCCAACTGACCACTTATTCTGCTGTTCTTTGAAAACAGTGTCTACTTTGTACTTTACCCTCTTTGATTCAGGATTCTAACGGCCAAAAGAACATGAATGATGAGTCCCTTTCTTCTGTCACAAGGTTCAACATAAGATTGTCATACATGCTTTCAGAAAATATCTATTCAAGCTTGAGTTTCTGAATTTGAATAGTCTGTACAACTGATCTGTCCGACCTCATTGGAATGTGGGGTTCTTTAAGTTCTCTATGCGTAAGCGATCTGTTCTAACTTGCATTCCCTGAGTCCATTCAGATATTAAGTGAAGTTTGCTTGGGTTGATGTCACTTCTAGTGTAACAGTCAAGATTTTTACATGTGGCTGTATGTGTATAGGACAGCATGTCAAGTGCAATGTATGGCTGCATGCTAAATTTTAGAGCAATTAGTGGGGCAGAGTACTAATACTTGTAAATCAACTTGGGAAGCTTGTGTTCTGTGAAACATTCCAATTCCTGTTCGAGATAAATATTCGAATTATTGATTATCAGCTTTGTTGCAGGTCTTGCAATTTATGATACCATGCAGTATATTAAATCTCCTATCAATACTATTTGTTTGGGTCAAGCTGCATCCATGGCTTCTCTCCTTCTAGCTGCCGGTGCCAAGGGTGAGAGACGGTCTCTGCCAAATGCGACTATAATGATTCATCAGCCTTCTGGTGGCTATAGCGGCCAGGCTAAGGATATGACAATTCACACTAAACAAATAATTCGGGTTTGGGACTCACTAAATGCGCTGTATGCTAAACATACTGGACAATCAGTGGATGTTATTCAGACAAATATGGACAGAGATTATTTTATGACCCCAGAAGAGGCAAAGGAGTTTGGGATCATTGACGACGTTATTGATCAGAGACCAATGGCTTTGGTGACTGATGCTGTTGGCCATGAAGGCAAAGACAAAGATAAAAGCTCAAGCTAGGATTCTTGCTTAAGTTAATTCACTTTTTGAACGGTTTTACTATGTTCACATTAGAATTCTTGTTTTTACTTTAGATGAAATGATATTGTTTTGTTTCTGAGATCCATAGACAGTGAGTAGGTCTATTGATGTGTAAACTCGACTTTCTACCGTACGTGCAAACATCTTTTCAGCCATCTTCCTTGAAGAGAATTTAATAGCTTGAAATGCTTTTTCTTGGCAGTTATTTCACTTTAAAACAATTACGATGGTGATTAAAGATCACTTATATAAATAGCCAGCTTTTGAAGTGTGATTATTTTACGTTTTATATCTTGTTCTCTCTAATTACGTTCTTCTGAACTGAAATATGCTCAACACTTAGTAATTTTCTCTTGTATCACCTATCGAGAACTTCTCATAGCCTTTTTGTCGATTGCCTATAGTTGTCGATTAAAAGGATTTGGCAAATTCAACCTCGATCGTATCTTGCTTGGTCTCTTCTAGTCTGAATCGACGATCGGGGATTTGGACATTTTTTAGTGTCGACAAGTTGATAAGTATCTGAATTATTTATGCTTAGCTTTTTGCTTTTGCATTACTTTTTACAAGCACAAAATCTCGTACTGTTCTTGTCAATCACAGCATCTTGTCCAACCTCCTTGACCATTCCTCTTAAACACGCGTGGTTGCATTTTTGGGGAAGTCTCGCTCCAATCCGGGTGTTTAATTATATAATCGAACCGCTTGTTCAATAAAATGATATGAGCACTCAGTCCATTTGCAAGAACTAACACTTTGAATTCTGCAAAAATTGCGAGAATGATATCGGCCGCACTTCGAGAACAATGGCAAGCGATCACCTACGACAATCACCCATTTACGCCACCGAGAATTCACCATAATATAAACCACAGGGATTTCAAGGAGTCATATCGCTCCAATGTGGAAAGCAACTAGCAAAAGTCTGGACCTTCAGCATAAGGTCAAGTCGAACACATGAGAAGTATTCGAGATTCTGAAAGAGAATTAAGCCAGTCCAAGAAGAAATTGTGCAATTTTTTTATCTGGCATTTAGTTATTTATTTATTTATTTTTGGGCCGATTAGTTTGGTCGGCAACCTCAAAATTTAAACCAAACAAAGAGGGTGCACCAAGAGCATTAATTGTTGCACTGAAGGGCGAAAAAATAACTTATGGACAACAGAGGGAGAATGAAGTCCCAGAGCATTCTCCAACAGAAATTTTGAATCCTATAACTTGCACACTACCTCATTCTCCCCGAGATCGATAGAATCATAAGCCTCCTTCAATCTGAGGAGCCAGCGAGGATGACAAATTGAAGACATTTCCCAGCCACATATGACACTGACAGAGACTTATGGCAGCAAAAGAAGAATGTGCAGCATAGCACGGAAATCTCAGAATCTAACCAATCGATTAGCATTGACTATATTACCAAAAGAAGGTAAAGACTTTGACGAGTATCATTCTTCTTCAACAGCTTCAGCAGCGGATATCTCGGAATCTGACCGATCGATTAGCTGTTCACTTACATGCTTAGCCACAGATATCATATCGAGTATGACACTTGGATCCAAACCCGCACCTCCCCGCTTGGTAAGACCACATATTAACCCTTTCCTGTTGATGGAAACAGAAACAGCAGAGCTCATCTCTGATTCTTCCTCCAAAGTTGCATCTACAATATAATGCCTGCCCACCTGGACAAGGAAGAAGATGAGAATTCGACGGCAACACTAAACAATGCTGGAAGTGGAGAATTACTGAACTTTCTATACCTTTGTTAAAGTAACAATGACAGGAACCCCAGATGTGTCGAATTGTAAGAATTCTTCGTCACTGATGTCAAGTTCTGGTTGATCCTCACCAGATGCTTCTGCTGCAATGTGAACTCTGGGGATGCCTGTATTGCTCAAAGCAGCCTCCACTCCAGAAGGAACAATGGAAGGGATGTCAGAAAAAGTTTTAAGAGCATAACATACAAAGGACCATGTTGCCATTTTAACAATATGTTTGACAAAACAGAATGCTTGAGAAAGGTATACCTTGATGGCAGCACCAAGAGCATCAGGAGATTCCCATCTGAACTAACAACTAGGCCATCGATATACAGATCCCAACAGACTTTTCCTTCCACAACTATCAGAGATGACAAATCAATACCAGCACCTGTAAAATATAAACAATCACACCTTGTGATTTAAATGAGAGGCATTAACACATGTTTGATAGCCTGTGGCCAAAAGAAAAACAGAAGACTATGTTTTCATTAAGAAAATGCAGAGGCAGAATGTATAGAGGATATCCATGTAGAAATGGTGGCCTTTAAAACTCTGTACGGAAAATTCCAAACCTGCTCCACTTTTCCCACCCAAAAGACATCGCTGGAGAGCAGCTGAGAGTTCTGTTGACAGCTCCTCAGCCCCTCTACCCTGCATAAAATTGCACTGCAGTGTTAACTTGATAAAACTAACAGAAGTAAAAAACAATGTGGCAAAGGATAGTGACAGTGAAACATACAATTTGCACTGATTTTATATATAGAAAAGATTTAGGTTCTGTTGATTTTGCTCAAGGGGGGAAAATTAAGAATATCCAGAAAATAAATCAGAGAGCAGATGCCATCTAGAACATTGAGCCACTCCATAAAACCTGAGTCAAAGTGTTCGAAGGCATTTGGCTATCAGCCAATTTAAAACTGATGGTCTAGACCAAAAAAAAATAAAAAATTAAAACTGATGTGCATGTCTATTCTCTAACTGCGTATTGGAAGCATACTGTAGCAAACATAGCGCAATTATACGGACAAAGTTTCAGAATGTTGGTATTTTCTACGTTTCTATTTATCTTGTTCAAGGGGAGAAAATTTGAAATATCAAGAAGCTAAATCAGAGACCAGATGCCTTATAGAAGCATCAACCAATCCTGTACTGACCAAGTCAAGGTCCAGTTTGAGGGCAGCAATCAGCCAGCTATCAGTTAATTTAAAACTGATAGACATATATATATATATATATTCTAACTGTAATCAGCCAGCTATCGGTTAATATAAAACTGATATACGTATCTATTCTCTAACTGTAATCAAGGTGCAGCTTATACGAACAAAGTTTCAAAATGTCAGTATTTGGCTTCAAACCAACCCTTTCAATCTCAAACAATATCAATCCACTAATTCCAAGTCAGGGACATTCAAAAGGAACATGAAGAGAAAAATCGGAACTAGCACATCCATGCAAACTAAAATGACCAGAATAGATATGTTGAGAAGCAGCAAAATTAAAAGTATAGGACCTCAAACATTGGAGCGGCAGTTGGGCTGCAATCCACATATATGGAAACCTTTCCTTTGTTGGGTTGTAGTGGACTTGGTCTTCCAATTTCAGCCTGCACTGGAAAACATCAGGAGGGAATAATGAGAACCAAACTGCCAAGTCCTACAAAAAGGAAAAAGAAAGAATTATGCTTTAAACTACCTTCACACTGGCAATGACATCAGTTCCACCCATCCTAACTCTGGCCGAGCCATTGGCCTGTCATATGTGCAAAACAAAATTTGCATTGGTCAAATCTCACCGCATAAACTATCAAGCATGGCAATTTTACATACTGCCAGCAATTATAAAGTACCTGAGGAATGACCCCGGTTTCGACATATATGGGTCGGTAAGTTAGTCATTTACGGCCATCGGAGTGAAGGTCCTGTGCGATGCCCCCTTGTATGAATAGCTTTTCTCCAAGAGATAAACCATTCATCCTGCACAAGAAGAAGAAAACTCTGATTATTGTCTTAACACCGGAACACACGGAGCAAGACATATGATAGTCGAAGAAAACAAGTTTCGCCTGCTTCCAAATACTCAATCCATAACCACTAGTTTTAGATGAAGATCGCGTACGAATCCGCGCAGCATGCAACACAGCTCTCACTATCAGGAGCTGCAGCAGTTATAATGTTGCCAACAAGGACGCGATCGTTTTATCCATCCAAACCCACCTCAAAAGCTATTCCATAAGAACACTCCTCTCTCTCGCAGTCGATATAGAAACAATTTCCATTAAGATCATGCCAACGTCTTTCTATGAGCAATGACCAGTTTTACATAGGTTCTATGCGCTCTCACGACTACCACAATTTGATGGAAAAGTTCAGACTTTTTGGAATTCCAACCTAATGTAAAATCGATTACTGAGCTTGAGCGCATAATCAAAAGCGACCATGGCTATCGCGGATTCACCTTGACTTCGCCAGCGAATCGGCGAGCTGAAAAAGGAACGGAAGAGGCGGAGCTGGGTTGCCGCGGGCTGGGTGGCGCAGGCGAGAGCGGAAGTAGAGGCCGGAAGGCGGCGGGCGGCGGCGGCAGCGGCGAGCGAGAGGAGGGAAAGGAGAGTGAGAAACGGAGACGGAGGCCGCAGTCCGAAAGAGAAGATGTGTCAACTTACGGCTACCTTGCTTTATTTAGTCCCTGGAAATTTTGTAAAATTTCAATTTGACCCGTCGCCTTTTGATTTGTGCAATTGAGTCCTTAAAGTATTTATTTTTTTCAAATCGGTCCTTCCATTGAAATATATAGGAAATGCATATGCGGTTGTTAAATGCTGAAGTGTCACCTTATGTTACATCTTACGTGGCAATAACAATACAATTTTTTTTTAGAAAAATGGAAAATAAACCTCAACCATTGGAACAGAGTGTAGAACCACGACTCCCATAAGGAAAGATTCAAGGTAATATTTCATTTGAGTCATCGTTTTCGCTCCGTTTTATGCTCTTTTTTAAATAGGAAAGGTGGCAGTGACGACGGTGGTGCTGCTCCTTCCCGAATCTCACGAGGGATGCTAGCCACTTGCCGTCATGTGCAGGCGACGGCAAGGGCATCTTGACTGTAGCTACCCCTCCCCTTCTCATATATTTGATTTTTTTCTTTGTTTTGAATGTTAATTTTCTACAATTTGGAAAACAATTTTTTATATAGCTAGTCACATAGGATGACATGTCAAAATTTAATGGCTACTTTAGTGTCTCCGTTTTATATGTTTAATGGAAGTACCAACACACACACATATATAGTGAAAATATTGAAGAAGCTAATAAATTTTGTAATTCAAATCTAACGTGAGAAGAAAAAATTACTAGTACTAACAAGGAACAATAAAGACACTGAAGACTTTGTAGTCTAGTTTGAGTGTTGGTACTTATTCTACGGGGAGAGTTAGTTGCCAAGAAAATCACTATGAATATGGAAAATGTAGATTTTATAATTACTCAAATGTTTCTCGGCCAATTTATTTATTATAATAGGAACATGGTATTATGGCTTTATTTTAGAGAATCCAGTAATTTGCAAATAAGTATGTTTTGTCAGTTCTCTTTTGGAAAAAAGGAAAATCAGTTCTCTAAATTTATTTAATTTAAAATTATATGGTAAAATGTGCATTTAAGAATAATAAGATGCAAAAGAGAGAAATATAAAATTTTGTCATATATTTCGATGTATATTAAAAAAGAGTACATGAAGATAAGCTTTGTTAGATGACTATTTAAGAAAATCAAATCGCACATGCATGGTCAAAATAAATATGGAAAATAAAAGGAAATATCATAAATATTTATAGAAGAGTTCTAAATATTTCAAACATGTACATTGGATCTCTTTTTGTCACAAATTTGTAATGATTACCCTAGGTCATTATGCTTTTTGCTAAGTTAATAGGTGTACGAAAAGGAACTTGGGTGATTTTTTTGTCATACTTTAACTTTTAATGTACTCTTAAATTTTTATCTTGCTTCTTTGTATGGTGTGAGAATCGAAACCCATACTTAAAACTAATTATTCCCACCTCAACCCTTTAAAAAGATAAAGATTCTAACTCCCTATCCAACTCCCTATCCCCTCCTTTCTATGTGAGAAAAATGCCACTGAGAACCTGATGATTAACTTGGGTGATTAAGATTTCCAACAAATGGTAAGTCATTTTCCCTTTTGTATAATGGCATAGCATAGACTTCAATAGATCAAGGCTTTAGGAAATATTTCTGTTTATACTTGAGATACGCATACTCAATTACACATAGGGTGATATGATTCCATTTTTTAAAGGAACTTCCGATCACTAACTATCGTGAGAGAGACAAAAGTTCGATTTGGCTTGCATATACCATACCCAAAAGTCTATGAAACATTATAACCTACGAGAACGCACATTACCCCTCATGAAAATGCCAATGGAAGGACGATAAAGCAGTTCGAGAAGATAGATCACTTGACTTATGCAGTCGATGCTATCGTCATTTAAACCTATGCAATTCGAGCGCTCGTTCAGAGTCACAGCACCGTCTTGAGTAACAAATCCCTCAAAGCGTGTAGTGACCGGAATTATGCCAGGTCGGCCCTGCTGCTGTATACAAGAGTTGCTGGCAATGATTCTAGTGCATGTACGAAGGCTTAATCCGGGGCAATGGAAGATGCCAATTTTACTCCATAAATTTGTGAAACTTGATCATACAACGTCACTTAAAACAAAATCACGAACTACTAAATCCAAATAGACCAAGTGCATTCAGCGTGCTTGCAGCATATATATGATGGTTATGATGCTGCACAAAACTAACATAAGAGTCAGATTAACTTGAGATCAAATGGGACCACATGAACAATCTCACCAGACATGCTTCTCAAACAGCTGAACGGAGTGCTGACCACTAGGACATTTGTCAATGTCAACATCATCCTCATGGCCCAACCAGGATTATGCTATTTGCTGAGAGGTGGACACAATTGGGAGAGGGCTATGGCCAGGTGAAAGTTTCTTGGGTAAACATTTGCAAGTCCGTACTCCAAGGGGAACTTCAAGAAAGTAAATGGTTCCCTAAATAGCTTGAGTCTCAGTCACGATTGTCCAGGGAACTTCATGTCAATCAAAGCATCTTCTCCAACCTCCTTGACCATTCCTCTCAAATACACGTGGTTGCCTCTCTGGGAAAGTCTGACTCCAATCTGGGTGATTAATTATATAATCAAACTTCCTGATCAATATAAGATGACATAAGCAATTAGTTTGTTTGCAAGAACAAAGTAATGTGCGAGTAGACCCTTTGAATTCTGGGTAGATTGCAAGGATGACATATATGCCATACATTGAGAACAACAGCAAGCGATTACCTATAACAATCACCCATTTATGCCTCCAAGAATTCACCATAATATAAGCCACAGAAATTTCAAGGAGTTATATCCCTCCAATATGGAAGCAACTAGCAAAAAATCTTTAATTCGAATATTTTCCCTGACAGTGGAAGTGGCTCTTAAGCTAAAGAAAAATGCTACTCTGCAGAACACCCTTCTAAGTCTGGTTACAGTTGTGTTTAGGCATGAAAAGCATAGTGACCAGCTCAGAAAGAGGACAAGAGAGTCCAGCAGCTATCGCTCAGACAAAACTCGAACTCTTTATTTTGAACTTACCTCCGCTGATTATCAACAAATTCTGGACCTTCAGCATAAGGTGAAGTCGAACACATGAGAGGTATTTGGGAGTCAGAAAGGCGCTGCAGTTTCGTAGCAATTCGCAACTGACGCTGAGACCTACATCGTGTCAGCAACATACACAAATCGTAACTGAAACTTGAATAATTTGAAAAGCAAAACCAGGACAATGTCTGCATGTTAACATGCATTGGAAATGCATACTGACTATAAATTTGACAGCAATGCTCTTACCAATAGCAAGGTGCAATTATGAATTTATCATCTTGAGTATGATAGGTTTCCAGCAACTTGCCCCTCCAAGACGGCTCCTCACTGCATGCAGTTATACGAATTCGCCGGACAACTTCATCAGGACATCTGGAAGTTCTATCAAAACAGGCAGGAAATACAGACCCATTGGATGTCTCTACCTGATGAACGCAACATGAACAAGAGTTCACATCAAATTTTAGACAGCCGAAATGCAGATATTAAACATTTGATGCGCGGTGAATTATTTGAACACAGAAAATTCGCAAATAAAGTAACTCCAATTGCTGGAATTCAGGAAAATGCGATTACAAGATAATTTTATTACAAGATTAATAGAATAGCTTCTTTCATTACAAGATTGCTTGGATTACATTACCTAGTTCCTCTAATGAGAAGCCAGTTTTGGACTTGAAATAGGCCATCTTATCAATAGACGTAGTACGTCTCTCAGGAGGTAACGCAGACTACTCCTATTTATCATGAGAGAAGATTCAATCACTTTCATTTACTCCCACAACGACAAAAAATTTGTCTATATTTCCATTACTCTACTTCTATGTTTCCATTCCTATGTTAAACATCATTTAAAACAAGGTACCAATGTAATAAAAGTACATATGAAACAGACTCTAACCAGGCACCCAGTAATAATAGGGTATGCATGTCCATTAGCATCCCGTCTGGTATTGTGGCCAAGCACAAGGAATGTCTGGATATGAAATTTCTCTCGTCTCCTCAGCAATATTTCGATCAATTTGATACAAAGTGGTAAGGAATAACCATCCCCTTTTCCATGGATTTCTGATCCATCACTACGGTTGATTTGCTGCATAGAAAGTTCAACAGTTAATACAACAAACTCATTTATTTGCCTTTAGGTGGATAGTATATCTGCTAAAAAACACTAAGAAGGGGATTTCAGGTCAGACTTCAAGAGAAGCATCCTCAAAACCACCAACAACATGAACCTGCATTTCAGCATTTAACAAGACTTTGCATAAGATTGTGAAAATAATCAAGAATCATCAAATGCTACAGCTTTGCTTTTTTTGATAAAAGATACAAAACCAGTACATCCATCTCATCCTGCAAGTTGGGATCAAAAGTTTGTGATAACATCTGAGCAAGACCCATTTCCACGATAGCTGGAGTATCCAAATGGGCAATTGAAATCCTGAGATTCAATGGGAAAAAGATGAGCATGCAGATTTAAGGATTTATATCTAATGCAACAGGTTTATTGTTTCCAAGCCCCTCTCTTAATTCTGTTGCAATAGCTTCATACTTTCCATTTGACCGATTCCGAATGACAAGCCCCACACATGTAGTTGCTTCATCAGTCCCGACAACCTGTCACTTAGAACGGAAAACCATCATTAGAAGTTTCATGAGTAATAAACAAAGTACTCCAATGATAAGCAAACATTCCAACTATTCTAAATGAGGAAAGGGGAACAGCCGTACATCCACAAAAGCAGGGTCAACAGTCGCATATTCTCGTTGGAATACATAAACACATTTAGGCTGTGTAATGCTCCCCAAACCAGACTCCTCTGAAATGGAAAACCTCCTCTCTGGGGTATTCTTGAATAAATGTGAGGCGGATAATAAAGTTGGGTGGTCCATTAAAGCAGCTAAGATTTCCAGAACCTGTTGACAAGTAAGAAAGAAGAAGCTGTCACAAGAGAGATATTTATGCAGCAGAGGAAACGAACTTAAACTGCAAAAGAGATGATATCAAGAAGTTTTCACCCGCAAGTTTCTTTTCCTAATTCTTATATAACAGAAAGTGATGTCCATACCCGCAGCAATTCAGTTCAACCGGTCACATGCTAATTCTAGTGAAAAGCACAAGTTGGACGCCCACATATTGTAATTCTAGGTTCAGAAACGGTATGGTTCTCTGGGAACTTCCTTTGCTTATTCTGTCTTCTGTTAGGGGATGAAGATTTCACTATTTTGGGATGCTATTCAATCAAGTATCTGCTTGCAAGATTACGTCAAAGACCATTGCTAATCTCATGACCGCGGCACACTGCTGGATGGATTCTTTTTCCATCTCAAGGTGTCTAGCTCTTGGAAGAAGTATAGTGGAAGAACAAAAAAATAAAGCAAAAGGATTTGGTTTCGAGGGGTGCGCTCAAATCACAGGCCACATTGAATGGACCACACCAGTAACTATCTCGCACAACTGGGATCAAACAAACAAACTTTCGCTCAGCAGATCTTCCAATGCATGTCTTCTACAAATTAATCAAATACCAGAATTCCGTCAAAGCAATAGGTCATAAGTCAACATTGCTCACTTAAAATTCGCAGCGAAGCTCCTCGGTGGTTGGCTTTGAAGCCCAACACGGAAGAAGATTCAAGAGTTTCTCATCATATGTGGAGATCAAGCACAAGAGAGGTGCCCGAACACGGCAGCGCCTGAAGCATCAACCTTTTCCTGTCCACATTCTTCTCTGTCAATCGTCATCCAACCGCATTACCACTCGACTCTCGAAGAAGAAGGACGGAGAAATCTCCAGAGCACGTCGCGATCAGAAAAACAAAAAGGCGAAGGACTCCAGTCACTGTCATCGCTGTCATGTCGTAATTCGCAATCATTCACCTACTCCGACCGTCGAACCCAAACCCGCGAGATCGGAGAACGATCGCCCCCGCCGTAGCTACCCTATCAAAGCACACGAGAGGTTCCGCCGTCGACTCCGCTAGCTCTTTCGACGGAGTCGGAGCTCCGCACGACGACGGCGATCGGAAGCAGCGAACGACGGAGGGGTGGGTGGGGGATCGCAGAAAGAGGAGTTACCTGAGACGGAGAAGGCGGATCGGAGCCGGGACGGACCGGAACGCCGTCGACGAGGATCATGGCCGGGGCTATCGCTGATCGAACGAAGGAGACGGAGGAAGGCAGCACAGCTTAAAGAAAATGGCTTCGCTCTCCACTGCCCCGCTTCCCACGCCAGTTCCCCCTCCGGCAATTGTACTTGTAGTACGGTACACAGGCATCACGGTATTATTCGAGTTTTGTTACGGACACCTTAATTTACGCCGGAACACAATCGCAAGTAATGCCGTCAAATATGCGACGAAATCAGCATCGATGTCATTATAATGTTTCGTTAGAGATGGAGGGGCGACATGATTTGGAACTCAGAAAGAGTTCAAAACCTAAGAAAAGTGTTGGATTAGAGTGGTATGAGTTTTCTTTCTTACATGCTACAGGTTTTCTTATAGGGGGTGTTCCCTTCGAAGTTTGGACCATGTGTGATCGACAGGAAAAGGATGTCATTCGAAATTGTGCATGAGACCTTCGTCATGGAAGCATGGGACTTTCATCTTAGCGACCTAACGAGAGAGAAGCCGTTCGAGATAACTCTTTTTTGTTCTTTCTTTTTGTGACATTGACAAAGGTGTGTAGACTACTAGCCACGGGCAAATGTCAACTTAAAGATCCGTGGCAGCAAACTCCACACACTAAATGGACTTGTCTCACTGAGAGTCGAATTGAGAATATATTGGAAATACAGCACTAAATCATTTAAGTTACGTTTGTTCGTCGAATTTTTAAACATGATAGAATTAGATAGAATATGATAAGAAATCTCCTATTTAGTATTTGGTAAATCGTAGATTTAAACTCTATTTGATTCGTAAAAAATATCACATTTTCGGAAAATATTTTTTAAGAAATCATTTTTTAATAAAAGGATAATATTATCCGGTGTATGGCTGAAACTTGAAAATAAGGTGGAAAATATTTTTCATCGTTCGGTATCTAATTTGATTTTCTTTAAAAAATTATAAAAAATGTTTAGTTTTTATTTTTATAAAAATTGAATTTTTATTTTTCTCTTTTCCTTCCTCCTTCTTTCTACTCCCTCCTCCGCCGCCATGTGGCTTGGCGATGGCGGACTAACTAAGACATGGATCGACGAGCTTGAGGCTTGGTCGATTTGGGAGGCGTGGGTCTCGCTGCCTCCTAGCAATGCTCAAGCATCATTGATCTGGGAAGGCCCGAGCCTCGCGGTCTCTGGTGACACTTGGACATCGATCTAGCGAGGCTTGAGCCTTGCGGCCTTTGGCAACTCTTCGAGCTCACCAACCTTGAGCCTTGCTAAAGCTCGCTAGCGAGCTTGGCTTGCCTGTGGTTGGTCGTTGGTCATCATGTGGCCAAGTGATCAAAAAAAAAAAAGAGCAAAAAGAAAGAAAGAAAAAGAAGAAATAATAAAAAAATCGAATTTAAAAAAAATCTATTTTTTTAAAAAAATGAAAGAAGCATGGACTAGCAAGAGATATGAGATAAGAGAGTGGATGTAGAAAATGTTTTCCTCAACTTGAAAAGTGAAAAATATTTTCTTTAATTTTAGAAGATTTTTTTCTTTCATGAAAAATGTTTTCTCCAATCAATACATTTTCCGTGAAACAAACATTAGAAAATCCGAAAAAAAATTTCTTGAAAGTTATTTTTCGTGAAACGGACAAAACCTTAAAGTCGGATATTCTCTCACAAAGAGACTCACTCTCTCACTCGCTGTCGCTACAGCTCTGCTCCGCCATTGGCTCTGTCGCTCACGGTGGCTTCTCCCTGTAGCATGCGGCAGCTTAGCCCACATCGCTCGCCTATTCCCTCGTAGAATGGAACTTCTATTTGGCATCACGAATTTTCCAACTACACATTCCCGCAAAGTAAAATTTCAACCACAGCACGAAGCTAAGCAGCAAGCAGCTCGCCGCGACAAGCTGTGAATGCGGTGGCTTGTCGGTGAAACAGGGGAGGAACATTACTGAGTCAGCGAAGCAAATCGAAACCACGAGAATCGATGGAGGATGCTTTTACCATCCGTCTGTGGTTAAAATCGGATGCTTCGAACGAGAATCAACCGTGAATCGGAAGATAAATAATTTCCTTCAATTTCGCGTACCGTTTGATAAACATCGGCCAGCCAAAACTCCACAGCTCTCAGCCTCACTGTGCAAGCGATGACGATGGGCTCCGGCGAAAGAGCTTTGAACTGGAGCCAAGTCACCGAGTGTTCCTATCCCTTTGATGCGTCCCCTTCAACAAAGTCGCTCCAACTCTCTCACTCGAGAGGAGGAGAAGAAAGAGAAGCATGGCAACTGCATGGCGAAGGTGGGGCGAGAGGCGAAGGGTTTGGCGGTGGCAACAATGGTTATGGCAAGGATGAAGAGAATCATGAACCTCATCCTGAAGATAGATGGCAACGATGACAGCCGGAGTGGGCGGCACGGCAATGGCACACATGGGGCCGCCAACGCTATAGCTGACGTCCAGCATAATGGAAAATAAGCCAAGACAATTTCTAGGCAAAAGTACGCAAGGTGTGGAGATGAAGATGAGTGGAGCGTATGACCTCTGAAAAAATAGACAAACAATAAAAATCCTACCCCGATCCATCTCATCCCTCTTGGGTTTTTTTATTTGGATTACATCCAATCCATATCCAATCTTATCCTCCCAGGCACAAAATAGAATAAAACATATTCTATCCATGACTTTTATCCCCAATCGGGTCGATCGACCAAACGCAGCCTTATTCTACACGGCATCGAAGAGTCATGTTAACCAGTGCGATAATGGGCCACCAAAAGAATTCATCTTCAAGGCAGAGACCTTGCCGATATAACTCTCTATCCTTTGATCTAAGCTCCGGTCGCAGACCTAAGCATGTGCTTATTTGAGCACCATGTACCGGGCCAGAGATAAATGGAACTAATTTTCACTCATAAAATATCAAATTACTCGACATATATCAAAATTGCAATCAAAATGGGCACGCTGGTCCCCAAAATACAAAATCTTGGTTCTGTCTGTCTTGCTGCTTGCTTCGATTCATAAATAATATAGCATCACTAGAAAACCTGTCCAGTACCACGTCTCACTCTAATCACGGTGAGCTTCAATACTCCTCCGTTGCCTTACTCGTCATCATTGAACGTCGTTTTCTTCCCTGCAACGTCACGTCCCAGAAAAATAACCATTAGACGACTCCAGGCTTATTACGAAATAACCAAAACAGACATTTAACGTCGATATTTCTTGTGTTGGGACATTTTAAATGAAGTTCCACCCAAAGGGCCAAACATCATCGATGTCGATAGACTAAAAACCCAAAGGGCAAACGATGGAGAAGTTGCTGATCGATTGAGTAGCGCCCCGAGGAATAGCACTCAATAGAAAGTCCCGAGGCCACTCCAATTACAAAGCTCCATCGCCAATGATATTAATTTTATGGATCATTTTGTCATGTACCAATGAAAGCGGAACATTTTTGAATATGGTAATAACTGAGAGCTCAACCAAATAATTATAAGACAAACCTGTGCCAGATGCCGCCATGCTTTGTCTATAAGGTGTCCCACGCCCTCCTCTACCACCAAAGCGGCCACCTCCTCTGCCACCATCAAAACGGCCACCTCCTCTGCCACTATCAAAACGGCCACCACGTCTACCACCAGAAAAGCGACCTCCACCGCCTCTTCCACCACTACTCCTTCCACCACTCCTTCCGCCTCCTCTGCCACCATCAAAACCACCACTGTTATCTCTTGGTCTTGCCTCATCCACCGAGAGTGGATAACCACCTAGGTCAGTCCCATTAAGCTCTAAAGCCTTGTTGAAACTGTCACTATCTGTAAAGTCAATGTAAGCAAACCTGCAAAAGATTACATTAAAATCAATATTGGCACATTAAAGACAAGCCATCAGGTTTTTTAATTTTGATCGAACAAGTTAAGCAAGTATATAAACAAGACCCCCCTTTTTTGGCGATGTAAATAATGAACATACCCTTTAGGTTCACCGGAGTCATAATCCTTAGGAATTGAGATTCTTGAAATGTCGCCACAGGCCCCGAAATGATCAGTCAAGGTGCTTCTTAACTGACATTCAGAAGGGATAACATTTTCAGAACCCAGAAACAAACAGTCACAGAATTCATCAGAAGGGAGAATATTTTTAGTACCTGGTCCTCTCCAACGGACTTGTCAAGACCCTTCACAAAAATGGTTTGGCCCTGACCTTTTCCTCCCCTCTGCGATGAGAAGTTGCCTTTGCTGCAAATTAAATTATCATAAGACCCAGTGGTTTACTGCTACAGAATATTTATTCACAGTTACATTAGAAACTTACCCGCTTTGTGGAGTATAGGCTCCCCTTTCAGTTGCCAAACTGATTCTCATTGGACGATCGTTAAGACACTCTCCATTGTATTCAACAGCCTGCAATGGAAGTCAATTATTTGAATCTAAGTACCAAAACAATCTAAACACACTGGTACACCAATGAAATCAATTATTCATTTTGCCATCTGTGAGCAGCTACAATGATTACAGGAAAACCTTCAACATCTCCGAAGTATTTGATAATGTAATAAAGCACCACCAAATTTAAACGACAGACAACCTTTTGTGCTGCTTCAACTGTGGTAAATTCAACGTGACAAAACCCCTTAAACCTATCATCAGCATCAATAGCAAAGCGTACATCCTGAATTTCACCAGCAGCTTGGAAGAAATTCTCTCTGCAAAATGAAATTTGTGAGTCGACAATACACAACCACAAAGCTCATAGTCAAAGAAGCAACACTTACACATCAGCTTTTTCAGCTGAGTATGACAGGTTGCCAACGAAGATGGTCTTTGAGCCAGTGCTTTGAGGTGTAGCAGGCGTTTTTGGCTGCATCAAGAATTAACATGAGTTTACAGTATCCAAAGGCTGATGATAGGTGGTCAAGGAAAAGGAGCTAAGTACGGTACAAGCAATGGCATAAGTAGTCATACAGCTTTTTTCTCCGACATTGGAGCTGCTTTTGGGGCAGGAGAAGCATCTACCATATCTGCATCAGCATCCTGTAAAAATATATTTGAAGTCCAAAACAAACCACATATTTAGAAATTTAAATAATACTTCATTCAAAAAATAACAAAAGGACTATCTAACTCTCACGACAGAAATGCATCATAACCCACCCCACCAGCACACAAAACAAATTGCTTTCTTCAAGACAAGCTGATAAGGCGTCTCTCTCAGCACAAGGTTGATAATATCCACTAAAACAAACAAAGTAATCATTCCCATATGGATGGTCTCAGTCCAAATATTACTGTTCTCAACACCGTCTTTTCCTATATGCATTCATCCAGCAAGGACCAAATAAGGGGGGGAAGTAGAGAAGTGGTGAGAGTGGCCATTTAAAACATGCTTTCCACAGAATCCACCTACCCACAAAGAATCAATGATCAGTAAACATACATGTCCCACATATTTACCTTCTTTGATGTCTTCTTAGGCTCGTCATCTGAGCTGTCATCAGTAGTTTCTTCATCACTGCTGCTTTCTTTTTTACTAACTTTCCCATTCGACTTGTTTACAGAAGTCTTGGGCTGAAAAGGAAAGGAAAGAACAAATGGCATTGGGATCCTACCTATAAGATACTGAATGGGACATCCAAGCAACATACACACAGAAGAAATGACACTGCTATGTGCGAACCTTTTTCTTTTGTGGCTCTTCATCGCTCTCCTCTGAACTATCATCCTCCTCACTGTCACTTTCATCAACATCCATCTTTACCTGCAGCACCAAGCACCAACCGCTCAGCCTCAGTGGTAGCGCAGTGACATCAATAAACTCATTCGGTGACGAGACACAATCAGTTATATAATTGCTATTCTTACTCTTGTCAATTCAAAAGGCAACGACAGAGTCAACACCCATTCCAACTAGCTCGTTAGTATCATAATAAGAGAACTTTCAGGACTCGTCAACCCGTAATTGATAATTTTATATCATAGCCAACTACATTTCACCATGGATGGAACATGATTAATTCATTGAAACCCATTAACTGTAACAATTTTGAATCAGCCCACCCCTCCCCCCCCCAAAAAAAAAAAGGCCATTCACTACCCTTCAAAAAGAAAAAAGAAAAGAAAAGCCACCCCATAACCTAAAGAAAAAAATAATAAAGAAAAAGCATAAATGAAAGACAGAAGAAAGGAAAAGATAAAGCAAACAAGATAAACCTGCTGGGTCTGCTTTATTTGAGCTGTCTCACGTGGCCTCTTAGCAGAAACATCCACAGTATTCTTTGTAGGTGGGCCCTGTAAAATACGAAAAAAGAGGAGGAATAAGGACAAAACGAACAAGTTCAAAGACAGCATCCAATTGCAAAAGACTGCACTACAATAAGTAGAAGTTGCACAATACCAATAAGTTCACAAGCATCTACAGAAAACAAACTAATCCAGACTCCATAAAAGAAAAATAGTGGCAACCATCAGTAAACGAACTCAATTGTTTTCGATAGATATTTATCATGAGTCAATTATCAGCAAAAGGGAAGAATTAAAAGTAAAATCATGTGTCCAAAAGGATATTAAAAAGGTGCCAAAAAATGAACATGAGAAAATATGGACCACAATCAACTGATTGGATACATCAGGTAAAATACAAGCCAATACAAAATCAAATCAGCAGAGCAATGCAACATGCGCGAACCGAATGCAGTGACAAAAGCAAATATCAGTCAGCACATACAAAATCACTAAAATATGAGACGTCACATTAGCAAAATGACATTCAAGGCGATTGCCCAAACCAAAATTTGGGAACCAACAATTAATATCAAAGGGGATTTGCATATGATCTGTCATAAATACAAGCCACTCACATCATCATCATCCGAACTGCTGTCTGACTCATCTTCAGAACTGCTATTGCTTGATTCCTTTTTCGCCACACTGTTAGCTGGTTTTTTGATGACTTTCTGCATCAAGTGCCAAATTGAGAAAGGACAAAGAGAATAAAAATGCCCTTAAATACACAACTTATAAGACAGAGAACAGACCTCTTCCTCTGATTCACTATCCGAATCATCACTCGATTCTACTTTCTTTTTAGGAACTGCAGAAATTGGTTTCTTAGCACTTTCATCCTGTGGGTAAGGAGCGAAATGTTAAAGTGGAAGAAGAAAGAAAACCAGTCTATTATCAAGCATAAAATTATTAGCATACATACCTCATCAGAATCAGAGTCACTTTCTTCAGATTCATCACTGGATTCGTCTTTTTTGGGAGCTGGCTTAGAAGCATTGGCTGGTGCCTTTTTGTTTTGAGAAGTAGCTTTCACAGTTTCCTGCAAATTGGCCCAAATTAATCTAATAGTATGGTTTCAAAAGCACCAAAAAATTGTGTACTCTCGGCCCACAGCCCAGAATAAAATAGCTAGTTAAAATTCAATATCTATCTCAGTTAAATTGAAATATCAGAGCAATCAGTACTAGCTGTCCTCACAGTTTCTTCATCTGAAGAGCTATCAGATTCTGATTCATCACTTGATGCTTCCTTTGAAGCAGCTTTCTTCTGTTGTGCAGGCTTGACAGCAGCTTTCTTCATTAGCCAATAATCACGTTGATATTAACAAAATGTCACAGATTATGCAGAAAGAATTGACAAACATTGCCATAAACATAAATAAAAGGGCTACGTATAATTACTTCATCCTCATCAGATTCATCGTCTGATGACTCAGAATCATCAGAACTGCTGGAATCCTTCTTGGCAAGGCTAGCAACTGCACCGTTTTTAGACACCAATTTCTTCGGAGCAGGTCCCTGAGAGCCAAAAGGAGAACTGTCACTGATGTGCATATATTAATATCCGCCAACCAACACTGACACAGATAAACTGCCACACTGACTAAAAAGTATTTGCAACAAAAAGCAGATATGGTGCATAGAAAGAAAGTGAAAGAGATACCTTCTTCTCTTCCTCCGAATCTGAGGATGAATCCTCTGAACTACTTGTTTCTTCCTTTTTCACTGGCTTCTTTATTTCAATTTTCTGCTTCTTCTGAACAGCCTAATGCAAACCCCAAAAAATACTTCAAATCTCCATGGAGAGATCACAAAAAACAATTGTTACATGGCACAAAAATAATAACACACCTCCTCTTCCTCGGAATCAGAGTCTGATTCCGAGCTACTACTATCATCTTTCTTCTTTAGCGCTGTTTTCGCTTCAGCTTTCTTCTTCTGAATAGCCTGCTCTATCCCTTCATTGCCCTTCTGCTTCTTTGCATTCAACTGCTTCTCCGGCACTTCTTCAACTTCTTTTTTACCTATGCAAAAAAAAAAAACACCAAAAATTATTTACACGAGGCACATAAAACCAAACCGTACATACACAAACAGAACAACAAACAGAGCACGCAAGAGCCCAACTTGCCAGCTTGACGCACAGGCAGCAGAAAAACAGAGCATCCGATTGTTTCAATTTTTTGGATTTTCCTGTTCCCGGGTATCAAGATGCCACTCTCTCCAGAAAAATGGATATCTCCCGAAAAGATTTTCAGTTCAATCATACTTTTTCTCTCCACTCGGACTAATCCGCCCACTGGACTTTTCTACTCCAATCAGAGACTATCGTTCCGCACCATTATCGAAAATGATTCAGGTAAAACATGCACTTCTTCGGGAATGAAATGAGCTCAAAACGGGGAAAAACCGAACAATAAGGAAAAGAAAACGAAAAGCGACTATCGCCGCCAAATGCATATGCATTTGCCATAACACAGAGCAGCAGAGAATAAACCAGCCTAACTCTTTATCATCCGTCTTACCTTTCTTGGCAGACTTCGTCGCCGGTACAGCAGCAGGAGCGGCAACCTACGAACAGACGGACACAGACAAAAAACAAAGATTCAGCCGATAAGAACGCCGAAGCGACCTCGAATGAAATCAACAGAACGAGAGAGAGAGAGAGAGAGAGAGAGAGAGAGAGAGAGCGTACCGCGGCAGCCGATTTCTTGCTGGACTTGCCCATCGGAGGAGGAGGAGGAGGGAGGGAGAAAGAGAAGGAGAGGACGGACGACTTGGGAAGCCGGAGGACGGGCTGAGCCGACGGCTGGAGGCTTCCGCAAAAACCCTAGTCGCGGTGGAGAGGAGAGGAGAGGAGGAGGAGGAGAGATATTTTGGCTTAGGGTTTTTGGGAATCTCTGCCGGGTGGCTTCTCCCGTTAAATAGAGAAATTTCACTCGCGAAGGAGGAGTTGCTGTTTAGGGTTTATGGAGTGGGCTGTGGAAGCTCGCGCGTGTGAATCAAAGCGCCTTTCCGCGCTGCCGTATTGACAAGTGCGGTCCGCTCGGCTCTGCCGTCTGCACCGTCAGTTCTTGTTGGGCCTCTGGAGACCGGTTTCCACGGCCCAAGCCCATTTTTCGGGCCCATCTTTCGTTGTATTGGCTTTTTGACCTGGGATTTGAAAAAACAAAATGAAAATGGAGCTCCAAGTATAACCCGTACAAATTCGCGTTGCTAAATGCCAACTTAAGAGTCGTATGAGGAAAGTGATAATATAATAAAAAAATTAACGAGCGGACAAAATTTGAAGATTCGAACTAGTTTAGAAAACTGTTTTTAGATTTTGCGAAACTTGGAAAAGTGCGAGACTTTTTTTTTTGGGTCGGTAAAGTGTGAGAGACTTTAATAGGCATTTTTTGTTGTTGTCTATTTAACCTTTGAAACACGATTTCTTCCTGATTTTAGAGTAGACATCAAAAATTCATCTTAGGGGTAAAGTGTATTTTACCCATTGTAATTAATATCATCAAATTAAGATTTCTACTTTTTTCCCATTTGTTTTATGCTTATTTCAATGCTAAAAAAGCATCAAGTGTCAAAGGGGCTCGTGCAATAATCCGATGTTGAGAACAAGTTTTAGTATATTCAACGAGAGCTAATGTTGAATGAAGTTCGCTTCACCATCATGAGATTATTTCTGTGCACTTTCAAATTTTCTATAAATATATGAAAAGGCACGAAGAAAATCAAAAAAAAGTAAAAGAGTAAGAAAAATAATACGCATAAGACACGAGGAATGACGAAAAATAAGATATGTAAAGAAAAATGTCAACAAAGAGAAAATAATAGCAAACGTGTGGGAATGAAAAATACAAATTTCCTGCGGGTAAATCCATTATCTTTGACAAAAAAAAAAATCATTATATCTTTTGGCGATTGCTTTGATATGCACTATAAATTTCCTATTATTTGGCAAAAAAGAAAAACCACACAACATACTCACTTTTGCATGCAAAAAATCTTGTTCATGTATATCAAGCAAAAACCACGCACAAAGTGGCCGGCACCGGACGTGATCAATAATGGGCCTGACTATGTATGCAACCTAAGGGTATGTTTATTTCACTGGAGTTTCAAGATTTGGAATATAACTTTGGAAAACAAAAAATTCGTTTTATTGTTTGAAAAATTAATAAACAGAAAATATTTTCATCATCAACAATAATTTATACCTAATTATCTTTACAAACAATGCAAATATTTTTTATTTATTAATTTTTATGAGCAACAAACGATATTTTTTAAAAAAATATTTTATAAATTTTAAATTTTTCGTAAAACAAAGGTATTACATCATTTGAGGCTCAAGCAAGCCTCTCTCGGAGGCTGGGTTGTTTTGCCAGTCTTGTCTCATTGTGCTTCGTGCCTTGTTGGCTTCAGGAGATTAATGGGCCATCTTGTCGATATTGCTCTTGTTCTACTCAATATTAATTGAATAACCTAAAAAAAAAATTAGAAAATAATGGAATGATCAATCATAACTCAATGAGAGTTGTATCTCTTTTAAACGGATCAAATTACATTTACAAACACAATATCGCTATTTATCAATTCCAAAGTTGGATTACCATATATGCAAAATATAAAAAGTAGATAATATTTTTTCAACAAACCTTTTTACGTATAAATCAATAATAATATTAGTTTACAATAACAAATCAACTATCGATGGTATATTTTATTGATTAATCTCATTTAGGGCCTGCATGGTAACTTGCCAAATAGTGATAATGTCTGTTCTTTTGTTTCCGATAGTAGATTTGGAACAGAAATCCGTTTGTTAAAATTTTTATTCCCGGTAACAGATTTGGAACGGAATCAAGAATAAAAAAAAATTATTTTTTGTTTCCGGAGAACAACTTCAAGAATCAGTTTTTTTTTCTTTTTTCTTTCCTTTTCTTCTTTCTCCCTCGACCAACTGCCGCCCCATCGCCGCCCACTAGCCACCGTCGTCGGCGTTGACCACCGCTGACGAGTGGCTGAGCAAGGTCCGACAAGCTCGTCGGAGGCTCGCCTGGCCATCGGCGAGCTCACCGGTGGCTCGCTTGGCCACCGGCGAGCTTGGCCTCATAGATCTGGGCGAGGCCGAGCCTCGCCGGGCCGCTAGCGAACCTCACCTAGGCGGCGCGAGGCTCGCTTGGCCAGATCTAGCCGAGGCCGACTCGCCCGCCCACCGGCGAGGCTCGGCCGCGCCACCCGGGCGATGGCGGCGAGGCCGAGCCCCGTCGATGGCTGGGCAAGCTCGACCTCGCCAAATTTGGGCGAGGTCGCCTCGCCCAGCTCAAGGTGAGGCTGGGCGTTACCAGCCCCCGGTGAGGGTGTCAGCCCTTGTCTGGCCGGCCGCCGGCTACCGACAATCTATTAAGGAAAAATAAGGTGAAAATGGAAAGGAAAAAAAAATTGTATTTAAATCATTAAAAAATTAAAAGAAATTATTTTGGACTATAAATTTTCAAGTTTTACCAAACGCATTTTTGTCCCAGGGAATAAAAATTTTGGACGAGTTACCAAACACTTTCAAATACTTAGAAATTATTCTTAGGAACATAATCAAAAAGAATCATTTCTGAGCAAAAACTATTCCCGAAGACATAATCATTACCATGTGCACCCTTAACCACACACCGGTAATCTATTCCATCAAGAAATCTCCAATCGCATGTCAATGGTCTACTTCATTTACCAAACCAAAATCACATGTCAATGATTCACTCTAATAATCAAATTCAATTCAAATATCAAGCCATCTACGTGACAAGACGACCAAGATTTTCTCTTGGTTGGGTCTCCACCTATTATTAGTCGGTAGCTCAACCCACAAGGAAATAATCCACAATATCCTTAACAATCCATAAATCATTATATATATTATAATACATTTCATAAGTCAATTACCTAACCTTTAGCGACTCAACTCATCCACGTAGATACTTTTTATAAAACATTCTCATATCACTTCAAGACTTGTCTTATAAATCGGTTTTACAAATTGAATCAAATCAAATGCATGTCATAAAGAATTTAACAAATCGATATATATAATATTCCATAACACATGCTCAAAGAGCTTTTCGTAAAAAGTTTCGTAAACCTAAAATATATAATATTTCTCATCTTTGTTCATTAAGCAAAATATATATTTTCACCAAACAATTTTCACACCATTCACAAATACCAAAATGTAATAAATACCTAATCTAAATTTTATGCGACAAATATGCTTATTTATAACTCATAATATCTCAATTTTTTTTATCATTTTGAGGATATAAGTTTACGAATTCTTAAAAGAAGTATCACAACTCACCTCATAATGCTTACAACCAAATAACGAGCGTTACTCAAAATGTCAAATTCGTGATCCTATCAAATAAATGAGAAACAACGTTAAAATTGAATAATGCACCATCTTAACTGCGAAATGGCTATACTATGCTTACTATGCCTAAATACTAGCTAAACAACTCTTATGCACTAATGAATCACATATCCAAAGTGATTATTTAAGTCGTTTGCAACATGGAGCTCGAATGCACAACTTCATCAAGTCATAATTTTCTCCACCAAATCCCGTTTCAAACATGCTTATAGTCAATTAGAACCTCTTCAATGTACTACAAGAATCCCAACTTGGCGATCTAAAATAAAGCTGAAACCAATGAAATATAGCCTTGAAATTGCTAGATGCACACTGTTCATCATGTGCAAGAAATTTCAAAATTTCGTTTCAAATAAAACATAAGCTCAAATCGAGATCTGTAAAATCTTACAACTCCATAACACCCTAAACTATTATCTCTCTCTCTCTCTCTCTCTCTCTCTCTCTCTCTCTCTCTCTCTCTACATATACACACGTAGCTCAATGACTCAAAAACTAGATTTCGCAACTTAAATCTCGCATAATTCCGAATTTAAGCCTTAGCCTTGAAAGCTAAGGCTCTGTTTGGTAACACTTTCGTGAACAACTGATTCTATTCTTTTGTTTCGGAGAGCAAATTTTGAATAGAAATGCTTTTGGTAAATTTTTTTGTTATCGAGAACAAATTTGTTAGGAGAATAGATTTGGAGTAAAAAAAAAAAAAGTTGCTTCTCATTCCTGAGAACAATTTTGAGAATCAGTTTTTTTTTTCTCTTTTCTCTTTCTCTTTTTTTTTCCTTCCCTTTCTTCTTCTTCTTCCTCTTCCTCCTCCCACCCCATCACCGCCCCATCGCTGGACCTCGCCCAGCCGCTCGCCGGTGGCAGCCAAAAGGAAGAAGGAGAGAAAAAAAAAAAAGAAAATTATAACAAAAAGTATTAAAAATTAAAAGAATCAAAAGATAAAATTTTTTTACCAAACCCATTTTTATTCCCAAAATAAAAATTTTAAACAGTTTATCAAATATTTTAAATACTCAGAATTTTTTCTCGAGAGCAGAATAAAAAAAAAAATTTGATTAGAAATTGTTCCCAAGAGTAGAATCGTTTCCAAACGCACTCTAATCCTATTGGAATAACAAGGGAAGCAGGCATTTATCGGGTGTTGCAAAATGGTGTTAATCCAGGTTGTCGAGATGTTCGGATGCGGAAATTTTCCTCTGCCTCCCCTTTCTCCATTCCTTTCGTTCCTCTCTCTCTCTCCGAATATCTTGGTCTCTCTTAAAAGTGAGAAGCTTTTCACTTTTTTCCTCTTCTGTTTTTACCGTTCAACTCTTCCTTTTCTTTCTCTCTCTCTTTCTTTTTTTAAATACTTGGTCATAAACCTATATTTTACATTCCCTCCATGCGCGTATTCGGTCGAGTCCTCGGCAAGCTCGACACTCCTCGATGCCAGTCGACAAATTTGGTAGCCATAGGTCGGCCAAGCCTCCCATATCTCAGAGGTTCGGCAAGCTATCTTGCTCGAATTCAGCTCGTCTATGGTCGAGGCCACAGGGGACCGTGATGCAGTGGAGATCGTCGCCAAACTGTGGATGCCGGCAGCACGACCACAAGGGCCGTGAAAGCAAAACTCGAAGAAAGGAAAATGATGATGACTTTCCATTCGACAAAACAATGACCCGATTTCCCAAGATCCTTGAGAAAGATAGCCCATCAGATGGATTTATTCGTGGCTCTGAGCTAAACGGTATGTGAATGGCATGTCAAAAAGTACCTTCTTCATGAGGTGGGGGTTCGCCCAATTCAATCGATTCGATTCGATCAATTGAGCTTGATCTCGAGGGAGTTGATGCTGGAGGACATTTGAATCTATCCTTACACATTACTTCATATGAATCCTCATTATGTTGGCGGAGGAAAACGATGCCACAAGAAGGGGGTGGAACGAGGAAGAGGGTTGACTAGGAGGACGAAGGTGGCTGTCGACGACGACGGTGGGCGGCGAAGGGGTGATCAGCCATCCTGGTTGACATCGTCGATGGTGGAGGGGCATCGTAGCAGATCCCTCTACTATTCGATTTATTTATTTATTTTATATTTCTTCAACTAACAATCTTTGTAGGTAATTTTTTCAAGCTTAAACAGGTTGTAAATGGATTTTTCTTTGAACCAACTAAAGGCTGCATTTGGTAAAAAATCCTTTGTAAAGCTACTGTGGCTTAGCTAGTGTTTGATGGTTTTTTTCTTTGCAAAGGGCTTTTGGGTTTATTTTTTTTAAGTCGCTAACAAGCTAGATTTGGCATTACCGGCCGTCACTTGAGATTGTGCGACCCCACGCAACGAGACTTGGGGTTGTGCAACCACACCGGCCTTTTATGGCCTTGCCAGCCGCTCTCACGTAAAGAAAATGAACAATAACAACGAGAGATGATACCAAGAAACAACAAAATCGATGAGGGTAGTTTAGGAAGAAAACAATTAGTTTTAGCATTCGGCCATATGTTGAAAGCCCAAAATCGGTCAATATCAATATTAAGCTTTTAGCTTTCCTAATGTTAGCATTGGCTGAAAATCATTTGGGAATGCTTGCCGAACACCCTAACGTTTTTCTCAAAAGGACTTTAGAGTCTGAAAGCCTATTGTGAAAGCTAAACCAAACACATCTTAAGACTCATGTGTAATTGGACTGTTGATATTGTAAGCCCGTTTCGAAATTTTCAAACGACCCATTCCCGACAATTCAGTGGATTTAAGTTGAAAAAATAAGACCCCGAACTCATTTTGCCAGCTCTACCGATACACAAATAATGGCAAAAGTTTTAGATTCATGTCCTATGCTATCGAGAGTTCTTAATATGGATAGTAATAAAAGACAACCCCCTCTATCCATGGAACTTCACCAACTCTTGCCATGAAATGTTCAACCGTATATACTCCGAGATACTCCTTCCCTTTTTATTTGGGGGTGACGTCAGCTGACAAATCTCTGGCACCACTTGCTATTTAAACTCAGAAAAGAAAAAGATTCCCAAGGCCAAACCAGCCCTCAGGCAAACGCTTCCTCTCCCTACTCTCTCTCTCTACTCCCTTCCATCTCTCTGTTTTTTCCGTCAACGCCGGCCTCCTCCACCAATACCGAACGCCCCCTTCGGATCGCCATGTCTGCTCTCAACGATCTCATCAACCTCGACCTCGCCGACACCACCGACAAGATCATCGCCGAGTACATATGGTCGGTCCCCTCCTCTCATCTCTGTCCCTCTCTCTTTTCTCTCTCTCTCTCTCTCTAACTCTCCTCTGTCTTCTCCGCGCAGGGTCGGCGGCTCGGGCATCGACTTGCGAAGCAAGGCCAGGGCAAGTCTTCTTCTTCCCCTCCTCCTCTTCGTCCTCCTTCCTCCCCGTCGGTTCTTTCTCATCCGTCGGCAAACGCTGTCTTGTGTTTTTTCAGACGTTGACAGGACCGGTGACCGACCCGACCAAGCTGCCGAAGTGGAACTACGACGGCTCGAGCACGGACCAGGCCCCCGGCCACGACAGCGAAGTCATCCTGTAGTACGTATCTCGTTCCAGATCTCGCGATGATCGTGTGAAGGAACTCTTCTCTTTTGATAGGATCTTCTGTCTTCGGCTAAAATCAGCGGAGTTGACCCCCGGAGTTTCCGGGAATATCGGACGATTGAGATTCGAGATTCCGTTGCATCTCGGGATCTCGGGGAATATTTAATGACTTGTCTCTGTTTTTTTTTTTTTGGACAGCCCGCAGGCGGTGTACAGGGATCCCTTCAGAAGAGGAAACAATATATTGGTGATTAAGACTCTCTCTTTCTCTTGGGGAGGATGAGATTTTCCGTTTCCTGATAATAACTAGATGTTAATGACGTCATTAATCCATTATCCTAGGTCATGTGCGATGCCTACACGCCAGCCGGCGAGCCGATTCCGACCAACAAGAGGTTCGATGCTGCCAAGGTCTTTAGCCACCCCGACGTGGTCGCCGAAGAGCCCTGGTAAATCATGACTTTCGGTTCTTTTAAACAAAAGCATGATTAAGACTGTTTTATCTTATATTTTTCTACATTATATGTTCCAATTATTTCATTTGGTGACCTCATACTTGCCGAGGTCACACTATGAATAACTTTGTATTACAAAATACAAATGTAAACGACATGGATGAGTGGATGGGCTGCATGTGCGGGGTTGGCTAGTGAAAGCTACGGGGTAGTTTTATCTTTTTTTACTAGGTAAATTGTCATTGTCGTTGGACCCATTCAAACTAATAATTTAGTCTACCGACAATAAATTGAGAAGAAAAAGAAAATTGAAATTCGGGGGTAGGTGGCGTCATGCCTTTGTGGGGGTAGTTAGCTTAATTATCTATTTTGGTGATTTTTTTTTTTTAAAATTGTGTACCTCGAAATACCCACGTTGACAATGCATATGTGAACTGTGGTATGATTAAAACAATGCATATGTGAACTGTGGTATGATTAAAAAGATAAGAGCGAAACCAGAAAAAACATGAGTGTAAATCAGCACAAATGTATGTTTACTAGAGTTGACTATTTGTTGGCCTCGTGGTCAGGTATGGCATTGAGCAGGAGTACACCCTCCTTCAGAAGGATGTCCACTGGCCCGTCGGGTGGCCGGTCGGCGGTTTCCCTGGCCCTCAGGTAATCATTGTCGACGCCTGAAATCGAACTAAAAATTCGACAAGCTTTAGCTATATGCCATTCATCGAGGTGAGCGTACTGAGTTCATGACGTCTGCTGCAGGGACCATACTACTGTGGAGTGGGAGCGGACAAGGCGTTCGGCCGGGACATAGTGGACTCTCACTACAAGGCCTGCTTGTATGCCGGAATCAACATCAGCGGGATCAACGGCGAAGTCATGCCGGGCCAGGTGTGCCCCGAGTTTCTCAATTCAACACATCCTCAAACTGCCTAATTATTCGAACACTTGCATGTTTATTATCTTTTCTGTTTCGTGCTTATTTATGATTGGGGTTATGCTTATGTCACGTGAACAGTGGGAGTTCCAGGTCGGCCCTTCGGTCGGAATTTCTGCTGGAGACCAAATATGGGTCGCTCGCTACATTCTCGAGGTTGGACTGAACACTACTTAATCAAACATGTTTCTTCTAATTCGCATGTCGTGTGTTTTTTCCCACCATAGTTGTTTTATAGCGGTTGTTGACATTGTCTATTATTTGGCGACCTAACAGAGGATCACAGAAATTGCCGGGGTGGTCCTTACTTTCGACCCGAAACCGATCAAGGTCTGTTCGAAATCGATCGACTCGATTTTGCCTTCTGTACTCAAAATCACCGTTTTCTTGCCCTAAATCTTTGCTATGGTATGTACGCAGGGCGACTGGAACGGCGCAGGAGCTCACACTAACTACAGGTGATTTTCTAGTTCCTCTTGGAGATCTGAAAACGAACATGCTCATGTTACATTGAAACTATAAGAGAAGAGTGGGTGTTCAGTTGCTCATAAGCATCGTGTCCGATTCTTCTGTCCAGCACCAAGTCCATGAGGGCGGATGGTGGCTTCGACGTGATCAAGAAGGCGATCGAGAAGCTGGGACTCCGCCACAAGCACCACATCGCCGCCTACGGAGAGGGCAACGAGAGGAGGCTGACGGGCCGTCACGAGACGGCCGACATCAACACGTTCTCTTGGGTAAGTTAGGGCCGCTTGGCGAAGGAAGATCTGCAATTTTTCCCACCTTCCTCATCCCCGTAGCCGCGATCTATATCTATAAACAGAAAGCTAAACCGATTACTTCTTGGATGATGATGCACAGGGCGTCGCGAACCGAGGGGCATCCATTCGCGTGGGCCGAGACACCGAGAAGGAGGGAAAAGGTGATCGGCTTTTCGCGATCTGTCGAACCTTTTCGATATTTAGTCGGATCGATGCGTCCTTTTGCTCTAAAGCCCTAATGCTTACTTACGTCTCTTTCTCCTTTGCATGCGCACAGGCTATTTTGAAGATAGGAGGCCTGCATCGAACATGGACCCGTACGTCGTCACCTCCATGATCGCCGAGACCACCATTCTCTGGAAACACTAGGAGCTTCGAAACCAGCATTAGGAGAAAAATCTATTTTTCTTGATTTATGTCATCCTAAATAAATGAACTTTGTCTCTCGTCTTCTGTCTTTGTTTCATGTTGAAGTTAGGTCTATTTCTATGGCGTCGATTCGTGAGAATTTGATGTCTTTTTAGTAGTTTGCTTTTCTCTGATTGATTGAAAACAATCTTGTTGACTGTTTATAAGCCAATTATGCATCCATTGTTCATATTTGTTTGAGTTGTGCCTCTTTGAGAAGGTTATTAGTACGCTTGATAAATAATTAAAAAAGGATTATCCGAGAATAATATCAATAATTTAAAAATGATGGCATAAAAATGTTAGTAATTTTCATTTTCTATTCGCAATCGAAGTGAAATATTTTTAGGATTTCAAAAAACTAAATCAAATTAACAAAAGAAAAACTATTGAAAATCCATGTAATTAGAGCTGTGTGTGGTTTTTGAGTAGAACCCGAGAATCGGACTAAACAGGTAGATTCTAACTTCTAGGTTGATGGAATCTGGAATAAGAATAAGTTGATCTTGAAAATTAGACCAGATAAATGGTACTAGGTTTTAGGTTGGTGGAACTTAGAAAAAGAATATGTTTTTGTGTTTTTTTTTGTCTACGTCTTTGCGCGATCTCGAGATATTTTATGGTATTTAATGATAAGTATATAATTTGAAACTATTAGTATGAGTTTTTATTTTATAACTGACATTTTTACTTTGTTAATGTTTCATACTTTTTGTGTGTTTAGGTATAGGTTATGGTCAATAAATTATAGCAACATGTGGTTATTAAATGCGATAATTTATTGTAATTATTTAATTAATAATGTAGGTACAATATGAATAGACCCTATAACCTGTGAAAATGTATGTTATAGGTTTTAGGATATATAAGGTAGGTTCTAAGTTCCAAAAAATGAAGAACCTGATCAAATGGGTAAGTTCTAGATAAACTTGTATGAAGCTTGAGATTGCTCACACTTAGTGCTAATGTTTTAATGTGGGAAATATTTATTGAAATTGAATAAGGAATTGTCTTCGGAGATGACAGTTTTTTTTTTTTTGAACTATGTCACTTAAGTCCACAGATTGAATAACTCCTTAAGAGATAATTACATACAATATGTATATCCTGTACAAAAATCCCACGTCACACCCTAAGAAAAACTTATTCAATCTGTTTTCAAAATGGTGTCGAGGTCTAGATGCATCGTCATTATATATCTATAAATTTATAGACTTGTAGATTTGAAAATATAAAAATACACAGAGTGGTATTGTAAAAGGAAATAATTTTTTTTTTTTAATGCCAATTAACCTTTAATTGACAATTTTCTTGTACAACGAATACCTCGTTTTTTCGCGCGGTCCACCTCATTGGACAATCTTAACGGCATGCTTTTTTCCATCGCCCTATACATTTAGAATTTTGTTCTGAAGGCTCCCGACAAGACTTGATGATTAGATTTTATTTTAACGACATGTTTTTTTGCCTCGGCCGTCAAAGTTAAAGTCCGATCAATTAGATTTGATAGGAGAAAGAAACATAAAATAAATATTTAACTTAGTGATTAAATGAATAATTAGAACACACACGATAAATCATTACATTTCTAACCAAATAGGCTTGCGACAAAAATCGATTTGATAATGCAATTTCATTTTTCTATTATCAAGAACAAATTTTTAGTCTAGAAATAAGTTTGGAACAAAAATGAAAAACACAAATTTTCTACTTTTCCATTTCCGGAATAAAAATAAGAAATAAAAAATCTTTTCATCACTTGCTCTTGCACTTTGCTGACTACTATTCATCCTCCCATGTCACCTTTGTCACCCTCCATTGTCTTCGACTGTCCAATAGGGAGAAATTTTCGTATCATTATCAAGTCGTCATTAAATATGTATTTTTGCTTAAAAACATGTCAAAGGAATACAAATAGAAAAATCAAGCCATAAATTGTATTTAGAAACAAAATGATTATCATTTGCGCCTTTTGTGGTTTTTGTAGAGAAGGTGTTGGTTTGAGCAAATATATGACTCACGAGGGACCATAAAGGGCCAAAACTGCAAAATCAAAAGGCAGTTTGTCAAAGTTGCATCCCAAGATAATTTTCAATTATAATTTACTAAATAGTATTTGCATTTCACCAAATAAATTTTAGCTAAAGGCCTCTGCATTACCCAAGACATTCTCCCAAAGCCGAACCGAACGGGTTAGAGGCTTTTCCGATCAAACACGCCACATGTAGAGCAAACTGAAAGTGGGCCGGTTGTTGGGCCGCGACGCGCGAACCGGCCCAATCACCCGCTCCACGTTTCTCAGAGACCGACCGGAGGCGACGTTATCCTCGGAAGCGCTTCCGATGTTGTTCCGCCGACGAGAGAGATATATATATTCTTCGCAGGAAGATACGCCAACATCGTCACTCCTTTCCCTAGCTCGGGCGTCATACACGGGCGAGAGCTTCTTCAGCTTTTCGGGAGAGGTCGCACGAACTCGAGACGTTAAAACCAATTTAGCCGAAAATAAGGAAAAACCACGAGGAAGAAAGAGAGGGCGCAGTGACCCAGACCAGATCTTGTCTCTCCCCGAACGTTCTTCCCGCAGCTTCTCCCACTCCCCCTTTTACCGCTCTTCTCCCCCATTCGGCTCTACCCTCGAAAGTTTCGTCGTTTTTTGAGCTGCCCATCGATTAAAGCGGGCTGAATTCCCCGTGCCTCTCGCCGTGGCTCGTCTCTGAAACGGCCATGCGCCGCTCTAGGTCTTGAACGCACCATTAGGTACGTTTTGTTCATCCTCTCTTGCATTGGCGTGCGTTGTCGTGGTTGCTTGCTGGTGCGTTTGGGAATGCAAGGGATACAATCACCTCCTCTTTCGCTTGTTTTCTTGATGGGAAGACTGTAATATTCAACTTTGGTTCACCATTTGGTGTTGGAAATGCGGGGAAGTAGCAGAAGAAATATTGAGTGCTTTTCGGTGGAGTGTCTGAGATGAGATGTTTCGTAAGAGAGGAAAAATGGGATTCCCTTTTGACACTTCAAGAAGTGTATTGGATTGTGTAAGCATTGTATAGATTGATATATTGATTAAAACTTCAAGCTTTTGCGCGTGAATAATCGTTCAGCTGGTTTTTAGAGGTTTGTTTGGACTATCTGCACCCCCTGTAGGATAGTTAGAAGTCTCAACTTTCCATGATTTGTGGGGCGGTGAAATTTCCCCCTTTTCCTTTGAATGCAGTAGAGATTATCACTTATTTTCATGTGATCGATGGTAAAGCCCATTTTGGTCGGGGCAATCTCATTATTTCTTCTGTGGTAGAACCAACTCTAGTAACTTGGAGCTCTGTGAAAGATTTACTTAAAATTTTGTCACTCGAAAAGGTGTAAAAGATGTCTTGTTCCTTCAATTCATTCTCACTGGCTCTGCCATTATCAGTTGGACGATATCGGTTGCTAGGCTAGGTTCACGACTTCTAAGCATTGTGTACAGAAGAGCCACTAAATTCTAGCCATAACTGAAAAAAAAATTTCTGCTGAAAAAAAATTTGAAACTAAGGTCAGATCCAGCTATGTGAGCTTATGTAGTTTGGACTTTTTGCTTTCTTGCTCTTTCCCTCTTAGTTTCAATTTTTCATTGCTTCTTATGTGAGTGGAGCTTATGTTATTGCTTGGGATGTCCCTGCATATGACTGAAAATTTAATGGTTAACTTATAAAGGTAAGATTTGCAGTTGGAAGAAATTGGAGATTAGTTGCCATGTATGCAAGTAGATTGAAGTGCAAAAAGCAAAGATGGAGTGTTTTGGTTCAATCATCCAAATTACTTAGGTCTCAATTCCAAGAGCATGCTCCTTCTCGGCCTTTGAGCTGCATAGCAGTCTCGGAAATCCACCATCTGCATTCCAGTTCAATCAGAAAATACCTGTCAGAATTGCATTCATCTCATGGTGCTGCAGCAGGAATATATGTTAAAGGCTTGTATCCATGGCATAATTCTAGTCTGAGCACTGGTCAGTTACGTGCATACAGTTCTGAAGGTGATGGAAGAAATGCAAGTGAGGATAAACAAGAACCCACTAAAGATGGATCTAGCATTGATAGAGGAAAATCCATGCAGGACAGAGAAACGGCCACTGAAGTTGTCACTGGTCGCGATGCGCATGCAACACTGGGCGAACAGGACCAAAAGGAATGGCTTCACAATGAGAAACTGGCAATTGAAAATAAAAAGAAAGACCCACCTTTCCTTAGCAGGCGTGAAAAATTCAAGAACGAGTTTTTGCGAAGGATTGTTCCTTGGGAGAAAATAAGTGTTTCCTGGGAGACGTTTCCTTATTACATTAAGTAATTACTACTCTTTGTATATTTATAAAAAATTTCTCTATTTTACTGATAATACAGGTACTAATCTATAGATCTTCTCCCAGATGAACTGATCTTGCTGTTACTGAAATCTTAATTTTGCATCTTCTTTTATTCAGCGAACACACCAAAAATACTTTGGTAGAATGTGCGGCTTCTCATATGAAACATAAGAAGATCAATTCATCCTATGGTGCTCGTTTAAATTCTTCCAGTGGGAGAATACTGCTTCAGAGTGTTCCAGGTGGACTTTTAAGATTCATTTTTCTGTTGTTATCTACAAGGCAATAACTTCTGTGAATAGATTTCTCTTGGAAATCGAAGAAGTAACTGATACTCTGACTAATGTAGGGACTGAACTTTTTAGAGAGAGGCTAGTTAGAGCACTTGCTCGGGATCTACAAGTTCCTTTGCTGGTGCTCGACAGCAGTGTACTTGCTCCATATGTAAGATCAGAATGTCCTCAAAAGCTTGAAATGTTTTACCTTCTGTTAAATGATAATGTACATATTCTGTGTGACCTCAATGCAGGACTTTGGTGAGGATTGCTCATCAGAATCAGATGATGATCATGCCGAATCTGCAGAGGATTGTGCTTCTGAGTCAGAGATTGAGGATGAGAATGAAGCAAGTAATGAAGAAGAATGGAACAGCAGTGCTGAAGCAAGATCTGATAATAGTGACGATGAAGTAGATGTGCAGGCCACTGCAGAAGCAGCCCTTAAAAAGCTTGTCCCATTCAACCTCGAAGAGTTTGCAAAGGTAATGTGTGTGGATAAGTATGACCATGAAAAGCATGTTTGATGTAATAAACTGAATTTTACGTATTCTAACATGGAGCATATTCAGCATAGTAGGACAGGAGTCATCACTTGGGTAACCCACATATAGCTTAAGGTTGAAAAATTACCAAATTGCCCCTCCAATAAAAATCCGTTTGTTGCACGGATTGTATTCACAACATATACCCTTTTCATTTATTGTTATCTTTACCTCTCGATTTCCCTGTTTCGGAAATCTCCAGTTTTGGTCACTTAGGGTGACCACTGGTTGTCACATATAACTTATTTTATTTTTCTGTGATTGTAGATAGAAATTATTTTGCAATAGCTTGTCCTGGCTCTGATCTCAGAATTGATGAATGGCAGTTAAGATACTTTATTACCTGTTGGTGAATGCCACATCAGATATATCCATCCTCTCACAGGAGTTGTACTTTAGTATTGTATTTTGGCAATGCATAGGATAAAACATATCTGAGGACTTTGTAGTTGATGGTGCCGATTTATCATAGAAGAGATGATTACTTCACGTACAGCTGAAGTATAAAATGAAACTACCTAATGTTTTACATTTTTTGAGTCAAGATTGAGCTGAAGTTAACATATAGGATGTGATAAATAGTTTTTTGGCTCCTTGAATCTCTGAGGAGCTGCGAGATACTGTCTGCTTTGAGAATCTGTAGATGTATAGTTTTGTGCAAGAAAACCTATGGAAGGTCAAGGATGTTCATTATTGGGTGAATAGCAGTAGCCTGCCTGTGGGTTTCATGCAAGGCTAAGGATGATTTATTTGTAACACTGTTGGGGAAAACGGAAAGAAAACCTAAAGGACAAATTGTAGGTGATTTTGAACCTTCTGTCAATGTAGATGCAATCTATCTTTTGCTTTGTATTGCCACTGAGTGGAAGCATGTCCGGTTGGTTCAAAGTTATCCAAATGATATTTTGGATTAGAAGTTTTGATTAATTGAAGTGAAAGAACTCTTTTTTTCAACATAAATAGACGCCCTTATTACTTCAGTGACTCTTGCCGAAAACTAGGTCTCACAATGAAATATTCAGAAGAGTTGGCTCCTCAAGTTAGTGGAGAATCTTATAGACAAGTGCAAGTGAACTGTCAACATGACCTGCATAATACTTCAGTTTGCAAAGTAGTTAATTAGCAACTATGAGTATGAATTCATTTATGCTATGTAAACATTCAGTGCATTAAACCCCATGATGTTGCTTTATATGACTGTAAAGTCTGTAATGGTAGCTCCACCTGCATAACCAACAAAAGCAGCATGGTTAAGCTGTGTTGGATGTAATCATGTTTATAGACTTCATGCATTAGGTCTTAAGGTTGCTAACTTTACTCCTCCAGTCCATGCCTATAAAGTAATAATTGTTTTTTCTTTTTCCTGTTCTGCTCCAATTTCTACTTGTTATTTGTTACCTTTTGTTTTGGCATTAGCTGCTTTGTGTTATGCTGTGGCAATGGAAGTATTACTTTTTTTCTTTTTTTTCTGGTTGAAGTAGTGTCGGTAGTTGAGCTCTTGCTTTTTTTGACGACAGACGTCCCGATTTTGAATTTGTCAGAGTATCCTCAAGCTTCATTGACTTTTTGAGACAAAACAACTGGTCGCATCTATATGGCCTTTGCTTCTAGATTCTCGATTTGGAAAATGAATCTTCTTTCTTGAAGCAGGAACCTAGCTATATACACTCCGTTTGGGTCAATGAAATTTTTTGATATGGTCGCACTGATGAATACTTCTAGAGGATGTTTCCTTCCAGTCCAATACTTTGCTTTCCGACCTATATGTTTTGACATCATTAAACGCATGAGGTCAGACTTTATATGAAAGATGGAGTGTACATTACATGTTGACCTATTTTTATTGGACAAAGATCAAGGTCATCGTTGAAATTCTTGCCAGTTGAGGGAGGGGAGTTTAAGGGGTAGAATATCTGCTATCTGACATGGGAGGAATCTGTAATTTAGCAGGGAAAATTAAGTTGGCTGCATCCATGATTTTAGGTCAGAATGTGTAGTGATTATTTGCACCAGCTTGGAGGGTTTCGAGTCATTAATATGTGATTTATTCCCTGATCATTTCTCAGAGGGTTTCGGGAGAATCAGAGAGCTCATCTGAGTCAACCAAGCCTGAAGATGTTGCAAATTCAGAATTGAAACACCAACTTAAGAGAGGTGACATATGCGTTTATGTATTGATTTTATTGTGTTAGAAATAGTTTTAAATTTACTATAACTTTTTTTGATGTCATATAGTTTGATTTTTCTATGTTGTGGAAATCACTGTTTGTGCCTCTTCTTTCTAGGGGATCGAGTAAAATACGTCGGACCTTCTCGAAAGATTTCAGCTGATAACAGGTCATCATCGTTCTTTGTTTTTTCTGCATATATTGGCTTTGTTTCATTGCTGCCTACTGACGTGGTAAAGCAGAGAGAAATTCTCAGGAGCTTAAACACAGTGTGTTTTGATATGAGATGGTGATCTGAAAATTTTGATTTTCTTGTCTATTTTTACTTAATTGGATGATGCTGCATCAAGGGTTGTTTTGCATTTGAGCTGGAGAGGGATCGAAATCTATTTGATCAGCTGGAGAGGCAATTTGTATGTGTATTTTTTATTGATTTCGGTGGTAGTCAAGGGAAAAAGGATACTTAGGCAGTGACTAATCCCAATGCTGGAACTATTTTCTTGAACTCTAGATGGAGTGTGTTACTACTACGTCAGTTTAGGAGCATTTTCTAATGTGGTAGTTTTGCTTATGTGGCTTATGGTGAATTGCTAAATATAATGGTCATTCATCTTTATGGTGAATTGGTGATTATTGATCTGCTCTGGCTGACTGTGGGCAATCAATACCATGCTGGCTCTCTTAGTTCACTTTAACACATTTGAATCTTGGACTAAAATTCGGTACTTTGCCCAAATGCTCAACTTCCTTTTTTCATGGCCACAACTTATTCCTTTTCTGAAAGCCGAATTTCTGCTTACTTGCCTCTTTATTATATTCAATGGCATCTCTCTTCTCTATTATGATGTTGGATGCTTTTTTCTTCTGATCTTCATTATCTTATAAACTTTCTGTGAAAAGTTGCTCAGTTGATAGTGACATTATAAATTGACCATGGAGAACTTGTAGAGATGAAAAGTTCATAGTGGCTAGCATATGTCGACAAACTATGTTAATAGCTCCTTCTGTAGTTTTTCCATGACGAGAAAGATCTGCGATCGTTCTGGCTTAGTTCTTATTCTTTTTAGGAAATTTAAAACTTATTGTGGTACTCTTTGTTAAGGAGACCAGAGTTTAGTCTTGTGTAGCATTCTGCATCGACTTTTCCATGTGCAATGCATTGTTGACCTGCTGTATAGCCTTGAAGCTGGAATCTAAAGTGACATAACTCTTGATCATTTCCCCATTTCAAAAGAGACTTCCCATTGTAATGTTGAGGGGAAGCTAATTTGAATTATGAACCTTACTTATTTACTCTACTTTTAAGTCAATATTCTGTAAAGGAACCTTTTTTTGTTTGGGTGGGGCCACATGATCAAGTTTGCACCCTGCTTTAAGAATGCGGGTCTGTTGGATAGCTATGGAGATGATTCGACACCTCTATCAGACTTATAGGGTTGTTTGTGCTTATACGTGATTTTTTCTCCCCCGAAAGTAACTGCATATTGGATACCTGCCTCAAGTACTCTTCGGATTTGAGCCCTTGGTTTGGAATTTTTCTTGTATTTGTTGCATCTGATCTGGGCTATTTGATTACATTTTTGTCTCATGTCGGGTATTTGTCGTCTAAGGTGTCGGATGAAAATCTCAAGCCTTATTAAGTATGTGAAAATGTAAGTGTTATGATCATGGATTGATTATCTGCAAAGCTTTTGCCTGAGTGTTATGGTCATGGATTAATTTTTTGTTTATAATGAATTGAATGTTGATATATGACGAGTCTCGGAAAGGTTCTTTGCTCTTATGATGCTTAGCCAACACATTCGATCTTGTTCCCTTAGGCTTTCCCTGTTTCCCACATGCATTTGAATGTGGAGTGTGGACCTGTAATCCATCTCTTGATGGGATGACCTAGTCGTGGGGGAGACCTTTTTCTTGTACTTTCCCTTACCGGTGATGTCTCAGGGTGTTTGAGATCTTGGCAAGTGCATTCTATTAGGAGGTTCATGTGTTTGGCATTGCTTCACCTTCTATTGAGATTTGACTTCATCCTCACATAATGAATCACAGGATTGTATTGGGGAAGATACCGACTTCTGATGGCCCCATAAATGCTTATACAGTAATACGTGGCAGGTAGGTCGGTAAGCCGATTTCATGATTTCAAGAGGGAAAAAGGCAAATGAGGCTCTTCAAGGCCTCAGAAACTAAATATCTTTTAGATCCACTAGTTTTGCTTTGTTTCATTTAAAAGAGACCGCTCCCTTCTTCCATCAATTGATCCCCAATTGGTTGCCCATATTTCTCCTCCTCCTCCTCCTCCTCTAGACATATTAGGTATGATAATATAGGTACTTCACGGCAGTGGCCTTCTCCAGCTACATTTCATATTCAAATAAAATTCTGAGATTTGGTTACTTGTTTCGCATCAAACTATTAAGTGGTCATCCTAGATGTTATGGACACATAATTTCAGCCTCGTTTTTTTGTCCCCTTGTGGGGATTATCACTGAAGAGTTAGCTACACAGGTACTGCCCCAAGCCAACGTTTTCTGTAAGATATAAGGCACTGGAATTTTGTTCATATTATTATTTACTGCCCTTTCTTTTTGATGGTTGCAATTTCCTCACTCATCTCTTCTTCATTGCCAAGGACCTTCAAAAGTGTCACTGGTCTCCCTGGTTCTTATTTGTCTGACTCTGAGGAAGTATCTCGACTTCATCATAGACATATAATTTCGAATTTGTCCTTTAGGCCTTCATACGATGGGTTATATAACCCCTTGTTTTCCCTTTGTAAAGTATTTTGTGTTATTGAAAACCATTTTCGAGTTAACAGTACCATCTTGATTGCTATCACTTGGAAGTTAGATTGTATCCATCTTCCTGCAGCATAGTCAATTTAATTGAGGTGGAAATGGTATAGCACTTGATTGAATGCTTGCTGTGGTGATAGAAACTTCCCCTTTTTTATAGGTAAATTAAGAAATTACCATAGGGAAATAAAATATAAATTACAAGAACACTTTATTGTTTGAAATAGAGGAATTTTCCCATATGGTGACAAGTTCGAGCTTTTGTTGGTAACTTTGGTAGGAGGAGATGCAAATGCGTAGGTCTATTTTCTAGAGAAGGATAATAAGCTTGATTATGAGCATCCCAAGTTGTAGGGTCAGATGATAATTAGCACACTCATATCAGAAGAATAAGCAGTGAGATGCATGGTCCAGCATGGAGCAGAACCCTCTGTGTGGATTTAGAAAAGTTAGATTTTCACCACTTTTCAAACTGATATGGTGATTCTTAGTGGCTAATGGGGAGTGTTAGTGTCGATCTTTCTCTGGAAAACTGAGAAACTTTATCAGCCTTGTGGTTAAATTGCTATAGTCTCTTCATTTTGCTAGTGAAATAACTAGATAAATGTCTTATCAGGTTTCGCTACATTTGGCATTGGGTTAGTAAATGATCCCACCTTGAGATTTAGAGTTCTTTGAAAATCAGTTATGTATACTTTTCCAGAATTAATTTGAACCCATGCTTTATTCTTTTCCTATAGCAATAATTTTGCAACGATATAAATCTATTTATAATTTTGTCCTCGAAGTTTTGACATTCTAGTTAAGCAGCCTTTTTCTTTCTGATACATAAATAATTTAATTCAAATTTAGTGTCCGCAGAATATGCAAGGAAGACGAGTCACTGTAATTAAGTAGATAAGCTAAACTAATCAGAATACCTCTGGGATTTGGCCAAAGAGGTAGCCATGGAATTTGTTTTGCTCTCTGAAAAGGCTAGTTGTCTCCCCCAAACCTCCCCCATTTCTTTCAATCGTTGCCATAAAACTGTGGAAAAGTCCCACAAAATGTGCTGGTGTTGAAAATATCTAGTAGAAAAGCTGAAGTTGATCCTAGGTTGTAGTTTGAGCTTATAACTTGCTTCAGTTAAAGAATCCAGTTACAAGTTTTGATTGTTAAACATGGAAAGAATGGTGAAACACATGTGAAATTGCTTCTGTTCTCTGCTTTTTAGGATTTAGAGTGGTGGAACCAGTGGGGCTGGAGGGTGCTGTCAGCCCCTGGCTGCTAGGTATTTAGCATGGTGCTATGTAAACATCAAAATCACTGTACTTTTGGCTTTTGTGCCTCATTTGTATAAATTTATAGCAAGGAATTTTTTCTTACTTAAGTTTCAAGTTTACTTCCCTTCTCTAAATTGATCATAAATTGGACACGTGTCTATATGCAGGTTGTTGACCCAAAAAAATTATTAGCTCTTCTAGAAGTCGCCAAAATGGAGAGCCAATTGCTTCATTCTTCTATTTTTTTTGGAAGCTAAGGGTTAAATTACAGAAAGAAAATAAAGGATAAGGTGTAGCTGGTTGGTTTTGTCAATCAACGTACTTTGGAGTAGATCCTCAGGCCTTTATAGATAGATAATCTCACAGTACATTGCTAATGTTCTCATTTCAGTCTCATTGGAAATGAAGCAAAAGATATGCTGGATAAGAATGCTTTTCGTTAACATTACTTGACAATGCAATTTATCCAACAACTGAGTCGCTTTGAGTGAGAAAAAGAGTTTATTTACCTTGAAGAATGTTTTTATAGTCTCATACTGTGCTTTGTATTTTGTTGTTTTATTGGTGGGCTCAACTTTATTGATTAACTCTATCACTATGCAGTACTTACATGAATGTATGATCTCTTTATGGATGTCCTATATGCAAGTATGAGATCACTACCGCTTTTTTAGTCTATTACTTTGTATTGTTGCTGTGCTGACATGTGGCTGTCGTTAGTGAAATTTCTACTGTCTCCAGTTAAGGAGGAATTGCACTTTTAAAGTGTTTTGTTTATATGAGTATATTGGAGAGGCCTTGAAAAGAATTGCATGTTGCTTGTGAATTATTCAATTCATTGTATTTTTCATTGCTTACATGCTTGTTACAGTCTGTAATTCTTGCACAAGATTTTTCTTGCTCCTCATTATTACTGGCACCTATCTTGTTGCATGACTTAACTTCGTATGGGCATGTATCAGGCCTTTATCTACAGGCCAGCGTGGGGTGGTGTATGAGGTGAATTTAGACAGGGTAGCTGTTATTTTGGATATGGATGAAAATAAAGCTAGTGGGGATGAGGCTGATGAGACATCCACTGAGCAATCTACTCCGCAGATCTGGTGGATAAGTGGTACATCCCTCATCCACAGAAGAATTTTTCTCCATTAAGGTTTTTTTTATGAATTTGTATTAGATCTAAGAATTTAACCTTACAAACTGCCAGTGTGATGAGAGCATCAGCACCATCCTTTTTTTTTATTGGTTGAGGTTCAGATGACCTTTCACTTGATTGTCCATGTTTGGTAGTTTTAATTCATTTTGCCCAATCCTTTAGAACAACCTTTTTTTGGCTGTAATTTTTCCTCTATCTCTGTATGTTAGTTGAGCATTGACTTATGTCTTTGGTTAGGTGGGTGCTCTTTTTTGCTGTATATTTTCTAGATCCAAGCGACATTTTAGTTTGATAGATATAGTTGGTGTAACTGGATAGAAAGTTTTTGCCAAATCTCTAAATTAGTACATTTTAAATAATGGGAAAAAACTAGATTTTTTTGCCTATTAGATAAAGGGATATAATATTCAGAACGTAAACCCCAAATACTGTCTTATCAAAGTAATAACCTTTCAAAGTGGCTTTTCCATTGCCTTGAAGTTTTAGATTTTGAGCAAGAATATTTTGTTAGCATAGTCATCCAGATCTGATGCCGCACATCTGCTGCAGCTTGCTGTCTGAGCTTTTACTCATTTTCACCCTTAGTCCCTTAGCTGAGATATGGAGATGCTCTATTGCAGTAAGATGATAATAGTTTACGTATTTGGCAAGGCTACCTTTTGAATTGACAGGAACTATATGTCAGCTGCTCTTGTCATGTTAACTTTTTTCCTGATTTTCACGTTAGCTTTTGCCAAGTTGGACCATTTTTTTTTTTTTTTTTTTTTTGGTGTATAAGGGGAATTGCATGTGTTAATTTTCCTTTTTTTGGGGAATTAGGTGAAGTGCTGGAGTTTGGAGTGGTAAAATTATATATCTAACCATGTTATTTAGCTGTCAAAGTTCTAATTAGCATCTATTTTATAACTCAATTGACTCCGTTTGATTAAGATAAGCTAATTGATTTTTTTTTTGAATTATAGCTAACGACATTGAGCCTGATTTGGACAGTCAAGCTGAAGATTGTTACATAGCAATGGAGGCACTTTGTGAGGTATGAGGGATCAGGATAAACAGATCATATCTCTTCTTGTCAAAGTTTTGAATAATAAGCACATGTTAATTTGTTGATTTATGACCCAGAGGACAGAGGATAATCCACCTATCTGGTTATTATTTATTGTTCAATTATAATTTGATGATGTTGATGTTAGATTAGAGCTGTAAACTGGGGTGTTGTATTTATTGTTTGGCCATGTTGCAACTAGAATTGTGCTTTTAGGCTATGTACTGTGGATATTGGAAAGAATTGTATGGAGTATTCTTCTGCCAGTGCTTCTTGATGCCATTAGTATAGATTCTTTAGTTTAATGAATGTAATGGTATACCTCCTGATGTTTGCATTTGGTACAATGGGATGAAATGAGTGGGGGGATGATATTGGGGGATGAATGAAATAGAACGAGTAAATCATGAAGACTAACATGAAAGCTATCTCTGAATTAAATTGTAGGAAAGATAATAAGTGAAAAATAGACTTGAAACTATGAGGTAGAATGGCAAAGGAATGGCGGATGGGCATGTAACTCAAAAGGTATCCCCTCAATGCAAGAGATGTCTGGCTGAACAGACGATGTTGTGGATTACTAGATGAAAATGGACTTTTTTGGACAAGGTTGCATATAAAATTGATGAGCTGGAAAGAAACCTTTGAATATACGAGCATCGAAGAAGAAGTTATGAAAGAACTCTCGATTTGCTTTTTATAAATCAGCTTTCAATTAATGCAACTTTGAGATGTTCTTATTAGGTTGGATCAGCTATACTGATTCAATGCAGTAACTCTGCTCAAAAGTCACTGCAAAACACCTTTTCATTTTTGAGTTGTTTTACCGCTAAAATGTTTCTTTTGTCTATAAATTATGGGTGTCCTCATGTGCATCTCATTCAATGAGCAATGACATGATCGTCATTTTTAACATTGGTTATTGCTATTCTTTATATTTAAATGATTGAATGTAAAAGTCTATTATCTTTAGCATACTTGCCAGGAACAAGCAAGTAATTGGAATTAATGTGAAAACTAGTTATTGTTATAGCTCGATTAGTCTTATCATAAGGAGCAAGTAGTACAGGGTATTTCTATGGCTTCCTTCACTTTACCTCCTTCCTGCTGGAAGAGTGCTAAAAACTTCTCTTCCACTTATTTTGCTTCCTCACTTTTCTAAGTTGACTTATTTATAAATGGCTGAGATGCTTCTTCCTCAGACTTTCTATTTACCTTCTCTTTTTTGGCCTTAGGTCTTGCGTTCCCAGCAGCCTATTGTTGTGTATTTTCCAGACTCTTCACAGTGGTTGTCTAGGGCTGTTACCAAGGCGAACCGCTCAAAGTTTGTCGAGAAAGTACATGAAATGTTTGATCAATTACAAGGCCCTGTTGTTTTAATATGTGGTCAGAACAAAGTTGAAACAGGCTCGAAAGAGAGAGAGAAATTTGTAAGTTTCTGGCGTGCTTGAACTCAATAGTTGTTGATCCCAATACTACTTTGACTCTGTGTCTTGCTTTGGACTAATTCTGTCTTTCAATTATGTTGACAGACAATGATACTCCCAAACATTGGTCGCCTTGCCAAGCTGGTAATTTTTTCTCACCTTAGAACACTGATCTTAAGCAATTTCCAGATTTTTTTTTTGCAATTTCTATTTTGCCTTGGCAATTCACCTTAACAGATATTGTTTTAGAATCAGTGCTCATTATGAAAGCGGTAATATATTTTGCTAAGCCAGGCCTTGGTACTAATAATCTAATAATGCCTGAGAAAGTTATGCTTAATCTCTGGTTTTGCCTGGTTTCAATCTTGACTGGCAATTAAAGAACATTGTGTTGGATTTTTTTAATAGAAGTTATTTGATGTTGTTAAATGCTTGAGCAAGATAGTTTCTATTGAAATGCAATTTGTGTATTAGGCATTATTTTTTGGTTGTTACTCTGATACGGAAAAGTGTACTGCTATTGGGACTTTATTTTACTGGTGCAACGCATTTCTTAGCTGGAGGTGCTTGTTTATGGTGCTCATTTTGCGGATTTATTACAAGTCTATTGAGTGCTGCAGTCTGCACTCTCCGTGAACCTCATTGTGGTTGGGCTCTCTTCAAGGAGATTTTGATGTTCTCGTGGAGAAACTTGCATATTCATTTTGCCAACTTGTGGAGATTCATAAGCTTAGAAGCAAGGCCTAGCAACATCCCTTATTTCCTTTGTGGACATCAGGATATTTGTCTTCATGCATCAATTGGTTATCATATTACCTGTGTTATGATATTGTCATGTCAGTTTGGCATATGATCAGATGGATTGGTTTTCTTATGTAAGTTTAGTGTTATTCCATGCCCTGGGTGCCATCTCATAGCTGAAGCATGTAGCAAACATGAAAAGATTTTCGCATTGCATGTCAAGTATGCTGGAAGAATTATCTCACAGAAAGAGGAAGATGTAGTGTTCCATTGGGAAGTTGAGCAAGTCTTTTTGAAACTGTTATATATTTGATATCTGCTTTCATGTCGAATGTTTTAAGAACAGCCATGTGAAAGGTGGTCTTCATTTGGTAGAGAAATAGGTATAGTGAGCAACGAAAGTTACTGCCTTCCAAAATAATATGTTCTTCAAACTATTTTATTCATTCTCTGTAATTGTAAGTTAACACCAGTTCCTTAGTGGCTTGTTTATGTTGATTGCTTCCTTCTACATTGATATGATTCAGCTAACTGAGATTTGTATTGTGCTTCCAGCCTCTTTCACTGAAGAGTCTCACGGAGGGTCTTAAGGCGAACCGGAGGTCTGATGATGACTCTATATACAAGCTCTTCAATAACATCCTTCGTGTACATCCTCCCCAGGTAAAAGCTTGCAGCAATGGTTCTACATTTTTAAACATCTCTTCAGTTGTCAATTTCACATTCCCATTTTCTGCCTCGTCTATTATGGAGTTTCTTAAAATTTGTTGTGAGATTTAAGAATTAGAATTCTCTTCTTCTGGGTAGTGTCTGGAGTTGGATATGTGATGGTGCTTCCGTATTCTATTTGTTTTTTTCCCCCTTGCAGTAACCAGATCTGTTGAGCAACCTGCTTGGATTATTGAGCTCATTTTACTTGCACAAAAGTCTAGTCAAGATGGTGCTTAATATGCCAAAGAATTGTTTAGTCTTGATTTGGCTTGTGAATGTCCAAGCATGTGTCAGTGGCTTTATTATGCTGCAGTTTTCTGGCGCTGTGCTGCAAACCATACATATGATGATGGTGAAGTGGGATTTTCTACTCCATCCAGCACTGCAAAGCAAGACAGAAAATAAACTTGAATATAGAGTAAATATCACCTAGGGATTATCACCTAGCCACTGTATAAATTGCTATATCAATTGAAGCATGTAGGCAAGCATTGTCCAGTGGTTTATGTTTGTTTTAGATTATGGTCTTAAAAGTGCTAGGCACTTGGACCCCATAATGCCTGAAGTTCGAGGTGCTTGCCTGAGCGAAGATATGCAGGTTTATTCGATTAGCAAACCAGTTTTTAGGTCTTGTGATGATTTAGCCTAATTAGCTAACAGTTATCATCAACCTACTCATGCAGTTCTCACAAAAGTCCTAAGCATGCTTTTCAAATTGGTTTTTGTTGACGATTAAATAAAGAAACTTTGTCATTTCCAAAGCATTGTGTTTCTCGTGTGCTGCCCAATCAGTGCATTGTAAAAGCAAATTAAATCTTTCTTAAGTATGGTTGGGGCACTCATTAAAAGAGGACCCTTATCAAACCTGCAGTTGTAATAAAAAAAATCCATGCTTATCTTACAAAATAAAACAAAGAAAAATTAAACTGATCAGGCAAAATCCTGATTGCTGAGATAACCTAATGTTGACCAATGTCATCCACCTAGTTAGAGAAACCAATTAAGCAAACTTAAAGAACTAATGATAAACTGATTATAATGTTAAAAGTTTAAACCTCAAATAAAGAATGAAAGATTAGTCAAATCCAGATTGATAGTTCAATACTTTTCTTTTTATTAAAGTTATTGAAAGTTAAATCACTTTCAAAGTTTGCCCAGTAGAGCTCTTTTTGACATTTGGTGAGAATGTAGACACAGTGTCTATTTTGATATTGCTTGAATGGCTGCTCTCTTGTAATGAGAACTTGTGTGTGTGTGTGTGTGACAGGATAGCTTTTGACGACACTGGTTATGGTGAATTTTTTTGGCTTGAAATCAGGGAAACAATGTTGTGGATGTTGCTTTAGTTACACATTTTCGATGCAATGCCAACATCTTGTGTTCATCGATTCTGTCTTTTTTGCATGGATATAATCTTTAATTTATTTGCCTCCCTCCTCTTGTGATTTTGGACTCTTTGCAGGAGGAACATGTTCTCAGAACGTTCAATAAGCAGGTCGAAGAAGATAGGAAGATAATCATATCGCGAAGCAATATAAACGAGCTAAATCAGGTATAATATTTGCATGGTTAATCTCATTGAGTGGTTAATAGGTCACAGAGGGAGGAAGGAACTTTGATGGCTGGTCGAGGTCTTGGTGAAATTTCAGTCAGGTATTCTTTTCTTATGAGGTAATCCTTTTCCAGGTTCTTGAGGAACATGAGCTATCATGTATGGACCTCCTACATGTGAACACTGAAGGCGTGATACTGACAAGACGGAGTAAGCAACTACAATCAACATTGTCAGCTTAGATTATGTTCTTATCGATGACTTGTGCACGTTTTGAAACTGAAAAGATCTGGGAGTGTTTCGCAGTTTGCATGACTCTAAATATGAGTGTGATCTAAAGGACAACGCGTGCATTCTGCTTTTGAGAGGATGTTCATTTCATGCATACTTTATTGATTGTGGGCCTTGATAATTCAACTAAAGAAAAAAAGAGAGTGCCTGATTTGGGGGTTCACAAAATTGATATTAGCGTAATTGTTCAAGAAAATGACGGTAATGGACACCAAGTTCTATTGCCTCATTTTCATGTTTATGCACAGGAATAATTCTTCTCCTATTTGGTGTTGAGGTTGGATGTTATCCTATGCTAGTTTGTAGACATGAAACCATATTTTCACTCTCATCTGGTCAAAAGCAGGCCATCCTGGTTGGGTAAATGGCCTCTGTAGGGGATATGCAAGGAAATGCCTCCTTGTGGTCTAACCTGAAGAGGATCCACAATGCATTGGAACCAAACCTGAAATCAAGCTCATTAGGGAACAGAGTTCTAGAAATCACATGGATGCTTGCCCCTCCATAAAACAGCATACAATATAATTCATCAGCTGTGGAATTCTGTGTGATTATCCACTGTTGCAGTTATTATTACATTTGGCTAAATAAGCGGTAACAGTACCTTGTTCCAAATATGTGCTGTCGCATAACATACAGTCCAATTGGTATAGCCATCACTCTTACGCCGATCATTTGTTGGGACAGCTTTTCATGAGTTGATTCCCCAACTCTCTTCTGTAAAAGTTTGTGGAGGAGCCTTAATTATGTTGAATGCATTTGGCAGTAAGCGTTATCCAGGAAACTGAATTTGCGATTCTTTTCCCTGTCCCAATGCTCTGAATTTGAAACTGGGGTTCTCTCAGTTCATCTACATTAATGGAAACGCTTCATTAGTTTCTGGGATCTTCACGGTAGATGGGACATAGGAAATTTAATATCAATTGCGTTGTATTTTCAAAGCCAAGGAATGGTCTTCCAGATTTTTGCTTCTACAATTATCGCATGATAAAAGGACCTCATTACCAAGTTATCCAGATTTTTCTCATTCTAGCAACCTTTTTAGAGGACATCTTTGATCTTTTAATTCAAATCCTTTTCAGTTAGGACTTCAGATTGTCTGACAAAGCCTAGAAGTAGAATCATTTTTCTTACAATCTTATCATGACTTATTTTTCCTGTCTTCAGTTCTATATTAAGTAATTAAACTGTCTCATCTGTTTCCTGTGCAGAAGCTGAGAAAGTTGTTGGTTGGGCTAAAAATCATTATTTATCAACTTGTGTGCATCCTTCCATTAAAGGAGACAGACTTTCCCTGCCATGTGAAAGGTATTTGACATGTTATCATGCTACAAGTCAAAGTCCCCCGTCTTCTGGGTGATTGACATGCCTTTCTTTTCTTGTAGCCTTGAAGTTGCAATTGTCAGATTGAAAGAGCAGGAGGCAGTATCTCGGGAAACATCCCTAAATTTTAAGGCACATACTGTCTTTTATCTGTTTTCTTATGGATATGCTGGAAAGTTTTGTTATTTGTTATTTCTTACCAGTAATCCTCAAACTTCTTGCTGGATATATTCTCTCTGAATTCTATCAGTTGCTATTGCAGAACCTTGCCAGGGACGACTATGAGAGAAACTTTGTTTCGGCAGTGGTGCCTCCTGGTGAAGTTGGTGTTAGGTTTGATGATGTAGGTGCTCTTGAAGATGTGAAAGATGCACTAAATGAACTTGTTATTCTTCCCATGAGAAGGCCAGAGCTTTTTTCTCGTGGAAATCTGTTGAGGGTAAGCATGTACTGTTGCTGTCATATTGTTGACAGCTTTGAAGTCTTTTTGCTTCTTTTTCTTTCTGAGTGTTTCAGCAAATGACTGTGTGATTGTTATCAGCCCTGCAAAGGAATTTTACTTTTTGGGCCTCCTGGAACTGGGAAGACACTTCTTGCCAAGGCACTGGCAACAGAAGCAGGGGCGAATTTTATAAGTATAACAGGTTCAACAATGACATCAAAGGTGTGGAAGCTATAAGTATTGATAAAAATTTTGTTCAGGCTAATTAGTTATTCTTTACATTTGTAACTGGAAGTTCACTGTTAGTCTATTACATCTATTACATCGTTCATTCCACGGATGGTTGAGAGTAAAACATTAAGCAGTATGGTACTTTGCAGGATTCTCATGTCTTTAGAAATTCTAATTGCCAGTTGAGGTTTGTGGTGCTGCTTCATTATTTTCCTCTGCAATAGTTTTTATATAGTGTTCCGACATTTGTCCTATCTCACATAATTTGCATGTCAATCTAATTGCCAGTTGATGTTTGTGGTGTTGTCTCATCCATTTTCCTCTCTCACTGTTTCTGATAATGCTCCCTGCACAGATGAGGAAAATATCTTCTGCCTTTCCTCTGCTTTCCTTATCGTCTCTCTCCTCCCCCACCCCACTTTTTTCTCAGTCTTAGTAGAATTTGATAGTTCATGATCCTGCAATTATATTTCCTGTCCTTTTGAGATCTCCTCCTCCACTTGTAGCAAGTGTCTTGTGGTCGGTGGTTTTCTTTTGGTTAACTGACCTTTTGTTCTTACAGTGGTTCGGAGATGCTGAGAAGCTAACAAAGGCTCTTTTTTCATTTGCTAGCAGGCTTGCACCTGTCGTTATTTTTGTTGATGAGGTGAGTCTCTTGTGATAGTAATACTGAAGTTGTCCTTGCTAAACCAAAATTTTCTCTCGTGTTTATCCGCCAATACTCCCTTTCATGCTAATCATAGTTTCATAGCATGGGATTATTGTCCTGTCACTTGGAACCATTTGTTAATCGTAGATAATCTTACATGCTAGCAACTACTGATGAACTCTATGGTTTCTATAAGAAAATGAAATCATTCAATTTCCGATGCAAGAAAAAAATTACTGTCAATTGGAAGTTTTAGATGTAACCTTTCTGTAGCTTAGTGGTGAGTTTTATTACATCTCTGAACCGTGTTGTGAACTATGATATAGTCTATTAGTCGGATCTGTTTCTGCATAACGGAACTACATGATTTCTAAGGTTAATTTCTGAACAGCTCATCTCCTTTTGAGGTCAAGCAAAAACTGTCATAGTGTGATATTGCTCTCTGAAGGTCGACAAAGTTGGGTCCATTTACTCTCTTTTGTAACTTGTTTGTATAATGCGCATGGAATGATGATATCACTCTCTGAAGCCCTGCCTTTGCTTTTTATACAAATTGATGGATGAAAAACAGGACTAAATTAGCAACCTACATATAGAGTTATGTGGAGTTCGACCTAAAATTGCAAAAGTACAAGAAATAAAGTTGCTGCTAGTGTACTTTTAGATCATTATTATTGTGGTCTTATGATATTTTAACATAAGTCAATTTCAATTTTGATACGCATGAGGCTTTGATATTCCAGTCAACTGAGTAAAGTTTTCTCTTGTTGAAGAGTCTTTACAGTATTGTTTTCGGCGTTGCAAACAACACTTGCTCCTTTTCATTGTGAAGTATAGTTTGCTAATCCTGATTTTTAAATCCTGTAAGATATACTATCGTGCCACAAGGAGAAATGAGAATGCAGTAGGATGTTTACCCTAAGGAAGGACATTACGAATGTGGGTGTTATTGAGGATGGGACTAGATAGAATATAATGATATGAAAATGATCTGTATAGAAAACCTCACTTCTTAGAGAAAAGGCTTAGTGTTCGTGGCACAATCGTGACCGTGTTATGAAGCTGTTTCTTCTCACGCTTTCAGTGATGTATCCACTTCCAATCTGTAGTGGTCTTTCTTTGATTAAATGTGTTTTTCTGTCATGTAGGTGGACAGTTTGCTTGGTGCTCGTGGTGGTGCTTATGAACATGAAGCTACTAGAAGAATGAGAAATGAATTCATGGCAGCTTGGGATGGATTGAGGTCTAAAGACAGCGAAAGAATCCTTATCCTTGGGGCAACAAATCGGCCATTTGACCTTGATGATGCTGTTATCCGGCGTTTACCAAGAAGGTAGATTTACTCACGATTTCCAGCATAAGCACAATATAACCGTGTGCTTTTCTTTTGCCACATCTTATAATATGCATTTCATTGGTAAATTATGAGGTTTTTTCTTTGCATATATGAGAAGTACCTATTCCATGAATAATGCCGGAGTGATTATCACAAAATGCCTGTTCATGCTCCAATCTTTTCCCTGCTGTGTCTAAGTATTTGGTGCTTGAAAAAACTCACTTAATGCAGTGGAGAAAGTCAAAAGGATGTGTCTGCTAAGTTTATGTTGGTTTCTCTCAGATTATACGTAGATCTACCAGATGCTGAAAACCGCAAGAAGATTTTGAAGATAATTCTTGGGCAAGAGAATCTGGAGCCTGGTTTTGAGATCAACAAGCTTGCAAGCATGACTGAGGGATACTCTGGGAGTGATTTAAAGGTAATGTTCTGCTGTTGCCTTCTAATAAGTTGTTGTATCTCTTACGCATCTAATACATCTACTTTGCAGAACCTTTGTATTGCTGCTGCCTATAGGCCTGTTCAAGAACTTCTAGAGGAAGAAAAGAAGGTAATACTGCTCTGTTGTTTTACAACCTACATTCTCTACCTTTGGATGGTTCTTGTGCATTATGTTGTTTTTGCAACACTCTAAATGAGTGCATCCTGTTTTTGCCACCTTGAGCTCTGCCCCATGGTTGAGGTTGTGTGCACATACTCTTAAGTTTCTCATTCTTGCAAGTATATCTCTTTCTTTCTCTCTCTCACATACTCGCAGGTGCGCTGCAGAACTACATAATTATTAATAATTCACCTGTATCAGTGTCTATTTAGTAACGGAGAGAATGGTGAGGCCAATATTTGTTCATGAACAATGTGTCTACTTGTCGTTTCTCTTGTTGGAGCACCTGAGACTTTATCATATGGTCCATATGCAAACTCCATTGCTAAAGCACTCTGATTTCCATTCGTCTCTGCTTCTCTATTTAACGTCACATACTTCTCACCAGGGAAGCAAAAATTCATCTCCAACACCACGGCCACTTAATTTGGATGATTTTCAACAGTCAAAAAGCAAGGTAGCTTATTTAATCTTTGCTATTTCCATCCCATTTTTAGTTACACTCGGTAATCAATGTATGCAAGTGTAGTATTTGCATGCCTTTTTCTATTCCTGCAGAATGAGCATTTTCTTTGCTTTGGTTTAAAAAGTCAAAATTTTGCTGGATATGCAGGTGGCTCCATCAGTTGCTTATGATGCTGCGAGCATGAACGAGCTCAGAAAGTGGAATGAACAGTATGGAGAAGGAGGAAGCCGGAGAAAATCACCATTTGGTTTCTAGGAAGAACAATATAGCAGGTTACTAATGCGATTTTCCTGATTTTTTGCCCTTTTTCATTGGAAAGTGTCCTCCCTGTTACAGGGTTGCTTACAATCTCAAGAGACCTCAGAATTAAATCCCTTCTGAGATGGCAAACGGAGAAGCTTTTCTGTTGTTTAGTTGTAGCTGTAATTTCTTTGTTAGGACTGGAATTAGGGCATGTACATTAAATCATTTCTGCTTAGTTGTTAGCAATCTTATTTCTTTACCGATATAGATAAGAAGAAATCAGATTTCGAGGAGCGTTTTGATGCCCGAACTATTTCAAAAAAGGAATCGTCGTCTAAATGGTTTCCATTCTTCATCCTTCTCTTGCAGCATGGATATAATATTGCCTTCTTCATGTGTTCATCTCTTCGGATCGATGCATTTCTGTTGGAGCAATCAACACATATTTCGTCCGTTGATTCATAATATGGTTTCTCGGTGGTGGGTTTGATGTTGTGTATTTGGAATGTCAGAAGATTCCAAGAGAACAAATGGTACGGACGGTCGTTGAACAGCATTGTATCTCGGATTTAAAATGGGCAACCCCAAAGATTTATGAAAGCAATAGTCCAATCGATGCACTTCATGGTGGACTTGCGCTGCTACTACTTGCTTGCTTGCGAAAACCATGTACTACACCCTGTCGGGCTAGAGTGATCGCATGATGAATCATGAAGTGTCTAGATACAATTGTCAAGCGATGGCATGATGAACCAAGAAGTCTCTATAGATACAATTGTCAACGATAGTGAATTACTATTCTCATTGATAGCATTTAACCAGCCGGGCAACTGTATACTTCGACCTGCATTAAAGGGTTTCGTCAATAGAAACGGAAGGGTCCGAATTCGCTGGGCAAGGGGTTATATCCTTCCGTTCCCAAGTGCCTAACTCTGTTTACACAGACAGGATGAACTAGAACGTGAAAATTTGGAATGGGAAAAAAGAAAAAAAGTAAATTACGATTTAGAATTAATGTATCTATAAGAAGCAATGAACAAGGCATGGTTGGTAGTCTAAAATGAAAAATGAAAAAATACCACCAAAAACTCCAAATCATGTCACTTGAAGACAAATATATTTGAATTTCATTTATGACATTAAAATTCCAGATTATACCACTTAAAATGAATTTAACTTGAACTTTTTTTAGTAACATAAAAAATGTTGAACTTATTCTCATGTGACGCATTTACCCTCAAATTCTTCGATTAAAGGGCATTTTCGTCTTTTTTCTTTTTCTTTTTCCTTCTTCTTTCCCTCCACTGGCCATGGTGGAGGGAAGTTGGCAAGGGCTACCTTCACTGGTATCGGAGTCAGGCGAGGGTCGCCCTTGCTCGACTTAAGTGAGGGCTGCTCTTGCTTGATTTGAGTAATGCAGCCTCGTTGGCTTCCCTCCGCTATGGCTGGCGGAGGGAAACAAGAAAGAAACAAAGAAAAAAAAACAGAAAAAAGAAAAAAAAGAGAAAAGAAAAACAGAGAAGGAAAAAAAAAAAACGAAAAAACCCTTCAACCAAAGAGTTTGGGGGTAAATACCACATGAGTACAAGTTCAGAGTTTTTTGTGTCACAAAAAAGTTCAGAATAAATTTGTCATAAGTGGTATAGTTTGAGATTTTAAAAAGTTCAAGGTAAATTTATCCCAAATGGCATAGTTTGGGATTTTTTGTGTTATTTAAAAAAAATACTTTTATGTACAATCGTCACATTTTATAGGGATATGTTTACTAAAAGTTTAAAATTTGTCATGAGAGTATAATTAAATTTTAAAACTTGCTGGAAAGTAAAATCAAATCCTAAAATTTATTAAATTAATTCAATCGAGTCATTCCGTTTATTTCATCCAATTTAGCTAATAGAAAACATTGACTTGGCTTCTTTTATTATTATTATTATTATTATTATTATTATTATTATTATTATTATTTAAATTTAAAAAGTAAGCTAATTTAAAAAAAAAAAAGTCAAGTGGGAGGGCTACAAGCCCTTGTAGCCATAGCCTTACCATCGCTAGGAGGGGCCAGCCTGGCGGGGATGGAGCAGTTGCACAGGGGAGGCGTTTAGTTGGGTTGGTGACCCTCGTTGACAGCACGCGAGAGTTGTGGCCCTCCCTCGATAATTGCTCAGATTGGGTGAGGGTCGCTGGCTCTCGGCCAAACCGAGCCAATGGCCACCATTGGCGGTCGACCACTGCCGATGGCAGCCCTCGTGCAGGTTTGCACGAGTGTCGACGAGGCTTGCAGCCCTACCTACCTGACCCCTCTCTCTCCCTCTCTCAAATTTAAATTTAGCTTCTTTTTTTAATTGTTTAAATAAATTAGTATTAAAAATCATATTAAGACTAAAACGTCTTATACTTTATGATTTATTCACGCCATAGCCATGTTGAAGAGAGATAATATTAAAAAAAAAATGCATGTTAGCATTTTCCATTAATCAAATTGGAGTTAAGAGAAGGATTTTATTGAACTAATTTGACAAGTTTTAGAACTTGATTGTCTTTTTATAAATTTTAGGATTTCTAGCGAACATATCCCCAATTTATAAGGATCGCTGAAGGGAAACATATTTTAATGGTTGATGCAAAGCTAAGCATAAATGTTTGATAAGACCATCAATAAAATTGAGGTAACTTCCACTCTAGTGTCATAAGTCGTCATGAGTTTACGGGTGTTCGAAATGAACTGTGAGCCTGGAAATCAGACCCACTTGATTGAACCGTTGGAAAAAACAGAAAAGACATTCTTATGAACCCCTTTTCCAGGGGAGAAAAGATTCTTTGTTATTTGTAAATGCGTAAATTTCTAGCCAAAATAACCATCATCCAAACAACTTGATCGAAAAAGTATTGAAAAAATGATGGCAAAGTATCTTTAATAGCCATCTTCGCAATTGGCATCCACTCCTCAATGAACTCCTTCGAGAATTGGCTTACCAAAAATTGCAATTACATGCAAAATCACGACACGAATGAATTCCTTCCCTTGATTAGCAGCCAAAGCCATTTTCAAAAGTCAAAGGCTTTACATGCAATTGCATGCATAGGGAAATGCGAGTAGCATATCAAGTGTATATGCTCCTAAATTAAAATGGGTAAAAAGGGATGCTAGTTTTCAAGGCATTATGACATATACTTTGGCCATGGCCGGCGTCTATCCATCTATGGCGGGATAATTACAAAAGAAGTTGTGCGGATGTCAATTTAGTCTGGAATCTTTTGATGATTTGCCAATATTATCATTCTAATCAATTTTGATTATAAATCACTAATGTGGACAATTTTTATCATTTTATTCTGATTTTTTCTTTTTTTATTTTGGATTTTGAGCTAGCAAGGTCGCTAAGGCGTTGACAACTGCACCGGCTTGAAATCTAATGGAGGAAAAAAAAAAGAACATAAAAGAATGAAAAGAAGAAGAAGAAAATTCATCCAAAAAAAGCCAAAAACATCCACGTTAGTATCGATTTTGTCATATAGGACGGCTGACGTTCATATTAGCAATTTCCAAATTAGTTAGAAGAACTACATTGACAAATCATTAAAAAATTTAGAATTAAACTGAAAAGTTTAGAACTAAATTAGTCGTTGCACAATATGTTTTGAACCTTTCTTTTGCAACTTTCCCCGCATATGACCCTCTTAGAATTGATAACCAATCTCCATGAAGTCTAATAGATATTATTTCCATCAATAGCCTTACTATTTAAATATTAGGGTCAAAATTATGTGTGAAGCGCAAATGATGCTTCTCGGACGAAGAAATGTCATTTGAAAACCAAGGCTTGGCGCATTTGATTTAAGGCGTTGGGAGATTTCTAACTCTAGAATAAGAGATTATCCATCTGAATCCATTTGAATCCATTCAAATCACATATAAAAGCATGCATACTTTTTGTCTTGGATAGATTGAAATCTTCAAAGTTAATCGATTCATGGGATAATTGAGTTTCCATGTTCGCAATCTTGGATTATTCATCGGTTGTGATTGCCTTAAATCACCTATGCAATCAATGTTGTTGGTAGAAAAGAAAATTACTGCACAACCGCTGTACAATGAGCCAAATCATAATGGACTATCTAGATTCTTTTTGGATTCGTGAGATGATGTTTATAGTTTCGAGTCAAGATGAATGATCGATTCTCTCTCTCTACGGCTCGCAAGTCGAATCTAGTGGGATGTCCCACGTCGATTCTGTACGACGTGTCGAATATCGATTGGCGGATGGGGCCTTCGGTCGTTGTTGCGGTGGCCCTAGAAACACTCTCGTCCGCGGATCCTCATCGGTTTGCTCTTTCTATATTTTTACCTGGTTTTTCCTCGGCTGGCCAGGATTGAATCTCACCTTGTTTCCAGCACCGATTCTCATTCGAATTCCAGTACCCACTCGATCTGTCTCACCTCCTAATTCAAGGGTTTCTCTCCTCTCTCTCTCTCTCTCTCTCTGTGCACAATGTCAGTGCGGTAGAAGTCTATAAAAGGCCACACACGACAATAAAGAGAATCTCGCCCAGGGATACATAGAAAGAGAGGAGGGGGAGAGCTAGGGTTAGGGTTTTTGGAGGAGCCTTGCTTGCTTTCTTTGGGTCCGTCATGGAGAGGAGGCCGGGCCGAAATGCGGAGGAGGAGGAGGGCGGCGAACGGGGCTGGGACGCGGTGGAGACGATGGAGGATAAAGTGGACAACAAGTTAGTGGTGGAGGCGGCTTTCAAGGACATGGAGGTGCCGCCGTGGAGGCAGCAGCTGACGGTGAGGGCCCTGGTCTCGGCGTTCCTCCTCAGCCTCGTCTTCAACTTCATCGTGTGCAAGCTCAATCTCACCACCGGTGTCATCCCGTCTCTGAATGTGGCCGCCGGCCTGCTCGGGTTCGCCATGGTCAAGTCCTGGACGAGCCTCCTTGAGCGATGCGGCCTCCTGAAGCAGCCCTTCACGCGGCAGGAGAACACCGTGATCCAGACGTGCGTCGTGGCCTCCTCGGGGATCGCATTTAGCAGTACGTACATTTACGTAGATTCATACAAATGCATGCGCATCTCGATCTTTGACTTATTTTCTCATGATCATCGTTTCAATGATCTTTCATATATTTTCTCAAATGCTATATTTTCCGTTCAAGATATTCAAATATTAGACTTTGTCAACCGCAATCTTTCCTTAAAATACAAAGAAGAGAAATATTCAGATGGTTTCCATATAAGGCCTGTTTTGCATGCAATTTCAATTTGTCTCTACGTAATTATTTTCATCTGTGCACCAGATGAATCATATGTCTATAGGGTTCCCGAGTAATATTGGAAGGTTAATTAGGTTGTTCATTTATTGCTAATCTTGCACTAGCAATGTCACAAACCTAAAACCGATCTAGAAAATTGTTTTGCTAAGTGATCATGTGGTGAACTGAATATTTATCGAACCCCACTTCGCAAACGTTGGTCTTTTAAATATCCGTAGCATTGCCCCTTACCCATGATCTCGTATGAGACGCTTTCTAATAAGATATATGTGTGCGCTAACAATACCAATAACAGGCGGAACGGCAAGCTATTTGTTGGGCATGAGCTCGCGCATAGCGGCGCAAGCAGATGGAGGGAACACGCCGGCCAACGTGAAGAACCTCTCGCTTGGCTGGATTATAGGCTTCCTCTTCACCGTCAGCTTCGTTGGCTTGTTCTCCATCGTCCCCCTAAGAAAGGTACTGTTGTTCTTCATCAAGTTATTACATTTAACATTCGTGGATGATGGAAATGGGCGGTGTTTCGTTCACTGTCTGTCTTTGAGATTCATGGATTTGTTTCGTCGAGCAGATGATGATCATGAAGTACAAACTGACGTACCCCAGCGGAACTGCCACTGCTTTCCTCATCAACAGCTTCCACACCCCTAAAGGGGCCAAGTTGGCCAAGTACAATCTCTCATCAGCTTTGGAACTTTTTCTATTCAGCATGTTTTAGCCAATGCAGGAATATGCACAGTTTTGAATTCGCCCCCTTCCTAATTCCAAGTGAAATTGTAATTTTTAATTTGGTGCATGCTGCTCTGAAACGTAGGAAGCAAGTTGCTGTGCTCTTCAAGACCTTTTGTCTGAGCTTGTTCTGGGCATGCTTCCAGTGGTTCTTTGCTGTTGCTGATGGATGCGGATTCAGCAGCTTCCCGACCTTCGGTCTCCAAGCTTATGAGCAAAGGTTTCTAACCTCACAATTCATCATAACGTCCTATTGATATGTAAAATTTTCCTTCAATGAATAATTTTCGTGAGACTCAAGCTTTACCCTTAACTCTCTCTCCCTAGGTTTTACTTTGATTTCTCGGCGACCTATGTCGGGGTGGGAATGATATGCCCTTACATGGTAAACATATCTTTGCTCATTGGCGCCGTCCTATCGTGGGGAATCATGTGGCCTCTCATTGAGACGAAGAAAGGCGATTGGTACAGTGCCGAGCTCTCCGCGAGCAGCCTCCATGGCATTCAAGGATATAGGGTAACTTTCACTACCCTCCATTACACATTTGAATTTCCTAAGAACATCTGAACCTCTAAATTAAGCTTGAAAAGATGCTGTACGGACCCCTAAAATAAAATTAACTTGCACCATCACTGAGTTCTTGACCAGACCTAGTAGAAATTCTCTTACTGTGTATGGATTGATCTTCATAGGTTTTTCTCGCGATCGCAATGATGCTTGGGGATGGCCTCTTCCATACAGTGCTCATGCTGATCAAAACCACTAGCAGTCTCATTACAAAATCAAAGAAGGAATCATCCGCCATTGCCCCTGATGACTCCGACCTGTCGAGCACTGACTACAATGAGGAACGGCGAACCCTATACTTCCTGAAGGACCAGATTCCAAACTGGGTCGCCTTTGGCGGATACATTGGCCTTGCGGTCATATCCATCATAGTGATTCCCTTCATCTTCCCCCAGCTAAAGTTCTACCATCTTATGGTTGCTTACGCCATCGCACCCCTCCTCGCCTTCTGCAATGCCTATGGTTGCGGCCTCACCGACTGGTCCCTTGCCTCGAACTATGGCAAGTTTGCGATCATCATCTTCAGCGCATGGGTAGGGCTTGAGCATGGGGGCGTGATCGCAGGCCTCGCATCATGCGGTGTCATGATGAACATCGTTTCCACAGCTTCTGATCTCATGCAAGACTTCAAGACCGGGTACCTGACCCTGTCGTCGCCGCGATCGATGTTCTTCAGTCAGGTGTATGGGACCGCGATCAGCTGTGTGATGACACCCCTGGTGTTCTGGTTCTTCTACAAGGCCTATCCGATTGGCGATCCCTCGGGCTCGTTCCCCGCGCCGTATGGCCTAATGTACAGAGGCATTGCGCTCTTGGGCGTGGAGGGTGTATCTTCCCTCCCCAAGAACTGCCTCGCCCTCGCCATACTGTGCTTCGTTGTCGCGATCCTCCTCAACCTGATTCAAGAGCTCTTGCAACATTTCGAGACGAAGTACCGGATCTACAGATTTGTCCCGAGCGCCATGTGCATGGCAATTCCATTCTACCTCGGCGGTTACTTCGCGATCGACATGTGCGTGGGTAGCTTGATACTCTACCTCTGGGAGAGGAGCAACAAGCAGAAGGCCAGGGACTTTGGGCCCGCGGTGGCATCCGGTTTGATTTGCGGCGATTCATTGTGGGGGGTTCCGGCCGCGATCCTCTCCCTTGCCGGAGTTCAAGCCCCTATCTGCATGAAGTTCCTGTCTGCCGCCGTCAACCAGAAAGTCGACGACTTCTTGGACGGGTCTTAATTAGTCACTCTCCCTCGATTACAAGTCTGTAAATACCTTTGATCTTTTCGCTCATTTTAATTAGACTTGTACGCAAGAATTCTTATAGATGCCTCGTGACAATTTATATTACATGCTAGTCACGCTTCCTGGTGGTTTTAGGAACGTGTTTGTTTCGCTGGTGTTTGTGGGTTCTTCTTTTGCTTCATGATTATTCTCGACTCCAACGGATATCCTTGACTTCATGACCTTTCGTGTATTGTTTACAAATGGACTTTATTTTGCTTATAAAAGAAAAGGCAACGGTCTTCCCAACTTCAGCTAAATGTTTCAGGATCCCATTTCGTCGTTTTAACTGCGGAAATTGAATTTACGCGTGCCATCATAATATATATCGATCTATTATTAAAAACACTGCCAGCTTTTGAAAAGTATGAACTGATGCTATTATCTTAGAAAAGGTCAATAGTGCACATCAGTGCAAAGCTCAGGAACTCGTGGAAAACAGCTGCAAACAGTTTCCAAATCTTGCAGTCGCATCTAATAATGGCCACTTAGGAAAGGTAATTAGGACAAATATAGTCATTCGGTCTTTGTATATTCCACTTCGCTCTGAAGAACAATGAAATAGAAATAGCAGCTGACAAACAGCATCACTGGTCACGAATCTCAAATTAATGGCATCTGAAAGGAGAGATAGGACGGCAAAGGCATTCATTGCAAGATGATTCCGAAATAGACAACTTCAGCAGTGGAATATGGGAGAAAAACATCGGAGAAGTATTGATTGACATGAGAGTGAGTTTTTTTTTTCCCTTTCACATCTGGTCTCATTTTCTATGTCTCTTCCGAGAACCCCGGAAAATTGGCAAATATCTTGAGAAAGAGTAGGGACAACCGAAAAAACGCACAAGGTTTTGACAATCTCTCTCCCCAGACCCACCACCTGCCCCTGAACTTAGATGGCTTAAATATGTTTGCCCTTCATAGATGTAACATAGTTGTTGCCATAAAAGGACAGTGAGGCCCATCTGAACGGAGACACTAGAAACAATTAAGTACACAAGAATAATGCCCCTTGTTGATAATAGCATAGCAGAACCTAACAAAGCATGAGATAGTTCTCTGACCACTCTCGAAGCAGAACTGCTGGCAAATGTGTATGGACGAGCAAGAGATGTAAACCTCAGTGGTGGCCAAATATGCCACCCTGCATAAGAACACATAATCGCAACGTACGCGGTGCTGATTAGAGTCGAGATGAGGAAGATAATAAAGTGCCAATGGTTAGTGGCTCCGACACAGTTGCCTATCTGCAAGAGAGTAAATAAAAACATCAGCGACAAATTAAAAAAAAGAAGGGAAGGAAAATCATACTATAACTAGTTTTTATATACTCTCAAGAAATAATTGATTGACCTCACAGACTCACAGGATATGCCAGAGAAGAAATTATTGCCGCAGGCAAGTAAAGGTCCCCCGATAAAGAAAAGAAAGCAACAACAATCAACAATTTGAAATTGAACTAATTTAATTTGGTATCAAGTCGATGGGGTTTTAATAGAAGGTATAATCACAAAGTGAAAATTACCAATTCTTCCCCCACCTGAAGTACAAAAGAGAAGAAAAGAAACAAAGAAAACCGATAGTTCTTTTTTGGTGAGGCTACAGGGGTGGCTTCAGGCAGATGTAACAATTTAAATAGTAAATTTTATGTCACTGCTCTGCATTGCACTTTAATCAAATTAAGAGACAGATATGGTGTCTTCAAAAAAGTACTTTCAAGAAAAGAAGATGCTGGAAACTTACAAATGGGCAGTGATGATCCATGTCCTCTATACACATTCCACATGAGCGGCAATGATGAGTTCTTGGTGACTTTGGCTTACAACAATAAAGACAGAATGTATAGTCCTCAAGGTCCCCCTTCCCCACCACTGGATAGCTGCCCCACTGTATATTTGGAGGCCTGCCCGCACAGCGAAATGCAGCAAGGCCGAAGGTTGTAAAGGTACTTACTGCCAATACTGCAGTAATAAGGCAGTGGAAGACGCCAGAGACATAGCTTATGGAGAAAACAACAGGGTAAACTGCCCAAACTCCACCACCTGAAAAACAAGTGACATAAAACAAGAACAAAGACTTATCAGACTATGTCTGGTCATTTTCAACAATAAGATGAGTTAAAAAGACCTGGATGTCTTTCACATGATATACAAGACAAAAAAAAAAAAATCAATAAACACCATTTGAGATAACATAACATGCTGAGAGCATATCTAACGTCATTCTGTTTTTATGGCCACGATAAAAAGCTCAGATACTGACTGTTCTGCTCTGTCTATCTCTGCACTGCAAACAAACCTGAACATGGTCCACTAAGCCTAACTAATATAGTCTGTCAAAAGACAGTATCCAACTCTAAGAACAAATTTCTAGCAACGAGATGGTTTCAATCACCATCTTGTTTTCTCTTCCAAGTCCTAAAAGGATCGTTCGCTAACTGATAAAGCATTCTTTGTGTTTCAAATAGAGTCTCAACACTTTTCATCCTTCTACCAGAAAAATAGTCCTTGGCATTTGTGTGCATACTTGCATTTTGCAGACAAAAGTGAAGCATGATTACTAGCAGTATAAATCAACACAAAAAGGGAAGACTACTCTACTAGCAAGAGAAAGCTGGTTCAGCAACTTACACAAAATGCAGAGCATAAACAATGACACAACACTAACAAAGCACCGGTCACGCCTGCGCCTCCACCACAGGGACTTATCTTTCCGTTTCTGTGCGTGTTGATTTGTTATGGCTCCACACCAACCACACTTGAAAATAGGTGTGTTGGACGGTAAAAGAAGGCGAAGTCCACAACCCCAGCATGTTCTCTCAATATCCTCCCCGACCGTTGCTTCAACATGCTCCTTTACAAAAAAGCAGGACATGAATCCAATGTGTGCATTCCCACTTTAAGGTGAAGATCAAAACACAAGGGAACATCGTCATTGACAACACCAATGGAAATCTTGCTTCACAGAAGAGAACAAAATCTTGAATGGTTCATGATGTTCTCATCGTGTCATCCGAATACATCAGAATAACTACTTAAACGATAAAACTGTCAAGTCTACTCTCTAAGTGATATATTAGTGTTTGCATCAAATACAGTCTTCCTTTAACTCTTCCATTACATGGGGAAGAAATTTCTGTGAGTTGAATCTTGTCTCGTCCCAATAAAACAATCTCATTTCTAGATTCACAAAAAAGAAGTAAAAAAAAAAAAAAGCATTGAAGTGCATATTTAATGCAAATCGCATTCATCCACAATCAACAGATGGCATTAGTAACTAGTGCAAGCAGAAAAACTGAAAAGGTCGGGGTTGAGCCTCCAACTTCTTTCTGAGCCACTTCCTTAATGGCTTCTCTCTCCACCGAAACTTGAAGTAAATGCACTCCAAACATGATCATCCTACATAGTTTGATCCTAAAGCATCGCGACCGAAAATCTTTTGTCAAGCGCATCCATGAAGTTTCCGTTGAATTCACTACCGGAATCAATCTTCAAGGAACGCCTACCGATGCCACTCAAATCGCAGGTCAACATCATAAAAGAACATCCCCTTCATAAAAAGCTCAAAACAAAATCCCCACCCAAAATTACGACGGAAGATTACAGCTAAAACGAGCCTCATTAAGTTTGTTTCGTCTCCATCGTATAATCCTCGCGCGAGCGACGAGCAACGACGAAGCAAAGAAGACGAACACGCGACTAGAGAATCCACGGCTCGAACTATACAAAGCAACGGATCAAAAAAACTCGAAAAATAAAAGATCACAACCGGAGGAGCTGTTGCTAGTGCGGAACAAAAACCGAATGACGACGAAGCGAAGCAGAGCCAAAAGCGGAGGAGGATACACACCACGGTCAAGTCAATCATGCTGCGCCAACCGCCGCGCGGAACGACGGACGGAGAAAGGAGCTTCGCGTTTTCCGGGGTCGCGGCGACGATCGGCGAGGCCCGCCGGGAATCGACCTCGACGAATCCGCCCGCCGCCTTCGCCTCCTCCGCCGCAGCAACTTCTCCGCTAGAGAGAGAGGGAGGGAGGAAGCCGATGATGGTGCGACTGCGAGTCTGCGAATGCCTGCGACGAATGGAATGGGTCGGGGGTGGCCGGTCGAACCGGACTCCGGCCCTCAGATAGATAGATAATCCGGAAAAATTCTCTCTCTGTCTCTCTCTAACGGGCGCTAATTTCCTAGCTATTTCGACTGGACCGCGCGCTTCTTTTATTTAGTTTATTATTATTATTTTATTTTATTTTATTTCGCGTCAACGGATCAAAATTGCGCTTTAATCGCGAAATTCGATTCAATATCAGTAGTCAACATCACCTCTCTCTTTCATCAGATATCACCGTATCTTCCCTTTCATTTCCGGAAAAATTGTCCAGAAATTTTTTGAGTTATTATATTTTACCAATTTGATGTTAAATTTTTAAATAATTCTAAACATTCTAATTTTATCAATTAAGTTTTCCGATCAATTTTTATTAAAAATTACTACTGATGATTTTATATGATATGATCAGTATTGATGTGAATAATTTTTTAAATTTCTCTTGAACTATTCTCTTCATTTTTAATAAGAAAAAGTAAAGAAGAAAAAGAGAAAGAAAAGGAAAACAATATAAACAATATATATTAAATATTATTAAAATTGTCCATGTAGCAAGGCTGGTATATTTTTGATCAAATTAATTCAATTGGCAAATCGTAAAAATATTTAAGACTCATTTAATATAATTAAAAATTTAGAAGTGAATTGTAAAAAGAATAATAAATTTAGGACTTTTTTGGAGGAGTAGTCAATTCGTGCTGGTCCGTTCACCTCCAATCTGCAACTGGATCGGGCCTTGGGGTAACTCCCAGTTTCCTGCTTCGTCTGTATCCTCTTTTCCCTTCTTACAGTAGCGCTATGTGCTGCGGGTATGTTTTACGGCAGACGCACATCGTCTCGAAGTGGCTCGGAGGATGCGTTTCTGTACCGTATCGGCCTGAGTTCGTTGGCAGTGCGGTTCTCAATCTAATTTCAACAGTATGTGCCCTTCTAGTTCAGCTAGCTTACGGTGCTGCTGCAGGGGATAAATCAAAAAATGCTCGTGACGATTCGATTTTTTTCATCCACAAATGATATGAAGTGATGAGTGAAATGCTGACAGGGTTTAAACTTTGTCAGGAGTAATGCCATTGCATTGCATCGGTCTAGTAGTGCAATGAGCTTGATGACTTGCATTGGCATCACCAATTAGCACTTCATATTCTCTAACTTAAGCCAGCGTGGAGAGTCTCAATGCTTCAATCTGTAGCACTTGCATAAATGACAGCAAAAATGTCAATCGATTGACAGACATGTATCGAACAAAAAGTTAACAATTACACTGGTTGAGTGTCAATTCGGCTGCATTTGCTTCCTAAGGTTACCGAGAGGGCCCTGAACTTTCTTATCCACTGGCTCTTCCCTGCAACTGCAACTGCTGGTGTTCAGATTCGTCCCGCATTGGAGGCACAGCCCCTTGCAATTAGAATCGCACACGGCGTCTATGGTGATCTCCAGGTGCACCAAGTCCCTTATGTGCTTCGAGATGTCGATTTCCTTCTCTTTGGGAGGAAAATACAGCCGATCATCCAGGTCGATAGAAGCCTCGTCCGCATCGTCCCCTTCCTCATCAGTTGGGGATGGTTTGGAATTTATTTCTCCAAAGATGACCCCCATGTCGATAAGTTCAGGCTCTTCAATGGGATCTTCGGTCAACAAAAGTGAGAAATTGGAGTATATGCAGTCGGCAGCAGGCTCGCCACACCTATAGAGCCACGTGAAAAAACATAGTTAGGCTCCGCAGAAACCAACACAACTGAAAGCACATCATTTATCTTTCTATTTCTTTTTCCCTAAAATCACTTCCAGAATCTGCAATATTACATGGAAAACAATGTCGATTAATCTCACATGTCTTCTACATAGCCAATATGAGGCTGTGTTGGAGCACATACAATCAATGTGAAAAAAACGGATATGAGAATGTAAAAATATCAAAGCTGTACATGAGTTCGTGTATGGATGATCACGGAAGCAGTTTCACTTTGCAAATTTTCTTGTCTTATATATTTTGGTGTCCTTGACTGTGCAAAAAATGAAACTGTACTTACGCAATGACCCAGATTGTCCTTGACTGTGCAAATTATGAAACTGTACTTACTCCATGACCCAGGTTGTCTGGTTTATAAAATGCTCCCACTGAGCACTACAATTATTCATATAATGGAGAGGATTATTATCTTCTATAAAGCAAGTTCAGTAAGAGTGTCAGCAGCTATTGACAACAGGCACATCTTCAAATGAACACAACTCTTTTGACAGTTCCATATAACCTGAAAAGGTCCCAAGCAAACTGAGAAATGCTTAACGAGACTCACTTATATTCCTTCCTGGCAGATAAAATCTATGTACTTGTACAGTCTCAGGAAGTTAGTCAAATCTGGAAGGTACTTCCTAAATTTTAATCCCAAGATTGCCCCAGATGCAAAAAATAAGCAGATTGAAAGAGAATCAAGCAAAACATGATTATAAATCTAATGTTACCTGCAATGGAAGAAAGAGTGTTCTGGACTAAGTATGCTCAAGAAAAGAAAAGCTCAGAGCAAGTTGCAAAGGGCCATGTTTGAAGGAAAAGGATAAGCCAAAGCCGTATGCAAGGCTGCAAAGCTTCCACTATGGAATGAAAATAGGAAGAGCATGGTAGGGGGATCGACTTCCTTAACTTAGATAAAAGAGCAAGTGTTTATTTAGATATTTTATCCACAAAACACATCTTGAGATATTGGCCTGACTGGGACAGGATTATGACAAATGCTAAATGGTATTGTCTCAATCCTCGGACTTAACCCCACCCCCCAACCTCCCAAAAGAAAAAGAAAAACGAAAATGAAAAATTATTCCAACGAATAATTGGACTTAGGATGTGAATTGCTAGAAGAAATGATGATATTGCACACGAAATGCAAGAGAGGACTTAGAATGGTCAAGTAAGAAAATAAAAACAAAAATACCTGTTACAACCAAGGGTAATGACAGTTCTCAAAATCCCATCAAGCCTCAACTTTTGCTTCTTCCTGCTGACATCAATGGATATCTGTACAGGAGTTCCATGAGGATAATCCTTCACGGCTTTGGTCACACGTATTCCCATCGCTGAGGCCCTAGATTTGGATAACTCTGTCGAAAGCTTTTCTAATCCAAGCCTTTCTAAGGTGGTACAATATTCTACATGGGAAACTGAAGAATTTCTCTTATAAACAACAGCACCTTCCCATGGAGAGTCCACATCCTCATCACTGTCCAGCTCTTGGTCCTCCAAATCAAAAAATAAGGTATCATCACTAGTGAAGGACTGAGAACTGCAGTCTCTTGGAGCACGCATTGAACTGCCTGAAGGTTGGCGCATGAAAACTGGGTGCATACGCCCGGTAACACCACATGAAGCTTTGCAACAAGCAGGAACTCTTATGACGGAAGAGGCATTTTTATGAGGTTTCAAGCTAAATGATTTATATATGCAGGAGCAGGAGGGAGCTGCTACTGACAATGAGGTCAAAGGAGACATTTTAGAAGTCCCAAAAATTGCAAAGACAGAGAAGAATTGGTTCAGAATTGGACCAAAAGCCTATAATTATAAGCACACATTAGACAAAATTCCGGACGTGTGCAACCAACTATATTACAAAGGGGTCGTTCTGCAAAGAGAAAAAAACGAGTCTTCAGACAGCAGTAGTTAAACATACCCAGAAAAAAAATGTCAAAATAGAGTAAAGGCGAGTAAGTGCAAGAAAGGAAATTTCGAAGTTCCGGATAATGCCACTTCATTGTAATGACAAGCTCCTGATATCAGACTGCACATAATGCTCATTTACGCATAATTACACAAATACAAGGTCTGACACTGTCAGAAAACATTTCCACAAACACTTAGCATACTAAACTCGCTTCTCCCAAAACGCTAGTTTCGCAATAAAACCCAATTCAACCGGGAAGAAACTTCACATACCACCTGAGAGAACATCATCACGCAAGAACAGAGTAATTTCTATCGAAACTTTCAGTTACCATCATCACGAGGGAAACTGGACCTACATGGAACGAATGACGCCTATAGGCATCCTTCGGTAAAGTGAATCACGCGAAAGAGCGACAAGCTCTGGATTTTTACAGGTCAGTAAGGGGGGACAAGAGAGACAGAAGAAGCTGCGTGGAGGACTGATTCTGCAGCAACAGAGTACCTGAAATCCTTTGAAGAGGCCAGGCTGAGTGAAGAACCGAGACGCGGCGGCGGACGCTCGGCGGGCGGCGGCGGAGATGGCAGACGGGAGCGGAGGCGACAGCGGGAAATCGAGAGAGGGCGACGAAAGAGGCAGTGGAGTGCTGAGCAGAGACCAGGCCAGAAAACCGCGAGCCTCGGGCCTTAGCTGCTCATGCCGGAAGAAAATCACAACAGAATAAAATGAAATGGCAGCGAGAGGGGAAGAAAAAAAAAAGAAAAAAAAAGGAAAAAAAAGAAAAAAAAGAAAAAAAAAGAAAAAAATGAAAAGAAAATTGCTCTCCTGCCCCGGCATTTTGAGACAATTATAAGCCTCGTCGGGGGCCGATGGTCGCCGCCCCGTGAGGGCGGCGTGCCCGGATCCGGGCGCCCTCGCGCTCGCGAGGGTCGCCGGCCCTCCGGTGCCGGCGAGACTCCCCCTCGCCGGCCCCACGAGGGCCGGCCCCCCCTTCCGGCCAGGGCGTGGGCGGCGGCGGCGTTGGCGCGTTGAAGAATTTTTTTAATTTTTTTTAATTCCACCACTTTTTTTCCAGTTTTGTTTTTTAATAATTTTTTTGTTTTTGTTTTTTAATCTAATTTAAAAATAATTGAATAAAAAAAGCCATGTGGAAAATAAAAAATACTTTAAAAATGCCACATGGAAAATAAAAATAAAAAGAAAATGCCACGTCAGCTTTTTCCGTTAATAAATTTGACGGTGTTAAGTTTAGGACTCGACAGCATCAATTTGACCGAGTTTTTGCTGACTCAATCGCACTTTTTGCGAGTTTTTGTGACTCACCGCACATCCGCGACAAGTTTTAGTGACTTGTATTGCACTTATCCCTAAGAATTCTAAAACTTACCACAAAAATAATTAAATTTTAAAACTTTCATCATGCGAATGTAAGTCTTAATACCGCCACTGTCCACCTTAGGTCTTTTGATGTGGCTTTTGTGGAGCAAATATGGGTACTTTTCATCGATTTAGAATTTATTAATTTAATTGAATGAGTCGAATTTTTCGAAATTGCAAAATTTATGATTTCAATATGTCAATTGAAAATTGTTTAAGACTTGATTGCGTAATTATGGTAATTTTTAGGATTCATTCTCAATTTTTAATTACGAAAGAAGGAATTCACTTCTTGGGATATATTATTTCTACGAAATTAAATTTAATAAATTTTACAAATAACTCTTTAAAATTTTACTTTTAATTACTTAATTCATTAAAGGTACATTTTGATTACTCAAATAAAATGCTCTATAGGATGAAAGTTATCTTACCTAATATATGGAGACGTACCATGGCATGGCATCGTGCGATAATAGCATCAATGACAAGTGTGTCGCCTGTCGAGCAGCCGATGGCTTTGGCCAAGAGGATGAAAGTTACCTTAGCCCTTTTAGTAAAAAGCCAGTAGTAAAATAATCACGACCTCAAGCAAACCGGGGCTGATTTTTCTGTCCTGGTTTATTTTAATGTAGAGCGAAGCCAAACGAACGGGTGCATGGCCCGTTTAGGTCGGGTCGGGTTATAACTGCACCGAAGCAGTCGCCATTCCCCCCACAGCCCCCGCTCGGACCGAAACAGCCGAAAAGGCCCGCGCCCTCGTTTCATTCATCGTCTTTTCCGATTCCGGGTTTACCGCTCTTGTCCGAGCGTTAGGGTTCCGTCGCTTGAGGCGCACGCCGGGCGGACGAGAGGCGGACGGCGGCTTCCTCAATCCGATCGACGTCGCCATTGACGGAAACCAGGTACGCCGAGCTTCCTCTACTCTTGTCCTGTTCCTTGCCTCGTGCTTGAAGTCGATGTAGGCTCTCGTGCTTTGCTCTCCGTTTCTCTGGAATCATGGTTTGATTGAGATGGCGGATGCTCGATACGGCATTTCTCTGAGTACTCAATTTGTGCTTTTGGGGAACAGTAGGAACTCCGCATTGAAGCTCGAAGTACGCGCGAATCGGCTCTTTTTTCACTAGCGGCTCGGAGGTTGTGTTATTCGGTTCGGTCAATGGCCGCCCCGGCGTGGTTACAGCAGGAGGTAGAACCTGCCACAGTGTCGATGAGCGCTCCTTCGCCGGCGGCCACGGCTCCCGCGTCGATGGATGGGAGCGCCGGCGCCAATGATTTGAAGCCCGAACCCGCCCAAGCGAAATTTGCCAATGCGCCGGGCTTTGTGGTTCCGGTGCCTTCCTTCTCCTATACAGTGCTTTCTAACGCGAGCATGGGACCTGCTGCTCCCAATCAGGCATGGACGTCGTCACTCTTTATAGAGTGTTCCTCTCCGCTGTGTTTTTCAGTGCGTATTTATTGTTGTTTATTCGATGCAGGTTATGAACATGAATCCACCAAACTTTGCCTCCATCGTCCAACCTCCAGTTCCTGGGATATCACATCCTACCGGCCCGTCTTTTTCATACAATGTTTCCCAAAATGCTGCCGGCATTCATGGCAAACATGTGCAGCAAACTAGCACAGTAAGGGTCCTTTTTATATCTCCAGTATCAACAAGTTTTCCTTGCATATTAGACTGTTTAGAAAGGCACAGTTGGCTTGTATCAACTTAAATTATTTATTTGACTCTGAGGGAAAAGATAGAAAGCATAGAGCATCCAACCTATAGACACTGTGCAAATGCCAAGGAAGCCCTGTGTTTTTGATGATACACAAAAGGATTTACTTTTTGGAGAAGGGTTAGCAGCTCAGAAATTTTTAATGATCTTGAGATAAGATGGTATCTCTTTGGGACAAAGATTATATTCGACTTTAGAATACGCCAAATTATGTGCATCTCGAGTCTTGTGTAATTGGTCTATGTTTAATTTTCAAATTAGGATAAATTAGTGTGCATCTGACCTGAGCATATAACCTTAAAACTAGATGCAGAATATTTCCGGAAATGTTGCACCAGATGCTGGTGTCTCGCCATCTGCTTCTACTACTTCTCAGCTAGATCGATTGCCTGGTCAGCCACCTCAAAAGGATGTGTTGCCTAACATCAGTCCTGCAACTGCATGGACATCATCTTCGAGGCCATTTTCTCTTTCTACTGGAGTACCAGGAACACCTGGTTTACCTGGTCCACCAGGATTAACCCTGCCTGCACCAGTATCCTCCAATCCCATGACTCCTTCCCTTACATCTGATCCTTCCCCCGCTCCCCTGAGATCCAATATTGTTGGTGGCCCTATAGCCACCAATCCAGGAGTTCAGCCGCAATTATATTCCTATCCATCTATGCCTCCTATGGCTGCAAATCCTCAGGCACTTTGGTTACAGCCTCCACAGATGAGTGGCATGGCTCGGCCCCCGTTCATGCCATATCCTGCTGTACTGCCTGGCCCCTTTCCTTTTCCAGCACATGGCATGCCTATTTCATCTATGCCATCACCAGATCCTCAACCTCCTGGTGTTGCTCCTTCAGGATCTGCAGGGGGGATGTCGTCATCCTCTGTGCCTGGCCAGCAGGTGGCTTGCAATTCGGCTACACAAACAGAAGTACAGCCTCATGCAGATGGTGAGTCCTGGAATCTACTCCTTGTTGCAAAGATTGTTGACAAAAGCATAATGCTAGAGATGGTTTTTGCAATACAAAGAACAGCTCCATCAACATTACATATTTACTTTCTGCAGATACTAGTAAACATGTTAATGGGAAGAATGAAGCTGCAGCAAATGGACAATTGGACACTTGGACTGCCCACAAAGCAGACTCTGGAGTGGTTTACTATTATAATGCTTTGACTGGAGAGTCTACTTATGAAAAACCTGCCTGCTTTAAGGGGGAGGTAGTCACCATTCGCATATTTTTATTTCTCTGTAAGTTTGATATATATTATTGCACTTCAGAGATCATGCATTTACAGATTTTCAAGGTAAATGCAATGTCCTTTATAAGCACTTACGTCTGCCTTTATGTGAACCACTACAACATTAAGAAAATTTGGAAGCTCGAATATGAAACTACCAAACTTTTTTTTGTCAAATCATACTTTGTTGTCTGGTTAAGTGTTCTCCTTCATAACTAAATTTTGATTTTGGGAAAAATCATGAGAACATCAAGCCTACAGACGTGGATAGTATCTAATCTATAAATTGCATTGCACATTGATACACATTAGTTTTATCAAACTTGTCATATCTTTCTCACCATGAACATCATGATAACAAATCGGAGATGGTGGAGGTAATATTTTATGCTGACAAGTGTACATTAAATGTTAAATAGTATAATTCTACTTGAACTGTTACAAGATGTGTCAATAGAAAATATTGATCTTTTTTCTTTCTACTTTTCCTGAGACAACACCTTTCAACTTGACATTGTTAGTAGTGGTCATATGCAGGATCTTTCGTCCATTTGCATGTCCCATTCACTTGCTTTACCCATTATCTCGCTATTTGGTTTCGTCTGATTTTGATTTACTTGGTTCAAGCTACTTTACTGGATCTTTCATCTAATTTGGGTTTATCTCTTGACCTGGTTTTGATTTCACCATTGCTTCCTTTTAAACCTTTTCACTTTTCTTCCTTATATTGTCAATGCAGCTTGATAATGTCGCCTCGAAAACCGCTCCAATATCAATGTAAGTCCTATGTGCTAGAGAAGCTTTTGTTTCACTGATATCCTCTTTTCTATTGAAACCATGAATTTTCTTTAAAAAAATCATTAATTTAGCCTTTTATACAATGTGTTAACAGTTTCTTAAGTTGTAAATTATATCTTGCCGTCATTTGATATTGTCCAGTAATGGCAATTAAGTATAATCTGCTCTTCAGAAGGTATTTCTACTCAACGACAATTTACTGCTAAATGCCTCATGGAGGTATTTATGTTGAATATTTTCCTGTCATTTGAGCTGTTAAAAGCTCAAAATTTTTTGGAGTCAAGTTCATGCTCCAGATTGAGTTTCTTGGCTGCTTTAAGGACGTCAGACTCATAAACATAAATGTCATGTATATTGTTTCAAACAAGGTGGAGCAATAGTTATGTACTGTTAATGATTGACAGAAGGTAATTAATGTTGCCAGAGATTTTGGCGTTATCTGGATATCTTTCCTATCATTGTCCAGCCATCATTTCCTTTAAGTCAGTTGAGTAGGGCTATAGTTGTGGACATCGGACACACTAATAGAAGAGTAAGAATATAGTTCAGTTGAGTAGGGGAAGCAACTGTCTCTGCTTTGGCTCTTTCGATGACTTTGCTATTATGTTTTAATTGCATTTAGGGAGAAATTGGCTGGCACAGATTGGGAGATTGTTACCTTGAATGATGGAAGGAAATATTATTACAATCACAAAACCAAGGTAATTATATCTAAGTTCTCTTCCATTTCTTCCTAATGCATTTTGGAATTCGCTGAAAGTTTGTCCTGTCAATAGTATGTCCAAATAGGCTTGGTCTTTATATCGTGTAATGTGTCAGGTATTAGAGGTTGTGGTTTCTTTCCTAGAGGCATTCTTGAATTGGATTGTTTGCTGGTTTACATAAATGTATCAAAGATATTCTGCATTTTGAGATATATGGTTATTCATCTCTGGATGTGTATTGAAATGGCTTATCATGATTGTAGAAGTTTATAGTTGCTTCTCATCTTGATGTCCTTGTTAGCATTGGCTGTTGAATTTGTGATTTTGTTTGAAGTTTTTAATCAGTTTTATGTGTGTTTTATCAGTTGAGCAGCTGGCAAATTCCCATCGAGGTTAGCGAATTAAAGAAGAAGCAGGATGATAACTCATCGAAAGAAAATCTGATATCAACAGCAAATGCTAATCCAAATGAAAAAGGATCTGCTCCTGTTAGTTTGAGTGCTCCTGCTATTAACACAGGTGGCCGTGACGCCACAGCCCTTAGGACGTCTAGCATACTGGGCCCCTCCTCGTCATCAGCGCTGGATTTGATTAAGAAAAAGTTGCAAGAATCTGGAACTCCTGGTAATTCTTTGCCAGTTCCAGCTGCATCTGGAGCAGCAATATCAGAACTCAATGGGTCAAAATCAGCAGAGGGAACAAGCAAGGTCCCTCAAAGTGATGGCAGCAAAGACAAAGTAAAAGATGACGGAGATGGTAATATGTCTGATTCTTCTTCTGATTCGGAGGATGCAGACAGTGGACCAACGAAGGAGGAGCGTATCAGGCAATTTAAGGTATCTTTGCTGCTAGTCCTTTATATCTATGAGTAGGACTTTGCAATACTTTTGGTTTTCATATTCACAACAGGCACTTGAATTGATGTCTCTAGAAAGCCCATTTTTTGAATTCTTTGAGAGATCAAAATTAAAAAAATTAAAAAGATCGGATGCTTTATTTATCACTAAGTAGAGATGAATACTATACGGTAGTGGTGGGAAATTCTTTAGTGCTGAATCAGGGTATTCATGAAGAATAGGATGTTCCAGCCCAATTCCATCAAGAATTCCTAACTACTGCTTGTCTTCTATATAAGTTGGTAAAGCCTTTGAAATGTTTATATGAAGTCTAGTTGGTATTTCATTAATGATGACAAAAGGTAGCATCTTGAGTGGTAGGAAAGTGCTTTCCAAATCTTTGTATTGTAGAAGAATAAGGGCTGCATAAGTTGGAATTTTTTTGTGGATTGATTGTTTGATTTAGATGAGCATTGTTTAGTTTGATCTGGAAGGAGGATAGACCAACTTTAATGTGCATGTTCTTCAAGATCACGTGATCTTGTATGTCATGTATAATACCTATTTATGGGAAGATAGCAAGGGGGTGCTATCACAAACAATATCATGTACAACTGTCATCTATCAGATCTTAGAAAAATTTGTCATAATCATGTTTCTCAATGAAACAAAGAGTTTATAATGCTGCATTTTATATGATAATGGTGATTTGAAATTTTATTCTGAAGCATAGATGATGGGAAGGCAGCTAACTTCAGGCCTTTCCTTGGCTTGAGCTTTTGATGGCCAATGTTGATTTGCAAAGAAAGGCAGAAGCCACATAAAACTCTTGCAGTTTACCTGCTTGCTTGCTTGCACAGAGTGCATGATTTCATTCTTTATGAAGTAATTTAAACATGCCTATAAGAGATTAATTTGGGCTTGCTAATTTGCAGGAGATGCTTAAGGAACGAGGTGTAGCTCCATTCTCAAAGTGGGAGAAGGAACTTCCAAAGATCGTATTTGATCAGCGTTTTAAGGTTTGTTGTCATATTATGATTAATTTCCAAGTAAAACCTACGGGATTTTTACAACCGAATCACACCAGTTATATATGTCCAGAACTTGGGCTTTTATCATTTCACATAATTATTAGCCATTATGTTATCTTTATGCTTAAAGAATCTGACACATCAACTGGCTGATTCTCAGCCATCATGTTATGTTTATGCTTAAAGAATCTGACACATCAACTGGCAATATGGCATGCTCAATGTTTATTGGCATATTCACCTCTTTTATCTTTTCAAAAAGGCTCATCATTGTACTAGCTCATTCATTTCTCACTTTAATTGTTGATGGAATTTATGTTGCAGGCTATACCAAGTTACTCTGCTAGAAGATCATTATTTGAACACTATGTGAAGACACGTGCTGAGGAGGAGCGCAAGGAAAAGCGAGCAGCACAGAAGGCTGCTATAGAGGGATTTAGACAGCTACTGGAGGAGGCATCGCAGGTTCCATATATACCTTCAAACGGTGGGTTATTCATTATATTCGTTCTGTGGGTTGTGTTAACTGCTTAACATTTTTGTCATGCAGGATATTGATCACACAACTGATTATTACACTTTTAGAAAGAAATGGGGCAACGATCCACGGTTTGAGGCCTTGGATCGGAAAGATCGAGAGAATTTATTGAATGAAAGGTACCTCTTGTGTAGAGAAAGCTGCTTGGGGTTCTCATCAACACGACCATATTCTTTTCTTTGCAAGTCACTATTTTTCTGGATGCTGGTCACTCGATCTCCATTTATCTTGTTATGAACCATCTACTTATGTTATGATCATCGATTCAGTTGAAAGGTTGGCCTTGTCTCGTTGATGATACTGCAAAATTAACTTGCTGCCGGTAGAAGTTGCTCAGTTGTGAATATTCCAATTGAGTGTTCAAAAATGTATGGTTGATGTATTGTCTGGTCTGCATGATTATTTATGATCTTGCTTGAGCAACTCCAAACCCTTTGTAGTTCAGTCAGTAACCGTATTCCGTGGGAGGTGCCAGTTCAGTCTGTTACAGAGCACAATCGAGTGTGATATTTCATCTTCAACACACTGAACATGTAGAGAATATAGGGCCAACCAGAAGCAGTTATCATTTTTAATCATTTTACACTCATTTATAGAAATTTAACATGGTTACTGATAATTTGTCTAGGCTATAGTTTCTTGTTCTAGATATTTCACTCTGGAAGACGCCTCTTTCAAGAATAAGTGACTACATTAGGGGTTCCATGTGAATCAATTTTGGAAGTCAATTTATTGGTAAAGCCAAATGAATGGAGAATAGAACGAGCCTGGAAGTAGAAAACCATTTGGTCTTTGTTTGGGTCTTTTCCTTATCTGAACTGTTTTATTAACTCAATATTTTGTTCACTGGTAGCTGATTTCATTTTTTTGGTCTCTTCTCGATAAGTTGGCTGGAGGAAAACTTGTATTCCTAAGATTGATTGCTTGTGTCTCTGGGTCATGAGAAAGTAGCTTGTTGGTATCAGTCAGTCGTCATATACATCTGGTTGTGGTCATTACAGACACTTTTGGGCTATGGATACTCATAAAGGAAAGATACAATTTCTACTGTTAGAGCATTCTCTCATCAGGTTTATTACGGTTTTTCTTTTGTCTTCTTTACAATTGTGTTCTTCGTTGTAGTCAAAGAATGCTTTATCATTCTTATAACAAAACTAAGCTAATGGTGGCTACTGATGCATTTGTGCAAAAGTTGCCAGTTTTCTCCATTCGGATATTTGAGAGATTACAAAGTTGTAGTTTTTAATATTGAGTCTGTGAAATATTGGATTAACATATAACTTCCTTTGACAATTATTCTTATGCTTCATGTTGTACTGTTTTTTAGAGAGCAAGTCACTTTTATGATAACCATTGAAAGCCAAATGAGTCGGCAAGTAGTAGGCTAGTGACCAGATTCTCAGATTCCTTTGGTGTGTTCTTTGGCCCTCCAAGCTCTTTGGTTTGCAAAATAAATGTTCCTTATTTTTTTTCATATATATGATATCTAAAAAGTTTCTGCTTGACTTGTAGGGTTCTCCCTTTAAAAAAGGCTGCTGAAGAAAAGGCTCGAGCAATGCGCACTGCTGCCACTTCTAGTTTTAAATCCTTGCTTCGAGATAAAGGAGATATAACTGTTAATTCCCGTTGGTCCAGGGTAGAGGCTACACTTAACTTTACATCTTTCCAGTTGAAGATTCTTCCCTGAACTAACTCAGATTTGTAGACTTAAGATAAATGAGTTATAATCATTCTGTGGAGTTATCAGTGGCTGCATGCCTGTCATCTTTTCTTCACGTTTTATATAGGGCTGGAACAAACATATAAAGATGCCCATTCTGCGTGAATGATGTACCTTGCTACTGTCAATAATCCACATCACATGATCCTTCTTTCTTCTGGTGGCCCTTGAATAAGCCCTATCGGATTAAAATGCTTTTGCACCTTGCATTATATTCATTTCTTTACTATTTTGAAAAAAATTGAAAAGGAAATTATTCAGCAGGCTATTTGCATTTATTTTAATTTTTTTACTTCTTTTTTCCTTCTTAGCTGAAGTTAGAAATGGACAATATCTGAGGTAAAGATGTAGCTGTATAATCAATGAGCTTCTCTTCATGGTTTCTAAAATGTCAAGAACCATGCATGGTGTAATGATGTGACTGCATAATTATTAATCTTGCAGCTTTGTTAATTTATGCATAAAATTAAAATTTTTATGCACTTTTCTTTGTTGTTGAAGGTAAAGGATAGTCTCAGGGATGACCCAAGATACAAGTCAGTGAAGCATGAAGACAGGGAGGCCTTGTTCAATGAGTATATAGCTGAATTGAAGGCTGTGGAAGACAGAGAAGAAAAGGAGGCAAAAGCTAAGAGGGAAGAGCAGGTATATATTCTTTTGTTATTTTAGAAGGACCTCTCCCCCCGTGGGGGAATTGCATGCATGCTTGTATTCTCATGTTTGCTTGACACATTGGTGCCTCAAATATCTGTACATCAAGGTTTAAGCTTTCTGTTTATACTTCTTTGCAGGAGAAGCTGAAGGAAAGGGAAAGAGAATTGCGAAAACGGAAGGAAAGGGAAGAACAAGAAATGGAGAGGGTACGGTTGAAAATACGCAGGAAAGAGGCAATTGCTTCTTTTCAAGCATTGCTTGTTGAAACAATCAAGGACCCTCAGGTTGGTAATTACCATCAATTCTCTTCAATAGTGTTGACTGGATGTCTTGACAATCTACACATCGTAAGCGTTAAGAAAAGTCAAATTGAAATGGGATAAGGCTTTTCTTTTTCTTAAGAGAAATTGATGAACACGTTTTCACAGGTATACTGTTGTCTGACAAACATAGGGCCTGAACCCGTGGTTGTGAACACTTTGGAGCTTCAACCATTCCTTTTAGTTATTAAGGAGATATTTCGTTAGACCTTCATGTGTGCTTGGTGGGTTGGAACTTTAACTTTGTTAATATCGAACGTCCACTTAATTTTTGTTGTATTAGCCTAGGACTTGATGAATCTTGCTGAGAAAGTCTTAGTTATTTGATCTGCCCTATCTGATTGCATGGCCTCACACTTAACATTTAACAATATGTTTAATGATTACTATTGATGGCAGGCTATACAAATACTGATTTATAAGCAAAATAGCACTTTTTCCATTGAGGAATTGCAAAAGTACAATATAGTCCTAGACTTATTTGCCTAGTCTGTGGATGTAATTCTACTTAATGCAGTGGACTTTAACTCTTTAACCAAACTCCTTAGCCTTTCTATATGTATAAATGGCAATCTTGCATAGTTGCATGGTGGCGGCTACCTAAAACAACTTTGTATAGTTATGGAGGGGGGAGGGGGGGAGAGAGAGAGAGAGAGAGTTGACTGCGGGTTTCCATGCTTGCCCAACTCAAGCTAGTGGGTAGGCAGTTATGCTCGTTACTTGCATCTGGGATTCATGCCTCTTTCTTCCTGTTTGATTTTTATTAACAAGGGGTATCACGCGTCACTCTTCCTATTAGTATTAATATGTAGCTGTGTCTAGGAGAACTACATAATTTTGTGATTTGTTATTAACTTCTGTCATGTTCTGATCATGTAAATAGGCTTCCTGGACGGAGTCACAAGTTAAACTTGAAAAAGATCCTCAAGGACGCTCGAGTAATCCTGATTTGGATCCAGCTGACACAGAGAAACTCTTCAGGGAGCACATCAAGCTTCTGCACGAGGTAATTTTGCAAGTCTCTTGTGGATAATTTTTTAGGAGCAATTAAGTTTGACCCTCCAACATGAGGCATCTTTTCTCCAACCCTATGTCATGACCCTATAGGTAGCCATTATACCCCAAGTCCAACTTCCTGTTCCAGGGCCAGGGTTCTGAACTTGAAGAGTCAGACTTGATGCAGATATGATACATTTGAGAACCATGATAGCTAACTGGAAATATGTTGGCTATGTCTGTCAATGATCGTTCAGAATTCTAATATGCATTGTTGGAGTCTGCTAGAAGTATATTCAGTACTTATTAAGAGGCAACAGAAACTAACGACCTAAGGGGCTGAAATATTACCTACGCATAACAAAACTGGAAAGAACTCGTGAAGAAAGACAGGTGCAATTAGATGGTTAGTTGCAGAGATTTTTAATGATTGATATTTGGAAAAACTTCTTTATATTCTAGCTTGTTTACACTAAAATCAAATTGCTGAACTCCCTTGGGACCTGCGTTGATAAGATTATTTATGATTTGGTGTTGGTCGACATCAAGGCTGCTATTGTTAGGTCTGGCCACTAGAAATGTTTCTTGGTCGTACTTTAGTTAGTGGACCAGAAGGTCCTTCGATACTTGATATGCCTGAGCTGATTTCCTTTCCTTCGGCAACTTTGATCTTTTCACAGCGATGTTCCAACGAGTACAGAGCTCTCCTCTCAGAAGTTATTACTTTGGAGGCAGCTTCACGGGAAATGGAAGATGGAAAAACAATGCTTAACTCATGGTCAACAGCTAAGCGGCTTCTAAAGCCCGACCCAAGGTACAACAAGATGCCTAGAAAAGAGAGAGAAGCATTGTGGCGAAGGTACGTGGAGGAGATGCAGCGAAAACAGAAGTCAGGCGATGATGACAGAGAAGAGAAAAACACGGATGCAAAAGGTCGAAGTGCTGCTAATTCTGGCAGGTTAACTGGATCGAGGAGAGCTCATGATCAGAGATAGCTTCTCTTTACTGCAGTGAAAGCAGAAGTCGGGACGACGAGAGGAGGGGGAAAACTTGGAGGCAAAAGGTCATAGTGCTGCTGATTCTGGCAGGTTACCAACTGGATCGAGGAGAGCTAATGATCGGAGATAGCTTCTCTATGGCGAGGGATCAACTGGGCTTTAACAAAATTTTCCGTTTCCATTGTAGAGTGAACCTCCTAATTTTTGTACTCATTGGAGTTCCCCCTCCCCTTAGTTTATAGCTTATAATCTAACTATTCCTGGGATTAGTCAACACCCCGCTTTTAGGTGTATTGACCCCTAGTCGTTATTGTAGGTTATGTGGGTTAAAAAAAAGTTCAGCGAGTCAAGAACCAGAGCTTTATATCGTTCTTTCTTTAGCAGCAAATATCATCGAATTATAGAAACGTGCTGAGGGGCAGAGTGTAGGCACTGTAGTAGTGGTATGACCTGACAAATCTTGTGTATGAATAAGCAATTGTGCAAATTTTAAAGAGAAAATTTTCTTCTCCGGATTCCAGTTGGTTCCTTGTCGCTAAATGCATGCGTGACTCGAGTCAGGCCACTTCAAAGATCCATACCATGACTCGGGTCGGGCCCTGGGAAAGATCCATTCTTTCCGTTCTATGAATATTCATTGCATATCCAAGCAAAATGAGAGAAATTGCAATTTTCTTTCATTTACTTCTCTCTCCATAAGTTTCCAAAACGTGAAGCCCAAATTTCTTTGATGGGATCAGGCGATCGGACACATGATTCACAAACATTAAACCGATGCGTTAATCACTGAGGCAACACGTCGTGCATCACGTAGTTGTGCATTGCATGATAAATGGAGATTTAGGGATTGACAGAGTCACGGCAAACATGCTATATGCTCAAGGACTTAAACAAAGAATTGAGATGAAGAAGGCAGTTTGCCGTTCAAAACCAAGCCACCAAAGTTACGTGAAATCACCGAACAAGTGAATATCTGAATTGAAGAACGAATAGGAGAATAGTTTACGGACTGAATTCCTCCATGGTGGCAGAGAGTCGCACCTTCCTATAAAAAGACTCCTTAGAAATTAAATAAAGAGGAAAGGAAGAAAAAACGATCCAGCTACTCTAGGTTCTGAGTTTGAAATAAGACCCCAGTCAAGCAATTAATTCTCTAGCATAAAAATTGCCGCGAAACTTCCACTTCTGCACTCAGTGGCGGTATCTGCTTCGATCCCTGTCGCGATCCCTGTCCCGCCCATATTCTCTCTCTCTATCGTAGGGATCATAGTCTCTATCTCTTCCACGATCCCTCTCTCTACTACGGCTACGCGGTCTGTCCCTATGATCACGTTCTCTGTTCTTGCCACTGTCCCGGTCATCCCATTCCCTTCCTCTATCTCTGCTCCTTTCTCTTCCATCTCTATCAGCCACAACTGCAACATAACATTTCACATTTAACTTTAAAGAAGAGAGAATATGCCCAAGCCCATATTACAAATAAACAAGGGACTCGATGTTTAATGATTTGATCCTCATCAATTAACCTAGCATCTCAACATTTCAGGGAGATATGTGGCAATTAAAAATGACAATAGGCTGCTAAAGCTCCTCTGCAAAATATTCAATTTAAATACATAGGCCAAACCAACAAAGGAAAGAGTAAAGGGGGAGGATAAGAAGTAACTGGATCCGTGACGGGGAACATATAAATCAGTCATAAGAAATAACGAAAATGACTGGTGAACAATTAAAAGAAGGGTAGTTCATTTGGTTACAGGGAGTCTCAATCTGCCTGTAACATGTATATAAGGCACTCTTTTAGAGAAAACAGCAGAACAGATGCACAATAGGCATTCTTAAAGTTAAGAATCATAATACCTAGTTCTTCGACCTCCCATCCTGCACGCCCAGCACCAGGAATCCCTCGGGCAGATTCAGCTTGTTGTGTTTTAGCACGGAACTTCTTCTTGAGATTGCCAAACTCATCATACATCTCGCCATCATCCTGACATTATTTTAGGCAGAGACCTTTTTCAGCACTGCTCTAAGCAATTTCTACTAAAGCTACTTGAAATGAGTATCACCTCTTCAGCCTCCCTCCGCCTTCGCTTTGTTTCCTCAAGTTCCTCTTCATCAAGTTCCTTGTAACCTCCTCCACGTCCACCTCTATATAAAAATTCCAAAAAACAATGGAAATGTAAAAGCAATACTTAGAGAAAACAGAAGAATGACTTTCCAAGTTTCAAATTCTACACGCTCTTCAATGCACTTGCATCACCCAGAGAGAGAGAGAGGGAGGAAGGGAGGGAGGGAGAGAAGGGAGGGTTGACACAAAAGCTAACATTAAAAGAATAGTTTCTCTGTCCAATGGTGTTCATAGGTCTAATATCGGAAGTACGGTTTCTTCATACAATGCTGTTCATAGGCCTTTTTCTCCTATCAAAAGCCATCTGGATAATTAATTTTCTGAGAATATTTGTTAAAAATACGAACGTTTTCACATTTTTTTGCAAAACATATGATTGAGACAGAAAATTCAAAAATATCCTCTGTTGTGCTCTCTCATATTCTGCAAGAGTTCATCATCATGCTTATTAGTCCTGGTTCATGTAATGTATACACGTGGTAAGCACTCCAATATACATGAACACATTCAGCCAAATGGCAGCACAAGATAACTCCTGGTTTGTAAAAGCTCTTTCATATTTATTTAAACAAAGGGGCAACTATCATTGCGCGAGCAGCTCTCTAGAATGCACAAAGGATCACTCAGGAAAAATTATAGCCCTTATATGAATAATTTGGCTTCAAATACCTCATCTATCAGTAGAATTATAGATACTTTCGCAAATCCAAAAGATCATTCTCAGGTACCTTACACCACCCTCGTTGTGACCAGGTTTATTGGTGTTGCAAATGTTGCATTTTGTACGCTTTGCCCAGTTTATATTGCCACACCTGGAAAAAGAAAAAGAAGGGAGAAATATAGTGAGGGACATGCCACTGCATAGTGTATTAAACCGGTTATCTTAATATACCAGAAGCGAAATAAAATGCAGCACCTACTACATCAGCTCATTAGATCTGAAAACAAAAATCAGTATGCACTAATTTAAATTGCTCCGCGTATTACTGCAGGACTCTAAGATCACATTTCGGCAAAGGCATAACGTGACAAATGAACTGATGAAGTGGCTGGCTGTCAGCTTCGCCACATACTATTTCAATCATTTGCAGGTGAAATAAAGAGAAATATCATTCATGTTTATTTTAGCATGGCATTATATGGATAACGCAAATTTCATCCGTCATATCCATAACTGATCACAGACATCCAGTACCGATAAAAGCCATGTTATACTCCAATGTTACACATGATCAACTGCCATTAGAAATCCAGCTAATGCCTATTGATCTAGCAGACTTTATAGAGTCACACCTGTTTTTTAGATGTGCGGATGGGTAATAGTTAAACTTAAATAGCTCCAAGTGACCAAGCTTTACTAACATGGCCGGGCAAACCCAATAACTTTTCCAGCTTCCTTCCTATCAGCCCAAAAGCACTACTAACCACCAGATTCATTCTCTCTCTCCACCTAGTCTGTCACTCAGTGAAACTTTTCTGGTCAGTAAGAGAAAAGAGTTCAAGCATAGGACTAGGATGCGAGACGAAGCTTATGTCCTGTGGCAGATATAAAAAAGCTCACTAAATATAAGAACTAAAATTAAGTGGAAACTTACGCATATGACATGATCTTACATTGGACAGGACCAATCATTTGGACCAAAAAGTCCAGTGGGAGCACCAACTGGACGACCAGTGCCCGCAGAATCATTGCTACCACGCCCTTTTCCACGACCTGCACCCCGTGAAGCACCACCTGAGGCACCAGCAGGCCGAGCACTTCCACATCGGTTGCAGACACCACGAAATGCAAAATTTACATTGGTACAGCTGCTAGCAGAACGAAAAATTAGGAGCCTTTCCATTCCAACCTGATCATACCAGTAAAAGTAACAGCAAAACAATTCAAAAAGAAAGGGTTGCTCACCAATGTCACATCACAGACCTTGTATTCGGGCACAACCAATCTCCCTCTTGTTTCCACGCCTTTCCGGGAACATCTCCCCGACCTCTACCTGTTCCCACACCGCCATTTGCATCTTTGCTGATGTCCTCCACATCACCAAAATTACCAGCATCATTACTGTCTTTGCTTTTAGTATCTGCTATATGAACTCCAATGATACTTCCATGGAACTCCTTGTTGTTGAACCATTCAACAGCAGCGGATGCAGCATGAGGATCCTCATATGTAACAGTAGCATCTCCCTTTGGCTCATTTGTCTCCTTGTCTCTGTAGAACCAAATCTTTGGACGACCTGTACGCTTGTCTTTCTATGAAGCATGGGGCACAAAGGTGAACAGGAAAATGAACAACAGAGATAATAATAAATAAGAAAAAGCTATCTGATCTGTTGATTATACTATGAATACAAGCTCTAAAATTCACAGTAAATTCTAGCCGCTGAATGAAATACAAACTGCATTCGTATTCAGATGATACGGTAGCCCATACGCCTCCGTACCTTAAGCAACCCGATAGTTCCAAAGTGTTCAGCCAGCATGTTCTCATCGGTTCCCTCCGGCAAATTACACACATAGACAGTCCCGTTTAAAGGAGCACCTTTCCCTAGATAGGTACCCGTCATCGCGCCCCAACTCTACCAAGCAGATTGAACAGCGCACGACCCAAGACCTGAAAAAACATCGAGTAAACAACCGTGCTCACCTCAAACAGATCGGATAAATCCCATGTAATCAACATGCGGAACCCCCTCCTCTAGCATTCACCCAGAAGCAGCTGAAATTCACTCGTTCTAACGCACAAATCGCAACCGCACTCGAGAAACGACACAAACCCACCTAGAATTGATCTCGGGCCGATTCAGACAACGACAACAGGCACGAAAATGGAGTCGACGACACAAATTCGAAAGAGAGGATTTTTCGCCGATGGTAAGAGCCGTTTAGAACAGGCGCAAACCCTAACCTCGACTTGCGGCGAGCTCTGGACTGCCCAAGAAAGAACCCACCCACAATCGGAAGAAGAAGAGGAGAAGGGATGAGAGATACGTACGGAATGCGGTCCGGACAGTGCGATTCGAGATACGAGGTTTAAGCAACAGAGCTCCTCTCTCTCTCTCTCTCTGGGAGCTCTCCTCTCCCTGCTAATGTTGTTGTAATGCTCCCACCTCTCTCTTCACCATTTTATTTTCACCGTCTTCCCTTTCATTTGCTCTTGTGAGACTTGGTAAAATCTCTCCTCACCCCCTTTTAAAGTACTGAATTTTTGGAAAATCCTAAGGTGCTTTAGTGCATATATTATGGCCGATTTGTAGCAAGGACATAAATCAATCGCACCACGTGTTATAATATTATCGTACTTTATTACGATGGTACATATTAATATTGTACATTATATTCAAGGTGTTGCAAAAATATTCATTCTTCATTGCTCCCTATCGAAGAAAAAAGATGAGAAAAATAGTAAGAAAAAGATTTGAATATTTTTTTTTTCTTTTTGACAAAAGATTTGACTGATAGAATCAAAATCAAGAATGAGGTGTGTATGTATTTGAAGTACTAATATTTTGGAAATCCTAAGGTACATTACTATATCATACACCACTTTATGACTGATTTATACTAATAAGGTAAAACAATTATACGATATTATTGTATTTAATTACGATGACACATAATAATGTTGTATGCTATACGCCTCATATTGCAGAAGTTTCCATTCTTCACCTCTTTCTGTTAGGGAAACGGAAGGGAAAAGTCAAAAAAAAACAGCCTTAAATTTTTTGCATTAATATCAATTTAATCTTAAATTTTTTTGTATTTATACCAATTCAGTTCATCCTACCAATTTAAGTCGAAAATTGATAATATGGACATTAGCCGTCCCATGGGCGTGGCCAAGTCTTGATGTGGATATTTTAAAGTATTTTTTTAATATTTTTTTGATTTTTTTACTATTTTTAAAAATTTTCCTTTTTTTTTTTTTATTCCCTTTTTTCTCCTTCTTTTTTCCTTTTGAACTATTGGTGATATCGACTATGTTTGACAACCAGCCATGGGTGAGGGTCAACAAGGGCGTCGCAGCCCTCATCGACACAGGCAAGGTCGCCTCTACCATATCTAGCAAGGGGACAAACCTCACGATCTAGGCAAGGGCCGTGATGCCCATGCCCTCGTCAAATCTAAGGATGGTCACTCTTGCCCAAGTGGCAAGGCTTGCCCTCCCCCAGGTTGCAAGGGCCTCGTTAGATGCTAGTTTGTCGACCCTCACTGGCGTGCAATGCCTTTTTGACCCCCTTGCCAATCTCAATCCAAAAAGAAAAAGGAAAAAAATGGAAAGAAAGAAAAGATGGAAAATTTTTAAAAAATTATTTAAAAATGACCATGTTAGTCAAACCGAACCTGGATCATTACACGTAAGACATCCAAAGATCCACTTCATCAATTTCTAACCTAAATTGGCCAAATAAATTGAATTTATACTAATACGAAAAAGTTTGAGACTAAATTGCTTCAATTAAAAAGTTTAAAACTGAATTGGTATTAATGTTGAAGCTTTAGAAATTTTCTTCTAATTTTCCTATAAAAGGAAAGAAGGAATAAGCACAACATTTGAGCATGGTTGATAGTCACAAATTATAGAATGAGTTAATGCATGTATCTACAACGTTTTTGTTCGATTTCAAATGGAGCTCGAATCAAACAAATAAACAAGATTATTAAGTTTGAATATATCGAGAAACGATGCATTGGACATTGATTGATGGGTCCAAATACCCCCATTTTTACCAAAATTCTTGTATTTTGAAACATCAAATTGATGACACTTACATATAATTTGGAGCCAGAGATAATCAAATATATAGTCTTACCAATCGAACTAAACAATCTTGTCATCTTCTAATCTATGATGCAAATCAAAATATAATAAAAGGGAAAATAATTTCATTTTACCCTTGATTTTCAATTTAAAGTCCACTTGAAATTTTAAGCCGGTTATAATGTCCCATTCATTTTACAAGTCGAAAACACTAATTTATCGCCAAAATTCTAAAGATACAACCTTTACAATGGTCATATCATATGTAGGAGCACGATTATTTACCATCATCTTGTGAACATAAAACGAGCCGATCTGTTTGGATGCCTGGACCAAACCAGAATCGATTCATCAGTCCTGACGAAGCAGCAAGACCAAAGCTTTCGCCCCCTATATGCTGCATCATGGCACAGAGTGAGCTACCGCGCGCTCTCGCTCTCTCTCTCTCTCTCTCTCCTGTGTCGTGGTCGGTGCATCGCGCAGGTCTGGAATTCCGACCGCGTGTTTGACGAAATGCCTCTGGAGGGTTTTTACGCACCAGCCTCCCGGGTGCTTCCGGTTTTGTGCATGTTTTCCCTTTTGGGTTTAGCACTAAGCGGTCGTCTCGTGTGTTGCAGGGTTCCTGTGCTAGTCTGTTGATGGCGACAATTTAGAATCTTGTCCGAAAATGGTAGCGCTTGTGCTCCAGTTTTAGCTTACTGATGCCATCGCCTCTGAGCCTGCGCTGTTCAACTGCCAAAAGGTTCTCCAGGTCACTCGCTAAGGGAGAGACGTTCAGAGCATGTTCTTTTCAGGAGGTCTCTGGACGTATCCCGAAGAGATGGGCTCACTATGGGAAGAACGGGGACCTGAGCAAATTATCGGCTTTGGGTGAGTGCAGTGGTTTGCTGTCATTTTGTGCATGGACTCATGATGTATATGACTAATTGTTTTCTTAATGAAAATTGAAAAATCAGGAAGAGATATGGAGAGGAGTATATACACTTTTCTAACCATAGATCGTTGGGAATCATTGAACTACATGAGATATAGGTTGGCCACGCTAAGACCAGTGCATGGGAGGCTGGCTCTGAGGTTCCTCCACTGGGTCATGAAACAACCTGGCCTGGAGTTTGGCCATCTCACCCATATTTTGTCTGTAACAGCGCATATACTTGTCAGAGCTAGGATGCATGACTCTGCAAAATCGATTTTGAGACAGTTAACGCAGATGAGTGAGGGTCCAAACTCGGTATTTATTACCTTAATGGACACGTATCCTCTTTGTAATTCTAATCCTTCAGTTTTTGACATTCTCATGAGGGTTTATCTTGGAGAGGGAATGATTGAAGATGCTCTGAAGATCTTCTATTTGATCATTTTTAGGGGATTTAAGCCTTCAGCTGGTACTTGCAATAAGGTCTTGGCTGCAATGGCAAAGGACCAAGCAGCTGGGTCGATATGGTCATTCTTCAGTGATATGCTTGAGAATGAAATTCGTCCAGATGTTGCAACTTTTAACATCTTGATCAATGAGCTGTGTGCAGAGGGCAAGCTAAAGAAAGCTGGTTTTCTATTGAGAAAGATGGAAGAAAGTGGTTGTCACCCTACCATTGTTACTTACAACACTCTCCTCAATTGGTATTGCAAAAGGGGAATGTATAGATTGGCTCTTCAGCTTATTGAATATATGGATGGCAAGGGTATTAAAGCAGATGTGTTCACATTCAACATACTGATCGATGGTTTGTGTAGGAAAAATATGAGTTCAAAGGGCTATTTACTATTGAAAAAGATGAGGAAGATGTTGATAGACCCTAATGCAGTCACTTACAATACTCTTATACATGGGTTTGTCAGGGAGGGGAAGACTGCAATTGCTGCTCGTATTCTTGACGAAATGTGTAGTTCTAATCTTTCTCCTAATTGTATCACTTACACTGCTTTGATTGATGGACTTTGCCAAGAAGAAAAATTTCAAGAAGCAATGAATGTTTTGATGAAGATGGAAAAAGAAGGGTTGACACCTAATGAAACTTGTTATGGGGCTCTTTTGAATGGTTTATCCAAGCATGCACAATTCAGTATGGCAAAGAGTTGTCTTGGTCAGATGAGGAGGAATGGTATTCTTGTTGGTCAGATTCCATATACTATGTTGATTGATGGATTTTGCAGGAAAGCATTGCTTGCTGAAGCTATTGAATTGTTTGAGGAGATGCTAAAAGATGGTTTAACCCCTGATCTACTTACGTATTCAGCACTCGTGAGTGGATTATGCCGGGTTGGGAAAATAAAGATTGCAAAGGAGATCATCTCTAAGATGTATAGATCAAGGATTCTACCAAATAGTGTTATTTTTCAAACACTTATCCACTATTTTTGCAAACAAGGAAATGTCATGGAGGGATTGAGACTGTATGCAGTAATGAACTGCTGTGGGTACAAAGCAGCCCATTTAACATGTGCTACCTTAATTGCTTCTCTTTGTAGAAGTGGAAAAATGGAAGAGGCAGAGTGCTTCATGCAGCATATGCGACGCATCGGTCTAAATCCTGATTCTGTGTCTTTCGATTGTCTGATCAATGGACATGCAAATAAGGGACGTTGGATGGAAGCGTTTTCATTTTGTGATGAAATGATCAAATCAGGATATTCCCCAAGCCCCTTTACTTATGCAAGTCTCCTCAAAGGACTGTGCAAAGCAGGACATGCAGAAGAAGCGAAGAAACTCCTTCTTAAAGTCGGACTTATGCCATCTTCTGCAGATACTCTAGTCTACAACTCATTAATACAAGAGTTGTGTGAACGTGGAAAATTTCAGGAAGCATTGGCTCTTTATCATGGAATGGTGAAGAATGGTGTACTGCCCGACAATCACACATATTTAAGTCTTATTGCTGGTTTTTGCAGTAAGGGCAGGATAGTTGCTGCCATTATTCTACTTCAGTCAGCTGTTAGACTGGGAATTTCTCTCCCATACATGGTCTTGTATACATGCCTGATTGATGCTCTTTTCAAGGAAGGGCAAGATAAAACGGCTTCCTATTACTATGACGAGATAGTAAAAAGTGGTTTCCACCCTGACACAATTGTTTTCAATGTGATGCTAGATGGATATTCAAGGATGGGAAAAATGGGGAGGGCAATTGATTGTGTTTCAATGATGAGGAGAAACAATCTATCTCCAAATTTGGCCACGTACAATATTCTCTTGCATGGGTACTCAAAGAAAAGGGAACTAGGAATGTGCTTTAGAATACACAAATTAATCACCAATAAAGGTTTTAAGCCTGACAAATGGACATGGCATTCTCTGATTATTGGTCTTTGCAAGTCAGGTCTGCTGGAAATTGGGATTAAAGTTTTGAAAAAGATGTTAGTCGAGGGCATCCTACCTGATCAACTTATGTTCAATATGCTTATAAGCAAGTGCTGTGAACGTGGTAAGATGAAAATGGCACTTGATATGGTTGATGTGATGATTATTCTTGGGTATGATGACCTTGACACTTACCAATCCATTATCAATGGTCTGCATAAGAAGTCAGATTTTGATGCTTCCTGCACAATTATGCATGAAATGATGGAAAAAGGGTACTTTCCTTCTTACAAGCAATATATACGTTTAGTTAGCGGCATGTGTAAAGCAGGGAATGTACGAGCAGCATTCAAGTTAAAGGATGAGATGAAGGAACTTGGTGTTGTTCCTCCTGATGTTGCCGAAAGTGCAATCGTTAGAGGACTTGCGCGCTGTGGGAAGATTGAGGAAGCAAAGCTAGTCCTTCATTACATGATTGGGACGCGTCTCATCCCTACTCCTGCTACCTTCACTACTCTGATGCATATGTTGTGTGAAAATTCTGATATTGAAGGGGCCTTGGAGTTAAGGAGTATTATGGAACACTCTGGCATAAGGCTCGATGTTGTCACCTACAATGTTCTTATTAAAGGCCTCTGTGCTGGTGGTGATGTGATTTCTGCAGTTGAGTTATATGATGAGATGAAAAATCAGGGTCTCCTACCAAACTGTACAACATACACTAGTCTAATAAATGCCATTTCTACTGAGGGTAGTGCAATTAATGCTGAAAAGCTTTTGGTCGATCTGAAAACAAGGGGTTTTTCATCTTGGGACAGAAATGCGAACTGTTGGCGAGAGGAATTGGCGATTGCCATGAGAAAGATTAAATATATGAGTTGTCGAAGCAGGAAATGATACCTAATTGAAGAAAATTTTAACTTGATGTTGTCAGCATGGGGCAAATTTATTTAAGCTGTTCTTGTGGAAGCATGGCTTCATTGTCAAGTATAAGTAAGTTTATTTTCCGGTTGTGTAAGACATGTCCCGTGTTTACTTCCTGCAGAGATGGCTTGAATCTCACTTGTTTGTTTATGCTTACTACCTCACTGCTTTCAGAGAGAAGATTGTGCTCCAGCGGCTATCACAAAACGCCATTCAACTTGGCATGACAGGTAGCTAATTTCATTTTTATAACTTGATATTTGGTTTCCTACCGCACTGGGTTTTGACCCCATTTTTCTCAAATTCCGACGACCTATATTTAGTATCATGTATTCCTGTTCTGTTTGTGACTAGAAGATGTATTGACCAGTGTTGACAGGAATACTGTTCTCATGAATTGCATGTATATTGACTGCAGATCTTGTCACTCTAATGCGGAAGATGCTATTGTCTTGCCATGACTGTGGCTGACTTTGATGAAGGAACTACATCAGATACATCTCTCTCTCCAATTTCTCTGTCCGAGAATTGTGGAACCCCTAGGATACATGACTGAGGATTCTACATCTGCATCCTATTCAATGATCAAATCACTCAGTCACATCGATTCTTTCTCTTCTCCCACTATATACAAATATAAAAGGAACAGTCACGGAATAGTTGGCAACTTCAGCACAGCATTCTTCGTTTCCAAGGTTGGTTGATATACAAGTCATTTAAGTAGTTTTTTATATATTGTTGGTATGAGGACAGGAATCCAACAGGATATTGCTTTTGCGATTGCAGACCAAGCAAGCATGCATCGCAGGGCAATGCAAAGGCAGACTTTGAAGTGGATTATTGTTTCGATGCCTTGAATGGAGATAGCCTATGAGCATGTGGGACAGAGACTATGTATCCACATGTCAGCCACGTCAATTCTTTCTGTTCTCCTACTCTGTACAAATGTAAAAGGAACAGCCTCGGAGTAGCTGGTGACTTCAGTATGACATTATTATTTTCCAAGGTTGGTTGATAAAAGAGTCGTTCAAATAGTTTTTAACCTATTGTTGATACAAGGACAGGGATCTTACAGATCTTACAGGATATTGCTTTTGCAATTGCAGACTGACCAAACGTGCGTCGCATGCCAATGCTGTTAGCACTAAGAATGAAGCTTCTCCTTCAGGCAGTTGGAGTAAGGGCGTGCCCAAGGTGGACTTCGAAGTTGTTTTTTGTTACGATGCTTTGGCTGGAGATATAGCTTATGAGCATGTGGGACGGCAATGCATGCATGTGTGCAATTTTGTTTATCCGTGCACGTTACATTGTTTATTTCACTACTTCTGCCGATGGCGATGGGAGGGCACTCTGCAAGTTTGAGAAGGGCTGATTGTGTACAAGACTGGGAGAACACATGTGCAATCAAGTTTTTTCTTTGATAATGAGATCGCAGGGAAGCATTGCTTATTTTTTTTAAGTGACAAAACATGATCACCCACTCGTTCCCAAAGAAAGGTTGAAGTGTTTCACTACTATAGTGTCATTTTTGTTGTACTCAATTGCCGACACATACAAGTAAACAAGCCATATGATTCCATAATTCGTTCTTCCAGCTATCATATTTTATAACTGAAATGGTCCAATCCATCATCCATTACAAGTCTTTCCAGTTGACGTAATTTTCCAGTGACGCCAGACTATATTTTTTTTACTCGGAGATGCTTTTGGCAAAAATCTACCGTTCATGTTCTTTAAACAAGTTCGAAACAATAAATTAACTCAGTTACATTCTTGTGTGATGCTTTCATTCCATGTACGGCACCCACCATGCTAGCATATATACATTTTCTGCAAAAGCAGTATGCACTTGAACACGGGATACACATTACTGTACACATATCATGAGATCTCTGAAACACCAGAGCTGAGGAGTTTGGATCCACAAAACCCAATCCTTCACTAAAGCTTCAGAACTTGTCTCCACTAAAAGAACATTGCCACTTTGTCCTTGAGACTGCTCTTCTTTTTCAAGGGGGATGCAGCTTCTACAGAAACAACGCTGTGGCTTTGTGTCTTTTGATCCTGCATCAAAATCACTTCATCTGCAACAAAGTGACACATTTTCTCTTCCTCTACGGGCTTCCTCAGCCAGGGACCCAGAAAGAGATCTAGCATGTCCTGAGCAGGATCACCTGTTCTCTTAATACTGACAACAGTCTCTTTGTCAGTGGGAACTTCAGTTGTATTGTTCTTAGTGTGCTTTGCATCATCAAGAATTTCATTATGAACAGCACTGGCATCAAGAGAATATTGTTGAACATTGGCTCTCATTGGTGTCTCTGATCTTCCAAGGTGTTGTCTTTGCTGCTCAGCATCCTTATTTGATGCGACGATCTGCAAAAGGCATTCGTTCATTAACCTTCCAAATTTCATTCATTCAATTACATAACATTTAAAATTCTTCTGTTTCTTGTTGAACTGCAGTTTATGCTGTTGGAATGCAGTGGGAGAGGCTATGATTCATGGGTCCTGCAAGGGTGATGAAGATGTTTTGGCAGACCATGAAGATGAGAAGAACTACAATGAATTTAAATTTGAGTCTGTGCCCTCACTCGTCAAGGAGACATCACTTGAAAAGCCAATGTTAAAAGGATTAGGAGAGGCCCAGGACCCGCAGATAAAGACCCTAAAGAGAACACTGACATTATTGAACTAACCAAGGACACAGAGCTAATTAGGCACAACACTGAAGAAGGGTCTCATCTTCTGATAAGCTCTCAACAATTCTTTATGCATTCAGACGCACAAAAAAGTCTAGGGCCTTGAATGACTCCTTTGCAAAATCATATGCTTGATTCTGCAGCCTATATTCTGCATGTATGACAGTCCGGAATGCAATTCATTGCAATAATAGTACGGAAAGAAGAAGCATGACCAATTCACTTATTTAGCAACTTCCTACACAGCAAAATATCCTAGACAATGGGAAAAAGAGTTTTTCACAGGGGAAGGAATGAAGAAAATCACCTCTTCAGCAATGCTCATAAGATCTTCAACAGTAAGTTCAACATCGTCCTCACTAGCTATGGGGTCCTCATCATCGTCAGCAACAAGACTCTTTGTTTTCCTTCTTTTTATAAAAACTGAATCTTGAGCTTTCCTCCTTCCCCTTCTGCGCTCCTTTTTATCCTCAACAATTTCATGCGTACTAACATCAGAACTGTCTTCTTGTTCGCTTGCCTTTCTTTTCCTTCTCTTCCTTCCGCATTCCACGAGTCCAAATCCACTGACTTTTGAAGAATACTTTTCCTGAAGGGAGGATGCCCTTTTAGGCTGTGTTGTCAAACTCTTTGAATTAGTCCGTTGAGGTGAAACTACTCCTTCGTTTATTTGATCAGTGCTACTGTCCCTACGACTAGACTGCCTTGCTTGATCATTCGCAGGTGGCGCCACCATCCACCTTGGCAACCGCCTCGTAGGTACCCCATTCGGAGCAGCTCCAGCCATCTTAACTCTTCACCGGGATAATTCTCGCAAGACTCCTGTCAATAATAAAAGGACCTATCTATCTTATGCTTAACCCAATAATGACCTAACTTTGAGCAAGAAAGATGCATTTCCGTTTAAAATGCCATGGCACAGCAACTAAAACTTCATGGAGAACCACCAGTTGCAACGCAAAGTTGCAGGGAAGCGACACTTCTAAAAACCTGACAAATTTATAATTCACAGAAACAAAATGGGCAGAACTGATTTCCTAGGCTGCCGATAAATTCTGGTTAGGAAAGACAAAGTGCCGCACCCTCTACAAGAGGAAGCGAGTTGGACTTGATTGTCCCAAGTCACTACAAAACATCTCGAACAGGCAGGCCTCTGGGGATATCTCCAAAGCAAATCTCAAACATTTTCTTCAAGCAAATCAAAGGATTTCCTGGCTTCTTGAAACTGCCGTCTCCTCACATAATCATGATGCATCCCGGAAAATGCTTTAGCTCTACCGCTCCCCTGCATGTAGTCGGCCTGACCATGGCAAGTGAAGCTCGCCGACGACACAGCTGATTGCCTCAATTGAAAAAGGAGACGGTTTTCCCTTCCGCGGCTAACCGAAACACCTACCCCATCAACTCAAGAGATTCAAGAAATCAAAGTATGAACGGAATCGACATGATTTGAAGCCGGAAGGGGAAATCGGACTCACCCAGCAATCGATCATCCGGAAACGGCAAGAGGGTGTATCATCGAATCGCCGAATCCAAAGAGCTAAGGAGAGATTTAAACAGAGATCGACGAGCGCGTCGGTGACGAAGAGAGGCACATCGTTAACATGGGATTTTTCGAAAACAAACGCGGTCATATTTCGAAATGCCGAGGCTTGATGATACGAGGAAGGGAAAGGTGTCTATTTTTAAGAGGTACTAGAAAATAAATAAAATCATCTTTTTTAATTTTCTCAAAATATTGGTTAATTACAATGATTTTATCAACGGCAAATCCTTAAAATAATAACTATATTTTCTCTCTTGTACACTTAATTATTGGAAAAGATTAATCTTTTCTATTTTGCAATAATAAATGAAAATCCACCTTAAAATATTTTTTTATTTTCACGCAACTCTTCGTATCTTGTCAACAGTTTCATTTTATTAATTGATAATTCAAATATTTTGTAATAAAATGATTTTGCAAAAATTTTCAAATGAAGATTTTTCATATACAAAATGCATCTCAGACACGATGTTTGCACATTTGCTTATAGTAAATAACATACGCACACGCATAACAAGTTAGTTTTTGAAAACTTCTAACCCGTTCATGAATTAAAGTCAATATATTAATTTGTTAGTTAGGCCAAAAAAGAAAGTTTAATATTCAAGACAATGGAATTTAATTTCACAAAAAATAAAGGATCATAGAATGACCTGGAAACCAAGCAGTACTGCCGACGAGGACCAAGTAAAGCAATAAACACTAGCTTCTATATGATGTTCTATCTCCAAATTTCATTGCAAAACTATAGGCCTGAGATTGCTGGGTTGTCATATCATCTTATCCCATAAAAAAGATTACACCTTTTGTTTGTACGATCTCCTTGTTAATGTTAGTATTCAAAATTTTCCCAAGTCCAATATCATAACACTTTCATTTTCCCCTCCTTTTTATTTCTTTTATCGATCCATTATTCGCACAATGCATTTCTGGAACCTGTTGACTTATATCACAAGCCATTTGATGATTATCTTTCTGAATGTTGCAAGCCTGAATTTCTGCTTGTGTCTTCACCATTTTTCCAGTTTGGTTTCATTATGACTGGCTCATTAATTACGTCCGCTGTACAAAATGCAACATTGATTTCCCACGATTTCGCTGAAATACATGTAGTTGGTCGGAAAAATGACATCACAATTCTTCTGTTTTTCAGCCATGTGACAAATCCTGACTTACTGCAGATTCTAGTATTTGCTCCACACAAGCAAAACCCAAACTGTAAATTGCAGAGAATTCGGAAGGTTCAAAAAAATAAGAGTTCAAAGTTTGTCCTACCATTACATGTTTCCATTATCTCTGCCAGACGCTCCATAAGTAGATGAAAATTCTTCCTGTATTACACCATTTTCGGAAAAATCTCAGTCTGTAACATTTTCCCTCCAGCATCTAATTCGACAGAACAAGAAAACAACATTCTTTCACTTTTACATGACATAAACAAGTTGAACGATGAGAACCACTGATTACATCAAACATTCGAATCCATGTCATCTTCCATTTCCCGCACCGACTGAAGAGGAACACTCCCAGGAAGAGAGCTGCTGTCTGAGAGGCTGTTCGTGAGTCCGTTCCCAAATAAGCACACCTGCGGTTGGATTTGGTTCAGGCGATTCCACTCGCTATCGGAAAGTGACCAATTGAAGATGTCGATGTTCTTCCTTATCCGGTCAGCATTCAAGCTACATGGCAGGACACTAGTTCCTCTTTGCAGTCCCCATCGCAAAATAACCTGAATCAGTAATTGGACCAAAGAATCAAGATTAGATAGCGATTCAGACGAAAGTAAATGGATTAAAACTTTTCGCTTCATTTGTTGAGGTGTGGCCAACATGTCAGTCACTCTATAGTCTATACAGACAAGTCGAAAAGAATTTAAGCAAATATCTGCAAAGAATTCAAAGCACGTGTTCATAAGCATACTGTGTGCACTACTTCGACAAAATTTCCAAGTCTTGTGCAACAACAGAGATTGTGACTAGCTAGCTATTTCATATATCTGAGCATCGCAAATGAACTGTTCACTAAGTCATTTTGTGCTATCAATCTCATATTATCGAGATGCAACAAGAAGCTACTAACGTAAGACAGAAAAAAACTTTTGAGAACTCCTTGAGGATTAATAATATAACCAATATCAGAAGGTTAGCATCTAACTCAAGCCAAGACCATGTGAACGTTTTCCACATAAGAACAACTGAACCAGGTCATGTCACATTTAATTTAGAGGGGGACTTCTCATAAAAGTAAGGGCAACCATATATTGCAATTGGCCAGTTCCACGCATTGTCCACAAGAAAATTTAAGCAAGTCGGTAACCAAGGGATTGATGAAAGAAATTGCCCAACCATAGCGTAAGTCTTTAACCTTTTAGAGAAGCAAATCAATATCAGAAGACACCAAAACTTCTCAGTGAGGAATCATAACATAGGAAGTACTCATTTGATGGATATTTCTTGGCAACAATATTAGTATTTAACCAATTCATAACAATTCCCCATAATAAATATGTTTCGTATTGGCTTCTGAGCTACAAGCCTTGGGCTACAGATATAAGGGTTGTAGGATGTTCCTCTAGTAAAAAGTAATGGAAAACATCTCTAGGGAGGCACCACACAACATTCTTCTGTTTCTTATTGATTCTGCTTAATCAAAGATCACAATATCATCATGTCTAAGTAAGGAGTACACTGATACAGCAACAACCACTTCAGCACTCAGGACTTGATAGAAGATGGGAATAAAGCAAGCAAAACATTTCCTCAATGGTCAAAGGAGATTCTTTTCACAACACCGAAAATAAAACTTATTTTCAATCTATTAGCAAGAGAGCGCCAACGAAATTGCGGAAACCTAATGCTAATCACACATCCAGATTCCATATTCTATGTGGACGGCCCTCGATTTTTAAGTCAAGAGCCTCAAGGGGTGCTCAGGCTTTTTTTTCCTTACAAAGTGCTTCATCACAAAACCATGACAATTATCCATACTTCAGTCCGTCCAGTCTCCCAAAAGGCATTTAACTTTCTGCTCTAAATAAAATGTTACAATCTCAAAGTTCATATGTTATAATGCCCAACTTAATGTGCACAGGATTGAAAGTTTTAGTTAAATAAACATCTAAGGAAAAGATAGGAGCCAAAATCTTTTCAGATTAGATCAGGGTAATATGGTTTAACCAGAATGACAAGCTTAAAGTTGGAAATAGTTGACGAGTATCAGAAGTAAGTTAAAGGCCACAGAAAGCTGCCCCCTGTGAAAAGGGAAGTGGACTCAGATTATGCATTGGGCAAATGGTTTTTAACTACAGCGCAGCCAAGCAAACAGGATCATTTAAATGATCTAATGACAGAATAAAAATAAAGAACAAAGAAAGAGCACACAAGAAAAACCTGCTCGGCAGTCTTTTTGTGTCTATTTGCTATTTCTGCCACAACAGACAGCTTGAGCATAGGCCCGTGCACCGACCTTGACCTCCTAAAACATATGCGGGGAGTTCCAGGTTCATCTTCCCCGCCTGATCCACTATCTGATGGTGCAGGACTTGAACTAGGTACACCAAGAGGTGTGTGAGCAGATACATGGATGCCTTTTAACTGACAAAATTTTACAAGTTCATCCTGCCTCCAGAATGGATGCAGCTCCACCTAACAAAATGCAATCTTCCATCAGAACAAACTTCATTATCAGGGCTACTATGACTGAAGCATAGCCAAATAACATTCGATAAACAGAAAATAAATATCATATTTATGCGTTGGACATGAGTAAAAACATAAAGCAAGGCATAGGTGGATAAATAATCACATCTTAGATACAGAATTTTGTTCAACCCTTATTTCTGCCTTTTCAATTGTTCCCAAGAAATTATTCATAGAACTTCAGATTTGTCAGCAATGGTTTCTGGAATCGATTTTCAGTATTGAAAAGCAGGAAGGGAGAACTTATTTTTGTTAGATTAAGAATTAATTCTTCAAATTCAACTCTGGAATTATTCTCCTGGGAAACATCAATTTAAACTTTTAGCTTTTCTGAAATCATTCATGCATTAAAGTTGGTAAAGCCTGGGGTAGAGTGGTGTTTGGAATATAATAACCATTCTAACTCGTCAAGGGAATAAACAATTTCGTCACTTAAAATCCATTTTGAGACCACAATTTGAAACTGCAACAGGTCAAACAGGTTTTTGCCTCAAATCAAGCCATGAGAGATCTTTTAAAACAATATTGAGAGGACGATGCCAGAAAACCACACTGTTTTTGTTCATAGCCATAAATGCCCGCTAAATCAGCTCTTTAAAAGATATACAGTTCTAAGTCCATGCCAAGGGGCCTCCTAGTTTGGTGGTTCTCTTAAGAACCTAGAATTGCGTCATGGCCTCGGTGGAATTTGGGAGGCTTAAGGATACAGACAGCTACGCCCTCTGTCCAGCCCCACTTAGTAAACTCAAAGATAAGTACAATTTAATGCCCTATGGCAACGATATTCAGACATAAACTTGGCAGTTAATGCGCTGGAGGAAATAAACAACTGAAGAAGACTTTTGAGGACATTGAGTCCAGTAGAAACTCCAGATATGAGGCCAGCCATCAGTAAGAAGCAGAAATCAGAGAACGCAGCAATCTTGCCAACATTCTGAGGCTTCTATGGAACAAGGATTGCCAGGATGCCTATCATCAAACAGGCTACCAAACAGAGAGTTGCCACCTTGATGTCTGCAGTCTCATTTTAACTAATACAGAGCACTACTAGAAATAAAGAAGATCCACCAGACTTGAAACCAGACATGTCCTTATGCTAAATATATCTACAACACTACATCGTTCAACTTGGTGCAGAATATGTACCCCATACACAAGTGCAGTTTTTGTAGAAAAACATGACGTATCTCCCAATATTCAAAATTATGCAGAAGGCTAAATGAGTACTTCAAGTGATAAGAGCTTGAAACAGTATATATCATGCAAATGGACAACTTATAGAATGATATGAAGAATAGAAATGCATTTGACTAATTCTTTCATTACTGACTACCAAATAATGCCGTATGTCTATGTAGCTTCACAGGCTTTTAAGCCCACACTATCCATAAACCATTCCAATTGGTAGTATAATGTCTGTGACACCTTGACAATGATCATGGAGCTTCTCTGCATTATAGTTCTATTTTTGCATGTCATCAGATGAATTTATTGATAACATGAAATCTTCATGACCACATCACACCACAAGGAATTATTTTATGAAGCAAGATCACCACAAGTAATGCACAATAAGTCTTCAAGAATATGAGATCAAGGAGGCCAACCTGATTGACCGCAGGAACTATTTTGGCAAACTTAAGCAGTTCTTTGATCTGTTGAATGTTAAAGTTGCTGACACCGATGGCCCTAACAAGACCTAACTCAACCAGACCCTCCATGGCTTTCCACGATTTCTTCAACCTACTGAGAAACTGCTTATGCTCACTTCCCAACTTCAGAGGCGGATCGGTTGCATCACCAAAAGCTGAGTTATCTGGCCAGTGCATCAGATATAGATCTAAGTACGAAACTCTCAGATTCTTGAGGGATACTTTAACATAATTCTCAATCTTATTGATGGAATTCATGCTGCAGTACAGCTTGGAGGTCAAGAAAAGATCCTCTCTCTTCAGTGATGAGCCTTTGAAAGCTTCAGCCAATGCATTTCCCACTTCAATCTCATTACCATAAAGATGAGCACAATCGATGTGCCGGTACCCCACCGACAATGCTGTCTTTACAGCTTCGATGCAAAGTTGGCCGCCGCTCTGCCATGTACCCAACCCAATAGCCGGAATTTTCGCTCCAGTGTTCAGCACGAACGAGCGCGCCGTCAAATCGCTTTTCCCTTTCATACCTCAAAGCTTTCAGATGGGCAAAGAAGAAAAAGACAGATTCCAGAACTCCGAATATCCCCCAGAACCAGATATATCACACAGACCGACAAAATCAACACAGGCAAAGCAAGATCATGTGCGAAACCAAAGGACGATTACACAGAAGGCGAGATCTTTCCAGCGGTAGGAGATGACCCAATTCAAGAGAAGATGAAGACGCACTCTGGTCAGGGGCAGGAAAGAAATCCGCAGTGAAACGAACTTTCACCAACGAATGCGAACGAACCCACCACCTGTTTGACTTTTTAACCGAAACAAGAACGGACGGGGGGGGAGCCTCTTCGACAGCAAGAACGCCCTCGATGCAGATTTCATATCGAGCACGGAACAATAAGACGAATCGGGCTTCCCCTTGAAACTCCCAAAAACAAAAAAACAAGAACTTGCCAAGTTGCTTCCGTTTATGAATTTTAAATGCGTACGTAAACGGGAAAATGTTACATGACAGGACTCTGGGTCAAGAACGACGAAGTGGGTTCGGAATAGGAATCAACCCCGGACCTTGAAAACGGGGGCTTCGCCGTAAAAAAACAAAAGCCCCTCGTTTTCTTTCTTTCTTTCTATCTCAGTGAACAGAGAGAAGCGAAGAAGAAGATGAGGACAAAGTTCTCTTTTTTAATACGTTTTCACGCTTGGAGGGGATCAAAAATCACGGTGAGGCGACGGAACGAGAAGAGACAAAAACCCGAGTGTAAAAATTATATCTTTCGTCAAATCTCTCGCACCTAACAAAGCGAGGAAAGACTGCGAAAAATCCACACCCACCACCTACCCAACTCGCAACTAAGTTCATTGACGGTTTCTCTCCATCTCTCTCTATCTCTCTCTGTCTCTCTGAGAAGGTTCGGCTGACGATTGGATAGGAACAGCGGACTCAGATGCCTCTCCGGAGATGGACGACGAAGACACGCGGTTGAAAAAATTGGCCAAAAACAAAAGGGAGAAATTACAGACGAAGAAGAAGGGACAGAGACTAATAAAAAGATCAACTTTGCTTTCCTCCCGTGTATTCACACTTCTAATTTATGTAACTAAGCCTTTCCATCTTAACAAAATTTTTAAATATAACATTTCTGACGTCAGATCCGACTAAATCCGACTAAATCCAACTAACCTGGCCGGGGCCCCGATAGCCCCTGTCGACCATTCCCCCTTCTTGGGATGGTGGGGGCAGCGGCGGTGGAGGCGGTGAGGCTTTGTAGCCTTCACTTGAGTTTTCCCCCCTCTCTTTTTTTTTGGTTTTTCTAAGTTTGCTTATTTTTAATATAATTTAATTAAATTTATATTGAAAAATTAAATTTAGATCAAAATAACGTCATTTTAAATTTATATTTTATGTCTTTTGTTTTAGCTGCAACTTTAATACGTAGGAAAGAGAAAAAAAAAAATTTAAAAATGGCATTAATATTTTTGACATTTCCGTTAGTCAAGTTAATCAAAATTATAAAATTAATTAATTGCATAAATTTGACAAGTTTTAATAGTTACGCTTTTTGAAAATTTTAAAATCCAATTACACATTCATGATAAATTTTAAGATTTTAATACACTTATTCCTTAAAAAGGTTGAGAAAATCACTTTGTCCTTATATTTGAATCATTACATAATGCTAAGAAATTCTATTAAAGACACAGAACCCCCAAAAAAATATTATATATATATTATGGAAAGGCAGAAATATTTCAAGGTTCCAAATCCTTTTATGGACAAAATGTCTGTAAAATATATTATTAAGGATATTTTGAGGCTAAAAAATGATAAGATCCCTTAAGGTATTAGGTTCTCTTTACTTGATAGAATATTACAGATTAAGACCCATTCAAATGCCAGTTTTAATGAGCCAAAATTGTATAAAAATTGATCGAACTAATGATATATCATATTATACATGAAAAGATAGGGGCAATGCCGCTCATCGCTAAATAAATGGATATTGGATAATTGTAATTCCATTGCAACATGTCCAAGTAATTTTACTTACAACAAACGGGGTATAAAATCGGGAGATATCTTTTTTCTTTGATATTAATGACGTATTTAGAGCTATGTGAGCACCCACTTAAATCCCATTGGGTGTGACAGCTGTCCTCCTTAATTAGATTTATCTTCTTTCTAAGTGTAGTCGTAATCCTAAGAAATTATTTTGTTGAAAAGCATATTGATTTGCTTTATCATGTATTTAATATAACCATATTTGAACTTGAAAAAATATCGACACTTTAACTATTAATTGATGTTGTTAGCATATATCATCCGGAGAAATTTTCAGAATGAAAGCATTTATCTTTACTCCTTACACGAAAATAATGGGTTTTGAGAAAAAGTAGCTTTTCATTTAAGTAAACTCATGATGATGCGATTCACGGGTCTCATGGGCTACCGGTAGCCCAGTTACCATATTTATACACTTATAAGAGATTATTCTTTCGAGTTTTGTCTCCAGTTAATTATCCATCAAGTACAAACAAGCACAAAGAGAAGCACGATGTGGTGTTTTAATCAGATCAGCAAAAAGGTGAAGAGAAATTGCATTTTATTGCCATAAACGCCAACTACATCACACAGCAGCCCATGAAATAAAACTTCAACAATGGAAATGATAGGAACAACTATTGGACACATAAAAAGAAAAGCTAAATTCACACTGGCCCAATACGTCCCTTGCAAGAGCTTTTCCATGCCCGATGCTCTCCAATTAAGGCTTCACCACTTGAGCTTCTCAGGGAAATACTGTGCAAAATCAAAAACTCCCATGTAAAGATCAAACCAATAACATGGTCACTTTGGTGCTTGAACAAGTAAGGAATCAACGGATACTTGCCTTCTTGATCAAGGAGAGGTAGTATGGCTTCACCTTCTCGACGTCAATCCGAACCTTGCTCTTGCTGTAGAGATCGTATTTGCTGCAAGGCAATTAATTTTATTTAACAAACCCATATCGCAGGAGCAAGAAACTAGATATGATTGTGTTATCGGATTGGTTCCTTACTTGAATATCTTGAGCCACTTCAGATTCTCAACATCTTCTTCGTTCATCAGGTACTTATAGGCTCCGGCTCTATGTAGAGCTGAGAAAATGTCGACAGATTCGGAAAGTGTCAGAAATTGAGTCCGAGAGGGGTCATTATTCTGAATTTTGAGAATGCTGTGTCTCACCGTAGAATGAATGGAATCTGATGATGAAAAGGCCTGCTGAAGGTAGAGTACACTTGTTCTCCTTACACACCTATACACCCAGATGGTACATATGGTCAGAACCCTAGAAAGTTACACTGAGACAAATATACCGCAATTCGATAAGCTTCTTTAATCAAAGTCTCAGATGTACTACCAAGTACATATAATCATCGTGCCGTGCCCCCAAGACATCATCACATTCTCGAGTCCACAGCCTTCTGAATATACTCCGTATTTGGTGTTATAGGCAGGATTATTGTAGTCAGGGTTCTCCTTGAAATACTGCAAGCAAAAGCTTCTTTCGTATTAAAATCTTTGAAGATACTTGGATCGGACTAGTATCGCCACATGTCACGTGAGTATCTATATACCTTGTGATGGACGATTGACTCGTTAAAAGCGCACCCGACAGGGAATGTATCGCCTAAAATGATATGTAAATGAGTTAAAAGTTCAAAATCAAGGGCATTCTGAAATTCCAATAATCAGTATGAGTAAAACCCCTTCACGAATATTCACTATAATACTTACCTACAACAGCCCATTGAGGAAGACATCCAAAGCTAGGATGAAGAAGTACCTTGCCAAGATCTGAAACAAGAATTGCATTTATCTCAGGTTACAATAGATATATGTTTGCGAACCAAAAGCATCAGCATATCCTAAGTTGGAACCAGATTCTGGAGTCCTTGGAAGCGATAACATACCATGAATGAGGGCAGTCAGGTGAAGCCAATCCTCATTAGGATAATCCTTCCTGACGGCTTCAGCTGACTGCAGCAGATGCTCAATTTGAGGTTCGTCCAAGTCTGGGTCGCTCTCGTCAATAATCTCATTTAGAAGTTCACAACCTTCCCATATGCTCATCTCCACCCTGTTCAGTACGCCGTACTCTTCTCTCATTTTCTTGACCTGCAACGAAACGACCATGAGGCCACATTAGACTAAATTTGTGAAGTCAGATGACAAAGACAGAGTTCAATCCGGAAATAGTCTTCACTGCTTGCTTACAAAGTCATAGGTCTGGTTGATGTGATTGGTCCGGTAGAACTGCTCCACGCTCAGCTGCCGCTCACTTTCTGCATTGTAGTCCCTGCGTCACATTTCAAAGATTGATTAGAACGCTTATTCACTGCTCACTTAAAGAGGAAGCATGCCGAAAAACAAGTTCCAACAGATGGAATCAGTCCTCGAATGATGCCATTCCAGGTCGATTCAACAATCATAGGCCATCCTGTTTGGTCCATTAAGCCAAACTATACTCATCACCATCAAAATCATGAGCCTACCACGTTCACTCGCTCTGATTTCTCCAGAAAATGTTTGATGAATGCAAAATGCCTAAAACCCAGAGGTGCTTTTTATGTTACTCCCCTTTCCATAATTCCAACATTACATCTAAATCCCATGACCAATACCCACTTTTTCTCTGCCATGAGACGACCATGGGAGACATTCTATATGTTTATGTGTAAAATGAACTTCAACAAAGGCAAAGAAAGAGATAAAGAAAAATACCTGAAAGTTTGGCCGAATGCATTAGTGTCCGGCACCACAAACCCACCATCCAACACCAGCTCGTTCTCTTCCACATCAACCTTCTTCTCCACAACCTCCGATTCTGCAGGAGGGAGAGAGCGATAGGGAGAGAGAACAGGGAAAATGAGTCAACGCTACGAATTAACTCAATAAGCACATCAACCCCACTCTCTTGCCCATTTGCCTAATTACTTTCTCCAAAACCCTAGAAACCATCGAAAGTAAACCAAGATGCGAATTTTCACCCACACAATCACCCGAGAATATGACATCAGGGAGAAGACCCAGCAACAAAACCAAGAGGGAAAAAGAAAGAAAGTTATACCAAGCTCAGGCTGCTCAACGATGAATGTCATCCTCGATCGAACTCGAACCAAACGACACCAGGAACAAGAACAAGAACACGAACACGAGAGAAGAGACCGATTTCAGCTTGAATTGCTCGCATTTTGGAGGAGGCGAGGAGGGCTCAATTTATAGGTGGCCGGAGAGTCCTGGCCTGAGAATTCTCAGTGTCGGAGTCCTTCGCATGAAAAAAAAAATTCTACTCAGTCACCGGGTCCTTCCCTGAAAATCCACTCACTCAGAAAACGCAATTCGATGGCGTCCCTCGTTTTGCGACGTCCCAAGTTGCAAACCCATTTTCTCGGTGTGGAAATTCAATCTAGAATTCCCATTTTTGCGAGAGAGAGCGGGAGAGAGAGAGAGAGAGAGAGAGAGATGATTGAATAGCTGTCTTCCAAAACCAAACTTTTTGTCCTATCTTCGGTTCCTCGGGCCTTTGATTTCTCAGCGCTGAGTTAGATCGTCAGCAGATAGATATTTTCGGAGGGCGCTGGCCCCACGTGACGTGGAATCCAGTCATGTGGATTACGACTCGTGGCCCCTGACCACACATTCTGTCGGTCGGGTTGTCGTTTTACTAAGAGTTCTATTTTGGAGTCGTTCAGGAGTTTCGATTTTATTCAGGAAGTGACGTGTTGATGACTGTTGTTTCTGTTTCTGTTTCTGGCTTTGGGATTGGCATGGTGATCTCAGATCTTAATCCGTCCATTCACGTGGCATCGCATAATTGAACTTATCCAAATTTTGACCGAGATTAAGACCTAATAAATTTAGGATTTGTCCAAATTCTTCCTCTTTTAAGTAATAATGTGATATACTTGCCAGTTCGGTGTAATTCGACTATTAATAAACTTTTTTAAATGATCAATTTTTTACTTAAAAAGTGAAGATTGTTGTTTCTCTTTGTGGCTTTGGGATTGGGCTTGTGATGTCATCTTTAATGTAATCCTAATCATGCGTGGAATCGCATAATTGAACTTATTCAAAGTTTGATCAAGATTAAGATCTAATAAATCATGGAATTTGTCCAAATCCTTTTTATTTAAGGCAATGAGGTGATGTATATGCCGACTTTAGGGCACTTCAACAGGTACACTTCCTTAATTGATCTTGAAACATGCACTCTCCGACGTTTAGCTATACATTTCAATTTCTTTTTTTTGAAATGTTAGAAAGAAAAGCCAAACAAAGGAAAATCTTGAGATAATTGCCATGGACAAGCCCCAATATTTGGCCCACTCACTCTAGAAAATGAAATTTTCATTTTTGGATTGAGGACTATAGACCGACCTGGGTCAAAACAAATCTTTAATTTGACATATTGCCTTTGTAATGAAATTCTATTTAGGTAGTACAAGGCTTCAATGCTAGTGATTAGATGTAAAATCGGCATAAAGGCAAGTCAATATAAGCCATATTCTCATTATACTAATAATAGAAAAAAGAATCAAACGGAAGTGGGCACATTCCATCCTACAGATAAGATCAAAGTACATGCTAACAAATCTAAATCTCCATTCTCCATTTCATGCGAAAAGCACCAACATAGGTTTTTTTATTTTGGAAATTGCGGATGATAATTTCCTCTTTCACCCATCAAATTGTCAATTCCTAGGATTCTATTTGACCACTTTCTCAACGCTGTCTACATGGATGCCTAATTCGCCACCTCGGACGTAATAAGGCCACGAGCCTAGGAAAAAAAATATAATGTTTTTTCTTTTCTTGATTATTTTTGGGGAGGGGGGTGGAAATGCTTTTTACTTGGAGGTCCCATTTGTCACGTGCCAATTTCACTTCTTGCCAACAATCAATTAGGTAATGGTCGGCTCACTTAGAAGACAAGTGCCATATTGGGATGGGCCTGGCCCAAAAGGCTTTTTCCCCCCAAGCCCGTCCAGGCCACGAATGCCTGCGTGAAGTCTCGGCGGTCGCGATGCAAGATCTCATTACCAAAAGTCAAACTATTGTCTCTCCATTTCCCGAATTTCTTCTCGCAAATTTGTGTGAACCTTGGAGGTAAAAAGAAAACGTTTAATATCAGGCAAATCTTCATTAACATACCCTTTTCGAGAAATTTGAGAATGGCTAGTTTTATTCGGATCGAACTTCAGTCACGGATTTTAATATAGATCTCTGAGTCCTATCATAATTTAGTTTCTTTTCGAAAGTAAATTAGATGCTCACGATCTCCACCAACACTGTCAACTTTTTCTAAATATTTTGATATATCAGCTGAACGACGAAGAGCCAAGTTTGTACAGATGAAATGGAAGAAGTAAATTCTACCATTCAAATGCCCGGCATGGCGTTCCCTTCTCCATGGCCGGCAGGAGAAGATAGCCAGTAAACAGTCAAAACTCAACACAATGCAAGATTTCTTGCCCTTTCTCATTTGTTGCATCTCAGGACTTGCCGTTCACCATCTCCTCCTCCTTCTCTCACAGCTTCAGAATCGAGAGAGAAACATCGCCAAAACGATGGCCGAAGATGCGAAAAAGTGCAGGTCTAGCTCCATGCATTGGCGGCAAATCAGGGTCACGGCCGCAGGTACATTTCTGGGACTCGGTATCATTTACTTCTCAGTTCCATGTGTTAACACATTTGTCGATATGCTGTGTGTGGCCAAATTCACGTTTAAGTCTCATTTACGTGGGATCTGGAAACGCCGAAGCATCCAAAGATTCCAAACACCCTCCGGCGAAACTAATTCGCAGAATTTCATCAAGAATACCCGACAAATGTAACAACGGAAGCTCCCATGCAAAGTCCACCAACATCTTTAAATTACATGTGGGAAAACAATCTGGTGCCTGTAGTCTTTCAGGACATCACGGTACAAACTAAACTCCAAGATAAATTGCACCCAAAACATAATCCCAAAGATAGAAGGAAAACCTTAACCACTGTCTTCCTTGTTGTTTTTCCCTTTTTCAAATGATAATCTTAGCTTCTGTAAATTATTACAGATACTTCCCACATCACTAAGCGAGAGAATCGATCATATGATCCATGACACCAAAAGCAAAGACCATAGCATCTAGAGACAGCACAAACTGTAATCTTGGGCTTTCTTCACAGAACAACTTCATAACCCACTAGGATTTTTATTCACTCCATAGCACATAATGATTTTACCTTCCATCTCCTCTTATAAGATAGGCTAAGCTTTCAAGGCCAACACACCATCCATTGCTGCATCCATCTGCGGATAGGGTGGTATTGTGTGATCCCACGTTTTGGTGGCAGCTTTCTTAGTATGAATTGAATCAAAGAAGAAGGCAAAATCTCCACCAACTGCATAGGGAAAAGGATTAATACAAGTTTGATAAGAGGGGCATAAAACATTCGCGACCCAAGTGAGATACAAGTATTCATAGGCTGAGAGCACTGCATATTAGCATTGCGGATCATAACAAAATTGCCATTTAGCTTCCTATCCAGACTATACATATATAGCCCACAAGCACATTATTCACAATGCCACACGCCCCAGGGAAAGTCGTTAAATACTTCAGAACTTACATCCAAAGTCCAGGATGGAGGACAAATACAGTGGCAGTAAGATGATCTAACATAGAAAGACTGAGCATTCCAATGATTGGATTCACTGAAATTGTGGTCTACGCTCGACAGGAAATCGAGATGCTGAACAACTAATTCAATGACATGGCTTCAATAGGATTAGCTTTTCCAATATCTTGATTTGAAAAGAGTGCATGTTCATCTCGATTAGAACAAATCTCTCGCACCTAACAAAGTGAGGAAAGACTGCGAAAAATCCACACCCACCACCTACGCAACTCGCAACTACGTTCATTGACGATCTCTCTCTCTCTCTCTCTCTCTCTCTCTGAGAAGTTTCGGCTGACGATTGGGATTGGAACAGCGGACTTAGCTGCCTCTCCGGAGATTGACGACGAATTCACACAGTTGAAAAAATGGCCAAAAACAGAAGGGAGAAATTACGGATGAAGGAGGAGGGACGGAGAGACAAATAAAAAGATCAACTTTGCTTTCCTCCCGGGAGAATTGCCAAAAAAGTCCTAAACTTTATTGGGGTTGTCTTGGCCAATCTGATCCTAAACCTTTTTTTTTTACCGATTCAGTCCTAAACCTTTTGTGATTGTGCCAATTGAGTCCATCCGGCCAAATTTGGCCGGCCGGGAGCTGACGTGGACGCCGGCCGGCGCCGGCGACAATTTTTTAATAATTTTTTATTATTTTCCGAATTTTTTTTTTTTCGAATTTTTTATTGTTTTTTTAAATTTTTCTTTTTTTCTTCTTCTTTTTTCTCCCCCTCCCCTCCCCCACCACCGGCGGCGGTGGCCGGCCAGCTCCGACGAGGCTGCCGGCCCCGCACGAGGGCCGCGACGCCCTCGCCGGCGGCCGGCGAGGGTCGCGGCCCCGTCGGGGGACCGGCCACCCTCGCCGGCGGCCTCGCCTGGACCGGGCGAGGCACAGGGGGCCGCGGCGGCGGCCTCGCCATGGCCGGCCGCGGGCGGCGGCCTCGCCGCGGCCGGGCGAGGCCATGGCGACCTTCGCCCGGAGCCCGCCATGGGCCCGGCCGCGGCGAGGCCGCCTTCGCCGGACCGAGCCATGGCGCGGCGGCTCCGCCCGGATCGGGCGAAGCCGCCTCGCCGAGGCCGGCCTGCCCGGATCCGGGCGAAGCCGCCTCGCCGCGGCGGGCCTCGCCAGATCCGGGGGCGGCCGGGGCCGCGACCCTCGCCGGAGGCCCCGTGTCCGGGCGAGGGCCGCGACCCTCGCGCAATGTGGCGGCGGCCTCGTCGGCGGCGGCGGCCGCCACTGCGCCGGCGGGGGGGGAGGGGAGGGGAGGGGAGGGGAGAAAAAAAGAAAAGAAAAGAAACAGAAAAATTAAAAAAACAATAAAAAAATCAAAAAAATTATTAAAAAATCAAAAATAATAAAAAATTGTTGCGGCGCCGGCCGGCCCACGTCTTCCGGCCGGCCAAATTTGGCCGGATGGACTCAATTGGCACAATCACAAAAGGTTTAGGACCGAATCGGTAAAAAAAAAAAAAGGTTTAGGATCGAATTGGCACAACCTCAATAGGTTTAGACTTTTTTTGGCAATTCTCCCGCCGACGATTGGGATTGGAACACGGCGGACTTAGGCGCCTCTCAGGAGATTGACGACGAATTCACACAGTTGAAAAAATGGCCAAAAAAGAAGGGAGAAATTACGGATGAAGGAGGAGGGACGGAGAGACAAATAAAAAGATCAACTTTGCTTTCCTCCCGGGGAGAATTGCCAAAAAAGTCCTAAACCTATTGGGGTTTTGCCAATTCGATCCCTAAACCTTTTTTTTACCGATTCGAGTCCTAAACCTTTTGCGGTGTGCGGTTGAGTCCATCCGGCCAAATTTGGCCGCCGGAAGCCGACGTGGGCCCGGCCGTGGCGCGGCGACTATATTTTAATAAATTTTTTTATTTTCCAATTTTTTTTTATTTTTTCCGAATTTTTTATTGTTTTTTAAATTTTCTTTTTTTTCTTTTCTTTTTTTCCCCCTCCCCTCCCCCCCCCGCGCGGCAGTGGTGGCGCCAGCTCCGACGAGGGCCGCGAAGCCCTCGCCGGCGGCCGGCCGAGGGTCGCGGCCCCGTCGGGCCGGCCACCCTCGCGGCGGCCTCGCCGCACCGCGGCGAGGCACGGGGGGGCGGCGGCGCGGCGAGGCGGCCATCGCCATGGCCGGCCGCGGGCGGCGGCCTCGCCGCGGCCGGCGAGGCCATGGCGACCTTCGAGCCGCCATGGCCTCGGCGGCGCGCGGCGAGGCCGCTTCGCCGGACCGAGCCATGGCGCGCGGCGCCGCCGCCCAGATCTGGGGCGAAGCCGCCTCGCCGAGGGCCTCGCCCAGATCCGGGCGGCCGCCTCGCCGCGGCGGCCTCGCCAGATCCGGGCGGCCGGGCCGCGACCCTCGCCGGAGGCCCCAGTGCAGGCGAGGTCGCGGCGAGGGCTTCGCGACCCTCGCGCGGTGGCGGCGGCCTCGTCGGCGGGCCGCCACGCCCGGGGGGGGGGGAGGGGAGGGGAGAAAAAAAGAAAAGAAAAGAAACAGAAAAATTAAAAAAACAATAAAAAAATCAAAAAAATTATTAAAAAATCAAAAATAATAAAAAATTGTTGCGGCGCCGGCCGCCGGCCCACGTCGCTCCGGCCGGCCAAATTTGGCCGGATGGACTCAATTGGCACAATCACAAAAGGTTTAGGACTCGAATCGGTAAAAAAAAGGTTTAGGATCGACCTAAGCACAACCTCAATAGGTTTAGGACTTTTTTTGGCAATTCTCCCGCCGACGATTGGGATTGGAACGGCGGACTTAGCTGCCTCTCCAGGAGATTGACGACGAATTCACACAGTTGAAAAAATGGCCAAAAACGAGAAGGGAGAAATTACGGATGAAGGAGGAGGGACGGAGAGACAAATAAAAAGATCAACTTTGCTTTCCTCCTAGGGAGAATTGCCAAAAAGTCCTAAACCTATTGGGGTTGTCCAATGGTCGATCCTAAACCTTTTTTTTTTTTTACCGATTCGAGTCCTAAACCTTTTGCGTGTGCGGTTGAGTCCATCCGGCCAAATTTGGCGGCGGAGCCGACGTGGGCCGGCCCGGCCCGGCGACTATATTTTAATAAATTTTTTTATTTTCCAATTTTTTTTTTTTTTTCCGAATTTTTATTGTTTTTTTAAATTTTCTGTTTTTTTTTCTTCTTTTTTTTCTCCCCCTCCCTCCCCCGCCGTGGCAGTGGCGGCCGGCTCCGACGAGGGCCGCGAAGCCCTCGCCGGCGCCGGCGAGGGTCGCGGCCCCGTCGCCGGCCGGCCCCTCGCGGCGGCCTCGCCCGCACCGGGCGAGGCACAGGGGCCGCGGCGAGGCGCCGCGGTCGGCGCCCGGATCGGGCGAAGCCGCCTCGCCGCGCCGGCCTCGCCCGGATCCGGGCGAAGCGAGGGGCCGCGACCCTCACCACGGCGGCGCCCGGATCGGGCGAAGCCCCTCGCCGCATGGCCGGCCTCGCCCGATCGGGCGGCGGGGCCGCGACCCCGCGGCGGCCCCAGTGCGGGCGGGGGGCCGCGGCCTCGCGCGGTGTGGCGGCCTCGTCGGCGGCTGGCCGCCACTGCCGCCCGGGGGGGGAGGGGAGGGGGAGGGGAGAAAAAGAAAAGAAAGAAAAGAAACAGAAAAATTAAAAAAACAATAAAAAATTCGGAAAATAATAAAAAAATCAAAAAAATAATTTAAAAAATCAAAAAATAATAAAAAATCAAAAAAATATAGTCGCGGCGCCGCCGGCTGGCCCACGTCAGCTCCGCCGACCAAATTTGGCCGGATGGACTCAACTCGGCACTGTCGCAAAAGGTTTAGGACGATCGGTCAAAAAAAAGGTTTAGCAGTGATCGAAAGCACAACCCCAATAGGTTTATGACTTTTTTGGCAATTCTCCCTTTCCTCCCTGTGTATTCACACTTCTAATTCATGTAATTACGCCTTTCTACCTTAACAAAATTATTTAAATAAATCTTTCAGATATGGCTAAATCCAGCTAACCTAGCAGGGGCCTAGTGACCCTTGTCGACCATTCCCCTTTCCCAGTGATGATGGGGCGGCAGTAACGGCTCTTGCAGCCTTTGCTTGAGTTTAACCTCTCTCTTTTTTCCTTTTTTTTTTTTGTTTTTTTAAGTCTGCTTATTTTTAATATAATTTAAATAAATTTGTATTAAAAACTAGATTTGGACCAAAACAACATCATTTTCGCTTTATGTTTTTTGTTTTTTTGTTTTGTTTTAGTCACATCTTTGTCACATAGAAGAGTGAAAACAATAAAAAACCACAATGTCAACATTGTCCGTTAGCCAAGTCAATCCAAGTTATGGAAGCATTTAATTTCACAAATTTAACAAGTTTTAAAACTTGCACTTTTTAAGAGTTTTAGAATTCAGTTGCACCTTTGTGATAAATTTTAAAAATTGTAATACACTTATTCCTTAAAAGGAGTGAGAAAATCACTTTGTCATTATATTTAAATGGTTATATAGTATTAAGAAATTCTATTAAACACAGAGCCCCAAAAAATTGTATAAATAAATATATATATAGAAAGGGAGAAATATTTCAAGGTTTCAAATCCTTTTATGGACAAAATGTTTGTAAAATAAATAATTAAGGATATTGGTGAGGCTAAAAAATGATTAAGATCCTTTAAAATATTAGATTTTCTTTACTTTATAAATATTATAGATTAAGGTCCATTTAAGTGGCAATTTTAAGATGCATCAAAATTTTATAAAAATTGATTGAACTAGTCGAATGGATATTGGATAGGGCTATGCTGCTTGTCACTAGATGAATGGAAATTGGATATTTGTAATTCTACTGTAGTAGGTCGAACTAATTTTACTTAAAACAAGTGGGGGTGTAGATTTTAAGAGATGTCTTTTTTCCAATTTTGATGTTAATGATATGTCCGGAGCTATTTGAGCACCCACTTAAATCTCATCAGGTATGGCAGTTCTCCTCAATTATAGATATCTTCTTCTCTAAGCTTAGTTGTATTCCTATGAAACTATTTTGTTGTGCTTCATCATGCATTCAATATAACCATATCTGAACTTGATAAAATATGGACACTTAATTTTACTATTAATTGATTTTGTCGGCATATATCATCAGGAGAAATTTTCAGAATGGAAGCATTTATCTTTACTTCTGACACGATAATAATGGGTTTTGGGAAAGATTAGCTTTTCTTTTAAGTAAGTAATGATAATGTGATTCATGGGTCTCATGGGCTACCAGTAGCCCGGTTACCATATTTATACACTTATAGGAGATTATTCTTTCGAGTTTTGTTTCCAGTTAATTATCCATCAATTATAAAGAGAAGTACCAAGTTGAGTATTAATCAGATCAGCACAAAAAGTAAAGAGAAATTGCATTTTATTGCCATGAACAACAACAACATAACACAGCCCATGAAATAATACTTCAACGAGGGAAATGATAGGAACAACTATCGGACACATAAAAAGAAGAGCTAAATCCACACTGGCCCAATATGTCCCTTGTTACAGCTTTTTCATGCCTGATGCTCTCCAATCAAGGCTTCACCACTTGAGCTTCTCAGGGAAATACTGTGCAAAATCAAAAACTCCCATGTTAAGATCAAACCAATAACATGGTCACTTTGGTGCTTGAACAAGTAAGGAATCAACGGATACTTGCCTTCTTGATCAAGGAGAGGTAGTATGGCTTCACCTTCTCAACGTCGATCCGAACCTTGCTCTTGCTGTAGAGGTCGTATTTGCTGCGAGGCAATTTATTTTATTTAACAAACCCATATTGCAAGAGCACGAATCTAGATATGATTGTGTTGTCAGATTGGCTCCTTACTTGAATATCTTGAGCCACTTCAGATTCTCAATGTCTTCTTCGTTCATTAGGTACTTATAGGCTCCGGCTTTATGCAGAGCTAAGAAAATGTCAACAGATTCGAAAAGTGTCAGAAATCGAGTCCGAGAGGGGTCATTATTTTGAATTTCGAGAATGTTATGTCTCACCGTAGAATGAATGGAATCTGATAATGAAAAGGCCTGCTAGAGGCAGAGTACACTTGTTCTCCTTACACACCTATACACCCAGATGGTACATATGGTCAGAACCCTAGAAAGTTACATTGAGACAAATATACCGCAATTCGATAAGCTTCTTTAATCAAAGTCTCAGATGTACTACCAAGTACATATAATCATCATGCCCCCAAGACATCATCACATTCTCGAGTCCACAGCCTTCTGAATATACTCCATATTTGGTGTTATAAGCAGGATTATTGTAGTCAGGGTTCTCCTTGAAATACTGCAAGCAAAAGCTTCTTTCGTATTAAAATTTTTGAAGATACTTGGATTGGACTTCGATTGGACTACCCCGCCCTGGTGGGAGTGTGGTGGTTAGCTTCCATTGGCCCTGGGGTTTACCCCCCCCTGCTGCCGGGGGGTGTGCGGGGTTCCCGGGTCACCAAAAAAAAAAAAAAAAAAAAAAAAAAAGACTAGTATCGCCACATGCCACATGAGTATCTATATACCTCGTGATGGACGATTGATTCGTTGAAAGCACACCCGACAGGGAATGTATCGCCTAAAATGATATGTAAATGAGTTAAAAGTTCAAAATCAAGGGTATGTCTGAAATTCCAATAATCAGTATGAGTAAAACCCCTTCACAAATATACACTATAATACTTACCTACAACAGCCCATTGAGGAAGACATCCGAAGCTAGGATGAAGAAGTACCTTGCCAAGATCTGAAACAAGAATTGCATTTATCTCAAGTTACAATAGATATATGTTTGCGAACCAAAAGCATCAGCATATCCTCAGTTGGAATCAACCAGATTCTGGAGTCCTTGGAAGCGATAACATACCATGAATGAGGGCAGTCAGGTGAAGCCAATCCTCATTAGGATAATCCTTCCTGACGGCTTCAGCTGACTGCAGCAGATGCTCAATTTGAGGTTCGTCCAAGTCCGGGTCGCTCTCGTCGATAATCTCATTTAGAAGTTCACAACCTTCCCATATGCTCATCTCCACCCTGTTCAGTACGCCGTACTCTTCTCTCATTTTCTTGACCTGCAACGAAACGACCATGAGGCCACATTAGACTCAATTTGTGAAGTCGGATGACAAAGACAGTTCATTCCTGAAATAGTCTTCACTGCTTGCTTACAAAGTCATAGGTCTGGTTGATGTGATTGGTCCGGTAGAACTGCTCCACGCTCCGCTGCCGCTCACTTTCTGCATTGTAGTCCCTGCGTCACATTTCAAAGATTGATTAGAACGCTCATTCACTGCTCACTTAAAGAGGAAGCATGCCGAAAAACAAGTTCCTAACAGATGGAATCAGTCCTCGAATGACGCCATTCCAGGTCGATTCAACAATCATAGGCCATCCTGTTTGGTCCATTAAGCCAAACTATACTCATCACCATCAAAATCATGAGCCTACCACGTTCACTCGCTCTGATTTCTCCAGAAAATGTTTGATGAATGCAAAATGCCTAAAACCCAGAGGTGCTTTTTATGTTACTCCCTTTCCATAATTCCAACATTACATCTAAATCCCATGACCAATACCCACTTTTGCTCTGCCATGAGACGACCATGGGAGACATTCTATATGTTTATTTTTAAAGTGAACTTCAATAAAGGCAAAGAAAGAGATAAAGAAGAATACCTGAAAGTTTGGCCGAATGCATTAGTGTCCGGCGCCACAAACCCACCATCCAACACCAGCTCGTTCTCTTCCACATCAACCTTCTTCTCCACAACCTCCGATTCTGCAGGAGGGAGAGAGCGAGAGGGAGAGAGAACAGAGAAAATGAGTCAACGCTACGAATTAACTAAAAAAGCACATCATCCCCACTCTCTTGCCCATTTGCCTAGTTACTTTCTCCAAAACAATAAAACCATCGAAAGTAAACCAAGATGCGATTTTTCACCCACACAATCACCCGAGAACATGACATCGAAGGGAGAAGACCCAGCAACAAAACCAAGAGGAAAAAAGAATGAAAGATATACCAAGCTCAGGCTGCTCAACGATGACCGTCATCCTCGATCGAACTCGAACCAAACGAAACCAGGAACAAGAACAAGAACACGAACACGAGAGAGGAGGCCGGTTTCAGCTTGAATTGCTCGCATTTTGGAGGAGGCGAGGAGGGCTCAATTTATAGGTGGCCGGAGAGTCCTGGCCTGAGAATTCTCAGTGTCGGAGTCCTTCGCATGAAAAAAAAATTCTTCTCAGTCACCGAGTCCTTCCCTGAAAATCCACTCACTCAGAAAACGCAATTTGATGGCATCCCTCGTTTTGCGATGTCCCAAGTTGCAAACCCATTTTCTTGGTGTGGAAATCCAATCTAGAATTCCCATTTTTGCGCGCGCGCGCTAGAGAGAGAGAGAGAGAGAGAGCAATGATTGAATAGCTGTCTTCCAAAACCAAACTTTTTGTCCTATCTTCGGTTCCTCGGGCCTTTGATTTCTCAGCGCCGAGTCAGATTGTCAGCAGATAGATATTTGACGGTCGGAGTTGGAAGTTTCGGAGGGCGCGGCCCCCACGTGACGTGGAATCCAGTCAAGCGTATAGCGACTCGCTGCCCCCGACGGCACACTCTGTCGGTCGGTTTGTCGTTTTTCTGAGAGTTCTATTTTGGAGTCGTTCAGGAGTTTCGATTTTACTTAGGAAGTGATGCGTTGATGACTGTTGTTTCTGTTTCTGGCTTTGTGATTGGCCTAGTAATCTCAGATCTTTATCTATCTAATAAAGCGTGGAATCGCATAATTGAGCTTATCCAAATTTTGACTGAGATAGAGATCTAAAATTTTTGAGGTTTGTTCAAATTCTTCTTTTTTAAGTAATAATGTACTATACTTGTCAATTTAATCCACTTTAACTACTAATAAACTTCCTTAAATAATCATTTTTTTCATTTAGGAAGTGAAGATTGTTGTTTCTCTTTCTTGCTTTGGGATTAGGTTCGTGATGTCATTTTTAATGTAATCCTAATCACGCGTGGAATTGTATGATTAAGCTTATCCAAAGTTTGATCGAGACTAAGATCTTATAAATCACGGGACTTGTCCAAATCCATTTTATTTAAGGCAATGAGGTGATGTACGTGCCGAATTTAGGGCACTTTGACTGTTTCACTTCCTTAAATGATCTTAAAAGGTGCTCTTTCCATGTTGAGCTGTGCCTTTCAAATTTTATTCTTGAAAGTGTTAGAAAGAAAAGTCAAACAAAGGAAAATCTTAGGATAATTGTCATGAACAAGTCCCACTATTTGATCCACTCACCCAAGAAAACAAATTTTGATTTTGGATCGAGGATTATAGACCGAGTTGGGCTGAAACAAATCTTAGATTTGACTTATGACTTTTGTAATGAAAATCCGTATGGGCAAAGCGAGGGCTTTGACGCCAGTGATTTGATGTTAAGTTGGCATAAGGCCAAGTCAACATAGGCCATATTTGCATTGTATTGATAATAGAGAAAAGAATCAAGGGAAGCAGGCACATTCCATTCTACATACAAGATCAAAGTACATGCTAACAAATCCGAATCTCCATTTCATGCGAAAAGCACCAACATGGGTATTTTTATTTTGGAATTGCGGGAGATAATTTCCTCTTTTCCACATCAAATTGTCAATTCCTAGGAATTTATTTGACCTCTTTCTCTTTCAACGTTTGTCCACATGGATGCCTAACTCGCCACCTTAGACATAATTAGGCCACGAGCCTGGGGAAAAAATGGATACTTATTCTTTTCTTGAATTTTTTTTTCTTTTTGTGGGTTTTGTTGGGGGAGGGGTTGGAAATGCTTTTTACTTGGAGGTCCCATTTCCTCACGTGCCAATTTCACTTCTTGCCAACAATCAACTGGACAAATGGTGGGCTCACTTAGAATAGACATGCCATATCGGGATGGGCCTGGCCCAAAATTCCCTTTCCCCCCAAGCCCGTCCAGGCCACGAACGCCCGCATAAAATCTCGGCGGTCGCAATGCAAGATCTCCATAGCAGAAGTCAAACCTCTCCTTTCCGGAATTTTGTTCTCGCAAATATTTGCGAACTCTGGGGGTAAACAGAAAACGTTTAATATCAGGCAAATCTTCATTAACATACCCTTTTCAAGAAATTTGAGTATGGCAAGTTTTAATCAGGTTGGACTTGAATCACAAATTTAAGTATAAATCTCTGAGTCATTGCATAATTTAGTAACTTTTCGAAAGTGAATTTGATGCTCATGACCTCCACCAGCGCTGTTGACTTTTTCTAAATCTTTTGATAGATCGGCTGAACGGTGAAGAGCCAACTTTCTACAGACGGAATGGAAGAAGTAAAACCTACCATTCAAACGCCTGGCGTGGCTTTCCCTCCTCCATGACAGGCAGGTGACGCTGGCCATCAAACAGTCAAAGCTCAGCACAAAGCAAGATTTCACGCCCTTTCTCATGACTTGCTGTTTACCTTCTCCTCCTCCTCCTCCTCCTCCTCCTCTTCTCACAGCTTCAGAGTCGAGAGAGAGACATCGCCAAAACAGTGACCGAGGACACAAAGAAGCTCAGGTCTAGCTCCATGCATCGGCGTTAAATCGGGGTCGCAGCCACAGGTACGTTTCCAGGACTCGAATCATTTACTGCTCAGTTCCATGTGTTAAGAATTTTCCTGATATGCTGTGTGGCCAAATTCACGTTTAAGTCTCATTTACGTGGGATCTGTAAACTCCAAAGCATCCAAACACCCTCCAGCGAGACTAATTGGTAGATTTTGCGTCCAGAAACCCCAACAAATGTAACGGAAGCTCCCGTGTGAAAGTCGTTAAATTACATTTGGGAAAATAATCTGGCGTTTGTAGTCTTTCAGGACAACAAGGTACAAACTGAACTCCAAGATAAATTGCACCCAAAACATAATCCTAAAGATAGAAGGAAAACCTTAACCACGATCTTTCTTCTTGTTTTTCCCTTTTTCAAATAATAATCTTAGCTTCTACAAATTATTACAGATACTTCTCACATCACCGAACGAGAGAATCGATCATATGACCCATGACACCAAAAGCAGAGATCATAGCATCTAGAGACAGCACAAACTGTAATCCTGGGTTTTCTTCACAGACCTTGAATCCACTGAGAGACTGAACAACTTCATAACCCACTAGGATTTTTATTCACCCCAGAGCACATAATGATTTTACCTTCCATCTCCTCTTATAAGATAGGCTAAGCTTTCAAGAACAACGCATCATCCGTCGCCGCATCCATCAGCGGATGGGGTGGTATTGTGTGATCCCACGTTTTGGTGGCAGCTTTCTTAGTATGAATAGAACCAGAGAAGAAGGCAGAATCTCCACCAACTGCATAGGGAAAAGGATTAATACAAGTTTGATAAGAAGGGCATAAAACATTTGGGACCCAGGAGAGACAAGTATTCATAGACTGAGAGCACCACATATTAGCATTGCGGATCATAACAAAATTGCCATTTAGCTTCCGATCCAGACTATTAAATATATAGCCCACAAGCAAATTATTCAATAGTTGCAACAAATCTCTAAAGCGTGCTCATTATTCACAATGCCACACACCCCAGGGAAAGTAGCTAATATTTCAGAACTTATATCCAAAGTCCAAGATGGAGGACAGATATAGTGGCAGTAAGATGATCTAACATGGAAAGACTGAGCATTCCAATAATTGGATTCACTTGTGGCCTACGCTCAATAGAAAATCGAGATGCTGAACAACTAATTCAATGACATAGCTTTTCCAATATCTTGATTTGAAAAGAATGCACGTTCATCTTGATTAGAACACAGCTTTAAGGCATCACACATGAGGAGGGAAGAGGTTAAAAGAGGTAGGGAAAAACCTAAAAAGGACACGGGAGGCAACAATAAGGACATTAAACGCTTGGATCTTTAAAAAAATATGACAGAATCAAGTGTGAAGATATAAAGAGATTCATATAGCCCACCTCACTTGGTGGAATACGGCGTAAGTTGTTATTGTCGTGGAGCAAAAGTTTGGTCAATCACTGCTTCAGTAGATTGCTTCTAAGGTGCCATAGAATTCTCTACCTTCCCAATTGTCTAAACAAACCCATTAATAATCACTCCGAATCTTTTATAATCTCATGTTCCTTAATCAAATTTTTAAATGAAGATTTTACTCTCCTGCTGTTCAGACTAACTATTGGTAAAGAGTATGTCTAGAGTCCTCTTTTGGTGAAATTAACATACAGGATTGTTTACTTGCCCATGACCGGCTTTAGGACCTTTAAAACTGAAAAAAGAATAAACCTCGATAATTTTCTAATTGCTCTTGAGTTTCATGGATAGATAAAGGCATACTTATTTGGGAATCACAGGTAAAGTATCGCAAAAAATTTCACACCACATCTCTCGATCACAATGGACTATCAGAAAAATGATTGCCAAAAACCGACAATACTAATATGAAATGGTACCCAACTCATAAAGTTGGGAAACAACTCCAGCCATTAGCAGGATTCAAAGAGAATAACTGATTTCAAATACACAATCATTTTATCATAAAACAATATGAATAGCTATTGCTTTTACTAATTATATAAAACAAATCGGTGTGTGTTTTGAGATGTACATGTCTAACTATAGTTATCTGCTTTTGCAGCAACTAATCTAAAGATATGGATCAACACAGCGACCTATCTTCAAGATATCGTGACAATCATCAGCTAGGTGCTCTAATGTTTGCATCAAGGCATTACTGAGGTGTCAAATACAGGCCAAAAGCTACAAGGTAGATGCTCAAAATTGGGAATAGAATATAAGAGATTTATAATATCAGTCAGGAAAAGATTATATGTCAACTTTTCTAGGGCAATGAAATTAAAATTTAGCTGAACCTAAAGTTTCTTCAGACCAGTTGTTTAGTTTTCCCTCAACATTGTTCACCTATTTTACATAATCAACACAATTTGAGATCTACCCCAAATTCTTTCTCCAAGAAAAAAAAAAAAAAAAAAAAAAAAAAAAAGCTCACAATTTAAGTAGCTGTTAGAAAAGGTCTAATATCATGTATCCACAAAGTTAAGTATATTTAAAGCATAGTTTCCATTCAAACATTGAAAATTTTATTTAGTATTCCAACTTTAGAATAATAACAACCAACAATCTACAACAAACAACTCCAGGAGAAAAAATAAATACAAAAATATAAACATCGCTGCGATCACTTGTGAGTGAAGTGAGCAACAAATAGAACTGTATACTTACAAGGTAATAGATGAAATTCAGAATTGGGTGATCTGACACATCCAAGTCCGCTGCTTCATCAAATGCAGCAAAACACATCTGCAGTGTTGAGTAATAAAGTAAACATGACATAGTGTCTCTTTGCAGCAGGTCTTCGTAGATTAATCGGCTAGAGGAAAATCAAAACGAAGATTCTCTTGACTATGAAGGAAACTGCACAAAACACGTCTGATACACAACTCTTAGAGGTTAAACATCTTTTTAATATACTACAACTCACCATGATGCATCTAACTAGAAAGCACAGGAAACATATGGTGGTCACATAGCCAACCTACAACAAAAATTTAAGCAGTTAAAAGAATGTAAAACAAGCAATTGGCCTCTGAACATATGCAGATGCACTTTAGATTTACAAAGAATACCTCCTGCAGTTTCTTACGACGTCCTTTTGACTCAACAGGAAACCGCTGCAGCATCAAGAAGAGTCTGCAAAAGATGACATGGAAGCATTGACGTAACTGGCAAAGCTACCAATAGCAAAACATGTCACATCTGAAGGTATTCATATTTGGACATTCTCTGGGGTTTCATAAAAACAGTAACTCATCAATTTCAAAAATCAGCGTAACTTAGTACAATAGCAAAAAGTCCCATAGCTGGATTTATTAACAGGTGGATGTTCTCGGGGGTGTCATAAGAAGGCTAACTCGGCTACTAAACCAACACTGACTACCTATTTCAATAGCTGTGCTTTTAACAATTGCATAGCCTTCCTAACATACTTGAGCACATAGTCTCTCCAGTAGACTAGGAATCAGGAATCCCAGAAGTCAGAGTTAGATGGCCGCTGGTCTTCCTTTGAAGCTAGCAAATCCAAAGGAGTCAAGCAAAGAGTCTTTAATGAAAGAATGTGTGCAAGTAAGAGAGGGATTCAACAGATGCTTCTTGGGTGGAGCAAGTTCGCTAAAGCTTAACTGGCTAAAACATAGCTTCCAGCAGAGTGATGGGAAGGGTCAAGGAAAAGAAGGGAATAGTGACAGAAATAACTCGATTAAAAGCCACTTGACAGTCAGATTCCACCTCTCAAATCCCTCTCAACATAGATCTAGATGGCAGGGTTGCACTTTTTCCAAACACCTCTAAATAATTTAATCATCATAATCCTTTGTCTGATATAATCAAAACTTTTGTGCACGGTTGCATTTACGCCAAAGAGATAATTCATTAAGCCATGTAAATAAAACAATTCAATTGTTCAGCATAATAGCATAACATGTGCTATCTTACATATTATGCATTTCCAACTTTCTAAGCATTAACTTGCTGCATTGTACAGGAAACACATTGCTGCTGGTTCTAGTCCCCTCAATTCATTCCATGTAAGTTACTTAATTGAAATCCTTTTAACTAAAAAAGAAAAAAAGAAAGCAGGGTCATAGTTAGGTTACCTTCCACCATAGAGAAGAAAACCAAGGGCGGCGAACAAAGAAACACCTACAAGATGTAGAGTTAAGAGCATAACTGATCAGAATCACTGTGAAAAGCATAAAACACTGCTTTGAGGTTTAGGAAGCAGAACAACCTGCAAAAAACATCTTCGAAAGGATAACTACCAATGGAATAGGTTTCCACCACAGGATCAACCACATTGCTATCTGAACAACAAATTTCAGATTTAAAAAAATGAGTGAACAAAAGTGGAAACATTTTCTATAGAATATCATTTTTTATATGTCCAAAAATCATTCAGCCAAGAGAAGTAGAATAATATACAATATCTCACTCAGATAAGAAATTGTAGCATGTGTAACTTCACAAGCCATGTTTTTCATTACATCAACTTATTCCAATAAGGTTGGGTTGACTATATGAAGCCTTATACTCTGTTGATCTAAATCTTACGTCATCTCTTCAGTGGTGTTCCCCCAACCGCATCCTAAAACACCCCCAAATGAGCTTTCCTTATCTTGTCCTTAATTAAATTCGTTAACTCTCTTCCTCAAATAGATAAGTTTCTAAATAGTGTTTTTGTCTCAACTATCTACTCGTCAAAATAAGCATTCTCATCTCTGCTGCACTCAATTTTATGCATTTGTTGGTATTTGACAGCACAATCTACCATGTCATACTAGAGCATTGTTGTTCCTTACTAAATCAACCTATGTGAGATTTATCTTCACATCTGGTCCTAAGCTTGGATATGGGGGGAGGGGAGGGGAGCGGATGCAACAGGTAGTCAACGGCTAGCAAAGAAAATAAACAAATATCAAGCTGATGTATTAGGCAACAAACTAGGTGATATACATAGGTTAAAGTAAAGGACTCGTGCTCTGAAGAATCAACTAAGGATTACATAAAAGATGATAATTGGGAAGGAATTTGTCCAACCCTATTTACTAATTGTGCTAGGCACATGCAAAGGTTCTAAAAAACGCCCCTGGACTATTTTCCAAGTTGCCTACATATACCTACTAGAAGCAATGCATAACAAAATTGCAACTTCACCAAAAGAAAAGGCATCCTTATGGCAATAGGCCTCCATCAACATTCAGCTTCAAGCCCTCATATCTTTACCCCAACACTGAATCAAAATAAGAGACCCACTCGAGGTGTTTCTCTACCATTCATGCTTTTCTCAAATCATTTGATGCAACCGTTAATTATTATAAATGAAAAATCTAAATTATAGTGGAAACCCTTTAAACCAAAGCACGCTCAACAGGATAGGTGCTAGCATGACAATAACATGCACCAAGTAGAGTATCGAACCAATATCTAGTTGGGAGGCATAAGAGACGCCCTTTATAAATGGATCCAATATATAAACTTCTTTACAAGGCCTATAAAGAGGACTGCACATACAACATTCACCACTGACAATGAAAAGACTAGGCAGATGAGCCATAAGTCGCCAAACCTATTGTGGGTAATAAACTTTTATTCTTAGCCAGGCAACAGCTTGTACTCATTTATAAAAGAACATAGCCTAACGGTGATTTTTCACACGGACTCGAGGAGTCTCAATTATAATTCCCCCTTTCACACTCCATCCACCAGGCCATTGGAAAATAATTAATATTTTCTTTTAAATAGGTCCAAGAGAAATAACGAGAAGGCAATGTTAATTACAAAACAGTAAAGAGCATTTTGATACCTAGAATGAGGACATATTGACCATGAAAGAAACCATAGGCAATCAAACACTTGCTAGGATGTGTGTGAAACAAGTTGAGACTACCAAAAAAGAAAAAGGTCGAATATCCCAAACGAAGGATATGGTGGAATGCTACATAGACAAGTGAAACAACATAGGTCAAATATCCCAAACAAAGGATTTAGTGGGATACTATATAGACAAGTGAAAAGACACAACTAAGGAGCTGACTTTAATGTGTGGATTGCAAACGTATCACACCATTCCCCATAGCACCAAGTGCAAACGTTTCAAAGGTAGCCACCCAGACTTTGGCTCTTATCTCACCTAGTTCATGAGGTTACTGGGATATTTCGGGGGCCTAAGTTTACCTACTTATGATGTGCTTCCTCATCATTCAAAATTACTTCGAGAAGGGAAACAACATCCTACGAATGCTCATGTAAAAAGACAACATTTTAAGGGCCAAGTAGGACAAAGAAAAGACAGATGGAAACTCCAAAGAAGACACTGAGCAGTGAATCTAGCTTGAAGGATTCGCATTAGAACAAAATGTCCTTAAAGCATCCATGGTCAAGCCAACTTAGTGGATCAAGCATCTCTTTTTGCAGTTGGTTTTGTAGCTTGACCTTGCCTATTTAAGATCCCAAATAAATTGATTGGTCCATGCGGAACCAATCAAATAGCACGAAGGAAATGATCAACTTGGAGGCTTTGGCAGATCAAGTATCTCAAACTATAATGAGATCATCTATTTCCTTTCAAACCAAATTTTGAGCAAAAGAGTCCCTCGAGAAGATCTAATTAAGAACATTGAAAACCTCCTAAAATGATTTTTCAAACAATATGCCACTAAATAAGGAGCAATAGTCTCAATTGATTCGTGCATCAACTCAAGCAATATAGGTTCGATGTTGAGATTCCAATGAAGCTAATTCCAGAAGACAAGAACCTGTTTTTACTTGGCCAAACTTTGCTATCTAACCAAACTTAGCTTGCTTTGAAAATCACCTATTCAAACTCAATTTGATCTTCTTATTCAAACAAATCAAGAAAGAACTGCTACACGCTCAAACTTGAGGTAGCTAGTTCACCACCTTAAGTTACTAGATGGAGCTCTAAGTTCGAACTTAAGCAAGAAAATTTTTGCACATAAAAACCTACAATAAATACTTCTTAAATGTGCTATGCATACGCTACTTGATTGGGCTAGTCAGTTGCTTGATACAAGTATGCACAACCCCATGCTTAAATCAATACATTGTTAATTGAGCTTGAGCAACTGATCTCTTGCAAGCTACTCCCTATCTCTCACCAAACATTTCATTGCCCACCAAATCCAAATTTAGTCACAAGAAAATCATTTAGGGTTTCTCTAGATTGACTTTTACATTTCTCTCATTCACAACAACGAAGCACTTTTTTCCCTTTCATATATTAGGAGATTTCACTTGGAAAAGAAAATGTTCCATACTAATGGATTCAGGTCCGTAACCATGAATTCCAATATACGAGATCTTGTAGTACGCACCAATGAGGCCCCATCAATTAGTATTACACAGAAGAAATCAATTCTAGACACTAGTACAATTAGATCCGCTCTTCATAGACAAACTTGGGGTTTGCCATCCCAGGTAAGATCGATTAGGATCATTGGATCTTTTCTATCAAATAGGAAGAGTTGTTGCACGGAATGTACTTCTAAGATTCAAATCGTGAGGCTCATGCAATTTGAATTTTTCACTTTTGTGAGATTTTGGTGGACCACTACCAAGTATTCTAAAAGCTTAAACTGTTAGATAAAGGCGTGATTTAATATTTAAATATTCCAATACTCTCCCTCATGCTTAGTCTGATGTTTTGCCTAGTACAAAGCATGAATTTGAGTGGGGAGGCCAAGGGACCTAGAAAGATTTGAACCCAGAATCTCTAGCTCTGATACCGTCCAAGATTTTTGTGAGACCACTACTGATTATTCCAAAAGCTTAAGCTGTTAGATGAAGACATGATTATTATTTAAATATTCTAAAAACTTTTTTTTTTAATTTGAAACACTAGAAACTTTCATGGAATACAAATAATGATGCGTAGGTTCATATATGACATTTCATTATTTTTTTAAATTGGAGTTATATTAAAATTTGGCAGGAAAGCAAAAAATGGCTTCTCACTTTTAGTTAAGCTAACACAATGAATGCTTTACTAAAATGTTCACAACCTTGCACTCTTCCATTTTTGGAATAAGTTACAATGACATTACTCCATTATCATTACACAAATCCTAAAGATCATATTTTTTTACCTCTTAATAGAGAGAGAGAGAGAGAGAGAGAGAGAGAGAGAGAGAGAGATTCAAAAAATATATATATCAATTGCATGATGCAAAGGTATGATGTCATCAGACCAAAACTTGCTATTTCTAGCTCGTATACAACATAGTAACCGCAGCACATCACACTGACTTCACAAATAGTTTGACTTTTTGAATAGGCATACATATGGAGGAACAAGAAAAAAATTCAAAAATTCAAGCTGTTGATTGGAAGGAAAAGGAGCACCTAACAATAATATAAATATTAATCAACAAACCATCCACAGCTGCTACAGAAAAACAAATGGAGTCCCAAATCTGGCCTTCCAATTTAAAGAAAGATCAACGAACAAGAGTTTTCACCTGAACTGCATAGACCACAGCATTAATTGTAAAAAAACTAGGCCGGAGTCCATCGGTAGATACAGCACGTGCCTGATCCACATTTATGCCAAATAATAATGAGTCCAAGTGTCTGCTATAAACTCAACATACAAGCGAGATGCACCTGCATGTGGCACCTCACCTGATAATATATCTCTGCCCAGAAGAGAACCAAAAGTGCGTATGTCGTGAAGAATGCAAGGCTCGGCATGTCAAGCAATATATGCTGGACAATCTGAGAGAGACAGAGATTCCAAAGTAAAAGCATAAGTATCAGAAACCAGAGTGGAGCTTACAGAAAAAACATATGTGTAGGATTGAAATTCGAAACCTCGGGAGATAACTTCTGAATGTCCCGCCGGAACACAAACACTAGACATCTAACTGCACACGCTCAGAAACAAAACTAGGATCAGAAGGCAATAACTGAAAGGAAGAATGTGGGAAGCTAAAGTTCGAAGCACGAACCGCCATTGACAAAGAAATTAAGGAAATGGAAGACTTTCTGTGTAGTCCAACCGAACTCGGGAACTCTCAATTGTATCCGAACGAGTTGAACCTAAAGGACAGAAAACAAGTCCCCTCATCCACCATTGTAAAATTGCACACAAACTATAAAAACGAATCAAACTAACAATGCGAAGTAAAAAAATTCCGACTTTTCGCAAGAAGGAATTTCCCCATGGCTAATTAAGAAAACCAAACAAGCCGCACCGTCAATTCTTCGCTGATTTCAATCAAACCAACAGAACAAAGCAACAACACATAACAAAACAAGCCGACGCATCCATCGCCGAGGAACCAAAACGAGAGACCAAACCCTAACCGTCGAACCAATCCATCCAGCAACCGCCGTGGCGAAGTCCGCAAGCAACCCACGAATCTCATTAAGCCAAAGGGGGGATTACCAGGGCGACGGCGGCGACGACGCCGTAGAGGGCGGCGAGGGCGTGGAAGATGCGATCCTGCCACACCGGGGACGCGTTCACGTCGTCCCACCAATTCGAAGCCGCCGTCATCTCGTAGGCCGCGACCGCCGACGACGCCATCTCCGAACCTCTCGAATCCCCAACCCTTGTCGCCTCTCTCCCTCTCTCTCCTCACAAAATCGAGCAATTCGAGGTAGGAAATCAATAAAATATCAACAAAATTCCGACGCGAAAACCCCTTTCGACCCTCGAATTGCTTCTCCGTATATTCCTATGAATCTAACCCGCGTCGATGGACGAGAGGGATATCCACGGCAGCCGAGAATTCTCCTTGGCGGCGAGCAGCGAGCGAGCACAGTGCCGATCCTCTTCGCTTTTTTTCCTCCTCCTTGTTTTCTCTCTCTCTCTCCCTCGATTTTCTTTTTCTTTTTTTTTTATGCTTTTGATTGGTGTTGGGGTATTTGCTGGGCAAAGTAATATTTGAAAGAGCGAAACGGGAAGGGAGATCTCTTTTTCGATTTTTACTCTAATAATGTCCCCTCATAGTTCGGTGTCCCTCGAATGTTTTGAAAACAGGCAGAGCCAGGCGAACGTGCGCGCCGAGGGACTTTGGGCTTTTCACGCGCGGGGGTGAGATGGCGGCTTCTGCACGCGCTCTCCTCGCGTCGCCCCGTTATTCGCCACCCCGCCACGTGTACCGTTTTCTTTTTCTTTTTTATTTTTCTTAATTTTCGGGACCTTATCTATTCCGCTTCCGCTCACAACCGGAAATCGAGCCGGCTTCCTCATCGATTTGGCATCGAGCCAAGTTCTTGTCTTTTTTTTTTTTTGGAAAATAAAAATAAAATACTAAGATCACATCGCATGACCTAGCTATTTCCGGAGGAAATTAACATGGAAGCCCTTGACCTATTATATTTACGTCAATTCAGTGCTAAATTTTTCGATTATGTCAATTTAGTACTAACATTTTCACATTTTATTTATTAAGATCATCTAATTAATTTTGACCGAAAATTATTGACATTAACACTAATCGTTCATGTGATAATGATATTGACAATTTTTTAATTATTTTTTATTATTTTTTTAATTTTTTTTTTATTATTTTTCTTTGAACCGATAGTTGACAAGGTTGCAAGGCAACTCTCACCAGCCACAAAAGATGGCGTTGTGCTTGTGTCCAAGCCCTCACCTAATGCTAGCGACCATCATTGGTCCTCGGTAAAAAAAATTAAAAAATTATCTACGTTAGTGCTATTATTGTCACATAGGACATTTGGCATTTAATGATTTTCAATCAAAATGGCCATATAAATTCAATTGGTAAAAGATGAAAATGTTTAAAATTTAGTTAATATATTTGAAAAGTTTTCAACTAAAATAACACAAATGTAATATGTTTTTTATTCTTTTGAAAATTGTCAATTTGTTTTCGCAAGTGTATCAAAATTTTTTGTCAAGTAAGTATAAAGATAGGTGCCATATCAAAATTTTAGGAAAAATTCAAAATAAAAGCATGAAGTGCCTTTATTTTCTTAGATAAGGGCCAAAAGTGGATATTATTTCAAATAATGGCATTTTTTCTCAAATAATGACTTGAAATAAACATTATTTTAAAATAAGAACCTGAATGCATATATTAGTCTTAAAGAAAAGCCCAAACTCACTAGCTGTGAAGGGCAATTTCGTCTTTTTAATTTTTTTTCTTTTTTTCTTTTTTTTTCTTTTTTGATTTTCATAAAAAAAATATATAAAAAAAGGAAAACACTCCCTCCCACTTGTAGCGATCGCCCCATTGCCGATGGGGCGATGGCAAAGGCAAGGTGGGTTGCTAGTGCTTGGGGGAGGACCAACATCACCGACTAGAGACAAGGGTCGGGCCCTTACCAAAGTTGGGAGTAGACAAGGACCCTCTCTCACATCTGGGCAAGGATTGCCCGCCCTTGCCTTGACCATCACGTAGGCTTGGTAGCCCTTGCCTAGTGCTTCCAAACCTCACCACCAACCTTGCCTAGTGCCCCCAAAGGTCGATGGCGAGGTCTGAGGGCACTAGGTGAAGGTTGCCCTCTCCTGACTTTGGCGAGGGCTTGCTAGCCCATGCCTTTGATTAGCAAGGGTTTCCAATCCTCCCCAAGTGTCGACAACCCGGTCGACCTTCATTGCCACCCAATCAACGATGGGGCAATAGCTATAGCTTGTGTTTTCCTATTTTAATATATATTTTTTATCTAATTTGATTTAGTTTAAAATTAAATTGTATTTGGACAAAAATATATTTGATTGGTTGGAATTTTTTGCCAACTAGCGAGATTAGACCTTTATTTGAAATGACTTTAAACCCTTCTTTGAGACTAATATGGGAACTTCAAATCTTTATTTGAAAAAAAATCCACTTCACAACTTTATTTGAGAAAATAAATACACTTCGAGCATTTATTTGAAATTCTCTCAAAATTTTATGATGCAAGTTTTAATTAATACATTTGTTTTGCTTTAAGAAAAGGATAGTGATATGGTTGGTCTTTGAAGATTCTTTTTATGTGTAATGTGATGCATACAATTATTTTATCCAATTTAATTGTTGAACTTTTGAAAATCCACCCAGTCTAATATTTCTATTAAAAGTTGACACTATTGAATGACATGACTACAATTTCTATTAACTCGAGACTAAACTTGTTCTATTGGCATCCCCATGGCTTACACATAGCTTTCAACATTGTATGTGTATCTCTCTCATCATTTTGGTTAAAAAGGAAGGGGAAAAATGAAAGAAAAAAAAGATTGAATGACTGAAATACAACGTGTCAGTCCATGTCATTATCGCCAATCGTGCCATGTAGGATGATCGATTGTGATTTCGGGCCAAAATTAATCGAAAGATTGATATTAAAAAATGTCAAAAGGTTTTTGACTAAATTAGTCGAATTAAAAAGTTTAAAATTACATTAATCACAATAATTTTACAACTGTTTACAACTTATTGGATAATTATCCCTAAAATGGGATACCAACCTAGTACCCTTATTACAAAAAGAGTTTTCCTTTGGAAAGCACACTACAAGGTTTTGTACCCCCACAGCAAAAGTTCTTTCCACTGTTGCGCCGGTTGCAGGTAATGCATGATTCCAGCCCCTGACATTATGATTAATAGCCACGTGCTCTAATCCTCTATTTTATAAACCCACTAAAATAGAAACATGCCCCATTGGGGAATGATGACTTCAAGAGCCGCTGGTTCGAGAAATGGGTAAAGAGTGAGCAATGAAAATAAAATTTCAAATTTCGATCAATTCCTTGTACAAGAAATTTCAAATTTTACTAATCCGCTCGCTCCCTCTCTCTTTCCCCCCTCCACCGAGAGTTAGAATCGAGTTGATATGACCTAAGCTAATTTTCAACCGGTTCTGGTATGGAAAAGCATGAAGAAAGGCAAAGACCTTTTCCAGCTGGTTCCCTCATGACTAATTGGGTTAAAAATATTATAATGTCACGCGAAAAACAATTGTCAAATCTAACATAAAATCAGAGGAAAATTTTACACCTCATTAATATTTTCCATTTTTTCATCATAATCATTCAAAATACGCTATATTAAATATTCAAATAATTACTGCAAATGTTAGAAAAATGCATGCACAAATACTATCAGAAGCCAGGAAAAGAATCAATAATAAAATATATGTTTAATACAAATAATTAACCAATCAATTTTAACTCATTGATGTATCATCTTTTATCTCTTACCATCTTCAATATAAATTGCAGGGTATGAATTTGATTTTTCTTGGGGAGATATAGCTAATTCAAGTAGAAACGAGAATCTTGAAGAATAACAAAAAAGATTTAACTGAAGATATAACTTATTCAGTTCAAACAGCTATGACGTTAAAATGGATTTTCACCGCAATCTTTTAGCAAAATAATAATAACCCATCGCCTAGTTGGAGAAATTTAACACTCGCAATCGTCTCTCCTCTCACTCGCACAGCACAATCGCATTCTCGAGCTGCAACATCTTCATTGGCATCATCATACCTCTCTCGATCTCTAATCTTTGTTGGTGCTCACAACAATCGAGCTTCGCCTCTCTTATTGAGAGGGAGCAGTGCACACAACTTTTGAAGTCGCTAGCTAGTTAGCAGGCGATGATCGAGATCATTTGAATGGTTTCAGAAAATTATGCATCAAGTTTTCCGATTACTGCATAAATTCGAGGACTTCTCCCACGTGAGTGAATACGGAAAAAGGAAAAAGAAGCGATAGAGAACCCTACGTGTATCAACAACTTATTTTGCGAATTCCACCAATTGGAGCTTTGTGGCATCGAAGGAAGGAAGTAGCAATTTGGGGTTCGCCTAGGATGAGGCAGAATCTCCATATTCTTTAGTTTTTTCGTTTTAATGTTATGATTCATTTGTTTCGCGAAAAACATGTTTCTCATTTTTCATGAGAAAACATTTTCCTAATTTTCCTATCGGAACTTACATTCAAGAAAAAAATTTCCTCCTTGAAAAAATCAGAAAACATTTTTGCAAATATTTTCTTAGTCTTAGGGTCATTGGTTAATGAAACTTTTATTCTTTTAAAATTAATTTTTTTAATAATCTATTTTTTTAATTTCTTTATTATTTTTCTTTTCTTTTGTTTTTTGTTCTTTCCTTTTCTTTTGTTTTCTCTTCTCTTTTTTCTTTTCTCCTTCTTCCTCCGCTAGCCATGTGCTCGACGACTAACCATAATGTGGGCCAGTGAGTTCAAGGTTTGACCAATCCAAGCAAGCCTGAACTGGCCCCAACCAGTGAGCTTGGAGCTCACTACATCCAGTTGAGCTTAAGGCTCCTCTAATCCAAGCAAGCTCGAGCTCATTTTTTACCATTGTTGGCCGATCGCAAAGAAGGAAATCGAAAAAAGGAAAGGAAAGAAAAGAAAAAAATAAAAAAGTAATTAAAAATTGTGATTATTTTTTTTTGTGCATAAGACAAAGTCATGAGATGAAAATCATTTTTCAATAAAATCTAAATGTCAAAAAAATTTTTGATCATATATCATCAGATAAAAGAAAACTAATTATATTCTTTGAAATTTTTTTTATCATTGAGTTTTCTATGATATAAAATAGGTTTGAGCAAGCGATGCATGTCCATCTCAAAAACCCTCATTTCATTAAGTTGATGGTGATCATATTAAGTAAATATTCATAGATTTTAAGGTAAGTTCGTAACCTCTCCGAGTAATTTATGATTTTACATTGATAATGTGGGTAAATTTCTGACAACCGTCACATAAGATTTTGGCAAAAAAATTACAAATTTCCTAAACAAGATGTTGGTAAATTCAAACATAAGTCGAACCGCTAAGAGTTTCAAACTTGCTTATGATTTCACTCACAGATAATCACAGGAGGATTCTCTATTGCTACACCTTAATGAGCTAACAAAAATAGGAAATTGGGCCAAGCAACAAGTAATAGATAATATACATAAACCAAAAAAAGCTAAAAAAAAGGAAAGTACCATTTTAAAGAAGTTTCTTTATTTTAATATATTGGTACTCACACACCTTGTAATCCTCATTAAATTTTGTATATTTTTTTCATCCAATGTTAGGCAATATATCATTTTGTTCGTTTGTGTTTAGGTGATCCGAGATCTAGATAAGAATTCAGATAAATCCTTTTAAGGATATGCTCAATTTTATATATATATTATAAATAAGTTAAAAAGAGAAAAAAAGCAAATATAAAGGAGGAAAAATAGGGAAAAAAATTGGAGTGGAGATTTTGCCTTATAGCCGAGAGAGAGATCACACATAAGTTCGTCCCATTCTCGCTACCTCTCTCTCTCCCTCGCCCCCTCTTTCTTCTATCCCTCGCCCCCTCTCTGAGGCGGCTCTGCGCATTCCCCCTTCCCTCTCCTCTTCTCTCCGATTAGATCTCTTCTCCTTCTCCCTCTCCCTCTCCCTCTCCCTCTCCTCTCTCTCTCTCTCTCTCTCCTCTCTCTCTCTCTCCTTCTCGCCGTCTCTCCCTATCTGTTTCGTCAGTTGGATCTGGAACGGAGGGATCGCCCTCGATCGATTCTTTGCTCGCGGGTGTCGTGGGTCGAGACCGCCATGGTCGCGGGCACGCGAGAGGCGACGAACCAGCAATCCCATGTTTCCGCGACGTCCGCCGAAGAAGAGGCCTTGAAGAGGAACACCGATTGTGTCTATTTCCTCGCCTCTCCTTTGACCTGCAAAAAGGTTCGCCCTTTTCTTTTTGTGTCCCCCTCTCTCTTTCTCTCTGCCTCTCTCTCTCTCTCCATCGATTTCTTTTTGATTTTCGCGTTAGGGTTCAAGTACGAAAGATTGTGCGCTTTTCTAGCTCTGGGAGCTGTGGTTCTTGGGTCTGTTATATCTTCTCTTGTGTCGGGGTTAGGGGTAGGCGATAGTCGCCTGAGCCCTTGCGGCGGTTTATGAATTTGGGATCTTGTTAGGGTTTCTGATTGTTGAACTGGGCTCCGTTGGTTTTTGTTTGTGAGGGCACCTTTTGGTGGGCTCAAGCGAAATCTCTGGTACTTCTTTTTTCTCGAAACAAGCGGGGAATTGTCTCTACGTGGGTTAGAGATAATGGATTTTGGTCATAAATATGCTGACTTTGCTTGTCCTGTGAGTGAGCTCGTTGTTTATCTGTTTCAGTTCAGTGTGTTTTGGTCGGAATAAGTAATAAGGGTTCTTATATGGTGGAATGGGCTTGAGTCTCAGCTGCCTTCGGTAGTCTAAAACGGGTTTAGACCTGGAGAAGCATGGGTGAGATGGTGCTGTTTGCCTAATGCGAAGGAGAATGTTTCTTTTGGCCATGCATGATTTGGATGTACATAGTTGTAACGTTAAGGGTTCGGTGAGCACCTGCCAGTGTGATATTTTCCCTTATCAGTTATGATTGTGTTGCCGTCTGTGGTATATCTATTTTACTCTTACATCTCATATATGATTCGACGGATGGCAGCTGTCTCAATTGACAATTAATGGTTGTTAGATGTGAATTTCGGGAGGAAATAATCCGTGATCCCATTCATCAATAAGTTTTCCACTTTTGAGTCTTCCTTGCCATGTGTATTGTCATCATACTCTAGTGTTGCTGATTGCAATTGCTCATGTGATTAGAAGCTTAGGCAGGCTAACCTGAGTTTGCAAAGGGATTGCACGTCTTGCTTGAATGTAATTGATGATATATTGTAATTAGTGGCTTCCTCTTATCTACTGTATATTTATGTGAGTTCTTGTATATTTATTGACTGATTGTCCTTGTTAAAGGGAAGTGAATGTGAGTACCGCCACAGCGAATATGCCAGGGTCAATCCCAGAGATTGCTGGTATTGGTTGAATGGCAATTGCTTGAATCCAAAGTGTGCTTTCCGTCATCCTGTAAGTTTTCCTTCCTTGCCTGGTTTGTGCTGTTTTTTAAATTCTTAGATTTCTCTTTCAAGTTACCATTTCTCCATCTCTAAATACAGTAGTCTTTTACTATTTAGAACGTTCCTTATGATACTAATGCTTTGCACAATTGTTATTTCTTAGCCCCTAGATGGCTTATTGGGAGCGCCAGCTGCAGTGCCAGGTGGATCTTCTTTGCCATCGCAGCCACCTGCAATGCCACCCGCAATGCCACCTGCAATGCCACCTGCAATGCCACCCGCAATGCCACCCGCAATGCCACCTGTGGCTCAGGCTTCTTACAATTCCGGAAAACAAGCGGTACCCTGTGTATTTTTCCAGAAGGGAATTTGCTTGAAAGGTGACAGATGTGCCTTCCTGCACGGAACAAACACTGTGGTTAGCAAAGTGCAGCAGGCACCAGCATCAATGCCTGTTAATGATTCTTCTACCGCAAAGAAACCTTTTGGCAACCTAGAGAAATGTTCTCAAGGGCAGAAGGTCCCACCAAACGCCTCTAAAATAACATCTCGCCAATTGGAGTTAAAGCTCTTTCCAAAAGTTGAAAATGCTTTACCGAGAAATGAAGTAAGCAAAGAAAAAAGTGCACCACCATCACTGCCTCCCCCCAGAATCATTGATGAAGGTGCCTCTAGATATAGGCCTTCAAGCACCCCTACTGTAAATGGAAACTCACAAAACAGGACTAGTCGGTTGCATCAGCCTGTTGTTCCAGACGACTACCATAGCTCACACAAAGACAAGGAGGCTGATGAATATCTCAGGGAGTCCTCTCCTGGTTTTGATGTTCTTGTGGATGATGAGCTGGGAGAGTCTGACTATTATCACAACGATGATCAATTTGGAAGAGGAAGAACCCATGAAGGAAGAAACATAGGCTCTGTGACTGATTATGACTTGGATCACCCTGGAGATTATAGTGCAGATATTGAGCATGAGATGTTCCGTGATCCACGTGCATATGACTCTTTTGATCGCAGGTACGGTTGGGATCAGCGGCAGGATTCATCCGATCTTATTCTTGGTGGGCCCATTCTTCGAGAGAGGAGGGCATACCCAAAGAGTGAGAGCCCTGAGCATGCGGACGACTCTGATCTGCGTCACCGATTGTCAAAGCAGAGGAGGGTCAATGGTTTGAGGTCAGTGGTTAGTCACGACTTTGTCCCTGACAGCCATGGTGCCGATAGAACTTATCGTGGGTCATCTCGGAGGGATTCACAGCACTCATCTTTGCACGAGGGCCAAGGTAGCAGCCGTCTTAAGGGTAGGATAAAGTTTCCAGGGAGACTCAATGGGGGGGACGTGCCCTCAGATAGGGAGATGGAGACAGGAAGGAACCCGGGGAGATCATATCAAGGTGTTAATAGGCTTAGAGATAGACTAAAGGGCAGGGCACAGGATGATTACAATGTGGAGACGAGGAATTTTCAAGGGCCTCGTCTGAGAAGGGAATCAGCAGATGAAAAGAGCATCAATTTTGCAGGTCCAAAAAGTCTTGCAGAGTTGAAAGGCCGGGGACGTGGTCAAGAATCGTCATCTTCCATTGGAAAGCAGCAGAATTGTCCGCTGGACCAACCATTGGGAGATGTCAATTTTGAGGGGCCAAAGCCACTTAGCGTGCTTTTGAAGAGGAAGAGAGAACCTGAAGGTGCAGGTTCTGGGTCTAGATCACCTGCAAGCAAGGAAGAGCACAGTCACGAGGTGAACTCCCAGAAGCATGGTGATTTCACAATTCATCCCAAGGAAGACGAAGACAGCTATAAATCGGCACATAATCTCCAGGTATCCAAATCTGGCACAGCTGAGGCTGTTGGTAACAAAGATCACACTGAAGGAGCCAGCAGTGCTGTTCATGGAGAGATTGAGAATGAAGATGGAATGATCGTCGAAGATGCAACGGAAGACCCTGAGCTCGGAGCTGATGATCAAAGGGATGGGGACTATTATGAGCAAGGTGATGAGGGAGATTATAATTATGAAGAAGGTGAAAATGCCGAAGGGGAAGGGGAAGAGGAGGAATATCTAGATGATGAAGACGGGGATGACTTTGCGAAGAAAGTCGGGGTCATATTTTTGTGAGCGCAGGGAGGCTGAATCTGCTGGGCGATTGGTTGGTTCAGTTAATATGGATTTACCGTCGATGTTAGAGTTTCCTTTCCTCATTTATGTTGTTTTGAAACCTTTTTAATTTGTTGTATTTAAAGCCTTTGATGATGGAATGGGATTTTTCTTATGCTCATGGCATTTGTCATGCCCATTTACTCAGAAGTTTGCTAAAGTGAATGACTGTGTACTGCTAGGAAATTAATAAGAATTTCAGTTTAACCATTCCTCAATTATTCCTAGTATTCATCATCTCTTAGAACCATGCTTGCTACCATCTTGCTACCATATGCTTTGTGAATGAGGCTTCACCACTGGTTAGCTAGTCTCTGATCTGATTTTTTCTTTTTGAATGTCTGCATGTGCTAATCATTATGTATGCAATTTTCGTGTAAGAAAGAAGTGCATAGTTTTGTCCTGTGGCGGGATTTGAATTTGAAATGGATCACTTTACATATGATTTGCTGCAAATGCTAGGCAAATAATATTTGCTGCCTTTTTCGACCTCAAAACCTTCAGTCACATTCCAATCCGGTTCTGTGTACATGTGAGAGTACCTGACTTTGTTCAGCTTAAATTTCAGAGTCCACTACCAGAGTTCAAACCTTGAAAAAAAAAAAAAAAAACTTACTTTTACCATTGGCTTCCGCATGGTGTTGTTTTGCTTCCAATTTCTTCATTTGTGCCGGCAAGCAGCTTCTGGTGTGGAGAACGAGGCAAGGGAATAATTGGTCAATAGAATGCTTATCAAACATGGTTCCAGAGTGACCTGCATATTCGATGCTTAATTCATGTATCTGGAGCTTGGTAGTTTATGCTATATAGATCCTCATCGTACGGCGTTTGGAGGGATTCTTGATCCTGACGTGGTGTCAATTGGCTATGTGAGCTTTTGTGTGAAATGGCGTGATGTCGCTTTGGCGAAGCACAATGAAATGCCTGAGAGACATACCCGTTGCTTGGAATGCAACGATTGCAGGGTATACAGTGTGGGGATACAAGTCAGGCCACGGATTTGTTCCCTGAGATGCAAACGGAAGGTGCGAAAGTCAACCAAGTCCTCGATCATTTCAGTTTCACCCGTGTCTACTCAGTTGGATGAACTGGATCATAGGAAGTGAGCTCATGCAGATATCGAAAGGAAAAGGTGCCAGATGACGGGTTATCCTGGGAACTACACTGATTTACACGTATGCCAAATGCAGGGGTGCGGATAAGGCCATGGAGGTCTCCTGCGGGATGAAAGAAAGGGTACATGTGGAGCAGGTGCCGTGATGGAGTAGCCATGGATGGAGCAGGTAAAGAGCGTCTCGACTCAAGAAGAAAGACGCAGTCGGTTATCCTGAACGAAGCAACCTTCGTTGCGGTATTGAGAGGCTTTGGTGGAGTTTGGACTGGTTGAGGAAAGGTGGAAGCATTTTGACTTGATCATGAGTCGCCTCACATAGACTATAGCCCAAACGGCAGGTGCTTGTTTGATACGTTGGGCCAAGGTGGCCATCAAACGAAGCCTCAAATCTCATCAATAGCATGCCAGTGGAGACAGAAATAGGCGAGCTTGCCTCGAGAAAGTTGCCGGAGCTGAAGCAAAGAATCATGGTGCGTACACATCTCTTGCCTAATATCTATGCCGACATCGAAAACCGGGGAAGAGTAAGCAATCTGTGGCTGGGAATGAAGTCTACAGGCATAGAGAAAGCTCTGGGTCGCAGTGTCCTAGCAGTTGACAGTCGAGTTCACGAGTTCTTTGTTAGATATGGTTCCCACCAAATGCATGAAGGAATCAAAGTGATGGTGAGTGAGATCTCTCAGGAGGCTGAGATCATCAGGGTACATGGCCAACATGAACCTGATTTTGCACAAGAAAGGGGATTCCCTCTTTCCTTACAGCGAGAAGATTGCTCATGCATTTGGTTTATCATATTGAAGGAAGGGGTTCCAATAAGAGCAGCAAAAAACCTTAGGATCCGTTGAGATTTTTCATGGGGGAATTATTGTGAAACAGCAATAGGTTTCACCATTGCCAAGGGGCTGCACGCTTGCAGAGAATTTTGGGTGAGAATTTTGACGCTCGAATTTACTGCGTGGCAGCAAGGAAGGAGGCGATGGACAGACTAGACCACACTAAAGTATAGAGGCTTTCGAATTTGCTTTCATCTTTTCATTTGTTAGCTGTTTCTCTTACTGAATCATTCACAGTTGAACCACCTCTTGTTTTTTCCCTTCAGTGCAATGCCCTTTCAATTCTGCTAGGCTTCTAATGGATTGTGGCCCTTGGGGATTCTCAACAGGGATGGCCCAAACACTTCTCGCCCACATATACTGTTTGTCCATGTTTCTGGAAGTACACAAAAAAAACAAGTCATCCCCAATCTTCAGAGACATCCGATTCTAGTCATGTCCTTCCACATACATTTGCAAACAATTATTTATTTATTTATTGGTGCCCTTGAGCTCAGGGGCTATTGACTCAGTAAAATCAAGTGAACAATGCCGACTGGCCTGTGGGCTTCAGTAACCTGTCCTAGTCTGTGTGGACGGTGAAGCAAAGAGAACAAGAACAAGATGATCAGGAAGCCAAAGAGAACCACATGGATGAACCAAGATAAGAAGGGTTCATTGTCCAACTACAAGGTTAAAAAGTCTAATAAATTTCATTCATTGCCAAGCAATTGACGCGTTTTATGCAGCCTCGATGCTGAAACCAGTGACTGCTTCTGTGTCAATTGAAGGAAAATCCAATTTTATGTTCTTTCACATATGCTTCGAGGAAAAACCAACTCACTCACCCATTCTGTCTTTGCAATTTCTGCTGAACCCATTAGGAGATTATTGAAGTTTAAAGGCAACGACTTGTAGTCTTGTACAACAGGTTCATATAATTGTTAGATACAGAAGTACATTCCATCAGAAGGTGTGATGTCAAGAAGCTGGGTGTTCAGACAAGTCCTGAAATATGTCATTCCCAAAGAAACTCAGATGCAAGATAGAAAACTTTGTTTCTTGCATGGAGCAACAAGAGAAAATTCTATCCACTCTAATCATCGGATAAGATCGACCTGTTCACTGACTAGAACATTTGAAATGGAAACTTGCTGTTTTCGAGATAACGCTGTGACTGCCACAGGATTAGAGAATATATCCTCTTTTTCCTTTTTCCCTTCCTTTTGCCCTGAATGAAGTGTAATCTCAGAGACGAACATAAAAGATACCTCCAAGCCAACATGCCAATTTCAATTGTGGCCCTAAATCCTCCCCAGGTGAATAATTCTTGATCTGATAAAGATTGTTCCTCGGGTCCTCATGATTCCAAAAATCAACGTCTCCATCATAAGTAACCTTTGCTCCGAATGTCTAAATGCAATGCACGACAGTTATGGAAGTTGATTATTCCCCTCTTTTGCCGAAAGTAACTCAAGATTCTTCCTTTTTTTTTAACTGAATGATACTACTAATCTTTCAACTGTACTCTTCTCAGGAAAAAGGGGCTTGTGAAAGGGCCAAAAGTCACCCGAATAAGTACGCATTTCTTTGGTTCGGCAGGAAATGGTTGAACAAGGGATGTTATTAACGAGGAAAAAGTACATTGGAAAAATTAGGTACAGATGTTTATCAAGGCCAGAGATGAGGAAAGAAACTTACAAAGTTTGGCAAGCTCATTGAAAAATAAGGTCATGCAGAATCAAAGCTAAACAGGGAATTGCCAAAGGCTTAAGTCACTTCAAGACTCAATGCGATGTAAATTGAACCAAACTTCATAGCTTTATTGCCCCTCCATTTCAAGCAAAACCCGGAAAAAGCAGAAAAAAATAGTTTGCATATCTTGACACCGCATCCCAATCCGCGCAAATAATTCACTGAAGTGGAGCCGAATGTCTCAGTTCACCTCTCCTGTACACGTTCTTTGCAATAAAGTGTTTGCACCTTCGTAGTGTATGCATCGTTATTCTCTCGCTAAGTTCGTAGCCTCCCGTCAATAGTTTCACATGAGAAAGCCGATGTGCCGACTCCGATAGAACTCAGATAATTTTTGCTGTCGAAGCATCTCATCCATTTCAATTCTCTCAAAGCATAAGCCAGAAACGTCCTTGTCCTGACCGAGTCTCATCCGCCTTCACCATTGGGGAAGTGCTATTCTCCGATGATTGTGGCTAAGTACGTGCAACATCATTGCTACCTAACCTCTTAAATTTTCTAAAAAATTTGGCTAACTATGCACTGGGAAATGAACTTTAAAACTTAATTACTCATTATCTCTAATCGAACTTAATCTTAAAATACATTATTTAGCTAATTCATAGCTGAGTGCAACACGCTAACTTCTTTGACTGCTCCTCATAAACACCTTTATTTTTCAATCGCCGGACGACCACCGGAATCGCAATTTTTTTTCAATTGTGCATGTGACCCTCCATCTCCCGGTAAATTTGGAACTGTAGCGAAAAGAAAGAACTGAAATTTGAACCGGAAACGTCACGTTCTTATCCCTTCTTTTCTAAGTCAAAGATCTCCATATGCTCCCACATTTTTCTCCTTGATCTACTGTAGACCATCGGATCTTTTGGGTGTCTCGGGGGACTATCAGCCAAAAACTAAGGTATCAAAAAAAAGAAAAAAACAGCGATTAGGCTAAGCGATTGTGAAAGTCAATGGTTATTTTGTCGCTTGGAAGTCCCCTTCGGGAGACAAATGCGATCTGGAGCAGATTCTTGCAAAGCCCATCCGTTCGACCTTTGACTTTGATGCTCCTATCCATCTTCTGTTGAGCATGTCCATTGTTATTTTCGTATTTATGTGTTGAAATCGTGATGCACGACTTCCATTGCTCGCTCGTGACTTATTACGGCTGGAATGGAACGGCAAATTTGACCATGTTCCAGAACTAATGCAGTATGATGCCGGATGATCGGCTCAGATCAAACATTCCATAACGGTTGTGAAACCCTTCATGGTAATGTACCAAGGTGGTCTTCAGCGCTGATCGCTCATTCCCGTCCTTTTTACTCATGAAATAGAAAGGGTGATAGGCCGGAGATCTATGACCTCCAAGAATTCTTGAAAGCAACCTTCGGTTAACTAAATAGGTTACAGATCAGAAGATCTCGGTGATGTCTGTGCTTGAAATGAAGCAATATTTTTCGAATATTTCGATCAAGAAGACATATATTTGTCAGGACAACTCTTTGTTTCTTCAAAAGTCGAACAACTCTAACTTTCTGGCAACTGGGTTAACGTAAACATCATCTCTGTCATCAGCCTGCCTGAGCATATTACTACCGTCTTCGCTTCTTTGCTCTTCCCCAGATGGCAAAGGCCAGACTGGAGCTGGATGTACTCCAGAGAATTTGGTTAGAGCGGGCAGGCATTTACTGCATCGGTTTCCCAATGAGGTAGAGAGACGTGAAAGGATAAACTACTAGAAGATGGAGCTTTCTTTTTAAAGATTCAGATGCGACAACGTCCAGTCGAGTTTACATGATCATCTCGCGCACGCCGGCATCACCATCAGCTCGCCACTCACCAATCACCATACCGGAGTTCATTTGAGCCACACGATCCCACTTCTTAAGTGTCATCGTCCTGACTTTTTTCCTGAAATTCTTTTGCTCCTGATTTCGTCTGCTTGCATCTCCTCATGAGAGATTATAAGAGATAGCATCTGTAATTGTTATTACATGCGAGAACCAAGAATGTGGGATCATCTGGTATGTTGTTGTGTTAAAAAAAGAAAAGAAAAGAAAAGAAAAGAAAATGTGGGTAGAGTCCAAAGACTTATCCCAAATAAATTCTATCTAAGTTGATAAGTTCGCCAAGCTGGACTAGCAACAATGGACCAAATGATTAGGAAAGTCAGCTTGGTGGCAACAATAGTATATGCATACATATATTTGCCACAAGAAAGCCTAATTTAGCTTAAAGTAAATTCTCAGTTCATAAAAGATACAACTAGTCAATGCCATGGATCAACTAATTTAGCATCAATGGGGTATTCAAGCTTCATTGTCAGACACTGCCAATCCTTCCAAGAAAAACATCTGTCAAACTTAAACCACGTAAATATTTTCTCACAATTTTCTCCATACATCAATGTCTATATTTGAAAAAGAAGAAGAAAACAAATTGAACTGGAATGCGTTGCCACATCTGTAAAGTAGTGTAGATGTCAAAACTCTTATAGATTCTTTCGTGAACCCGTGACCATCTATAAATTATTTATTGTGGGTCACACTCCGAACATTGATGTTCTTTATAATAAGTCAAAGTTAGGTGAAAAAAAATATCTTGTAGATCCAGCCAAAAGCCGAAGATAGTACCTCTATCTAATTGGAGTTAAATTGACAGAATCCTACGAAACTGAAGTGAGGAACAGATGCTGCATCTATAGTTGATCTTATCAACCTTTCCGGGTAATAACTGGTCGATTGTGGTTTAGAATCATCGAGTTAGGGCATCCATCTTATTAAAACATGTTTAATATGTGTCTGCCACACGTAACCAAATATACGGAACTGCAAAACACGAGCGCATTATCATTAGTCTTATACACTAAATGTCGAATATACGTAACATTCTATGGATAAGATGAAAAAGAGCTAATATAAGACTACATATTTAACAATTGATGTATGTATAATCCCACTTACCCATATTCTATCAAATTGGAAAAGACTAATGTTTCGAGGAACTTGGAGTGTATGGTTTGGCTCAATTGACACAAAGGCAAGATCAATCACATGAAGCTTCCTCCAACAGTCGGAGAAAGTACAAAGAAAGTCCTAAATCTTTTGCACTTATACCAATTTAATCATGAATTTTTTAATTCAGTCAATTTAGTCATGAATTTTTTGACAATTTGTCAATGAAATCCATTTAGACAATTTTGGCTAAAAATTGCCGACATAGACATCGGCCGCCTCATGTGGCATAGACGACGCTAGTGTGGATAATATTTGGAAATTGTTTTTAAATTTTTTTTCCTTTTTTTTTTCTCTTTTTTGCTTTCGCTTTTCTTTTTGGCGGCAATTGGTTGCCGACCATTGGCCACAATATGGTGCCCTTGCCTAGGCGAGAGTGAGTGGCTGAGCGCCAGCCAAGCTCCCCTCACTAGATTTGGCTAGGCAAGAGCTAATCATCTCCTATGGCTAGTGGTCAATTGTCGACCTCTGGCAAAAATAAGAGGAAAGAAAAGAATTCAGAAAAATTATTTCAAAATTGTAAAAATTGTCAATAGCAGTGCATGCCGTGTCATGTAGGAGGATTGTCATCCACGTCAGTAATTTTTAGAAAAAGATTATATTGACAAATCGTCAAAAAATTTAGGATTTAATTGACTAAATTAAGAGATCTATGACTTAATCAGTACAAATATAATATATTTAGGACTTTCTCGACAATTTCCCCTCCAAAAGGCACATTCTTGAAGGGAGTTGACATTGGATTTGAGCTTCTTCTTATTTTGTCCTTCTGGGTCATATCTTGTGCAACATGCAAGCTATGGAGGCCCTAGGGAATTAAATTGAAGGTTGATATTTTTTGATATCTCATCATTAAAACTAAATGACCCAAGCAAGTTCTTAAAATATTTTCTCTTGGTCCAATCCGAATCTCGAGATCTCAGGGAGTATAAAATATGAAGAGAGTATTCCTTTTTCTTGAAGAAGACAAAGATACAAGAGGAATGAAGGGCTCGAAATATGTAATACCGGTACGATAAAATAAGAAATAAGTTCATACAGCCCACCGTTCCTTCATATCAAATGGATAGGCTGCAAATGCTTTCGTAAAAGCCACGTCGTAAAGGGATTGACCATTGGCTTTGAGCTTCGTCTTTTTCCTAAATTTTTTTGTCCTTTTGAGTCATATGTCGTGCATCATGCGAGCTAAGGAGGCCCCGCGGAATTAAATGGAAGCTGATATTTTCTGATATCTCATCATTAAAACCAGCAAAAGTAGTGTTCTCATCGCATGTCTCCTCCTAAATCATTTCAGCATTACGTACGAAATAAAAAATATAACAATCGAAAGGAGATATCATGACAAGTACTTTTAAAGCATTCAATAAGCAATCAAACAAAAACAGTATAAAACTAACGCGCGTCTTTTTTTCTCATTTCATGCAAATTGTCAAAATATTACGAAATTTATTATATGATAGTTAATTCAGTTTTAAATATTTTCAATTATATTAATTTAATTTTAATTTTTTTAACAACTTATCAATTTAATTCCAAATTTTTTGATTATATAAATATGTATATAATCATAAGCATTTTAATGATTAATCAATTTAATCATAAACCTTATAATGATTTGTCAATTTAGTTATTTCATTCAATTTTGATCAGAAATTATTGATGTGTGATCCAGTTAGCAGTGCTTAACCGTCCACGTAAAGATGCCACCACTAACGAGAACAATTTTTAAATTTTTTGATTTTTTCCTTTTTCATTTTCTTTTCTCTTTTTCCCCCTTTTCCTTATGTCAGCCATCGGTGAGGGCCACCCTCACGGGTCTTGGGCAAGGGACGCCTGCGCCTAGAGCCGATGAGGCCCAGGCAATGGCCTGCAGATGGAAAAAGGGACGAGCGTAGCCATTCGCTATTTTACGAACCAACGCATCAAACGGCTATGAAAGCCATCGTGTCGAGAAAAGATCAGCAATAATCGGTAGGGGTTGGAGGAGGAGGAAGAGGAGGAGGAGGACGTGCGGTGCTTTCGGGGAATCGCAGAGTCACATGTTTGAAGGGTTCTAAGAGAAGCGTCCGTCATCCTCCCTCCCGTTCACGTTCCACCTGAAAAAGGGCAGTCGCAAAATGCCAAAAATGTGAAAACTGAAAACCCTTCCAATATAAAACTTTATGTTATTGCTATTTCTTTTTGTCCGAAGCCATACCACAACACCTAAGTTTGTCGACTAGTAATCCATGCGACGTGATCCCTTTGGTTTCAGGTTCTGAAAGGTACCTCAAGCGGAATGGCTCAATGATTGAAGAAAAATCGCGTTTCTTGCACGATGTTGTGACTTCCAATCTTTTCGTGAATGAGTTTGTAGCTAAACTGGTATCTCAGATCACGGTGATTCTTTGTACGGAGGGATTTCTCGATTCCTGACGTGTTATGGGCATGTAGGCTGCAGTAGCAAGTTAGCAACTAGCAAGATCCTCGCCTTTGAATCATTTTCCTTCTTGTTGTTGCCGACATTAGTATTGGAATTAGTTCAGTAGAGAAAGGAAAGGTACATTTTCTCGGGGTAGTCTCAAGAACACTCGGATTGAATTAATATTGATGTATTCTATCCCTATTTTTTAAGTTAATATATTATGCAGCAAGCTCACCATGTCGAGAATATCCCCTTGCAAACTTTCCAAAATAACCTTTTTTCTAGTCATTAACTTTTAGGCAAGAACTAGTAAAGAAACCTTAGACATCATGGCCTATTCAAAAGCCGAATAAATCCTTGATCTTGAGCTCCAAATGTACCTAATTTTGTCTCCTTTGTTCTTGTTCTTAAGTTACCAGCATTTGTTCCGTTGTTAAACCTGTGCACGATTGAGCTCCTGACAGTGCCCAAAATCAATATAAAAAGAAAAACCAAACCCTAAGAGAAGCTCCAAGATCTTTCTACTTGATGGAACATCTCGTTGAAACGACGTTTATTTATATTTTATAATTTTTCTGTTAGGTGTGTTCCAGGTTTAATGACGCATATGATGATTTACATATATTCAAATGGGGATGTGACGGTCTTTTCCACATAGATGACGAACCAGGTAAAGGCAAATGGGGCATGTATGATGCATTGTTGTCTAGTTGATGTGAAATCCCAACGTTGACATCTGATTTAGCGTTGATGTCGAGCTAATTAGCTTAGGAGAAAAGAAAATTGGACAGGATTCCCTCACCTGGACTGAGGACCCCTATGGCAAATACTCGATGGCTTCGGCTTGGAATGCTATTCGGCGGAAACACAATTCAGTCCATTAGTCCTCTTTTGTGTGGGACAAGGCATTTGCTCCCAGACATCAATTCATTCTATGGCTCATTACGAAGAATCGTCTTCCTACTCAGGTATACCTTATGATGTATGGCAGACTACCGAGTGCCGAGTGCCCTCTTTGTAAGTCTAGGCCTGACTCAGTAAATCACTTCTTTTTTGACTTCTTCGTCTCCAAATCACTAGCAATATTTTGGGCTGCTAAATGTAACCTACCTTGGCTCAATTCCTCTTGGACAAACAATCTCCTCTGGGTTATAAAATTTTTGTCTGGAAAGGGGTTCTACCAGGAGATAGCCCGCTTCTCCTTTGGCTCCCTCTGCCAACTCATCTGGAAGACTAGGAATGAGATTATCTTTTAAGGGCATACCCTTCGTGTTCCGGCTTTAAAGCTACATCTCTTCAAAACGGTGAAAGATAAAGCCCTCACCTTCTCGAAAGTTGAAGATTGTCCTAGGAATAGAAGGTTGCAGCGCAGTTGGAGGTTAGACCCCATATTTTTGCTCTGGAGCCACATATCGGTTAGGATAGGAATTAGGTTCCTCTTAGTTCCGTGTAGCTCTAGCTCTGTTGTATTGCTTTTCTTGATATACGCGGTACCCTTCCACTCCAGCGACATATTGTCCAGCTGAGTGACCGTTGGTACCGTGTTTCCCTTTTTTCTACTAGTTCTTGGTTGTCTATATATACACTTACCTTACAAAAAAAAAAGAAAAAAGAAAATTGGGGTCTATTTAGGGGAATTTAATGCCCTAAGTTTGTCGTGTCTGCCCTTATTTTGTCCTTTCCCCCTCTTCTTTTTCCTTTTCGTCATATACGTAAGTCGAATTTACAAGAGTAAAGTTATTTTTCCATTGACGCCGAAAGAAATGAATAAGAAAAAGTCTCACATCTTTTCCTCTCTGAATTCTCAAGAGCGGAATTGTTTTCCTGTCAATGCTGAAAATAATGAATAAGGAAAAGTCTCACATCTTTGACCTTACCTTGAAAAATACTTTTTTATTGCGCTTGCTTTTGTGAAAAATTAGCAAATTCATTAACATTTAAAAAAAAAAAAATCACTCACATCACTTATAAAAATAAGTTGACGAAAAGGTTTCTTCATGCGTGAATAGTTGTCCATAATGAAGATGCTTTCTATCCATTAATTATTTTTAAGGTGATATAAACAATCATTTTTCACGAATTTATCCCATGAAGGTGGTCATATCACGCGAGACCCACGGAAATTACTTTTAAGACTTTGTTTTTGGTGGGAGATGCGCACAAGGTTGGAAATAGCTGTCTCGCCCACCTTGTGACCTATAATATTAAACAAGATACATCGAACGTAATATAAGGGAAGGAAGCATTGAATGACCTGTTTTTTTTATATGTTTTTTCCCTAGTGTTTTCCTCGTTTTGGGGTTTCCAAGTAAACGAATGAGACAGCTGACTTAATCGGCTCCATTCCCCGCAACTGCCGATATTAGCTGTGCTAGCTTTCCCCTTGCGTGCCGGTCCACGAGACAGTGCAAGGGCGTGGTGCTTCACATGTCGGGATTGACTGAAATCATGAAGTCCCATGATTCACGATGTCCCAAGCGAAAGCAGTTGACCAAGGAAGAAAAACAAAAACAAAAACCAGGAGGAGGAGGAGGAGGAGGAGGAGGGAGAATGGAACAGATTCGAACAGCATCGACGATTCCGATCGAAAGCATTACATCTATTAGATTAAGTTCAAACATTAAGATTTTTCTATTAGAATCTTACATGATATTAGAGTTAAAGATCTTAAGTTCGAATCTTTCCAAACTTTATTTACTTATCCAATTAACTATGTTCATGCTCGGCAAAAAACACAAAACTAAACGTGATGGGGAGTGTTGAAACCATGTCTTCATCTAACATCGATTGTAGTCCCACCATCTTTACTGATCAAATTGATCATGACAGTGAAGTGAGAGACTCGACGGGGATAGGCAATGCGTGCATTCAGTGTTAGGCATGTTGCACGAGGTATCGGGTTTCTCATGCCACTAAGTCAAACCAATCTCATATCGGGGTCGTCCGAGTTGAGTCTTGGCACTCATTTTGCTTCATCCGTAGGGTCAATACGTAGGATGCTTTGTAGATGGGGGACCTTTCCAAGTCGTGGAGAAGACAGGTTCGCGAATTGGAACTCGCCCGGGCAGGCAAGAAACCACTTAAACATATGCAGCAAATCTCATCCTATCGGACTAAGGAAAGAGTAGTTAAAAAGGAGCGCTCACGCCCTTGGTCTCGCACATGAACTTTTGCGCCGTCCCTACCAAACCTAAAACATTCCGCGTACGCTGCCGTCCATGGCAGCAGTGGTGGAAGATGGGCAGGTATGCCCGTCAAAAAGCCGCGGGGTTGACCCTCTTGTCGAAACCCTCTATTCCCCATGAAAAAGATGGACGAAAAGAAAGGAACGAAAGTGAGAATTAGGAGTAGCTTTCAGCCTAAATATGCAAAGACCCACTATCTCCTAGAACTCGAATCTAACTTTACGACGATCCATTTCTGGATGCACCCACGGCCGCGATCGGGAACCATCTACCGTCATCGTACGGTCGCGAGTGCGCCGAAGAGTAGAGAAAAGTTCCATTTTCATCGTGTGCGGTGTGCCCTCTCTCCCCTCTCGCAAACCTTGGGCTGAATTCCCTTCTCGATAAGTCAAGCGTCGCCTTCTGAGGATCGCGTTTTGACGCGTGTGTTCTTGGTGTTCAAAAGGAATAGATTCCGCTTTCCCCTGTTTGCATTCGAGTTCGCGACTCAATTTGCAAGGCGTGGGAAGACGATGACATGCGCGAAAAGGGGTTCCCGGATCATGCTTATCGGTTAGTTTTTTTTAGCAGAACGATGTGCCCACGATGTGGAGATCGGATTATTGGATACTTTAAAGAGATCCGGACACTTAAAAGGTTTGTTCAAGAGGAATATATGTTCACGATACACATGATTTTGACCCAAAAGATATGGTCTAATTGGAACTCGATTTGTAGTTGTGGTGGAGTAAGTTCATATTGTCGATTTGTATGAAGGGTCATTATTTCACCCTCATAATTTATGAATATGATTACTTAAGTCCATAGATTAAGGGGATATTGTTAGCATGAGTACATGTAGGGGGTAATTGACTCCCGGGTGGTTCAGTTCCCACCTAGGAAGCAAGAACAAGACCTGTGCTCAATTTGTGGAACTAGGAACTAGACTAATGCCCTCTGGAACCGGATTGACTGTTTCAATCCAATTCTCAAGTGGGCCAATTGAACAGGTAGCATGTTTTTTTTTTTTTTTGGTTATATTCTCTGGTTAAATTGCATTTTACCTCTTAACAAATAGAAGGTCTTCGACCAGAGAAAAAATTAGAAGGTCAACCAATAATTTGCTTTTCGTTTAGGGGGTTAAGTATAAGGTCACAAATGGCTGAGGGGTAAAGTGCAAAAATGTTTCCTTTTCCTTGTATTAATGGGCATCGAGTGCTTTTTACTAGATTACTAATTTGAAAAAGAGCACCTTCTTTCGATTAACAAGAACAATAAGAGCACATTCTTTCTTAGTCTTATTTAAAGTTTACTCTTCCTTCCAAGCATTAACTTCCAATTAGTTTTTATAGTTTTTGAAGAAATAATAAAAAAAAGGTAGTCTATTCCATGTGATCTAAGTGGGCCATTTCACTCATGGAACGGACCGAAAATCACTAGTTTCAATTTCTTGGAATCGGGAATTGAACCAATACTCCTAGAATCAACCAGTTCAATTCATTTTGAACAATTCCTTTTGCTCACCCCTATGCATATACCTTATACATGTAACAATACAAATAACATAGAGTTGGGTAAGCCTTGTGTCATTTCATCTGATTTTAGCATTTAGTGGATGCACATATTGATCCACACAAGCATGCTCTAATGGTTATTAGGTAGGTTACTGCACTCCATGAGTATTTGCATCCACAAGGGTGTAAGTATAATAAAAAGGACTTTGCTAATATAACAATCTTTGGGTTACTAACAGCATATTGTGAACTATAAATTATTGAAGTAATAGATCCCACAACGATTTCTCATTATTTGTTATTTATTTATTTTTGTCTAAAGGTAAATTAAAAACAGTAACATAAGCATTTCTCTAATGAAAAATGCATTCAATGCCACCCTTTTAGAAACTTGACAAAAATAATTCTTCCCTTTGAGCCTCAACATCTACTATTCATGAAAACTTATTGCCAAACCAACCACATAGCAATGAAAACAAGTGGCCCATCAAGAAAAGTTTTTCACAAAATCATGTGCAGTGCGATCGATTCCATCTACCACATTATACATGCCGACCTGGAACGGCTGACGCTATTTTTCATCACGACCTGCGTGGTCAAAAGAGAGAAAGGAATCCCCATTTTTTTTTCTCTTTTCTTCTAGTAGGCGAAAAGGAAGAGAAAAGAAGCTAGATGCTACCCTCCCCAATTGTCTTGGAGGGTTCGAGAGGTACACTTAACCAAGCAATCACAGGAATATAAAGAAAAATTATCTTTTCATTAGGTCATGTGCACGGGTAGGTCGAGTGCAAAGCTGAAAGTATAGTCAAACATAGATGTGAAATATACTCCACATTAGTAAAATTGCCGAAAGAGAAAAAAGTGATCTTTTGGTATTAGACCATATCATTCTCTCTCTTCCCCAATATGGACCTCCTCTTCAGCTCCACGGTCAGTCCTCACCTTCCAAAAACTCTCTCTATAAATCTCCAATCCGCTCAGCTGTTTTCCTATCCAAAGTTTCTCTCTTTCTCTTTCTCTTTCTCTATCTGTCTCTCTCTTCTGCTGCAATAACACATCACAAGCACAGGCTGAAAAGGTTCCTGTGTGGAGAGAGAAAGGGAAGAATGGTGCGTTCCTCTTGCTGATCTCTCTCTCTTTGTGGTTTATACCCCTCTCTCTCTCTCTCTCTCTCTCAGGCCTTGTACTCGGCATACATGTTTCCACTTTAAAAACCGACGACAGCTACACATCTTTTAGCAGGAGATAGAAAACCAAGAAAGAGGGAAAAGAGAAAAGAGAAAAGAGAAAAGGGGGCTCGCTCATCATGTGATCAATCAAATTTAACCTCCCCTTTTTTGACTTTTCTGGGTACTTACAGGATCCAGAAGGAGGCCATCGACAAATGGCGGCCACCACATGGGACGGCTACGTCGATTGGAGGAACCGCCCAGCCATCGTCGGCCGCCACGGCGGCATGCTCGCCGCCTTCTTCGTCTTAGGTAAAGTGCCCGTTCAATCTCTTTCAAGGAAAATGATCGGCAAGGTGGGATCAGATCTGATGTCCTCTGTCGTTCTTTTCACAGTGGCGGAGGTGCTGGAGAACCTGGCGTACCTGGCGAATGCGAGCAACCTGGTGATGTACATGGCGCAGTACATGCACGTGTCGCCGTCGAGGGCGGCCAACGACGTGACCAACTTCATGGGCACGGCCTTCCTCCTCGCCCTCCTCGGCGGCTTCCTCTCCGACGCCTTCTTCACCTCTTATCGCATCTACCTGATAAGCGCAGCCATTGAATTCCTGGTACAATTCCACTCCCCCAATCCTTCCTTCTCCTTTTTATTTTTTTATATTTTTTTCCCTCGCAGTCAAATTAATTCCTTCTCGTCCGGTAATTTCTTGGGTTAATTCTGGCCGTTGGAAAAAGGGGGGGAAAACAGAAAAATGAATCATAATAATCAGTAAAAAAAATTCTCTGAAATCAGGGGGCAGTTCTCCATTTCTTTTTATTTTATGTTTGGCTTTTAGTTTTATTCTGTCCTCTATTCCTGCCTAAATCATGGTGAATTTATATATATACATATATATATTTATACAGATAAAGGAGAAAAAATCTCTTTTTTTTAAAGTATGCATAGGGAATTGAAGCCGGGGAGCAGGGACAGGATCATGTTTTCCCTCAAAACTTTGTGTCTAAAGAAGTTTCATTGCAAATGCAATGCATCTCCTGTCATTGAATGCCGGAGAAAACAGACACACCGTCCCAAACGACCTCGTATCGTCTACCATAGCCGTGAGGTCAGACACCCCCCTCACCCCATCGTGGCCGTCGATCGCGCGGACCCGCTGCGATTCACGGCTCGGATCTGTTTCGAGCCCACGGACCCCAGGTCCAAACAAGATATTCTCCAGACTCGATCACTGGGGACGACATGTGTAGAAAACTAGTCTAAGTTGAGAGAAAGAAAGGAAAGAGGGGGGATCAAGAAATTTCTTGACAGAGCTTATTTGGCAGTTCGTCATATTTGCCCCTAATTTTTGCTCCAGGCTTTTCCTTAGAGATCCAAAAAATAATTTTAAAAAATTATTTCGAGCTTTGAGAAATAATGAAAAGTGAAATACAATTATCTTTGTATTTTTGGACAAATTTTCAAAATGTTTTTTACGTTAAAATTTGAAAGGTTCGTAAAACCAAAAGTGCAAATGTTTCGGATGGATTGTTATATGCCACTCCCCTTCTTCTCATTGGAAAGAGCGTTTATTGGGTCGCCCATGCTTTGTGTTGCCCCCCACCTCTCTTATCATGATGACGTGTCACGAGCTAAATGAATGGCTGAAGGAGCAGGCCAATGGCCGGGCGCCACTTGGCCGAATGCCAGCTTCTTGAAGTGGGCGTGAAATCGACACGTCGTGCTCACTTTGCTTGATCCGAATTAGAAGGTGCTGGTTTGTGATATGGTGAAAGATTTGATTAGCGATGATTACGGTCCCATTAGCTAGGCAGGAGGGGGATAAAGAAGGTGATGATTGGTCGGTTCCATTTCACTTGGGAAATCAATGGAAAGTTGATGTTTATAATGTCGATTTGGGGGGATTCTTTAGTGTCCTTGTCGTGGTAGATTGAGTCAAGAAGTTTCCATTCATCCTATTTCATGGGCAAATGGCCAGCAGGTGTTCCAGGGTTCTTGAGACTCTTAGGTCCACATATGGCATGCCTAAGTCCACATATGAAGGTCTTTGTTTTCGACCTTGTGTCCTTATGCGTGCGGTGTCCTTAACTAGTTTTTGAGAGATGTGACTCCATGAAAGATATTTCTTGAATCGCTCGAAATGATCCGATCATTGAAATATGAATTTTACTATCGGATTGTTATCATAAACCCTAATGAATATAGATGAATCAAACCTACAAATCCTTGTTTAGGCCAACTGACCACATAAAAATTTGTATAAAATCGACAATTCAAACAGATCGAATCAAAGAAGAGATTGGCTTACTTAGACTTGTTGACTTTACCTTTGGTCGACAAGATGATCAAATCTACTTGTTAGCATCCATCTCTTTGGAAAAAGCTATCGGATCACAAAGATTGAAATGGGTTCTGATCCTAAAATAGGTTTCGCCACCATAATGCTACCTAAGTAGTCAGCCAAAATAGTTTTATAAAATCAAGGCATCTTTCAATAGGTTGTTGATTCGTGGGACTTGGGTCTAAAATATCTACCATCAATATATGTGTGTGTGTTGAGTTTGATGTGTGTGCTGGCCCCAATGCATTAGTCCTCGAGGCATCTTTTGATCCAATCACATGGAGTTCCCTCAACAATCGGGTCGTTTCATCCACAGGGCAGACACGTTAGAAACTTCTTTCTCTCTCTCTCTCGATTTCAGCTTTGAAAACCCTCGTCATGTTATCCAGGAAAGTGTCCTGTTTTGTCCTCAACCTCCTCCCCAGCTCCTTTGTCCTATTTGTTGACAATGCGGTGCGGCATGAAAACTCCGGCCAATGGAGTAGAGCCACCGTGCCAATTGTCAACCCCCACACACGCGGCACTACGTGTTGTCTTCAGCGTCCCATCGTCGCGCCGGAGACACGTGTGCATGAGTCCCGCTCGTGTAGTCATCGTCCGAGATGTCGAGTGATCGAGATCTCTCCTCCCTAATTGATTAGTGACCTTATCTTGGCGAGAGGAGAGAATGGAAACGGAATATGATGGTGACCCTCTGTTTACACACTCGAATCCATAACGAAGATGCTACATAACGTTGCATCCTTTTGGCCGATGCAGAATTGTATTTCATCCAAGCGCATCCAGTCTATTAGTATTGACTTGTGTCGAGGTGTATCGATGTGCCGTGACCGGAGGAGTCGTGAACTCGGGTTGAATTTGTCTTGTGGGCACGTTTGAATTGCCGTGAACTAGTTAGGATTGTCGTGAGTTCGGGCAGCCTGTGCTGCTCGTGATCGTGAAGCGGAGGCAATTTCTGCATTTTTTGTGCGGCCTTTTCTGGGAGGAGCCGAAGGTTTCTCGAACGTTGTTGACATTTCATGCGAAGTACTGTTCACTGCCGGGCCAGTGACACGTGGCCTCAGAGGGGCCGAGGAGGGGCCCCACTTTCCAAAATGTCGCCTCGCTTATAAGGAAATTCTCTGCATGTAATGTTGCTCTCCTCTGGACATCTTTTCGATTTGATTAAATTGGATCGTTATTGAATTTTGTGAGGCTCCTTTAATTATTGAATAAATTTTTTACAAAAAAAATGGATGCCTAGGAAAAGTGTCATTTTTCTTTTTTTTTCTAGTGCTGAGTGCTAACCCACCAAAAATTGAATTTTTTCGGGAAAAAAAAGTGAGCAAGAGCTAAAAGGTCAAACCTCTTGTTACCGTTGACCGAGAAATGTATCTCCAGTGCATGAACCTTTTCAGCTTTGGCAAATGCGGTTGTACCTGCCTTGTGGATGGAAACTTTTATGGTAACTGCAAAAAAATGAGAAGCACGAGCAGGCCGAATCGCAATTGGTCTATCATTTGGCCTCGTGACTCGTTTGGATTCGTGAACATGTGATAACATACTGAAATTTGCGTGGAGGGATCTCTTTGGTTTCGATCGAACGATCCGATCGACGAACGAATTAGGTCACGGGTCACGCCCGCGATGAGCTTTCCGCCGGATACCGACGGCAGGCGAAGTGCAGTCGACCCTCGTGGTTGTAGAGATGCGCCTGCTAAAGCGAGACTCTCTGGATTCTCTGAAGTCTCGAACCCTCATCGTCTCCATTTTCATATGTGCAACAGGGTTTGGTCGTACTCACGGTGCAGGCCAAGTCGGCCTCGCTGAAGCCGCCGCCATGCGACCAGGCCGACCCCACGGCCATATGCCAAGAGGTCAGCGGCGGGAAGGCGGCGATGCTGTTCGCGGGGCTGTACCTGGTGGCGCTTGGGGTCGGGGGGATCAAGGGCTCGCTGCCGTCGCACGGGGCGGAGCAGTTCGACGACAGCACGCCGCAGGGGAGGAAGCAGAGGTCCACCTTCTTCAACTACTTCGTGTTCTGCCTATCCTGCGGGGGCCTGATTGCGGTCACGTTGGTGGTCTGGGTCGAGGACAACAAAGGTTGGCAATGGGGATTCGGGATCTCCACGCTCGCCATATTCCTGTCGATCCCGATCTTTCTTGCTGGATCACCCAGTTACAGGAACAAGATCCCGTCCGGGAGTCCGCTCACGACCATTTTCAAGGTTCGCATTCATTTTCTTGAATTGGGTTTCTCTGGTCTCTGCTGAAAAGGGTGATTTGATAGACCTGTCCTGACGGGTTTATGGAGCCTGCCCGGGCCGAATGAGCCTGGAGACTTCCTTTCACCCAATACCATATGATCTTGCTAATGTTTTCTTTGACGCGACAGGTCTTGATTGCTGCTGCACTCAATCCCTGCAAATCCAGGAACACCAGCAATGCCATTGCAAGCATGAACACGAGCCCCTCTTATGCAACGACCCAGATAGCCCAACGCAAACAAGAAGCATTCGAAGAAGAAGAAAAAGATGACCTGAAAACGAAGGAGGCAACGCTTCCCTCGAATGGAAGCTTGAGCTTCCTGAACAGAGCAGTGACAAGCAAGCCTATCTACCGGTCGCTGGAGTGCAGCGTCCAGCAAGTCGAGGATGTCAAGGTCGTCCTGAAACTCCTCCCCGTCTTCGCTTGCACCATCATACTCAACTGCTGTCTAGCCCAGCTCTCCACCTTCTCTGTCCAACAAGCCTCGACCATGGACACCAAACTGGGCTCCCTCAAGGTCCCGCCGGCCTCCCTCCCGATCTTCCCCATCCTCTTCATCATTATCCTCGCCCCCGTCTACGACCACTTCATCGTCCCCTTCGCGCGGAGGGCCACCAAGACCGAGACGGGCATAACCCACCTGCAGAGGATCGGGATCGGGCTGGCCCTCTCGGTCCTGGCCATGGCGGTAGCCGCCCTCGTCGAGATCAAGCGGAAGCGGGTCGCGACCGACTCGGGCCTCCTCGCCTCCCCGGGCCCGCTGCCCATCACCTTCTTCTGGATCGCGCTCCAGTACCTGTTCCTGGGGTCGGCGGACCTGTTCACCCTGGCGGGGCTGCTGGAGTTCTTCTTCTCGGAGGCCCCCGCGAGCATGAGGTCCCTGGCCACGGCCCTCTCGTGGGCGTCCCTGGCCATGGGGTACTACCTGAGCACGGTGATCGTGTCCATCGTGAACAGCGCGACGGGCCATTCCGGGCACCGGCCGTGGCTCAAAGGCGGGAACTTGAACGAGTACCATCTGGAGAGGTTCTACTGGCTCATGTGCGGGCTCAGCGGGCTCAACTTCCTGCACTACCTGTTCTGGGCCACTAGGTACAAGTACAGGTCCACAGGGTCTAGCAAGTGAGGCGAGATTTGATGGAAGGTACTGGTGATTTGATGCGTCGGAGAAGTATTAGAACTGTATATTATTATACTTGAGAGAGAGGGGAGTGATAGGTAAAATGATAAGGTTTGGCTGTGAGGTGATGCGTGATGCATTGGGGGGTGGCCGGGGGGGGTTGCTTTCTCTTGTAACTTTAGGGACAACTCATTTGATGAAGAGCTAGGTGAAAAAAAGATACCAACAGCAATTTTACTTTGCGTATCACTTGTTTGATGAGTCGCTCGCTTATTGCAATTGGAAATTTCTTTAAGTCTGAGCTTTCTGCTTTCTTTCTATTTTGATTAAGTATTTAACAATTGATAGAAGGCCATCGTTAGGGGATGTAGCTCAGATGGTAGAGCGCTCGCTTAGCATGCGAGAGGTACGGGGATCGATACCCCGCATCTCCATCTTTTCTCTCTCTTTTTTGTTTTCAGGGAAAATCCAATCTTGAATTTAGGTCAAAAAACAATTTTTTTTGTTTTTTTGTCTTGAACCTAAGTTAAGGCATCATGCCATTGGGGCCCTAGACCCATTTCAGCCAATTCCCAGGCAAAAAACATGAACCCATCCATCGGTTTCTTGAAAGAATCCGTGTGGATGCTTCTTGGATTTGATCTTCAGATAGGGTTTGCTGATGTTATAGAAATCCATGATCTAATGCACATCTTCATGACCAACGTCAAAAAGAGTTGAAGAAACTCCTCTTTCCTCATCCGAACATATCAACCTCTCCCACTGAAGTCATGGGAAAAACTGTAAATTACATTAAAGAAAATTTCTAGCAACACGACAAATCCACGCTGCTGGTTCTTCTGTCTAAATCTTCGTTACATTATATGACAGATTGGACCCCGTCAAGGGCCAAAAAAAAAAAAATCAGAATCTATGAATCACAAGGGATTGAGTTGAATTCTATGTGGCCCGACAGGGCGAAAAAATAGAGAAAGAAATTCACAAGAATCTGCAACCCGGCTAATGACATGAGAGCGTCCAGACCCTTCAACGGACCCTCACCCAAATGCCGTGGCTCGGGATGTCTGAGTGGACGACGAACAGCATGTAGTAGCCCGGCGGCGCCACGGTGGCGCTCGGCGGCGTGGCTACTGTGATCCTGTAAGCGAAGGTCGACGGCTGGACCACGCTCAGCACGTCCAGCCACAGGAACCTCTGGTTCATGGCGAACGAGTGGGTCGAGAAGGGCGGGGCCAGGAGCCCGACCGAGAGCTCGTGGCTCAGGCGGAACATGGTCACGACGAAGTTCACGGAGAACTGCTCCGAATACGACACGGTTTGGTCCTCGGCCTCGAGGGACAGTATGGATGGCCTCAGGATGGCGAATTGAGGGCCGAGGTACGGCGGATAGAAGGCCTCGAGGCTGAGGTCGGTCGGGTACGGGGATGCCGTGAAGTTGTACTTGGCGTGGGGGTTGCTCCCGCCGACTAGGACCCTTCCATCCGGCACCACGACCGCGGACGAGTGGTACATCCGGGGGGTCCCGGCCGGGTTCAGGACCTCGAACCTCCCGGCCGGGCCAGGGCCGTCCGGCAGATAGAGGACCGGGTTGTACACCGCATTCCTCGCGTCCTCCCACCCGGCAGTCCCATTCGTCGCGCCGTTGATCAACAGCACATGGCCGTTCGGCAGGAGCAGCATGTCGGACATGACCCGAGGCATCGGCATCTGCTCCATGGTCCACTCCGGGTCCGGGTCAGACACCCGGAGCCGCCCACAGGACCGCGAGGCCTCCACAAAGACCCGGAGCTTGTCGGAATTGGTGAACGCACCGGGCGGCGAACCACCGCAAATCATCACCTCTGCCGCCGGCATCTTGGACCCGTCTCCCAGACGCATCGGGAGCAGCACCGACGACCCGGTGCTCGGGTAATTCCTCTTATCGGATCCGGGTATGACCGGGTACTCCTTGATGACCCTGTTTTTCTTGTAGTCGAACAAGATGGACCGTTTGTTGGCGAAAATGAAGAGATTGCCGTCGGGCAGCAAGTGCAAGAACGGGTAAAGATTGTTCTCTTCTCCCGGATCCCGCGTCTCTTTCAAGAAATTGAGATAGAAGCTCTTCTCGTTGGCGGAGGTCTTGGGTACGAACTCGTACGTGAACACGTTTCGACCGCCGACGATGATCACGCGGCCGTCGGGCAATATGTGATTCGAGGCGTACCACCGTCGCTCGACCAGGTTTTCCTCGAGCTCCCTCCAGTCGCAGGACTTGCCCCTGTGGCGCCTGCGTTCGACGCACGGCTCGAACAGCCGCACCTTCCGCTCGCCGTCGTTGAACCCGCCGGTCTGTATGAGGGTCCCGTCGGGTCGGACGGCGCCGGAGGAGCACCACGTGTCGGTCTGGACGGTGAGCGCGCGGACGGAGTTGGACTCGACGTCGTAGAGGAGGGAGTGCGCGGTGCAGTCGACCTTGAGGGCGACGTCGGCCGGGTCGCGGCGGCAACTGCGGTTGGGGAGGGCCAGGTTGGAACGGCCGAAGTCGGTGCGGTCGAAGATGACGACGGTGCCGTCGCGGAGGAGCTGCATGTGCATGGCGGAGATGCCGATGCTGGGGCGGAGGAGGGACCAGCTGCCGCCGCCGAAGGAGGAGGTGGTCGGGAGGGCCAGGTCCGCGGAGGAGAGCCCGAAGAGAGGGAAGAGAAGCGCTAGCGTCGTCACGGCGGAAGTGGCCGAGGACACCGGTTTCTTGATGACCGCCGACGGCATTGGAGATCTCGTCGGAGGCGGTTCTTGATTTTCTTGGGGGCTGCGCGGGAAGGAGAAGGGAGAGGTGGAACGAATCTTGGAAAGGAGAAAAGGGGGTGGCGTTCGGGTTCCCGCTCATGCATGGGAAAGGGAATAATGCACTTATTCTGCTCTTTTTTCTTCTTCTTTTTCTGCATGTAAAAATTGGCAGAATCCATTTTTATTTTTAATGGGAGTCCGAGAAATGAGTAGCGGTATCGGATTCTTGGCCTTAGGATTTGAGCGTTTCTCAAAATAAATTGTTACTATTATTGTCGCCACTGTTTTAAAGTCAAAAATCAATTTAATGCAGAAGGTAAGGACTTTACTCGATTTGGTTAAATGATAAGATTTCTAATGGAAATTGGAATGTCACTTGCTATATTGTCAAAACATTCCACGGACGCTCGCTATCCCATATTTGCTAAAAATTAGTAAAATTCATTGTTTAATTTACATCTATTGTCAAGTCAACTTATTTTTATTTTCATTCCTTAGAAGATTTGAGCACTTAGTATTCCGTACCTAAATTTTCAACATTTATTTTTTCAATTTTAGGAAAACAAGCCCAAGTACGTGAAATGATATTTTCATATTCACATTTCGGATTGGCAAATAATACACATTTGTAGATACACACGGATATTTATTTTCTTGAATGAAGTATGATAGTCAATTGAATAAGTCACTAACAAGAAGGAAGTTTTCATTTTTTTTTTCCATATTAGAAATTACTTATTGACAGATTGAAGAAATTACCACTTAACAAAATATTCGGGCCTACTTCTCTACATGGGATATACTATCGATTTTGCGGAGTTTGCAAACTATAAATAGGTTGAAATTACCTTTCCCAATACAAAGTTACTCGCGAGTAAAGGTGTCAATATGGGTCATAAACCCATATTATGACCAACTTTTAGTTAAATGGGTCAAATACGGGTCAAGTGAAAGTTAAATATGGGTTTAGTGAGTTATTAGGTAGACCCATCATCTCTCTCCTTCCATCCCCCTCCTTTATGCGTTCTCGACCTCCGTTGTCAATTCAATGAGGTTCATTCAACAATAATTAAAAATCAATTTTTAAAAAAAATTATTTTCCTTAAACTATTTCAATTTAGAGGTATTCACATTTTTTTATTTACTAATTTTTTATTATTTAATTTACTTTATAAATTTGATGTGAAATTTTTATTCAAATAATTTATATGTGAAAAGTTTAAAGTGGACTAAATAAGTGTGAGTAAATTTTCTTAAATTAAGTTAAATATTGATATGCGTTGGTAATATGGGTGGGTCGGGTCGGGTATGGGCCATCAAATTTACAAAGTGCATTTGAAAATGGGCCAAAAACGAAGTTAAATGGATCGATGTGGGTCGGACCATTTTCAACCCAACCCAAACCCGACCCGACCCACCTATTTAACACACCTACTAGCGAGGTATACTAATAGGTAAGTACTTATTTTTCCATTACAAGAGTCAGTAATTCCAATGAAAGACTCGCAATGGGCACGTACGTCCGTATTCTTCTTGCACGCTTTAGAGCGTCTTGAACCGAAAACAGAGAGGAGTGACAACCTAGGGCTCAATTCAGGAGTACCTCCATCAAGGAAGTTCGGAAAAAATCTAAGCAATCGAGTCGAGGAATGATTCATGCTCTGCCATGCAATCTTCTCCAAGCTTTACCAGAGAAGGGCACATAGATATGTAAGTAGTCAGGGGCAGGCTTATGTACGTACAAGTACGGAATCGATCTCTATCCATCCCTATACTACCATAAGCTACCAAGTACGTGAATTCGGGTGTTTAGCAAGTAATCTACTGATATGTTAGCATGGCTTGAGTACGTCACGGCACGTCAGCTTGGCGAGCAGGATATTCTCCTTCCAATGTTTCAGTGGATGCAGAGAATTCTCATGTGTCTCTCTGAAAATTGCGTAAATCTTTGTCTATAATTTATGTTGTGCGTTTCAATTTCTCTCAGCAATTTCACCGTTGTTTTGTTCCGCAGTCTTCGCATCAAGCGTGACACGCATGATTAAGTCAGTCCCATCATCAAGCAGAAGAATTCGGCAGAAATGCAAATCTCAGGTCGTTCAACTTGTAAATTGAAGCATTTTCATGTATCAAACAATCTCCATATGACAAGTGTCCCCTTACGAGACAATCCCTATAAGTGATCTGGCTACTAGACTAGCAGTAACCCAGAACAGATATTTGAAATTCAGCCACAACTAATTGGGATGGTAGAGAACGTAACTTGAACCGAATAAAGGTCATTTCTTTGTACTATGATCTTGAAGTTCCAGCACCCATTGACAAAGTCCTCAATGCAACCTTTACCGCACCAACAGTGCTACGTTGCCTCATTTCGGGGCTCAGTGCATCTCTACCCTGGTTTTCGCGATCCTCTTCGATCTGAACACCCACGAAATATGCAATCTGCCGAGCACAACCACAGAAAAGCAGATTGATTTGATGTTAGGGAAGAAACCAATCCTTTATACATATATTTTTATCAAAATTAGATGTCACCACCTAGCAAGACACTAACAAACTGGAATTTCGAGATGAGATTCCTGCTTATGTGCTACTAACCATATGTCAACTTGCTTATGTGTTAAGTATCAGCTAAATACATTTCATGAATTGGAACTGTTAGAAAATATTAAACAAATTGGGTATTGTTGCTAATCACGGTGCTGAAGGACACGTTGTTGTTTCCTAGCTTCCACATGAATTTCAGAGCAAAGACAAGGGTGGCAAAAGAAGAAAGAAGATAAAAGTTAAACATATTTTAGCATGCAAAGCACCATTTGGAACCTGGAGGAGATATAACAGTTGGATGATTTCTCCTACGATAAACATAATCACATTTCAATTGCAAGACTTTTTTCAGTGCAAAGTAGTAAAAGAACCTGATGTGACTCATCATACAACGCATAAACCAACTTGATGAGGACTCGTAACCCATTTAGACTCAATCATGGCCTCTCAGGAAAAAGAGACAACTAAAAGACAGGATTGAAATTGAGAGCATCAGTACAAGAATTCAGTTACATAAAACCTAATGTCATGAATAGGTTGATATAGGCTTCAGTTTGTCTCCTCCTTGGAGGAGCTTCTTGAATGGCCAAAAAGGAATTTGATATTGTTTTGCTAACAAATTAATCATTAACCGAACAAAACAACATGAAATAGGTATTACTTGAACCTGTGAAAATAGTTTATCAACATATCTCCTCCTGGTCATTAGAAAACATCGCAGTTCTCTCCTTATTTGTCTAAGCATAAAGGCATACAAGAAGACTGACTTCACAACCTCCATTGTGTTAAATATCAAAGCTTATTTGGGAGTAAATTCCTTTTCTATCTCTTTCTGACGAGTCTTCCAAAGACAAATACTCATGAGCATTGCTCTTCCATGTCTTGAACGCTTGACAAAAACCGAACTTAAACATCCACAATGCAGGTAAGTTTCAGAAGCTTCTTTATATGATAATACCTTGCCCGAAGCATTACGAATGGGTGATATGTGGAGTAGATTCCAGAATGGATTTCCATCCTTCCTGAAGGGAAACAGAAACTGAGATCATATGTTAAGTTCATTTTGATAAACTTATATTGAAAGGATAGACAAGTATCAACCTGTAATTCAAAATACGTACTGTGCATGGTTGTCTGTTCTGAATGCATTCCTTGATCTAGTAGAATTATAATCCTTTAGCACTAAGCATGACATTGCTTAAAATCCAATAGAAAAAAAGAGAAAAAGGCCACTGCCGTCCACACTAGATAGACACAGACCTGAAATAGAGTTGATGAGTCCGTATCCATCCCATTTAAGAATCTACAGTTCCGCCCCAACACTTCATGCCTAGAGTACCCTACAGAGATTAGAGTACGAAATCCTATGTAAGGTTTTATGCGAACAGTCCAGAAGTGAGCATAAGTCTGAAGATTCAGACATAAGCTTAATCATGTTGAAAAAACACTGTAATGTGTATCTGTTGAAGAATTTAAATCACCTGTCAGTTTTAGAAAGGCGTCGCTTGCATAAACAATGGGCATGTCCGGAAAGTTCACATCAGTTCTGGAAAGCAAGACATACATATTGCAGCAAAGCCAAAATGAAGGAATCAGTAATGTCGATACAAGATAAGGCGATAATGAAATTGAGACAATTAGGTACTTGTAAAAACTCACAATACAAAGCTTTGTTTGATTCTACCAAGAGATATAAATACGGATGAACTGAGAGGACTGGATCTGGTACATAAGCATCTTTCCCCACAAACCAGTCTGCCGGTTGATTTACTGTAGTCAGTAAGCACCGACATAATGTGACTGATAGCAGAAGCAGCCCTTTGCTTCTCAGAATCACTTGCCTCACAAGGCTCTTCCGCCTCTACTCCTGTCATAGTCAGACGCAGCACATGAAAACTTGCCAGAAACTACTAGGAAATTAAGACATGAATAAATTGAAGCCACAATTTTCTTCAATGAAAAACTCAAATTCTGATATCCAGGGAAAATACCATCATATGAATCTGTGATGATATCCTTACAAGGGAATCGACGCTTAGGCATTCAAAAGAATCGTGGTCAAGATAACCATCGAGAAAGTCCAGATGCAAGAAAGAGTATGGCGCAACATCATGGCTTAAACTTAGACGCAGATATAAAACTTCAATTTCAGATAAACTCAATGGATTCGAATTAGCATACACATTAAAATGATGTTTATGCAAACAGCAAGGTACAGCAGCCATTGAAACACAACCACAGATGACCCACCTAAAACCCTTAAGCCCATGCCAGTATCAACTAACGGAGGAGGCCAAGTCATGATGAAACTAAACAGGTGAACACAAACTAATCGACATGATGAAACTAGCAAAGCATGTCCAGGTGACTGGAACCAGAACATCACTAAACTACCCCCCTGGCCAAAGCATATTGGAGTACTGAACTACAAGAGAACGAATTACAACACTAGTAGTAAGTAAATGCACACAAGATCAATTCAATGCTCAGCAAACACGCACCTCTGCTATCCGAATCCAAAACTGAACCAAAGGCCGAAATACGACCCAATTCCGCCAGACTGTCCGAACACACTTCCCTCCTACAGGAGCCCAACACAACATCCCTCAACGCACCACCGACCTCCTCACACAAGTTCACTCCATGTCTCCCATTAGCAGAGCAGGACCGCCTCCAGCGCCTCGATATCGGCACCTGGACCGCCACGAAATGCGCGACCGCCCCGCCGTCCTGATCGAACACGGGGCTCATGTGGAACAGCATCCACAGCGGCGTCCCGTCCTTGCGGTAGTTGAGCAGACTGATCTGTATCGGCCGCTCCTCGCGTATGGCCTCCCGAATCTCCATGACCGACCGCCGGTCCGTGCAGGGGCCCTGGAAGATCCTGCCGTTGTGACCGACGACCTCGTCCCGGGCGTAACCGGACATCTTGAGGAAGCCGCGGCTGGCGAAGACGATGGGGTGGCCGCCGATGCAAGGGTCGGTGATGGTGAAGTTGTCGGGCAAATCGTCGAGGGCGTCGCGCGCCGAGCGGGAGTAGCGGGCATCGAACGACTGCTCTATAAGAGCCGATTGCGACTCCATCTCAACAGCGCAGGCGCTCCTTCAGCTCCGTCAATGCCTTGTCCTGAGCGTTTTGAGCTCAATCCCATGTACGCGTCCCCTCTGATTGCTCGAAAAAGAGCGAAATCGAGCAAGCTAGCGAGCGAGCGAGCGAGCGAGCGAAAGAGAGAGAGAGAGAGAGAGAAAGAGTGATGAAAGGGGGTTAAAAAAGGAAAGCGAAGGAGGGACGACACGGGGCCATACGCTATCCAAAGTCCATAGATTTTATTCCCCCGGCGAGCGAACCTTCGCGTAAAGAGACAAAGAGGGCCAAAAAGGGAAAAGGACGGAGCAGCCGGATCGTACTTGCTGGTTGCTGCTGCTACCGCTACCGCAGCGGCGAAGCAGAGGTGGTGGTGGTGGTGGTGGTGGTGGTGGTGGTGGTGGAGGAGGTGGTCGTCCGCGGCTGTGGCGAGCGACGTCGACGCATGTCGATTTCCCCCGCGGGCGACGACGGAGAGATTCTCCCCGGGGGGGCAGCAGCGAGAAGAAAATATCTGGAGGGGGAGCGCGAATTTGTGGTGGCCGAACGGCGAGAGGATTCGGTGATCGAGATCGCGAGAGCAGAAGAGAAAGAAAAGGAAGGAGGAAGAAGACGACGCGAGCGAGCGAGCGAGCGAGGACGCGAGTGTGACACAGAAACGAGCGAGGGACGAGGGTCACAGAAATGAGATTTTCATTTTCGATTTTCTTTTTTTCATTTACTGCTTTTGTTTTACTTTATTTTTTTTTTTTTTTTGTCGTTGTCAGTTTGTCGATTCGGGGTGTCTATAATCAGTCCTTATTGACGACAGTTTTTTAGAGGGGTGCGCGAGATCGACCGACCGACCCTACTGGACATCGTCCGAATGAGACCCAACTGATCGATATTAGTGATAATTAGTATATTCTTTTCATATTAAAATAATTTGAATATTTTTAATATAATATTTTCTGTATATCGAAATATATATAATTTCTATTTTTCACAAATCTTTTTTTATTTCTCAATTACGAATTGGACCCGATTCTCAATTCTTGAAAGCTATTAAGATCTTACGTTCAAGAGAGGATCGGATCGCTCAAACTAATCCCATGCACACATCTCTCCAATCTAATCAACAATTTCACTAGACCAACCCGAGCCTCTGTTCTGGGATGAAATTGGATCGGATCGAAAACCAATTATCCTTAAGCTCTTTGGAAATCATTATATAAGAACAATGGTTAACAAAATTGCCTATTGAAAAAATATGGTTGATGACGTTGGGAGAATATCATCCTGTGTTTGTTTATTCTTTTTGGGGAAGGAGCCTGTCTCCACCTTTCTTTTCTTTTCTTTTCTTCTTTTCTTTTCGCTTCTAAATGTTTTTCTTTTATTTATATTTTCTGTTGGAGTAAAACCAGGGGCCAAAGGTGGATAAGATTAAAGCACCTAGAAAAAGCAGATGCGAGTGGGAATTATTTAGTTATCCAAGGATGGATCGATGATTGCGTCACATACCTCTCTTTATAGGCTGTTGGTTTTGCCTCCAACGTTTACTGTTACTCACTAGGGATAATCTCTAAAATTGATTCAATATATAACTTGATATTTAAAATTTTAATTTATTCAATATAATATCTTAATTTTAAGTATCGAAACAAGGACTACATTGAACAGTTATCAAAAGATATAATTATTTTCCTTTTTTATCTATTTCTTCCCCTTACATCATTCTCTAATAAAAAAAATTATCAAATAATAAACTATACTAATATACCTAAAATATGTAATAAATATAACTATATATTTCTATTTATATACTAAAAATATTTGATGAGATAGAATTAAATTTGAATATATAAATAAAAATAAGGTCAAATAAAAAAAAAATTGTTATTAGGAATTTCTTATGCTATAATTCAAATATTATTTGAGATATAATTTTATTTTTAAATTTAACTTAGGAAAATTAACTTTCCTATTATAAATAGTAAAAATTCTATCAACTTTTATTTCACCTCCCCCGTGGCATGATTTTATTTAGGTTATATCATTTTTATATCTAACTTATCCTTTTTTAGCAAGCACTAAATACAGGATATGACTTACTTGTTATGTTGAGCTTGTTTTCACATGGATGAAAGTATAGAAAAGAGATAGAGAGAGAGAATTTAATAACCAATTTAAGCTCAAGTCTTTTACTATGTAGGTCGCTTTGCCTTGGATCGGATCGTTTTACACACAATTAATTGGATTTAAACGGGTGACTTTAGCTTCGGAGCTAAAAATCATCTAATTGCAAACAAACAAAAAATTTAAATCATTTTAGATGGATAGTTAATGGTGTGTTTAGTAATTATTTTGTTCCTATAAATCATTTATGCTCAAAAATAGTTTTTTTCTTATTTTGTTCCCCAACCGAATTTCTAAGCATTCTAATACTTTTGATAATTGCCATAAATTTATATTATCGGAATAAAAAAAAAATGAATACATTTAGTAAAACCCTCAATTTTTTTAACATAGAATTTCATTTAATTTTTTAATAATATTATGACATTTTTCTTTTTTTTTTCTTATATTCTTCTTCCTCATTTAGCCAGCTGCCACGCCTTAGCAATGGCTGACAAGCTCACCATCCCCTAGAAAGGCTATCGGACCTCATATATGTCTAGTCGCCAACCACCACGAAGCCCTACGACCGATTAAAAGAGGAAGAAGAAAAGACAAAATAAAAATTGAAAAAATGGCTTGATTTTATAATTGTTTCCAATAACAAAGCATCTTAACTCTTGCTCAAATTTATCTATTGACCACCGATTTGTTGCTAGGAATAAAAAAATTAGTCGATATTACCCGATAAATTTATGTTCTTTTTTCGTTATTGGGATAAAAGAACAAAAATAACAAAAAAAAATTGCCAAGATTGGCCGGTTACCAAACAAGCCACAAGAAGGGTGATCATTGGTTGCGCTCACGACCGGTCAAGGCCCCGAGCTCTTTGTAAAAAGGAAAAGGGGTTTTTGCTCTGGAGATTAAACAAGTTGGGGTTCGAGCTGTTCGGCTAAATCTTCTCTTCTGGCCTATTTCACTAGAGCGGGCCTACGCGGACCATCGTCCCATGTCAAGTTTATCGTCGACCAAGTGAGTTCGAGGTCAAAATTGTACTGGCCTTTCTTCCGACATCACGATTTCGTGATCTACTGTCAACACTATATCAATCAATACATGAATCCGTCGAAGTTACATTACATTCACGTTGCTCTCGTGCTAAGAAGGGTTGAAAAGTCAGCGTGAATCAGGGACGCGAAGAAGAAGAAGAAGAAGAAACGCGAGACGCCGGTTGCCGTCGCGGACGAAGAGGCGGGGGAGCCCACCATTCGAACGACGTCGCCACGCGCACTCTTTCGATTACTAAAACTGGAAGTAGGAACGGGCCCAGAAAGAACCTCCCCCGGAAGAGGACGTGCGTCCACCACGAGCCACTCCTTTTTGAAGCTTATCTCTTACAACCCCCCGCCCCTCCTTTGGACCTAATCATTGGACCTCGAATCTTTAATCCGGACACGCATTATAAATATTTCTTATTTAATTAATGTTCGGGAAAAAAGAGGTTTTTTTATTTCGTAATTGGTTTAGCCTTTGCAGTTATTTTTTTTTTCTGATTTTATTTTTGTTATCACACAATTCTATGAATGACTGTTTAGGAAAAAAGAGGACTCAAATATCGCCGTGGAGGCTCAAGCTTGTGTGTTGCGTTTGCGAGGTCTCTGGTCTACGTCACTGGGTCCTTGGATTTGGTGATCAAGCCTCGAGAGCGATAGAGTCTCGAGTCCAAGTTGCACAGGTCCCGAGTTTGGGGACTGGGGTTCTCAAGTCTATCGACCCAGTGCCTGAGGTGATCTTGCAACGGCAGAGGTCTGAGTGGTATCGTAACAGACAATGCCTAATTTACTAATAACAACTATATCTTGATTTTAAAGATAAATTTTCCATCAATTACGAGAAGATCTTCAATAGACTCTTGTCTGGAGATATTCAAACCCCGGAAAAAATAAGGAAAGCTTTTTTTCCAATGGTTGTTCATGTTATCCAATGGAACTGTTGATATCAAAGATTAGTTGGTGTAATTAAATATCACCGAAATGATCCATGATTAGTCAACAACATTGCTGCCCGAGATATTTGGATATTTGATATCCATGATATTTTCTTTGATTCTTCAATATCTCATTTCGATTATATATATTAGATTTGATATTCTTCAAAATTCATGTATTCTCATATTTCATTCACCCACGTCATATCAAATTGAAATTCATATTAGCTATTAAGATAATAGTCTTTCTGCTATAGATGTAAGTCATAAATTCTTAAGCGAGTAGACATTACAATAATTTATAATTTTGTATTTTTAATGATTTATGATGAACTATTATTTTTATAATAAATTAAAAGTTGTCACTGAATTATTTCTTATATAATTGAATAAGCGGGGGTTTTCACTCCGGAGCCGTCGGCTAACGCGAACACGCGGGGGCCAATGTGGGGTCCGCGGGAGGGTACGAAAGTTTTCTGGGGGACTTCTTTATTCGGGTGGAAAGCGACAAGAGACAACGGGCGAACTGCTGGAACCGCCGCAAACAACAAAATCAACCCCAAATTACAAAAATATCAAATATAAAAAATTAAATTAAATTAAATCCGCAAAGAGACAAAACAAGCTCGACGTGGGTGCTTATCCGCGACCCCTCTTCCTCCCTCGAACGCGCCGCATCTAGGAGGACAAATGTGTCGGCCGCCTTATTAATTTTTTTTATTAAATCCATCATCTTCTTTTTTTTTCTGAAGTATTAAATCCATCACTGCTGGTTGCAATTATGCCTTAATTCCCTTCCCAAAAAGTACCCGCTCTTAACCTCGAATTCTAATTTGGATCCATTTTTTTCTTCGTTGTCTTGTAAAGAAAAATATCAATTTTAGCTCAAATCCTAACTTAGACTCGAAGTTTTCTTTTATCTCATGAAACAGGTACAAATTTTCAATAAGTGCTCAAATTTCGTCCCATGAAGTTTTTATTAAAAATGTTGTCGTTCATCATAGTAGGTAGTGTTCAATGTGTACTTGACCATCTATGGCTATATTGAAATGGGAGGATTGTGAATAATATGAGAGCTTTCCCTATTTTTTGATATTACCAATTCATTGACTCGTGGTTCCATTTTTACATGCTTTGAGTTGGCGAATTGCTCGTTGTGCTTCGTTTATCAGGGGCAAGTCGTTTCTTCAATCCATTTGAATTTGTCGCCCAAATTCAAACCTGAATGCTCGGCTTTCTTCCTCTTGAGTGGTTCAAAACTATTTAGATTTTGGCAATGGCATTGACTACAACAGCCGTTAGACACCAGGTGCGCGTGGAAAAACGTGTCGAATCTTCTTCGGCATCATCATTTGATGAAAACTTAGACAGGATCTAATTTGGGCATTACTAGAAAGTTTAATACTTTTTAATGAGTTAAGAAACACTTATAGTAATTTGGGATTGAGTTAAAGAAGGCGTTTTTTTAAGCCTATCGGCCCTAATGCAATGTATTTCGATTACCAAACATTCCATCATTTTCCTCGTTACTTGTTAAAGATAAGGATAATGACACAAATAGTTTATAGATTTGAACCTAATATGCAGTGTAGTTTACAAATTTTTAATTTGTTCAATATAGTCCACGAACTTTTAGTATATATTCAAGTTAGTTTATTTATCGCATGTGAATGTTCAATATTATATATATTTTTTCCACGCCTCCTATTTTAGCAAGGAACCTACGACACAAGTCAACCACAAAATCACGTGCACAATGTTTTTCGATCATTTATTTTTCTACGAAACAAATGAGTATTAAGCTAAAAATAAGATGAAAGATAATAATATCAAGGTTTTGTTCCTTTGGGGGAAAAACAAATTTTTAAAAAAAATTTCTAAAAATAATTACTTATATCACTTGAGATAGTTAATCAATGATATTTTTTTTTCATTATCAATCACAATTTATGTTTAGACATTTGTATGGACGACGGAAGCACCTTTCGTTTGTTTTGGAAGGTTACGACAGGCACGGGCTGGGCCGGGCCGGGTGAGGATCCTAAGCCCGAATGGCGGTTGGGGTGGGGGCAAGGCCCATAACGGCCTCTTGGCCACGATGCGATCCCTCTCCATTCGCATATTCTATTTCGATGGGTGGGGACAAAGCGACAGGGTAAACTTTCGCGCGTAATAATTGAAATTCCTGCTGCCGCTTTATAGGCGATGTGGATGCATCGGGAAATGCCTTCCCCAATGAAATCGAATAATGTCCAAAACCATTAACTGCCCCTCCCCCACTTCATTACTTTAGTCTATTCCAAGAACCACGAACCTAGGATTGGTCGATCTGTCCGAGCTCCCGCTTCTTTAGTCGCCAGCTCATCACATTCAGTAATTATTTATCTGGGGTTAATTTCCCCTTTTAATTATACGTGAAAATACTGCAAAAAAAAAATCCTCAAATTACGTTCACTAGGACACAAAAATCTTGAATTCTTTTTTATAGTAAAAAAACTATAAACTTGGCTATTGTGGCATGAGTACCCTTGACTTAGCAGAAAAACTCACATTCTATTTCAGTTTCATGCACCGATATAAGTTTGGAGTTATATATAATATCAAAACATTCGAGGTATTTATGTCATAATAGATATAATTTGAGATTTTCAACAACATAAAAAAATTTCGAGATATTTGCGTCAGTGTTTGTGATTGTTCCAGAAGAAACGAAACAAAAGATACGGTAGAGCTAGGACAGTTATTGTATGAGGTCTACCCAATGCTAGATGGGATTATAGCCTATCAAACATTCATTAATAAATTTTTTAATTTTATCAATATAGCTTTAGGGTCATCATGTGAAATTTCAACATAGTTCAAAAGAAGGGGGATTCTTTTACTAGTCGACTAATCGGATCGTCGGGTCTAGTCAATTCATGCAATTGTCCCGCGGTCAAATGTGAAAACGGAAATGGGAATTGGGGGTCGGTCCAAAAATTGCAAGTTGCCTTCGTCATGATGGGCGAACGAGCTTTTAGATTATTGGCTGGGGTAACATCTAATTGCGTAATTGGCAACGAATCTTGAAGTAGTTACGTTAGGAAAAGGAAAAAAAAAGAAAAAGAAAGCCCGCGTGCTCTTGTGTTATGTACGGGAGAAAGGTGAGTACAGTTTAATTAGCAAGTTAGGCACATTCCACCTTTGAAATCTTGACATTTTCCGGTGCGGACTATTCAACAATATCCACTTAGCGTGAGCTACGTGGAATTCCCCTCCCCCCCTTTTTTTTTAATGCCTTGGCATATTTTGGTTGAAAACTTCATCGAAAATTTCAATAGACTTTCTATGTTAAGGTTGGAAATCTTCTTCCTTGGACAATTTAGCAAAAATATTCGTATTGATTACGTACATGCATACGATTTGGAATGGTACTTGTTTAGGTTCAAATGAGGTCATTCTTGACTAAGCAATATAAAACCTATCGAGCCCTTGAATTATGCTCTCGATTTTCTCTATAAATTTCAATAGGTATTTTTGACAAGCTAAGAGATCGAGTTGTGGATGATAGATATTTATTTGCATGAAATATGCAAAAGACTATTTTATGTCTTGGGGAAGAAAGTGAGAAGGGTTTGTTTACTTAAACGCCAAGATTCACCTCATTTCAGGACAAAGGAAAATAAATCGAAGGGTTTGTTTACTTAAGCGAAAGAATTTTTTCGTAAATTAATTTTCCAAACTTTTGAGCATTTGGTTTGTTAGAAACAATTGAGTACAAAAAATCATTTACATTTAAATAAAATATGCATATTTAAAATTAGGATTCATTTTCTTGAAAATGATTTCTTGTATAATACCCCTCATTAGCTTTATGCGATTTCGATAGCCTTCTTTTGCTTGGATTTAAAGATTATACTTGGCATTTTCTTAGTGGCCAGATTAAACTAAATAATATCCACCTACTCGATAATATAATATCTCGCATGTTTTCAGAATAATTAAAGTCTTTAGGTGTCTTAATACTTTAAAATTTTGTTTCGTTCAATGGAAAAAAGAAGAAGAGAAGTCGCAGCCCCTCAATTCAGGAAAGGTGCATAAAAAAATCGCAACTCTCAAAACCCTTTCTATTTTTTTTTTTTGATAAGAGAGAAAAAAAAAGCTTTGTCATTACTCTAAATTATTACATTATTTATAATATTATATAGTTAAAGAGCTCAATTTTAAAATAAAGAAAAGCGGAAAAAGGAGGAATTAGAAAATCGAAAAAGGAGGCCGAGCGGCGTGTCCACCCGCCCGCAAGCGGCGAAAATCCAAGCTGACGCGCGCGTTGTGCGTCCGCCTACCTTCCCCAACCCCCAGCGATGACACGTCACCGTCACGTGGGCCCCACCTCTCTCTCTTTCTCTCTCCTGCCCGTCCTTCCCCCGCAACTCCCCAGCGGTCTGCCCGAGCTGCCCGCCACTCACGCTTCGCAGCCCCCCCTTCTCCTGGTCCCCCCCCGTACGGTCATGGCCGGTGGGATTTTCAAAAACTAGCCAATGATAATGATACGGGAATTATTAGCGATCTTAGGTTAAATGGAATGTGTACTTTATGAGGAAGTCGAGCAATCGAATTTTCGTCTACCCAATGATGCACCTTTATAAATAATTTTTACACCAATGATAGTAATAATTCGAGAACTATAAAGTTTCCTCAATTGATTAATTGTTAATTGTCAAAATTTTAGTATAACTCTCGAATTGACATGAATCTTACTTGTACAGTAATAATTGGTGAAGTGATGTGAATTTACAATTTTCGCATTTTATTTTTGATTGGTCTTATCTAACTCTCAATTCACATTTAGAGAAAATTCATATTTGAAATTAATCATTTATACCTTAATTTACCTTAATCTTAAAAAGATGGGGACTAGAAGACTCAATTTTCTCATTTTCATCTGAGAAATGTAACCATCGAGATAAATACTCAGTTATTTGGTTCCCACGTGTTTTGAGTCCTCTCTTGTAGAGAAAATCCAAATCGGGAAAAAACAAAATTCGAATTCGGGGACGCCATTAATGTCTAATTTCGGAGCTCGTTCGACACAGCATACGACGGCGAGGAGTACGAGGACGTCGGCCCAGGGAACCGGGCAGTTCAACGCCCGTCGCCCAGCCTAGGGCGCCAGCCCTGCCCTGCCCTGCCCGTCCTCTCCGGGCAGCTCCCGGTTCCGCTTTAGCCGAGTCTTCGATTCCATGGTTGCGCAAAAGAGACTTCTTTTTAAAAAAAAAAAGAATTGCAGAAGAGAGAGAGAGAGAGAGAAACAAGAGAGAGAAAGGAGAGGCGATGATTCAATCAAATCAAAATCCCCCACATTTTTTCTTGTTTTCTCGCCCCCCCCCCCCCTCCCCACTCACTTTTTCTTTTTAAACGGTCAGCTTTTTCGCGTCTCTGCTCCTGCGATTTTCTTGTTTCCAATCTCCCCCCCTTCACATTCTTTTCACCACATAACCATTATTACTCTCTCTCTCTCTCTCTCTCTCTCTAGCTCTCTCCTTTTTCTTTCTTTCTTTCTTTGTATTTTTTTGTTCTGGGGTTCCGGAGCTGAGGAGATGTTCTCTCGGGAGTGATCACGTCAGTTCGTTCGCCCCCCTTCAAGTCGCGAGTTCCAGCGCTGTAAATTTCGAGCCTTTTTTTTTTTTTTTTTGTTTCTTCCAGATTCTGAGCTGCTGAGGTCACGGGCATCGGGAGCGCATGATCTCTTGGGGTGGCTCGCTCGTTCGTGATCTCACCCCGTTCGTTTCGCGGACTTGGTGATCAGCTGATTCCCGGGTGCCCCCCGCCGCGCCCAGCGACGAGAAAGCTCTTCTCCGCCCCGCCCCGCACACCGGCACTCGACCCGACCCGGTCGCTTCTTGTCGGGTTCCGATGCTTTTGAGGGCCGACGGTTACGACTCTCGTGGTTTCAAATTGGAGGAAAGCGGGGGTGGTGGTGGGGGGCGCTTTTGGGTTTTCCGGGGTTGTTGATGATTTGGGGGTTTTCCGAGTTTAGGGTTCGAGAGAGATGAGTGTCGTCACTGGCAACAGTGGTGGTGGGGGTGGCGGCGGCGGCGGGAGCGGCGACAATGGCAAGGTGGAGGCTTGGGACTCGGGCGAGTCGATGGGGAGGAAGAAGAAGAAGAAGAGCAAGGACGGCAGCGAGCGGAAGAGCGTGGGAGGCCGGGAAGATGCTCTCCGTAGCGACGATGACGATAGTGTGGGTGTGAAGGAAAGCGGTTGTTGGGTTAGGTTGAGGTTCATTGGGAGCTGTATCTCCTCAAGATCCAAAGTCGATAGCTCCATCAGTGGTACCAGTACGAATTACGGTAATGTTCGCCTTCATTTTGACCCATCCGGTGCTTCTTCAGCTTCAAAATTCTTCTTTTTTGAACTTTCAGTGCGTTTGTCTCTAAGCGCTGTGGCTTTTGAGGTTTACAGATTGTTGTTTGAGCTTAGGTTTTTCAATTCCGTTGGGGACGACCTGTAGGATTGTTTAGTGCATTTCATGGGTTTCTGCCTCTATATTTACTGGACCTTGAATGACCGGACTGCGCCTTCTTCAGCTTTGATTTTTTTTTTTACTTTCAGTGCGTTTGTCTCTTAAGCTCTGTGGGTTTTGAGTTTTACGGGATGTTGTCTGAGTTTAGGTTTTCAGTCTTCTTGGGGGCGACCTGTAGGATCGTTCAGTGCATTTCATGAGTTTCTGCTTCTGTTCTACTCACTGGGTCTTGTTGTAAATATGTAGTGGAAAGAGCTAGTGAGTTTCGCCAATGTTGTTGCTGTACCATGGGTGGCCCTTTAGATGCTGAAGCGAACCTGTGGAGTTTTGTCATCTTCATGGAAATCAGAACTGTGGAGAGCCTCTTCCTTTTTTTCCTCGACTGGAATGAGGAGATAATGAGACCAAATATTGTTTCACCATTAATGAGAATGCAGATAATGGAAATCTATAAACAGAAAAAAAAGAAGAAGACATTTGACAGAGCAAGCTAGTGCACCTTCAGATCTTGGTTGGTAGAAACCTGGCACGGCACTAGTAAGAGAATCCACACTTTTGAGAGATTGAAATCCATCATTTTTCTACCTGGAATCACAGGAATTTCGATACCCATATTGATCCAATTTAGCATTTTTTCTATGCTATGTCTTGGTGGGTTCCACCAAGGGAAGCACTAGCAGGGGTTTAGGGAACCGTCAAGTTATCCAGGAAGTTTCAGCTTTAAACAGAGCGTAGTGGCTCTTATTAGCTTCTCCTTTAAAATTGAACCTCTAGTAATTTCTATTGAAATGTTTAAGAAGAATATGAGGCAATGGCAACTGACTACTTTTACCAGCATTATGGTGTCTTCAACGAATGATCTCTTCTGACGCATATATACAATATACTTCAGATCGAAATCCTGCGGCAGCATTAGCATAAATGTGTATGAATTGCTGGTTTATCCTTGCCACTGTAAACATCACTTCCTGCCTAATCCAGTGCCTTTACTGTTGCTGGTTTTTTTGCCATCTTTGGTTGGAGAAATTTGTCCATTAGAATGCATAAGTTGGATTTATGGTGGCTATTAGTTAAGGTTAGATTACCTTAACAGTTTTGTAGAAAGACCTTTTCCTAGGTCTATGGAGGTCTTTGTGATACATATGTGTTTGTATTGGAGAGATATTTTGGGGCAAATAAGGATTAGACCTTTTGTTCTCGTTTGGTAAATTGAATGAATAACAGCAAGGTTAGGATTTCAATTCATGTAAGGTTTATGAGTCATCTCATAAAGGCAGCGTAATAGGGTGTTGATAATAATTCATCTAATGTTTTGTTTATGTAGGTCCTTTTTGAGGATTTATAGTCTGTGTCTTTTTCACTTCTACCAACTCATGCATCTTTTCTATATGCACTAAGTTTTTCTTAAGTAAGTCACTTACAATATGCGCGCCTGTGCGCACTCAAACTGCCCGAATGCTGGTGAGTGCATTTCAGTAAAATCTATTGGAATGTTGGCTTGAGAAGCCATAGGTAATCATTGTGCAATTATAGATCATCTAGTCTTAGGTAATGACAGCTCACGCGAATGGCATGGGATGCTATAGTTTGTGACAGACCCAGAGTAGCTTGAGGATATGAATCTACCAAGAAAATTTACGATTGACTACTTTCCTTATAAGGAAGGAGGACAATATCTTGTTCTGAGTTATTTGTGAAAAAGGCTGAAGTGTCTTATTGAGTTCTGATTAGGTATAAGCTGAAAATTGTAAGCTAGTTCATGAGTTGTTTTTATCTACTGAGAAGAGGTTGATGGTGGTTGCATAGAATTATAGTCCATCTCTGAAAATCAGTTAGGCTATTTGCTGTGAGTTGCATATCTCACTTTGAGTGCGAGTTATATCATCCTAGTTATCTGTTGTATGCGAAATTTATCTCCCTGGTTTGCTATTACCATAGTCTAACTTAAACACCTCTATGTGTATGCTCATGTTCTGATGAACTGTTCATGTAAACTCTTTGGCCTGTCCCCACAGTGGATAATTCAATTTGCAGTTACCGATTTGAAAGCTGGCTTGCTGCATATTGTTTATTGAACTGTCTGCAATCAATGCTTACTCACTTGTACGATGTGTGTTTTTTATTTATTTATTTGAGCAGCAGATGGTAAATTTACAAATGATACAAGCAGAGACCAGCCTGTTCCTCCTGTAGTTTCATCTACGACTACTAGTAATACAGAAAGTAACTCTTCAACTTCCAAACTTGAAGAGGAACTTAAAGTTGCCTCTCGCCTGCGAAAGTTCTCATTCAATGATCTTAAGTTAGCTACAAGAAACTTTAGACCTGAAAGTCTTCTTGGGGAAGGTGGTTTTGGCTGCGTCTTCAAGGGTTGGATCGAAGAAAATGGGACTGCCCTGTGAGACCTGGCACTGGGCTTACTGTTGCTGTTAAAACTCTCAATCATGACGGGCTTCAGGGTCACAAAGAATGGCTGGTGACTTATCACTCTATTCACCTTTTTGTATCTGAATTATTTGCTTGTTAACATGGCTTTTGATTAGTTGCACTTTTGATGTGGCAGGCTGAAGTGAATTTTCTTAGTGATTTAGTGCATCCTAATTTGGTAAAATTGATCGGATATTGCATAGAAGACGACCAAAGGCTGCTAGTGTATGAGTTTATGCCAAGGGGGAGCTTGGAGAACCACCTCTTTAGAAGTATGCAGCTGTCCCGTATTGTGTGCTTGACTGCCCTCAATGATGTCTTTTACATATTATTTATACTATTTGTATTCATGCCAAAGTGATCTTTCTGTAGCTGGATATTGAAGTCCTTCCTCTCTCCCAATAAAGTTACTATATTGCTAATACTATGGATATCAATCTCTAGAGAAAAGCATATTTATTACTGCATCATCGGTCTCTTTTCAAAAGACGGTAGATTTGGGAAAGAATTTTACCTAAAGAGTTTGTCGTGATGTTTGACTTGTGTCGAATTTTTATGCACTAGATGCTGAATGTGTTTTCTGCCTGAAAATTTTTGGTGCGAATTGTCCGTTGGATGACAATGTCTCTGAGTACCAAAAAATCACACAACGTTGTGGCTCTGCTTAATCAAATTAGAATTGGAATTGATGTTTAAAGCCAGGAAAAATGAAGGGAATGGGATAGAGGGGGACTGTTATTACTGGTTGTGAAATATCGCTCTTTAGCAACTTCACCAATCCGATTATCTTAGGCATCCTTTTTGTATCTTCTACTCGTAGTTACTGCATCAGGAATTATGGAGTTAATGTTCTTGAGCTTTTTGGAGGAAATCCCCAGATGTACTCTATTGAGGATGAATTGTGCTAAAAGTTTGCTGGTACTTTAAAAATCAAATTAAATGGGAAACATAGTTGGTAACTTGGTGACTCGACAATGTACTAGATATGGTTATTTATATGCCATAAGGTATCAGAATGCTAAGCTTGACTTTGTGTAGCATCATTTTCTCATCCAACCAAGTAAAAATAGGTATCATGACGTGGTGTAGTTTCTAATATATTCCCGGTCAGTTTTGAAAATTTGGTGCTGATATTTAATTAAGCTATATATGACTATGGTGACTTCAGAAATCCTATCTTAATTTCACTGTGGTCACAAACATTTTATGAGTTAATTCCTTTCTTATTCTTTATTCTCGGGCTATGTAGGAGCTCTGCCTCTCCCTTGGTCTATCAGGATGAAAATAGCACTAGGTGCTGCGAAGGGTCTTGCTTTTCTTCATGAGGAAGCAGAAAGGCCGGTGATATATCGTGATTTCAAAACTTCCAATATCCTGTTAGATGCTGTATGTCCTAAATTTGCAACAAAATTTCGTCTTCCTTTTCTAGCCTGTCATGTCATTCAATTCTTTTAATTATTTTTCTTTCAGGACTACAACGCCAAGCTTTCTGATTTTGGGCTTGCAAAAGATGGTCCTGAGGGAGATAAGACTCATGTGTCAACACGTGTCATGGGAACATACGGCTATGCTGCCCCAGAATACGTGATGACCGGTACGTTATTGTTTTACCATATGAGCCATTTCACGATGAGAAACGTATGGCTGACCTGCATAAAGGTGGCTGAGTAATGATTCTACCATGTCAAATTATCTATTAGGATAGTGAAAAGAGAATGTTCTAATTCAATGCACCTTATGTATGAATTGTTATGCCGTTACATATTGGTATATAAAATTATGACAAGCAGACATGCACCAATAGTGTTGATAGATTTGGGGATTCCATCATCCTGATCAAAAATGGAAGAAAATGATTGAAGGTCATTAACTGATATACCTTTATTTATCCTGTTGTCTTATATCTTTGTAAATGGTCACAACGTGCTGGGATGGTACATATAACTATAGTCATTCTTGCACTGAATGCACAATTGACTTTTCTCGGTTTGGTCTTGTATGCAGTCAACTGATATGTTGTTAGTCCCTTTCTTTTCCAGTTCTACACGTGTTATCTTTCCAGGTGATTGATTATTCTGCTTCCTTAGCATGTGAAGTTCTTGTAGTCATCACCTGTATTAATAGATGGAGTCTTCTCATATTCTTTGTTTGGAGGAAGCTTCTGGACCCTGCAAACAATGTTCACTAGTGGAGAAAGGCTGACTATTGTGAGCCATAAGTATGGATGTCATGAGTTAGAATACCTAGGTGATTCGTATTTAGTTTTACTGGGTTGCACAGGTAGTGGCAAGGGTGTTACTAAGATCGACTGCTCTTCTTCTCCTTCTTTCCCCCCACCTCCCCCTGGGAGCCGGCAGGCGCGGGTGGGGGAAGGAGCACAAGTGTTCTACTTGTTTTTGACAGCTAGATGTGGGCGAGACATCTGATGGTTTGCCATGGGTCATACTTGCATGAAAATGAGACTAAATGGTGCTTATTTCACATGTCCCTGTCTCCTGTCTAGTCAGCTCACATTCACTATTGCAGGGCACCTTACTTCAAGGAGTGACGTGTACAGTTTTGGTGTGGTTCTTTTGGAGATGCTGACCGGAAGAAGATCCATGGACAAAAATCGACCTAACGGCGAACATAACTTAGTTGAGTGGGCTCGGCCACATCTTGGGGAGAGAAGAAGATTCTACAGGTTGATAGATCCAAGGCTTGAAGGTCACTTCTCGATAAAAGGTGCCCAAAAGGCTGCACAGTTGGCTGCTCACTGCCTTAGCCGAGATCCGAAGGCTCGTCCCCTGATGAGTGATGTTGTTGAAGCTTTGAAGCCTCTCCCAAATCTCAAGGATATGGCGAGCTCATCATACTATTTTCAGACCATGAGGGCGGAGCGTATAGGGTCAAGCCCAAATGCCAGATATGGCATTCAATCGCAAGCAGCAGCGAATGCAAGGAATAGGAGTCTTTCGATACCGAACGGGACCCATGCATCCCCATACCACCATCAGTATCCTCATCAATCTCCAAAACCAAATGGTAAACCATAGCGATGGGTTTAGAGTTAGCCGCCCCTTATTCAACCCCTCTTCCCCCAATTTATTTCCTTTTCTTCTCTTTCTTCAGTATAGGAGTTGATTTTCATCCAAACACTTGTGCTTGATTACTGAAACGGTGACGGAGAAAAATGTGCTCGAATGGTGATGTGTTTTCACAAAGGCATCCTTGAGCAGAGGATGTCTGGCCAGGTGAAGCATTTCTGGCAGTGTCTATTTTGACCCATATGGAACTCATTTGGAGATATGCTGAAGCTTGTTGCCTCATTTCCCATGGTTCTCTTTCCTCTTTAGCCTTTATTCTCACGCTGCCCTTAATACAATGGCACAGCTTTTATGTGAGAAGAAAGAAGTACCCCTCCCTATCCATCGTTTACATACCTTTTCTGCTAGAACTCTTGCGAGTTTCTATGCTACCGGATATAGTTTCTAATTAACAATTTTAAATCAAAGACATCGTTTTAGGAATTTTTTCCGATTTCTACATAATATTAATCTGTTTTCTCATAATGCATAACCAATTGCTGGTTCCAGACTGCATATACACTCGGTAACTGTTTTGGCGATTAAAGGAAAGGTACTGGAGCATGCTACATCTCAAATGAACCATTTTGCATTCTAGCCATTATCATTCCTCACTGACACAGCCAATGAGTCTTTTATTGCACATATTGACACTTAATACGGCCATCAATGCCTTTTCCATAACATGCCGACGTCCAAACCCTTCAATAGGCGTTCAGTGTTCTGCCTCTGACCCTGTTCCACAACATGCCGACGTCCAAACCCTTTGTTAGGTGTTCATTGTTCTGCCTCTGACCTCCATGCTCATGCAGCTCTCCTAGTGAGCTGCTCTTTCGATGTGCTCTCAAAGATCTTGTCGGCATTCCTGACCTCGAAACCGTCTCGTCTGTGGAATTCTTTGACCTGAGAAAGTGGAGCACTGGATTAGTACAGGGTATTACAGTCTTTATCATCACATAATAATAATAATAATAATAATAATAATAATAATAATAATAAAACTTTCGAAGACTACGCCCTAAGAATCATCTATAACACCTGTAAATAGCAAATTGCAAGTTGGTCTGACTAATCAATGTAAGGACGTGAGCAAATTATAGCGAAATAACTTACAGAGCAGACTACTAAACTGTGAAATTTACCAGAACAAGTAGAAGATTACCTCTTTCTCCGGTAAACTCTGAAACTGAGGCAGTACAAGGCGTTCGGCAAACTCAATATATGAACAGGGAACTGATTCTTTGATGCCCTCTGCAAACTGGAAAAGAATCGAATCTGCCACAGTTGAGCTTTGGAGCAGAAGACCGTCAGGGCTAACTGGTGTGAACAGCAACCAAGTGTTAGTCAAGATACGCGTAACTCATCTAATGAGCTCAGAATTTTCATGGTAATTACAAGTTCACAAATCTTAAATTTAGTCACTGATTCCTGGAAGCCAAGCTTCTATCTTGCAAAGCAAGCGGCTGCACCTACTTTGTCACGATTTCTATATGCAACTATAATGACAGAAATGGGAAGAGAAGAATGTCCAATTGCCCTTGGCTCTTATGATCCGCTTCATATTTGTTGGAACAGGTTATAACAGCTGTCTGTCCGGAACTCATAGTCATATTACAATGGTTTATATCACCGAACAAAATTATAAGCAACTCACACCAAACCGCATAAGTGAAACTTGGAAGCAAACCTTTCAAGATCCCTCCTTCTGAGTTCAAGCTGAATCCATTCTTTTCAATGTATTCGTTTAGGCTTTTTATATTCCTCAGGTGTGATTTTAGCTGATGAGTCGAAATAGTGACATGGTTCACTGCATAACCATTGACAAGGGTCCAGGCAGCATACTCGCTTTCCCTGCGTAAATGGAAAACTAGGCATGAGCCCGTGTATGTGGATATACAAGTACAGGAGACATACTAAGTCAAATACTTCAGCACAAAACATAATACGACAGTATTTTTCACATATTTCTGCATTTTCGGTTGGTAGAAACTGATCCTACTTCCAGAGAACCAGGATCAGTGAAAAAGATGAACAATTTGTGTGTACCTCGCTAATTGTTGAAAGTCAGAATACAGAGGCTTCTCCCAAGTCAAAGCTCCCAATGCGCTTGCCAGAGCAGCATGCTTATTACCATTGCCGGAGATCCCAACGTATTTTCTAATTATTTCCTAAAGGTAAAAAGTGTCAGCTGAGACAAACACATGAGAAGATAATTTACCTGGGCCTGATAAACCAGACCAAAAACCCCATGTTCTTACTGAAAAATAATACTACAGACTGAGATCGCATACAGTGAGAAGTTCATGAGGACATATGTTATTGACATCCCCAATTAAAAGCACCACAAGAACGACTAATGTCAGGTCAAAAGTCTGAGAAAACTGTGACCTCATCCTACCGAGACCTCACATAACTTACAAGGGCATCTCAAATGGTGAACACGAAATGTTTAACATTAACTGCAATTATTGATCACCTTCACCAGGAATTATCTCCACAATACGCACCTGTGTTTGTGGAGTCATTTCGTCGACGAGAAGTTCAGATATGAAAATTCTGGGTAGAGGCCCATTCATACCAGTCCCGGTCTCTGAAAGGGAGTTTCTCGGAGGCGAAAACCACAAGGCTCTCAACTTTTTTGCAGGAAACCTCAACTCCTCTCGCTGTGTGTAACCATAATCCAGGAAAATGTCCGCCATAGAGTCGATCCCATAACCATTTACCTTAAAAGTCGAGAGACAACCATATGAATCAATCGCATATTCAAGAACCTAAACTCTCATAAAAACAGTGCCCTGTAATCAACAGAAAGTCTCATAAGGAAAACATCCGATGAACAGAGGCATGATTTTATTTAATCACTCAAAAACTGTTCTCGACACAAAAAGATAGCTTCTTTCATGTCATTTGATTTAATAGCACGCGGCTTGCAAAACCATTTGTCCAGGGTCCCAGATTTTGATGGAACAATCAGTCTCCAGGCCGTTTGCTCACGAAGGGAAAAGAGATCGCCAAAAACGCATACCTTTTCTCGGATTTTTGGCTAAGATTGAGGGTAATATCATTTCTCAACCGATTTAACTGAATCACTTGCTTAAGGCAATACTTCGTCACATCCACAATATTATTCAATCCATATCACGGTCCATTGTTTTCTAAAATTAATATCAACATACCCCGAAAGTCCTAAATGCGAGATGATCATAACATATTTGATCTTCATCGGCCGACCGGACGAGCTCCAGGATGGCTTTGGCGGTGGGGTTCCTGCTCAAATACACAGATTCCATGTTCCCCAGGACTTTCCTGAGAAACGATTCAGCTCCCTGAAAACCCAGAAAGAGATTCAAAATGACCTCGTAAAGAACCATCTTTTGCAAACAACCTGATGCATTAGCGACTTCACAGTTACAGACAGAAGCCGAACGACAGTGACAGGCAAACTACAACTGCTACAAAACCCAGATGATCCCATAACTCGATAAACATATTGAGTTACTCTAACATCACTCATCAAGCACCCATCTTCAGTTTCGGACATCACGGTTGACACAAAAAAAAAAGGCCTACCCAGATGGAAAAAAAAGACGGAGCACCCACCTGAGAAGGGGGTGATCGGTCGGGTCCAGCCCCAGGCGCAGACGAGGAGACGACGCTGAAGCTCATCTTCCCGGGGCCGCAGGGCTTCCCGGGGAACGGCAATTTCCTCGGGAAAACCAAATCCGCCGATCCGGGTCGGAGAGGAGAGCGGAGGGGGAGGAGAGCCGGCAACGGGCGAGAGACGCTCTTGACGGCGGGGGAGGACGAGCAGAGGGAGAACGTGGTGGATAGCTTCATCGGTGGCTCTTCGTCCGATACCGATCGCTATAGCTCCGGGCCTTTCCTCTGTTTTTTTCTAGATTTCTGGGGCGGTCAGAGAAGACGAAGAAGAAAGAAGGGAGAACTCGTTTTGCTTTATGAAGCTCTGTCCCTGTTCCTGGTATGTCTTTTTGCAGCCATGTACGCAACTGTTGCTGATGATTGGCTCGACTCGCCACGTCATCCCGCGAATCATCTTTTGTAAACAAAATTATCTGAAAAAAGATAATAATAATTTTTTTGTTTGCATTGAAACGCTCGTAGATTAATGACGATGGTAGCGAATGTACACACGTGTATAATCCACTGGCCAGATCTCGCATAGCTACCCTCGGGATATGTATGAATCGACAGTCATTATCGGCTCCTAAGTCGAAAGCATTAGAATACTCTTGCCTTCGAATCAATTCCAAGATTGTAGTGAATATATGTTGACAATTTGCTAATAGGGTCCAGGTTGCTTCCATCAAATCTACTTTCAGCTTTTCATAAGTTTGAGCCCATTTTTTATATAAATAATTTATCATCTAACTTGCGAATGCTCTACCCACTCTATAAGTGTCTCAACAAATTCCTAAACTTTTAATATATAATTCACATATTGCACAAACTATTTTCATTTATTTGAATTCGATGATTTAGGTAGATGGGACATTAGACGAAGATGCCAATGGGGATAGAGAGTCTCATCCCATATCTTCAACATATTGGACTTGCAAGACGAGCAAGATCAAAGTCGATGAGAGCAAACTTCTTAAATGTTATTAGAAATTATCAATTGTAAACTCATGATCGCAAGAGATTTGTTAAAGAAAAAAAAGGGAAAAAAAGAGAGCACTTCTGAGCCTAGCAAAACAGCTGAGGCCCGGTCCATTTGGACAAACCCAAATCTGTTTTCGAAGAAACTCGGGCCGTGTGCACCCCTACTTCGGCCTGCAGTATCGTTTAGCCGAATTGGGAATCTTCTGCTTTTCTTCCCCGAACCATCCACACACGATTCGCAAGTTTCAACCAACCTCGTGATCATAACCATCACTAGCCAATTGAAAAAGCGAAGCACCACCGAGCACGACGCGTTCCATTAACACATCTTTTCCCTGAAAAGCAGCCGGCAATTCCCGACGCGAATGCGAAGAAATTTCCAATGCGAGTATCGACGGAAATCCCGATCGCGACGACGCGATACGAGACAGATTGCGAAACTCGAACGCGAAACATCGTGATCGCTAACGCCGGAAGGAAGGGAGAAAAATCTCTGTCCTGCGCGCTCGTGGTGAAAAATTGTCTTCTCGAATTTCTCCTCTGCCCCGACCCGACCTACGGTCCTTAATTCGTCAGTTTCGGAAGCACGTTGGCAGACGTCGAGGTTAGGCCCAAAAAGAAGTTGGGCGTTTGCGTCACGTCTCCATAAACTTCTTTGTCCGGGTAGACATCGTCCGGGGGGGACCGTGCGTGGTCGAGTGGCGTTTGGGAAATTGCAAGCGCCATTCAGATTGGACATCAATCATTTTCGTGCGAGTGAATCGTGTTCCTTGACCTCGATTTTTCATGGAATTTGTATCGCGAAAAGTTTAAAAATGATACAGTTGTGATAGGTTTATCCCGAAATAACCTTTTGACCATAAAAACCCCCAAAATGATGCGTTTATAACAAATTTATCATCACCGGCTATAAGCAAGGCTCGACCTCACCAGTTGTATCCTTTGGTCGGTTGGTAGAGGCTAGGCAATTGGTAGAGAAAGAAATGGTCAAAGGAATATATATATAAAATCGAAAAAAAATATTTAAGAAAAGTATTAAAATTTCTCCACTACAACACCGGTTGTCAACATTAGCAATTTTCAACTAAAATTGACTAATTGGACTCAATTAACAAATTGTAAGAATGTTTATAATTCAATTGACAAAATTAAAAAATTCAAGACTGAATTGAGAACACATGGCCATTGACGAGTATACACAGTTTACGATTTTGCTATTTGTTTGTCATAGATGTGGCATGATTTTTTGTGATATTAATCAAACTTAACGAAAACTAATGGATGACAAATTTGTCATAAATATATCAATTTTGGGTTTTGTGGTAAAATAATTAGTTTAAAGTAAATTTCTCGCAGTGTATCAATTTTGGATTTTTCATAGCTAAAAAATTAATTTAGGATAAATTTATCACGGGTGTATCAATTTAAAGTTATTTTATTTTATTTTATATGAAAAGATGGAGGATCTATCTATTCACACCTTGACATTCCATCAAAATTTTAAAATACTATTAAGTACATGTATAGATGCTTGAGGAACGCATAAGTTTTGTGAGATTCAAAATGCCCAAGCTGCAAATTTAAATTTATTTTTTAAAAAAGTAAAAGTAATTCTAGACGCACCCTAAAATAGTGAGAGCTTTACAGAAAAAATGGAAGGAGATGACTATAAAGGGAATTTAAAGAGAATTTCTTTTAAAAAGTAAAAGTAATTTCTATGAAGAGAATTTAAATTAATTCTTAAAAAGTAAAAGTTAAAATGAGTCAATTGGTTCTCTTTATGACGAGAAGTGGTGGTCCGGCCTGAGAAGACGAGCACGCTTTTCCTTGGCTTTTGCCATGCCTTGGTCGAAATGGGAAATCATCTCTTCGTCGAGGAATCGATCGCCATCACTTTACTTCCTATCGACAGGGAGACTTTCGGGGCTAATACCCGCAAAAAATAAAATAAAATAAAATAAAATAAAATAAAATAAATTACGTCCAATGCGACACACCAGAAACCCTAATCCGACACCAATACCTTCGACTTTTTAAGCGTGGCTAGAACTCCCGAGTTTGGATCGGTATGATAGGTTGAAAAAAGGAAAGGACACTAAATTTCCATCTCACTTTCTCATATGTATGATGGAAACAAATCAAATGCCGGCAACACCTTTAGCTCGTCGTGTTAATGAAGCAAATGCATTGCGATGTGGGAATACAGATCATACTGCGCGAAACTTTTTCCTCAAAATAGCCAAAGAGGGCTTGGAAGTAATCAAAAGGCAACATTGCTTTGGCTTTAGATTTTGCGATGGTCAATCTCGCACTAAATCAAAATCTCGAGGGGGGAAAAGAAAGAGAGAGATCATGCTTTTTCCATGGATCTTAGTACGGTTTTCGTAGTGGGACCTACTAGTTTGAGTGCCTCGTATAATTGGAGATACTAGGCCGACACGTCGGTTACATGACGGTGTACAAAGCACCGGTCAGCCTAGTGAGGTTCCCTTGAGAGGACCATCTCCTCACCCCATGGCTACTATAATGAGGTGGGCTTCATTTGGTAATACTCCCGTTTCTCTATTTTTCTATTTTTTTGCTCCCCATAATAGAAAATGAAGAGAAGTCCATTTAGTAATGTTTGCTAGTACTTCTATTCCCAACAGTAGAAAGTTACTTAAGAAATAGATTTGGAATGTAAATGAGAAGTAGAAAAAAAAAACTTTTTATTTTCGGAAAAAAATTATTGAATAAGTGTTTCTTGTTTCTATTTCCAAGGGTAGAAAATTGTTCAAGAAATAAATTTAGAATATAAATGAGAAGTAAAAAAAAATAACTTTTTATTTCCGGAAAAAATTTCTTGAATAAGTGTTTTTGGGTTGCTGTTACTTGCTGCCACTAGTTGCTCACCACCAGCCGTCGCCTTTGTTCGCTTTATTTCACTATCTGCCAGCGCCAAATCATATATAAATAAAAATATTTTTATTAATAAAATATTTTTAATAATATGGATAATTATTAAACCGTTCATCTTTCGCGGAACAAAACGGAAGTGAAATAATTTATTTTGAAGGGAGTCTGGTACAGTGCGCGAACCAACGTGCCCAAAACAGACTTCCGCGTCATCAACGTGAGGCTTGTTTGTGGACGCTACTATCCCCAAACGGACGTTTGATTTTCTTTTCTTTTTTTTTTATTTTTTTATTTTGGCTTTACGTGTTTGATTGGATATATCTATCTATCTATTAATATATTCAAGTGAATTGTCGATTTTCTCTATTTTCGTGATTTATTAGTCCTCATCCACGCAGTAACGTTATAGCATTGTTGAGAGCAATTTAATTTTTAAAATGAAAAATAGCAAAAGTGGCCCCCCAAAAGAAAAAGAGGACAAAAAGGTACGAGGAAAAATAAAATGTTGAACTATATCCACTTGTCACTTAATCCTCGGTAAAAAAATCCTAACATTCTTGTCATTTGCTGAATTGTATTATAGCCAAGTAGAATCCCGTCTATTAAATATATAACATACGTATTTAAAATTAAAATCCATTTTGAGAAAGTTTACATGAATTATGAAACCGTTGCAATCAAGAATTTTATTTGGATCGGAATTTCTTAAAACTAGGGGAACCAATCGATCAAATTGAGAAATCCACTCAAATCATGATACTATTCCAATTAAGAAATCAACTTGTATTAGGTTTCCTTACATGCTTGAATTATGAAATATTCAAATCAGGAAATCTACTCAGACTACAAATCAAAATAAGAAGCCTCACCTGAAAACTTATTAGCCTACCCAAACTAGAATAAAACCTATTTAGGTCGAGCCCAGTACATATTTCTTAGCGGATTAAGTCTATCCCGATTAAAAAATAAGATTATCGTGTAGATCGTGAGTCTTGAATGGAGGCTATCTAGTTTCGAAGCAATCCCAAGAGTCACAAGCTGTCCACTGAACCGTCGCATTATTCTTGTTTTTATTTCCTTTTTCTCCTCCAGATAAAGCATAATACTCGACAGATTACCGTGCAAATCAAAAGTAATAAAATATCATATCACGCGGTTTACAATTCTAGATTAAGCTGCGAAATCAATGGATGGAAATAGGATCAGAAGAGGGGAAAATCTAGATTATGGCCTCCTAACCGAACCCGTTACAAAACATCTCGAAGCAATCCAACTCCTTTTGCCTAAAATTACACCGTAAAATCTAAATTTTACCGTTCCGTTATTATTATTTTTTTTTTTCTCGCGAAAGTTTTTCCGGGGATTCTGTTCGCGGGCGGGTTTTCTGTCATCCTCTTCCGTTCCATCTCCATTATAAATGCGGGCAAAGGAAGAGTATCTTCCCGGTCAATTTCGCCCGCTGGAAAATTCCGCGAAAGAGCTCGAAGAAGAAAATTCAAGTAGGTTTCCTTCTCCTCCTTCTCCTTCTTCCCCCCCCTTCTCTCTCTCTCTCTCTCTCTCTCTTCCCTCTTTCTCTCTCCTCTGCGTGGAATTGATGGCGACGAAAGCGACAGGCGGATTCCGAGCAGCTTCGCTTCACGCGGGAAAAACGGTTTCCTCGGAGTTTCCGTACAGTAGCGGTTTCCTCTGCGATTCCTTCTCTTTTTTGTTTCGCTTGAGTTCATCTTCGCCATTATAAAGTGCTTTGCCCTTAGTGTCGTCACTGTGTCTTTGCCATCCTTTTTGCCGCCACGTCGTCGAAGTGATCGCAGGTAGTTCCCCCGTGCTTCGTCGTGTTGTTTTCCCGCTGATCTTTTCCGTTTTTCGCCTTTCCGCGGGTCGAATTTTGCCGGATTCTGCGGTTCGATTGGAGTTCTCGGCATTTCGGATGACCGTGGCCGCGTCCAAAATGGCGTCAGAATTAGGGTTTTTCGGCCCGGGGGGAGGGATGTTGTTTCGAAGCTTGATTGTAGGCATTGCTTGTGATAGCGTGATTTCCACGAGTCGAGTCGAGTCCCGTGGGACGAAACTGAGTGTTAACCGGTTTTTTTCATGGCTCGGTACCTTTCGTCGTTCCATGTGCTTTGACAATTTCGCTCGTTTTTTGGCTCGCGTGTGGTGAGTTCTTGTTTTCCGTCTGTCTGTTTCCGCGACTTAGGGTGGGTTCCTCCTCGTGAAAATTTATAGATTCTCATCTGTCAACTAGTGTAGTCTGTATCTTATTTAAATGCAAATTCTGGGAATTGAGTGTCTTTTCTCGTCTGTCTGGGAATTGTGTGGACAGTTAATTAGACCCGTATAATATACGTATTTGTTCTGTAGTCTTTGCCGTCTTGAACTTTTTTTTTTTGGGGGGGGGGGGTTTCCAAGCTGTCTTATTCAGTTGCTGCAGATTGGCCATTTTCTATGGACGCTGTTCTCAATTTGATATCTAATGGGGAATGGACTAGACACCCAAATGAAGTTGTATAATGCTTATCCTTGACTTGTTGGCCGTTGAAATTTCTCTACTCCATGAATTGTTTGACCCGCATCTCTATCACTTTAGTAATGGGTCCTCAGTCGTGCGGTTGATGATTGCTTGTTTGATGGAATCATCTCTTGTCTCCTAGTTCTGTTCAACTATAGCCACAAAAAGATAATGGACGACCAAAATCTAGTTTTTGAAAACTATTTTCCGCTACTCTCCCCCTGCATTATAATCACATCGAGCATAAGTTGTTTGCCGGTCTTGCCTCCATTTATTTTGTAGGATTGGAGGTGAGTGATGTTTTTTACTGGAGGTGCTGCAAAGTATATGTCATATACAATTTAAATATTTGTATCAAGCTTCAACGAGGACCAATGCGCAGGTTCAAGAGAACTGTATTTTTTATAATGTCATTGACTGGGTAAAATATAGCAGCTTTAACTCCACCGTATCTGAACTAGTTGGTTTAATTATCAAGTTAGATTTGGATTTGGTATGGGAAAGCCACGTATGAGAAACTGATGATATTATATGTTTCGCATTTATATTTTTTGAGGTAAGTCAACGCTTCCTCTCCTTATAAAAGGACTTAGAATTGTCTGGGGTTCTTTTAACAAGGTGATTTTTTTCATCAGTGGTAGATCTTAGTGTTTGTAGTGTCTTGCAGGTACTTTTGCACAAATAGCGGAATTCAGTTGTGCTTTTGGCTTCTAGTTACATCTTGCTTAAGCAACCAGTGTTGGTGATTTATCATTGAAGTGATCTCTCTCTCTCTCAGGCACATGCATGTGTGCACAGAGACAGCCAAATCTGCCTGCTTGTGCCTATACTGTGCATGCATCTTTTCCCTTTTGTGTTGCGAATGAACTGCTGATGTCAATACGACTCCATCTGTTGGGAGGCTAAATTCTGTGTGCAGCTCGTTGAACTTGTCTATATCTCTATCAGGTCTACCGTTTTGGTCATTAAGAATCTCAACCATTTAATTGTTGCATTACAGAGCGGAGAAATGGGACAAGCATTGGGATGTATTCAGGTGGACCAATCAACTGTAGCTATTAAGGAAACTTTTGGCAAGTTTGACGATGTGCTAGAGCCTGGATGCCACTGTTTGCCCTGGTGCTTGGGGAGCCAGGTGGCTGGTCACCTCACTTTACGTGTACAGCAGCTGGATGTCCGGTGTGAAACAAAGACAAAGGTATGATAGTTATTGACCCATTCTGAGTATAAGAAAATATACGCTTGTTCAATCTTTAGAAGTGGCACCATTTTCATGTTTTCATTTGCTGTAAGCTTCATTTTAGAAGCATTAAGCGGGGTGTGAGATTAGAAAGGGAAACACCTCAAAGCCCAACAAAGAGCTTATTGGCATCAAATTATTAGTGTTTTCACTTGATGTTGACCAGTCATCATATGTTGATAGACGACTTTATATCCAGGATAATGTCTTCGTCACTGTGGTTGCTTCCATCCAATATCGAGCACTGGCAGAAAAGGCATCTGATGCTTTCTATAGGCTCAGCAATACCAGGGCGCAGATTCAAGCCTACGTCTTTGATGGTATGGGCTATATATGTATAAGTTTGACATTATGAAGCATGGGCACATAACATAATCCCTTAACAAAGAGGAATGTATCTCTGACACAAGTGGCAGTGGTCATGTTGGTACTCTGGTTTCATGATCCATTTTGAAGCTGAACATCTATCTCGAGCTATTTCTGAAATCTGCAATCTCTTCAATAATGTTTTTTGGGATGTTGCTGTCCCATTCTTTATAGACATGTGGTTAGAATAGTTTTGTCTTTGTCTCTGACACGGCAGCATCAAGTTTTTGCAAAGAAGAAAGATAGTAGTTATTCATACACATGAAGAGATTAGGTTCATAGTGAGTTTAAGTGGACTGTTTTGTTATGTCTCTGTGAGTTGCTATCACGTTGATATATAAATCCTCCTTTTTCCAAGTTGATTTTTTTGGAAGACTTAGTTGGAGCTGAATGTTTATTGAAAGTCCTTCCTCCAGCATTTTAGCAACATGATACAACATAAATATCTTTGGTATATGCTAGCGAAAGGAGATTTTTCCTTCCCTCTCTTCTCTGTGGCCATTGTAACCTTTCTCTGTTTCATGAAGCATTGTTTAAGTGCATATTTGAGATGAATATTCATTTGCTTGTCTTGGGATCTTAAAATGAAATATCTGAATGCACTGAATTTGTTGGCCATACTGTTTGCTTTAGAGCAATTATTGCTTCCTCATGCCAGAATCTTTGAATGTCAGAAATGGGGCAGAAATGACATTTTTTTCCTTTTTTTTTTTTTTTTTTTTTGCCTCAGTCATTCGTGCAAGCGTTCCCAAGCTGGAACTTGATTCAACATTTGAACAGAAGAATGAAATAGCAAAAGCTGTAGAGGAAGAACTTGAGAAGGTATGTCTTATCATTCAAGGTACTCCTTGATGATTTCATTGAAGGGGATTGTGTTTTTGTTAATCTATTCTGCATGTGCAGGCTATGTCAGCTTATGGGTATGAGATTGTTCAGACTCTAATTGTTGATATAGAACCAGATGAGCATGTGAAGCGAGCAATGAATGAGATCAATGCAGGTAGATCCCTGATTTCGTTTATGATGATAGGATGTTGTAGTTTTCTTTTACTCAGGTTACAAATGGTGTGCCATACTTGTTTCTTTAGCCTACTAAAAAGTAAGTTTTCCCCTGTTGACAATTGCCTGCAGAATTCACAACAGCTCCTGTCGGATATATATTTTTAAGCAATATGAGAGTTTTTGTTTGTTAATCTAACCCATAAAATTAAGAGGTTGAAATATCTAGAGTGCCAAGATAGGCAATTCTATTGGTTTATTTCTAGACGAGGAGTGCCTAATGTGTGTTGCTGTTGTGTGTTTCCTGGAGAATTTCAGGTAAGTCTTGGAGAGAGTCAGATTGTTGACCATTGCAAGGCTGGGATTAATTGATTCACATTTTTAATTTAAATTGCCTACACATGATGTCCTCACATGGACATCAACTTCCAAATGCAAAGATCAATCAAATCCTCTTGGTTTGGCCACTAAATTTGCATTAGAAAATATCTTAAAAATCTAGCTTCTGTTGAGTCCCCCTGTAGTTAGGTTGTTGAATAACATCTATCTGAACAATAGTCATGTGGCACAATTAGATTAATGGTATTCATGTTTTTTATGTAATTGCCAGCTGCACGGTTGAGGGTGGCCGCAAATGAGAAAGCTGAAGCAGAGAAGATTCTGCAGATCAAGCGAGCTGAGGGAGATGCAGAGTCCAAATACTTGGCTGGACTTGGGATAGCGAGGCAGAGACAGGCTATTGTGGATGGGCTGAGGGACAGCGTGCTGGCTTTCTCTGAGAATGTTCCAGGAACATCATCAAAAGATGTCATGGATATGGTCCTGGTCACCCAATACTTCGACACAATGAAGGAAATTGGTGCATCCTCGAAATCCAGCTCTGTTTTCATCCCACACGGTCCTGGCGCTGTGAGAGATGTTGCGTCCCAGATCAGGGAGGGTCTCCTGCAGGCACATGCCGCGAGCTAAGTTGAGTACATAAATGGGGGCTGGGGTTTCACTGAGCTGAGCTGTTAATACGTTGGTAAAGGAGCGCTTTGGCAAATATTGCCTTGCACTTTGTTCTTTATCCGGTGCCTTAAGTTTTTACCTATCAAAATAAAATATAATATATTCGACTGTTGTCCAAGTAAGGGTTGCGGGATGTTGATGGTTATAAAGTTTGTGGAGATGACGGTTTGTATTGCATAATATTCAGTGTTATTACAATATTGATGTATATATTAAGAATGTTGTCCTGGAGGTTTCCCCTATACTATTCGATATCTGACTGGTGGATTCACGGTGTTATAACGTGAAAAATCTGGAGCCGAGGCAAGGTACAATGTCCAGTTGATTGCCGAATTGCACATACCGTATGTTGCCTATCTTTCAAGTCTAGTAAGTTGCTACCCGTCTGTCTCGTGAGGTAACGAATCTATAGCAGCTGCTATGGACATTGGCCTTTTGTCTGAGTTCTCCTCATTTTAATTTTGCCTTTACAGGATGCGGAAGTATCATAATTCTCTAGTAGCAGACGCCTTCATTTTAGGGGGGTAACGTAAAAGGGTGCCTTGTCCTTTAAGCCAAAAAGTACTGAAACTCAGAAATCTCCTCAATGCGGACGAAAACCGCGGCGCCTGTATCCCAGCACCTCATGTCTCAGCAACCCTTGAAAAACATATTTTGTATCGACGGTGACAGCTTAACATTGGGCAGCGAATTACGACGACAAAAACAAGGGGCGAACGAGTTCGTTCCAAGGACAAATCAGGAGTACAGCCAACATTCGAGGCATTGAAAATGGATAAATGGGAGTACTGGTAACCAATAGACAAAAAAAAAAGGAAGGAAAATGACCGCATGGAGATTTGTGTGGCCAGCACGAATTATTTTATACAGTCCATGGCCACCAGACACGAAACCAAACTTATGGCAAAAGTTAAATCGGGAAAGACAGATACACAGGTCCGGTTCTAACCCCTACCTTATTACCTCTCCACCGAACAGAAACGGCGTTTTCTTTTGCTTTTTTTTTCCCCCTTTTCCGAGGAAGAACTGAAACAGTGTTTTTCACGCATAAAATGAGGTGACCCTACTGCTCCACTCTATGGCTTCAAAGCCAAGGCCAGCCCAATTTTGGCGCTCTTCTCGATGGCTCTCGTGTCGACCTCCCCTGAGATAGTGAACAAGGATTTTGGGCGCCATTCGTGCTGGATGAGAGCACTTGCCCTGCCATAGTTGTTCACCCGGGCCTTCACCGAGGTCAATGGGTCCAGTGCGTGCTGAGTGCCGATGGTGAGCATGTTCTCGTTGCTGAAAAGCTGTGAGACAGCTCTGCCCCGACGGCAGTGCTGGTTAGTGGGCTGACCGTGTGGTAGTAGGATGCACTGAGGGTATCGGCCTTGTCGTTCCTGTATATGAAAAACAAATACCACCATCAGCGATGCAAGAAAACCTTTAACACTTCTTACACATTGGATGGAGGCAGCAAGTTAAACATCTAATGCTAAGTGACACCGCTGCAAGCCAGGCAGCTGTATATGTTAGTTAACTAGAGTCATCAACCCACCGTATAGAGTTTATTTTTAAACATGATGAATATGATCATATGTACATGAAATTGGATGCGACAAGGGCACACAATAAAATGTGAATGAATAGCACAGATAACCCTTTTTTCTGGATTCAAGTACTCACAATGTCAAGGAAGCAATAAGATCAGCATTTGTGAAACTAAATCCAGCATTGCACTTAGTAAAGTTTCCAGTGGCAGTGTCGAAGGAAAGATCAGTTCCAAGAGCAAGAACGTTGTTTCCAACCACTCCAGAGAAATTAACAATGGGATTTGCAGTCAACCCAATACTTGTGCTTATCCCAGCGTACTCATGCTGGTACTGGAGTTCCACCTATTACCATATGACCATAAATCAGATTCAGAAGCATACAATATACATGAAAAACAAAAGATATTGTAAAGAAAATGAGTTAAATATCACTTTTAGAGAAAATGGAAAAGGTTCTCACCTTACCAGATCTCTGGTCAGGAACAATAAAGCTAAATATTGTCTTGAGCCCAGGAGCAGGTTCGTCAACGGTAATGGTAGTAAGGAGCTACATATGGACAAAACAAGAATAGAAAACAGTTAAACATTCACAATCCAAATGGTCATGATTATTCACATGAAAACAATAATTGAACATTGCTGTCCATACAGAGAACAATGATCCACATGGAAAGTCTATGTGCTCTCTCTCTCACCCGCACACCCGCACACACAATATCATATCAAAATTAACTGATAATGCCCTTAAGGGCTTAGACACTAACATTGGAGTTGGTATCCACTTTAACATCAGTGGTGATGTTCTTGTTCTTCAGTTGAGTGCTCACATCAGCCAAAAAAAACTCTCCTTTCTTGATTCCTGTAGAAGTGAGTGCCTGAAATAAATAACAAGGGAACGATCAAACACACTACTCATATACAGCTTAGCTGAAACCTTATAATAAGCTAGTATTTTGCCAAATGGACACACCATCAACATCAGCAGGAATAAGATCAACCTTAAAACCCACACAAGGCATCAACAAATGCCAACATAGTTTAGATATTTTGGCCATTCATAGTTGCACACGTAATTTTTTGGAAAGGCCTTAATTTGCTGGTAAAACTAGATACATCAAGATATGCCATACAAAGACGAAAACTTAATGCAATACAGGTAGTTACACCGGGGAAAAAGAGAATCTCAATGTACAACGTCCTCCCATTTGATTGTTTAAATAAAATGGAACGACAACACCTTTGCCCCAAGGATAACCCTCAAGCTAGCAAAAGGACTCTAAACAAATGAAATATGAAAGATTGTGGTATTGCCACGGCAATTCTATATCTTGATTTAAAAGTCCGTATTGCTTTAAGCTTCAGAAAGCCAAGGTGATAGTAACTTCTTAGAAATGACTCAACAATGCTAAACACTAAAACCCAGAGTTTACTTTAGACAAACATTTGTAGTAGTTACACCTCACTTGAAACAAACCTCTCCTTTTGCTTAATGAATTATCACAACACGTTTACAAATGGATATCTACATCCGAGACTGTTACAATTCAAATGCAAGTTGGTCTTTCTGGTAGCAACAAACCATTAATCCAAAAATCTATCGATCTGCCACAATCCCGTGTACAATGTAACAGCTCCAAAGCTACCATTTGATTTCTCTCAGACTCATCAAAACATCAAGCAAAAGTTGCAGACACCCTCGCCTAACATACCTAAGCTGCGACCGACAAGAAGAACGAAATCCACCGCACTCCTCGATAATCGGATCACGAGTTCCTCAAAAGAATCAAACACGGACCGAAACGGAACAGAAAACCGACAGCGAATCCAATATATATACTCAACTCATCTACTCGGTTCAGCATCCATACAGCCTAACAAATCACTTCCCACCCCCACCCCCACCCCACCCCACCCCAAAAAACTAAAAAATAAAAATTCCAGTACATCGCGTCAAAATCAGCTCAAAAAGAGCTGAAACGAAACGACGATTCGAGGAAATAGAGCTCACTGACGAAGGAGAGGTGAACTTACGACTCCGGTGGAAGTGTAGGTAGTGATGGTGAACTTGTGGTCGCTCTGATAATCCTTGTAGAGAAGATCTGCAACTCAAACCAACAAAGACCAACAAAAATCACGCGCGCACCACACTCGCAACACGACCCGAGCTGAAACACAAAAAAAAAAAAAAAGAAAAAAGAAAAAGAAAAAGCGAGAAAAGAAAGAAGAAGAAGAAGAAGAAGAAGAGGAAGAAGGGGGAAAAGGAGGTCAAGAGCGAAGGGGACGAGAGACGAGCCTCTGGCTTTCTTGCCGATGTCGGAGTAGAGACCGGGGCCCTTCGCCATGATCGAGCTCCTGAGATTTTCCCTTCTTCCTTTCCCGAGAAAATGGAGGCCCTCGACGAAGAATCTCTCTCTCTCTCTCGCTCGCTCGCTGGAAAAGGGAAAGGAAGAGGGAGAAATAGGAAGTTCGGTGCGGGTGTTTTGTCGAAAGGAACCCTAAAAAATATTAAATGGCGAATGAGGGAAAAGTCGGGATTTTTCACGTCGAGGCGCGATGTGGAGCGTCGGATGAAGAGATTCGCGATCCGCGGCCGTCGATTCCAGGCAGAGGAGAGAGAGAGAGAGAGAGAGAGTACGGGGAAGGGGGCGTGGTCGTTGAATGTCGAGGGGCTTGGGAATCAAGACAGCTGTTGGGGCATATTCGCCCCGCTCACCCGGACTCGCTCGCTCTTTTTTCGACAGCGTTTTTCTCATGCTTCCATCCCCCCCCCCAAAAAAAATAAAAATAAAAATAAAGCATTTAATGGTGTTGTTTTTGTCTCCCTCGAACTTCGGCTCTTTTCCTGTTCCTGCGATATCCAAAATGCCCACCATAGTTTTCTTAAAAAAAAAAAAAGAGATGAGAAAACAAAGGAAATAGGGACATCGAACTACCGGTCGGAACGGTTCTCCGTCGGACCGGTTCGATTGACAGCAGTTTCATGAATAATCCCACGAGGGGCAGCTCTCGTGACGCGATGTACAGGAGCACCCCGTGCTTTGACGTTATTAGGTTTCGGTGGAAGAATTATAAAAAAAATCTTAAATTTATTGTAATTATATCAATTTAATTCTAAATATTTTTTTTTGTCAATTTAATTTTAAACATTTTGTAATTATACCAATTTAATTCATCATTTGAAATTTGATTGGCTAGTGTTGGCGTGACCAGGCTGATGTTGACCGTCCAACGAACTAATTTTTTATATTTTTTCCCAAATTTTTAAATAATTTTATTATTTTCCCTTTTTTCTTTTTTTCCCCTCTCTTCTTCCTCCTTGGCCTCTTCTCCACACAATGGCTAGAGAGGCCCTGGTGAGGGCTTCTAGCCCTCACTAGCCGCTGGCACAAGTTGTGGCCTTCACCCACCCTCACTGGTAGCCTCGACTAGATCAGGGTTGTGAGTGAGGCGACCTTGCCCAAATCTAGGCAAGGCCAGCCTCTCCATGGTGGGTAGGGGTGTCAACAGGTCAGGTCTTGATGTTACCCAACCCGACCCGAAAAATAAAGGTAATGTCATCTGACCCGATCCGAAATGCATAAAACACGAAGCAAAAAAATGGATCGAGTCGATTCGGGTCGGGTTTTGGGTTTTTTATTAAAAAATATGACAAAGGGAATTCGAAATGCTCTTACGTGACACTATGAGTCCTTGTCCAATCCGTCCGTGAACATTTCCGCAGACATATAATACTCCCTCCTCTAAAGTTTTGCGTTGGCCGTGAAAAAGAAGCAAATCATATGGAAGATGGAGAGAGAGAGAGAGAGAGAGAGAGAGAGAGAGAGAGAGAGAGATTGATGGGGGCTGACAACAACGAAGCCGTGAGACGAGACGTGCTGGATGAGTTGCGAGTAGAATGAGTTGTAGAGGAGATAGCCTTTAATGTGCTTGGGTGGAACATTGTTCCGACCCTAACTCGACCCAGAACATGTAATCCGTTTGTGTTTATAATTGTTATTTGAATAATATTAAGACCTGAAATATGTACCATACTTATTTCGTGTTCGGGTCATGTTCGAGTCATGTTCGGGTTGGGTTGGATGGATTTTTTGGACACCTCTAATGGCGGGGCTGCAGCTGAAGGTAGCCTTGCTTGTGCCTGGTGGACTTGGGTGGAGGTCACCTTGGCCTTGCTAGCAACCGTTGAGGCTACCTTTGCCTATGGCCCCTAGCAAGGCTACTGATGAGGGTGGGCAAGGGTTGCGACTTGCGCCAAAGGCCAGTGAGGTCATGGCCTTTGGCTAATTGCTAACGAGCCTCGGTGGCCATGTCAGCACTGACCAATCAAATTTCGTTGGATATATTGAATTAGCACAATTGCATTATAATTAAATAGGCAAAAAAATAGGTTTATGACCGAATTAACATATTTGAAATAGGTTTATGACTTTTTTGATAATTCTTCCGATGAGTTGTGGCAGAATGGAATATTTATGGAATCCCTATTAATAGGATCAAACATTATCAACTAGATAAAATAGATAAGACTTTTTTCTTTCTCATGTCCGAACCAACTGATGTTGAAAAATCAGTGGATGAATCGAGAATTCGAAACAACTCGAATTTGGAATTGCATTCCATTCTATGCAACGTGGTCAACTCCATTTGTTAGAACAGCCCTGTGTCGACCTGCTTTAAGTGTTCGAAGTTCGATGTCTGAGTTTATATTTTTGCACGATTGAATTTGGCTCTGACTTGCATGTCGGAACTTTAGATGAAGAGAGAAAATTGGGGTTTATTTGATTTTTAGGCCATTTGGTCGGTGTTAGGAACTCATCGTTTGCCTAATCAAATTTTAGCTTGCGAATCAGACCGCAAGATTGTTTGAAATTGGCACTAAAAAGCATGCTGGCCAGATTCTGTTTTGTGCTTAATTCCAGGTGTACAAATGAATCTTGACAGGATTTAGGCCTAGTCTTGTTGTTAGGTGATACATTAGCATGGCATATATCCGATTGAACCTAAAATTGGACCATTTCAATTGAGTACTTTTGTTGTCCATGTTAAAGTTTTCATGAGATTGCATATCGCTAGGTGAGTCGGATCATAGTTGCCTTGCATGTTTAATTAGGAAAAATTATTAACTGGTCATAAAATTATTGTACAATTATCGATTGAGTTCTGAATTTTTTCATATAATCCCTAAACTTTGCACAAGATTCTAATTTAATATTTTCGGTTGATTTTCATTTGAAATTGCTCATCGTGACGGTATAGTTTATGCCGGCCATCCTACAATATATCGACCATTTGATGTGGACAAAGTTACTCAAAATAAATTTTTTAGTAATTTTCTCCATTTTGTTTCTTTACTTCCAATTTTTTTTTTACTAGTGTTCATCATTTTCTTACTCTTGAAAACCGACGAGTCCTCCATGGTTGCCTTTTTTTCACTGCCAGTCATCATTTTCTTGCTATTGAAAACCGACGAGTCCACCATCGCTGCTTGACGATGAAAATGACCATGGTGACCCTGCGAGCTCGACGGCTAGGGGTGAGCCTCTAAATTTTGGCGAGGTCAGCCACTGCCCCGCCGTGGCGGTCAAGATCTCAGCAAACTCGTCGGCTATCATGGGCCGAGCCTCCATATGTGGAGGCTCGGCGGCCTCGCCGTCAAGGCTAGATCCGTATGGCCGGTAAGCTGTCTTTTCCAGATCTGACTTGTCTGGCGTTGAGGCCAACAGAGGGGATTTCTGCTGCTGGATCTTCAGTTCCAGGGGGAGAGAGAAGGTGAAGACGAAGATGAGAATCATTTCTCCGGTTTCAAAAGGTATAAAATCCAACAGACTAGCAGGACAGACGACGACAGCCGACGACGACATCCCTTGAATTAGCGCTAAAGATCAAGATTAAGAATTGAATGCTGCTTCCCACTCTATATTGACACCAGTTCACAATGAAAGGCTGCTTGTGTAGACTGTGAATCTCGTAGAAATTCAGATGAGGGTGTTTTAACTTTTCTCTTGTCTGGAATGAAGATATACGACCTGATTCGTCATGTCCACTCCGACTCACACGAAGCAACTGAAGGTCCCGCGCTCTCTCCAAAGAAGAAGGGAGGAAAAGAAGATGAAGTGAACAGTGATCAGCAATAAAGATAACTGAGCAAAAAGACAACGTGTTTTAGCGATTTTGTATGTGTTATATTGCCGGCGTGCCATGTTGGACAGTTGAGGATGACTGGACTGTCACGTTAGCAATTTCATATAAAAATGATTGGAATGAGTACATTAAAATTTTACAAAAAGATTTAAGATTTTATTGACAAAATTGAGTAATTCAAAACGATATTTGCAGCCAAACCGTACATTTGTGATTGATTTGGTGATTTTTCCTTGTTATTCCTAGCACGTTATAGGCATTCATTATATCTGAACAGAGGAACGTTTAATAAAATCCCATGCTTAGATCAACTAGGTATTTTGTATTTAGGGAATTGCATTTTGAATATTTACTTATATAGACAAGTTACATATTTGCGAATTTAAGTTAGTTCTCATTTGCATATTTCGGCATATTTAGAGTTTGCACGTTTTTACATATTAGAATAGGATGCTGTGTTATGTTTGCATCGTCAAAAATGCCATCCTAGAAAGAAATAGAAAATGTTTATGAATCAATATTTCAATGCACATGTAGATGGTCTTGCAAACCTCATTTCCATGTCATGAAAATAAAAAAAATAAAAAAACCTCTTCCATATTAATTGTTTTAGATTGCTTGTTCATAGAAAATCACGTCAAAATCAGATTTGTATTTAAGGTAAAATTGCATATTTACATCATTTAGATATAATTATCTAAAAAGTTCTAATCCAATTATATGACGGTCGATTTAGCTATAAATTTTTTGATGGTTTGTCAATTTAGGTACCGTTTGGTAATGTACCTGTTTCTCTATTTTTTTGTTCTTTTGTTCTCTTGAATCGAAAAAAAAAAACTGAAATTCATTTGGTAACACCAATTAACTTTTCTATTGCCCAAAATAAAAAATTGTTCCCCGGAATAAATTTTGAGTAGAAATGAGAAGTAGAAAAAAGTAACTTCTTATTCTTGGGAATAATTTCTAGAAATTTATTTCTTGGGGACCACTTGCCGCTTGCAGCCCACCACCGCTTTCTGCCAGCCACGATTGGCTGCTCACGGCTGCCCTTCGCTCAGCGACTGGCAACCGGTGACCGAGTGCTTGGCGGTGGTGGCGACTGGCGTTGGCCACCACCCACCGCCAGGTAGTCGTCGATCGTCGGTTGCCAGTTGTTGCAGCCACTGGCGGCCACCATCGAGTAAAGAGAAATTTTTTTTTTTTTGGTATTAAACGCATTCTTATTCTTTTTCTATTTCAAGAATAAGAAATTTTTATAGTTACCAAATGTCTTATTTTACTCAAAAATTATTCTAGGGAATAGAAATAGAAAAGAACTATTTTTCAAAAGAAATTATTTCTAAGAGTAGAAATGTTACCAGCCTTTAGTAATTTTGGTCAATTATTTTCGATTATCATTGTGATCCCAGGATTATACCTCCATTTCATCGCCTGATGATTTACAAAAGGGATACAAGGAAAAAAAATTAATTTTTTTCTAAAAATAGTAAAATCGTCCAAGTTAACATTGATTGTGCCACGTGGGATGATTGATGTTGACCAAATCGCCATGTTAGTGATTTCCAACTAAAATTGATTGGAAGAATTACATTGGCAAATCGTTTATAAGTTTAGGATTAAAATGCAAAATTGATGAGTTCAGGAATGAATTTGCCGCCCTAAATAAGCAATGCCTTTTATGACTATTTTCTCATCAATTGAGTTGTATAGTCATAAAATGAAGAGTGAGCCCCGCATTTAACATTAATGTTAAGAAATTGTTATAGAGCGATTGTAGTACAATGAATGATTTATTTGATAAATAAATTGGACGTTACAAAGCGATTGAAAAACAGTTACATAATCATTAAAGCTGTTGCATAACAGTTAAAATAATGAAGGCCTTCAATGTAGTAATAGCTTTTGTAAATATTTCAAAAATTATCGAAATATATATGCATTTCATGTAACACAGAACCCAAAAGCAAAAAGCACATTTTGTTTCTTCTGCAAATTCGAGATGGAAGACCAGAAGTGCAGATGGTGTCCGACTTCCTTCACGATTTTCATTCTTGGCCCCGTTTGCATTCGAAATTCCACTACTTCGGAGGATCTCGATACCTTGGATCGGTCATTTTTACAGGAAAAGAATAACTCAAGTGTAAAAATTTGGCACGAGAGAACACTTAAGTGCCAACAGTTACGAAAGGTATACTTAAGTACCATTTAAAAAAAAAATTGGATTACTTAAGTGCTAACTTCAACGAAAGCCGTTGGAAATCCAATGTGACTTATTTTAATAATATAATTCGCTTACGTGGCTTGTCGGAAGCTAAGTCAGTAAAAACTTAGCCAAAACAGTGTTGTTTTGACTAAGACGTGGTATTTAAAAAATATATTAGTTAAAAAAACTTTAAAAATATATTATTATAAAATTGATTAATTAAAAAAAAAGGAAGTGGGAGGATCGGGTGAAGGTTGTGCAGCCTTCGCTGGCGATGGTAAGACGAGGGATGACGGACCTTGGCTAGTGGTCGACGACCCTGGCTGACCTGTGGCGAGGGCCTACGGGCCCTTGCCCAGTCAGGCCAAGGGCAGCCGGTGGTTGGTTGTGGTCACCTAGCTGGGCGAGGGCTGGCGACTCCCGTCGGATTTGGGGGAGGGTCGCAACCCTCGCCCCAGATCTAGGCAAGGGCCTGCAAGCGCTCGTTGTAGGTCGACTAAGGTCGTTGGCCAGTGGCTAGGGCCCGACGACCTCGATTGACCCTCACCCCACCGTCACTGGTCCTTCCCGGCGATGGTGGGGCAGCAATGGCGACGAGGGCTGGACAGCTCTTACTCGATCCCTCCCCCTTCTTGTTTTTTTTTTTAATAAAATCGATTTTTTAGATTTTTTTTAATTACTTTTTTTTTGGCCACGTGGACAATTTTATTTTATTATTTAAAATTACCATGTGGATATTTGTTATGAAAAAAATTACTCTATTAGCAAATAAAATTGCTGGAAAATGACACGTGTGCAGTTTGATCATATTTTTTCGCTGTTGGCACTTAATTGATCATTTTTACTTCAATTTTGGCATTTATTTGTCCTTCATGTCAAGTTTTGACACTCCAAGGGTCGACGCGTCTCGTTTTTATTTACCACAACAACTAGCTCTAACCCCGAGCGAAGAATGGTTTGCTCATAATTTGTGTTTGAGTGATGGTAGGGAGTGTCTGTGATCACTATGGTTTAGAAAATGAAGTCGACAAAAGCCTTGCTTGCGGAGTGACGTGGCGGGTGATTATTTTGGCTTTTCTCCCTACATAGTCAATTCAATATGAATCTATAGATTTAACTGAATCTAGACGTGATCGTATGTAATGTGGTAGCTTAAATGAACACTTATTTATTTTCCCTTTTTAAAGGTTGTTTACCCTACATATTATTTAAGGGGCGTTTTCGTATGGCATGTTTAATCTGCATATTTGTGTTTCCTTTAATGAATTAGTCTATTTTAGAAAATTTGCGAGGACGGTGCCCTTATCCTTGGGTATTATAGTCAATTCTTACATGGAAATTATACGCAAGTTAGGAAATAAAAATCCAGTTTTTAAGAAAAAAAAGTATCAACATTCGGTTCGAGGGTCACGAGAGCAAGGCCATTTCTTCATTTCGCTTCTCCTATATCTATCAACACAGAACGCGGAAGCAAAAAAGCATTTCTCTGCTCCATCTGCACGTTCGAGATGGAAGATCAGAAATGCAAATTATCTCCGACCACCTGGACCATTTTCATTCTCAATCTCATTTGCATTCTAGGCGTTTGCCCTGCTAATGGTGCTAGTGCAGGAGCTGATGCAAGTAGCTCGTTGTCCACTTATGTCATTGAAGTACGAAAGCCGACGGACAAACATCTCGCTACTATAGAGGATCTCGATACTTTTTATCGGTCATTTTTACCCGCCACAACACCCGGCTCTAACCAAGAGCAAAGAATGGTTCACTCATACCGACACGTGCTATCGGGGTTCGCGGCCAAACTGACGGCCGAGGAAGCTAAAGCCATTGGAGAGAAGGACGGTGTTTTGGACGTGCATCCGGAGACGGTGCTCTCTCTACACACAACTCACACCCCCGATTACTTGGGATTGCGCCGAGGAGTCGGGCTCTGGGAGGACTCGAACTATGGCAAGGGCGTGATCATCGGACTTCTGGACACGGGGATCTTCCCCGACCACCTTTCCTTCAGCGACGAGGGGGTGCCTCCGCCCCCTGCCAAATGGAAGGGCCGCTGCAACTTCAACCGCACGTCCTGCAACAACAAGCTCATCGGAGCGAGGTCTTTCACCGGCTCGAGCAGTAGCTCTGCGCCATATGACGATGAAGGCCACGGCACACACACCGCCAGCACAGCTGCCGGTGCTTTTGTGAAAGATGCCAGCGTGTTCGGTCTTGTCAATGGCACGGCCGTAGGCATAGCGCCTCTCGCGCATTTGGCATCGTACAAGGTTTGCACGGCTGAAGGGTGCTCTGAGAGCGCCATATTAGCTGGGTTCGACGAGGCCATCGAGGATGGCGTCGATGTGCTTTCCGTCTCTTTGGGATACGAAGCCCCAGTGCCGCTCCAATTAGACCCGATCGCAAGGGGTGCATTTGCCGCTACCCAAAAGGGCATCTTCGTCAGCTGCTCCGCAGGGAATTCCGGGCCATCCAGCGACACGTTGTCAAACGGGGCACCCTGGGTTCTCACCGTGGGAGCGAGCAGCACCGACCGCACCATAAAGGCCACGGCTCGCCTCGGGAATGGGCAGGAGTTCGATGGGGAGACCTTGTACCAACCGCGCGACTTCAAACCGGCACAGCATCCCCTTGCTAATTCGGAAGGATCCGGAGATGACGCCCCAGGGAAAGTGAACGTGCGCTACAGTGCGTACGACCCAGTCGGGGAGGGTCAAGAGGTCAAGGATGCAGGTGGTGTGGCCATGATCCTCGCGAACGATCCCGATTTGGGATACACGACATTTGCCGATCCGCATGTTCTGCCCGCCGCCTATGTGAGTTATGTGGCTGGGACAGAGATCAAGAAATACATTAAGACAGCGTCAGCACCGACGGCCGCGATCCTATTCAAAGGCACGCAATTCAACGGGAGCTTTGCCCCGGCTGTGGCATACTTTTCTTCCCGCGGCCCCAATAGCATTAGCCCAGGCATCCTCAAACCGGACATCATTGGCCCGGGCTTGAACATTCTCGCCGGTTGGACATCTCCTATAGACAATTCTACGGACAAGAAGCGCGCATTCAACGTGATCTCTGGGACCTCCATGGCCTGCCCCCACCTCAGCGGGGTGGTAGCGCTTCTCAAGAGCGCGCACCCCGAGTGGTCGCCAGCGGCCATCAAGTCCGCCATCCTGACCACGGCGGCCACCTCCAACGCGAAGGGCCAACCCATCGTGGATGAGGCACGCCGACCAGCTAGCATCTTCGCCACCGGCGCAGGACACGTGAACGTATCGAAGGCTGTCGACCCGGGTCTCATTTACGACACCGAATTGACAGATTACGTTCCTTACCTTTGTGGGCTCAACTACAGCGACAAGGATGTCTCTCTCATAGTTGGAAAAGAAGTCTCGTGCTCGAGCATAGAGAGCATACCCGATTACCAACTCAACTATCCATCAATCACTGTGAATTTTGTGCGTTTGGGGAGTAATGTGAGTGTAAAGAGGACGGTGAGAAACGTCGGACCTGTCAATTCGCGTTACAAGTCGGTTATCGAACCCATCACGGGTATTGGCTCAATCGACGTGTCCCCGCGAGAACTGGTGTTCAAGAAGGCGAACGAGACAATAAGTTATACGGTTAACTTTACAAGGAAAGCTTCTCCGCAGGCCGTGAATGCTCAGGGCGCGATCACCTGGGTCTCTGCCCAGCATTCGGTTCGGACTGCTGTTGCTGTTTTGTTCAAGAAGAGTTGGGGTTTGTGACTCTACGGTCCAGGAAATGGAGGTCGACGAAAAGGGCGCTTCGAGAGTGGTGACAAATGTTCATTTTGACTTTCTCCCTATGTTCGCATCGTGAATAAGGACACATCTTGCACTTGAATTTGTGTTTAAGAATCTTGTCATTTTTTTTTTTTTTACCTCTTGTTTATTTTGATACGTGGTTTCACTATTTCTTCGCCAAGGTGAACCTCGATTTTGGCTCCATCAAGGAAATCCGATGCCGTGGTGGAATTAAAAAAAAAATCGGTGGTTTTATTCATCATATGAAAAATCTAGTGTGATGATTCTAACATAGAATTGACAACTTTCTATATGTCCATCTATTCAAGAATGTTCGCTATAAAATTCATTATGAATGTATTATAAACAGATCAACTCGTGTGCATATTAAATGCGCCATGTGCACTTTATTTTTTAAATTCATATGTGACACGTTTAGACATATTTAAGTAAACATATTGGTTAACACAATTTGATAAATTAAGAGCGGATTTGATATATTTATGATTCCAATGTAGGCCCTGTTTGGTTCAATTTTGCCAAGGGGCTTTTAGCCCCGAAAGCCCCTTGGCCAAATGCGAACCCGTTTGGCTCAGCATTTGAGGACTTCATTGGCCAAATGCTAGCATTTGGAATGTTGGTGGAATGCTGAAAGCCTAATGCTGGTGAGACCAGCATTGGGCTTTTAGCATTCCAAGGATGCAAGTCAACATCTTTGACTTTTTTTTTTTTTAGAAATCATTAAGTGGAGCCGGCCAGCAGTGACCTCCGGCGACCGCCGTCGGAGGTCGCGCGAGGCATGGGTTCCCACGACCCAGGCGTTGCGACCTCCGGCGGCGACGTGCTTGGGTCGCGCGAACCCAGGCATTGCCACCGGAGGTCGGAGGTCGCGGCGCGACGCCCGGTCGTGCGAACCCGGGCGTCGCGACCTCCAGCGGCAATGCGCTTGGGTCGCGCGAACCCGAGCGACGCCGCTGGAGGTCAGAGGTCACGGCGCGACGCCTGGGTCGTGCGAACCCGGGCGTCGCGACCTCCGCCGACGACGCGCCTGGGTCGCGTGAACCCAGGGGTCGCCGCTGGAGGTCGTGACCTCAGGGGCAACGCCTGGGTTCGGGCGACCCAGGCGTCGCCGCCGGAGGTCGCCCGGGCGGCCAGATCTGGCCGGCCACTTGCTGGCCACTAGCTTATTTTTTTTAAAAAAAAAGAAAAAAGAAAAGAAAAGTTATTTGTAAATGCAAATTTACCAAACGATATTTACCCCAAAGTCATTTCGGAAAACTTAATTTGCCAAACACTTTTGCTTTTACCAAATATCCATTGAGCTAAAGATACTTGGAGAAATACAAATGCATTCCCCAAAAGTTGAACCAAACGGGCAGTGTTGTGCTGTAACTACACTCAAAAGTGACATGTAATTAATACGCTTTGCTATTGGTAAATTCTAACGTTGGGTACGGGCGAGTCAACTTCTTAGCTACAATTTTGGAGGTATTTGTGCAAGATCGTATGAGCCTGCGGCACCCACTTTCACGTTAAAAATTAGGAAAAATTCCAAAAAAGGGCCCAAAGTGCCCATATTTTCTCAAATAAGGATTCAAGTGGACTTTGTTTTAAATAAGAATTTGAATTGTGATCACTTTTTCAAATAAAGGCCTGAAGTGATTGTGTCTGTTTCAAATAAGAGCCTGACTTTTCGGTGATTAAGGATATTTTCATAATTTATCATTTTTTTTTTCAGGTTCTTATTCTTCATATTTGCCACCGGCGATGCCCATAGAAGACTGAGCAAGAGTCATCCTCACCCGATCCGGCAATGCCCACCCTCGTTGGCTATAGGTGAGGGGCGACCTCGCTTGGGGAGGCCACTCCTTGTAGCCAACCGCCCTTGCCACCCGCAGACGAGGGCCTATAAGCCCTCACTAGTAGCGGGCGAGGGTTGGCCTCGCCTGTGGTTGGCAAGGGTCGTTGAGCCCTTGCCAGCGGTCAATGAGGGTCATTGAGCCCTTGTCGATGCTGGGTGAGGCCGGCCCTCACTAGATCTGGTGAGGGGGGCCTTGCGGTTGGCTGCAAGGGGTGGCCTCCCTAGGTGAAGTCGCCCCTCGCCTATAGCCAACGAGGGTAGGCCCTACTTGTACTTTCCTTATGTGAATTATATATCGAATATGTTTATACATGTTGCCTTTGATGATCTTGTTTAATATGTACTCGGTAAAGTAAATTTGTGGGATTACGGTTGTATGACCATGTGTGAAATGCATTTGTATTGGTGTGATCATGTGTGAAATATTATCGCATTACATGTAAAAATTAAGGTGAATTAACATGTACAGGCACGAATCATGTTTACATTAGTCATCCTGAAAGATAATAAAATAAGCATGAATGATTGGTGTGCTTGCATGGTCACATAAGAGCCCGTCACCTGGTGGGGGATTTGTAATTAACGAAGTCCGTTTTAACGGAATGCCTGGCGAGGGTTCGGATGCGGGTCATGGTAGAGGTCAAGCCTATACTTCTTTAGGAATGCCATCTGGAAAATGGGTTCTAGATGTAGCCGTGCCCAATGGGGTGGGACGATACTCGGTCGAAAGACCACCAACTTGTGTGTTGGAAGTAAATTCCCCCAAATGTTATTAATAAACAGAACATGAGTGAGTGCATAGTGCATGTGACAACTTGAAAGGTGTCTTGATTGTTTGATATAGGGATATGTTCAGCAAAAGTCCTAAACTTGTCAGGATAATGCAATTGAGTCCTAAAACTTGCAAAAAGTGCAATCAAGTCTTAAAACTTGTCATGTTGCTTCATTTGAGTCCTTCCGTTAACACCGTGAATTTAGACTACCGGAAAATGCTGACATGGCATTTTAAAATTATTTTTTTCCACGTGGCATTTTAAAGTAATTTTTATTTTTCACATGGCTTTTTTTATTCAATTCTTTTTAAATTAGATTAATAAACAAAAACAAAATTTTTTAATAAAAAAACTGGAAAGAAAAAGTGGTGAAATTAAAAAACAAAAAAAAAATTTATTCAATTCTTCAGCCGCTGCCGCCGCCCACGCCAAAAGGGCCGGGGTCGGCCCTCGTGGGGGGCCGGCGACCCTCGTGGCGAGTGCGAGGGTGCCCAGATTTGGGCATGTCGGCCCTCATAGGGGGTTGACGATCATCGCCTGCCCTGGGCGAGGCGTTGTAGGCCCCCGACGAGGCTCGCCTGGGCCTGGCGACAGTCATCGGCCCTCGCTTGGGGCCTGTGTTGCCTTGCCCAGGGCGGGTGATGGTTGTCTGCCCCCCATGAGGGCCGCGCGTGCCTAGATCTGGGTGCCCTCGCGCTCGCCGCGAGGGTCACCGACCACCACCCCTGGGCACAGGCGGCGGCCGGCCACCCTTGCGGGCCGTCGGTCCGGCTTTTTCGGTGATGGGTGGCGGTGGTGAAGCCCTTTCCCTTCTCCCCTTTTTTTTTTTTTTCAATTATTGTTTTTAAATAAAATTTTAGGTTTTTTTTTTTTTTTTTTCAGTTTTTTAATTTAATTAAAATAAGATTGAATAAAATAACAATTAAAAATATTGATGTGGCATTAAAAAATAATTTTAAAATGCCATGTCAGCATTTTTCGTTAGTCTAAATTAATGGTGTTAACGGAAGGACTCAAATGAACCGACATAACAAGTTTTAGGACTCAATTACACTTTTTGTAAGTTTTAGGACTCAATTGCACTATCCTGACAAGTTTTAGGATTTTTGCTGAACATATCCCTTTGATATATTTGCTGCATTGAGGTGAGCATATATTAAATTGTATCATGCAAGTCGCGTGTGTAAAGAGCGAGGTAAAGATACATGTGATTGCAACTGTTAACTGTTAATGATTGTATATGAGTTTTGGCCTAATCGTGCGTCTGATAATGGTCAAATGGGTGTTCTTCTGTTGTTTAATTGTTGGCGATAGAAAGATTGCATGTTTAGGGCACACTTGAGGCGAGTAGGTCTCCTAACCGAGGCTTAAGCTATTAACTTACTGAGATTTTATCTTACTGGTTATTGAATAACCAATTTTAGGTCCGTAGGATGGAGAACCGACTGGTGGTGTGGTTCGTTGCAATGTTTTGAAAGGAGTAGATTAACTTTGGCTTTATTATCCCCTTTTGTTGGCATATAGGGAGTTGCCCATTGTAAGGACCTATACATGTAAACTTTTTAGGGTTAAATAGTACATAAATAAAGTGATGCTTTTACTATTGATGATGTGTCTTTTTGCTATCCTTATTGTTGTTGTTGATTGGGTGGAGTTTGAATTGCTTCCGTATGCGCATAACTCGAAAGTTATTAATGAACGGTCGACGACGGATCCTGGGGAGTCGCAAATCAAATGATCGCAAGTGAAATAGGGGTTGTCGCGAGCTACGAGGGTTGGGTTGTGACATTTGTTCTCCTGAATAGAAAAAAAAACAGAAATCTTTTTGGTAACGCCAATTAACTTTTCTATTCTCCGGAATAAAAAATTATTCCCAGGAATAGATTTGGATTAGAAATGAGAAATAGAAAAAAATAACTTTTTGTTATTGGGAATAATTTCTAGAAACTTATTTCTTGGGGGTCATTTGCTGCTTGCAGCCCGCCATTGCTTGCTGCCCGTCGGGATACACGTGTGAGTTTTGTTAGAGAAGTGGTCCCACATTGGAGAATTGATGTGGTGTGGAGCAGTTAATATATACTAGTTGGCCCATAACTCACTAGCTTAAGTTTTTGAGTTAATGTGGGTCTAACTGGATATATTAACGGGCTTGAACTTGGGCTTCCCTCTTGGAGATCTTCCCAGGTAAATGTATTAGACTTTTGCTGCGTGCTTCCAATAACTAGTATCAGAGTCGATAGTTACAGTTTTCGGATAGGTGGGCGCTGTGGTGTAACAACGCGGGCTCGTGAGTATAATGTTGGGCCAGAAAGATAACTAATTTAAGGGGGAGTGGACCTAACACTGGAGCTCACATGTGAGGGAGAGATTGTTAGGATACACGTGTGAGTTGTGTTAGAGAAGTGGTCCTACATCAGATAATTGATGTGGTGTGGAGTAGTTAATATATACTAGTTGGTCTATAACTCACTATCTTAGGCTTTTGAGTTAAGGTGGGTCCAACTGGATATATTGTTGGGCTCGAACTTGGGCTTCCCCCTTGGAGATCTCCTTAGGTAAAGGTATTGGACTTCTGCTGCGTGCTCTCAACAACTGGTATCTGCTGTGGCCGGTCACTCATTGCTGCCTTTCGCTCGGCAATCGATAGTCGACTACGTGGTGCTCGGTGCCCGGCGGTGGCAACGACTGGTGTTGGCCACCACCCAATGTCGGGTGACCGTTGGTCGTCGGTTGCCAGTTGCCAGTCGTTGCCGTTGCTCGCGGCCACCCTCAAGTAAAAAGAAATAATTTATTTTTGTTGGTACCAAACGCATTTTTATTCTTTTTCTATTCTAAGAATAAGAAAATTTTAAAGTTACCAAACGTTTTATTTTATTCAAAAATTGTTCTAGGGAATAGAAATGGAAAATAACTATTTTTCAAAAGAAACTATTCACATAAGTAGAAATATTACTAAATGCAACTTTAATAATTTTGGTCAATTTTTTTCGATTATTGTTGTGATCCCAGGATCATACCTCCATTTCATCGCCGGATGATTTACAAAAGGGATAGAAGGAAAAAGAGATAGGAAAGAAAAGAAAGGAAAACAATTTTAAATTTTTTTCTAAAAATAGTAAAAATCGTCCAAGTTAACATTGACCGTGTCACGTGGGATGATTGATATTGACCGAATCACTATGTTAGTGATTTCCAACTAAAATTGATTGGAAGAATTACATTGGCAAATCGTTTATAGGTTTAGGATTAAAATGCCAAATTGATGAGTTTGGGTTTGAATTTGCCACCCTAAATAAGCAATGCCTTTTATGACTATTTTCCCATCAATTGAGTTGTATAGTCATAAAATCAAGAGTGGGCCCCACATTTAATATTAATGTTAAGAAATCGTTATAGAGCGATTGTAGTATAATGAATGATTTATTTGATAAATAAATTAGATGTTACAAAGCAATTGAAAAACAGTTACATAATCATTAAAGCTGTTGCATAACAGTTAAAATAATGAAGGCCTTCAATGTAGTAATAGCTTTTGTAAATATTTCAAAAATTATCGAAATATCCAACATAATATATGCATTTCATGTAACACATAACCCAAAAGGAAAAAGCACATTTTGTTTCTTCTGCAAATTCGAGATGGAAGACCAGAAGTGCAGATGGTGTCCGACCACCTTCACGATTTTCATTCTTGGCCTCGTTTGCATTCGAAATTCCACTACTTTGGAGGATCTCGACACCTTGGATCGGTCATTTTTATAGGAAAAGAATAACTCAAGTGTCAAAATTTAGCACGGGGGAACATTTAAGTGCCAACAGTTACGAAAAGTATACTTAAGTACCATTTAAAATTTTTTTTTGGATTACTTAAGTGCTAACTCCAAGGAAAGTCTTTACCAAAAAAAAAAAAAAAAAAAAAAAAACTCCAACGAAAATGGCTGGAAATCCAACTTGACTTTTAATAATATAATTCGCTTATGTGGCTTGCTGGAAGCTAAGTCAGCAAAAACTTAGCCAAAATAGTGTCATTTTGGCTAAGACGTGGTATTTAAAAATATATTAATTAAAAAATATTTAAAAACTTTAAAAATATATTATTATAAAATTGATTAATTAAAAAAAAAGGAAGTGGGAGGATCGGGTGAAGGTTGTGCAGCCTTCGCCGCCGTCCCACCATCGCTGGGAAGGGCCGGCGACGGGAAGACGAGGGTTGACGGACCTTGGATCGGTCATTTTTACGGGAAAAAAATAACTCAAGTGTCAAAATTTGGCACGAGGGAACACTTAAGTGCCAAAAGTTACGAAATGTATACTTAAGTACCATTTTTTTTGAAAATTGGATTACTTAAGTGCTAACTCCAACAAAGGCCGCTGGAAATCCAATGTGGCTTATTTTAATAATATAATTCGCTTACGTGGCTCGTCGGAAACTAAGTCGGCAAAAACTTAGCCAAAATAGTGTTGTTTTGGCCAAGATGTGGTATTTAAAAAATATATTAAGTAAATAATATTTAAAAAATAAAAAATAAATTATTATAAAATTGATTAATTAAAAAAAAAAAAAAAAGGAAGTGGGAGGATCGGGTGAAGGCTGTGCAGCCTTTGCCGCCGTCCCACCATCGCTGGGAAAGGTCGGGGACGGTAAGACGAGGGTCGGCGACGGTAAGACGAGGGTCGACGGACCTTAGCCGGTGGCTGGTTGTGGTCATCTAGCTAGGCGAGCGCCGGCGACTCTCGCCAGATTTAGGGGAGGGTCGCAACCCTCGCCCCAAATCTGGGCAAGAGTCTGCAGGCCCTCGTTGCAGGTCAACCAAGGTTGTTGGCCAGTGGCTAGGGCCCGACGATCCCGACCGACCCTCGTCCTACCGTCATCGATCCTTCCTGGCGATGGTGGGGCGGCAACGGCGACAAGGAATGCACAGCCCTTACTCGATCCCTCCCTCTTCCTTTTTTTTTTTTTATTTATAAAATTGATTTTTTAGATTTTTTTTGAATGACTTTTTTTTTGCCATGTGGACAGTTTTTTTTTTTTTTTTTTAAATTGCCATGTGGATATTTGTTTTGAAAAAAGTTACTTCGTCAGCAAATAAAATCGTTGGAAAATGACACGTGTGCAATTTGATCATATTTTTTCGCCGTTGGCATTTAATTGATTATTTCACTTCGATTTTGGCATTTATGTGTCCCTCATGTCAAGTTTTGACACTCCAAGGGTCCACACGTCTCATTTTTATTTACCACAACAACCGGCTCTAACCCTGAGCGAAGAATGGTTCTCTCATAATTTGTGTTTGGGTGATGGTAGGGAGTGTCTGTGATCATTATGGTTCAGAAAACGAAGTCGACAAAAGCGTTGCTTGCGGAGTGACGTGGCAGCTAATTATTTTGGCTTTTCTCCCTACGTAGTCAATTCAATAATTTAATAGTCAATTCAATGATTTAATAGTCAATTCAATATGAATCTGTCATGATCCGATCCTCGAGTCTATGAAAATCCCTATTCTCTTGCGGTCATTTGATCTGCGACTCCCCAAGATCTGTCGCCGACCGTTATTTTTATCTTTTAATTAAACGCATGCGGAAGCGAATCACAATCCTCCAGTCAATGACAAAAGCAGGGATAGCAGGAAAACCCAACAATAACACATTCCAAAGTGATGCTTTATTTATTTACCGATTAACCTTAGGAAGTTTATAAGTACAAGCCTTTACCACGGGCATCTTCCTATTGAGCTAATGAAACCAACAAGTCAGGGTTAATCTACTCCCTTCAAAAACGGCCACGAGCCGTAACACGAGTCGATCCTCCATCTTACGGACTTGAAAATGGTTATTCAATAACCAGTGAGATAAAATCTCAGTAAGTCAAAATCCTAAACCTTGGTTAGGAATTTCGCTCGCCTCGAGTGCGCCCTAAATGTGCAATCTTTCTATCGCCAACAATTCAACAATAGAAGAATATTTATTCAACCATTATCAGACGCATGATTAGACCAAGGCTCATATGCAATTTTTAACAGTTAACAATTGCAATCACAAGCATCCTTACCTCGTTCTTGGTACATGCAACCTGCATGATACAGTTTATTAAATGCCCACCTCAATGCAACAAGTATATCAAATAATCAAAACACCTTTCAAGTTGTCTCATGCACCATGCACTCACTCGTGTTCTATTTATTAACAACCTTTGGGGGAATTTCCTTCCAACACACAAGTTGGCAGTCTACCGGTATGACCGGGCATCGTCCCACCCCATTGGGCACGGCTACGTTTGGCGTCCAGACGGTATTCCCGAAAGAGCATAAGTCCGGCCTCTATCACGACCCGCATTCGAACCCCTGCCGGGCATTCCGATAATACGGACTTCGTCAACCACAGATCTCCCACTAGGTGACGGGCTCTTATGTGACCATGCAAGCACACCAATTAATCATGCTCATTTTATTATCTTTCAGGGTAGCCAATGCAGACATGGTTCGTGCTTGTATATGTTAATTTACCGCAATTTTTACAAGTAATGTGATAATATTTCACACGTGGTCACGCGTATACAAATGCACTTCACTCATAATCATACGAATATGCTGAATACATCAACCCTAATTCACAATTATAGTCCATGAATTTACTCCACTGAGCACATATTAAACAATATTATCAAAGGATATATATATTTGATATATAATCCACGTGAGGAAAATACGAACGATAGTCCATTGAAATTAATTGATACTAACACAATTAATTAATCAAGTGCTTCCCAAAAATAATACTTTATTCCAAAAATATTCCATTATTAATTATCCAACAATCAATATTCAACATCCAAGAATAATTAATCATCCATAACTAATTAATTAATTATTCTCCAAAAATAATTAATTATTACCCAAAAATACGACCAATCAACGTCACGATACTTGCATGCCTTTCCAAAATAATCATGTACCCAACCACGCATCTCAATATTCAATAATAAATAAACACGTGTCATCACGATTACGACAATCAATTATTCCCATAAATAAGGAATTATCCCAAAATAAGTATAAACTATGATTATACTCAAAGATGCTCATTTAAGAAGCATATAACACTATAGCCGATTGTTCCGATAAAAATAATTTAAGTCCCACAAAATACTTATAATTTTCCAATCCCATAATAAATTATCCAACCCAAATAATTTCATTTAATAAAACCATTCTTTAATAAACCAATGTCATTTGATAATGTAGTATATAAATACTATTGACATTGGTAAATTAGACCATAGTAATTTTCTCACAAAATTACTCAATTAAAACCATTTCCCATAAATAATCACAATTAATTATTTTCCCCAAACTAATTAATTTTCAGAAATGAATAGTAATAACAATATTAATAATTCGAAATTATAAAATAATTTAATAATTAATTAATTAATTAATTCCGAAAATAATAAATAATTATTATTTATTCCAAAAACAATAATAATTATTAATACTAACCATGGTTACTATTCTAACACAACTGTGGTTAACTAACTCAACTCAGGTTACTTTAATTTAACCACAATTACTTTATTCTAACCATGATTAGCACTAAGCAAGCTGAATCAAATAATATTAAAACATTAATAATCATAATCCAAAGCACTAATCAATAATCAGACTAATTAAACTACTCCTAAGCAAGATTAGCCCATAACTAAGTGATTAGGAAATTGACTCACGGTTTAGCAATTCCGACGACACGGGCGCGACAACAGCGGCGAGGGCGACGTGCAGCTACGTCCGAAACATCGAGACAAGCGGCGATGAAAATGGGTCTCGGCAACGGGGTGCTTCTGATTCGGTGAGAAAGAGCGGCGACGGGCATGGCTCATGGACGGGCGATGCCAGGATGCGGCTTGGACTATATGGCGGCATAAAGCGGCTCCAGCATGCAGCGAGGGTGGCTGATTTAGGTGAATCACAGCAGCCCATGCTGCTTTTTTGGAAGAGAAAAACCGAAAAGAACTAAGGAGAGAGAGAACGTGGGGTGGGGTTGATCGGTGAGGGAAGAGAGAGAAATGAAAAGTGGGCGGGGGAAGAGAAAACGTGGAGAGGAAGTTGGGAGGAGAGAGAAAAAGAAAAAGAAAAAGAAAAAATTAAACAAGCTTCTAAAAAGGGCATTTTAGTCTTTTTTCCCCTGAAGCATAAATTCTCAAATATTTTGTTCCAAAACTTGGCATGTTGAATAATTTTCGGGCTTACCGATAAATTCGAGAATCAATTAAGCAACGTCCAATATTTTAGTCTCGACATCCTTAAAAGTTTTATACTCGATACTGAATTGAAATTTGTGGTTAAAATTGATCAATCGCGACTCTAATAAGACCTAATTTTCGGGCAGTGTTTAGGGATTCTCGCGCGTTTGACCCATGGTTGATAGATTTTCAATCCACGATCGTGCATTCAAATCAGGACGATCCTCGATTGTCATGTAATCACGAGGGGTTAATTGCTCATACTGAGTATATGGCCAAAAGAAAATCGGTTTAATGTCGTTCGAAATTAATAACGAAGTCATGCGGAATCACCTACAATCCGACCTCGTACTTTTGCCAAATCGATTTATTTTCATTCGCTAATTGGCCTGCAACAGTGTAGTATTATTCCTTTTTGATCTTTGTGGTTGAACGGCCTATCCCTGATTAAATTCACTAGTCGTACGCGTATCGATCTTTAATTGCCTTTCCGAACAGTTAGTTAACTCATGAGGGGCCAACTCAGAGTAAACGTAACTAACAACGCATTAATAAAATAACCATTTCATATATTTTGGAATGGGTCAAAATTCAGGATGTTACAGAACCTATAAATTTAATTGAATCCAGACGTGATTGTATGTAATGTGGTACTATAATAGCTTAAATGAATATTATTTATTTTCCCTTTTTTAAGATTGTTTACCCTACATATTATTTAGGGGCGTCTTTGTATGGCATGTTTAATCTGCATATTTATGTTTCCTTTAATGAATCAGTCTATTTTAGAAAATTAGCGAGGACGGTGCCCCTATCCTTTGGGATTATAGTAAATTCTTACATGGTAATTATACGCAAGTTAGGAAATAAAAATCCTGTCTTTAAAAGAGAAAAAAATTTATCAACGTTCGCTTCCAGAGGGTCACGAGAGCAAGGCCATTTCTTCATTTCGCTTCTCCTATATCTATATGCGTCCAAGTTCAACTATCAACACAGAACTCGGAAGCGAAAAAGCATTTCTCTGCTCCTTCTGCGCATTCGAGATGGAAGACCGGAAATGCAGATCATCTCCGACCACCTGGACCATTGTCATTCTCAATCTCATTTGCATTCTAGGCGTTTGCCCTGCTAATGGTGCTAGTGCAGGAGCTGATGCAAGTAGCTCGTTGTCCACTTATGTCATTGAAGTACGAAAGCCGACGGACAAACATCTCGCTACTATAGAGGATCTCGATACTTTTTATCGGTCATTTTTACCCGCCACAACACCCGGCTCTAACCAAGAGCAAAGAATGGTTCACTCATACCGACACGTGCTATCGGGGTTCGCGGCCAAACTGACGGCCGAGGAAGCTAAAGCCATTGGAGAGAAGGACGGTGTTTTGGACGTGCATCCGGAGACGGTGCTCTCTCTACACACAACTCACACCCCCGATTACTTGGGATTGCGCCGAGGAGTCGGGCTCTGGGAGGACTCGAACTATGGCAAGGGCGTGATCATCGGACTTCTGGACACGGGGATCTTCCCCGACCACCTTTCCTTCAGCGACGAGGGGGTGCCTCCGCCCCCTGCCAAATGGAAGGGCCGCTGCAACTTCAACCGCACGTCCTGCAACAACAAGCTCATCGGAGCGAGGTCTTTCACCGGCTCGAGCAGTAGCTCTGCGCCATATGACGATGAAGGCCACGGCACACACACCGCCAGCACAGCTGCCGGTGCTTTTGTGAAAGATGCCAGCGTGTTCGGTCTTGTCAATGGCACGGCCGTAGGCATAGCGCCTCTCGCGCATTTGGCATCGTACAAGGTTTGCACGGCTGAAGGGTGCTCTGAGAGCGCCATATTAGCTGGGTTCGACGAGGCCATCGAGGATGGCGTCGATGTGCTTTCCGTCTCTTTGGGATACGAAGCCCCAGTGCCGCTCCAATTAGACCCGATCGCAAGGGGTGCATTTGCCGCTACCCAAAAGGGCATCTTCGTCAGCTGCTCCGCAGGGAATTCCGGGCCATCCAGCGACACGTTGTCAAACGGGGCACCCTGGGTTCTCACCGTGGGAGCGAGCAGCACCGACCGCACCATAAAGGCCACGGCTCGCCTCGGGAATGGGCAGGAGTTCGATGGGGAGACCTTGTACCAACCGCGCGACTTCAAACCGGCACAGCATCCCCTTGCTAATTCGGAAGGATCCGGAGATGACGCCCCAGGGAAAGTGAACGTGCGCTACAGTGCGTACGACCCAGTCGGGGAGGGTCAAGAGGTCAAGGATGCAGGTGGTGTGGCCATGATCCTCGCGAACGATCCCGATTTGGGATACACGACATTTGCCGATCCGCATGTTCTGCCCGCCGCCTATGTGAGTTATGTGGCTGGGACAGAGATCAAGAAATACATTAAGACAGCGTCAGCACCGACGGCCGCGATCCTATTCAAAGGCACGCAATTCAACGGGAGCTTTGCCCCGGCTGTGGCATACTTTTCTTCCCGCGGCCCCAATAGCATTAGCCCAGGCATCCTCAAACCGGACATCATTGGCCCGGGCTTGAACATTCTCGCCGGTTGGACATCTCCTATAGACAATTCTACGGACAAGAAGCGCGCATTCAACGTGATCTCTGGGACCTCCATGGCCTGCCCCCACCTCAGCGGGGTGGTAGCGCTTCTCAAGAGCGCGCACCCCGACTGGTCGCCAGCGGCCATCAAGTCCGCCATCCTGACCACGGCGGCCACCTCCAACGCGAAGGGCCAACCCATCGTGGATGAGGCACGCCGACCAGCTAGCATCTTCGCCACCGGCGCAGGACACGTGAACGTATCGAAGGCTGTCGACCCGGGTCTCATTTACGACACCGAATTGACAGATTACGTTCCTTACCTTTGTGGGCTCAACTACAGCGACAAGGATGTCTCTCTCATAGTTGGAAAAGAAGTCTCGTGCTCGAGCATAGAGAGCATACCCGATTACCAACTCAACTATCCATCAATCACTGTGAATTTTGTGCGTTTGGGGAGTAATGTGAGTGTAAAGAGGACGGTGAGAAACGTCGGACCTGCCAATTCGCGTTACAAGTCGGTTATCGAACCCATCACGGGTATTGGCTCAATCGACGTGTCCCCGCGAGAACTGGTGTTCAAGAAGGCGAACGAGACAATAAGTTATACGGTTAACTTTACAAGGAAAGCTTCTCCGCAGGCCGTGAATGCTCAGGGCGCGATCACCTGGGTCTCTGCCCAGCATTCGGTTCGGACTGCTGTTGCTGTTTTGTTCAAGAAGAGTTGGGGTTTGTGACTCTACGGTCCAGGAAATGGATGTCGACGAAAAGGGCGCTTCGAGAGTGGTGACAAATGTTCATTTTGACTTTCTCCCTATGTTCGCATCGTGAATGAGGACACATCTTGCACTTGAATTTGTGTTTAAGAATCTTGTCATTTTTCTTTTTTTTTTTACCTCTTGTTTATTTTGATACGTGGTTTCACTATTTCTTCGCCAAGGTGAACCTCGATTTTGGCTCCATCAAGGAAATCCGATGCCGTGGTGGAATTAAAAAAAAAAATCGGTGGTTTTATTCATCATATGAAAAATCTAGTGTGATGATTCTAACATAGAATTGACAACTTTCTATATGTCCATCTATTCAAGAATGTTCGCTATAAAATTCATTATGAATGTATTATAAACAGATCAACTCGTGTGCATATTAAATGCGCCATGTGCACTTTATTTTTTAAATTCATATATGACACGTTTAGACATATTTAAGTAAACATATTGGTTAACATATTCAAGATTGTTTGGTATAAAATTCATTGTGCGTATCATAAACAAATAAACTCGTTTGCATATTAAATGTGCCATGTGCACTTTATTTTTTAAATTCATATATGACACGTTTAGACATATTTAAGTAAATATGTTGGCTAACACTATTTGATAAAGGGAAAATTTCAAAAAAGAACTGAAAGTGAGTTTATTTTTTCAAATAAGAACCCAAAGTGACTGTTGTCTTAAATTAGGACCCGAAGTGGCTAAACCAGTCTCAAATAAGGACCTCAAATTGCCGGCCATTCAAATGTTCATCGGCCGGCAAGCGTGTGGCATTCCGGTGGCCAGAATAAGGGCAATGTTGTCAAAAAAAATATTGATAGAAATTAACAAACCCTAAAAACAAAACCCCCAAACTCTTCACGTTCTCAAGTTTTCTTCTTATGCTCTTCATCTTCTCCGTTCTCTGTCCTCTCTTGCTTGGAGCACCCAAATTTTCTATTAATGGAGCACAAATTGAAGCACAACAAGAAACCCCTACCTTCGTTTTTTCACATTTTCTTCCTTTCTTTTTTTTTATCTTCATTTCTTTCCAACGAAGAAGACAAATCTTGAGTAAAACCACCTCTTCGTTATTTAGACACTTGTATGTAACACGAGAGGCTCGATTCTTCATCATCTTTTCCCAACTAAGAGACGGAGAACATCTCGATGTCGAGGACCCACATCTTGAGCACAATTCGAATCCACTTTCAAGGAGAGAGAGAGACAGAGAGATAGAGAGAGCCAAGGGGGGTGCTGGCACGTTTGTTTGGAACTCAGGGAATTAGGGATCTTGCTCTATTAACAAAGATTTTGGGTTCTTTGAGCAAGAGGGGACAAGAAACCTAGAAAATGAAGTGTAGAAGAAGAACATGAAGAACATGAAGAAGAGTTTAAAGGTTTTGTTTTTAGGGTTTGTTAATTTCTATCAATTTTTTTTTTGACAAAATTGCCCTTATTTTGACCACCGGAATTGCCACACGCTTGTCGGTCAGCGAATATTTGGCTGGCCAGTGATTTGTGGTCCTTATTTGAGACTGGTTTAGCTAATTGGGGTCCTCATTTGGGACAACGGTCACTTTAGGTCCTTATTTGAGAAAATAGGCTTATTTCAGATCCTTTTTTGAAATTTTCCCTTTGATAAATTAAGAGTTGATTTGATATATTTGCGATTCCAATGTAGTGTTGTGCTTTAACTACACTCAATAGAGATATGTAACTTATACGTTTTGCTATTGGTTAATTCTAACGTTGGGTATGGGTGAGTCAACTTCTTAACTACAACTTTGGAGGTATTTGCATAAGATCCTATGAACCCGCAATACCCACTTTCACAATAAAAGTTACTATGGAAAGTTATATTAAATAGTTTTATTCAGTTTTACATATTTATACATGAGAGCTCTTTTTAATATAATATCCTGTTGTAAGTTAACGTTTGAGTTCCAATGTTGTAATAATAAAGAAAATTTCAAATAAGGACTTAAAGTGAAATTATTTTTTCAAAAAAAGATCTAAAGTGAACCTTATCTCAAATGAAAGCCTTAAGTGATTTATTTAATCTCAAATAAAGACCTTAACTTAGAAACTAGCGAAATCTTATTTGCATCTGAGGTCTTTTCGTCTGGCAAATTACTAAAAAAGTCAATTAAGTTATAAACTATTTTTTTGGCTTATTCATTTCTAAACATTTTACAATTGTATCAATTCAGTCAATTTGGCCAAATTTGGCCAGTCGGTGTTGGTGTGTATATCTGCCGGCAACGTTGTCCAACGAATGCCGACGTTGTAATTTTCAAATAATTTTTTTTTGAATTTTTGAATTTTTATTTTTTCCGTTTCCTTTTCTTTTTTCCCTTCTTCCTCTTTGCCTTTTGAGAGACAGAGAGATAGAGAGAGCCAAGGGGGTGCTGGCACGTCTGTTTGGAACTTAGGGAATCAGGGATCTTGCTCCATTAACAAAGATTTTGGGTTCTTTGAGCAAGAGGGGACAAGAAACCTAGAAAATGAAGTGTAGAAGAAGAACATGAAGAAGAGTTTAGGGGTTTTGTTAATTTCTATCAATATTTTTTTTGACAAAATTGCCCTTATTCCGACCACCGGAATTGCCACACGCTTGCCGGCCGGTGAATATTTGGCTAGCCGGCAATTTGAGGTCATTATTTGAGACTAATTTAGCTACTTAGGGTTCTCATTTGAGACAACGGTCACTTTAGGTCCTTATTTGAGAAAATATGCTTATTTCGGATGCTTTTTGAAATTTTCCCTTTGATAAATTAAGAGTTGATTTGATATATTTGCGATTCCAATATAGCGTTGTGCTTTAACTACACTCAGTAGAGATATGTAACTTATACGTTTTGCTATTGGTTAATTCTAATGTTGGGTATGGGTGAGTCAATTTCTTAACTACAACTTTGGAGCTATTTGCACAAGATCCTATGAGCCCGCAATACCCACTTTCACAATAAAAGTTACTATGGAAAGTTATATTAAATAGTTTTATGCATGTTTACATATTTATACATGAGAGCTCTTTTTAATAAAATATCCTGTTGTAAAGTTCACGTTTGAGTTCCAATGTCGTTGTAATAATAAAGAAAATTTCAAATAAGGACTTAAAGTGAAATTATTTTTTCAAAAAAAGATCTAAAGTGAACCTTATCTCAAATGAAAGCCTTACGTGATTTATTTAATCTCAAATAAAGACCTTAACTTAGAAACTAGCGAAATCTTTTTGCAGTTGAGGTCTTTTCGTCGGGCAAATTACTAAAAAAGTCAATTAAGTTATAAACTATTTTTTTGGCTAATTCATTTCTAAACATTTTATAATTGTATCAATTCAATCCATTCGGCCAAATTTGGCCGGTTAGCGCTGACGTGTATATCGGCCGGCAATGTTGTCCAACAAATGCTGATGTTGTAATTTTTTAATAATTTTTTGTCGAATTTTTAAATTTTTATTTTTTCCGTTTCCTTTTATTTTTTTTCCTTTCATCCTCTTTGCCTTCTGTCCTCCCCACCTCCCCTCACTAGCCCACCGGAGCCGCACAGCTCGGCTCCGCTCGAAAAGTCAATCCATCGTCAAAACCATTTACCGACCCTGGCTCGCCTCGGAGCTCCGCTCCGCTCGATCGATCCACCAAAAAATCTCACTCGTCCCCTCGAATCTATTGAGTGCATCGTCTCTACCGTGGTCACATTCGCACTGCTCACCGCGGCTCTCGCTCTTGCTGGCGAGACCTCGACCCCTATATCCCCCTCTTTATATTCGATTTGCTGCATCGCCGCGAAGCTAGACGGTCGGCGTCGCCATCCATCCTCGACGACCATGGAAGACCTAGAGGAGGCTTAACCCTTCCATGGCCCATCGGGCCTCCAGATCTGGAAGCGTCTCCACCAGGTCAAAGGAGATGTGTAGAGTTTTCGGGTGCTGTGCGTGGTCAAGAGAGGGACTTCGTCGTTGGTGGCAGCGGCAACTGCAAGAATAGCGAGGCAAAGCTCGCTGGTGAGAGACGGTGGCCGAAGGTGATGGGCGTCATCGAGTGGCGTGGGGCTGGTGGTCGGACGAGTTCTGTAATTAAAGATTGTTTTTAGGTCAGAAGGATTCGGAGAAGCGAATTGTTTGACGTATCCCTCTCCGCTGGCGAGGGTGGGGAGGTCTTGCGAAGGCCGTAACCCTCGCCAGCCACTGCGGGCAAGAGAAGTTAAAGAGAAGGAAGAGAGAGAAGAAAAGGAAAAAGAAAAAGAAATAAAAAAAAAAAATATATATATATATATATTATAAAATTCGAACAAATATTAAAATTATTAAAAAATTACAATGTTAGCATTTGCTGGACAGCCGTAGCCGCCTAGCGTCTAAGTTAACGTCGGCCGGCTAAATTTGATCGTGTAAATTAAATTAACACAATTATAAAAGATTTAAAATAAAAAAAAATTAAAACTGAATGGATATAATTATAATAATTTTATACTTTTTTATAATTCTTTGAGCTGCGACGAGATTTTGGTTGTTAAGAAGGTCACATAACCAAGTGATATAGATGTAGGTATAGAGGACGGTATACAATTCATCTCAGAAATTAGTATTTTAATTTAGTGGACCGGTATGCATTACTGTCGATAGTGGCTGCCAAAAGGAAGAAAAAAACAAAAATGCGTAGTGAAATGGCCAGTAAGGGCATATGCAGTCGAATATCAGCGATGCCCCTCCTTCGTAGCCGTTCACACGAGAGATTGAGAGCAAACAAGATGAAAAACGGAGACGCCAAGACGGGAATGTAGCTTAATCACAAGTAGTATAGAGAACTTCATGGGAACTGTACCGGACTTCTTATGTATCGATAATGTATACAAGTATCTTTTACAACATAATTGCTTTTTGCAGAGTACAATCGTGGAACGACAATTTTTCCACGGGGTTCAGTCGATGCTCGGAGAGCATCTCCGCTTATTCTTACATGCTTATAACGTAAGGAGAAGAACAGGTGTTACCCGGGGTGCAATGCCCTGGCCACTCTCTTATTCAATGTACAGTCTATATCCGTAGTGATGGAGTTCATGCAATTCTAAACTATCTGCTTCCAACATCTGCATTTACTTTATTGCTGGACCGAGTATAGATCAATATAATTTGTGCATAATTATATTGGAGTAGCACTTCATTGTGCTCAGGTATATGCTCCAAGTGGCTCGAGGATAAACTCGAGGGAACTTCATTGAGGAACATCCTGGTGATTGATTTCATACTGATGGAAATGAACGCTACTAAATGATAACATTAAGAAGCTTCCCAAACCTTGTAATCTCTTCCCTCGAGGACTGCAGACCACTTCTGGGGCCCACTTTGGGGTTCATAGTAGCCTGGTCCAATCTTCATCGCAACTTTTTCGTCAATAATGGCAGCATAGGCGTCCCTCTCAGCCTTGGTTATCTTGATCTACAACAGTGAGAGCATTCACAGTAAATAAACCCGCTAGCTGGTTGCCTAAGAAAGACTTAATTGTCCAGAGTCCTGAAAAGTGCAGCTAAAAACAGTGTAGTCGCATAGATACCGAAATGTGAAATAGAAGATATCCATTTCAATAATGAAAACACGTATCAAGCGGAGTGTCATATGGATACTCTCCATTTTGTCTTCTTTGATTGGATTTGGGTCGTTTTAGAAAGAAACCCCTTCATTTTAAGGACTATTACTGGTGTGTGCAGAACACCTACACCGCATGTGCAAAGCACTAGTGGCCGACGACCCTGGCCGACCTATGGCGAGGGCCTACGGGCCCTCGCCCAGTTGGGCCAAGGGCCGTTGATGGCTGGTTGTGGTCACCTAGCCAGGCCAGGGCCGACAACTCTCGCCGGATCTGGGGGAGGGTCGCAACCCTCGCCCCGGATCTAGGCAAGGGCCTGCAGGCCCTCGTTGCAGGTTGACCAAAGTCGTTGGCCAATGGTTAGGGCCCGGTAACTCCAACCGACCCTCGCCCCACTGTCACCGGTCATTCTCAGTGATGGTGGGGCGGCAACGGTGACGAGGGCTGTAAAGCCCTTACCCGATCCCCCCTTCTTCTTTTTTTTTTTTTTTTTTTTTTTTTTATAATAAAATCGATTTTTTAGATTTTTTTAGAATGACTTCTTTTTTGGCCATGTGGACAATTTCTTTCTCTTTTTTTTTTTTTTAAATTGTCACGTGGATATTTGTTTTAAAAAAAATTACTCCGTCAGCAAATAAAATCGTTGGAAAATGACACTTGTGCAGTTTGATCAGATTTTTCACTATTGGCACTTAATTGATCATTTTTATGTCGATTTTGGTATTTATGTGTCCCTCGTGTCAAGTTTTGACACTCCAAGAGTCCACACGTCTCGTTTTTATTTACCACAACAATCGACTCTAACCCCAAGCGAGGAACGGTTCGCTCATAATTTGTGTTTGAGTGATTGTAGGTAGTGTCTGTGATCACTATGGTTCAGAAAACGAAGTCAGACAAAAGTGTTGCTTGCAGAGTGATGTAGCGGGTGATTATTTTGGCTTTTCTCCCTACATAGTCAATTCAATAATTTGGTGTAGCTAATTCAATATGAATCTGTAGATTTAACTGAATCTAAATGTGGTACTATAATAGCTTAAATGAATATTTGTTTATTTTCCCTTTTTTTAAGATTGTTTACCCTACATATTATTTAGGGGTGTCTTTGTATGGCATGTTTAATCTGCATATTCATGTTTCCTTTAAAGAATTAGTCTATTTTAGAAAATTTGTGAGGACGGTGCCCCTATCCTTGGGGATTATAGTCAATTCTTACATGGTAATTATACGCAAGTTAGGAAATAAAAATCCTGTCTTTAAAAGAGAAAAAAAGTATCAACGTTCGCCTCCAGGATCACGAGAGCTAGGCCATTTCTTCATTTCGCTTCTCCTATATCTATATGCGTCCAAGTTCAACTATCAACACAGAACTCGGAAGCGAAAAAGCATTTCTCTGCTCCTTCTGCGCATTCGAGATGGAAGACCAGAAATGCAGATCATCTCCGACCACCTGGACCATTGTCATTCTCAGTCTCATTTGCATTCTAGGCTTTTGCCCTGCTAATGGTGCTAGTGCAGGAGCTGATGCAAGTAGCTCGTTGTCCACTTATGTCATTGAAGTACGAAAGCCAACGGACAAACATCTCGCTACTATAGAGGATCTCGATACTTTTTATCGGTCATTTTTACCTGCCACAACACCCGGCTCTAACCAAGAGCAAAGAATGGTTCACTCATACCGACACGTGCTATCGGGGTTCGCGGCCAAACTGACGGCCGAGGAAGCTAAAGCCATTGGAGAGAAGGACGGTGTTTTGGACGTGCGTCCGGAGACGGTGCTCTCTCTACACACGACTCACACCCCCAATTACTTGGGATTGCGCCAAGGAGTCGGGCTCTGGGAGGACTCGAACTATGGCAAGGGCGTGATCATCGGAGTTTTGGACACAGGGATCTTCCCCGAGCACCTTTCCTTCAGCGACGAGGGGGTGCCTCCGCCCCCTGCCAAATGGAAGGGCCGCTGCAACTTCAACCGGACGTCCTGCAACAACAAGCTCATCGGAGCAAGGTCTTTCACCGGCTCGAGCAGTGCTGCGCCAGATGACGATGGCGGCCACGGCACACACACTGCCAGCACAGCTGCCGGTGCTTTTGTGAAAGATGCCAGCGTGTTTGGTCTTGCCAATGGCACGGCCGTAGGCATAGCGCCTCTCGCGCATTTGGCAGCGTACAAGGTTTGCACAGTTGATGGGTGCTCTGAGAGCGCCATATTAGCTGGGTTCGACGCGGCCATCGAGGATGGCGTCGATGTGCTTTCCGTCTCTTTGGGATCACAAGTCCCACTGCAGCTCCAATCAGACCCGATCGCAAGGGGTGCATTTGCCGCTACCCAAAAGGGCATCTTCGTTAGCTGCTCCGCAGGGAATTCCGGGCCATCCCGCAACACGTTGTCAAACGGGGCACCGTGGGTTCTCACCGTGGGAGCGAGCAGCACCGACCGCATGATTAAGGCCATGGCTCGCCTCGGGAATGGGCAGGAGTTCGATGGGGAGACATTGTACCAACCGCGCGACTTCGAACCGGCACAGCATCCCCTTGCTTTTTCAGAAGGATACGGAGATGACTCCCCAGGGAAAGTGAACGTGCGCGACGCTGGGTTCGGGCGAGTCCGGCAGGGTCAACAGGTCAAGAATGCAGGTGGTGTGGCCATGATCGTCGCGAACGATCCCGATTCGGGATACACCACATTTGCCGATCCGCATGTTCTGCCCGCCGCCCATGTGAGTTATGTGGCTGGGACAGAGATCAAGAAATACATTAAGACAGCGTCAGCACCGACGGCCGCGATCCTATTCAAAGGCACGCAATTCAATGGGAGCTTTGCCCCGGCTGTGGCATACTTTTCTTCCCGCGGCCCCAACAGCATTAGCCCAGGCATCCTCAAACCGGACATCATTGGCCCGGGCTTGAACATTCTCGCCGGTTGGAAATCTCCTATAGACAATTCTACGGACAAGAAGCGCGCATTCAATGTGATCTCCGGGACCTCCATGTCCTGCCCCCACCTCAGCGGGGTGGTGGCGCTGCTCAAGAGCGCGCACCCCGACTGGTCGCCAGCAGCCATCAAGTCTGCCATCCTGACCACGGCGGCCACCTCCAACGCGAAGGGCCAACCCATCGTGGACGAGGCACGCCGACCAGCTAGCATCTTCGCCACCGGTGCAGGACACGTCAACATATCGAAGGCTGTCGACCCGGGTCTCATTTACGACACCGAATTGGCAGATTACGTTCCTTACCTTTGTGGGCTCAATTTCAACGATGGGGATGTCTCTCTTATAGTTGGAAAAGAAGTCTCGTGCTCGAGCATAGAGAGCATACCCGATTACCAACTCAACTATCCATCAATCACGGTAAATTTTGAGCGTTTGGGGAGTAATGTGAGTGTAAAGAGGACGGTGAGAAACGTCGGACCTGCGAATTCGCGTTACAAGTCGGTTATTGAACCCATCACGGGTATTGGCTCAATTGACGTGTCCCCGCAAGAACTGGTGTTCACGAAGGCGAACGAGACAATAAGTTATACGGTTAACTTTACAAGGAAAGCTTCTCCGCAGGCCGTGAGTGCTCAAGGCGCGATCACCTGGGTCTCTTCCCACCATTCGGTTCGGACTGCTGTTGCTGTTTCGTTCGAGGAGAGTGGAGGTTTGTGAACTCTACGGTCCAGGAAATGGAGGTCGACGGAAAGGGCGCTTTGAGAGTGGTGACAAATGTTCATTTTGACTTTCTCCCTATGTTCGCATCATGAATGAGGACCCATCTCCCACTTGAATTTGTGTTTAAGATTCTTGTCATTTTTTTTTTACCTCTTGTTTATTTGGGTCCGTGGTTTCACTATTTCTTCGCCAAGGTGAACCTAGATTTTGGCTCCATCGAGGAAATCCGGTGTCGTAGTGGAAGTAGAAAAAAAATCAGTGGTTTTATTCATCATATGAAAAATTTAGCTTGATGATTCTAATATAAAATTGATGACTTTCAACATGACCACCACCTATTCAAGAATGTTCAGTATAAAATTCATTGTGTATGTTATAAATAGATCAACTCGTTTGCATATTACATGCAGCATGTGCACTTTATTTTTTAAATTCATATATGACTCATTTAGACATATTTAAGTAAATATGTTGGTTAACACAATTTGATAAATTAAGAGTTGATTTGATATATTTACAATTCTAATGTAGTGTTGTGCTTTAACTACACTTAGTAGAGATATGTATTTTATACGTTTTGCTATTGGTTAATTCTAACGTTAGGTATGGGTGAGTCAACTTCTCAGCTACAACTTTGGAGGTATTTGCACATGACCATATGAGCCCGCAACACCCACTTTTACAAGAAAAGTTACTATGGAAAGTTATATTAAATAGTTTTATTCATTTTTACATATTTATACATGAGAGCTCTTTTTAATAAAATATCCTATCGTATAGTCACGAGTTCTAATGTTATAATAATAAGAGAAAATTTCAAATAAGTATCTAAAGTGAAATTATTTTTCTGAAAAAGGATCTAAAATGAACTTTATCTCAAACGAAGACCTTAAGTGACTTATTTAATCTCAAATAAAGACTCAACTTAGAAACTAGCTAAATCTTATTTGTAGCTGAGGTCTTTTCGTCGGGGAAATTACTAAAAAAATCAATTCAGTCATAAACTTTTATTTGGCCAATTTTGTCCTAAACTTTTTGTAATTGTGTCAATTCAGTCCATTGTGCCAAATTTGGCTGGTTAGCATTGACCTGTACACCAGTCGGCAATGTTGACGTGGTAATTTTTTAATATTTTTTTTTTTTCGAATTTTTAAATATTTTTTATTTTTATTTTTTCCGTTTCTTTTTATTTTTCTTTTATTTTTCTCTTCTTCCTCTTTGCCTAATATCCCCCATTGGCCGGCGAGGGTCGCGGCCTATGCCAGACCTCCCAACCCTCGCCGGTGGCCTCGCCAGCCACGGAGCTTGGCTCCGCTCAAAAAGTCAATCCATCATCAAAACCATTTACCGACCCTGGCTTGCCTCAGAGCTCCGCTCCGCTCGATCAATCCACCAGAAAATCTCAGGCAACCCCTCAAATCGATTGTGCATCGTCTCTACCGTCGCACCAGCAGCCATGGCCACCTCCACACTGCGCACCGTGGCTCTCGCTTTCGCTGGCGAGACCCAGACCCCGACCCCGACACCCTTGGCCCCTATCATCCCTCTTTGTATTTGATTTGCTGCATCGCTGCAAAGCTTGACGGTCGGCCTCGCCTTCCATCCTCGACAACCATGGAAGATCTAGAGGCTTGACGCTTCCATGGCCCATCAAGCCTCCGGATTTGGAGGTGTCTCCACCAGATCGAAGGAGACGTGTAGAGTTTTCAGGTGCTGTGCGTGTTCAAGAGAGGAGCTTTGTCGGTGGTGGCAGCGGCGGCCGCAAGAATAGCGAGGCAGAGCTCAATGGTGAGAGACAATGGCCAAAGGTGATGGGTGGCATCGAACAGCGTTGGGCTGGTGGTCGGACGAGTTTTGTAATTAAAGGTTGTTTTTAGGTCAGAAGGATTAGGAGAAACAAATTGTTCGGCGTATCCCTCTCCGCTAGTGAGGGTGGGGAGGTCCGGCAAAGGCCGTAAAAAATGTTAACAAATTACCATGTTAGCGTTTGCCAAATGACTGTTGCCGGCTAGCATCTACGTTAGCATCAGCAGGCTAAATTTGACTGGATAAATTAAATTGATGCAATCACAAAAGATATAAGATTAAATTGATAAAAATAATTCATCTCAGAAATTAGTATTTTAATTTAGTAGACCCGTCCTTATACATCTACTGGTATGCATTACAGCCAGTTGCGGCTGCCAAAAGGAAAAACAAAATGTGTAGTGAACTGGCCAGTAAGGGTTGCTGCAGTTAAATATCAGTGATGCCTCCCACTTCGTAGCCATTCACACGAGAAATTGAGAGCAAACAAGATGAAAAACGGAGACGCCAAGACGAGAATGTAGCTTAATCACAAGTAGTATTGAGAACTTCATGGGAACTTCACAATCCGACCCTCGAGTCTGCGATAACCCCTGATCTCTTGCAGTCATTTGATTTGCGACTTCCCAATATCCGTCGCCAACCGTTATTTTTATCTTTTAATTAAATGCATGCGGAAGCTAATCGCAATCCCCCAGTTAATTACAAAAGCAGGGATGGCAGGAAAACCTAATAATAACACATTCCAAAGTGATGCTTTATTTATCTACTAATTACTCTAGGAAGTTTACAAGTACAAGCCTTTACTGCGGGCATCTTCCTATCGAGCCAATGAAACCAACAAGTCAGGGTTAATCTACTCCCTTCAAAAACGGCCACGAGCCATAACACGCGTCGATCATCCATCCTACAGACCTGAAAATGGTTATTCAATAACCAATGAGATAAAATTTCAGTAAGTCAAAATCCTAAACGTTGGTTAGGAGACCTACTCGCCTCGAGTGCACCCTAAATGTGCAATCTTTCTATCGCCAACAATTCAACAATAGAAGAATATCCATTCAACCATTATCATACGCACGATTAGGCCAAGGCTCATGTGCAATTATTAATAATTAACAATTGCAATCACAGGCATCGTTATCTCGCTTTTGGCACACGCAACCTGCATGATATAATTTATTATATGCTCACCTCAATGCAACAATTATATCAAACAATCAAAACACCTTTCAAATTGTCCCATGCACCATGCACTTACTCGTGTTCCGTTTATTAACAACCTTTGGGGGAATTTCCTTCCAACACACAAGTTGGCAGTCTACCGGCATAACCGTGCATCGTCTCATCCCATTGGGCACGGCTACGTCTGGCGTCCAAACGGCATTCCTGAAGGAGCATAGGTTCGGTCTCTACCGCGACCTGCATCCGAACCCTCGCGGGGCATTCCGATAATACGGACTTCGTCAACCACAGATCTCCCATCGGGTGACGTGCTCTTATGTGACTACGCAAACACATCAATTAATCATGCTCATTTTATTCTCTTTCAAGACAGCCAATGTAGACATGGTTCGTGCTTGTATATGTTAATTCATCGCAATTTCTACATGTAATGCGATAATATTTCACACGTGGTCACGCGAATACAAATGCATTTCACACGTAGTCATACAAATATGCTGAATACATTAACCCTAATTCACAATTGTAGTCCACGAATTTATTCTACCGAGTACATATTAAACAATATCATCAAAAGCATCATATATATATATATATATTCGATATATAATCCACGTGAGGAAAGTACAAATAATAATCCACCGAAATTAATCGATACTAACACAATTAATTTTTTTTTTTTGGTAAGGATACTAACACAATTAATTAATAATGTACTTTCCAAAAATAATACTTATTTCCAAAAATATTCCATTAATAATTACCCAACAATAAATATTCAACATCCAAAATTAATTAATTATCCACAACTAATTAATTAATTAATTTCCAAAAATAAATAATTAATTAATACTCCAAAAATAATAATAAATAATTGCGAAATTAATAATTAATTAATTCCGAAAATAATTAATAATTAATACTTATTTCGAAATTAATAAATAATATATTAATATTAACCGCAGTTACCATTTAACCCAACTACGTTAACTAACTCAACTGAGGTTATTTTATTTAACCATGGTTAATAAATCTAACTACAATTACTTTAATCTAATCGCGGTTACTTTATTTTAACCCATGATAAATTAATCTAACTACGGTTAATACTAATCAGGATTAAACAATTAACTAATACTAATTACTCATCATTAGCAACATAAACAAATATTAAAATTAAACTAATAATCTCTAATGGAGTTTAGCACCATAATCAAGGGTTAGAAAATCAACTCACAAGTTAAGTGTTCCGAAGGTACCGGGACGACGGCGGCAGCAAGAATAACAAGCGACTCACTCGGAATCGATAACGGACGACGGGAAACAACCTAACTTGACAAAACAGTCCCCAACGCAGCTGTTTGGACACCGAACAAAAGGAAAACAGGGATGACAGCGGTTGGATAGTGGCTAGCCGTGTCCCGGATCGCAGCAACAGTGACTAGCAACGACCCTCGACGATTATAGCAACTAACAGCAACCAAAACAGCAGAAAATAGCAAGGGACAGTAGCAGAAAATGCAGAAACAGCAACAGAAAACACAGAAACAGCATAATCGAGCTTTCACAGCAGCAACCACAAGTTGTCCCAACTGCAGCAGCAAGCTGGAGCCACAGCAACGGTAGCAGCAAGACTCAAAGGCAGCAACAACCAGAAGCAGAAACAGGGAAAACAGAGGAAGACAGCAGCAGAAAAACAGAGGAATGAAGAGGAAAAGGAGAAAAGGAGAGAGAGAAGGAGGAAGTTGATGTGCGGCTGAGAGAGAGAGGGCTGATGTGCGGCTAAGAGAGATGATAGAAAGAGAGGAGAGAGAAAAGTCTAACTTGAACGGTAAGTTAGGTTAAAACCAAGCCAAACTATGGTCACTTTTTTGACCCAAAATATCAACCAAAGTTAAAAGGCTTCCAACTTCTAGAAGACAAGGGCAAAGTGGGAATTTCACTAATCCCATGGGTCCTAGGTGGGCCAGCCCTTGTGGCTGAAAAGTCCAACGAGCCTAGGGTTGGGCCCGTTTCTCGCGGCTCACTTTTCTCGGTCCGATATCCCTTTTTCCGACTTTTCTGATCTTACCGTAAAAACTTGAGAATCAATGAGGCGGCGTCCAAATAATTATTTGTGAGGTCCTTAGAATTTCGATACTCGAAATTGGATTGAAAATCGAGATTAAAATTCATCGATTACGACTCTAGCACGACCTAAACTATCGGGCAGCTTTTAGGATTTTTATGCGAAATTGACTCGTGGTCGAATAATTTCAATCCATGTTCGGTTCCTTAAATCCCCGAGCAACCCTCGGTTGTCATGTAATCTCGAGGAATAAATTTATCATCCTACGTACAAAGTCAAAAAGCAAATCAATTTATCGTCGATTATCGTGAGTATCGAGGTCACGTGGAATCACCCTCAATCCGGCCTCGTACTCCTCTATAATCAATTTATTTCCGTTCGCTAATTGCTTTGTAAGAGCATGGTATTGTCCCTCTTCGATCCTTATGGTCGAGAGGTAAATCCCGAATCAAATTCCCTAACCTTACGTGTATCGATCCCTAATTACCCTTCCAAATAGGTCAGTTACCATTAAGTGATCAATTCAAAATAGTCGTGACTAGCAGTGTATCAAGAAATAAACCTTTTTGTACATCCCGAGATAGGTCGAAATTCGGGATGTTATAGGAACTGCCGGACTTCTTATGTATCGATAGTGTATACAAGTATCTTTTACGATAGAATTGCTTTTTGCACAGTACAATCGTGGAACGATAATTTTTCCACGGGGTTCAGTCTATGCTCGGAGAGCATCTTTGCTTATTCTTACATGCTTATAACGTAAGAAGAAGAACAGGTGTTACCCGGGGTGCAGTGCCCTGGCCACTCTCTTATTCAATATACAGTCTATATCCGTAGTGATGGAGTTCATGCAATTCTGAACGATCTGCTTCCAACATCTGCATTTACTTTGTTGCTGGACGGAGTATAGATCAATATAATTTGTGCATAATTATATTGGAGTAGCACTCCATTGTGCTCAGGTATATGATCCAAGTGGCTCAAGGATAAAACAAAACAAAATCAGACCTCAATCTGGCATTACATTGAACACCTAATGTGCGCTATGGAAAAGAGAGATTAGTGATTCAACCGAGACTCAAACTCGAGCCGGGACTCTCAACAAAGCAAACCGGTAAACAGAAAAGCTCGATGGGGAACCGGCGGGGCCGAAGCTCGCGCGGACTGGTCGGCCGCGAGCTCCGGCCCAGCATTTTCCGGAAACGGTGGGACCGGTGGTTTAGGGGCTGACCTCGTTCGGGGGAAGAGCTGCGGCGGACAACGGCGGGCGGACGGGCCTCCGGCAAGGGCTAGCTGCTCCCTCGAGCTTCCTTCCTCCCTCTGGTTCCTCTCTCCCGTTCGAGCTCTCGGATTCTCTGTCGGACTTCCTCTCCTCCGGTTTTTCTCCCGATCTCTCTCTCGCTCGAGTCTCCTCCTGTTTTTCTTTTTTTTTTCTCTAACGGAAACGATGCCAGCAGCAGCGGGAACGACGCCGGCAGGTGGCGTCGTTGGTGGCTGAACAGCAACGGCGTCGGGCCAAGCAACTAGCGTCGCACGCGGCGGCGGGACTCGGCCGAACAGCTCCCTTTCTCTCTAGTCTCACCCTTGTGACTCTCGCCCTCTCTGCTCCGGTCGCTGGGTTCGCCCACTCTCTCTCTCTCAGTTTTTTCTTTTGTTTTGCCGCTGCTCTCACTTGCCGCTCGAACTCCCACCCTCTCTCGGTCTGCTCCTTTTTCTCTTTAAAACCGCAGCAGGCGTGCCTAGCCTTTTCCGTGCCAACTTGCCACAGATAGCTTGATCTCCGACACTGATATCGCGCTGTGGCCTGCTGCCCTGCTCTCTCTGTCTGACTTCCTGCAGCAACCCGCTTCATCATCCTTTTCTGCCTCTGCTGCTGCTGCTCGCGTGCAGGAAGAGAGGCAGAAGAAGGAAGGAAAAAGGGAAAGAAGAAGAATGGGCCAAGCCCGTGCGGGAGGGAAAGGAAGAAAAGAAAGGGGCCGGGCAGGCCCAATCCTGGCCCGGACCCACAATTTTTTTATATTTTTTTATAGAAAATTTCGAATATTTTTAAAAAAAAATTTTGGATAAATTTTAAAACTAATGACGCAAATGCTCCTAATGTCTATATGCAATGCAATTTTAAAATTTTTTTAAGGGGTTAGAAGTTAATCTCTAATTTTTCAATGCAATCAATAAACACTTAAACAAATCGCCAAAATTTAGGTGTTAATAAACATTACAAAGCGATTAAAAAACAGTTACATAATCATTAAAAAGCTGTTACATAATAGTTAAAATAACGAAAGCCTTCAATGCGGTAATAACTTTTCTAAATATTTCAAAAATTATCAAAATATCCAACATAATATATGTACTTCATGTAACACAGAACCCAGAAGCAAAAAGCACGCAAAAAGCACATATGTTTCTTCTGCAAATTCAAGATGGAAGACCAGAAGTGTAGATGGTCTTCGACCACCTTCACGATTTTCATTCTTGGCCTCGTTTGCATTCGAAATTCCACTACTTCGGAGGATCTCGATACCTTGGATCGATCATTTTTACGGGAAAAGATATACTTAAGTACCATTTTTTTGAAAATTGGATCACTTAAGTGCTAACTTTAACGAAGGCCGCGGAAATCCGATGTGGTTTATTTTAATAATATAATTCGCTTATGTGGCTTGCCGAAAGCTAAGTCGGCAAAAACTTAGCCAAAACAGCATTGTTTTGGCTAAGACGTGGTATTTAAAAATATATTAATAAAATAATATTTAAAAAATTTAAAAATATATTACTATAAAATTGATTAATCAAAAAAAAAAAAGTGGGAGGAACGGGTGAAGGCTGTGCAGCCTTCGTCGTCACCCCACCATTGCCGGGAAGGATCGGCGATGGTGAGACGAGGGTTGACGGACCTTAGCGAGTGGCCAATGACCCTAGCCGACCTATGGCGAGAGCCTGTGGGCCCTTGCCGAGTCTGGCCAAGGGCCACTGGCCACTAGCTGTGGTCACCTAGTTGGGTGAGGGCTGGCGACTTTTGCCGGATCTAGGGGAGGGTTGCGACTATCGCCCCAGATCTGGGCAAGGACTGGCATGCCCTCGTTGCAGGTCGGCTAGGGGCCGACAACCTCGACCAACCCTCGCCCCACCATTGCTAGTCCTTCGTGGGGCGACAACGGCCACGAGAGCTGAACAACCCTTGCCCGATCCCTCCCTCTTCTCTTTTTTTTTTAATAAAATCGATTTTGGCACTTATGTGCCCCTCGTGTCGAGTTTTGACACTCCATGGGTCCGCACATCTCATTTTTATTTACCACAACAACCGGCTCTAACCCCGAGCGAAGAATGGTTCACTCATAATTTGTGTTTGAGTGATTGTAGGGGGTATTTGTGATCACTATGGTTCAGAAAACGAAGTCGACAAAAGCGTTGCTTGCGGAGTGACGTGGCGGGTGATTATTTTGGCTTTTCTCCCTACGTAGTCAATTTAATATGAATCTATAGATTTAACTGAATCTAGACGTGATCGTATGTAATGTGGTACTATAATAGCTTAAATGAACACATATTTATTTTCCCTTTTTTAAGATTGTTTACCCTACATATTATTTAAGGGGCGTTTTCGTATGGCATGTTTAATCTGCATATTTGTGTTTCCTTTAATGAATTAGTCTATTTTAGAAAATTTGCGGGGACGGTGCCCTTATCCTTGGGGATTATAGTCAATTCTTACATGGAAATTATACGCAAGTTAGGAAATAAAAATCCAGTTTTTAAGAAAAAAAAGTATCAACTTTCGGTTCGAGGGTCACGAAAGCAAGGCCATTTCTTCATTTCGCTTCTCCTATATCTATCAACACAGAACGCGGAAGCAAAAAAGCATTTCTCTACTCCATCTGCACGTTCGAGATGGAAGACCAGAAATGCAAATTATCTCCGACCACCTGGACCATTTTCATTCTCAATCTCATTTGCATTCTGAGCAATTCCCCTGCTGATGGTGCCATTGCTGGAGCTGATACAAGTAGCTCGTTGTCCACTTATGTCATTGAAGTACGAAAGCCAATGGACAAACATCTCGCTACTATAGAGGATCTCGATACTTTTTATCGGTCATTTTTACTCGCCACAACACCCGGCTCTAACCAAGAGCAAAGAATGGTTCACTCATACCGACACGTGCTATCGGGGTTCGCGGCCAAACTGACGGCCGAGGAAGCTAAAGCCATTGGAGAGAAGGACGGTGTTTTGGACGTGCGTCCGGAGACGGTGCTCTCTCTACACACAACTCACACCCCCGATTACTTGGGATTGCGCCGAGGAGTCGGGCTCTGGGAGGACTCGAACTATGGCAAGGGCGTGATCATCGGATTTCTGGACACGGGGATCTTCCCCGACCACCTTTCCTTCAGCGACGAGGGGGTTCCTCCGCCCCCTGCCAAATGGAAGGGCCGCTGCAACTTCAACCGTACGTCCTGCAACAAAAAGCTCATCGGAGCGAGGTCTTTCACCGACTCGAGCAGCAGCGCTGCGCCATATGACGATGACGGCCACGGCACACACACCGCCAGCACAGCTGCCGGTGCTTTTGTGAAAGATGCCAGCGTGTTCGGTCTTGCCAATGGCACGGCCGTAGGCATAGCGCCTCTCGCGCATTTAGCAGCGTACAAGGTTTGCGCGGCTGAAGGGTGCTCTGAGAGCGCCATATTAGCTGGGTTCGACGAGGCCATCGAGGATGGTGTCGATGTGCTTTCCGTCTCTTTGGGATACGAAGCCCCACTGCAGCTCCAATCAGACCCGATCGCAAGGGGTGCATTTGCCGCTACCCAAAAGGGCATCTTCGTCAGCTGCTCCGCAGGGAATTCCGGGCCATCCAGCGACACGTTGTCAAACGGGGCACCCTGGGTTCTCACCGTGGGAGCGAGCAGTACCGACCGCACCATAAAGGCCACGGCTCGCCTCGGGAATGGGCAGGAGTTCGATGGGGAGACCTTGTACCAACCGCACGACTTCGAACCGGCACAGCATCCCCTTGCTTATTCGGAAGGATACGGACATGACGCCCAAGGGAAAGTGAACGTGCGCGTGCGTGACTCTTGGTCTGGGCGAGTCGAGCAGGGTCAAGAGGTCAAGGATGCAGGTGGTGTGGCCATGATCCTCGCGAACGATCCCGCTCCGGGATACACCACATTTGCCGATATGCATGTTCTGCCCGCCGCCCATGTGAGTTATGTGGCTGGGACAGAGATTAAGAAATACATTAAGACAGCGTCAGCACCGACGGTCGCGATCCTATTCAAAGGCACGCAATTCAACGGAAGCTTTGCCCCGGCTGTGGCATACTTTTCTTCCCGCGGCCCCAACAGCATTAGCCCAGGCATCCTCAAACCGGACATCATTGGCCCGGGCTTGAACATTCTCGCCGGTTGGAAATCTCCTATAGACAATTCTACGGACAAGAAGCGCGCATTCAACGTGATCTCTGGGACCTCCATGGCCTGCCCCCACCTCAGCGGGGTGGTAGCGCTGCTCAAGAGCGCTCACCCCGACTGGTCGCCAGCGGCCATCAAGTCCGCCATCCTGACCACGGCGGCCACCTCCAACGCGAAGGGCCAACCCATCGTGGACGAGGCACGCCGACCAGCTAGCATCTTCGCCACCGGCGCAGGACACGTGAACGTATTGAAGGCTGTCGACCCGGGTCTCATTTACGACACCGAATTGACAGATTACGTTCCTTACCTTTGTGGGCTCAACTACAGCGACAAGGATGTCTCTCTCATAGTTGGAAAAGAAGTATCGTGCTCGAGCATAGAGAGCATACCCGATTACCAACTCAACTATCCATCAATCACTGTGAATTTTGTGCATTTGGGGAGTAATGTGAGTGTAAAGAGGACGGTGAGAAACGTCGGACCTGCGAATTCGCGTTACAAGTCGGTTATTGAACCCATCGCGGGTATTGGCTCAATCGACGTGTCTCCGCGAGAACTGGTGTTCACGAAGGCGAACGAGACAATAAGTTATACGGTTAACTTTACAAGGAAAGCTTCTCCGCAGGCCGTGAATGCTCAGGGCGCGATCACCTGGGTCTCTGCCCAGCATTCGGTTCGGACTGCTGTTGCTGTTTTGTTCAAGAAGAGTTGGGGTTTGTGAACTCTACGGTCCAGGAAATGGAGGTCGACGAAAAGGGCGCTTCGAGAGTGGTGACAAATGTTCATTTTGACTTTCTCCCTATGTTCGCATCTTTAATAAGGACACGTCTCGCACTTGAATTTGCGTTTAAGAATCTCGTACTTTTCTTTTTCTTTTTTACCTCTTGTTTATTTGGATCCGTGGTTTCACTGTTTCTTCGCCAAGGTGACCCTCGATTTTGGCTCCATCAAGGAAATCCGGTGCCGGGGTGGAATAAAAAAAAAATTCGGTGGTTTAATTCATCATATGAAAAATTTAGCATGATGATTCTAATATTGAATTGATAACTTTCAACATGACTACCTATTCAAGAATGTTCGATATAAAATTCATTATGAATGTATTATAAACAGATCAACTCGTATGCATATTAAATGCGCCATGTGCACTTTATTTTTTAAATTCATATATGACATGTTTAGACATATTTAAGTAAACATATTGGTTAACACAATTTGATAAATTAAGAGCAGATTTGATATATTTGTGATTCCAATGTAGTGTTGTGCTGTAACTACACTCAAAACAGACATGTAACTTATACGCTTTTGTTATGAAATACATGTATGAATATTCATTATATTCATATACTTATTATGGTACATTTGTATCATATATTTTGAGTACATCTCCATATCCAATGAATGTTCATCTCCCTATCCGATGAATGTTCAACTCCCTATTCAATATATGTATTATTAGATACATTGACATTAATGATAAGTGTATCCCTATTTTTTTATAAATAGAAGCACAAATAGTGAGAAAATGAGATTTTGCTTCTGGTTTTTCTCTACTATCTTTGGTGTCATTTGCTTTCTCTACTTAATCTCCCTCTATTATCTCTATTATATACTTGCAACGCAATATTTTACAACACTTTATCAACATGAAGATCTACCAATTGAGTAAATAATTTTTGCAAGGTAAGTGTTTCCTTTGTTTTCAACTTGTACTTCATCTTCTCCTATCAGTTTTTCATTTTCCCCCATAGCCTTAAACCAATTTCAAATCTAAGAGTATCCTTTTGCTCTTAAAGTGGCGGTGAATATTTGGAAATCCTTCTAATTAATTTAAGGATTTTTTTTTGCAAGAATTATGGCAAATATTGAAAAGCCCAAATTCCACATCTTGGAAGTGAGTGGAAATAATTATCTATCTTGGTGCCTGGATATGGAAATGCACCTCCAATGGCAAGATCTCACTAATGCAATTACAGAAGACAGAACCTCAAATGCAAAAGATAAAGCAAATGCACTGATTTTTATTCGTCGTCATTTGCATAAGAGCCAACATACTCAATATCTATCCGTTCGAGACCCTGAGACCCTGTGGAAGAGGTTGAAGGATAGGTATGATCATAGCAAGACTGTTATCCTCCCTCAACCACAATATGACTGGCAAAATCTCAGACTGCAAGATTTTAAATCAGTGTTTGACTATAACTCCGCTTTATTTGATATTGTTTCTCGACTTAAGTTATGCGGTATCAAGCTCACTAATGCGGAACTATTAGAGAAAACTTTCTCCACCTTCCATGCTTCGAATATTGTATTGCAATAGCAATACCGGCAACGTCAATTTGCCACATATTTTGAATTGATTTATGTGCTCCTCACTGCTGAGCAATTTAATGAATTGTTACTCAAAAATCATGATCTTAGACCTGCTGGCTCAAAAGCATTGCTTGAAGCATATGCTAACTTTAAGAAAAATACTAACCATATTAAGGGCTATAAGCGCAAGCATGAACATAATCTTCGAAGGGATGGCAGGAAATTTAACCGCCTTAGGAAATCTTACTTTGGCCCGAATTATGATAAAGAAAAGAAGCAAAAGAATGTGGCTAATGAAAGTATTTGTCATCATTGTGGCATGACTAGGCACTGGTCACGTACTTGTCGTACGCCAAAGCACTTTGTTGATTTATACCAAGCATCTTTAAAAAATACGGGCAAGCGTGGTGAATCTCACGCCATTGAAATTAATCCTACTGCTATAACTGAAGCCAACAATATCTCTGTTGATAGGACTCCTCTTGCTCCTGAAGTAGCAAATGCATCTATAGATGTCTCTGATTTTTTTGAGGATCTCTGATTACTTTGATGAGGCATCAAATTGGTGGATAACAATTTAGGCTTCGAATTTTGTGATTCTAATAATTTCTTTTCTAGTTGCTTTTCTTTAAATGCATTACCTTTTATTATTCTATAATATGGTTATGTAATGAAATACTTATGAACCTTATGTTTATTATCTTGAGATTTTACTTGACCCTATAACTAATATGCAAATTTTATGATACTTGACACTTGAAGTTGTCAATATAAATGCAAATGGAAAATACCGAGAAAAAGGAAGATATTTGTTTGCTCGATAGTGCATCAACGCATACCATATTTCGTAGTAGACACTTTTTCTCGAGTATGACATTGCGTAAGGCACATGTCCATACAATATCATGTCATGTTCCGATTATTGATGGTTTCGGGAATGCCACTATTGTTTTGCCAAATGGCACCATCCTGCATATTGAGGATGCGTTTCCAAGCAGTAGATCAAAAATGAATCTGCTCAGCTTCAAAGATGTATGCCGTAATGGATACTATATTGAGACTATTTATGAGCAAAATAAGGAATATATTGGCATTACCTCTTATAAGATAGGCTTGAAAACCATCCATGAGAAGCTAGAAGCTTCTTCTATGGGTTTGTATTGTGTCATGATTAAGGCTATTGAAACCTACGCCACTATGTCTTGAAGATTGGTAAACCCTGATCAATTTGGACTGTGGCATGATCGCATTGGTCATCCTGGCGCTTCAATGATGCGTAGAATAATTTAGAATACAAAAGGGTACCCTTTAAAGGATACAAAGATATTATTGTTCAAATATTATAATTGTGAAGCTTATTCACAAGGAAAACTCATTATCAAACATTTTATAACAAAGGTTAATCTTGAATCCCCTTTATTCCTGCAAAGAATTCAGGGTGATATTTGTGGACTAATACAACCACTAAGTGGACTGTTTCGATATTTTATGGTACTAGTGGATGCATCCTGTAGATGATCCCATGTTTGCCTATTATCTATGCACAATATCGCATTTGCACGTTTACTTGCGCAGATTATAAAGCTTCGGGCACAATTCCCTGATTATCCAATTAAAAGTATAAGGATGGATAATGCTAGAGAATTTACATCAAAGAGTTTTGATACGTATTGTGCTTCACTCGGAATCGAGGTTGAGCACCCAGTTGGATATGTTCATACTCAAAATGGATTGGCAAAATCCTTGATTAAATATGTCCAAATCATTGCCCGCACTTTATTATTGAGAACTAATCTCAACGATACAGCATGGGGTCATGTAGTTTTGCATGCAACAGCCTTAATAAGATTACGCCCTACTGCTAGTCTTTTACAATCTCCCCTTCAAATGGTTCTTGGTTATGAACCTGATATTTCACATTTACGCACATTTGGTTGTGCAATACAGGTGTTGGTAGCACCGCCAAAAAGAACGAAAATGGGTCCCCAACGCCGTTTGGGCATTTATGTAGGGTTTAATTCACCGTCCATTATTAGGTTTTTGGAACTAACTACTAGCGATCTTTTTACTGCTAGATTTGCAGATTGTCATTTTAACGAGACTATGTTTCCATTAATTGGGACACCTACAACTTCCATGACTGCAAAGCAAAAATCAGTTAAGGTTTTCTCCTGAAATGAGACAAATTTATCTCAGCTAGACCCAAGAACTCCGGAATGTGAAAACGAGGTGCAACGTATAATCCATTTACAAGATATGGCCAATAGACTTCCTGACGCATTTAATGATGCTACTAAAGTAACAAAATCTCATATTCCAGCTGCAAATGTTTCAGCTAGGATAGCTATTTCTGAAGGACAGGCTAAAATGCATCAAAATCCCCCACACTTGAAGCATGGTAAACTGATAAGATCAAAAGACATTGTTCCTCGAAAATGAAGGGGAAATAATCGAGAATCCACTCCAGAAGAGCTTGGTGTTGTGCTTGCTCCCAAAGAGTTTATTGCCCCTGAAGAGGTACAAATCCATGAAAGATCACTAACCCTCGAAATACTGAAAATTCCATTAAATATTGTAATGAAATTTGGGATCGAAATGAAATCATCATTGATGATGCTTTTACATTCTCAGTTGCTCATAAAATTATGGATGATGATTGTGAGCTGCAATCTATTATTGAGTGCCATCAAAGGCAAGATTGGTTTAAGTGGGAGGAAACAATTAAGACTGAATTAGCTTTCCTAGCTAAATGAGAGGTTTTTGGACCCATAATTCGAATCTCCGATAATGTAAAACCCGTTGGATATAAATGGGTATTTGTCTAAAAACAAAATGAGAAAAACGAGGTTGTCAGGTATAAAGCCCGACTTGTTGCCCAAGGATTCTCCCAAAGTCCTGGAATTAATTATAATGAGACATATTCACCTGTGATGGATATGATTACATTTCGTTTTCTCATTAGCTTGGCATTCTCTGAAAGATTGGAAATGCGTCTTATGGACGTTGTGGCGGCATATCTATATGGCTCATTAGGTTCTGATATTTATATGAAAATTCTCAAGGGATTCAAAATGCCTGATGCATGCACTCCCCGTAACTTATTCTCAATAAAATTGCAAAGATCTTTGTACGGTAAAGCAATCCGATCGCATGTGATATCAACGTCTGAGTGAGTACCTAATAAAAGAAATGTACAATGATCATATATGCCCATATGTGTTTATTAAAAAATCAGAAATCGGATTTGATATTGTAGCAGTTTATGTCGACGATATAAATTTAATTGGAACTCCTGAAGAGTTAGCTAAAACTGCTGAGTATTTGAAAATGGAGTTTAAAGTTAAAGATTTGGGTAAAACCAAACTTTGTCTTTGTTTTTAGAGTTTGTTAATTTCTATCAATATTTTTTTTTAACAAAATTGCCCTTATTCCGACCACCGGAATTGCCACACGCTTGCCGGCCGGCGAATATTTGGCTGGCTGGAGATTTGAGGTCCTTATTTAAGACTGATTTAGCTACTTGGGGTCCTCATTTAAGACAACGGTTACTTTGAGTCATTATTTGAGAAAATAGGCTTATTTCGGATCCTTTTTTGAAATTTTCCCTTTGATAATTAAGAGTTGATTTGATATATTTGCGATTCCAATGTAGTGGAGATATGTAACTTATACGTTTTGCTATTGGTTAATTCTAACGTTGGGTATGGGTGAGTCAAATTCTTAACTACAACTTTGGAGGTATTTGCACAAGATCCTATGAGCCCGCAATACCCACTTTCACAATAAAAGTTACTATGGAAAGTTATATTAAATAGTTTTATTCATTTTTACATATTTATACATGAGAGCTCTTTTTAATAAAATATCATGTTGTAAAGTTCACGTTTGAGTTCCAATGTTGTGATAATAAAGAAATTTTCAAATAAGAACTTAAAGTGAAATTATTTTTTCAAAAAAAGATCTAAAGTGAACATTATCTCAAATGAAAGCCTTAAGTGATTTATTTAATCTCAAATAAAGACCTTAACTTAGAAACTAGCGAAATCTTGTTTGCAGCTGAGGTCTTTTCGTTAGGTAAATTACTAAAAAAATCAATTCAGTTATAAACTATTTTTTTGGCTAATTCATTTCTAAACATTTTACAATTATATCAATTCAGTCCATTCGGCCAAATTTGGCCCGTCAGCACTTACGTGTATATCGGCCAGCGACGCCATCCAACAAATGCTAACGTTGTAATTTTTTAATAATTTTTTTTCAAATTTTTAAATTTTTATTTTTTTCCGTTTCCTTTTCTTTTTTCCCTTCTTCCTCTTTGCCTTCTGCTCCCTCACCAAGTGGTCGGCGAGGTTCACGGCCTACGCCAGACCTAGTGAGGGCGAGCCTCACCAGCCCGCCGGAGCCGCGGAACTCGGCTCCGCTAGAAAAGTCAATCCATCATCAAAACCATTTACCGACCCTGGCTCGCCTCGGAGCTCCGCTCCGCTTGATCGATGCACTAGAAAATCTCAGGTGTCCCCTTGAATCGAGTGTGCATCGTCTCTACCGTCGCGCCAGCAGCCATGGCGACCTCCGCACTGCGCACCACGGCTCTCGCTTTCGCTGGCGAGACCCTGACCCCGACCCCGACCCCGACCCCGACATCCTTGGCCCCTATCATCCCTCTTAGTATTTGATTTGCTGCATCGCTGCGAAGCTTGACGGTCGGCCTCGCCATCCATCCTCAACGACCATGGAAGATCTAGAGGCTTGACGCTTCCATGGCCCATTGAGTCTCCGGATCTGGAGGCGTCTCCACCAGATCGAAGGAGACGTGTAGAGTTTTCAGGTGCTGTGCGTGGTCAAGAGAGGAACTTCGTCGGTGGTGGCAGCAGCAACCGCAAAAATAGCGAGGCAGAGCTCGATGGTGAGAGACAATGGACGAAGGTGATGGGCGGCATCGAACGGCGTCGGGCTGGTGGTCTGACTAGTTTTGTAATTAAAGGTTGTTTTTAGGTCAGAAGGATTAGCAGAAGCGAATTGTTCGACGTATCCCTCTCCGCCGGCGAGGGTGGGGAGGTCTGGCGAAGGCCGTGACCCTCACCAGCCACTGCGGGCAAGAGAAGGCAAAGAGAAGGAAGAGAAAGAAAAAAAGAAAAAAGAAAAAGAAACATTAATAAAAATATAAAAAATAAAAAAATTACTATAGTAACATTTGCTAGACAGCTGTCGTCAGCTAACATCTACGTTAACATCGACCAATTAAATTTGACCGGATAAATTAAATTAATACAATTATAAAATATTTAAGGTTGAATTAGCTAAAAATAAAAAAATTAAATTAAATTGACATAATTATAATAATTTTATATTTTTTTATAATTTTCTGAGTTCAGGTTATTTTCTCAGCTATGACAAGATTTATGACAAGATTTGAGTCGTTAAGAAGGTCACATATCCAAGTGATATAGATGCAGCTATAGAGGACGATTTACAATTCATCTCAGAAATTAGTATTTTAATTTAGTGGATGGGTATGATTACAGTCAATAGCGGATGCGTAGTGAACTAGCCAGTAAGGGCTACTGCAGTCGAATATCAGCGATGCCCCTAGCCGTTCACACGAGAGATTGAGAGCAAACAAGATGAAAAACGGAGACGCCAAGACGAGAATGTAGCTTAATCAAAAGTAGTATTGAGAACTTCATGGGAACTGTACCGGACTTCTTACATATCGATAGTGTATACTAGTATCTTTACTAGTATCTTTTACAACAGAACTGCTTTTTGCAGAGTACAATCGTGGAACGACATTTTTTCCACGGGGTTCAGTCGATGCTTGGAGAGCATCTCCGCTTATTCTTACATGCTTATAACGTAAGGAGAAGAGAAGAACAGGTGTTACCCGGGGTGCAATGCCCTGGCCACTCTCTTATTCAATATACAGTCTATATCCGTAGTGATGGAGTTCATGCAATTCTGAACTATCTGCTTCCAACATCTGCATTTACTTTGTTGCTGGACCGAGTATAGATCAATATAATTTGTGCATAATTATATTGGAGTAGCACTCCATTTTGCTCAGGTATATGCTCCAAGTGGCTCGAGGATAAACTCGAGGGAACTTCATTGAGGAACATCCTGGTGACTGGTTTCACACGGATGGTAACGAACACTACTAAATGATAACATTAAGAAGCTTCCCAAACCTTGTAATCTCTTCCCTCGAGGACCGCAGACCATTTCTGGGGCCCACTTTGGGGTTCATAGTAGCCTGGTCCAATCTTCATTGCAACCTTTTCGTCAATAATGGCCGCATAGACGTCCCTCTCAGCCTTGGTTACTTTGATCTACAACAGTGAAAGCATTCACAGTAAATAAACCCGCTAGCTAGTCGCCTAAGAAAGACTTACTTGTCCACAGTCCTGCAAAGTGCAGCTAAAAACAGTGTAGTCCCATAGATACCGAAATGTGAAATAGAACATAACCATTTTGATAATGAAAACATGTATCAAGCGGAGTGTCATAGATACTCTCCATTTTCTCCTTCTTTGATTGAATTTGGGTCCTTTTAGAAAGAAACCCCTTCATTATAAGGACTACTACTAGCATGTGCAGAACAGTATCTCCATTTTGTCCTTCTTTGATTGGATTTGGGTCCCTTTAGAAAGAAACCCCTTCATTTTAAGGACTACTACTAGCGTGTGCAGAACACCTGCCCTGCATGTGCAAAGCACCTGTCACCTTACCTGTCCTGGAAGCGCCTCACTCATTTGACCATTTTAACTCATCATCTGGATTCTTGTTTTTGCATTTATCAACCAATCACACAGTAATAGTCATTCAGCGCTGACAAGAAGGTGATGGGTCTAAAAATTATCTGGTTATTAGCAAACAGTCTCTATTACTTACAGTGCTCCTGCAATGGATCTTATTGCGATTCCTGAGAGAGATCAGTGAAGCAATTTCAGATTGGTAGTGAGAGAAGACATGGTCATAGAACACTGCCGGAGTTCCTGGGTGCGTCAAGATATAGGCATATCCTTGCATTTCCTTTCCACTTGGAAATCTCCAATGGCCCTTCAAGAGTACCAAAGTACAACATGGAATGAGATGTCCTCCCCATATCAAGTATTGACTCCAGGCGCTACTTTTCTTCAGGGAATACACACGGGATACTATGTATGGCAACTCTTCATTTTATATGTATGTAAAAAATGACCACAACTGAACAAGCTAAAGCAGTATACAGTGGGCACAATTTACATAAATTGGTCCTTCTTTTCAGTGATCAACAGTGATGCTGCTCGTGTATCGCTCATCTCTCGCTTTTATCTTTTCCTGTCTCCATGCATACTCCAAAGCCAAAGAGGAAAATGTTCAAGCTGACACAGGACATAAAAGCCCATGGACTATTTCATTGGGTTTCTTTTTCTCAGGTCAGGTTGTGGCCATGTATATTTAACACGTTAGATACATGGTTTACCTAGAACCTAAATATTCTTGATTAAAGATGAATAATTGCACTCAGCACGTGTTTTTTTCTTTCTTTTTCTTCTGACTCCTGCTTTAGCATGACACAAAGTACCTTTTGAAATACAGTCCTTGAAAGGATTAAAATCAGATATGGTGAACAAGGTAAAATTTACAAACTTCTGACCTGGGTAGAGCCAGTGTCATGATTCTCTATAAATGTTACTGCTCGAGATGGCCACCATCCAACAACCCCTGGAGGTTTTCCCTTCTGATCAGATAGTCGCCAATATTCACATCTTTCCAGTGCCTGCATGAAAATCCATATAAGAGATTCTTCACAGACAACTGGAAATACACGCATCTAAGATACGTCCAACTGGAGGATAAGAAAGAAGTGGGTGCATGTAGATTCATGTGCTCTAGATTGTTTATGAAGCTAATAAAAATTACAGTTATCCATAATACCAGATGTTGGCTAATGGATGAATGTCGAAACATCAGGCACACATCATTGAAACTTAGAGAAGGGTAACAAACTCTATAGATTCTATGTAATTTGTTGGTAAAAGTAATGACACTTCTTCTGCCAAGTTACTGGTTAGAAAACACGAAGAGCATTAAGAATCAAGAGAATTTGCTACTGAAGATAGTCAGTGGTACAGCTAAAGCTCATACAAGAAATTTATAACAGCCCATCGTTCAGCAACCTAATCAGTCAGATTCATCAAGTGCTGATCAGTACAATCGTTAAGGATTCAAGCTTGAGTTTTAGTCTACAGTTCACCTTCACTGGTAATATCCAAGAGCATAACTACTTTGAATAACAGTGGGTCCAGCAGGGTAATAGTTGTACATCTCTATTCGAAGCATAGTGTGAACAGATCACTTGACATACATACACATCCAAAAAAGAAAAAACAAAACACTGAATGAATTTTCTTTATCTAGAGTCAGTGCACTTAATCAGAGTCTCTATGTTTCCAGGACACCTAAAAAAGCGGCTACTTATCAGTGATAGTGCTTACGGCATGAAGAATTCCTTTAGTGGTGACATCAAATGCTCCAGCTGTGCCATTTGTAGCGTTTATCCAGTCGATAATTCTCTGCCTGTGTGCATCTTGATTGTGATCCATTTCCCCATATGTATAGCTGAGGGAATCCCAGTACTCACCGACAGCAAAATAAGGCTCACTAGCATCCAAGTAGTCTTTGACATAGCCACCCCAAAAGCCTCGAACAAAATCAAGCCTCCATCCATCATACCCAATTTCGCTTCTGAAAATGGCATGACACCAACAGACTTGCCATAGTAAGACCTTAAATGGATTATCATCGCAGAGAGAGAATTTTGCATAAGAAGGGAAGCAAATAAGTGCAACCAAATTAAAAGTCAGAAATCATCGGCAAAGGGTCAACTCAGATCTGGAAACTGAACCAAAGAAGGTTAAAACAAAGAAAGAGGGCACGCTTGCAGATACACACTCAGTCAAGAGAAAACAAGGGGAATAAAGCCTCAAAAGTATTTAATAGCTCACGGAAATGAAAATAAATGAGGAAGTCAGCCATTCGCAACTTAGCTCTACCAGCATTCAGAACCAAGAATAAAGCAGCATGCACTTGCAGCCACCTAGATATTCATAACTGAAAATTTACCAGTTGAGCTGCCACTAAAGATATCAAGTCTTACAATATTGAACTTGAAAGGACAAAAGCCAATTTGAATAATTACACACACCAAGCTAACTTCTCCGTGAAAACCCAAAACAGTTACTTTGATCCATCCTTTTTCGTTAGGGGAATGGGCTGTCAGAATGATAAGAGTGTACAGATGAACAGAGAAGGTATTCAGCATTAACCTCAGCCAACATAACCATTCCTTCAGATCTTTCCGCACAAAATCTTGTGAGTGATCAATATTTGGGGCAGCATGAAAATTATCTCCACTACTCTTGTTGCCCCTACCCTGCAGCAGAATAAAGGGTCATCAAACTGTCTAGGAGGGAAAATATAAATTCTTATGATGTTTAAATCACGATATCTAATCCAGAGTTCGAAAAGCACTGCTGGCTTGTAGAGCATGCTCAAACCTCAGCATGAACCCAAACAGAAACAAAGAAATCCCTGGGTCATGCAAATAAAAATTCCGCCACAACATACACAAGCAAACAAAGCAAATTCAGTAACACAAATACTCCGAGATACGGCAGAGTCCAAGAGGAAAATATGAAACTGATAAGCCAAAACTTAATAAGGGACTTGGGGATGCAGTTAGATAAATTGAATTTTCACATCATCAAACATGCCCATAGACTGTACACTTAATTGTAATTAATAGCACTATGCATACACTAAATATCTGGTCTCTTTCGTGGAATGACCTTACAACATGGATATGCCCATAAAGGTACTTGGCCAAGAAAAAGTCAAGTGTCTTCTTTCATGTTTGCATGCAGAGAGCCAAGTCAACACGAATTGGTCAAGCGAACCTGTATTTTCTGGTATTTTACTGGTTATTATCTCAAACAGAATGTTGGTGCCGAGAACTACTCTAGCTATTGCTGCCATGACATTGGCGCTGCCAAAGAGAGACTATGTATGATAAATTTGGACTTTGCATTGACAAAAGTTTCTCACAAATTAACACATTCTTATGCATAAGTCTAACACTCTTACAATTCTACCACAACCAGAAATAGAGAAAAACCTTGAATACTTCTAGTAGAAAAGGAGCAGAAAAAATTTCTCTAAGATCATCCAATTTAACTTAATTGCTGCCTTTTTGCAAGTCTTAGATCATTAATTCTACAAGCAGCACTCTCTCTCTGAGCTACTTTGGCAGCCCTACATGCAGTCTGCAGTTAGTCAATCAATAGCATGGTTGAAATATCCAACATCGCATATCTACAAAGTTTGTCTGGGCATCATATATAGGAGTCTTCCCCCCATCTAATAACTTTAGCGCTTGGGTAGGTCTTACTAACACGGTATCAAGAATTCCGCATCGCATGTCCGTAGAATTTTTTAGGCTTTATACCTGTGTAATCTTTCTACACCAATAACTTAAGTCCTTTCCACCTAAATTAGCTTCATTCTCTCACTCTACTATCCTTGCTCAGTTTCTTGCATGCAAGAAAATGGGACAATCTTTTCTTGATCAGTCATTCCAGTACATCACTTCTCTATTTTGTCTTCAAAGATCACTGCATTTTCATCAAGATAACAGATTTTTCCCTAAAAACTGCTGAACACGAAAATGACAAATAATATGCACTGCCAACACTAAATATATGGCATTCTTTATGATGCGGTTATCATTATTGTATATGCTTGATCTTCTAAGATACATACAAACGCGCCATTTGGTCACAAATCAACAATTAACACATGTTCTACATTTTGGGAAATTGCCTAAATCAGCTGATAATGTATCCTCAAATGAGATTTTAATGATGACACCTGCAACTCTAATCTTCTGAGTTCAGTGTGCCTACTCAAGATATTAGAAACAACCTTACTAAGGATAACAAGATGTCACAAAAGAGGACAGGAAGTACAATATTCTTTAAAAAAAACTGGGAGTGGAATCATACAGAATCATATAGCTAACAATAGATCTGACACCGCACCGTCACAGTCTAATCATGCTGAAAAGACTGTATGCATGCTTCGAGTTTTTGTGTCTTGGCAATATGATATTCTTATATTTTGATCAAGATCATGTTGACAAAAGAATCTTTTAAAGAGATTGAAAATGATCAAATTGCGAGGGAAAGCAAAAAAATTAAAGATGATAGGCATCAACTAACGCCAACTACCTGAAAATGAGGATCATCAGCAACTACAGCTCGATCATCCCAATTTAGACGACCACCAAAAATATTCCATATACCATTTTGATTCTTGTGTTGTGCACATCGATGATTAAGCACAACATCTCCGAGAACTCTTATGTTAACTTCATGGAACTTCTTCACGAGGTCCTTCAGTTCCTCAATATTACCATATCTGATAGACATCATACATGCCAACGCATCAAGAGGAATCTCATTAAGAGGGCAATGCAAAGTGAAGTTTTGAAATGTAAAAAACCACATGACAGGTATAAAAGGAAATTCTATACTGCTAACTCAAACTGTTAACATTAGTCTATCAAATCCAAGATACTTCCACCATCATAGTTTCAAGATTTATAGTTAAAACAGATAAAACAGGTAAAAAAGATCAGCTCTGAGTGAGCCCGAACCAAAATGCACACATCTAACCATTGCGCATAGCGTTTATGAGGAATGTACCTTGAATTTAAATTGTAAAGATCCCTCGGCATGTACCCTTCAGGTGACACAGAATCAGTAGGTGGTGGTAACCAAAGTACTGTAAAACCCAGAGAAGCTAATTGTGAAGCTTTTTCCTTCAGTTCATGATACCACCTTCCAGACTTATGTGATTCCCAATTAAAACCTTGACACAATATCTCGAACCCCGTTCCCGTGCCTGAACATATATGGGGAGGAGGCACAGGTACCTCTGGTTCCAAAACAGCTTCCTCCGAAAAAGTTGGCAGGGAACTTCTGAAAATACTATAGGCTTCAGCAGCCAACTTTTCAATCTCTTGGAGAATGCTTTCTTGTGCTTCTTTAGTCTTCATCTTGCGACTTTTCTCGGATGAAATATCACTAACCAAGTTTCTTATCTCATTGATAATTTCGTCTGTATATGCTGTGCTACTGACTTCTGTATTTGTTTCTGCAGTTTTTCCTGATATCTCCGTGCTGTCGGATTCCTTTTGTCTGAGAAGAGAAGGACTCCTTGTGCTAGATACCGGTATATAAAAATCCTCTCCCATACAATTCAGCCAAACATCCTCCTTTAGCTTGAGAACAAAAAGGAATCCCACAAACTCTTCATCCAAAGCAAATAATCCCCAAAATCCATTTCCTTTTTCCTTAGGCTGCAAGAATAGATTAATGTAATTATGAACAATGTGATATCCTCCTTGCGAATAAACACTTGACAGGTGCAAGAGAGAGCTATTATAAATTTCCAGGGTGTTGTTACTAAGAAAATTTATCAAATCCAATAATTTACCTGTAACAGGGTCCGTAAAGCCTTGTTCTTGAAGATTTTTGTTTCTGGTGGATACGGGGCTGCTGGAATTTCCCACTTTTTCGAATTGTCTCTGCAAACTCCCCAGTGAACAATAACATCTCCAGGGAGATCAGTTTCCAAGTATACAAGAGTCTTAGCTGTCTTAGGACAGATCTTAACAGAAACATTGACAGAGTTCTGAGTGGAAATTGCTTTAACAATAGCCAGCTCCTTGTAGAATCCCTCAAGGCACTGCACTTTTTGTTTCGAGACTTCCAAGTCACTGCTGGCCTCTTTATCCTTATATTCTGACGCTTCTCCTTTAAGGAGTATGTTAGATAGCTGTCCAAGGGTACCTAGGATCCGAGTCAAGGAAGTATCCATTGATTAGTAAAATGTAATCGAGAGAAAGGCATGAATTGACAGCACCAAAAAGAAATCAAAACTATCTGCTGATCCATGACCTACTCCATTGGAGGAAAGAAGCATACGAGAATGCAGTTTATAGAACACCTGCTCTGATGAAAAACCACAATCATAGTGCCAAGACAGCTGCAAATGGTGATCTGAGTACAGTCCTATAGATTTTACATGCTAAAATTGGAAGATTTATAACCTTTTAACAATTGTAAGGTCATAATTGTGCAGCATAAATAGAGTTGTGTTCAGCATCTCTGTGTAATTGAAACAAGAAGATGTATAAGATAAAAGTTATGCCATAAATAGAAGAACATGGACAGCCCAGCAGTCATTTGGATTCTAAGTGAACATAAAATTACTTTTAAACCTGGCCATAAATCAAATCCCCTTTTAGCTCCAACAATGTTGCTATCCCCTCGAAGAGAATCCATTAGAGGCACCTTGAAGTCTCTCCCTCTATGCTGATACCAAGATCCAGATTCTTCATCCTGCAGCCAAACTCTGAGTTGAGGAAAGAAGATATTTCACTAAATTCTACAAATGTTTACTTATATAGGGGAATGACTGGAAGATGCTGATGCTAACTGCTATTGGTCAGAACCTTCAGAACGAAATTTATGGCAGCAATATCACTGTTGGACTCAATACTTATATTCACTTCATAGAATTCATCCCCATCCATTGTCGTAGATGATTTCTGCAATGGCGTCTCGATTGCATAGTCCTTCCAAAAGTAAAACAAAAGATCACCACATGTTCCAGTGATTGAGCAAATGAAAAAAGAACGTGAGCTCAAAAGTCCAATGCGAACCTTGATAGGAATTGATCCAGGAGGTCTCATTTCAGCAGGAGGTTGATCCCATTCACTGCAATTTTTTTTGTTTAAAAAATTTCATTAGGCATCTTTTTTATTATTTCGTCAGGAAGATGAACTCAAATTCTCAGGTGTATAGATGCATTTTCTACTTCAAAGTAGTCATACCTGCCAACGTCATCTACGTGAGAGATTCCCCAGTGAAGAATCCACTTCCCCGGAAGCGTACAACCAACGGTGAGCTGCCAATTCTGGTCATCCTTCCCCCGATCTAATCTCACAAATATTTTTCCCTCCACCTGAACAGATACACACGCCAAACTAATCAACAACTGTCGTTCTAATCGCACGCGAAATACACAATCCAAAGGAAAAAAGAAGCTCCAATTCCAGGCAGCATGCATTTCCAATCATCGGAAGGAGAACTGCATCACATGCAAATTCAGCACTTCCTCGGCAACTAAAGCACCGAAAGAGCACAAATCGCTACAGAGCAATCCGAGGCTCACCGCCACCAGAAACATCCTCCGCGGATCATCACAAAACGCTCACTCAATCAAACTAAACTACAAACGCAACGAAGTACGCTAAAAAGGCTTAAGTCCGCACCGTCTCAGTTCTCTGCAGAGGGAAGGCCTCCTCGAAGAGCACGTCGGTGGATTCAAGCGCTTCGAGTACCGCGGCACCGGAGAAGCTCGCCCGCGCGCGGAGGGCAGCGGCGCCGCCTCCCCCGCGGCGCGGCCCGGAGCCGCACGACCTCCTCGCGTGGCGAAACAACGACTTCGGAGCACAGCTCAGCGAAGCGGCGGGAGGCGGCGGCCGCCCGAGCGTCCTCGACCGGAAGCGGGGCCCGGAGATCTGCCGGAAGCCGCGGTGGAGGAGAGGCTCCGTGCTGACGGCCGACGACATTGCTCGATCGAGCGAGGAGGAGGAAGAGCGAGCGAGGAGAGCGAGGAAGAGGGGGAGGAGGAGAAGGGTGTCATCACTCCTTTTTGAATCAGGATATTTGTGGAGTTTGTGAGACGGACGTAGCTTCCGAGCTCTGGGCAAATTTTCGACTTCTGTTAATCGTTATTTTTTCTTTTAAATTTTTTTTTGCCCTTTTTGGTTTTTTCCCGTTCGGCTTCCTTTTCGCTTTTCGCCTTTTGGCCTTTTCGCCGTGATATTTAGATACTCTAAAAGAGCGTCATTTTATCGATGGACGAAACGGCATCGCCCCAAAATTAGGCCCGCCAAACGTTAAGCTAAAAGAATTACGTGATCAATCTTCTTACGTAAAAAGGGAGGGATAGGGTTCAAACCTTCACTTTTTTAGGGATTAGAGTAGGAACAATTTAATTTCAGGAATAGGTTTCGATTCACACGCCATGCAATTAGGCATGGTAAGAATTTTAGTAATTAAAGTAAGAATAGAGTAGGACCAATAAAAAAAATACATTAAACTAAAAGGAAAAAGAAAATTACTGTAATAACCTTGAGATTTTTTTTCGTCAATCTTATTTTACTTTTACTCATACTCCTATTCCTATTCTCACTCCCATTCTTAAATATTTGCCATACTTCATTATAGGCATCGGAGTCGAAACTTATACTTAAAGTTAAATAGTTATCACCACAATCCTCTCTAAAAATAAAAATTCAAACTCCTTACTTCCTCCTTCTCACGTGGGAAGAGTGGCATGGTTTACTTGCTAGAAGATTCCACGAACGTATCGAAAGTTCGGGCTTGGGTCGCCGTCACCGCAACTTGCATTAGCACGTCCTTGAGTTGATAGGCAGATTGGCTCGTCACGGTTTTGCATTCAGTCGGGGCATGCATGTCACCGTCGGCTCCCCATCTGCTTGATTCTTGACAATTTCAAACCTCTTTTACTCTCTATTCTCAAAGTCCTTTTCATCTTTCCTTGCGGAATCCATTTGTTATTGATCCCTTGGCCCATTTTTAGCCTTGGACGGAAATTTACCCATGATTAGGATTGAATTCCGAAAGGGCCCGACCGATCGATAGTGCCTCGTGGTGTGACAAGATTGGGACTGTTGAGGCTCTCAACTTCTTTGGCGCGACCTTTCAAGGAATTTGGGCTCAGTCTATCAAGGATCATGCCTATTTCCTGTCATTTCTTTTGCCCATTTTTTTATATGAAATATGAATCATCAAATTAGTGGCAGTTTCTTCCAAATCACCCAGGAAAATTTCCAAATAAAATTGTTTAAGGGCAATTAATCAGGAAAATATTCACGATGTAACGCCAAGCACCAACTATATTTTTTTAATTTTTTTTTTTTGGTCGGCCAAACTTTAAACGTACCTTTAGGCAACAGCAAGTTTAATAAATGGCAAGCACTAGAGACAACTCTTCTTTCTTCTGGTGTTTTGTCCGCGAGTGTCGGAAGTCATTCCCGGGCGAGATCACGTGCCTCGCTTTGCTTTCTTTCCTGGAAACAGCGCACATCTAAGCATCTGGGCGGCGAAGAATCAGATCATCGTCGTCTTTGCGTAAGTCAAAAGGGTCAGCAGATCATTCGTCGACCCCGAAGAGAAATCTAGAGTTCGTTGCTTTTTGGGCTACAGCCAACGAAGAAAAAAGATTGTGCTTGCCATCTTGACGTGAAAAGCAAATAGTCGATTTGGTCGGGGAACCAAAGGCCACGGCTAATAACGAGCGGTGGGCCGGCCCGGTTTGAAGGTCCGAGGGCCATCGCTTCGTGCTTGACTTATTGTCCGGACCGGTTCATCGGTATAATAATGTCACAGGCTGCACAGGCCTTATCAAGCTAGTCCATTGCCTATTCTTGCCTAACTTCGAGCTTGAGCCTTCGTGATGAGAATAGGTTCTTGTATCGATAGACTTATGATCGGATCTAGTTTGTGTCATATGAAAAAAAAAAAAAATTAGAGAAATGAAGGCCATATCGCCGAGTGGCAAATGGAAGCCCGAATCCCTTATTTGAAAACAATCCAAGCCCAAAAAGGCCGGGCCATCACCATGGATAGCGGTGGCAAGGCCATTGTTAGGGCCCTCCAAGGCGATCGGAACCATGATTTCAATGACAAGGCTCGTGAAACGTTGAGGTAAGTAGTGAATGGAGCTACCGTTGTGACTACAAATGAAGAAGCAGCAAAGAGTCTCGACCATAACGAGAACTTAGGATTTGTGGGTAGATGAAAGAGGAGGATGATGGTGGTGGCGCCGCTGATTATGATTGAGATGTGATAATTAGGCAAGCTTTAAGGATGGCGTGATAGTTAGTGAAAAATTTCATCTAATAAGTAGTTCAATGAGAGATTTATTATAAAAAATTATTTCGATGACCAATATAATTGGTGGCTAGTATTGTTGATAAGTGATACAGCTCGTATGCACGTTTAAATCATGGGAATAGAAAGAGAATCATTCCTATTTTGAAATATATCTAATTTAAAATCCTTTATTTGTTGAAAGACAAGCGCCATGTCAAAAGAAGAAGAAGAAGAAGCGAACGGCATGGATTACATGATCATCCAATGTCTTCCTCCTTGGAATAGATTTAAATTCAAAAAAAGGAAAAAGGAAAATCGCAGCGGCATATTTTCTGCTTTTGTTTTGGGTGGACGAACCTTTCTAGAACATCATCTAATGGAAATTACCCTTTTTTTTTTGTTATTGAGAAAATTTATCTTTTTACTTGACAAACAAAAGGACAGAAATATATATTTGTTATTAGTACGCCATCATTATTAGAGGATCCCAAGTAGGAAAAAAAGAGAGGAAAATTCAAAAGAAAAATAGGCTATTTTTGTTTTGGGAGTAAATTATTGATTTGGATATTTGCTAAAAATGATTGCTTTTATCTTTAATATAAATAAATGGATGAAAAATATTCTTGTTATCTCTAAAAATATTTATATATAAATTATTATTGATATAGAAAATATTTTTCATTAATTAATTATTTTAAGTGGTACAAATTATCATTTTGAGAAAAAAAAATTTCAAATTATTTATCTTCCACAAAATAAATTGAGCCAATAGAGGGGGTTAGACGAGTGGAAGATAAATACGAAGGAAAGATTTTTTTTTTTTTTTTTTTTTTGTACTCTGACGGGTTATGCTCTATTTTTTTCTTTCAATATTTTGAATTCCATTAAAATAAGAAACAAATATGGATAATTAGAAGGAAAAACACTAAAATACTTTAAAAAAAAAAAACTACACAGCTAATTGATGACTTTTTCTTGTACTGCATTATCCATAAAATCTTTGTTTTTTTTTTAATTGATCATTCAATAGAATCCCATCGTTTCATTTGATATCTTCTATGAGTGGGGAGTGTTGAGGCGATTTTTTTTATTTTTTTATGTCGCTGCCCTTACGTTTTTCATCAGGTCCTCCATACGTTACAAATAGGTACGGTACCTATATACGCAAATGTAGAGATTCAATCTTTAGTTGTAAAATGAATTTATCACGAAACTTATTGAGCAAACTCATTTACATAGCCTATACTGGGTTGTCGTACGTGATTAACACCAAAATAATCATCACTAATTTGAAAAGGGCAGTGCTATTTCCACTCCTTAAATGATTACATCCATCGCCATTGACACTAAAAAAACATAATTGCCCTTAATTTTTCAATTGCAATTTAAAGTGATGGCTTGACTCCTTCTTTTTATAATTTTGTTTTCTTATTTATGATAGTTACCATAATTAGGCATTTCATGTAGTCTATTTTTAGCTAGTGAAGAAAAGTGCATTATTAGATATTTCTGTAATATTTTACAAACTCTATAAAGTTATTTTTTTCTAGTAGTAACGGCAAAAGATATTATTGGATATATTATCAAAGTGAAAAGTTCAATTGATCTTATAATAACTTATTTAATTTTCTGTCCCTCTTATCTCAAAAGCTTACTTTTTTTGTGAATTTTTTTATTAATTTCATTAGTCTACAATATACATAAAGTCTTTTTATTTACTATATATAAAGTTATCTTTTTTTTTCCTTATTATACTATGCAAAGCATGTAAGATGTTCGGGGAATATATGAGAATACACTAAAAACATTATGCACAGTAAGGTGTATTGATTTTTTTTTAAACAATTAATAATTTATATTAATTTTTTATCAATCCAACATAATGATATTTCATTGGCATTTCCAAAAAAATATTCTTACTTTATGCAATGTTTAACTTAATTAAAGTTCACCCACTTAACAATTTATCCATAAATATGATTGACAACATGGAAAATAACTAGATTTTTGGAAATTTCTCCTTTCGAGAAAATAATTTTTTATGGAAGCAATTCTAACAATAAAAAAAAAAATAATGCCTTTTAAAATACATGGGAAATCTACAACAAACAAAAAATAAACATACGAAATTCTTAATTATGGTAAGTAGATCCTACGTCAATATATGAAAATTTAACATAAGAAAGTAAATGGATTTGAAACCACAAATCTAAATCGCAATTGAATGATAAAGAGCAATTTTGTCTTTTCGATAAAAATTAGGTGAATTTAGTTATGTAGGAGGTTAAAATAGTATTGCCCTTTGAAAAAGGATGAATGCCATAAAAAGTAATGGGAAAATGATATAAATAATCTTTAAAATTTTGTCCAATATGTAACGTCGTCTCTAAATTTTTAGTTTGTTTAATATAATCTTTTAACTTTAACCTAATTATAATGTGGTCCTTGAATTTTTACAACATGTTAAATTTAGTCCTCAATTATATGAAAATGTTCGATATTATCTTTGAACTCGATGGAAGGATAACATTAGATGTTTTTATATAATTTACGAAGTAGATTTAACATTTACTAAGAGTTCATGAATTACATTAAACAAATGAAAAGTTTGGAGACAATATTATGCATTGACTAAAATTCAGGGGTCATATTGAATAAATTGAAAGTTTAGGGACGTCATTACACATTACACCAAATTTTAGGGGACTATTTTTGTAATTATTCCAAAATTAAAATCGATATATCTATGCCACATTTCCTCAACTATTGCACCAAATCTCAAATTGTATATTTGTAACTTTCCTCCTATATCCTTGTTAAATGACTAACATGGAAACACAATGGCAAACAATTCAAATGATCGGTGTATGACATGGATTTGATGTGAAAATTCAATATTAACGGGTCTTCTAAACCATGTTGTTTTTGGAAACTAGGAAAAAAAAAATGAACCGAGATTGGAAAATCTACCTAAATCTGTTAATTTTTCCCCAAATGCTCATTTTGAAAACATGCTACAACCCCTAATTTTGCTTAGGTCTTAAGAATTTTGTAGATTACTCCCGAGTGCATGAGTTTGAGATTTTTTTGCAAGACGAGAATGAGTTTTGGGTAAATATGGCAAGAGTACACCAATATCATAGGCATTCTTCATGCAATTAATGTCAATGAAGGAAATTATCAACAAAAAAAAAAGATACTAAGTAATTATTTGAAGCTAATTTCTTACTATTGCGTACTATATGCTTGATTACTTAATCTAAATTTCCTTTTACAATGTCATCACTTCGGTTTCTAATTATGGGAAGGACAGGCTTGAGATTTCCGTGGGCTAATTCCTTGAAAAAACCTCCAATTTTAGATCTAATCTCAAATTATCCCCTAAATTTTTTGTGTCTAAAAAAAGAATCCACATCTTTCGATCTAATCCTAAATTTGCCAATACATTAACCTTAATGTTTGTAATTTTGGAAAACTTAGTGACGATTTTTTGGACATGTTAATAGATTTGAGATTGGAGTGAAAATTGCAAGACTTATTTTAGACCGAAAAAAGTCCTAGCAAAATTGAAATTGAAATCAAATTCAAAGATTATTTTTCGTTGGGAATCTTTCCGATCCTCGCCCGTCGAGCTATGCAAATTCCCGAAAACCCACCGAAAACCACACACGAGTGAGTCAACAAGGAGAGAGAGAACCAATATGCCACGTGTCAATCCCTGGGTGGTTTATTACGCGTCCTATTTGGCACGTCAAATACACCCTCTATATTTTCTCCCGAAGAGAAGAAAAAATTTAGGCCAACGCGTCAGACAAAAATAGACTCGAAACCGACGGTATTTGGCAACCTCCACGACACTAACATCGTCGATCGCACAACCGATTCCGCACCATCCTCGGGCCAACGTGCGCCTAGAATTCGCTATTTTCGATGGCTATTGTTTTTAGGCTCGAATCCGTTGCCTTCAAAAAGAAACTCCGACGTTGTCATATTAAAGACAGGCTCTCTCCTCCCCTCCCCGAGACGAGCCAGCATCGCACGAACTCTGCCCGGTTTCTCCAGAACTCGAGACAGGTTCAAAAAATATAAAAAAGTCTTTCCTTTTTGGAAAGAGGGTAGGTTTCACTAGGGTAAAAAATTCCTGGTAAATATGGATAGGCACGTCTGCTTCTTCTTGCTCTTCCTGTCGTTTGCCGTCGTCGTCCCGTCCCTCCGGGCGCACATCGGGGAGTTCGACGAGTACTGGCAGAAGCGGGCCGAGGTGGCGCAGAAGGACGCGCTCGATGCGTATGACCCCCACCCCGAGGCCGTCACCATTTCCTTCAACGCGAAAGTCGATAAGTGAGTCTAAGACCCCTTTTGTCCGAGACCATGTGCGTTACCCACACCATGCATGAACATGCATTTGAAAATTTAGAATTGAATTGATCCATCGGCGTTGTTTTGTATAGGGCTGTGAGGGGCGGCAACAGCACGAGGAGGCAGCTAAAAAAGTACAAAGGGCCATGCTTGGCGACCAACCCCATCGATAGATGCTGGCGTTGCGACCCGAATTGGGCTCGCAATAGGAAGAGGCTCGCCAATTGCGTCCTCGGCTTCGGTAGGAAGACCCGTGGGGGCAAGCTCGGGAGGTACTACGTCGTGACCGACCCGTCCGACAACGACATGGTCAACCCCAAGCCCGGAACCCTGCGCCACGCCGTGGTCCAGGAGGGCCCGCTCTGGATCATCTTCGCCCACAGCATGGTGATCAGGCTCAACCAGGAGCTCATCATGACGAGCCACAAGACCATCGACGGCCGAGGGGCCGAGGTCCACATCGCCTACGGCGCCGGCATCACCATCCAGTTCATCAAGAACGTGATCATCCACGGCATCCACATCCACGACATCGTGAGGGGCTCGGGGGGGCTGATCAGGGATGCGGCCGACCACGTCGGGCTCAGGACGGTGAGCGACGGCGACGGCATCTCCATTTTTGGTGCCACCAACCTGTGGATCGACCATGTGTCGATGTCGGCGTGCTCGGATGGGCTGATCGACGCCATCCAAGGGTCCACCGCCATCACCATCTCCAATTGTCATTTCACCCATCACAACGAGGTAAACTAAAAACTACCCAACTGGCGTTAACCCCGAGAGAAAATTCAATCCGCGGAAACTTTCGCCCGTCGGAGAAATTTTAACAAACAACTGACTCTTCGATCTTGGGTTTCAGGTGATGTTGTTCGGGGCGAGCGATGGATACTCGCAGGACCAGATAATGCAAATCACAGTGGCGTTCAATCACTTCGGGAGGGGATTGGTGCAGAGGATGCCGAGGTGCAGGTGGGGATTCGTCCATGTGGTGAACAACGACTACACTCACTGGCTCATGTACGCCATCGGCGGCAGCCAGCACCCCACCATCATAAGCCAGGGCAATCGATTCATCGCTCCTCCGAATCAGGCTGCAAAAGAGGTAAAAAGCCTCGTTAAAAAAGACCATCTCCTTTCTTCTTCTTCACGAGATCACCAAAGTTTTAGGCTGACCTTTCCTAGCAAAACGAGCAAGAACTGATTCTTCTTTTCTCCCTCTGTTCGGGTCCGAATGGATGCAGGTGACTAAGAGGGACTACGCGTCGCCGGACCAGTGGAAGAGCTGGCTGTGGAAGTCGGAGGGAGACCTGATGATGAACGGGGCCTTCTTCGTCCCCTCCGGGAACCCGAGGGCGAGCCTCCCCTTCTCTCGGCACGACATGATCAAGGCGAAGCCGGGGACGTACGTGCGGCGGCTGACTCGCTTCTCTGGCTCGCTCTCGTGCAGAGTCGGCAGGCCCTGTTAGAGACACAGACGGTGACAGAGAAAGACAGAGAGAGACAAAGAGTCATTCTTAACATTTCCTTGCCCTGTTTTTTAGTAAAGAAACAGAGGCTCGGGTCCATTGCGTCGTTTGTATTCCTCTCTGCTTGACGAAAGGGGTCGGAACGCGAGAGAGCTCCTCTTAATGCTACGTAGTCTTTTATTCCTCCTCCTCCTCTTCCACTTCTTCTTCTCTTCGTGGGAGAATACAAAAGAAAAGATGAGATGGAGCAAAATGGTGAAACGTGTGGTAATATTTGTAACAAAAGAAAATGAAAAAAAAAACCTATGGTAATATTAAATTAATAATGTCCTACCTTTTTCCATTTTAATCATGTCTGTGGAAGGGACGGGTTAGATGACCTATTTCGTTTAGAAGAAAGTTTCTGTCCGTATTTGTGGAAGATAAAATGGATCTTTCGCTTGGCAATCGGTAATTTACGAGGGCCTACTTTTGATCAAAACGTTTATGGTCCTAACCTGAATTTACTATCTGTTATTATTTTGTTAAAATGCATATGCATGAACAGGTTTGGATTTTTATGAATGGACATGCCTCTGGCACCAGACTGTTGGTGTGTTGACAAGTATTGATTGAGGATAGATTTGGGTTTGGATACCAACTTTAAATTTTATGTGGATGAAAATTGGATTGGAAAAAATGTGTCATGGAAATCAATTATTTTTAAGGGTACTAATCCAAAAAACATATCATGACTAAGAAATATATGAAATAATGATATAAATAGTTTTTGAATTTTGAAATTTTAATTTATTTAATGCAATATATATATTTTAATGTGTAATGTGATTTTTGAATTTTGAATTTATTTACTTTATTTTCTAAATTTTTGATATATATATTTAATTTATTTTTAAATTACTTAAAAATATTTAATGCCAAGATTATTTTGTCAATTTCGCCTGTTTATATGGGAATCACGCCTGTTTTTTTAAAAAAAAAAAAAAATATGGGAGTCACGCAAATCAAAATGAAAGTAACGTTTTCACCGCTTTTCACTTGGGAAGAGATAAAAACACCGTAGCCATCGTCGCTCTGCCCAAACGCATCGCCACCGCGGGGGAGAAGGAAAAGGCGGCGACGATGCTTCAGCTCCACATGCTGTCGTCCTCTCCGGTGAGCTCCCCGAACCCTAGGCTCCTCTGCCTCCGCGATTCGTCTTCCTCGCCGCGGCGGCAATCGCTCCGCGGTCCCGGTCGCGGCCCCTTAAACCCTCGCAAAACCTCTCGCGTCTCTCTGGCCCGAGCTCCCAATGGCCTCCCCTTCCCGTTGAAGTGCCGTCAGTCCGAGTACTTCGACCAGCAGCAGAGGTTCGCCGCCTCGACGTCGCCGGACGGCTCCACCTCCTTCACCCCTTCCGGCGGAGGTATTTCGCGGTCTCTTGTCGTTAGTCGACGTTGTAATGATGGAGGACGGGAGTTTCTGTGGTTTTTCGGTCGTAGACGAGAGAGCTGGCAGATTCTTGAGGCTATGTTCGGTTGCGGTGCCGCTTTCTGAATGTATTTTGCTGGTTGCTTTGCGTTGCTCATGTTCTGGCAAGTCGAGAGTAGGTTTTTGCTTGTTCTCATTTGTCGCTCTTTAGGACGGTCGGATAGATGGAGGTAGGTTAACTGTTTTTCTCAAACGTTTTTTAGCTGTCTTGGCTGGTCAATTGCTAGGCGTTCATTTGCTCATTCTCTTTAAGAATGGAAGAGGGTAGATTCTATGCAGCTATGACAGAAAAGATATTGTGGTCAATTCTTGTTTGCTTTTTTGAAATTATGCTTCAGCAGCGCTAATGCTGGTTCTTTTATGTGAGTTACTCTGGTTTCTTATGTGCAGCAGGAACAACGTCTCCAAAGGTTTTTGTGGGGCATTCCATATACAAAGGAAAGGCAGCCCTGACGGTGGAGCCCAAAGCTCCAGAATTCACTTCTTTAGATGTGTGTTTAGAGACTCTTTCTTATTCTTATATGTCCAAAAAGTCCTGAGATATTAGTTTCTGACCTTCTGAACTTTTGGGTTAAATGGTGTAGTCAGGGGCATATAAACTGTCTAGGGAAGGATTTGTGCTGCTTCAATTTGCCCCTGCGGCAGGCACTCGAGTATATGATTGGAGCAGAAAGCAGGTGATCTTCATCATTGCATCTCTGTTGAAGGGAATATGGTTTCTTGATCTGCTATTTTTAGATTGTTTCCGTAGTAAAATTTCTCTCCCTCTTAATGTTTCCTTCAATGTTTTATGTTTTCATTTTGGGGATGCAGCATCAGCTTTATTAAAAGCCTAAAGCCCTGAGCTAATTAGTTTGGGCATAAGATTCTATGCTTCCCAGGTCTTCAAATATCATTCTGCTATTCTTCTTTTGTCCTGCTTTTTTCCTAAATGGGTTTCACTTTCTCTAAAGAGTTTTTGTAGTTACCTTATACGTCTACAAGTGGTTATTGGAGCAAAGGACTGTATTCTTGCGTATGGAACCATTGGTGCAAACTATCATCATGTGATTGACCACTTAGTTGCCACCAAATCAGCTGTGATTGGTGTCAGGCAACTCTTTTTAATAAGAAAAATAGTGATCTGATTTTGACAAATGATGCTGCTTCCGCCTTTCATTTTGTAAACTTTGAAAGATCTTAATAGAACCATGTTAGTGTTATTTAGTGGATTCTCAATTCTTCTTTGATTTTTGAGGTTCTACTGATGGCTGGGGATGCTTTCCACCAGGTGTTCTCATTATCCGTGACAGAAATTGGAAATCTCATCTCTCTAGGTCCAAGAGACTCCTGTGAATTTTTTCATGATCCTTTTAAAGGAAAGAGGTATTGTCTCACTTACTTTGCAATTTTTTGGAAGAAACATGTATTTGTGTGTGTGTAATAGTTTTAAGCTGCAATTGCTTGAGTCAGGTCTTGGCTCAGGTAATTGTTGTCAGCTCTTGTAAAATAACAGATGAATTGCAATAGAATCTAGAGACAAATTTTAAATTTTATTGATGCAGCACAAGTTCTCTAGGTATTATTTATGCTGTGCAGAAACTTTTTTTTATCCAGGTTTATCTTACTGAAAAATTCGTATATTGTTTTTTATAATACAAACGTGTCTACAATTTTCATTTTAAAGTCAAGTCCCCAAGGAGTAAATTATAAAAACTTAAGATATGCATGTCAATTTTATGAATAGCATTTTTGAATACTATAAAACTCAAAGGATCTCTTTTTCTTAGAATGTGTACTGTCTCGCTCATGCCTGATACTTGGAGCAACTCCTCTAATACAAAAGTGATATAATCACGTTGACATCTTTTATGGCTAATATTGCGTATAGAATAGTGCATCCCAAAGAGTATCCAATTATTATGAATTCAGCAATTTGAATTTTATATGGAGTATTAAAAATCCATAACGAATTCTTGAGCGTCCGTTCTTATCGGACACTCTGGGAAGGGTGACTCAGACAATATTTGAGGGAGACATGCAGGCGTCTCTCTCATCAACAAATCAAAGAGTTGATCCACACAATTTCCTTTTAATTCGAGCACGGTTACCTCAATTATTCTAGATCAACTCATTTTTGATCTCTTCTTTAACTCAGAAAAGACTGAACAACTTCACTTCTATTTACATGTTCTGTTGATTGTGCAACTCTTAGGCTTTGCTTTTGGTCAAAGAGGAAAACTTAGGCTTCAATTTCACCTTTAGTGTTCTGAAGTTGATAGAAGCTATCATACTTATGCAGTGATGAAGGTAAAATAAGGAAGGTTTTGAAGGTGGAGCCCCTTCCAGACGGCTCAGGGCACTTCTTTAACCTTAGTAATCTTCTGCTTTCTAAATCTCCTGGATCTGATATTTATATGCCCTGTGACACTGCAATTGCTTGAAGTTCTTCCTATTCTTGATCAAGCCATATAGTGTTACCTCATCGTGTGGTAGACTATCAAGATATATGATTCAAAGCATTTTTTAATTTTTACATTTTTGGGGGTCATTTGGAACTTGCTGAGCTTGCAATATGTTAGCAAAATTTAGAGATGTGAGGTGTCAGATGACAAACACCAAGGCAGAGCTGGTTGATTAGTGGTAAGTCAAGGGGGTCGCTTTGGGGAATTCTACTACTCTCTGCAGCTGATATATTAGACTCAATAGTTTTATAGTCAATCCTTGCTGTTTAAGCCTGCGTTCTTGGTGGCATCAAGGTTAGGTTTAAACACTGAGAAATAAGGGTGGCATGTCATATTAGTTATTTGTGTTAAGAGTGTCAAATTATGTCCAGTCATACATAAGTGATAGTGACTAATCTTGCCAGTTTTAGATGGTGCTTGTTCAAGTGATAGTGACTGATCTTGCCAATTTTGGATTAGGCATGTTCAAGTTCTTCTCTAGGTAAATCTTCTGGCCTGGCTGTTTATTCTGTTATATTTGCCAATCTCCTGGGCGCCACATGGCTAGGTTCTGTTCATACCCTTCCTCTAAGTGAATTATGGGAGCTACTGTGATCTTGCTGAGTCAGTCATGCTTTACTATCAAAGTGTCTTATCATGTCTTCTCATTTCTGAGAATTAATGAGATACTCAATTCCCATGTATTTGCTTTAAGATATCTATAGCTACATTTAATATATTAGATATGCTATATAATATTTTTGATTTCTTTGATAAGTAAAAGAGATTTTATTGCAAAATGGCACCAAGGGTGTGGCAACCCATGTAAAGAATGATGGGGGGAATTCAAGTTGTAAATAAGGTCGAGAGGGACTGTATGCTGTCAATGAAATTTCCAGCACCACTGAAGATTATTGTGGAAAGCCATCTATCTTTTGATAGTGAAGGAGGTGTTTCTCTTTTTTCAAGGGTTTTCCTATTCTAATCCTGCCAAAAGATCCAAAAAATGGGAAGGTGGTATCAACGAGAAAGATATCTCCTATCTTTGGAAGAGCTATGTATCACCAAGAATGAATTCCCATCTTGACCAAACCAGCTGCTGCCCATTTCCAAAGTTTGTTGGCCATATTACAATGAAGCAACCTCTGTGACATCAGATTCAGCCTTATTTTACAAAGAAAACATCTTTTTGCAAGTACTTTCCCCTTCTTTGAAGATTGTCCAACATGAAAATTTTTCCCAAGCACCTTCCAAGTGAACGATTAAATCCAAAGAGGTGACTCTGATTTGCAGATAACCTTAGAAGAGTCTTGCATTGTGCACCTCCTGATTATTACTAATCAAATCCTGTAATATGATTTGACTGTGAAGATCCCGCTTCTATGGATAAATTGAGACTATTGTCACAATGACTGTAAGGATATAAAGAGATAATTGCGAGGACAATAAGAATATATCTTAGTTGTTTTTAGGGAGTTGAAAGATACACTGGTCTCTGTCTGATCCAACCAAAGAGCTACTTCATTTCAATATATTTCTGCACAGGAATTATCTGAATTGTTGTCTAATAGTTGCTTTGTTTCTTTATTATTTGCACCAATCTGAGGTATGAGAATATGTGATGTTTGTTCTGTGTGTCATTTTATTTTACCAGCTAAATAATTAAATGTCTAATATTTGCATTATTTCTTCATTTTGATCTGATCTTCCATAGGTGTTCAGAATAAGCTTGTGAATTTGGACGAGAGCATTTATATTCCTGTCACCAAGGCGGAATACACTGTCCTCATCTCGGCTTTCAATGTAAGATGAACGTTCTTCTCTGTGTTCTGCTTCTATTGGTCTGGTTCTCCATGAATGATCTGGTTTTGTCATCTCAGCTTAGTTTAATGATATCCCTCAATCTCAATTTCATGATTGTGAGTGGATTGTCTTTTGAAATTGCAGCGGAGTAAGTAAAATGATGTTGTTTTCTTGCTGCTTGTGATAGCCCAAGCAGAGTTGATGCAGGAAATGCTTATTTTCATCCTAGAACTGATTAGTATGATAACTTTGTTGCCTACAACGAATTTGGGCTTACACTTAAACTATTCAATCATATTCTGCTGTGTCATGTGCAGTTCATACTGCCATACCTATTAGGTTGGCACGCCTATGCAAACACAATAAAGCCAAATGATCCAAACCGAGCAAACAATGCCAATTCACGATATGGAGGAGACTTTGAGTGGAGCAGATGATAGACTGCTGGTTTTTTCAACATGTATGGAGAGTGCTCTTCCCCGAGCTTCTGTTGTAGAGTTGAAATTCTGTGTTAAAGAAAATTTTGCTTGTACTTGAAAATGCCTCCCATCTCGGCAATCCTTTTTGTTTAAAGTTGGGAAATGCTGGGTTTGAGAATGTAGGGGTTTCTTGCTAAATCAATTTTAGCTACTTCTAATGCTTTTCATTATGCTGTCCTAACTGCTAATTTGATTGTATTTTGTCAATATATTGGCATGTTTTATATTGTCATGATTACATGTAAATACTAGCAAATGTGGGAGGTTGTAGATTGTAGACGTAGCTTTTGGAGTCGGTAGACCTCCACAATTCTCCTTATTTTATGTGATGGATTGATGAGAAATCAACCCCCACAGCATTTTGATTGTGGCAGAATTTATGCTCGAGATTATGTAGTGAGCTGCATGACAAGGGGAAATCATTGCAAAAAAAAAAAAAAATTGAGGATTGCAGAAGGTAGCAGAGGTCTACATACTTTTTGGAATTGCTCAATGAGGTCCATGGATTGTATTTTTCACTGAAGTGATTGTGACTTGGCTCAAATGTTGAGCCAAGGTGGAGATTGTTGAAAATATGTTTCGACTTTGAGCCTATTGAATAAAATCAAACTAAGGAGAATACGTGAACTCGCAATTGCTTCATTGGAAACCTCATTGCTACTTTCCCATATCCCCAATGGGTGCAATCACCATAGAGTATTTCCAAAGAGTATTTCCAAGTCAAGCTACGCATGAACTTTGCCATAATCATGGACCTAATCAAGAAACCAACTCCACTTGTACAATTAGATACTCCATAAGGATTTTCAAGAAACCAACTCCACTTGTACAATTAGATACTCCATAAGGATTTTCCGATATGACTTCTTGCATCACAAATAAAGCAAAATCATCATTGCATCCATTTCTAAGAGGAGGTTGAATATGCATCTTGTCACATTTAGTAGCTACAGCAATTGTTGCTCCATTAGCTCTACCTCACTACAAGCATTACCCGTGTCAATTACTTTGCTAATGCTTGCTACCTTAGGAATTTTTGGTTGCAACTTCACCTTGAGCTGAACGTCGTCAAGATTCATATTAACACTATCATAGACACTCATAGCCAAATGTATTGGAGACTTATCAAATGTAACTTCTTTGTTGTCAATAGGTGAATTTATATCCAGACACCACAATTGATCACCCTATTCACTCTGTGCATAGTCATGGAATATGCATTTTGCCTCCTATCGAGCTTACCATCACTCACTTGAAAATTTAGGGGACATCGATGTTGATAGTAGGTGCCTGTGTTGCCATATGATGAGTTCACATTTGCCTTGTTCCTCCTATAAAACGAGATGTGATTTGAAGAGGAGGAAGAGAGAGAGGAGAAGTGAGAGCCGTCTAAAGAAAAGGCAAAAGCACTTGGCGAAGAGATTTTCTCGTTGTAATTATACCCAAGTGGTGAGTAGAATTTGTGTAATTTTTTAAGTGAGTTTTCACTAGGAATTGTAAAGGGTTAAACACTGCATGAGTTTTAGAGTGTAATTAGGGGTTGAAAAATACCAAGAGAGAGTTTGAGTACTCTAGTGATTGTAATCTCCATCGTATCGCTTAGTTTCTATAATAGAATTCCGCGTTGCTCTCTGTGTGGATGTAGGTTCCAATATTTGTATCAAATCACGTAAATCCGATGTTCGATTCCCTTACCTTCTTTTCGACTAATTTTATCCAATTTGCTTGTCCTACATTCACAACAAAAATTGTCAACTTGTCCATTGAGGAATCTCTTATAAACAACGAGGTTGTCCTCGATATTTGAATTGGTACAATCAGATCAAAGAAAAAAAGAAGGAGAACATTATATGTGACTTATATGCTTTGTTTCTTCAATACACACTCTGTTTTTCTCTTCGATGATGCAAATAAAATTGATTCTCCACAAGCCAATCTCAGTTTTTATCCAAGTATCTCAGAGATAAATCTCTGCTTATTTCAATTGCCACTGCTAATCAACATGTTGTGATTTCGCCGCTCGTTCTTTCCCAAGATCTAGTGGAACAAGCTGCCAATTCACAAGATATGATTGCTAATAACAACGAGTCTGGAGAAAGATCAAGAGTGCGGCAGTTGCCTCAAGTAGTCACAGGCTACACAACACTAAGGTAGTAGTTTTTCCATTATTTCTTTGAGGAAGTCGGGACGTCTCCACATGAGAGTGTAGAGATTGTTAGATGCTTGAAAAGTAATTGATCGAATAGTCTACCGTTAATAGAGACTGTAGTGAGTTTGAATAACACCAAAGTGAGATTGTGCTTTTGCTTTTGGAAACTTCTGTATACAAAGAAATCTAAGCAATGATGCTTTTGACATATTGAAAACTTTGTCATCTGCGTTTTCTTTTAGTTGTATTGGAAAAAGCAAAATTAAGTAGGTGATGTGCGGCTAGTTGATTTGAAATACTATGTTAATTGGAGTTTATTTCTCGAAAGAAAATACATGATGAGAAGGAACAATCTAAAATGTAGTTTTTTAAGTTACATAAAGAAGAAGGCAAAAAAGAAAACTTTTCAAGGACGTAGATACTTACGCACTTAGAGATTATGAAGAAAAAAGAAAATTTCTCAAGCCGTGTTTGCATTTTATTAGAAACGACGTTCTTATGCCACTTAAAAACACAACAAAGGAAAGGATCTCATGAGATTTTTCTTATGGGAGCTACAATGGCGAATGTTATATAAATCTAAATGTGCGGAATAGACAGAAAGTCACGGAATCCAAATGACTGCATTGGCTTTTGATAAGGGGGATGTGATTAGGTCAGAGAACTTATATCTAATCTTTAATCCATATTGAACGAATCAATTAACAGAACTCATTAACATTAGAGTAAATTTACAAAAAAAAAAAAAGGTTCATTTATGATACATTCAACTGTTACCAAGATAGTATAATAAGTACTATTGTGTATAATAGAATAAAATTTACTATGCATATATTCACACAATCATGATAGATTTTGAAGTTTTAAAATTTTCTCTACCTTGTAACTATCAGGCGTGTCGTTAAACTAACTATTAAAGAAATATAGCAGAACTATATATCTTTATACAAACTGATGGGATCTAATTATTTAATTTTTTAATAAATGATTGATTGTGTTGGTTTCGAAAATGTCGAATGAAAAATGTTTTTTTTTTTATCATAACGCAATAGTTACGGATAAATCATCGTCAATAATAAAAATATTTTCTACTAACTAATTTTTCTAAACGATATAACTAATTATTTTTCGAAAAATGTTGTCAAAATTTTACTTTTCCATGAAACAATTTTCCATGAAACAAACTCACTTATTTCAAAAGTTGTTCTATGAGACATTTACTTTTATTAGAAAGGTCGTTGAAGTTTTCTTTGACAAGGGAAACAATAATGCGTTTTCTTGGTCTTTATCTTTAAAATACAATAAAAAATGTAAAATTAGGAGAAAATTTCTCCCCTTATGTGTGTGCGCGCGCGCTACATGTGTATATATATAACAATAGATACGGATGCTTATATTTTATTCGATGTGTTTTGCTGGTGCAAGAGGAGAGCGGTTTCCGAAAATTGGAAAACGGGATAAAGAAAGAAAGAAAAGGTAAAAATAAATAAAAATAAATAAAAGCAAAGGGAGATTCATCCTAGGCAGTTCAAATTAATTGTGCCGTCCATATCTTCAAGGGCAATCTTAAGATGTAAATTGTTATCCTTAGGTTTAGAGAATCTTAGTTAATCTATAAGGAAATTTGATGAGGCAATTAGAAAATTCTAAAAAATCTAGAGAAACTTAAAGGGTGGACGGACTTAGATATTGAAGCCCCCATTTACTCAGTCCCATGCAGAACGGCTTCTTTTTTCCTTTCTTCAGTTTCCCTTGCTCCGATGAAAAGGCCACGAGGGTTTCAATATCCATCGGAGCAAGGGAAACGGAAGAGAGAAAAAGAGAAGACGTAAAGGCCATCGAATCCATCGGAGCAAGGCAAACGGAAGAAAGAAAAAGAGAAGACGTAAAGGCCATTGAAGCAAGGTGGAAAGATCATCAGAGGAAGGCGACGGAAGAAGGAAAAAGAGAAGACGTAAAGGGAGGAAGAAAAGAGGTCGTCAACCGAAGCACAAAGTGAGTTTCTTTTGTTTTGGTTGACTTTTGGTTCATAATTTTGCTGGACTACTGAGTTCGAAATTGGACTTCGACACAACTGGCAAAGTAAAAAAAAGGAGGAGAACATTAGATGTAACTTGTAATTGTGGTTCACTGAGTGATTTGTCCCAGATATCTCCCATGATCACTGGGGAAAGCATAGGTATGCTTAGAATATTGTTGGCCTTGTGTCGCTCCTCGCGATTTCTCAGCAGATGATCAAGACGAAAGTACATTTGATTATGCTTCAAACTACATGTTTTGCGGGCTGTGATTTCTTTGGTCTACAAGAAGTTAATTAGCCAGAGTAAGTGAGAATCCCTTCCTTGTGTATGAAAAAAAAAGCATCGGAACTGTCGAAATTGGAATCTCGGAGCGCACTGACATACGACTTGAGGATCAGCAAGTTTCGTATGGTTTTCATCATTCTAATTTGGCAGAAAAAGTTTTGCCTAAGAAAGAAAAAGCAGAGGTAAACAAAAAGGAGCAAAAGGGTTGGTGATGACAGCACGGCCGCGATGAGGGACCAACAATGGCTGGTGCGGATCTTTACTGCAGAGCTTAGAGGAGTTCCTTAATTCGGTCAATCCACAACTACTACTTTGATGCATGTTTAAAGCCGTAAAACTTAATTATGTTTCGTATGTCCATTAAGGGCGCGCACGACAACTATTTTATTTATATTCTAGAACTATTTTGTTTCAGAATTGTTTCTGAAACAGAAATTCCTTTAATAATGCAATTTCAATTTCCTATTTTTAGAACAAATTTCTGATTCATATATAAATTTGGAACATAAATGAGAAATGAAATTTCCCTACTTCTCTATTTTTGGAATATAAATGAGAACTAAAAATTCTTCTTATTGCTCGTCCTCGTCACTAGTTGATCGTCCATCCGCCACCACCCATTGCCGCCATTCATCATTGCCATTGTTGGTTGCTCGCTGCCACCCATCGCCAATTGCCGTTTGCCGCCACCCGCCAGTCGTTGATCACCGTCCATTGTCCACCATTGGTCGTCGATTGCCATTTGCCACCCTTGTCGCCAGCCGTTGACCCTTGTCGCCCACCATCGGCCGCTGCCCGCTGGCGACCCCTTGTTGGCCGCTGCCGTTTGCCAGTTAGGGAGGGATTCGAGTCAAGTCATTGGGCCAATTGTAGGCTGGTTGGGCAATGCCCACCAGCCTGGTCATTCTTGGTAATTGCTTTTCATTAACGTGATTTTTGAACTTTAATTTTATTCAATTTCAATCAGTGTGATCTTTTGATAAAAAAATCTAGCTAAAATAAACCAATTTTTCGATCAAATAGGGGTTCGTTTTTCCTATCAATTTAATCCCGTTAGCATCTAACATGATGAGATCAAACATTTGTTGACGGTTCCGATAGAATGTCTAGAAAAGAAATAGAGAAATGAGTATGACCACGTTCCTCCTCCTCCATTCTTTATTCTTCAATTATCTTGATTTTATGAAGTGGCGCGGCATGATTATTTCCGATAGAATGTCTAGAAAAGAAATAGAGAAATGAGTATGACCACGTTCCTCCTCCTCCTTTCTTTATTCTTCAATTATCTTGATTTTATGAAGTGGCGCGGACACTTGTTAAAGATAATTATTGTTATGTGGTTTTGTACACTTTTCTTGTATTAACAATGACAATTTGCTTATTCATCCAAAAAAAGTTTCTAATTGTAAAGCATACTTAAATTTGTTCAGTAGAACGCAATGCGTTAAGACTTTGAAAATTCTCATATAAAGTTCTAAGTGAACTCTTCCATGTAGTCATATCCCAGTGCATCACACGAGCTTTGTTCTTGTAGTAATCAATCCAATGATTTGGTGATGGGATCTCTCTTTGTATCTCCCTCACACAAACTGTCGGCGCTCCTCCAACTGCCCTCGATGGCCAGGAAACTGCAGCGGCGGAGCAACTGCTGCCGGCACGGCCGTTTAACGGGCACGCTGGGGGGGGGTGTTTCTACAGTTCAAACACCATGGCGACCGAGTCGGCCGTCGTGGAGAGCTTTCTATTGAACCGAGAGAAGAAGAACCTAGCGCCATCCTTGACCAGATGAGGGTCAAGTCATAGATTGTTGAATTTTTCATGCTTTCCAAAGTTATCTAAAAACATTCAAGAAATGAACTTTATCCTAGATCTTTCCCAAACTTTCAATTAAGCACAAAGTATTCACTTTATTCAGATTATTGAAGATCTTTCCCAAACCATATGGTTTCCTAGTCCACTGTATTTTGTCAGTAATCAATGCGTAATTCACTTGAAAGCACATCTTAACTTCGTCTCTTCTAATCCAAGCGTAGAGAAAGAGCGGTCCCTCGAAGCTCCGATTGGAACCCGGATCTCAACGCGATGAATCGCTAGGTAATCCGACCCGACATCTATCTAAAGAATCTAACTCTGCAAGCATTCCTTTCTCCAGATTAAACCTCACTCCGCATGTAATCGAACGAAACCCTCGATCTCTCTCGAGGGAAGCTAAACTGAAGTAGGAGATCCAGAGTTTCCCATAACTTATGTCGATTCTCAGGTCGTTCCTTCTGGATATCGGCATCGATTGGCATTTTACATTAGGGCCTAACCAGTCGCAGTGTGTTTAGTCTTCTTGTATTACGTGATCACATGCAACTTCCGAATGCATGCGCAATCAGTACGTAAAGAATGACTTGCATCTCTTCCGCTCAAGAAGATAACAGAACTAACTCTGCACTTCGTTACTGAAAAACTTGACTGCAGTTTTCAAGAACCACTTCTATAGGAAAGATAACCGCCCTAACGAAAAATTCAAATGTTGAAGACATTCAAGAAATTCAAAGATGGCAACATGACCTTTTGCAGTCGCTCGACCACAAGCTGCGTGAGAGCATTCGCTTTCTGAGAGTGGAGATGGCGGACTTAAGGACAATGAAAGTAGTGATGGCTCAGATGCGAACTCGAGATCCTGGAGAGTTATGGCTTGTTGTCCTCGTCATCGTCACTGTTGTATATGATTGGACGGCGTTTTGGACTGGTCGGGCTGTCCTTGCTGCTGAAGTGCTCCTCTGCATGACGTTCTAGTTGGCTCGGTGACTTCGTGAAGACGACGTTCGCAGAGATGCGATTCCAATCGCCTTTTCCGTAGATATTCATTCCTCTGAGAAATCTCCTGGATATGTCCACGAAAATCAAGACAAGACATTGACAGTTAGCTTATCTTTTGAACGGTTGAATCGCTTTCTTGATGATGCTTCTGCGGAATTGCAAATCTTGAGCGGGTAGAAACTGTTAAAACAACCTAACGATCTCTAATCTAACTGAAGAACGAAAAAGAACGTGCAGGTTTGCAGCTGTAGAGGAAGATAAGTCGTCATACTCGTGTTCTTCTTCGGTCCATATATGGCATGGAGCTACCGATGCATCAGACGACAACGACGACGTCGACATCGACGATGACGACGGCGAGGAGGATCCACTGCTGTCGGAGTCTCCAACTTCGGGCCCGTATATCAACCAACGCAGCCAGAAACTGATCCTGCACGACTCCATCAACTGCAAGTCGAGCAGCAGCGCTTGGAGATGCCGGCGGATCTGCTCGACCGACTTTCCGGGGAACTCGTGGGCGAATCTCTGGGGAAAACCATCGTAGGAGGTGGAGGCGGGACCGACCTCGTTGCCGTAGACAGCCAGGCAGTTCTTGAACCGCTTGTTCTCCTGGAAAGTCCAACTGCCGCCGCTGTGATAATCGGCAGATCTGCGGCATCTGCGGCGAGCCGGCACCCAAACATCGCGCAAGTAGAGCCTCAACAGGAACGGGAAGACGCGGAGCAAACAGGAAAGAGCGTCCCGCATCCGGGGACGCAAGCCGAGCGCGACGGTCACCAGTACGAAGTTCGCCATTACAGATGGAAGGGTCGGGTCGGCCATGCTTATTCGGCTTTCGTCTCTCTCTCTCCGCTTTCTTGATGTTGCCGGTGGAGGAAGTCCCGCGCGATTCTTGGGGCTTTATGAATCTTTCGTGCTTCTTTTATAGTGAAGACGAAGACGTTCGGAATGAATTTATAATCCTACTCGCATGACGTCACCTCTTTTTATAATGAATAAAGGTCAAATAATTCCTTTTGGGATTAACACTGCAAAAAATCTCAAAATAATTTTTCGACCATAAAAAACTTTAAACTGATATAATAGTGATGAATTTACTCCGGTAATTTCTGTTAAATTTTATCGTTAAATTATTGAATTAGATAATACGTGTCAGTTGGCCGGTGTACCGGTTTGTGATTTTACTTTCCATTTGTCACCGTGGTACTAATTTGTGATTTTTCATGATAATAATCCACTTAAACGAAAACTAATTGAGGGTGAATTTATTACAAATGTACTAGTTTGGAGTTTTTTGTTAAATAAATTAATTTTAGGTAAATTTGTCACAAGTGTCAATTTAGAGTTTTTCGTGTAATTAGCTTTTCTTTTTTCTAATCAAACTTGTTTTCCTTGATAAGGGGACTGAATAGTGCTCGCTTTATTTATTGTATTCAAGCATCTTTCCCAACATATAATATTCCGTAGTATTCAATGTGTATTTCATCATGTATTAGAAGTTACCTCTCATTTTGTTGTTGCAACACCTAATGGGAAAACAATGACAACCTGAATATATATTGGATTTGCGTAGCAAAACAAAACAGTCTCCCATCCTTTGCAAACATAATAGAATAAAATACAATATGAATATAAATACCAAAATATAAATAACAAGCATCCACAAACACAAGGCATTGTGTAGAAAACTTCCTCGGTGTGAGTAGATACAAATCCACGGGACAAGAGTCCACCCAAAATCTTTACTATCAACAAAATTAGGTGAATAAACCTCTTCTTTAGTTGATACTAGATGTACATAGCAGCAGCAATATTAGGAACACCATTCTTGGCAATATACATGAATTTCACAAGAGATCAAGAAAACATCTCACTAAAAATGCAGATTCAGTTTAATCCACAAAAAACCCGATGTAGGAAGCTTTAAGTGATAATTAGATGGATTAGATTTGAGAAGAATGTGTCATGAGCATGCTCACAAAAAAATAGCTCAATCAAGACTATGAATTGACCTGCGACGTCAACTTGATGAAAACTATATATTGCCTTCTTTTTTCTTGTACTACGTTTCAACCAACGTTTTTTTGCTGCTACCGCATAAAAATAGTAAGAAACCTCATTTCTTCATATGGATTAGAGAAATGATTACATGACAGTCTTTCATATGCTTTGAGAATAATAGTTTATTTTGGATAATAAAATCAAATAACAAATAATTATAAATTGTTGCGGGGTCCACTTCTTCAAGAATTTGTGATTTACAATTATCTATTATTCTCGCAGTAACCCAAATATTATTATGCCAACAAAGCCCATTATCATATAGGTTCATACATTTGGGCTTGCAATCCATTGAACTTTCTCCACATGGGAATGAACCAAGTCAACAATACTCATCCAACGTAATATCTAGTGATGAAGTGCACATGAAATTCTATAACACAACAAAATTGCATGCATCGAATTTTATAACTTATCTAGAAGGTGTGATCGAGTAGTTTTATTAACTTTGTAGCATGTTGAATGACGAGAAAAATTCATGTGGCTTTGAAATTTTTTAGGGGTTGTTGATGATGTCGTGGTGTCAAAAAAACAAAAATCTTTCTAAAGGGGGGGACACCCTTGAGAGAGACCATAAAGGGGCATGGACATGTGACCCTAGGGATCGGACCTAGAACTTGTGCTGCGTTATGTAGACCATAGGTTTGGCCTTGAAAGCCTAGCTTCACCAATGGGGTCTCCGGTTCCAAGGCCAAGGACACGGATTCGAGAGTTAAGGGTTCGGTCTCTAGTCTTGACATTGAGGTCTCGACTTTGGGGTTCAATGTGAGATTCCAAGGTCTAGAGACCAAGTTTCCGAATCTATGAGATTATGTCATTGGCTTTAGAATTAGTTTCTTCAATCTAATTTAGGAGCGATCGGTTTTAGGGTGAATTGGTTCCCACCTTAGAACTATGAACCACTCATGAAAGGTCATTCCACAAATTGAGAACTAGGAACTGCCCATTGGTTCTTGGACTCGCTTGGGAATCGGACCACTTGTTCAGTTCGATTCCCAGGTGGATCTATGGAATCGGCCATTGCACATAAGACACTTCGAAATACTAATGATGTCTCTCCATTGTTTGAGAAGACCATACCGATTTCTTGAAACTTTTTTTGGCCATTCTTTGATTGAGACCAAACAAGAATTGCTAATAATCTCGGTTGGGACGAAGAAGATATGGTAATCTCAGGATGCACCAATTAATGAGAGGCCATTTCTCATCCCAATCGCACATAAGACACTTCTAAATGCTTCATTTGCATGGATTGTCTTTAAGCGAAAGAGCATGATCATAGAGCAAATATCACCTACCAGGAAATGGGAAAATGGAGCATAATGGAGCATATAGATAAATATCAGCTTTCTCAGGTGAAATATCGAAGAATCACGCAACAGAATTACTAATGACCCAGGAGAAGAAATTACAATCAACAATTACAATCAACGAAGAAAAAGAGTGGAGGAGCAATTCGCGTCCATGTCGAGGCTACGACCTGAGGCGAGGACTGATGGAGAACGAGAGGCTAAGAGCGTTGTGATGATAAGTTATTAGGGTTTTGAAACTTCATAATTAAGAAATATTTTTATTAGGGTTTTAAAACTTCATAATTAAGAAATATTTTTCGGCTTCTGCTGACTCCTCATCTAAACCCTTACGATGACCTCCATGGCCTAGTATGACCCCTCAGTCTCGCTAGTATGATGACCGTGAATGGTCTATCAGTTGCGTACATCACTGCACTTCCACTTGACACCTATCGTAATGATAAACAGCTCGGCTCGCCGTGACCTTCTCTTGAATTCTCAAAACTTCTGTCACTCCATCCCCATAGGGGCAGAGAACTTGTTGCTGTCTCAAGTTGTGCTTCGGCTGTGCTATCGGAGGCTCCGGGGAAGTCAGAATAGGAGATCACTCATCTTGGGGTGGACTTAGTAGTTAGATGCTTTCAGTAGTTATCCGCTAGCGTTTACCGTGGGCACAATAACTACCGAATATGGTGGGCTTACTATTTAGATGCTTTCAACAATTATCCGCCAGCATTTACCGTGGGCACAAACTGTCTCACGACGTTCTGAACCCAGCTCACGTATCGCTTTAATGGGCGAACAGCCCAACCCTTGGAACATACTATAACCCAACCCTTGGAACATACTACAGCCCCAAGTGGCGAAGAGCCGACATCGAGGCACCAAATCGGTTCGCCCAACCCTTGGAACATACTACAGCCCCAGGTGGCGAAGAGCCGACATCGAGGTGCCAAACCTTCCCGTCGATGTGAACTCTTGGGGAAGATCAGCCTGTTATCCCTAGAGTAACTTTCTACCGTTGCTGTCTCAGCTGTGCTTCGGCTGTGCTACCGAAGGCTCCAAGATCAGCCTGTTATCCCTAGAGTAACTTTTACAACTCTATGCGGTCTATAACTTACCGAAGGCTCCAAGATCAGCTTGTTATTATAACTCTATGCGGTCTATAACTCCCCAGCCTCCTCCCTAGAGTAACTTTTATAACTCTATGCGGTCTATAACTTACCGAAGGCTCCAAGATCAGCCTGTTATCCCTAGAGTAACTTTTATAACTCTATGCGGTCTATAACTCCCCAGCCTCCGAGATCAGTCTGTTATCCCTAGAGTAACTTTTCATTGTATCATTGTAGGAATTGGGTTCAAGCTCAAGCTTTCCCTGAGCGCTTTCCCTAGCCCTTCTCATCAAGGCACTCCCTTCTCATCAATGAAAAGCTTTCCTTAGCCCTTAGCCCTTCTCATCAATGGACTCCCTTCTCATCATAGCCGGTTCGTTCGATAAATTCCTACCTCTCTATCTATTTTTTGGAATTTCCCCACTAACTTTTACTTGTTCAAATAACAATTAAGGTAAATCAGGGTCAAGAACAATCTCTTTATGATAAAGAGATCCATTTTGCAAGTTCGTTATCACGGGTAATTCCTACAAAGGATTGGATTAATGACGTATACAATACTTGAATCGGGGCTCAATACGGTTGAGGGAGAGATTGTGCAGCAAAGAGCCTGAAACGCTGAGGGGAAAGACAACAACCACGGAGGTGCCGGCTGGCTTTTTTTTTCAAGAAACCTTATTCCAGAAGTAATCCATGCCGTACCTAACCTCATCCAGCGCAAATCAAATCAAACAAGGCCAGCGCAAATCAAATCAAACAACGCATCTTTCTGAAGCAAAGCGAATCGAAGCAGAAGATCCAAAGTTTCATATAACATATTGTCATTCTCAGTCCACTCCTTCCAAATGATGGCATGGATTACCTCCAGGAATAGGGTTTACTACAATACACACAAAGATCGAACGAGAAGGGCAAGTCGCACGTGTACCCTCTTTGCATTACGTAGGCATATGCACATCCAGGAAACACGTTCAGTTTGCAAAAACATGTACAGATCTCCTCCGCTCTGAGCGGAGGATACGGCCATCGATATCTTATTATTCATTGTATCCCTTGAAAATAACAGAAACGACTCAGCACCTGGGTCCTCAAACTCGACTACGATCCCTCGTCTATGAGGAATGACTCCTAATGAATGAAAACAAAACCAGCATTTTGAAAGATCCAAAGATCGCATCACGCGATCAATCAAGCGGACTGCGCGGGATATCTGCTTTCAGGAGTTGAGGCACTCAACACCGCGCGTCACTTTCTACCCGTATAATTACCAGATGGCGGACTCGTGGACATGAAAGCTATACCTCTGACGTTGCTGATGCTGTGAGTATCATTGATGCTCCGGCGAAGTTTTTGATTCTCCGTGCGTTCTAGGCGGTTGAAGTACTTCTGCGCATGACTAGCCACTTGGGTCGGCGTCTTTGTTATCACAAAGTATTTGGAGATGCTCTTCCAATCCCCCTTGCCGTATATCTCCAATCCTCTAAGAAATTGCCTGGATTCGTCAAGAATAGCAACATCAGACTAAAAAGAATGCCCTCCAAATGAGCCTACCTACGGGAAAAGCGAAAAAAGAACATGGATGGCAACTGTAGGGAAAGATCGTTCATACTCGTGTTCTTCTTTAGTCCATGCGATCCCTCTTTTCCGTTCACTTTTCGGTTCGACCTTCGATTTGCCTTTTGATTTCCGAAGCGCCGCTTCTGCCGACGGTCTGCCACCGTCATCGGAATCCCCGCCTTCCTCGTCCACCGTCCAATGCTCCGGGAACATGACTTGATCCGACTCAATCAAGTCCACGTCGTGCCACAGCGCCTCGAGATGCAACCAGACCTGCTCGACTGACTTCCCGGGGAACTCGGGAGTTATCGCCTCAACGAAACCTTGCAATGTGGAGAGGTCAACCGGGCCGCTAAGAGTAGCCAAAGCATTCTCGAATCGCTTGTTCTCTTGGAAAGTCCAGACGCCGCTACCATCACTTTCGCTGCTGCCGCCGCCGCAATTGGGCGAGGGTTCGGGGCTCGCGGGCCACGCGCATTCTTGATGACCGGCCGGGGAAGCATCTATTACCATGGCATTTTGCCAAGAATCCATCATAAGCGGGCACAAGAAAGGGCTGACGATGCAGTAATCAAGAAAGCTTCTCCATCACTAGTAGGAATTGAAGAGGGTTGATCTTCTGTGCCTCTATATATAGAGAGACTGGCGTGGCTGGTGGTGGGCTTTTTCAAAATCGGATATTTACCCAATTCAAATGCGTTGATTTCGAAATTAAACATGATTAGTTGGGTGATTAAGAAGCTAATTATGCTGATAAGGCGTTGACTTCAGGAATCGTGGGGTCCAAGATCAATCTTTCGTGGGTTCATCTTGGCCAATCGTTCGGAGTCGAGATTGCTCATAATTAAGAAGAGTAACTGACTGGAGATCTAGTCGGAGTGCGAATCTTTGACTGGATTTGGACTTTATCTTTCGGGGGAAATTGTAGTTTGTACCCCTACACTTTGGCTTAATTGCACTTTGTGCGGCTGAAATTTTTATAATTTAATTCGAGTCCTTTGCCTAACGTAGATAGAATTTTCCAGCGAATCGCGTTAAAGAAGTATCGTCTTTGGTCCTTGCTGAAAAATGTCGACTTGTATCTCCTTTTTTAGGGTTAATATTATAAAAAATCTCAAATCAATATACAAATTTATCATAAATTAATTTTTTGATCATAAAAAATCCTGAACTAGTACATATATGATAAATTTTCTTCAAATTAATTTTTCCAAATTGATACAATTATGACAAATTTACTCTTTATTAGTTTATGTTAAATTGTTAATACTACGGTAAATGGAGGGTAAAGCCACAAACTAGTACACATGCCCATTGCCACGTTTCATCAAACCCATCAATTCAACAGTAAAATTTAAACGGAAATTAATGTAATGTAAACATGTGTACTGGTTTAGGGTCATTCGTAATAAAAAATTAGAAGTACATGATGAATGAAATTTTTTTTATCATCAACGTAATAGTTACGGATAAATCATTGTCGATACTAAAAATATTTTCCGCTGACTAATTTTTCAAACATATAACCAATTATTTTTCAGAAAATGTTTTCCAAATTTTAATTTTTCCCTCAAACAAACTCCACTTATTTCAAAAGTTGTTCCATGAGGCATTTACTTTTATTAGAAAGATCTTTGAAATTTTCTTTAACAACGGAAACAATAATTCGTTTTCTTGGTATTTATCTTTAAAATACAATAAAAAATGTAAAATAAGGAGAAAATTTCTCCCCTTACGTGTGTGCGTGTGTTACATATGTTTATATATATAACAATAGATTCGGATGCTTATATTTTATTCGATTTGTTTTGCTGGTGCAAGGAGGAGAGCGGTTTCCGAAAACTGGAAAACGGGATAAAGAAAGAAAAGAAAAGTCCAAAAAAAAAAAAGGGGAGCAAAGGGAGATTCATCTCATTCAGTTCAAATTACTCGTGCGGATTCATCCATATCTTCAAGGGCAATCTTAAGATGTAAATTGTAATCCTTAAATTTAAAGAATCTTACTTAATCTATAAGGAAATTTGATGAGGCAATGAGAAAATTCTATAAACTCTAGAGAAACTTAACATATGGACTGATTTGTACATTGAAGCCCCCATTTACTCAGCCCCATGCAGAATGGCTTCTTTTTTCCTTTCTTCCGTTTCCCTTGCTCCGATGAAAAGGCCACAAGGGTTCCAAATATCTATCAGAGCAAGGTGGAAAGATCATAAGAGCAAGGCGAACGGAAGAAACAAAAAGAGAAAAAGAAAAGCAGAAGACGAAAAGGGAGGAAGGTCATCAACCGGAAGCACAAAGTGAGTTTCTTCTTTGCAGTTTGTTTTGGTCGACTTTTGGTTCATAATTTTGCCAGACTGCTGAGTTAACCATCCGGCCGACGTTTCCGGCTTAGTCATTTGCCATCTTCTCAGGAAAGCACCATTTCTCATCTTGTCTTGTTTTCCTCTTAGGCCATCACGAACTTAACCTCAGTCAAAGTAAAACGTGGGTACTTGCTGGACTACTTCCTGGACTCATCTCTGCGTTTTCGTCTTGAACTGCTCATCTCTCCTTCATGTAAGTTGCTCCGATTATGGTTTTCATCTCGTTTCTTTCTTCTATCCATTGGCTTGTTCGACCTTGTTCTGTTTTATTTGCTTGCTTAAAGCTATATATGTTTAATATTATTTGTGTCTTGGATAAAAAGCTATGCCGGATGATCATTCTGTTACAAATGAAATATGTATTCCACACTTTAGAAATTGCATATCTATAGGTCAGTTTAGATCAAACCATCCCTTTTAATTTCTTGATTACATTGCACCTAATTTACATGACGCATATTACCCCATCAAAATTGTCAACTTGGCCGTACAGTATACTCTTATGGACAACGAGGTTGTCCTCGACATTGGAGTTTGATACAACTTGTAATTGTGTTTCATTCGGTGGTTTGTCCCAGATCTCCCATGATCATTTGGAAAGTCACACTTATGCTTAGAACATTATTTGCCTTGCGTCGCTCCTCGCAATTCTCAACAGATGATCAAGACGGAAGCTCGTTTGATTATGCTCCAAACTACATGATTTGCGGGCTGTGATTTCTTTGGTCTACAAGAAGTTGGTTAGCTAGACGAAGTGAGAGTCGCTTCCTTCTGTATGAATAAAAAAGCATCAGAACTGTTGAAATTGGAATCTCAACAGAAATAGTTTTGCTAAAGAAACAAAAAGGAGCAAAGGGAGATTCAGCTTAGCCATAAGTTCATATCTTTGAGTTTAATTTTAAATCGTAAATTGTTATCCTTAATTTATAATAAAATATATGATGAGGCAACGAGACAATTCTGTCTTTAGAGAATCTTAAAGACTGACACTTCCCGATCAATCAGAGCCATGCAAAACGCTTCTTCTTTTCACCTTGCTCCGATGAAAAGGTCACTAGGGTTCCAATGTCTATTGGAGCAAGGTGGATAGAAGGAAAAAAAGAGAAGAAGAAAAGGGAGGAAGAAACGAGGTCATCAACGGAATTCCAAAGATCCCAAAGTGAGTTTCTTTTCTACGATTCGTTTTTGTCGACTTTTGATTTAGAAATTTTCTCTACCCGTCAAAATTGTCAACTTGACTGCATAGGAATCTCTTATGGACAACGAGGTTGTCCTCGAGTTTGACACAACTGGGTCTAAGTGAAAAAAGAACATTAGATGTAACTTGTGTGCTATTTTTCTTCAATAAACCCTCGTTTTTCCATTCATTGATGCCAAGAGAATTGATTTTCCACAAATCAATCTTAATTTATATTCAGGTGTCTCAAAGAGAAATCTCAACACAGAGCTTCAATTGCCATTGCTAATCAATATCTTGTGATTTGTTGGCTAGTTCGTTCCCAAGATCTAATGGAGCCACGAATTCACAAGATACGATCGCTAATGGCAATAGATGGAGCACCTCTAGTCATCAGGAGCCACGTGATACACAAGTCATCTATACATCTTTGTGTAGAGGTGCTCTATTTGATCGGTTATGACCTATTTCCTCAGTCATTGTTCAATGTCATAGATCCTGAATGTGATTGAGTGCGTTAATTGTGGCTCGGATAATTTCTTGGTCATGTGGAGGGCTAGGTCATTTTGGGACAAGCGGATCATTTATGATGAAAATGAGGAGCCGAGGATAAATTGGTGATCGAGTTCCTTGAGAATTGACGATCTATGAATCCCTTCGGTAAGATGAGACCAGGCCTTGGGCATGAATGAGCTAGGATCTTGTGACGATCAAACCATGATGTCATGATCTACCCACAATGAGCCTCGAGAAAGATCAAGAATGTTGCAGTTGCCTCAAGTATTCACAATGAAGGTACTAATCGAATCTCTAAAAATAATTGGTGAGAACTTCTTACTAAATTCGACCCGATTGGGTGAAAAAAATAGAATTTAGATGCAACTTATGTGCTTCTTTCTTCAAAAGATATTGTTTTCCTTTCATTGATGAAATTTCATTTCATATATAATCATGATTTCCAACTCTTCCTTTTCTTTTTCATCCTTCTTCTATTCTCGTCACAATTGTTATTTGGACACTATGGGAACCTATTCTATTCATTCAATTTTAATTGTCGTGGGGACAAATTATTAGTAAGTTTGTAAATCATGCGGTTGAAATTAATTCAAAATTCCTTAACCGTGTACTACTTTTGATATATTTTTCTATCAACTTCACAAGTAAGACTATTATGCAAGTTTGGCATATGCCATGCTCCATCAACTACTCCCAAATTCTTATTCCTTACCATTACTTTGCACTCATACATCATCACTTGATTTTATGTATGCGCGCAGTAGTGCATGCTCACATTCCAGTCTATAATATTAACTCAATACATAATTTTGTCTCGTTTTTAACATCACAGAATTACCCTTGCAATTAGCGATCCCTATTAGTGATCAATACCCGCTTTCCATTTATATATAATCCCCCTAACTACAAATTTTCTTTCTTTTGACAAAAAGAAAAGAAAAAGAAGCTACGAAATTTCTTTCTATGCATAATCCGCTATGCATGTGCGCACTAACCCTAGCATGAGATGAAGAATAAATCCGATGCTTAACTTATAGTTCAAATGTATCAAGTAAGTCAATTTCACACGGCTTAAATATTTGATGCTAAAACCTATTTCTTTCAACCCTCTTGCGAAAACTCCGCGTGCATTATAGATAGTTTATTTACAAGTGTAAAATGTTTTTAGTTAAGGCAATAAGTAAAGAATGGTTGCTTTAATTATATGTAGAATGTTAAAATCTTCGAAATTTTATCAATAAAAAAGAAATAAATTAATAATTGTTTTCAATTGCTTTTCAAAAGTCTTATATCCAACTGTCTCAAAGAAAAATCTCCACACGTAGCTTCTATTTTCCATTGAAACCACACGTTTAGTTCCCTAGATATTCTCTACTCTTTCACTGATCTAATGGAAGGAGTTGCATAATCGAAAGATATAATTGATAAAGGCAATGAGTTTGGAAAAAGATCCATAACTTAGCAATCGCCTCAGTCAGTAGTGAATCCTGTGTCAAGAAGACACTAGTTAAATATAAAGAAATGGCCCCGGTCCAGCCATTGGGGCCCATGGGTGTGGCAGGCCTCTGTCTAGGAACAGGAGCGGGAGACAAGGGGCCGTGCCAGGCATAGCCCATTGTTTCTCTTGGGCCCGGCCCAATTGCTGGTCCAAAAAGTTCCGGTGAAGGAAACGGAGGGCGCTCTTCACATTATCCGGGAAAAATTGGGTGAGAAATTAGTTTTATGCTCGGTGGTAGTAATAAAAGGGTCCTAAGCAAGGACTAATTTAATCTCGCGACAAAAAGCTGTGCATATTGTGCTACTCAAGTTCTTAGATACGGGTTTCTTCTTGATCCATTTACAGCACAACACTATAATGAACTCCCACTTCGAGTTAATCCAAAGATATAATCTCTTTCGGTGTCGGTCATTTGCATAATTTCGCATTACCAAATGCTTTTGCGATTTGGCGCCAGTTGCTATAGTTAGCCAAAACAATTTTCAGTGACACAGTCATATTCCCAAAGCCTCTCAAAAATTGTCAGCAAAAGCTAATCCTCATGTGATTAGCTTTTCATGATATTGATATATTAGTCTTGAGGTGTGACTTACTTTAGAATCTTTTGATGGTGCCAGGATAATTACATGCGATCCAGCAGAAAAATCCGAAGACTTCTCATTTAACTTCGCCTGCAAAACATTAATTTTACACCTTCCTTCGCCATTATCCCAATTCACAAAAAGGTAGTGTTTTGATAAAGAATGGACTCTGAACATTTGTTGAACATGTTCGATGAGAAAACATACAATTTTGAAAATATAAAATTGTAAATCTTATCAAAATCGGCTGATGGAGTGGTTCTATTAAAAGGAAAGGAGCGTAAAGTCGAAAGGATTTGACTGTCGTAACTACTTTTATTTGACACATATACGCCAATAACCCACTCCATTGAGGCGATTCCCATACAGCCACTTCTCCTAGCTAATTTGATTATCAAACCATCCCTTAACCTTAAATTGGAACGTAAACCCAAACCCATTAGTCCATAAATCCAAAATATGATACTAATGATGAAAATAAAATGCACCCCGTCAATTCATGAATTTTTTGACCAATCTCCTATATATCAATTTGATGAACTGAATATGGAATAACCCGTTCGGGATATGCATTATGACATATACTACTTAAGATACATGGGTGAGAATTAAGTATTCTGAGGAATAATTATATAATGTGATGAGATTTCTCAAAATTCAGTAGGGAGAGCATGTTAATTTTTGCGTCTGCATATAACTATATAAATGTAATTAAATTCTGACGCTAAAACATTCTTTTTCAACATTCACACGAAACTACTAGGTGCACTAAGATATATTGTTTTATGGACTGATATGTGTAAAATTCGTTCGGTTTCTTGATAAAAGAAAGGAAGCAAAGAACTTTTTTTGTTGATATGTACATTTAACTCGTTCAACTTTCTTGAATGTCTAACGGAACGAAGCTTTGAAAACTGAATTAACGTTTTTCAACCGCTTTTCCTTGCTTCGTATAAGAGATGCGTACCTGCCAGTTAAAACCCCCCAAGCCATTCGATATTTTCTATCCAAGAGCTCCAGAGCGTGAGTTTTCCACCGAAGCCACACACCCAGAGAATTCTATTCCGTCTCTGATTTGATGGAAAGAATGCCGAGCTCACAACACGCAAATGGTGATAGCGATGAGTTTGGAAAGGAGCGGCCACTTGTTCGGTTAGTTGAAGGTTTCTCTTACTTTAAGCGAATTCTACTGGAGAACCTCTTTGGCTGGCAGAGTGGCAGCGGTGCTGATGGAGCAGGAGATGATCGAACTACGAGGGTCGACCAAGAACGAGTGGAAGAGGATGATGTTCCTAATTATCAGGCGGCGAAGGTTCAAACTATCAGCACAGAAGTCGAGCAGAACGCTCTTGGTCATGACGGGGATCAGAGGACGACGGTTCGTGATCAAGAATTGATGGCGAGATCTCACGGACAGACACGAGACGACGTAGTTTTCATACTCGATAGCACTGATGCGAGTTTAAGGGAGTGGCCATTGCTAGTTGTCGATCGTGGAATGAAGCGTCAAAAAGCAGCAATTCGCGATCAAGATTCGATGCAGAGATCCTCCGACTGCGATGCTGTCGCGCATGAGAACACAGCTGGCGGATCAAGGCAGACAGAATGGCCACAAGAGCTCGACTACTCGAGGGAGAAAGGGAAACTGAAGAAGGAAGCCAAGAGGAAACAGAAGGAACGAAGGAGGAGGCCATCCCGGAAGCAATAGATGGCGACAGATATCACAAACTTTTTTTGCTATGATGCCTTTATTTTCTTGGAATCTCTCTCGCAAAGCGAGATGGTTAGTTTGGTTTTCTTGTCTTAGGATTTTGTTAGGCACTTAATCAATGGGTTCTCTCTGCGTAGAAGGGTTTGGATGAAATTGATTTTCATGGAATTATTACTTTTAGTTCATGAGTCACATCTTGGCGCAACGAATCAAAGAAGTGAAGATGAATTTTCTTGTGAAAATCAAGGGATTTTCCCGAAAAATTTGGATGTGGAGTAATTCTTTGTGCTCTCTTATCCTTTCTGCTATCTTTTACTATTGGAAATTTGGATCCGTCCCATTTCTAAGAGGAAGAGCCAAATTATCTTGTTTCTTTTCTTTCTTTTCTTGCTTATGTTCATTAGGCTAATGAAATTCTGTCGACTCAAACATAGAGTGAGGGAAGATTTTACTGTTTACAAATCGAGCAAAATTATTCCTGTTACAAAAAGTCCACAGTGCCATTTTCAATACATAATGTAGTTATATGTGCTATCGCTATTATTAGTATTACTAGTTTCATTACTCCTGTGGGTTTTCTTTATTCGATCAGTATATATCTCTCCAAATAAGACAATTACTAACATTTGTATCACAACTGAGGCTTCTCTATATTAGCCATACATTTCCCACCAATAAACATTTGTAGTAGTAAAAACAATGGATTAACATAGATTAGGAAAAAAAAAGAAAAAGAAAGATATGTTTCGTCATCTTTTTCCTTTCAAAATTGATTAATTGGTTTAATGAAATCAAAGACGATTTCACTCACGAAATTGGATTCCTCGAAAAGAGGGGCAACAAATGAATAGACTTTTTAAAAAATGAAGGGACTCTGGAAAAAAAAAATGAATGTGTTCAAATTGATAAGCACTAGATATTGGAATTAATATAATATAAATCGGTGCGTAACTAATATATTTTAAATGATAAAGAATGATCAAATTAAAAAAAAAAATAACTCCATAGTATTTTATCTTCATTTTTTGACTGAAGAAGGGATTGACCCATATCATTGTAACTTTTTCCTGTCGGAACTATCATGGTTTCTGTGTCGCGGGAACATGGCTTGAAGCGATGAGCATGACCATCCCTGTTACATTATGCATATCGACTGACGACATAATACTGGGCTGCACGGTGCAGTGGCGATCAAGATTTGATAATACCATTGACCCAGACGAGGATGATCGCCAACGTGATTGCTCTAGACTTGAAATTCACATCCTTTGGTGGATACGCACCTTGGTACGACAAAATGCAGGTTAGGTTCTCTTCTTGTCTACGTTCTCTATTAACTCGACACGCCACGGATTTAAGGAATAAGAAAGTTTCTGTCCATTGTTGAATCTGCTTCGAAACTTTCGGATGACCATATTACATTCTCAAAAACATCAGTGACGCTCGTGTCATGAATCAGGTTGATGGATGGACCCAATCATTTGGTAAGTCAAGAAAAGGGAAGAACGCGACTCGTTTGGCATTCGCCACGGTGAGAGGAGCAGCTCACGAGGTCCCATACGCTTCGCCCTCGCAAGCCCTCACCTCGTTCAAAGCATTTCTGAAGGGATCCTCTCTGCCGAAAGTGCCGTTCAAGAACTGATCCATTCGTGGCTCTTAATAAATTGAAGCATCATTCTTTGCAGCTATATGTAGTTGCTGCGAAATTCGAACTCAATTTGTTCCCCAACTGCTCTTTGCCACTATTTATGCATTGATAAGTAGTAAATTAATTTTTATTGGGTGTAACTTGAAACAAACAACCAAAATCCATAATTCATCCGTCAAATGAGGAATCATCAGTGACAAACAATATATAATTAGCATGATCCGAATTACAATTAGCTACAATTGCAACATCGTTAGTAGACTCAACTCGAATTCCTTTAGCCTTGCCGTTTTTTAGCTTAAGACAATCCCTTATAAGATAGTCCTTTTTGCAACGGCTCTAACAAACAACACTATCGATCCTAGACTGAGTTTGTCTATTAAATTTTATACTATTTCTCTTAATATGTTTACTAATTCTTCTTTTATTTTCACTTACTAAAACAATAGATATAGGTTCACTAGATTCTTTCTCATTGATGTCCTCACTTCGAATCAAATCACAAACTCCACCAAATGTCAAATACCCATATGAATTATCAACAGTATTATTCCAATTATTAGGTAAAGAGAATAATAGAATTAAGGCACATACCTCAACTTTAAAGTCAATCTAAATTGAACTAAATTGACTAATGATCACATTAAATTTATTGATGTGATCAGCAACTGACACACATTTACTCATCTATTATTCTCATAGCTTCATAGTTTGATGAAGGCCTTGTTGGACATTTATGAGAAGCCCATTGTGAGCCACCCTAAGGGAAGGGGGAAAATTTAAAGAAAAAAAAAAAAAAAAATTATTAAAAATTAAATATTATTTTAAAAATTGCCATGCTAGCATTGGCCGGCTAGAATTGACTGAATGGATTAAACTAGCATAAATATAAAAGGTTTATGATTAAATTGGCCAAAAAAATATTTATTATTGAATTGTCATAATTACAATAAATTTATAACTTTTTTGATGTAAGTTTAGAACTTTTTAGACAATCTTCTAGCTTGAGCACAGTCAACAAAGTACATTGTTTGTCAGCTTCCTCACCACCTTGTGTCGAACCTCTTCAAGTACTTAAGATCACAGACAGCTGGTGTTTCAACTTTGTGATGCAAAGATCGCATTTTTATATGACTTCTGCCGTTGAGTTTTCTTTCTTTTGAAAAACCAAGACAGAAAATGGTTGTATTGGGAAATTCCTCCAATTTTAGGCACCGTTTTTTCTTCTTTTTTCATTGGACCATTTCAGTTTATTGAAGATCTTTATGTGTCTACAACTCCCTGGAGCTCAGCACTTCCATAATTAATTGCGTAATGCATCTTCCGGAAATAACGATCCCGGGTAATAAAAATACGTTGCTTCCTCTCACAAAAGTCCGCGTGCTGTACGATCCATTGTTCTTGGGCATCTGTCCGATTTAGAAACAGGCCAGATGCACCCTCTTAAGTAGGAAAGTCGAGCAGAATGCTAAAAAAAAATGTTTTCTGCCAGTTGGTTATTAAGAGATTATTTAAGATTAAGTGAGCCATATAAAATCAATTGACTGGTCAATCTGGCAAAGGAAGAACCATTCCCACACGACTGTTATTTTGGCATTAGATCTGTTCTTGGGTGGGGAAGTGTCCTTTGGAAGCTCCTCAGTCATTTACTGCTCAGAGTCCTGTATTCCCTGTAAATGATGATTTGGTACTTCATTGTGATTGTGACTGGTGTCATTCCTTTGTTCTCCTCACGCACATCCACGGCTGAGCTCATCACGGAGCTCCCCGGTCAGCCAGATGGCGTTTCTTTCAAGCAGCACTCGGGTTACATCGTCACGGATCCTCAACGTGGCCATGCTCTGTTCTATTACTTCGTGGAAGCTGATGCTAGAGACCCACTATCTTATCCTCTAACATTGTGGTTCAACGGCGGTATAGTAGTCCTAGTGCTAATTCGTTACTGCTTGTGCTATTGTTTGCCAATTCCGATTGACTTCGGTTTTGCTAATTCTGATTGACTTCGGTTTAGGCCCCGGTTGCTCTTCTCTTGGGATTGGCGCATTCATGGAGCACGGTCCGTTTCGACCAGCTAGGGATGGTGGCTTGATGAAGAATGAATTTTCCTGGAATAAAGGTACTTCTTTCATCTGCCGACTGATAATGTTGTAATGGAATGGACTCTTGAATGTTGTTGAGGGTAACTTACGCTCATTCAATTGTAATTTGGGTAGTGTCGAACGTGCTGTACGTGGAATCCCCCATCGGAGTTGGGTTTTCATACTCGAATACAACTTCGGACTACGTCAATTGGACAGATGCAGACACCGGTACATCCGAGTTGTTTGTAACAATTTTTCTTCTTGTCAAAAGTAATGAAAAACTTAAGTGTCCTTCGCATTCGTAGTAAGACAGACATCCTTTCGTGTTGCAGCCAGAGAAAATATGCGGTTCCTTCTCGGTTGGTTCGAAGAATATCCGAAATATAGAGACTCAGATTTATATTTATCGGGGGAGAGCTACGCTGGTAATAGTTGTAACTCTTCTAGTCTCTCGGTCTCTCTGTGGATGTGGTTGTCAATTCCTAACTTTTGTTAAAATCAATTTTGACACACTAATCTTCCTCGTGAACGAACTGATCTGTATAGAACATGATTGTAGGCCACTATGTGCCGCAGCTTGCAGCTCTGTTGCTGGATTACAATAAGCAGTCCCATGGGAAACTGATCAAGCTCAGGGCGATAGCAGTTAACGAAACTCTGCTCATTTGGATCCTGTGTTTTCAATTTGGCAGCTTGCTTCATTTGATTTTCAGGCAAAAAATCTCATCTTCTATATGTTGATGCAGCTCGGCAACTCACTTCTGGATTTTCAGATTAGTGTAGATGGTGCCACATTTTTGTGGTCCCATGGCCTCATTTCTGACGAGACATTGAAGCTGAAGGAGACAGTGTGCAACGACTCCAGGTTCTTGACAGAGGAAATCCATAAGAACATTTCAAAGGAATGTGCGGAGGTGTATGAGAAGCAGGTGGAGGAAATGGGGAATTTTACCGTTCCAGATGATGTACTCGAACCTTATTGCTTCTCTGGGACTGCTGCGATGCAATCTGCTTCTAGCAGCGTGTGGGATGCATACCACGCCAAAGTGAGTTCGACTCTCTGGAAGATTCTTCCTAATATCTAGGATTTTACTTAGGTTACATACCACAGGGATACCCTTGAATACATGTTAAGCTCAAAGATCTTCAACATCATAGTCAGGAAGAATGCACGAAGAAACTTCGGCAAAGAGTATTGTATGATGAACATGCAATTAGTAAGCCGTTTGCTTACTTCGCTGTGTTCTTACAGTACTCTTTCCGGTTTTCAAGATGCACACTGTCGTCAAGAGACGCCCTCTTAAAATTTCATCTGAGCCTGCATACAGCATAAGAACGAAATAGCCTAGGAACAAAGCCATGAGAGCATCCTTATGGTATTGATTCCCAGATAGGACTAGTCAGAATTTAAGCCTTGACCCGGTTCATCAAGTATCGACTTTTCTTGTGAGCAGCTAGCTCGAAGGATGGTTCTTACCGATCCATGCCTTGCGGATTCAATATTTTCGTACCTCAACAACCCCCGAGTGCAAAAAGCAATCCATGCCAATACGACGAAGCTCCCATCGGTTTGGCAATTCTGTTCAGGGTCTTTCTGCTCGCCTCTGCTGTATTACCTTCCTGATTCAGTCGGAAATACGCATTCTGTTTCTAAAGGTTGTTTCATGCGGTATGTGGCAGGCCTCTTTCTTATCAGGGCCTCAATTTAGGCAACGACATCATACCTCTTTTATCGGGCTTAATCAAGGAGCATCTGCGAGTCCTCCTCTATAGGTAAGCCATGGACATATCTCGCCTTTCTCCAACATGTTTCGTTCCACGACAAACTTTTTCCTGTCAAGTGTATCACTGTCTGTGTTGTGTTGTGGAAATATGACTTAAATTCATGAACATAAGCATCAGTGTCGCATTACTCGTATCAACTGATAACGTGAAATTGGGCTGCACGTTTCAGTGGCGACCAAGATTCAAAAGTACCATTGACGCAGACGAGGATCATCGCCAACATGATTGCTCGAGACTTGAAATTCACATCCATGGGTAAATACGCACCTTGGTATGACAAAATGCAGGTTAGGCTCTCTTCTTGTCTACGTTCTCTTTTAACTCGACGTGCCTCGGTGCAAAGGAAAAAAGAACATTTCCATCCATTGTTGAATCTGCTTCAAAATGGCAAAAGTACAACCCAAGTGCTAAAACTTGATACAAAAGGACACTTAAAGTATCAAAAGTTACAAAAAGTACACTTAAGTGTCATTTTTTAAAAAAAATTAAATCACTTAAATACCAACTCCGATGAAGGCTACCGAAAATCCGACGTGGCTTATTTTAATAATATAAATTGTTTACGTGGCTCATCGAAAACTGAATCGGCGAAAACTCAGCCAAAACGACATCGTTTTGTGCTGACGTGGCATTTTAAAAATGTATTAATTAAATAATATTAAATAACTTAAAAATATATATTATTATAAAATTGATTAATTAAAAAAAAAAAAAAAAAAGATGAGGAAGGCGAGGATCGGGCGAGGGTTGTGCAGCCCTTGCCGCCCCACCATCATCGAGAAGGGCCAGCAATGATGGGTGAGGGTCGGCCGGGCCCTGGCTAGTGGTTGGCGACCCCAGCCGACCTACGGTAAGGGCTTGTGGGCCCTCGCCATAGGTCGACTTGGCGAGGGTCATTAGCCGGGCGAGGGTCGTCGGTTGGGCGAGGGCCGACGACCCTCGCCGGATCTAGGGGAGGGTCGCGACCTTCACCGCAAGTTGGCCGGGGTTGCCAACCACTAGCCAGGGCTTGGCGACCCCGCCGACCCTCGCCCAACTATCGCTAGCCCTTCTCGACGATGGTGGGGCGACGACAGTGGCGGCGACAAGGGTTACACAGCCCTCACTCAAACCTTCTCCCCTTCCTCCGAGGGTCGCGACCCTCCCTCAAATCCGATGAGGGTCGTCAGCCCTCGTCCAACCGACGACCCTCGCCCAGCTGACGACCCTCGCCAAGTTGACCTACGGCAAGGGCCCACAAGCCCTTGCCGTAGGTCGGCTGGGGTTGCCGATCACTGGTCAGGGCTTGGCGACCCGGTCGACCCCCGCCCCACTATTGTTAGTCTTTCTCGACGATGGTGGGGCGGCGACAGCGGTGGCGGTGAGGGCTACACAGCCCTCGCTCGAACCCTCTCCCCTTCCTATAAAATTGATTAATTAAAAAAAAAAAAAGATGAGGAAGACGAGGATCGGGCGAGGGTTGTGCAGCCCTTGTCGCCCCACCATCATCGAGAAGGGCCAGCAATGGTGGGTGAGGGTTGGCCGGGTCCTAGCCAGTGGTTGGCGACCCTAGCCGACCTACGGCAAGGGCTTGTGGGTCCTCGTCGCAGGTCGACTTGGCGAGGGTCATCAGCTGGGCGGGGGTCATCGGTTGGGCGAGGGCCAACGACCCTCGTCGGATCTAGGGGAGGGTCGCGACCTTCACTGCAGGTTGGATGGGGTCGCTAGCTACTGGCCAAGGCTTGGCGACCCCGGCCGACCCTCGCCCCACTATCGCTAGCCCTTCTTGATGATGGTGGGGCGGCGACGGTGGCGACGGCAAGACTACACAGCCCTCGCTCAAACCCTCTCCCCTTCCTCCGAGGGTCGCGACCCTCCCTCAAATCCGGCGAGGGTCGTCGGCCCTCGCCCAACCGACGACCTTTGCCAAGTCGACCTGCGGCAAGGGCCCACAAGCCTTTGTCGTAGGTCGGCTGGGGTTGCCAACCACTGGCTAGGGCTTGGCGACCCCGGCCGACCCTCGCCTCACTATCGCTAGCCCTTCTCGACGATGGTGGGGCGGCAACAGCGGTGGTGGTGAGGGCTACACAACCCTTGCTCGAACCCTCTCCCCTTCCTATAAAATAGATTAATTTTTAAAAAAAAGAAGATGAGGAAGGCGAGGATCGGGCGAGGCTTGTGCAGCCCTTGCCACCCCACCATCATCGAGAAGGGCCAGCAATGGTGGGTGAGGGTGGCGGGCCCGGCTAGTGGTCGGCGACCCCGGCCGACCTACGGCAAAGGCTTGTGGGCCCTCGCCGCAAGTCGACTTGGCGAGGGCCGACGACTCGCCGGATCCGGGAGGAGGGTCGCAACCCTCACCATAGGTTGGTGGGGTCGCCAGCCACTGGCTAGGGCTTGGCGACCCCGGCCGACCCTCGCCCCACTATCGCTAGCCCTTCTCGACGATGGTGGTGGTGAGGGCTACACAGCCCTCGCTCAAACCCTCTCCCCTTCCTTCGAGGGTCGCAACCCTCCCTCAAATCCGGCGAGGGTCGTCGGCCCTCGCCAAGTCGACCTGCGGCGAGGGCCACAAGCCCTAGCCGTAGGTCGACTGGGGTTGTCAACCACTGGCCAGGGCTTAGCGACCCCGGCCGACCCTCGCCCCACTATCACTAGCCGTTCTCGACGATGGTGGGGCGGTGACGGCGGTGGCCGCGAGGGCTACACAACCCTCGCTCGAATCCTCTCCCCTTTCCCCCTTTTTAAATTAATCAATTTTATAAATTGATCCTTTTTGCTCCGATTTTGGCACTTAAGTGTACATTTCCGAACTTTTGGCATTTAAGTGTCCCCCCATGCTAAGTTTTGGCACTTTAGGGGTCCGTTTGTCAATTCAAAACCTTCAGATGACCATGAACATGCTCAACAACATCAATGACACTCACATATCAGGTCGGCTAGGCCCTAGCTAGTGGTCGACGACCCCGGTTGACCTACGATGAGGGTTGTTGGCTGGGCAAGGGCCTGCAAGCCCTCGCCGCAGGTCGGCCGGCCACTAGCTAGGGCTTGGCAACCCCGACCGACCCTCGCCCCACCATCGCCAGCCCTTCTCGACGATGGTGGGGCGACGGTGGCGGCAAAGGCTGCACAGCTCTCGCTCGAACCCTCTTCCCTTCTCCCTTTTTTCAATAAATTAATCAATTTTATAAATTGATTCATTTTGCTCCAATTTTGGCACTTAAGTGTATATTTCCGAACTTTTGGCATTTAAGTGTCCCCCGTGTCAAGTTTTGGCGCTCTAAGGGTCTGTCTATCGCTTCAAAACCTTCGGATGACCATGAACATACTCAACAACATCAATGACACTCACATATTAGGTTAACATAGCCCTGGCCAATGGTTGGCAACCTCGACCGACCTACGACGAGGGTTTGCGGGCCCTCGCCGTAGGTTGGCTGGGCGAGGGTCGTTGATTGGGCGAGGGCCGACGACCCTCATCGGATCAGGGGAGGGTCGCGACCCTCGCCGTAGGTCAGCTGGGGTCGCTGGCCAGGGCTTGGTGACCTTGGCCGACCCTCACCCCACTGTCACTAGCCCTTCTCGATAATGGTGGGGCGACGACAGTAGTGACGATGGCGGCAAGGGCTGCACAGCCCTCGCCCGAACCCTCTCCCCTTCCTCCACCCCTTTTTTTAAAAAAATTAATTAATTTTATAAATTGATCATTTTTGCTCCGATTTTGGTACTTAAGTGTACATTTTCGAATTTGTGGCACTTAAGTGTCCTCTCGTACCAAGTTTTAGCACTCTAGGGGTCCGTCTGTCGCTTCAAAACCTTCGAATGACTATGAACATACTCAACAACATCAATGACACTCACATATCAGATCGGCCAGGCCTTGGCTAGCGATCGGCAACCCAAACTGACCTACGGCGAGGGTCGTCGGCTAGGCAAGGGCCGACGACCCTCACCGGATTTGGGGGAGGGTCGTGACCCTCGCCGTAGGTCGGCCGGGGTCACCGCCCCCTAGCTAGGGTTTGGCGACCCGGGCCGACCCTCACCCCACCGTTGCTGGCCCTTCTCGACGATGGTGGGGCGGCGGCGGCGGTAAAGGCTGCATAGCCCTCGCTCAAACCCTCTCCTTTTCCTTCTTTTTTTAAATTAATCAATTTTATAAATTGATTCTTTTTTCTCCGATTTTGACACTTAAGTGTACATTTCCGAATTTTTTGCACTTAAGTGTCCCCCGTGCCAAGTTTTAGCACTCTAGGGGTCCGTCTGTCGCTTCAAAACCTTCGGATGACCATGAACATACTCAACAACGTCAATGACACTCACATATCAGGTCGGCTTGGCCCTAGCCAATGGTCGGCGACCCTGGCCGACCTATGGCGAGGGCTTGTGGGCCCTCGCTGTAGGTCGGCTTGGCGAGGGTTGTTGGCTGGGCGAGGGCCGACGACCCTCACCGGATCTAAGGAAGGGTCGCGATCCTCGCTATAGGTCGGTCGGGATCGCCAATCACTGGCCAGGGCCTGGTGATCCCGGCCGACCCTCGCCCTACCGTCGCCAGCCCTTCCCGACGATGGCGGGGCCGCGAGGGCGGCACAACCCTCACTAAAACCCTCTCCCCTCCCTCCCTTTTTTTTAAATTGATCATTTTTGCTTTGATTTTGGCACTTAAGTGTACATTTCCGAACTTTTGATACTTAAATGTCCCCCGTGCCAAGTTTTGGCACTCTTGGGGTCCGTCTGTCGCTTCAAAACCTTCGGATGACCATGAACATACTCAACAACATCAATGACACTCATATGTCAGGTCGGCGGATGGACTCAATCATTTGGTAGGTCAAGAAAAGGGGAAAACGCAACTCATTTGACATTCGCCACAGTTAGAGGAGCGGCTCACGAGGTCCCATACACTTCACCTTCACAAGCTCTCACCTTGTTCAAAGCATTTCTGAAGGGATCCTCTCTGCCTGAAGTGCCGTTCAAGAACTGATCCATTCATTGCTCTTTCTTACTAAAATGAGCCATCATTAGAATGGAACTGTCCTTTGTTGTATCTTGATATCCACTTATGAGGGAATAAATAACTGTGGACTACGTGTTATAACAGCGAGATTCGAACTTGACCCGGTCATGAGTATGATGGACCGAAGAATATTTGCAGATTGAATGTTGATGCTCGACGTAGGTACCGTATGCTTTCCCTGAACTTTCAAAGTACTGAGAAATGCACTGAAGATATGGAATGCAGGAGCACGTCGTATGCGATGTTCTTTTTTGAGGGTCTAATACGACTATATTGACCACTATAATCCTTTTGTTCTAATTAAAATGTCAACAACGCCGTCCATGCAATCGAAGCTATCAAAAGAAAGCATGTACATAAAGGCAAGGACGATAGTCTGGTATCTTCGGTTCGGGCTTTGTTTCTGTTCGGGTAAATGATTAAATGGGCAATGCACCTGTTTTGGCTCAGTTCGGGTCATGGCCGGAACCGACCGCAAACACATTAGCTAATGAAAGAGATCTTTGCAAACATAGGAGGGAAAGAGTGCATGCCATGCAAGTCATTTGACTAAGTCAATACCCGAAACCTTGGCCTGACCCATGATTTTCAATTAATGTTTTATTTGGGTTTCGAGTCATGTCGTGTCATTATGAAAACGTATGCTGTTTGGTTCGGATCGAGTCATCTAGAAACTCGACTCAACTGAAAACGTTGACAGCCCTACCAAACGCGTCTAGTTTGAACGTAGGCTAGACCACGTGGGGCTGTTTTGAATTGGGATCGATCGCAAAATTCATACGTATGAATGTAATATGCATTGTATGTGTGCAGATTCGTATTGACCGGTCAATGAATGAGTATGAACTCCTGAAGGTATGACGTCAGAGAGATATGGACAGACTGAAGAGATTCGAGAACGGAAACTTGGTCAACGCAGTCTTCTAAATTGAAACCCTTAGCTTGGCCCACTTTTTAAAGTACTGTGTGCATCTGTTTCGCCAAAATGAACAATTTGAAGAAATTTTTTTCTAAAAATATTGTTACTTATAAAAATAAATGAATAAAATATAAAGATATTTAGATATAAATTATTATTGATAATAAAAATATTTTTTATTGGTTAATTAATTCAAACGATTTAAGAAATTATTTTTTAGGAAAATATTTTCCAAATTATTCATTTCCCGTAAATTCATTTATTTGTGGGAAAACTCCATGATAAAGGAAAATATTTTTCGGAAAATCATTTTTCAGGAAAATAGTTAGATTTTCTTTGTTTGGTGATATGTAACCGAAAATGTTTTTTTGGTGTTTGGGTCTTATTGGGAGAAAATTTTCAAAAAAATATGGATTCATCTTGTAAGTCATTGGATACGCTCTCCTCCTAATCAACTTCTCCAAGATTGCCGACCTCAAAACCCTCATCCTCTGCTTCTCTATCTACGAGCACTTCTACCTCATCGTCCCCGAGATCGACACCATCTCCCTCTCTATTGACTACTTCAACTGTGGCGGCTCCGCCAAAGCGAGCCTGACGCTCTTTTCGCAACTCCCTGACCTAGTGAAAAGCTGTATTTAGATGGTGCCTTGAGTCCTGCATCATCCTCTTCGCGATGTCAATTTGCAGGACCTCAACCAACGCGGGTGGCATTAGCCATGTTTGGGAGAGGATGAGCGAGTTCCACCCGATGTCGATCCTCATATATTTCAAATGAAGTCAAGAATGGTGGGTCGAGGGAATTTTTAAATTATGGATTCACTTTTTCTAATTTTATACATGAATATTTTCTTTGATTGAAAAGTGTTTTCAATCAATTAATTATTTCCGAAAAAAAAAAATCCTTAATTCATCGTGTCCATTTGTGGTTGCTAGATTGGCTCACATCATCCTATGTATCAACTGGCATTTCTTTGATATAGTTTGACGTTGACAGCTCATATAGGTACATCTGTATACTTCTTTTAATTATTGGGTTCGTCAAAATTTAATGACATGCAGAGTCCTAATTGGTGTAGTAAGATTCAAGTAGGTCAATGGGCTGCTGATTTTAGTATTTCGAACCTGAGATTTAGGAAATTGATTTCTTAAGTTAGAGAGCGCCCCCCTCCCAATATTTTATTTTTATTTTTTTGGATAATTTTTTTTTTTGGGTCGAATTTTTGATAAATTATTAACTCGCCGAACTCGCCGACTTAGTTGCCATTGTTTTGGAGATCGTCACCAACTTTAGTTGTATAGGCACACCTTTTTTTCCCTTTCTTGTTATTAAGTCTACATTATGGACATTTTTTTATAAGATTAATTTAACGGATCAAATTATCCCGTTTTCATCGAAGTCAATCCAATTGATAATCACGGTCAAGAGTTCGTCGATCAAATGACTCTCTTCAAACTTTTTCCTATAAAGAATAAACTATATTTATTAGGTCCTAATAAAATTAAGTTCTCGCCTAAATAATCTTTTTACGCCCTTAGTGAATCATACAGAATTCCATTGATAAACGAGGTATATACACATTACATTTATGCGATATTTCACATCAAGAAGTTTATGAGTCTAACGTAATTTAATTGAACATAATCTCACTAAAACGAGCACATTATTCTCTTGAGCAGCCAAGACGCCTCTAATATGAATGGGGCCAAGTCGTTTATCATGTGCGTATTCTTTAAATTCTAAATCAAGAGAAACTAATCCGGAAAAAAAATGACAAAAATTAGGGTTTCAACATTGGCCAGAGAATGACATTATCATTGACAAATGAGACAGCAAGCATCATGTTTAGGTTTACTTGTTCTACCTAAGATTACGCGCTTGGAAAATTTGATATATTCATACACATGTAAGTGTCAATACTAGCTCAGACATTGTGAGGAATGAGCAAATCTAAAAATTTGGAAATTTTTTTGTGTTTAGAGTCGATGGATTAGATCATGCTTACAAATTGCTGACACCCAATAATAGGTAATTTAACCTTCCTCAGGAGAATATTAAGCTCGTAATTTTCAGTCAACTTCTTCCCTATTTTATATTTTATAAATTATAGGCACTCGTGGAACCGCCATGGCCTAATCAAGTTCAAACGTAAGAGAATGGACCATACATATTCGGTCGCCTTTCTTATGATGTTTCTAATTTTTAGATTGACTAAGTCTAGGCGACCTTGTTTAGGTTTAAATTAGTTGATCCGATTCATCGAAATCATAGGTGCCTCCTCTACACGACATTTAATTACTCATGCCGACAATAATGTTTCGCCCGAAATGAAGTGAAAACGAAGCTTAATGATAAACTTTACAAGTTGCCCATTATTCATCTGTTCATAAATCAGAAGACTTTAAACAGGGTTTAACCGAATTCTTTTTCCTCCTTATTCATGACGTATTGGACAATGGGTTTAGTTTTTTTTAATCATATATTAAATGAGGCAATCTCATATTTCAATCATGTAAAGTTTTACTCGATGCAAGTGGACAAAAGGTATGTGTGTTAACATAGAATCAATTTAAGTTAGGATTCTTATATGTTATTACTATAAGAAGAAAAATATGCACTACGCGTACCACATGCATCTACTATGGTACTTATTTTTGCGATTAGTGGTAGTTAATAGCAAGCTCAAACCCACAAATTTCGACCCTTGAATGCTTGGAAAGGGTTTCGCCACTGAAAGCTCCATCTTACTAATTGATGTCTCCTTCCTTTTCGACTTTAAGATCTAGAAAAACTCTAAAATAAGGTGAAAGCAACGATCATCACTTGACATAAAGTAAAAGAAGATTCTTGACCTATGCCAAGGGCTCACCATCTAATTCAATCTTCCTTTGTATTCCATTGCACGACCTTTCCTTTGCTCCAAAGATCTCGTCTCAAGTCAAGCCAGTTAGTAAGGTTAATGAAAATCGAGGTACATCGCGAAAGATATGTCAGAAAAGATGGAGCATTACTGATGTCATGGATGTTGAACTTTGCAAAAAGAATAATCATCAATACATCAAATTCAATTGCTACAGGGACCCACAAGGTCATCAGAGTCGTAGCTGCAGCTGATGAGCTGCTAAAGTTTGACTAAGATTCGGTGGTTGTGTATGTAATCGATGGACAATGTGAAGTCGTCGAACGTTTCAGCGTTATTTCCTCATCCGAAAATTAAGGTTTAGTTATGGGGGATTGAATGAGTTCCTTCCTTGCAGCTTCTTCATAGTCAATGCGAGTGGTTGACATTTCTTAAAGAGTAACATGCTCAAAGGAAAAGCAACTTGGACTTTGTACTTCCAATTAAAAGAAAAAAATTGGGAGGGAAAATAAAAAAAAAAAATTAAATTAAATGAGCCAACCTGTCGATCTGGTTGGTTCTGCTAGTAGTACTTATATGGGAAGAGGCAACATTTTTGCCATTTGTAAACAGCTTATTCAAAACAAGTTCAATGCTAAGATGCTGAGAGCATTTGAAATGTCTTCTCTTCTGAACACGACTGTGGAGGAAAAGAAAATGAAGCCTACTGGGGTTGAAGATGATGATGTTGAGAGTTCTTCCACAGGCACTGATGAGGTATTAATCTTCAAGATCTATCTGCAAAAATTCTTTCAGGATATCTTTTCCGATTAACTTCTCTGGACATCATCAGTTCATGTCTAAATAGTGTTCGATCAGACAATGTTTTCTGTATCGTGTTTCCATTCTGTTATGGAGAGGTTCATGAATCGAGAGGTCTAATACATTTTCTTTGTAGTTTTGCCTGCGAGATAAATCCCAAAGAAAGCCAGCATATTGCTGCCTAGACAGTTGGCATTACATAGATGTACTCTATATTAATTTGCAAAAATTCATAATGTTAGGGAAATATAGCGTGCCACACTATCTCTAGTCTTGAATGTATTGATAATATTGCGATTTTTCTGTTATTCTAAGCAATATGTCATATATAACAGGAAGATCATGGAGTCTGCGTTGAACCAGACCAGATTAGCCACAACTCATTGCTTTCTAGGGAGAAGTTACCAGCAACTAAAAAGGTAGGGAACCTCAACCTGAAACTTTGAGAAGGAGATTATGGTTTTAAGATGATCATCAAGTTGCTTTTTTTAATCTGAAATGCAGCATTACTCGTCATTTAATCTGGCATCATCTTAAATTTTCATATGTTGAATGATGAGCATCAATGTCCTTCTCTCATTTGATACTTATCAGCAAGGATCAATTCAAAGTTTGCGATGATCTTGTTGAACAGTTCCTATTCAGAAGAATAAACAATTTTCCTAATTACCACGCATGGTGCAGATGTCTTTTCCTTCTATATTGTGACTTATCTAATTGTTTAACCAGATTTTCTGGATAATTCAGTTAAGTAGATTTGGATGTGTGCTTCATTCTTTTTGACTTAGCAAGCCAGCAAGTTTTGTCAGCAATGTCTAGATTGAAAAGTATGTTAATCTTGTCATAAAATTAGCTAGGTGATGCTTACCTCACAATTAAGATCCTAGTCATATACTTTGCTTGTAAACAACTAAAACATATCTGACAAAAAAAATTACTAAAACACTCAGGTTTTTTACGAGCAATGCGTTGATCAGAAGTCCTCATTAACCCCGGTAGGCGGATCATCTCTGGAAAAGACTTCAAAAACTTGCTACTCATCCGATCACATGAGTGAGGTTTGTCCTTCTAATTACTATATTTCATTTTTTGTAAATGGCCTATATTTCAATGGCACCAGTCATAATATCGAGAACTGTTATTTAATAGTCTTTTGGAAAAAAAATCATGATGTTTCTGTCCTTCTAGGACGATCGCCTCGAATCAGCTAGAGCTCAAATGGGTCTGGTCAGAGAAGAAAACCAAAGGCTAAAGTCCACGTTGTCCCAAATTGTGAAGGACTACCAATCTTTACAACACCAATTCTTTGAGGTTGTCCAAGAGGAGAAGAAGGTCGAGATGGCACCTCCACCGAACAAACTTCTGCTTCCTCACAGCCAAGAAAACAATGAAGAAGCTGAGCTCTTGTCCCTCACCCTAGGACTGAGCTCGAGCCGACTGAAGACTGATGGAGAGAGGAGAAACATATTGACGACGCAGAGTGAAAGCACAAAGAATGGAAATAGTGACTTGAAACAAGAGCTGTCGCTTGGCTCATACAATGGAAAAATTACGAGCTGCGATCATGAAAGCTTGAAAGACACGAAAGAAGGTGAAATTTTGAAGATATGGCCACCAAGTAAAGTTCTCAAGACCGTGAGAAGTGATGACGAGCAGGTTATGGAGCAAACCCAATCGAAGAGAGCTAGGGTTTGCGTCAGAGTTAGGTGTGATGCACCCACTGTAAGTATTTTTACCTCTTCCAACTATGATTTTGCTACGAGCAACCTTCACCACTTATTTTCACAATAACCAAAATGGGTAAATGGGTTTCTCTATAATTCTGTTAGAGATGGGAATAAGCATGGTATGTTGGGAAATTAGGACGGACTATTTTATTTCCCACCTTGATGTTGATGTAGCCTGATGGTACATTCTTGTTTCCATTTAGGAGAATATATCGACTCAGTTTGTTATGACACTTTGGCAAATATATTACAAACACTTATATTTTGCAATATGATGTGCTATGATCTCAAGAATCTAAATTGAAAGAGTTATTTTGAGAAAATCTCAATTCATATCCAGTCATTCACTTATTTGCTTTTATGATCATCTTGTTGGAAAATAGTCTTCCCCGTATATATTGAAAAGAACTCATTTTAACCGAGGATTATATTTTGTTGAAAAGGATGATATAAAAAGCACATGTTGTTCTTGACACACAGATGGAAGATGGATGCCACTGGAGGAAGTATGGACAGAAAATTGCGAAAGGAAATCCATGTCCTCGAGGATACTACCGTTGCACTGTCTCACCATCTTGTCCCGTCAGAAAGCAAGTAGGTTTCGTTCATGCACACAATTTCTCCATTTTTCATACGAATGCATTCTAGAATCTAAACTTAGATTATGTCCATTTTAATTGGCAATATCACAGGTGCAAAGATGTGCAGAGGATATGTCCGTATTGATCACCACTTATGAAGGGAATCACAACCATCCTCTTCCTATCTCGGCCACAGCTATGGCTTTCGCCACTTCCGCAGCCACTTCCATGGTACAGTCTTGCTCATCGACATCATCACAACAGCAGCAGCAGCAGCAGCAGCTACCCGGCCTTCGATCTTTGGCGTCCTCGGGCCCTGCTTCCGCCACGTCTACTGGTGGCTTGAACGGACTCGATTTCCCAGGCGATCGAAATCCAAAACTGCCTCGACTTTATTTCTCCAACTCTTCTTCGATTTCGACTTGCAATTCTCGCCCCACCATCACCCTTGATCTCACCTCAAGCCCGGACTTCTCCAATCGCGATGGGCATCGATCCTCTTCATGCTTCCCGTCTTTACCGAAATTCCCTTCAACATTTCTCAGCTTCTCCTCATCATCGTCGAGTCACTTGGATACCACAACCCATAAATCATCTTCGGGCATTGGTCCTAGCGTTTTAAATCATGGGGTGCCACCACAACATCAATTGTACCAACCCCAATTGGGTCCAGTCACCAATAGCCAAGCTTCTCGTGCACAATCTTTACCCGACAAGTTAGGCATCGAAGCGACGAAAGCAACACCGTTGAATTTGTCTTTTCAGTCCGTGTTAGCAGCTGCGATGACCTCGTTCGTCGGTGACGGGGCAACTGGCTTTCTTGGCGATAAAGGAAAGGAAGGAGGTTTTGGGCTGAACTTGAAGTTTGGCGATGATCCAGCAACGCCAATTAAATCACTCCGATCATCCACGCTAGCTGATGGTATACCATGTGCTTCTTCAAACTACATGGACATGCCAATGGCTTTGAGCTCTCAACAAGGACCGAAGAGCTCAATTTGGTTTCCTCATTCATCAGTGGAACTATCCACATCTAAGAAGAGTGCTTGTGCTTCAATGTCTCCTGCTGAGACCAAGGATCATCTCATTAAGTTTCTTGCCAATTCTGAAATGTGACATTTGGAAGGAAAAAGACAGTTATCATAGTATGGAGTTTTCGTTATGTTAGAAACTTGAGAACCATGAGCTCTCAGGAGTCAAGACCCCAAACTAAACTTCCCACTTAATTAAAGTTTTTTTTTGGCTTGATCTTTCTATTTTTTTTTTCGTATTAGATGGATTCAACATGGATATACGCTAGTTAGACAAAGGTATGAGGGTACTTGCATTGTCTTTTTAACTATTCTGATGTAGAGTAAATAGAATAAAGTGGATAAAGATGATCAAGACCCCAAACAAAACTTCCCCTTAATTAAGGTTTTTTCCGGCTTGATCATTCTAATTTTTCTTCTTCTTCTTTTTGCATTAGATGGATTAACCATGGATACATGGTAGTTAGACAAACATGTGAGAGTAGTTGTATTGTCTTTTTAACTGTTCTGATGTAGAGTAAATTAGGAGAGAGCATGGTTCTAGGATAAAACATGAAACCTGAGAACCGGACTTGTGAGAAACTGTCCGATTCTAGGTTTTAAGCCATGCGGGATAAGTTCTAAGTTCCAAAAATTGTAAAACTTGTTTTGATGGATAGGTTCCGAGTTCTCGATTGGTGGAACCTAAGACTTGTAACCTAGAATTTGGAATCAGTTTTTGTATTTTTCTTAATCTATATCTTTGTACAATCCTACGGTATTTCATGGCATTTGATGATAAGTATATAATCTAGAACCATTAGTCTGAACTTCTATTTTATGACCGAGACTTTTACTTTGTTGATGTTTCATATTTTTCTATATGTTTAAATATAAGTTATGGTCAATAAATTGTAATAGCAAATGGTAGTCATTAAAGGTGATAATTTACTATAATCGTTCTATTAATAATACGGGTGGAACTTGGATAGACCCTAGAACCGATCTTGGAACCAGTGACGGGTACATTTCAGGTTCCATGATATGTGGGATAGGTTTCAAATTTCAAAAATTGATGAACATGTTCCAAGAGGTATATTCTACACTTCAAGTGGAACTTATAAGGAATTTGGAACTACTCAACCCTAACGTAAATAGAATAAAGTGGATAAAGATGATCATTGCAGAGTCTCCAAGTCAATGGAAATCTCCCCAAGAAAGGGACAGGCATCGTATTCTCAAATGGAATTCTTGAAGAGATATGAAACCCACGCTATTGTTATATGCGTAATTTCCTCTTGTTCAAGCACCGACTAAAATGAGCAGAGACTAATAACTGCTTTTGCTGTCAAATATATAATGAACTCACTAGCAAAACCCAAATGAAACGTGGGACATAAATGAACCTTCATTGAGCTTAGTTATACGTAATTTAGAGATGTAAAAAAATCGATTCAGTAAACTTTAATTTAAAAAATTATGAGAACATTGTCTTATGGTCATGTATTAGGAAAGGGCCATCATTTTTATCCTCTTTTTTTGTCTTATGGTCATGTATTACCCATATAGATTAGCTTTCGTTACGTCAGATTAGTCCCCTGTATCATTTCTGTCCACAAGATAAGGCGTGCTTGGGCCGAGTGGCAGTGCCAGCTCTTCGGCCAGGCACGATCCGGCTCATTCGGACACTCCTGACCCACTTTCGCTTCCCATCCCGCTCGCAGCACGGCGATTTCTCCGAGGGCGACACGTCTCTCGAGTGCGGACAGGTGGCGAAACCGGGCTACATAGCCTACATGCACATCAGACAACTACCATAACTAACTCCGAAGCGCGAGTTCAGGGGAGAGACGCTGAAACAGAGAGAAGAACAGCGAAAACGAAGACAACCCCGAAGAACATCCTTCAGGCAAGTGAACAGATCCATTGTTTTTTCGTTTCTTCTTTCGTTTTTTTTTATGTTCTTCGTGAAAGTTGCTGGACTTTTGTATTGCCAACATGCACCGACGATCTTGTTAATCTTCTTATTCGTGTTGAGCCATTTTTAGGAATGGCACAGCCACAAGAGATGAAGGGAAGTGAGAAGCTGGCGAGCTGTGATGCGTACTTCGAGACGATTCAGTCCAAGAAAAAATTGCCTCCTTCCGTGCAAGAAAGTCTGACCTCTGCATTTGCAAGCATCCCGGTTTCTTCATTCCCACAAGTTCCTGGTGGCAAAGGTAATAAGTTATAACTGCACTTTCTTGATCACTAATTTCTCTTTTTTCCTCCTTATTATAAGGACGGAAAAGTAAAGTTTAGGCTTTGAAGGAAAATGTGCATTTTATTTGGGAATTGTAAGTTGAATAAAAGTTTGATTTTTGGAATGTGAGAGTGTACTTGTTGTGATCAGATCAGGAGTAGTTTATATTTTGTGTTGTCCCAATTTTGAGTGACATGGATTGCAATCCTAATGATGTTGTAGTAATCGAAATCGAAGGAGACGCCTCAGTGGCTGATGCTGTTAAGGTTTTATCGGAGCACAACATAATGTCGGCTCCGGTCAGGAACCCGGATGCAAAAACGAGTACAAATTGGAGAGACATGTATCTGGGAATTGTGGACTACTCGGCCATAATTCTGTGGGTGTTGGAGAGCGCAGAACTTGCAGCGGCTGCTCTGATGGCCGGTTCGGCGAGTGCAGCAGGTGTGGGAGCTGGAGCAGTAGGCGCTCTCGGAGCATTGGTGCTGGGCGTGACTGGTCCTGCTGCAGTTGCTGGGCTCACGGTTGCAGCAGTTGGTGCGGCTGTGGCCGGGGGCATGGCTGCCGAGAAAGGTGCAGGTAGAGACGCTTCCACTGCCGCAGACAATTTGGGGCAGGATTTTTACAGGGTTATTCTCCAAGAGGAGCCCTTCAAGTCTACCTCAGTAAGGCTAATTAAATTCTGGGCCACTTTTAGTGCTGGATTATTTTTGTGGTATTGTCACAAGATAGTGTATGTGTCGTGGTTATGTTAAATGCAAATTATAGTTGAATTGCTTGTCAATCGCAAGCCTGAATCAGAGTTCTGTTATATCAGTTGAAGCTTGTAAGAGCTAATTTGGGAAGCGTTGCCAATACCCTGAGTATGAGTATGTTATTTTGTAGAGTGGATTTGGTCACTGAAAGTTGAGATGAAAATGTGTTCTTTTGGGGGTGTTTCAGGTGAAGTCAATAATCAAATCATATCGGTGGGCTCCATTCATTCCGGTGGCAGAAGATAGCTCAATGTTGAGTGTGTTGCTGCTACTTTCGAAATACAGGCTAAGGAGTGTTCCCGTCATTGAATCGGGAAAGCCCAACTTAAAGAACTTCATCACTCAACTTGCGGTTATTCAAGGCCTCGAGAGTTGCAGAGGAAGAGATTGGTTTGACTGCATTTCTGAAATTGCTGTTGGTGAATTAGGACTTCCTTTCATGTCACCTGATGAGGTATCCTATTCACATGATCTCCATCTGTAACTAGAAGAATTATAGATGATCTTAAGTTTGAGGAACACTTGTTACCTTGTACAGGTCGTTAGCGTCCGAAGCGACGAACTGATTCTGGAGGCTTTTAAGCGGATGAGAGATAATCAGATCGGTGGCGTCCCGGTTGTGGCAGGGCCAAAGAAGAAGATTGTGGGAAACATAAGCATTAGGGATATTAGTCACTTGCTGCTGAAGCCCCAGCTTTTCACCAATTTCAGGTATTCTGAGACACCAAGTGCCTCTAGTCTGTCAATTTGGTCTAGCTTCTGGATTTGTTAAGAGAGCACTTGTCGAACACCAAGTAAAATTTGTTATTTCCAATGCACTGTTTCTCTCGTAACATGGATAACCGATGCATTGGAAATCATAATATTCCCTATTTAGAATGGTTAGTGTGTCCCATGGGTACTCATTAACTAGATCCTCCTTAAAAATGTGTTCTTCAGTAAACGCTGCGATGTCACATAACTTTTGCATCGTCTGAGTCTATCTTGGTATCAGTTTCCTCAAATATTCATGGAGGTCTTAGCTTGTTGGTAGGACAAATTAGTACTAATGCAAACAAGAATCGGGCGGAAACTGATTTATCCGGTCCATTACTTCTTACTTTCCCTTGTCTTGTCTTTTGTCCAGTCGGTGGTAATAGTAGTTATTAGCTTTCTATGAGCAATTCTGCTGCAGGCACCTAACAGTGATGGATTTCATGAGCACTATCATCTCGACAACTCAAGAACCTGGCAAAGTCATACCGCCGATCACGTGCAAGCCCGACTCAACACTTGGCAGCGTGATCCACAGCCTCGCCTTGAAGTCGGTCCATAGGATATACGTGGTGTCTGATGAGGAGGAAGTCGTGGGGGTGATCACGCTTCGGGATGTTATTTCTTGCTTCATTCATGAGCCTCCTAATTATTTTGACGATTACCTCGGGTTCTCGGTCAAGGAGATGCTGGATCGATGAGGCTCACGAGGTAATCGGTCAAGGAGATGCTGGATCGATGAGGCTCTTATTACTGATGTCGCTGATGTGCTCTAGGTACTATGAGATAGGCAGAGATTGCTATGGAGGATCTTGTATGTCCTTATAAATCTGACTGTTGTGATTCACTAGTTTCTGTCAAATTTCTTCCCTATGACTATGTTCTCACCTTACAGCTTGGAATTGTAAAGTCTGATTGTTTTATAACCTGGAGATTTAACCTAGTACGGCATATCCGCGTGCATGGAAGCGACACCAGTTCTTCATCCTCGTGATGGAGCCCGTGTCGTACGGTGCGTATGCGCGCATGCCCGCCTGAATGGATGAACGCAGGCCTAGATTCCTCGAATGTATCGGCAGAGTATGTTTTGCACACAAGGCTTTATTTCTTTTTGACAAACTTGGTAATTACAGGGGGAAAGCATTAAAAGTACTTAGTGCAAGAAGAGAAGCTTTATATTCTTGTACTGAGGTTCTCACTGCTGGTCCAACCCTCTTGAACCTGGATCGAGTACTGCAGATTCCAGAGAACATCTTCTATCGAAGGCCGCTTGCTTGGCTCTTCCGTGAGGCAATTCACGGTGACTTCGACCGCTGTCTTGAGCGATTGGTACGCAAAGGTTCCACGGATGGATGGATCCGCCGCGCTGCGGAGCTGCGAGGGGTGCTCCGTCAGGGTCTTCTCTAGCTGCAATTCCAATTAGCAGGAAGGAGAAATCAGTTCCATCGGAAACGTTCGGCTTTTGCAATGCTAAAGTGAATGAGAATAGGCGACTGTTCTAGGAAGTCACGTACCAATTGTTTCATGTCGTCCAATTCACCGGGGGACTTGACCAGCTTCCCAGTGATGACTTGCAGGAGGATCTTCCCGAGCTGATACATATCTTCTCTTTCTGCATCTTTTGGACTGAAAAAAGGAGAGAACTTCCATTTGAGAATTCCTTCATCTGAGCGCTATGATAGCGGAAAATGAGATAAAAAAGAAAGCCGAGTCCACATGCTCACGAGCGGCACGCGCATGGACGTTAATAGAGATCGGAGATTGTAATACCTGCTGTCGTTCGATGCAATTTCAGAACCCATCTGTAAAAATTGAGGGGGATGACCAACGTCAGCTAAAGGATGCAAGAGAGATTTTGGAGTATGGTGGAGCTCGTCTCACCTTGAATGGCAGAGGAATCTGGTAATTGCTGATTTTCGCGGTGAGACTCTCGTCAAGCAGAACATTGTCGATCTTCAGGTCATTCCCAAATATTCCCGGAGCCATTCCGCTGTGCAAGAACTGGACTCCCCTCGCCATGCCTATGGAGATCGCCATTCTCTGTGGCCATTTCAGCATCTCTTTCCTTCTCCAATCTGCACATACATCAGCAAACATGAAACTGATTGGCAGACAACACAGGCATTTGCTGCAAGAACCGGCCCTTTCTTCTCGGAAATCTTACCCGTGATATGATTTGCTAGCGATCCATTCGAAATGTGCTCTAGGATGATAAACACTGTGCTAGCCACATTGGGGTGGTCCTGATAAGTGACGATGCAGTGTCCGAGAAGACTGACCAAATGGCGATGCCTTAGCTTAGATAGATTGTCCAGTTGCTGCACAATATTTTGAGGCAAACTTCTCTGCTTCAGTTTCAAACACTTCACTAGGACTACTGTGCCATCGCTGAGCCGACCCTTGTATATCTGCAGAACAAATTAAGGTATCACTCTTCAGCGGTTCAATGGTTACACTGTTGAGTTCCGAGTTCCATCGTGATTGAACTCAACATTTGAATTGTAAAAGAAAACACTTTACCTGTCCTTGATTTGCCTCTCCCATCAAATTGCATGGATCAAAATTGTTCGTTGCGTCTTCAATTTCCTCCAGAGTGAAAACATTGTAAGGTGGGAGGCCCAATGTCAACAGCCTCATCGTTTGAGGCATTCGCCCTACCAAAGAGTTCAACATTTTTGCGTGTTAAGTTCAATCAAATTAGACTAAGATTCTACCGTTTCACTATCAGGAGGGATATTCTGTCATTTCCAATAATCTGAGCGATGGTACCAAAGTACAGATGAGAGATCTTACTTGAATCAATGCTTGACTTTGGAGAGCCTCGAAACGACAGTTCATCGGCATAAGACTTGGCGGGCTTGCTGTCAAATGATTTTCGTGCTTCTGCTCTCCTGATCAGCACTATGATCAGTAGTCCGAGTGCTGCTGCAATTCCAACGGTGCCTCCAATTACTCCAAGAACGAGACTCAGTTTGATGCTCGACCCTTTTTTCTCAGCTTTAGCCGGAGGCTCCACTGCCAAAGCTTCTTTCTGGCAATAAGAGTCGGTGTGCTGGTTCTTTGGGTTCCCGCCGGAGAAGCAATTCCACGAGCTGATCACAGTCCGGTTTGCTGAACTTGACCTGGTGCATGACGGCATGTTCCCAACCAAAAGATTGTGCGAAATGTCCACAAAAGTGAGATTCCCACCGCATGAAAGATTCGTTGAAAGTTCTCCACTGAGCTGATTTTCCTCTAAACTAAGGTATCGAATCGAGGGCAGACTGAAAATGAAAGATGGGATGTGCCCAGAAAGGCCGTTGGCCGAGACGTCCAATCGCTGAAGCTGACCCGAGCCATTCAATTCACTAGGAATTTCAGATCTGAACGAGTTGTTCCTCAACAGAACACTTACAAGGGTATCTCCGAGCAACGGGAACTCTGGTCCGAGAAAGTTGTCGCTCAAATCCAGCTCTTCAAGAACGGGGAGGCCCTTAAGATCTGGGACACTCCCATTGAGCAAATTGTCAGACAGAACAAGACTCCTGAGGCCCTTGAATGAAGCGATGGACGGAGGAATCTCCCCGTAGATGGAGTTCGAGCTGAGGTTGAGCACCACGAGCGAGTGGAACCGGCTGACCTTGGCGGGAAGCGGTCCCCACAGGCCCAGGGACACAAGTGAGAGCACCGTCAGGTTGGAGAGCTTGGTGAGCACAGTGAAGAAGGAGTCGATGGAGAAACTTGCAGACAGAGTGTGCTGAGAAACGGCAAATCGATGGGGGTTCGTGCGGTCGGGAGAGGATGAGTTCTTGGTCCCGACAATGGTCAGCTCCGTTATGTGATTGTCGGTGCAGGCAATGGTGACAGAAGGCGACGGCGGGAGGTAACAGAAGCTGGTCCAATTTGTCCATCCCTGGAGAGCTGCCGGGTACTCCAACTGCTTCTGGATTTGAAAGAGGACCCTGGTTTCGCTGGGACCGAGTTGAGCCATTGCAACCGGAACAACACCCATCATCAAAACGATCACAGAGAACGAGACACAGAGCAAAATAGGGGAATTGGCCATTTCCCAAGCCAAAGATGAGGCTCTCTTGAATCCGAGCGGAACCCAATTCACGCAAGGCTCGTGAAAGACCACAACGGAGGCTCTCCGGCATTAAAAGCCGTAACCGCACCTGCAACTTCTTTGGCCATACATGGCGAACTTAGGAAGTGGAGCTCTGAGGCTGAATGTGGGAGAGGAGTTGCAGTTGCAGAGGGACTTCCCGTGGGGTCACGGAGAGTTATGAAGACGGTACTGTGAACGAAGTTCGCGAACTCCAAGGAATTTTATGAAATGATTAAAGTATGAAGTCCGGGAGCAAATCATTTAGTGCCCAAAAGTTGCAATCTCTCTGCCAAGGAAATATATATATTTATAACGAATTGCATTTGGTGGAAAGGGGGGGGCGTCGGTGTATATAATTCCGTGTTACAGAGTATAATTGATCTGGAAAGTGACAGTTGGGAAAAGTGAGGCAAGGTGGCAAACCATGAAAATCACATCAATCACAACCCCGGTGGCAAAAAATTTCTTTCTTCTTCTTTTTCTTTGAATTGATTTTCAATATAGTGAAATTGACATACCTTAAAAATTAGGATTATTTTGGACGAAATATCTCAAACTAATGCACTTCTTATAAATTTACTTTAAATTAATTTTTTAACCATAAAAAATTTAAAATCAGTATAATTGTGATAAATTTACCTAAAATTAATTCTTTTTATCAATTATAAGCAAATTTACTCTACACTAATTTTCATTAAATTAAATTAACACCCATAACAAATGAGAGTAAAACTCTAAACGAAAACATCTATCAACTATCACGTCGCTATTTAATTGTAAAATTTAATGGAAACTAATGGAAGATGAATTTATCACAAAATACTGATTTAAGGTTTTTGAGTGTAAGTGTATCACTTTGAGAATTTTCATGATTTAATCCTAAAATTTAAAATGATACGAATATTTGTATTGGGTATCAATCATAATCTCCCTTATTTATATGCAATGTATGCAGCCTATTATCACATGATTTGTCAATATTGGTAAACTATATGTTAATGCACACAAAATTGGATTTTTATTTTTTATTTTATCTTTCCTTTTTGGCTTTTAGTCTTGTTAATTTTGGGATCCGGAGCTAGGGAAAGTCCATGGCACAAGGAGACAAAAGTAGGGTCCATTTCTTTGATCACGCGCCACGCCGGGGGTCCTTCAAATCGCGTGACGTGGGCCGTCGATTTCCCGGCGACACCTCAGTCAACGCAGCTTGCCAGCAGTTGTCCTTACACATCGGGGTTTGACCGGGGCAGCAGGTGCGAGGTAAATCGGCATCACGTGCCGAGCGCACGTGATCCTCCCCTCCCCCCAACACCAAAAAAAATAAAAATAAAAAATAAAAAAGAGGCTGGTGCAATCACGAGCTCCTTGTACCGACGTTGAAAAGTTCATGAATATCCTCAAAAAAATTTAAGTTGTCGGTGGAAGGTGAGGCCAGTGCTGATGTGGCAATGATGAACGTGTCCTATTTGAGATTGATTAGACTAGAATGATCCCACTGATTTCTTGATCATGGAGAGTAGTAATTTGAGTGCATTGTTCATTATTTAGGCATCAAGCAAAGTCCCCCAAATCCTCTTTACTCAAGATTAAAAAGTCTAATGGTATCCCTTTAAGGTATCTTTTTCCAAGTCTCGGGCCTCAGGACGCATCGACCTAGAGTTGGCATCAGGACGACCGTGGCTCTCCTGTCTTTCCGGCGGAATTAGTTCTACCTAATCCCTTATTTTCCCGAGAATGATTAAAATCATTGCTATTGATTCGCGCTTTCTGGTCGATTTTAAGGGACGATTGATACGGGTAATGTGGCAGCTAGCTCTTGTGGAATCGAACAACACATATACGTCCCTTAGAGAAAGAAACAAAAGCTAGGATTTGTTTAACATTAGGAAGGAAGGAGGACGTGAGAAAAGATGAAATCCGCAATTAATCTGTCATTACATGTCCGTGGTTGGTAAGATGTTGGAGATTTATATGGTTTGAGCAGAGGTCGCACATGACGTGCCTCGGAAACCATGCCTTGAGTACTACGTTTAATATTTGATTTTTACGGTATATAATTAATTTGTGAAGCCCTAAGCAATCGACCTCAATATGCGGCGATCGTGTTCTGCTTGTTTCCACGCGATTGCCCTTTTTGAATTTTTTTATTTAATATTTTTACCCCTCTTTTTAATGTGTTGGGGATCACCGCCGAAGCCGGGATTAAAATAAAATTTGAAATTCCCGATTTATATTTAAGACTTAGAATTTGAATTATAAAAGACAAATATCACAAAATACCATGAATTATGGCAATATTTAAAACTTTTTTGCGTAACAAAAAATCCTAAATTTGCTCATTATGACATAAATATTCCAACATTTTTTGTGTCGCAAAAAAAAAATCCAAACTTAGACATGTGTGACATATATATCAATTATTTTAGCGCCATTTAAGGTAGATTTGTCATAGTAACATGAGTCCAAGGTTTTTTATAACAAAAAAAGTTTGAGAGATTTGTCATAGTAAAATTAAATATACTTATGTCACAGTAAGTATAGTTTGAGTTTTTTTTTTTGGTATTAATCCAAATATAAAAGCTAACTCTTTCATTTTTTTTAACTTGTCACTTTCATTCAAATACCACATGGGCAATGGGATTGTTGTATGAAACTCTAAACTCTCTCTCCCTCTCTCAAAACAAGTCAAATGGATATTTGTAGGTTCTTTTTGTTTTACGGAAAATGAATGATTTGAAAAATACTTTCTTAAAAATGATCACTCATATCGTTTACAAACATGAATGAAAAAAATATTTTCATCGTTCGTGAAAATGTTTAGGTATAAACTGTTGTCGATAATGAAAATAGTTTTCATTGCTTAATTATTTTAAGCGATACAAATGATTATTTTTAGGAATATACTATCCAAATTATTCATTATCTGTGAAACAAATGAAGGCATAATTTTCATCGAACACGCACCATGTGATTGGGCCCAATCAATACTAGTCGGCAAGGATGAGAAAGCCCCCTGCGCGAACCCTACATGATCCAGTGAGCACTGGCTAGATATCCGGTTTAGGCGACAATCTCCTATGTTTCAGCCGGCCCTTTGCCGGGAAGACGGAGAACCAAGGCCCACGGAAGTACCCATCTTTTCAACATTCACGGGCCTCAATATGGGAGGCCATAAGTGGGCCTCGAATCGCATCCGTTGGAAAAGCCCAAGCCCAAGCGACAATCCCAGTTGTAGGTGGTGGGGCCGGGGGTGTGGGGTCCAGCGGTTCCCTTCCCACCGTCCATGCCTCGCTCCTTTCACGAGTTACCCGCCTGCGTCCACGTGGACACCGCACAGACAGTTTATTAAGCGGTTAATCACGACCGACGACAGCTAGGGCGCGTGGGATGAGCGCCGAAACGGCGCGGTCAGAGTGATCAATGAAATTTCATTAATCTAAAAAGTTAAATAAAGATTTTTAGATATGAATAAATCATTAAACTACCACTTAAACCATATGATGTAAAATGCGATGATATTCTCATTTTATTAATAAAGAAAAATATATACTTAAAATAATAGATGCAAGATGTACAAACATTAACATATTAAATAAGGAATGTAACAAGCCTAAATGCTCTCGTTTGAGAGACTATCACTAATAGCTCTCATAGGTAGAAACATCCATAGAACAGAATAGGTGGATGAAATCGACCTTTAACTTTACCTCATTGGAATTCATGACCTTCCAATAGATCCCGATTTGATCAACCTCAATTTCGCGGCCTTAATTTGGAAGACCCGAAGTGGGCCTCGACTTGCGTCCGTTGGAAAAATCCAAGCCCAACGGACAATCGCAGATGTAGGTGGTGGGGTCCAGCTGTTCCCCTCCCACCGTCCTCGTCTTGGTCCGGTCACGAGTTACCCGCCTGCGTCCACGTGGACACCGCACGGACAGTTAATTAAGCGGTTAATCACTACCGAGGACAGCTAGGGCGCGTGCGATGGCGCCGAAACGGCGCCGTCAGACCCACTAATGAAATTACATTAATCTAAAAAGTTAAAAAAATAAAATAAAGCTTTTGTTTTGTATTATTAGGAGTGGCAGCGTCGCTTTCGTCTCCGCCAAAACTTGCCGTTGCGGTTTGTTCGTTCCACTGCAGGAGTGACGACCGACGAGCGGGAGCGCCAGCCAGCCAGCCAGCCGGTGGATCGCTCGGCGGCCGCCGTCGACGCTCTTCGTCGTCTCATTATTGAAGGTGCGCGTTTGCTGTTCAGGCGGCTCTGTTTACGGCGCTCGAGCTGAATCCGTCGGTGTGAAGTGCTTGTTGTTTTTGAGTAGATCTCCCACTGTTTCGAAATGGGTTTTTGTTTTTTTTTTTGGACTCGTGAAGTAGATGGAGTTGGCTTCGTTTCTAGAATGCGGTTGTAGTCTTACGCTGAGCAGTGACGGTGTATGGTTCGAGTCGGTAGACGGAGCTCGTGAGCTGGTCGGCAGTAGCGCAGTATCTGTAAGGGGGAGAGAAATGTTGTGTGCTCGAGCGTGTGCGGCGACGAAAAAGGAGATAACTTTGAGGTTATATACGTTGATTTGATTGGATTTTGGATTTCTCACTGTTCACGAGTGTATTGTTTTTGGATTTAGGTTGTTGAATTTCAACTTGTCGGTCATATGTTTGGAATGGCCTGAATTTGAGAGCTTTCATCGTGGATTTCGGTTCTGCTGATCGGGAACATTCTGGGTCTGTAATAGCGAACTTTTGTTGCTTTTGTTCTTCCGCAGGTTGTTCTGTATAGATATCTGGGGCTTCGGTTCCTTTGTTTCCTGGTTAAATGGGAAGAACACCGGGAAAATGGTTGAAGACCTTACTCCTTGGCAAGAAATCGTCAAAGTCTCATTTGCCGAAGAAAGGAGGAGATGTCTCGGTATGATGTCTTTTAAATAAACAAGCTCTCTTATCTTATCTCGGTGATGGGAACGTGATGGATTTGAAGAGCCACACAGCTGCTTCTTGCTAAAGTATCTCGTTTCTTGAATGAGTTCAACTGTAGAAGCTTCAGTGGCTTCCAACCCTGTACCGCTCCTTATAGTCATAGAGTACCTTTAACATTGGTGTCCAACTGAGGTTTTTGATTTGGTCGGTGTAAAGATGGTTTATCATCTAAAGGTTTGGTTACAGAGAACTTGTGTCTCTCTGTAACCAGCTACTGTACATGTGCTTAGGGAAAATATCATGAACTGCCGACTGGGGTGACCTGTAGTATCGACAAACTAATTAAGAAAGTAGATTCCAAGGTGCTATACTTTCTCTCCTCACGTGATTCCAGTTCTTTCCCTGGAGGTCTATTATTTGTATGTGTCCAAATGGATGGATTGGCTCACTCACTGTATACCTTCTAAGTTGCTTTGGGACTAGTGCCTCAAATTGTTGATTAAATTGAAAAAATTCACATTGGTAATCAAAATTTTTGTAGTGCTCTGTATCTTCCACTCTTTGTTTATTATCAGTATTGTGCTTCTTTAATCTGCTGTTCCTTGCAACTCTGTCAACTCTGTTTGTTTGATGTTTGATATTCTTCATTATCTAATGGAGTCTCTTCTTTTCTGTGGAAAGAAATCTGGACATAAAGGAGAGGCCTTAATTCCGTCTAAGACACCCTCAACTGATCTTACTGTGGAGCCTACTTCAGATTCATTGCCAATTTCTGTTACAAATACTAGGAGTGAAGTGGACATCGGGAAAGGGACAATTGCTATAGCACCTAATGATGCTACCATTCTTTCATCTGAAAAAGATGATGCACATACAAATGATTTGGCCTTATCGGAAGATACTGAAAATGAGAGGCTTCAGCAAGCAGCTACTAAGGCACAGGCTGTGTTTAGAGGTTATCTGGTAATCTTCTGTAACTACAATGTCATGTCCCCTTTACTGTGCAATTTATTTAGAGAATCTTCCTTGTGCTATATGTTTCCTCCAGGCAAGAATTTCCGAGGTGCTTGTGTCCTTGGGTAATAATACTTCACAGTTTTAAAGCTATCATAGTTTGTGTATAATTGCAGGAGTTGATTGGATAAGTTTGTACTAGGTGAAACTAAGATTGTCTATGACCAAATTGTCCATTGGAAACCTCAAAATGATAAACTTCTATGGAACTACTGATTTTTGTTTTAAACTTGCTTGTAACTTTTCTACTTATGTAATCTGGCAACTTGACTTAAGAATTAAATCGGTAATTTGGAGAATTTTTCTTAACTTTGAATGCATCCTACTGTTGCTATTTGCAATATGAGATGTTCTCATGAGTTGTTTGTCTGATATAGGACAGCCCATGTCAAGTGCATGCCAGTTACACTATGATGCCAGGAAAATTTAAGTAACAAGTCTTTCTAGAATCTTTGAAGTCTTAGGTTTTTGGTCCATTTGACTGACCTGTTTGTTATTACTGTCAGATGGAAGAGGGTATTCATGTTGTGAGTTTTTAGTGATTTGATCAATTTACGAGCATTTCAATCACAAGCCTTATTTATCAAAAATTGATTTGATTGATTAATGAGCATTTAAATCACAAGCCATAATTATCAATAACCAAGTATACATTCTATCCACATATGGCTGAATGAATTTCTGATGCATTACTGATATATTTGTTGTGTCATATAGTTCTGCTCCATTTCATGCTTTCTTGAATTTCTTTCTTTTTCATTTGGATATGCTGACCTTGTGTTGAAATGTGTACTATGCCCCTGCCAGGCTCGTCGTTCATTTAGGACACTCAAAGGTATTGTGAGAGTGCAAGCATCCATCCGTGGCCGCTTGGTCAGAAAACAAGCTGCTGCCACATTTTGCTGTGTGCGAGGCATTGTAAAGATTCAGAAATTAGCACGTGCTAAAAAGGCGAGAAAATTTTCTACTTTGTAGCCGAAATCCATACACTTTACTCATAACCTGTAGAGTCAGTCTTTGTGTTCCTATCTGGACTGGTGACATACTGGACTCCAACTACTCATACCATCTTCGTTTAAACCAATTTCAGCACTTGTGCTTACTTTTTTAACTTCTTTTTTGTCCGTTAAATAGGGTTGGGAATTGCGCAATCCTTCAGCAACTGGCCAGGATAAACTGATTGAGGATGTGTTCATTCAGAAGGTGAGATCTTTATATGTATTCTATTTGCGTGTATTGGCACAAGTATGGGATACTTTTCTTAAGATGAGCGATCTTCCTTTAAATTGCAAGTATTCGGATTTTATCCATAAGATTGCATTGCTTCTGCATTCCTTTAAAAATCATGCAATGTTATAGAGGGTTCCTTTGCACGAGGAATTGTGTAATTCCTTGGAGTTGATGTTTGTTTAATAACTTTGCTTAGAAGATTTTGTACACTCTATCTGGGTTTCAGTGTGATTTATGAACTTCCCGCTTCAATCGATGAAAATAACTTTACTAGTTACAGGGAGAATATGTCTTCTTCCAAGAAATTTTAGGCAAAGAAAGTTGACAACCTCCTTAAAGAATAGATAAGATGGTTCCTGTCATCAAATTCTTGGAATTTGGCGATATAAGTAGGTTTCTTTACAAGATGTCTTGATGTGATGTGTGTGTCCATCTACCTAGTCGATGCACTACACAACTTTCCTTGGATAAGTGGTAACAAATATTCTATCATGAATGATAGTTTAAGCTGGAATAGATACTTGAGCTGAAATAGATACACGAAATACTCGTTACTTTGTAATCATTGTTTATACTCCCAGGTTCTTGCTTCATCTCACCCTGCAAATCCTCTTCATCTTCAATATGGCCATGGAGATCCAAATTCTGCTTATATGTGGCTTGAACGCTGGACGAGGTCTCATTTTTGGGAAGCCTCTTCACTACCAAAGGAAAATTCTCACTCATATCCTCAGTCAAAGCATCAAGATCTAGAAAGTGAACAGTGTAGCCACAAGCTAAGTGTTCGCAGACTGCCTCATGTTAAATCTGACTCCAATGGTGCATCTTCAGAGTCCAATAAGCCCAAACGCTACCCAAGAAATTTTTCTGGTCACATTGCAGATTCAGTTCAAAATAAATCAGAGAATGAGATTGAGAAAGTAAAACTCAATTCGAGAAGAACTAGTGATCCTTTAAAGGAGGTTTCTGATGGGGTGAATGCTGAAAAGAAGAAACTAGATGACAGTCTTGGGAATGAACCAACTTCAGTAACCTCTCTGGTTATGCAGCAAGATGTCAGTCATTCATCTGAGGTGGAGCAAGAGTCCAAAATTGAAGTACTATCACAATTTGAACTGAAAGGAAATCTGAAATTGGCAGCCTCTGAAGAGCAAGTTGATGAATTACAAGAACATGTGGTTGTCGATAATGCTCATCCTGCAGAAGGTAATGGTCCAATTGAACAGAAGTCGGGCTTGAAGGATGCTAGCATGAATGGCAAGCATGCAAAAAGCACCCATAGAAGAGCTTCTTTACCTGCGAAGATTGACCAACAAGAGAATGGGAAGCATCCCACCACAAGAGTGCCCAGCTATATGGCACCAACTGAATCTGCAAAAGCCAAGCTAAGAGGACAAAGCTCCCCTAGGTTTGCCCAAGGTGGGACTGGTATAAATGAAACAAGGCGGCATTCATTGCCATCGTCCACCAATGTGAAAGTAGGTTCATTTTCACCAAGAGCTCTGAGACTTGTTGAAGCATCTGGCAAAGGAACAATTAAAAGTGATAAATCTCTTACATCTTCCAGAGATTTTAGTGGTAAGATCTTAAGTTATGTAACTTTTGTAGTACTGTTACGATAGCAGGTGTGAACACATGTTTTTCATTGTAATGTGCTAGTTATCTTTTTATATGTTAAAGAAGAGAAATCATTGTTTTAAAATCAAAGTGTTTCCTGAGACAATGATGATCCTTGGACTAAATAACATGAAGTGTTTGTGTTAAACATCTTGTGGAATGAGATGTCGATGAAGAAGCGAAATTTCTAGATCTACTGCCAGTTTCATGCATATTGTTCTTGGTATCTTGAATCAACTGAACAAAGTTCAGATGCAACGGGGCAACTCTTGGCTAGTCTCTTGTTGAAGTTATAGTACTTGGTCAAATTCATAATGAGATGGATTCTGCTAAGCTTGGCATATTCTACTGAAGATATGGATGACAAGAAAACTATTTTTCTGCAAGAATTACTTCAAAATTTTTTGTAAAACATATGATCTTGCGTAAAGATAAAGGTTTCTTGGAAGAAGGTTAAGGGGTCCACTGGAAAGGCCATTTTTCTGAACTGTAATAATGAAATTCTTGAAACCTAGTCACGAATCTGATAGATTCTGTTTGGGATGCTTAGCATGAAGAATGATGAAGTTATAATATATCGAAATACCTTTCTTTAGTTTTGCATGTTGAACCTCGTGCTGAAATTTTTTTTAGACATATGTCTTTTAGCTCTATATCAGTTGAATGTAGTTGTTATTTGACTTGTAAGCCATTGTAGTAAATCTTTTGATAGATGACAATGGGATTACACTTTGAGAATCTACTGCCTTCCAACTGGCCAATAATTGGTCTTGCTCAGATCCACATTGTTTTGCTCAGACAGATGTTATCTGACATCCATTTTCAAATTACTCTGATGTTTTTTATGCTCGATTGAGTCTGAAGAGGAAAGATCTGAGGATCCATATGTTTACCGCATGGTTTAATGCCTGCTACCTTCCTTCTTCTTTATGATTAAAAATACCGAGGATTGAGCTAGGATTTTGCATTGTCTTGTCTTATATCCTGTGATTAACCATTTTTATGTTTCACTAACTCCAGAGAAGTCGATTAAAGTAGAGTGGAGGAGGTGATCTTGTATGGCGTGATGATCTCTCTGGACTTTACGTTGAGAAAGAAGTGAGATAACAGATACTGCTCTTAGTTTTCTGTTCAGGGCCTTTTCCCACAGACAAGTCCTCAACTCTGGCAATGTCCCACGCTCCAAGTTAGTCATCATTGAAGATGCTAGAACATGTATGGGATATTATCCTTTTCTGTTTAGGGGTGTTTCATTCTCTGAACAATTGGGTGGTTGTTGTGCTTAATTATCATATGGGCCGAAATATGTGCTGTTTTTCCTTAGGTAATTGTTCTGTCTATATTCCCTGTGAGCACTCTGATTTAATGTATGAACATTTTACAAGACATGATGAGATTTCATTCTACAAGTATCAGTTGTAAATGGGGTCACTTTGCCTTTTCAATTTTCCCATGATGTGGTTGTAGTATTATGTTTCTCCTTATGTTCTTTGCTGAAATCTTACAATGGTCTTCCCTGTGTAATGTGGTGAAATTCCAGTACATGCTATGTTGTTTCTCTTTCTTATGTGCACTAGGCTGGAGACGTCAAGCTCCTGCTATTTTAACAGGTTGGAGCTCTAGGGAGGCCTAATCCGATCTAGCATAGTTGGTATAGTATGGTTTCATTTCTGCTGAATTGACAGGTGAGAGTCACAAAAGTAGGGTCCCGGCTACGATGGATCAGTGGAAACTTGAAAGCCACTATGCCCTGCTTTTTATTTCTTTTGACAGCTATATCCATGGACTTTTTGAGCACGGAACAAGCTAGTCCTTGCCCAAAACTGGATTTGCATCTCATCCCAGACACAGTGCGAAGAGAGAAGTACCCGGTGTCCAAGTTGGATGGAACTTCGCCGTACTAACAGTATACCCATTCCCCAGGTAGATGCACCTGTAACTTGCCGACACGCCGCCATAAACCGTTGCTCCTGTGTTGTATGACCATAAGATCCTCCCCGTGGTTGCCTCCATCGCATATAAGGGGCCATTGGGAGCAGGTGACCCGGCAAAAACGACACCATTGACTACTGAGACTGGCCCAGACGCGATCTCGTTGCTCGGGTTCGCTGTTGACCAGAGTATGTCACCCGTTTTTGCATCGAGCGCGACCCATGCGCCTGCTGTCGTAGTTTGGGTCGAAGGGGCGAGGGTGAATCTCACTCGATTGCTGTTGGCGATGTTGGTGTAGATTCTTTGCCCATCCGTGGCCGCACCCCATGTGCCTCCTCCCTCTAGGCCCCCGGGCCCTGCCAACTGCACAATTTTTAAGAAACGATTTCGTCTTGGATTATCCTCTTTGAGGTGGGGCTGAGCCCTGTGGAATGTCAACAAGGTGCCGAACTGCATCTTACTGAGAAGATTGAAAATTAAGCACATTGGAGAGGTGTCCCCGGTGTACTTGCTTTGATAAGGAATGACAACGTATACTTACTTTGAACCATACTATGTCCCCGGTGTCCCGGTCTAGAGCCCAAGCAAAGCCTCTCTTTTGCACGGCAGCTACGATGTCTCGCCCGGTGCTGTTCGCTGATATACTGAGCAACATGGGAGCCTCACCGAAGTCTGCATCCAAGTTCGGTCAGGAGGACAATCGGGATTGTTTGGCACCAGGCAAGCAAAGTAAAACACGTCGTATCCTCCCAGTTGTCGTGCCCATCTGATCCTCCCTGATTCAATGTCGAATGCGATGATTGAATCGAAGTTCACATCTGGCCCTATGCACTGGTCGGGTCGACTTGGCTTTGTGGTTTGGTTATTTTGCTTCTCTTGGCATCGTGCGACCTCTTGTGGAACTGTGTAGAGCTGCCCGGTGCCTACGTACACAAGCCGCCTTCTCGGATCAATCGCAGGACTGCTTCCCCATATGGATGCTCCAGAGTAGCCGCCGCGTTTACCGCCGTTGTCTGGGATTGTGTAGGTCTGCCATATGATTGCTCCTGACCTAATACTGAGCTTCGCCAAGCTGCCTCGGGAAGTGCAACATTGCTCCGGAGGTAAGGTCACTTCAAGTGACGATACTCCGACATAGAACGCCCTGTAAAGATAAAAAGGAGTTCGTAATCATCAGGTTCAGAAGGAGAGTCACTGTTTCATTTATCGTGTAGAATCTTTGCAATTTCTACACGTTACTATTTTCTCATTAGTGTTTGCATCCACCTCATATAAGCCGTTCCGGATGTTGTTATCACCGCTAGAGGCCGAGGATCAAGCCGAGTCAACCAAATTAGGCTCCCGTTCGATCGGCTCACGGCAATAACCACTGCAGGTCCATAAATTGAGACAATCAGGAGGCGTCCGGCTATTGTGGGGTTGACCTGGAGACTGTTACGTTCACTATAGTCCCCGTGCCCTTAAGTCCCGTCAGCTCGCTCAGGTTTTGCTGCCATATCAAACCGCCGGTGAATGCGTTCACGGCGTACAAGTAGCCGTTCCATGAGGGAAAATACACGACGGCGTTGGCTATTGCTGGGGTGGCAGAAATATCCTTTCCGGCGAAGAACTTCCACCTCAACCGTAAACCCTGGACGGTCGACGGGCTGATCAACATCTCTTCTCGAGCGTTTCTCGTGTTACTCAAATCCCCTCCATGATTTAGCCACTACATCAAATTACTTAAACTCATAAACAGAAGCAATTGAAAAAGACAAAAAGATCATACGCACAGATACGCGATGATGAGTCGGAGCTTAATTACCACGGCGACGGTGCTGTCTAGTAGACAAACGGTGGTGATCGCAAAGATGCAGAAGATGCAGCAACTTTTCTGAATATGGATATTACCCATCGAGATTGAAGAACCTAATTTCCTTTTCCTTTGAGGCGGATTCCACAAATCCTACATGTGATTTATATAGACAAGTAAATGTGCGTTCCTCGGTCTCGCTCTATCACATGTAAAGAGCTCTCCGCCTCTTTGAATTTGAATCATCTCTTTGTCGACATGCACAGAGCATTTATGTATCTTCAACATCAAAACTCAAATCTCTCCTGACCTGATAAACGTTTGCCTAGAGGAAATACGTTAAGGAAAACCCTAATCATGCGAAGCTTGCTTGCGCACACAAGACGTTAATATCACACCTCTATCTCTCTAGTCACATTATTCGACGTGCATCTCTACATTTATCTTCGCGAAAGTACGGCATGAACATGGCAGCTTATTCAATAGCTAAACCTGCTCAATTGGGGGATCTTGCCATCCATAACGGTTTGACTGGAGCAATTTGGGAAACAAACAAAGATATTTTATTGTATGTCCACCGTCCTATGAAAATTATCTCGTGCATGGCCAACGCCCAATGATGTGATGACCTACCACGTCGATAGACCTAAAAATCAAGAAGTCGCACCAGCCGGTTTGCTTGCTTGGTGGCCATTTTATGTAATATGGTCTGCGCTGACTGAGTATCCTTGTGATCATTTTTTGATCAAAATTGAACATGAGGACTACATTGATAAATTATCGAAAAGTTTATGACAAAATTGGCAAAATTAGAAAGTTTATGAACCGAATTGGCCATTCTACACCATGTTTAGGATTCAAGTGTTACTTCTTATAATTGCATTACAAAAAGTCATGTTGCATAGTTATAATAAATAAGGTATAGTGAAAATGTGTTAGAAAAAGTCGGAAGAATTGCCAAAAAAGTCCTAAACCTATTACAATTGTGCCAATTTAGTCCTAAATCTTTTACAATTGTGCCAATTTAGTCCATCCGACCAAATTTGGTCGGCCGGAGCTGACGTGGATGCCGGCCGGCGTCGGCGACAACATTTTAACAACATTTTTATTATTTTTTATTATTTTCTGAATATTTTTATTATTTTTTAATTTTTATGTTTTTTTCCTTCTTTTTTTTTTTTTTTTTGTCTCTTCCTCCCTTGCCCCTCCTCCCCACCAGCGGCAGTGGCCGGCCAGCTCCGATGAGGCTGCCGGCCATTGTGCGAGGGCTGCGAAGCCCTCGTCAGCGACTTCGCCCAGACCTGGGGGAAGCCTGGGGGTCACAGTGAGGGTCGCGGCCCCAACGACCCTCGCTGGCAGCCTCGCCCAGACCTGGGGAGGCTTGGGGGCCGCAACGAGGCTGGCCTTGCCCAAACCTGGGCGAGGCCGCCAGCGAGGGTTGTGGCCCTCGACGGTCTGGGTGAGGCGGCTTTGCCTAGATCTGGGCGAGGCCAGCCTCACCGTGGCCCCCAGGCCTCGCCCTGGTTTGAGTGAGGCCACTGGTGAGGGTGGTCGGTCTGATGGGGGCCGCGACCCTCACTAGCTGCCGGCGAGGGCTTCGCGGCCCTTGCGCAGTGGCCAGCGAGCCTCGTCGAAGTTGGCCAGCGGCTGTCGTTGGCCGAGGGGGAGGGGCAAGGAGGAAGAAAAAAAAAAAGAAAAGGAAAAAAAAAGAAAAAAAAAAAAAAATAATAAAAAATTCGAAAATAATAAAAATATTATTAAAATATGTCGCTGGCGTTCACGTTAGCTCCGGCCGGCCAAATTTGGCCGGATGGACTAAATTGGCACAATCGCAAAAGGTTTGGGACTGAATTGGTAAAAAAAAGGTTTATGACTGAATTATCACAATTACAATAGGTTTAAGCCTTTTTTGGCAATTCTCCCAGAAAAAGTTCCATATTGAAAAGTTCTTGTGGTGTGGAATAATTAATATTGCATAATTAGAACATGACTTGAAGGTTTAAGCTTTTGAGTGAAGGTGATCCAACTAGATATATTGATGAACTCGAACTTGAGCTCTCTTTTAACAATTTTCACAGATGAATGTATCAAACTTCTACTCATGCTTCTAGCAAACAAATGGTATAGACTCGAATCTCGCGATTAACATGGTTTCCATGCCGGCTTGCATTGGATTTGGTTCAGACAAAAAGACTAGGGATGGAAGTGGGTATTGAATGTATTCATGGTTTAGTTCAAAGAAATGGGGATGAAAGTGGGTGTTGAGTCATGTTGATGTAGAATGATACTTAAATGAAGAAGGAAGAGGTTGTTGAGTGCGTATATGAATTGTGTTAGAAGAATTCCCATTTGGTAGTGCTTTATAGTGAACAATTTTAGCACACATTTCTAGGAATTTCTAATAATTTAGTTACAATTTTGGAGGGGGAAATGTACGAAAAAAATCATAATCATATTGTATTGATGTCAATCTAACTATAAATTTTCAATTGGACCAATTTAGTCCTCAACTTTTTTACATTTGTACCAATTCAGTTCATCTTGCCAATTAGCCTTTCCTGTCCTACATGGCATGGCTAGGGCTAATGTCAAGAAATTTTGCATTTTTTTTATATTTCTGAATTTTTTATATAATTTTTTCTTCTTTTTTTTCCTTTTTTTTTTCCCTTTCTTTACACTCTAGGCCGACAAGGGTGACATCCTTCCCTGTTGATTGGCAAGGGCCGTGATATGCGATGCCCTCACTTGGACTGGGTGGCTTGATCTAGCCCAAACTTTGCTTGTGGTCGTCAAGTTAGAAAAAAAAATGAAAGAAAAGAAAAAATAAGAAAAGTGAAAGAGAAACAAATAAGTAATAAAATATTCAGAAAATTAACAAATATAAAAATTTAGGTAAATGTCCACTTCAGCGTTGATTTTGTCAATTAAGATAGTCGGCCCATGTTAGCAATTTCTGGCCTACATTGACCAGATGAATTGAAATGGTATCAATATGAAAATATTTAGTATTAATTTGGTTCAATTAAAAGATTTACTACTGAATTGATATCAATGCGATAAATTTAGAATTTTTTTGATACTCTTTATGTGTTGGAGGGGATTGCTCTATATTGGTAAGTGATAGCTAGTTTATTTGCTTCAAAGGAATTCAAATCCTATCAAGTATCCAATGAGAGAGCAGGTTTCAAATTTTTACCAATACATACACACACCCACATCTAGGCCAATAAATGGGTGGGCCCAACCACTCACTTTTAGATGTACCCTTATTTAAAGCTGCATATTTTTTTTTTTCAATAAGGTGGACAATTAAAGTACTAATTTTACTATTATATACACCCACCCACACTTAGGCCAATAAATGGGTGGTTCCAACCACTCACTTTTAGATGAGAAAAAGATGCACTCTTACCTCGGAGCCTGACATAATTCCGAACCATTTCGGAAACATAACGTCAGGCCAGATTTGGAATGAAAGAATTTTATATACCGTAAGATAGTGGAAGGCTTTGCTAGTATTGGAATGTGCACAAAGCATTGACTTGGACTTTATTATGTAAGAGAGAGAGAGAGAGAGAGAGAGAGGCAGTTGTCGGAGGAAACTTCAAGGTTCTTCCAGCTTTCCTGTGGTTTGATCTCTATGTTCTTCCTCAAAAAATCATGTCCACTTAGAGAAAGGACTGTCAGGTAGTCTTTCCAAAGGAAATGTGGACCTTGGAGAGGGTAAAAAAGCTAAGAGAACCCCAACACAGCATCCAGACATCCATGAAGCGATCAGAGCAAAGCATAACGAACCTGGTCAGATTCAAGGGCAAGGTGAAAGGAGAAGAATATGCATCCCTGGTGTGAGATGTGAACATCCATCAGCCCTTTATACTCCTCTCCTTTTGCTTCTCTCTCTCTCTCTCTCTTCTCCTCCAAACGACTTGTCTTCTTCAGTTCTTACTTTTCTTAATTGCCAAAAAGTACAAAAATCAGCATAGAGGCACTTCTGGAAGGTGTTGTAGTTTCTATACCGTGCAAATATTGATTTTGACCTTGGTTATTCTGATGCACTCTACAAAGTAGGCATTGCTACGGATTATAAGAAAGTCTAAAGAAGTGAATATCAATTTCGATCTATGAACTTTTTATCAATAAATAGGCCATGTCTATATGGAAGGAGATGATCTGAACTCTTTTTTTTTTAATCAGCTTCCAAGTATAGTACAAAAAATATATTAGGCATCCTGGGGCTCGTGTGCTCATGTAGCACTATACACATGAGCTCTTAGATTTGGTGATTTTCACATGTGATCGACTTGATCTAATTGCTAAGATGCATTAGGCTCATAAATCCAGCCAAGTATGTACATGTAAGTACTGCTAGTATACATATTGCCCGCACTGGTGTCCACGTTCATGTGGTGAGCGAGATCAGGTATAAACCGATAAAAAGGGTTACTAATAGAGCACCTCACTTGAAAATTTCTCCAAAGTTAAGCATGGACTTGAAATTCTCTTAGCTACCATCATAAGGAGTTTTAAAGATAGTTTCATAGACTTGACTGTGCTGTACAATATTGTGCACTAGTCTATCAAGCTAGTTACCACATCTTCAATTTTCAGCAACTTAAATATAAATCAGAACCACTAAAGAAGGAAGTTCTTGATGCAAATTGATGCAAACAAGCAGCATCATGCCGGGCTCATTACAAGTTCTAAAAAGTTCGTGATGCTTTTGTTGTCACAAGAAAAGCTGAAAAAGAGGGTATAAGGTCTAAAGCAAATAAACCGACATCGCTGCTCTCGTGCCCACAATAATTATTCTCTGAGGAGTCATCTGGACTAGAGATGAGGCTACGTTCAAGCTCGATGGCAGTTGACCGAGCTTTCAAGCACTTGCCTCTGATTATTCCAAAAGCTTCTAAAGTTGCAACTCCAGCTCATATATAAATATGGTAGGAGAGCTGGTTGCTTAGCCCACCAGACCAAGCGCACAAAAGGAAATCGAAGTTTTTGAGCTCGTTCTAATGCTTTCGAGGCCAAACAAGGCCATGCACTCATCAAGTGTCCCCTAGAGTTCTCCCGAACGCTTCAATGGGGATTTGATAAGGAAAGAAGTAAACACAAGTGAAGTTCCTAGTGAAGTGTTTGGGGGAACTCCCGGTGCCACATGATATATACCTTTACAGTAAGGTCAGTCTTCAAGTGCTTGAGTATGTATTAGCTTTGTGAATAAGAAGGTTTGCTTTGTTTTGCCGTGCACGCCCATTGGAACACTCACCAGGTAATATATAAGTGACATACTCTCTACCTTGCTTAGAGCTTTGTGAATTTTAGGGGAATTGATGCTGCAGATGTTCATGGCATTTCAAGATAATTAGGAATTAATATATCGACATCTGGATGTACAACAAAAATCGCACCCAGGGGTAGCATTCCACTCTTGACAAACCATTTTTATTTCTTGATACTTAATAAGTCATTTTGGCTTGAGAATGAAGGGAAAGATACATTGTATAAGTCATTTTGTGGGTCGAGCAGGAAACTATTAAGTTTCCTACTCGACACACAAAGCATAAAGATCGGTCCCTCCAGTCCAAGTTGGAAAGGCCTGTGCTAGTACGCCCACCTTGTACCCATTCCCATGATAAATGCAACCATAACTTATTGATATCCCTCTATACACGGTGGCTCCTGAATTGTATGACCACAGTATTTTGCCCGTCTCGGCGTCCATCGCATACACGGGCCCCTCTGGAGCCACGGAACCAGCAAACACGACGCTGTTCGCCACAGAAACCGGCGCGGGTGTGATTTCATTGCTCGGGTTAGTCGTGGACCACAGTATATCTCCGGAACGTGCAACCAGAGCGACCCACGCACCTGCCGTCGTCGTTCGGGTGGAGGGAGCAATGGTGAAGTTCGCTCGATTGCCGTTGGCAATGTTAGTGTAGATCCTTTTGCCATCCGTGGCCGCGCCCCATGTGCCTCCCCCTGCAGCGCTACCGGGTCCTGCTAGCTGTCATGTTGAAAATAATTATATTTGGAAGACAAAATAGTGAACTTCTTTATTAAATTTGTTCCACTTAGTTAATTCATAACGATGAGTAATTTCTTCTTCCAATTGCTAAATAGAAAAGAATGAAAAGCATGATGCTTACTCTAAACCATACTATATCTCCAAAGTCACGATCCAGAGCCCAAGCGAACCCGCTTTTTTGTACTGCAACCGCAATATCACGCTGTGTTCCGTTCGTGAAAATAGTGATTAGCATCGGAGCCTCTCCGAAATTGGCATCCAAGTTAGGCCTAGTTGGACAATCAGGATTGTTGGGCACCAAACAAGCAACGTACCACACGTCGTACCCTCCTAACTGCCGCGCCCACCCGATCCTTCCTGATTCCATCTCGAATGCTATGATGGAATTGAAGTTCACATCAGGCCCGATGCATTGGTCGGGCTCGGTTGGCGGGGTCGTCTGATTGTTTTGCCTTGCTTGGCATTCTTCCATCTCGGCCGGGGCTGTGTAGAGGTTGCCCGTGGCTACATAAGCGAGCCTCCTCTTGGGATCTATCGCTGGGCTACTGCCCCAAATGGAGGCTCCAGCGTAGCCTCCGCGTTCACCGCCGTTATCAGGGAGCGTGTAGGTTTGCCATAGGATCGCTCCGGATAGAATGTTTAGCTTAACCATACTGCGCCTCTGAAGGTGCAACATTCCTCTGCAGGTAACCCCTCTTCTAGCGAGGATACTCCAACGTAAAAGTTCGTCCATAAACTACTAAATATTGAGATTGATGAGTCAACTCTGCTGCATAAACTGATTTTATAGTCGAGGATTAATAATGTTTCTGGTAACGTGCCAAAATAGAATGGGTGAGGATATACTATTCTAAAAAATTAAGCAAATCATTAATAAAAATTAAGTGTGATCGAAGTTGGACTTCTCATATATAATTCATAATACATCTGTCTTAGTATTTTGACTCAAAATACCATCCGACCGAATGAAAGTAAATTTCCTAAATTATTACTCTTTAAGAAGCATTGGACTAACGCCAGATAAGCTGTTCCAGATGTTGTGATCATAGCTAAAAGATGCGGATCAAGTTGGGTAGACCAAACTAGCCTTCTATTTGATCGGTTCACGGTGATCACAACGGTCCATAGATCGGGACAATCAGGAGCTTCCCCGAAACCGTCAGGGTCGACCTCGACATCGTCACATTCACTACAGTCCCCGTGGATTTGAGTCCTGTCAGCTCACCCAAGTTTTTCTTTCAGACCAAGCTGCTGTCGAACGCGTTCACGGCGTACAAGTAACCGTTCCATGAGGGGAAGTACACCACCGCGTCGGCCACTGCCGGTGTGGCCAATATGTCCTTCCCAGCAATCTTAACCGTAGGTTGTTCACGGTGGAGGGTAGAGGTGTCAATATGGATCATAAACCCATATTATGACCCACTTTTAGTTAAATGGGTCAAATATGGGTTAAGTGAAAGTTAAATATGGGTCAAATATGGGTTGAGTGAGTTATTAAGTAGATCCATCATCTCTCTCCTTCCATCCCCTCCTTTATGCATTCTCGACCTCCGTTGCCAATCCGATGAGGTTCACTCAATAATAATTAAAATATCAATTTTTTTTAAATTATTTTCCTCAAACTATTTCAATTTAGAGGTATCCACATTTTTTTATTTACTAATTTTTTATTATTTAATTTACTTTATAAATTTGATGTGAAATTTTTATTCAAATAATTTATATGTGAAAAGTTTAAAGTGGACTAAATAAGTGGGAGTATATTTTCTTAAATTAAGTTAAATATTAATATGCGTTGGTAATATGGGTCGGGTATGGGTTGGGTATAGGTCAGGTCGGGTCGGGTATGGGTCATCAAATTTACATTGCATGAAAATGGGTCAAAACGGGTTAAATGGGTCAATGTGGGTCGGACCATTTTCGACCCGACCCAAACCCGACCTGACCCATCCATTTGACACCCCTAGTGGAGGGGCCGATCAGCTTCTCCTTCCTAGCGCTTCTCGAGTTGCATAGATCGCCCCCATGATTTAGCCACTACATGGCACATCAAATGTAAAACTCTTAGAACTGGTATTAGAGCTGCGTACTATATCTGATCATATCTTATATTTCATCCTATGAGGAGTAACGACAATACTGGAATCACATCAAGAAGCTAGAAAATCTTATATGTGATCATGTCTGACGTGTCTAATGACAAATGAAAGGGTGAACATAGGCACTCTTTTGACGTACGGACCCCTGGAGTGCCAAAAATTGGCACGGGGGAACATTTAAGTGCCAAAAGTTACAAAATGTACACTTAAGTGCCAAAATCGGAGCAAAATGGATCAGTTAAGTGCCAACGGCGAAAAATTTCGGCCAAACTGTCACGTGTCCATTTTCTGGCGAGTTTATTTGCTGATGGAGCATTTTTTTTTTTAAATAAAAAATCCACGTGGCAATTTTAATTAAAAAATTGTCCATGTTAGATTTTTTTTTTTTTTTAAATCGATTGCCAGATCCCCCCCCCCCTCTCTCTCTCTCTCAAATCGGCGAGGGCTGTGTAGTCCTCGTCGCCGCCCCACCATCACTAGGAAGGGTCGGCGACGGTGGGCGAGGGTCGACCGGGGTTGCCGGGCCCTGGCCACCCTTGGCCAGGCTGGGCGAGGGCCCGCATGGCCTCGCCGTAGGTCGGCCGGCGCCCGACGACCCCGGTCGACCCTCGCCCACCGTCGCCGGCCCTTCCTGACGATGGTAGGGTGACGAAGGCGGCGGCGGCGAAGGGTGCACAGCCCTCGTCGGATCCCCCTTCCCCCTTTTTTTTTTTTTTAATAAAATCGATTTTGATTTTTTTTAATCTGACGTGGACAATTTTTTTAATTAAAATTGCCACGTGGATTTTTTATTTTAAAAAAATAATCCATCAGCAAATAAACTCACCGGAAAATGGACATGGGCAATTTGGCTGGAATTTTTCGCCGTTAGCATTTAACTGATCATTTTTGCTCCGATTTTGGCACTTAAGTGTACCTTTTGTAACTTTTGGCACTTAAGTGTCCTCTCGTGCCAAGTTTTGGCACTTGGGCTGTACTTATGCCGCACTCTTTCTATGAATGATGAAGAAATCACGTGTTGTAGCTATAGCTCACCTCTGCAACAGCAATGTTCGGCAAACAAACAACAATGAAGACGAAGAAGATGCGGAGACTGATTCTCTGGATATGGAGGTGATGAGCCATGAATATATAGGGAGGTCGAAGCACACTTTTCTTTTTCCTTTTAGTTGGGCGTTTTTAGGGTTAATCCTGCAATGATTTGTGCGATATATATGCACGCTGTGCCATCTTGGTTTACTCAGATGAAAAGAATCTCTTGGTTTGACATTGGAGTTGGGATAAATAATTCCATTCTGCTATCAACGAAAAAGAGTGAGAACTAAGTTTTATTCTAATTGGTGGCGTCCCGTGCATGCAAAATAAATTTAGTTAGAAAAGCGTGCCAAAAAATATTTAGAATAACAAAAGAAACAAAGGGAAGGACCAATTCCAACACCCAACCTTCTCAATAATGTCAACATTTGGGACATCATCGTGTCCTGAATTTCAGCTGGATCGATTTAATGTATTGAAATTATACTTTCAGCTATATTAGTTTGGTGGGATCATGGTGTTCTCAAATGGCAATAATTTAGTTGGATGACGTTACAAATCTGAACAAGGAGACATCCACCTACCCAAAATCATCATCACTTTTACAAATCATTCAATTTCTCTTCCAAACTCAGAAGAAGCTACCCCTGCATCTATGTCTTTTCCTCTCCCTTTCTCTCTTCCTCCACCCTCGTACTCACGCTCACCTCACGGTAGAGTCTCTCTCTTTCCACCCCTCGTCGCTGCTGCTGTTGCTGCCGCCTGCGCCGCCGCCTCTAGCGTCTCTTACCTTCGAGCTCTCGCCCCTAGACCCACTCTCTCTCCTCTCTCTCACCAAGCTCATGCGAGCCGTGAGCTCCGCATCAACCAAGACCGGTTTAATTGTGGTGTTCGTGCGCGCACGACGAGCTCTGTGACAGAGCTTGTGGCGGCCATGCAAGCTTTGTCACAAAGCTTGGAGGTCTCCCGCGGAGGCGGCCACGGGAGACCAAGCCCCAATAGGGTTTGTGGGTTCTTTTCTATTTTTTGGAAGGCAGTTTGGAAACAAAACTGCTATTTTCTGTTGATAAGGGGGATTTTGAGAATGCAAATTGATATGAAAGTGGCAAAAATCAAATGCACATTACACATTTCAAAAGGGGAGAATTAGAGAAAGAAATTTTTAAATCTATTGAATGGACACCAATGATCAATTTTGTTAATTTTAAATCTTTTGACGATTTGTAAATTTTGATTGAAAATTAATGACGTGTACGTCGATTATCTTATATGGGATAGGTGCTAACATGAATTTTTCTATTATCATTATTATTTTGAATTTTTTTTCTTGCCTTTTTTTTTTCTTATTTTTCCCTTCTTTCTTGGTTGATTGCGGAGCTTCAACAATAGCCAACAACTAGCCATAGGCAAGGTTGAGCCTCTTTAGCCTTGGGCAAGGCCGATCCTTGCTTGGCCTAGCCACTAGCAAGGTTCAACCTCGCTAGCTCATGCTTGTGGTCAATCGCCAGCCATTGTCGAGACTCGAACTAGCAAAGGAAGAAGGAAAAAAAAAAACAAAGAAAGAAAAGAAAAGGAAGAAAAAATTTTAAAAAAATTGTCTAAGTTAGCGTTGGCCAGGTCACATAGGACAACCGGTGTTCGCGTCAACGATTGCCAGCACAAATTTGCCGGAAGGACTATATTGCAAAATCGTTAAAATATTTATGATTAAATTAACTGAATTAAAAGGTTTATGACCAAATTGATATCCGAATAATATAGTTTAGGGCTTTTTTGGTAATTTTCCTTTCAAAAGTGGAGATGGTATTTAATATGTGGGATGAAATTCGATATTCTATCTCTTTCTCTTTATCCTCTGAAAGCGAGAGATATCCCTCCACATTGGATCCTGACCTTCGATTCTCCATCCTTCATAAGCATCTTTGTAGACACGAGACCATCCTATTGAATAATTCAGTAATTGGCTTACTTACCTAAACCGGCATTAAACAGATATAACTGAAATATATAGTTCTTTATATGGAAAGAGTGTCCTTTGGAAGCGGCAAAAGCCAGGAACTGATCACGTGTTTTCTAGGTGGCATCCTCATTTAACCCTACTCTTGGCCCATAAAATGAACTAGAAAATTTTCAATTCTTTTTAAGCAAATCTCTCCTTAAACGGAGGTGTAGATCTGTTGTATCAAATTGACTTTGATAGAGGGAAAACTGATAAAATCTGTAAACTTCTCCCACTAAAGTCAACTCAATCAAGATCTTGAAAAATCGTTTCACCACCATAAATAAGGATGCGTCTTGCGAAAACTATGCCTTCACAAAAATATATATGTGATGCTTGCTTTGTTCATTAATTTTTATTTTCTAAATATTTATTGCAGTAACCGAGCTTGCTTGATTTTCTCTCATCAGAATAAGAAAAATGCATCTATACTCAAACTATGTATAGCCAGCATAATTTGAATTTGGCCCCTATATCCTATACTAAATCTTCTCCAGAGAAAGAAAAAATAGAAGCTATAGCGACTCTAATTGCTAATGATGGGTTTGAATTATATATGAGATTGAGAATAATGTAAAATAGTTTTGTATTCGAGTGATCTTGTATGTTCTTGATACAAGTGATTGGATAGTTATAATCCTCCAATCAAATATGGACACAGCCACTTGTATAAAATCTTTTATGCATCGGCAGTACATACTTTGTTTCTCCTAAATATATTGGACGCGATTGTGTGTATTTTCTTTTTCTTTCCTCGGTAATGAGATAAAAGAAGTTGACTTTTTGTAAATCCCTCGTATCTGTTTTTTATGTTTGGAAAAATAAAAAGATCTGAAAAAATGTAGATATTTAGTGAGGGCATCGACAGTGAAAAGAAATGCAAGAAAACGATGTTTTGAGGTTCCATCGATTGTACTTATGTTGACTACCGATTCGATTTCTCAATTGATTCTTTGCACATATAAACGATGCAATCTTTTTATAGAGTGTGCTTGTCTGTGGGTGTAACATATATCCAGCTATAAATTTTTCTTTATAAGAATCTTTTTAGCAGAGGGATGAAGAGGAAAACATGGCCCTTTCAGAATATAATGAATATAAATTTGCTTCTCCAACAAAAGAAAAACCCAACTTTGAGAGGGAATGGTTCATAAAAATGATAAATTGTGAATGGATACTGAACCTGGCCCGAAATATGGGTGTAGTGATGAATTGGGGCTAAGGGGAGAATCTTTGTGGTCGAGTGGATGGAAATTCTCCTTTGCTTTTCTTCTCAAATGTCCCAAGCCCTATCCCCTCCACATCCTCTTTCAATCTTTTTCGGAGATGCTTTCTCATTCTCTCACGGAGCACCCGGTGTACGCGATAATATCTTAGGGTTTATTGCATGAGAGTTCGATTGTCAATTGTGATGTAACAGTCTTGCTCTTCAAATCATTGCTAGTGCTTGTTAGGCTTGCTATACAAGGTTTCTTGATTTTTGTGCAATATGAAATGTGAAGATGCTAAATGGATGGACTCCGGTCAAGTTAGCAAGGCATGTCAACTCCTTCGCACGAGGGTTTAAAATATTAGGCATGATTAATTGAAAAGGTAGGAGATCAATGTTCTTTCGTCCGCTAATTTACTATGCGCATGGAAGTCTAACCCTCTGTTGAATAGAATTCACATGAAATATATAGGTCTTTTCAAATATTTATGCATCAAGTTTCCAAATTGGATAATCTAATGAATTAAAAGCACGTGAAAAATCGATTTTCTCTTAGAAATCATGCATTAGTACTAGAATTGATTAGAACCTAGCAAGAGGTTTGATTCATATCAACAAGGAAAACATTGGACACAAAAGGACAAAAGAAAAATATACCAAAGGGGGAAAAGGTAGGACGGATGGTCACAACTCGATCATGTATTGATATGTTCTCTTCGTCAAAACTTCCCACTTAGCCTACATTTGCGTCCATGTTCACCTGCCCTCGCACAACTTCCTTTTATTCTATAAAAGTTCTTTTTCCTATAAAAGTAATATGAGTTATTCCAGACCCGATCTCCACTATTCATATATGATAGACTATAATTGGGCACTTAAACAATGTCTCACATGCTTCAGCAATCAATACAAAATTATCGTATTGCTTGTGCGTAGGTACAACATTACTATTATATCTCTAAATTAGTGTTCAATGTACAAAGGTCGGTCTTCACCGATGGTACAAGATTAGCTTATCCATAAGCATTTATAAAATAAGTCAAATTCTAGAAAAATCAACAAATTGTTGCATCACTCATATAATAATTTCATAGACTAATCATCGTGTAATTAATAATAGTTATAACAATAACTACAAAAGATTTTTTGTCGAAGAGTAATTACAATTATACTGATGCAAGAAGCAGACTAGACATTTGCGCGAGGGTTGAAAAAGAAGAGAAGGACAGTCCTCTATAAATACCAGGGCAAGCAACCCTAAGATGGGCAAGCAACAAATAGTTCAAAGAGCAAAAACAGTGAATGAAAACGTCAGGTTGTCTCTAGAGTTCTCCTGAGCACTTCACTGGGAACTTGTTGAGAGTTTTCTCTCATCAGCTTACTCACAATTTCCCCACTGAAGTGTTTGGGGGAACTCCTGAAGCCGCATGACAATAAATTTTGCCTCTGTCGATGCTCACGAGTCATGGCAAAGCTAACACAAGGGAGTTAACCATTGATTTGTGGATCGATATCTAGGGTATTGCACTTTCGAATATGTTCTTGTGCATGACATCTAATTGTTTGCATTGCTTTTACAGGGTTTATGAAGGGATCGTGTTCGGTTGTTAAGGTGCCAATTAATGATCTGCTGCGAAATTTTTTTGATTATCTCATGTTGATTCTTTGATATGTTAAGTAGAACTAGCCCTGAATTGTTTGAACCAGGAACCATCCGATACCTAAATAGTTTGCATAGTGATACTAGAATGCGCAGCATGCATCAAAATTAATGTTTCATAGGACTGACAATGCGAACACACTTTGAACCCTGCTATGTCTCTGATGTCCTGGTCCAGAGCCCGAGCAAAACCACTCTTTTGCACGGCAGCTATGGTGTCTCGCCTGTTGCCGTTCGCTGATATACTGTGTAACATATGAAGTCCACATCCAAGTTCAGCCCGGGAGGACAGTCAGGATTATTACACAGTAAAACACGTCATATCCCTCGAGTTGTCATGGCCATCTGATATCCTCCCCAATATGATCTCGAATGCAATGATCGAATTGAAGTTCACATCCGGCCCTATGCACTGGTCGGGTGGACTTGGCTTTTTGGTCTGGTTATTTGCTTCTCCTGGCATTGTGCCACCTCTAGAGGAACCGTGTAGAGGTTTTCAGTACCTACGTACATGAGCCTCTTCTTGGATCAATTGCGGGGCTGCTTCCCCATATGGAGGCTCCAGAGTAGCTGCCGTGTTTTCCATTGTCGTCCGGGATTCTGTTGGCCTGCCATATTATTGCTCCTGACCTAATATTGAGCTTCGCCAAGCTGCCTCGGAAAGTAACATTGTTCTGGAGGTAAGGTCACTTCGAGGGACGATACTCCGATGCCCTGTAAATATAAAGAGACATGATAATCATTGGGTTCAAAATGACTCACTATTTTTTTTATTGTGTAGATTCTTCGTAATTTTTCTTGCAACAGGTTACTATTTTCTTATTAGTATTTGTATCCACCTCATAAGCCGTTCCAGAGGTTGTTATCACCGCTAGAGGTTGTGGATCAAGCTGAGCTTACCAAATTAGCCTCTCGTTCGATCAGCTCACAGCAATGACGACTGCAAGTCTATAAATTGTGACGATCAGGAGGTGTCCAGCTATTCTTGAGGTCGACCTCGAGACAGTTACATTTACTAAAGTTCCCATGACCTCGCTCAGGTTTTGCTTCCATATCAAATCGCCAGTGAATGCATTCCGGCAAAGGACTTAATCTCAACTGTAAACCCTGGGCAATCAACAGGCTGATCAACATCTCTTGTCAAGCACTTCTCGTGCTGCTCAAATTGCCTTCTTGATTTAGTTACCGTGTCAAATGTTTTGACTCATGAACAGAAGCAGTGAAAAAATATGAAAAGTCCGCGCTTCTGCGTGCCGACAGACAAAGACGCATGATGGTCAGTTGGAGCTTTATTACCACCGAGATATCCTTCATATGATTTACATACGCAAGTAAATGTATGTTCCTCGGTCTCGCTCTCACACATGTAAAGAGCGCTTTGTTTCGTTAAGTTTGAATCATTTTTTTTTGTAGAGCATTTACTCAGTCTTTCCTGAGCTAATAAACGTTTTCTTGGAGGAAATGTGGTCAAGATAAACCCTAACCATGCACAGCTTGCTTGTGCGCACTGGACGTAGATATCTCACCTGTCTCTTTTTGTCAAATTACTCGACTTGCATCTCTGCATTTATCTCCATGAAAGTAAGGCATTAACATGGCAGCTTATTCAATAGCTAAACTTGCTCAAGTGGGGGATCTTGCCATCCTTCACGGTTTGACTGAGAAATGGAGCAACGCCCAATGTTGTGATGACCTACCTCGTCGATATATCTGACTATCAAGAAGTCAAACTTACCGGTTTGTTTGCCTGGATTTCTAATAGGTTAAAATTTAATTCTTTTACTTCCCTGCTGAAATTTAAAATATAAAATAAATTTGAAAAGCCATGAAAGAATTATAGGTAAATGTACGTTTCTATATAAATAAATTTTTAAAGATTTCAAGTACTTTAAATTGGAAAAAAGTCACAGTGCATATCAAAAGAAAGATGTAAAGGTAACTCCAAACAGAACATACCCACTTTTCAAGTGTGTAAAATTAAAAATTCGTGTATCTGTTCTAGCTAACAATGAGTTGATATGACTTACTAGAGAGAGGGAGCTTAAGATTACATGGATTTTTACATCTTCCATTGCATTTTTGAGTATTTTAGCCTAGGAGTACAAAAAGTTCAGAAAAAGAAGTTATAATCACGCCGCATGGTGAAATTGGCTCATAAACTTTGGTATACCCCTCTGGCGGTGTGCTATTGAGAACAATTTTTGCATATTGCATAAATCCACAAGCTCTCTCTCTACCTTTCTTTGTTTCTTCAACCTATAGAGAGGAGGGATTTAACCTAGATCACTCTCTTTCTCTCTCTTCCCTCCCTCTTTGGTTGCTTTTCCTTCTATTTTTCTTGTTTCTTGCTCTACTCTCCCGATCTAAATCTTGGTCTGGGAGCTCTACTCTCCTTATCTCAATTTTGAAGTTTTTCTCTCCCAATTTAATTTTAGATCTAGGAGTTCAAATGAATAAGTACTTCACTCCTAGTTGTAATAGTGCTCACAACAACTCTGATGTTAGATCTGTGCTCGTTTAACATGTTTTTATAAGAAGCTTTGGTGATTGCATTTGCTAAAAGACTCACTCTCATAGATGCTAGATATGAGTTTGTTCAACATGTTTCTATTGTCTTTGTATGGTGATGGTGTTGAGGATACCAAACTTGAACACACACCGTCGAAAGGCAATCCGTAGTTATAGATGGAAATTCTGGCATGTACTCATCACTAATGATAACATTTGACTCATAAATCGACTGTCAATCTTTTTGCTTTAATGCAGCAGTCATGGGTCTGTTCTTGAAGGATGAGCATGTGCCTACCTCCACTGATCATTCTCTAATGATATGTCTTGATTTCTAGCTTTTGATTTATTTCACAGCATTATAGGCTTATTTTGTTGTGGTGATTTCTGGGATTTTTTATAAATACTTTCATGTATCATTTTAGTAATGAATGGAAATTTCCTTTGAAAACAATAAAATTTTGTGACTAATTTTTGCACTGCATCTCCAGCATTTCTCTCAATTTTCTTACAGTTTTAGAGGAGATTACTCCTATCGTGCTAGAGAAAGTGTGAGCTAGTTCATTGTCCAAGCTTCCAAGGAATTGAATCATATCGAATAAAACAAATGGGAGAATAGGTCTCACATCCTACCAGTATGCACAGACACATTCAGGCTAATATACGGTAGGCCCAACCACTCAATTTCAGACGCATCCTCCGCTCGGAATTTGACTCTTGTGCAACATCATCGACTAAATGGGAATATATTCTAGCTCCGAACCACGAACCATTTCGTTAATGTAAGGTCAAAATGGAAGAATTTGCTGTATCGTAAGACCAGGCAAGTTTTTGCCTTAAACTGTCAAGTGGAAAGCTTGTACAGGAACGTGTACAAAGCATCGCCCAAGGGAGAGGATGCCCAAGGGAGAGGGGGCGCTTCTAACCCCAGTGGAAGTGGTCAGAGGAACTCCAATTATCTCCAAGGGACAGGAATACCACAAGGCCTTGCAAAAAAAAAGTGGACCTCACAGAGGGAAAAAATCTAAGAGAAACCATACAAACATCCATGAAGTGATCAGTGCCAAAGCATAACGAACCTGATCAAATTCAATGGGAAGGTGAAAGGAGAAAGAATATATATATTTCCGTCCTTTTGCTTCTTTTGTCTCTCTTTTCAAAACGATTTGTCCTCTTCAGTTCTCGTTTTTCTTGGTTGCTAACAGCACAAGAAATCAGCATAGAGCCACTTGTGGATTGTGCAATTGTTTCTATACCCGTGCACATATTGATTTTAACCTTGATTACTCTGGTGAGCTTCATAAAGCCAGCATTGCTACAGATAATAAGGTCTAAAGAAGTTCACATCAATTTGAATCTATGAACTTTTTTGTCGATAAGCAACCCATGTCTATATGGAAGGGCATGATTTGAACTTTTTTTCCTCAGCTTCCAAGTATAGTAAAAAATGTAGATATTAGGTGCGCTGGGGCTCTGGGGCTGGTGCCCATGTAGAGATAAGGTGCGCTGGAAGGGCATGAGATACACACTAGCTCTTAGATTTGGCGGGCTTCACGTGGACTAACTTGATCTAATAGCTCACATGCATTCGGCTCATAAATTGAGCCATGTATATTAATATGTAAGTATTACCAAAATAATATATATTAACTTGTAAGTACAAACACCAAAGTAGCAAACCAATTCGTATAGTCATATAACAGATTAACCCCTAGAGGAACGTTTTAAATTACAAATCAACCGTCACTACATCCTTCTCTTTTGAGTCTGCCAAAATGGGCCAATGCTAAGTTAATCTACTACATCAAAAGCTCAGTTCTAGCATACTGGTCACGGACTATCAAGACGAACGAACTCATCTGAGTCAGCCTCCGACGGGTCGTCATCAAAGAAGACAAGGTCATACACGGATGGGGGAGAATCGAGGTTCGCCACAGCCCCATCCGAAGGGTCCAACTCCATGGGATCCTAATCCACATCTTCAGGGCCCCTACCAGGCGGCCCATCAAAACCTCGCAGAGGGCCGTGCAAAGCGTCGCCCACTCTAACGTACCAAGCTACAAAACGGTGGGGGATCCATAACCCCGATCCTTCATCCACCCAGATAGTGGAGACATGCCTCTCATACCAATGTACTCGATCAGGAAATCGATAGGTAGTAATAGTGGTCTCCCAGTCCTTAGGAGCCCCAAACCGCATCGGGGGAGGAGGCGCCATCCTAAGGACCTGAAATGGTTAAGTGATAACCAATGAGATATAAATCTCAATGAGTTCTTGCCCTAAACTCCGGTTAGGACACCAACTCATCTCGGGATACCTATCATGCAATACTTCCTCCAGCAGATCAACAGTAAATGGCACTCATAACAATTCAGATACATAATCCACTCAGTACTTTCATGAACAACATCGACATGCAACCGACTCGCAAGCGACCTTACCTGGTCATGCCGCACCCTACGCGATAACCACACATGCATGACACAATCAATGCCCATTGCACTCTTAGTAAGGCATTAGTCAATCACACTCAAGTCGTATCGCATGTGATCTTACATGGCCATTGCTACACCCTGCACGGTACCAACTCAGGCATATCATAAACAGTGTAACAAGCATAAGCATAATCAGAACACAATGTCAATTTGTCTCTTATGCACTCTTGCATTCATGCGTATTCTAATTATTACAATCCCCCGGGCCACGGCACAACCTTCGGGTTGGCGATCTACTGGTCGTAAGCCAAGTATCGTCTTCTCCCGTGAGGCAATGCGACGTCATGGGCTTCCCCCCAGACAACATTCCCTAAGGAGCATAAGTCTAGCCTCTATCGCGACTCACATCCGGACACCCTCCGGGAATTCTGACAAATCAAACTTCATCCCCCGATCTGTTGCCGAGGTGACGAGTTCAATTAACTCCACACAAGCATGCCACCATGATCCATTTTAATCTTGCAAATTAGCCGATGCAAACGTGATACATGCTTATAATATAAATCACTGCACATTTCTCAAATATAATTTGTAGGAAAGAATGATACGTGGTCACATTTTATTTCCAAACCTGTCTCGTTTTCATGTCTCATCCACGAATATACCATTCACACCTTTCTCACAAAACTTAACATACATACACTCGACATCTCGGGGTTTTGCCTTTTTATAGTCTATGCAATCAATACGCATACGTCAAGGCATAAATAATTAGAACAATCAAGCATGCTATAATTTCCAACAATTACGCAATTAATCCAATATGCTTTCATAACAAACGATACGTCAAATAATTCCCACAATTTAATTATAAATAAATAGCATTATTCATAATTAAACTATATTCGATTATTATTAAAATAAATAATAATAATTCCGAATTTCAATGAATACTTATAATTCCGAATTTCAATAAACACTATTAATTCCGAATTTAATAACTAATACTAAGTCCGAAATTAAATAATAATAATAATTCCGAATTTTAATAAATAATTATTTCGAATTTAATAAATAATAATTAAAAAAATTATTTCTTTTTAATAAAATACTCATAATCCGGATTATCCCACTAATCCATGGTTACTCTAACTAATTACCATTAATCCTCCGTAAACATGTTTAATCATATAAATAACATATAATCGCAGTTAACTCTAATCTAATCTCCCCTAAACGAGTTTAACGAATTAATTGAGGGTTTAGAACTTAAACTCACCTGGCGATGAATCCGACGAGGCTGGCGCGACAGCGACGACGAGGCAGGCGAGCGGCGTCTCCGGTTTGTCGAAACCGAACGTTTCGGAACCGGATCTCGACCGAAACGGTTCAGACCGAGCTGACCCGCGAGGAAGGTGGGCTCCGCGGCGGCTCCGACCGGCTGAGACGGGCTCCGGTGACCGGACAGCGGCGGCTGAGAGCGGCGGTCCGGGCTGCTTCCGCGAGGGACCGAGAGGAAGAGGGCAGCGGCCGAGTCGGGCAGTCGTCCGGCGGTGCAGGGCGCAGGTGGCCGGCTCGGGCGGCTGGGGCGAGCTCCGAGGCGGCGTTGGGCGGCGGCAGGCAAACCGAAGCCTGCCGAGGAAGAAACCGGCAGAGGGAGGAGAGAAACCCAGCTGGTTCGGGGCTGGGCGGAGGCGGCGAGGCACGCGGCGGTTCCGGGAGACCAGCAGGCGGCCGGGCCGAGCTACGGCGAGGGCGATGGCCGGCGACCAAGGCAGCAACAGCGGAAGGAAGGGAGGGCAGCAGCCGTGCAACCCGAAGGACGGCGGAGGAGGTGGGTTGGTTCGGGCGGCCGTCGGGCTCCGGCAGCGGGCCGACGAAACAGCGGCGCGGCGGCAACCGTCGACCGAAGCAGCAACGGAGGAAAGGGGGGCTGGCTGCTGCGAAACAGAGATGGAGGGGGAGAAAGGCCGGTTCTCGGGCCGGTTCGGCGTCTGTCGGGCCCCGGTAGGGGGCCGACGAGGCGGCGGCGTGGCGACGGCGAGTGAGGTGGCGGACGAAAGGGGCGGTAGCGGCAAGGGAGATGCAGCAGCAGCAACAGTGGTCGGGGCCGAGCAGCAGCCGAAGGAAAAGAAGAAGAAGAAGTGGAGGAGAGAGAGGCTGCATGCAGTACGTGCATGGGGAAGGGGGAAACCGCACGGAGGAGAGAGGGAGAGAGAGTCAGAGGTCAGGGGGCAGCAGCGGGGTGGGCGGCTGACCGCATGGGGAAGGAGGAAGAGAAAAGAGAGAAAAGAGAGGGGGAGAAGGGACGTGAGAGAAGGATAGAAAGAGAGACAAGACAAGAGAGACACAGGAGAGAGAGAAAGGAGCGGTTGGAGGAGGGCACGAAAATCCCCAAGTCTCTCCCATTTCCCTCTTAAAAAAAAGGGAGAATACCACGAAAAACCCCAAACTTTCCCCATTGTGACACATTTACCCTAAACTTTTTTTTGTGACACGAAAAACCCCAAACTTTGCCCTATGTGACACATTTACCCTAAACTTTTTTTGTGACACCAAAAACCCCAAACTTTCCCGTGTGACACATTTACCCCAAACTTTTATTTTGAAGGGCATTTTCGTCTTTTACTTTTTATTTTTTCTTTCTTTCTTTTTTTTTTTTCCCTTTTCTTTCTTTCTTTTTTTTCCGCCGGAGGAGCGTCGGCGTCCAAATCCGGCGGGGGCCGCCCTCGCCGGCGTCGGGCGAGGGCCGCCCGAGCCTCGCCGGGCGAGCGCCCTTGCCCGTCGGGCAAAGGTCGCCCTCACCAGATCCGGCGAGGGCGACCGGCGAGGGCGAGGGGCCAAGCGATCCGCTAGGATTTGGCGGCCCTCGCCGGCGTCGGGCGAGGGCGAGGGCCGCCTGTGCCAAATCGGGCGAGGGCGACCCTCGCCGGCGTCGGGCGAGGGCCCGAGCCGGATCGGGCGGGCGCCCTCGCCCGACGCCGGCGAGGGCCGCCCGAGCCGGATCCGGCTCGGGCGGCCCTCGCCGACGCCGGCGAGGGTCGCCAGCTGCGCGGCCCTCGCCGACGCCGGCGAGGGTCGCCCGGGCCCGGGCCGCCCTCGCCGACGCCGGCGGGCGCCCGGGCGACCCTCGCCCGACTCCGGCGTCGGTGAGGCATCCTCGCCGGCTTCCTCCATTCAATAAAAAAAAGAAAAAGAAAATAACTAAAATGACGAAAATGCCCTTCAGCTCAAAAAACTTTGGGGTAAATTTGTCATAAGTAATATAGTTTAGGGTAAATGTGTCACACGAGGCAAAGTTTGGGGTTTTTCGTGTCACAAAAAAAAGTTTAGGGTAAATTTGTCACACGGGGCAAAGTTTGGGGTAAATGTGTCACACATGGCAAAGTTTGGGATTTTTGGTGTCACAAAAAAAAGTTCAGAGTAAATGTGTCACGGGGGGCAAAGTTCAGGGTTTTTCGTGGCATTTTCCCTAAAAAAAATCAAACAAAAATTATCTTTCGGTCCAAAACGGACTAAGGGCAATTTCGTCCACACACGGTTCTCAGAATCGAAAATCATCGAAACACCCTTGGCTCAAAAATATGCAACGGAAACGTCGGGTTCAATCCTCTGACCTGTACATCCTTATTTTAACGCTCTCGAACGGATCGAAATTTTCGAAAATTAATGAAGCTGAAGTCCAATAATTAGTCCCGACGTCCAAAAAATCCCGACAACCGAATTTGGATAGAAATCATGCCTAAATCAATAAATTGCAAATCCAGCATGTTTCAGAGTAACGGGTGGCTTTCTTTTAAGAATCGCACATTTGCGAAGTCTTTAATAGCCTCTCCCCTTCGATTAATATCTCGTGAGTGATCAGTTCAAAACGAGACCGACTAGCAGCGCATTAATGACTACGCATTCATAAAATCCGCAACAAATCGAAAAATCCAGGACGTCACACCAAACAAGGCCATGCGCTAGTCGAGTGTCCCCTAGAGTTCTCCCGAACACTTCAATGGGGATTTGAAAAGGAAAGAAGTAAATACAAGTGAAGTTCCTAGTGAAGTGTTTGGGGGAACTCCTGGTGCCACATGATATATACCTTCACAATAAGGTCTGTCTTCAAGTGCTTCGATATATGTATTAGCTTTGTAAATAAGAGGAATTGCTTTGTTTTGCCGTGCATGGCCATTGGAACACTCACCAGGTAATATATAAGTGACTCTCCCTCTTTCTCTCTTTCTGCTTTGTGAATTTTAGGTGAACTGATTCTACAGACGGTCATAAATTTCAAGATAACTGGGAACTAATATTTTCACATTTGGACACGCAATGAAAATCGCACCCAGGGGTAGCATTTTATTTCTGGCGAACCATTTTTATTTCTTGATACTTTATAATTCATTTTGGCTTGAGAATGAAGCGAAAGATATCTTTCCATATGGATTGTGACCCAAGAACCTGACTATTAGGCTTCTTACTCGACACACAAAGCATAAAGATCAGTCCCTCCAGTCCAAGTTGGATGTAACCCTGATACTAGGCCCATCTTATACCCATTCCCATGATAAATGCATCCATAACTTATTGATATCCCTCCGTACACCGTGGCTCCTGAATTGTACGACCACAGTATCTCGCCCGTCTCGGCGTCCATTGCATACACGGGCCCCTCCGGAGCCACCGAACCTGCGAACACGACCCCGTTTGCCACAGAAACCGGCGCCGGTGCATTTTCATTGCTTGGGTTAGCCGTGGACCATAGTATTTCTCCGGAACGCGCGTCTAGGGCGACCCACGCCCCTGCCGTTGTCGTCCGGGTCGAAGGAGCAAGGGTGAAGTTCACTCGATTGCCGTTGCCAATGTTAGTGTAGATCCTTTTGCTGTCCGTGGCCGCGCCCCACGTGCCTCCCCCTTCAATGCTACCGGGTCCTGCCAGCTGTCACATTGAAAATAATTATATTTGGAAGAGAAAATAATGAATTTTTTTGTCAAATTTGTTTCACTTAGTTCATCTATAGCGATTAAGTAATAATGTCTTCTCTCAATTGCTAAATTGAAAAGAATGAAAAGCACGATGCTTACTCTTAGCCATATTATGTCTCCAGAGTCACGATCCAAAGCCCAAGCGAACCCGCTCTTTTGTACCGCGACCGCGATGTCACGCTGAGTTCCGTTCGTGAAAATCGTGATTAGCATCGGAGCCTCTCCGAAATCAGCATCTATGTTAGGCCCAGTTGGACAATCAGGATTGTTGGGCACCAAACAAGCAACGTACCACACGTCGTACCCTCCCAACCGCCGCGCCCACCTGATCCTTCCTGACTCCATCTCGAATGCTATGATGGAATTGAAGTTCACATCAGGCCCGATGCACTGATCGGGCGTGGTTGGCGGGGTCGTCTGATTGTTTTGCCTCGCTTGGCATTCTTCCACCTCGGCCGGGGCTGTGTAGAGGTTGCCCGTGGCTACATAAGCGAGCCCCCTCTTGAGATCTATCGCGGGGCTACTGCCCCATATGGAAGCTCCAGCGTAGCCTCCGCGTGCACCGCCGTTATCGGGGAGCGTGTAGGTTTGCCATAGGATCGCTCCGGATAGAATGTTTAGCTTAACCATACTGCCTCTGAAGGTGCAACATTGCTGTGCAGGTAACCCCTCTTCTATCGACGATACTCCAACGTAAAATGCCCTGAGAGAGAGAGAGAGAGAGAGAGAGAGAGTCAAATGGAAGAGAAATGAGACCATACGTCAATCAACTATTAAATAAGGAGATTGATGAGTCAACTCTGCTGCATTAAATAGTCGAGGATTAATAATGTTTCTGGTAACGTGCCAAGATAAAATTGGTATGAATATACTATTTGGAGGGTAGACTCATTCTAATAAATCAAGCAAATCATTAATAAAAATAAGTGTGATCGAAGTTGGACTTCTCATATATACAATTCACAATACATTTGTCTCGATATTTTGAGTCAAATTAAATGATCGACTCAAAATACCATCCAATTGAATGAAAGTAAGTTTCCTAAATTATCACTCTTTCAGAAACATTGGACTAACCCCAGATAAGCCGTTCCGGATGTTGTGATCAGAGCCAAAGGATGCGGATCAAGTTGGGTTGACCAAACTAGCCCCCCATTTGATCGGTTCACGGCGATCACGACCGCCGGTCCATATATAGGGACAATCAGCAGCTTCCCGGCAACCGTTGGGGTTGACCTTGAGAACGTCACGTTTGTTAAAATCCCTGTGCCTTTGAGTCCCGTCAGCTCGCTCAAGTTCTGCTTCCAATTCAGGCTGCCGTCAAATGTGTTCACGGCGTACAAGTAACCGTTCCAAGAAGGGAAGTAAACCACCTCGTCGGCCACTGCCGGCGTGGCCGATATGTCCTTCCCGGCAAAGAATTTCCATCTCAAACGTAGGTTTTGTACCGTGGAAGGGCCGATCAGCTTCTCCTCCCTAGCGCTTCTTGTGTTGCATAGATCGCCTCCATGGTTTAGCCACTACATGGCACATTAAATGTAAAACTTATATACGTACTATATCTGATCATATTTTATATCTCATCCTATGAGGAGTAACGAAATATCTGAATCACATCGAGAAGCTTGAAAATCTTACATGCGATCATGTCTAATGTGTATAATGACAAATGAAAGAGTGAACGTATGTACTCTTTATATGAACGATGAAGGAAACATGCGTTGTAGCTATAGCTTACCTCTGCAACAGCAGTGTTCAGCAAACAAACAACGACGACGAAGATGCCAACACTAATTCTCTGGATATGGAGGTGATGAGCCATGAATATATAGGGAGATCGAAGCACACTTTTCTTTTTTCTTTTAGTTGGGCGTGTTTAGGGTTAATCCTGCAATGATTTGTGCGATATATATATGCACGCCGTGCCATCATGGTTTGCTCCATAGATGAAAAGAATCTCTTCGTTTGACTTTGGAGTTGGAGAAAATAATTCCATTCTGCTTTCAATGGAAAAGAGTGAGAACTAATTTTTATTCTTATTGGTGGCGTCCTGGTGCATGCAAAGTAAATTTAGTTAAAAAAGGGTGCAAAAAAACATTTAGAATAACAAAAAGAGAAACAAAGGGAAGGACCAATTCCAACACTCAAACTTCTCGATAATGTCGACATTTGGGATATCATCATGTCCTGGACTTCAGCTGTATCGATTTGATGTATTGAAATTATACTTTCAGCTATGTCAGTTTGATGGGACAACGATGTTCTTTAATGGCAATAATATAGTTGGATGACGGTACAAATCTGAACAAGGAAGCGTCCACCTATTAAAAATCATCATCAATTTTATAAATTATTCAATTTCTCTTCCAAAGTCAGAAGAAGCTACCCTGCATCCAAGTCTTTTCCTCTCTCTCTCTCTTCCTCCGCCCTCTTACTTCACGCTCACCCCACGGTAGTCTCTCTCTTTCCACCCCTCGTCGCTGCTGCTGCCGCCGCCTCCTCTAGCGTTTCTTACCTCTGAGCTCCCGCCACTAGACCCGCCCTCTCTCTTCTCTCTCATGGAGCTTGTGCGAGCCGTGAGCTTGGCCTCGACCAAGATGGGTTCGATTGTGGTGTTCGTGCGCGCACGACGAGCTCTGTGACAGAGCTTGCAGCGGCCATGCAAGCTCGGGTCCTCTGCCGAGGCGGCCATTGGAGACCAAGGTCCCATATGGTCCAGATCAGGTTGCCCGACCACGATCTAGACCAGATTTGAGGTGGCAACCATCATCAGCCTCGCATGGAGACCGCAGGGGCTCAGCTAAAGTTGGCGGTCGGCCGGTGAGGGGGTGAGAGAGAGATGGAGGAGGAAAGAGAAGCCTATGTTAGGATTTGTGAAAGTGGCAAATGCTATTTTCTGTAAATAAGTGGGATTTCGAGAATGCAAGTTGATGTGAAAGTGGCAAAAATCAAATGCAAATTACACATTTCAAAAGGGGATAATTAGAAAAAGAAAGTTCTAAAAATATTGTACGAACGTCAATTCTCTTTGCTAAGTTTAAATCTTTTAACGATTTGCAATTTTAACCAGAAAGTAATGATGTGCATAGTGATTATTTTATGGCTGCGCATGGTAACCATTCTATTTTTGTTTCTGGAATAGATTTCTATTCCAAACTTATTTCTGGAATAGAAATCCGTTTGGTAAAAAAATTTCATTTCTATTTCGGAACAAATTTTTATTCCGAAATAGGTTTGGGGAAATCAAAAACAAAAATTTTTTACTTTTCTATTTCAGAAGAAAATAAAAATTGTTTCTCTTTTTATTTCTCATCGGAAGAAATTTTTTTTCGTCCGTCGCTCACCACCACCACCACCACCCTCCACCCACCGCCGGCCGCCGCCACCGCCGCCGTCAGCTGCTGCCACCGTCGGACGGCGACCGGCGGACGGTGGACGGCGACGGCGAACGGCGGCCGGCGGCGACCGACGTCCGCCGTCCGCCGTCCCCCGCCGGTCGCCACTCCTCCCATTATCGCCGCCACTTAGAAAAGTAACATTTTTTTGGTTATCAAACGAATTTCTATTTCAAGAGTAGAAATTTTTGTCGTTATCAAAAACATTTTTTTTGCTCGTAAACTCATCCAGAAATAGAAATAGAAAAATCTATTTCTGTTCCAGAAATGATTTCTGGAATAGAAATAGAAATTCTATTTCAAGAGTAGAATTTCTATTTCAAGGCTAACATGGGACGGATGTTAACGTGAATTTTTTTTTGAATTTTTTCTTGTCTTTTCTATTTTTTTCCCTTTTTTTATACCTTCCTCCTTGGCCGTTTGCAGAACCTCAACGATAACCAACAATTGGTCATAGGTGAGGTTGAGCCTCTTTGGCCTTGGCAAGGCTAATCCTTGCTTTGTCCAGCCATTGGCCAGGTTCAACCTTGTTAGCCTTTGCTTGTGGTTGGTTGCTGGCCATCATTGAGACTCAAACTAGCAAAGGAAGAGGGGGAAAAAACCAAAAAAAAGAAAAGAAAAGGAAGAAAAAAATTCATAAAACAAAATTGTTTAAGTTAGCATTGTTTGTGCCACGTAGGACAACTAGTGTTCATGTTAGGCTGCGCATGGTAACCATTCTATTTCTGTTTCTGGAATAGAAATCCGTTTGGTAAAAAAATTTCATTTCTATTTTTGGAACAAATTTCTATTCCAGAAATAGGTTTTGGTAAATCGAAACAAAATTTTTTTACTTTTCTATTTCTGGAACAGAAATCAGAAATTGTTTCTCTCTTTTTATTTCTCACCGGAAGAAATTTTTTTTCGTCCGTCACTCACCACCACCACCACCACTGCCGGTCGCCGGTCGCCGCCGCCGCCCGCCGCCCGGCGACCGGCGGCCGACGGACGGACGGCGACCGGGCGAGGGGACGGCGGACGGCGATCGCGACGGTGACCGACAACCGGCGACCGCCGCCGCCCGCCGTCCTCCGCCCCGTCGGCCGCCGGTCGTCGGTCGCCGGTCGCCGCCCACCGGTCGCCGTCGCCGTCCGCCGTCCCGCCGGTCGCCACTCCTCCCATTATCGCCGCCACTTAGAAAAGTAACATTTTTTTTGTTATCAAACGAATTTCTATTTCAAGAGTAGAAATTTTTTGTCGTTATCAACGCATTTTTTTGCTTTCGAAACTCATCCAGAAATAGAAATAGAAAAATCTATTTCGGAACAGTAAATGTTATCATTCACACCCTTAGTGATTGCAAAAAAAAAAAAAAAAAAAAAAAATGCTGGCTGGAAGGATTATATTGACAAATTGTTAAAAAATTTAAGACTAAATTAGCTAAATTAAAAATTTATGATTAAATTGGCATCTAACCAATTTAAATCCTCTTAAAGCAAGAGATATCCCTCCACATTAAATCCCGATCTTCGATTCTCCATCCTTCATAAGCATCTTAGTGGACACGAAACCATTCTATTGAAATTCAGTCATTGACTTACTTACTGGCATTAAACAGATTTGACCGCTAGAGAAATGAAAGGTAGATATAACCGAAATATATATTTTTTTTATATAGAAAGAGTGTCTTTCGGAAGTGGCAAAAGTCAGGAACTGAACGTGTTTTCTAGGTGACATCCTCATTCGGCCCCATTCTTGGCCCATAAAATGAACTAGAAAATTTAAAATTCTTTTAAAGCAAATCCCTTAAAAGGAGATGTAGATCTGTTGGATCAAATCGACTTTGATGGAGGGGAACCAATAAAATCTGTAAACTTCTCCCACTAAAGTCAACTCAATCAAGAACTTAAAGAATCAGTTTACCACCTTAAATCAGGATGCGTCTTGCGAAAACTATGCCTTCACAAATATATTTATGTGACGTTTGCTTTGTTCATTCATTTTTATTTTCTAAATATTTATCACAGTAACCGAGCTCACTTGATTTTCTCTGATCGAATTGGAATAAGAAAAATGCATCTATACTCAAACTATGTATAGCTATCATAATTTGAATTTAGCCCCTATACCTTATGCTTTTTCTTCTCCAGAAAAATAAAATTAATAGCTATAACGACTCCAATTGCTAATGATAGGTTTGGGATATACACGAGTGTGAGGCGTGTACTAAGTGTTCACCAGATAGAGTTCCAATTATAGAGCTCATAAAATAAGTTTAGACCTAAAGGAAAGCATCTTATCAAGACTTTATCTCACATGTTCTGTTTTCAACGGTCTAGACCAATAATTATATCATAGAAACATTCATCACGTCACATGAGCACCATATCACCTCATTAGATCAACAACTTTTAATCAATTGTAATAATAACAATCTGTAATGGCCCACAAAAAAAAATTAGAAATTATTGTGAGGTCAACTTTTTTTCAAGATTTGATAACTTATAACATGCCGTTATTCTCATAATTGTCCAAAAATTGTTATGTTAGTAGGACTCTTAGATCTTTAGAAGAAGAATGTAAAAAATCTTTATACTCGAGTGATATTGTATGCCTTTGATAAGAGTTGGGATAATTATAATACTCCAATTAAATGTGGACACAACCACTCGTACAAAATCTTCTTCAAACTAGCAGTACACACTTTGTTTATCCTAAGTGTATTGGATGCGATTGTGTGCATTCTCTTATTCTTTCCTTGGTAATGAGATGAAAGAGATTGACTTCTCATAAATCCCTCGTGACTGTTTCTTTGTGTTTGGAAAAATAAAATCCTAAAAATTGTAGATATTTAGTAAGGACATCAACAATGAAAAGGAGCGCAAGAGAATGATGTTATGATGTTCCATCGATTGTACTTATGTTTACTACCGATCCGATTTCTCAATTGATTCTTTGCACATATACATAATGCAATCCTTTTATAGAGGTGGTTGCGAGCATAACATTTATCCAGGTATAAAATTTTCTTTATAAGAATCTTTTTTAGCGGTTTATAAGAATCTTTTTTAGCGGAGGGATAAAGAGGAAAACACGGGCCTTTCAAACATGATGAATATAATTTCGCTTCTCCAAGAGAAAGACAACAACAAATTTTGAGAGGGAATGTTTCATAAAAAAGATAAATTGTGAATAGACACTGAACCTGGTCTGAAATTTGGGTGTAGTGATGAATTGGGGCTAAGGGGAGAATCTTTGTGGCCGAGTGGATGGAAATTCTTCTTTGCTCTTCTTCTCAAATGTCCCAAGCCCTATCCCCTCCACATCCTCTTTCAATCTTTTTCGGAGATGCTTTCTCATTCTCTCATGGAGCACCCGGTACAAGCGATAATATCTTAGGGTTTACTACATGAGAGTTCGATTGTAAATTGTCCGGTATTGGTCTTGTTCTTGAAATCATTAAGAGTAAGGCTTCTTGATTTTGGTGCAATATGAATATGAGAATACCACATGGATCTACTCCGGTCAAGTTAGCAAGGCATGATTATTTGAACTAGTATGAGATAAATGTCCTTCCGTCCGCCTATTTACTATGTGCATGGAAGTCTAACCCTCTATTGAATAGGATTCGCCTGAAATACATAGGTCTCATCCTCTATTTATGCATCAAGTTTACAAATCGGATAATCTAATGAATTAAAGCATGTGAAAACTCAATTTTCTCTTACAAATCGCGCCTAAGTGCTAAAACTGATTAGAACCTAGTCAAAGGTTTTGTACGTATCTACATGAATTATATTGCAAACAAAAGGACAAAAGAAAGATCTACCAAGCGGGGAAAAGGTGGGATGAATGGTCACAACTCGATCAGGTACTGATGTTCTCTTCGTCAGGACCTCCCATTCAGCCTACATTCGCGTCCATGTTCACTTGCCCTCGCACAACTTCCTTTTATTCTATAAAAGTTCTTTTTCCTTTAAAAGTAATATGAGATATTCTAGACCCGATTTCCACCATTCATATATGATAGACTGTAAGTAGGCATTTAAAAAATGCATTGTATGCTTCAACAATCAATACAAAATTATTGTATTGCTCGTATGTAGGTACAACATTACCATTTCATCTCGAACATAGTGTTGATGCACAAAGGTGGATCTTTATCGTTGGTCCAAGATTAGTTTACATGTAAGCATTTGGAGTCATATACTTCAAAAATCAATAAAAATTTGTTGCATCACTCGTATACCAATTTCATAGACTAATCATTATAATTACTAATAGTTATAACAATATCTACAACCAATTTTTGTCAAAGAATAATTACAATTATACTGATGCAAGAAGCAGACAAGGCATTCACGCAAGAGGAGAAAAAGAAAAGAAGGAAAGCCCTCTAAAATACCAGGGCAAGCAACGGATAGTCCAGAGAGCTAAAAAGTGAATGAAAACGTCAGATTGCCTCTAGAGTTCCCCTAAGCACTGCACTGGAAATTTATTGAGAGTTCTTTCTCATCAGCTTATTCACAATTTTCTTACTGAAGTGTCTGGGGGAACTCCTGATGCCGCGTGATAATAAATTTTGCCTTCATCAATGCTCACGAGTCATGGCAAAGCTAACACAAACCATTGATTCGTGGATCGATATCTATGGTATTGCACTTTCGAATGCATTCTGGAGCGTGACATCTAATTGTTTGCATTACTTTTACAGGGTTTATATGAAGGGCTCTTGTTTGGTTGTTTAGGTGCCAATTTATGATCTGTTGTGAGAAGGATTCAATTATTTCATCTTGATTCTTTGATATGTTAAGAAGAACTAGCCCTGAAATGTTTGAACCAAGAACCATCTGATACCTAAATGGTTTGCATATACATCAAAATTAATGTTTCACAGGACTGACAATGCATATGCTAGGGGTGCTGGTCGGCCGACCAGATTTGAGGTGGCACCTCGCATGGAGACTGCAGGGGGCTCGGGTAGGGGTGCTGGGCGGCCGACGGTAAGGTAGGAGAGAGACGATGGAGGAGAGAGAAGCCTATGTTAGGGTTTGTGAGTTCTTTTTCTACTCTTGGGATGGCAGGTTGGAAATAAAAATGCTAATTTCTGTAAATAAGTGGCATTTTGAGAATTCAAATTGATATAAAAGTGGTAAAAATTAAATGCACGGTAGGGGATAACTACAAAAAAAAATTACACTTATTTAACAATATCAATTCAGTCATAAATCTTTTAATTTAACCAATTTTAAACATATTGACTATTAGTCAATGTAATTTTTTGGGCAAATTTTAATTTGAAATTATTGATGACGATATCAGCTGTCTTACATGATACGATCGATGCTAATGTGGATAATTTTTTATTCTTTTTATTTTTTTCTTTTCCTTTCTTATTCTTCTTCCTTGGCCAGTCGCCAAACCTTGAGGATGGCCGACAACTGGTCATAGGCAAGCGCTAGTGAGATCAATCCTTGCCCTACCTAGCCACTATTGAGGGTTAACCTGGCCATCCCTTGCCTATGGTTGGTTGTCAACCATTTTGAGGCCCGGTGATCAGCAGAGGAAGAAGGAAACAAAACAAAGATTAAAAGAATGAAGAAATTTTAAAAAAAAAACGAAAAAATGCAAAAAAAATTCATGTCAGCATCGATCATACCACATTAGCAAATATTAGCTAAAATTGGTTGGAAATACTATATTGGCAAATCATTGAAAGGTTTAGGATGAGATTGAATTTATATCCGTATAATAGATTTAGGAATTTTTCTTTATAATTTTTCCTTCAAAAAGTGGAGATGGTATTTAATATGAGAGGATGATATTCGGCATTCATCTCTTTCTCTTTATCCTCCGAAAGTGAGAGAACATTAGACCTCACTCTTCGATTTTAAGTTCTTTTATAAGCATCTTTGTAGACACGAAACCATCCTATTGAATAATTCAGTAATTAACTTACTTACCTAAAGCGGCATTAAACAGATTGGACCGCTAGAGAATTGAAAGGTAGATATAAACAAAATATATTTCTTTATATAGGAAGCGGCAAAAGCTAGGAACAGATTATGTGTTTTCTAGGCGGCATCCTCGTTTAGCCCTAATCTTGGCCCAATCAAACGATCTAGAAAATTTTTGTTCTTTTTACGCAAATCCCTTAAATGGAGATGTAGATCTGGAAACTTCTCCTGCTAAAGTCAACTCAAACAAGATCTTGAAAAATCATTTCACCACTATAAATCAGGATAAAACTGTGCCTTTACAAAATGAATATTGGCATAAAAAATTACACACACACACAAAAAGAAAGAAGAATCGGTTTCCGATATGTTATGTAATTCTTACTTTGTTCATTAATTTTTATTTTCTAAATATTTATCACAGTAACCGAGCTCACCTTGATTTTCTTCTAGCGGAATAAGAAAAATGCATCTATTCCCAAGCCATGTATAGCCAGCATAATTTGAATTTGGCCCCTATACCTATTCTAGATCTTCTCCAGAGAAAGAAAATTAATAGCTATAGCGATTCCAATTGCTAATGAGAGTAAGACATGTACTAAGTGTTCGCCAGATGGAGTTCCAATTATTCAGCAAATAAATAAGTTCAGACTTAAAGGAAAGCATCTTATCAAGACTTTATCTCACACGTCCTGTTTTCAACGGTCTAGACAAGAAATTATGTCACAGAAACGTTCTTCGGGTCAAATGAACACCATATCACCTCATTAGATCTTTAGTACAATAATGTAAAAAGGTTTTAAACTCGAGTGATCTTATATGTCATTCATATGAGAGATTGGATAGTTATAATCCTCTAATCAATTGTGGACATGACCGCTTGTATAAAATCTTTTTTGCACCAGCGGTGCATACTTTGTTTCTTCTAAGTATATTGGATGCCATCATGTGTATTTTCCTTTTCCTTTCTGTGTAACGAGATAAAGAGGCCAACTTTTGGTAAATCCCTCGTGTCTGTTTTTAATGTTTGGAAAAGTAAAAAGATTCAAAGAAATGTAGATATTTAGTAAGGACATCGACAGTAAAAGTGAAAGTAACAAAATGATGTTATGATGCTCCATTGATTGTACTTATGTTTGCTAGCGATCCAATTTCTCAATTGAATTTTTGCGCACATAAGTGATAAAATCTTTTTATGGAGGGTGGTTGTTTGTGAGCATAACATTTATCTGGATATAAATTTTTCTTTACAAGATTCATTTTTTAGCGGAGGGATGAAGAGGAAAACACGGCTATTTCAAATATAGTGAATGTAATTTCGCTTCTCCAAGAAAAAGAGAAACCAAATTTTGAGAGGGAATAATTCAGAAAAAGGATGAATCGTGAAGAGATACTGAACCTAGCCTACAATGTGGGTGTAGTGATGAATTGGGGCTAAGAGGAGAATCTTTGTGGTCGAGTGGATGGAAATTCTCCTTCACTCTTCTTCTCAAGATTTCCCAAGCCCTATCCCTCCACATCCCCTTTCAATCTTTTTCAAAGATGCTTTCTCATTCTCTCACGGATCACCCGGTGCGGGCGATAATACTTTATGGTTTATTACATGAGAATTCGATTGTTAATTGTACTGTAATTGTCCTGTTCTTGAAATCATTGCAAGTGCTTACAAGGCTTCTTGATTTTTGTGCAATATGAAATGTGAAAATACCACACGGATCTACTCCGGTCAAGTTAGCAAGGCATGATCATTTGAAATAGTACGAGATCAATGTCTTTCCGTCTGCCTATTCACTATGCGCATGGAAGTCTAACCCTCTATTGAATAGGATTCGCCTAAAATATAGAGGTCTTACCCTCTATTTATGCATCAAGTTTCCAAATTGGATAATCTAATGAATTAAAGCATGTGAAAACTCAATTTTCGCTTACAAATGGCGCGTAAGTACTAGAATTGATTAGAACCTAGTCAAAGGTTTTATACGTATCTACATGGATAACATTGCAAACAAAGGGACAAAAGAAAGATCTACCGAGCGGGGAAAAGGTGGGATGAATGGTCACAACTCGATGACGTACAGAGGAATATGAGATATTCTCGACCCGATCTCTTCGTCAAGACTTCCCACTTAGCCTACCTTTGCGTCCATGTTCACCTGCCCTCGCACAACTTCCTTTTATTCTATAAAAGTTCTTTTTCCTATAAAAGTAATATGAGATATTCTCGACCCGATCTCCACCCGATTTCCACCATTCGTATATGAGCTATGATAGACTCTAAGTGAGCATTTAAAAAATGCGCCGTATGCTTCAACAATTTATACAAAATTATCATATCACTTGTACGTCGGTACAACATTACTATTGTATTTCTAAAATAGTGTTCCATGTATGAAGGTCAGTCTTCACCGCTGGTACAAGTATAGCTTACACGTAAGCATTTAGAAAACAAGTCAAATACTTAAAAAATCAATAAAAATTTTGTTGCACCACTCGTATACCAATTTCATAGATTAATCATAGTATAAATAATAATACTTAACAATTACCACAACAGATTTTTGTCGAAGAATAGTTACAATTATATTGATACAATAAGCAGACAAGGCATTTGCGCAGGGGGAAAAGAAAAGAAGGAAAGCCCTCTATAAATACCAGGGCAAGCAACCCTAACATGGGCAAGCAACGGAGAGTTCAAAGAGCAAAAACAGTGAATGAAAACGTCAGGTTGCCTCTAGAGTTCCCCTGAACGCTTCACTGGGAACTTGTTGAGAATTTTCTCTCATCAGCTCATTCGTGATTTTCCTACTGAAGTGTTTGGGGGAACTCTTGATGTCGCTTGACAATATATTTTGCCTCCGACATGCTCACGAGTCATGGCAGAGCTAACACAAGGGATTTGGCCATTGATTCGTGGATTGATATTATGGTATTGCACTTTTGAATATGTTCTTGTGCGTGACATCTAATTCTTCACTTTACTTTTATAGGGTTTATGAAGGGCTTGTCTCCAATTGTTAAGGTGCCAATCTATAATATGTTGTGAGACGGATTTAATTAGCTCAACTTGATTCATCGATACCCTAAGAAGAACTAGTCCTGAATTGTTTGAACCTGGAACCATCCGATACGTAAATGGTTTGCGTGGTGATACTAGAATGCGCAGCATGCAGCAAAGCCGCTCTTTTTCACGGCAGCTATGGTGTCTCACCTGTTGCCGTTTGCTGATATACTGAGTAACACGTCACATCCCCGAGTTGTTGTGCCAATCTGATTCTCCCAAATTTGATGTCGAATGCAATGATCAAATTGGAGTGCACATCCGGCCCTATGCCCAGGTCAGGTTAACTTAGCTTTTCAGTTTGGTTTTTGATTCTCCTGGCATTGTGCGACCTCTGGATGAACTGTGTAAAGGTTTTCAGTACCTACGTACACAAGCCTCCTTCTCGGATCAATCGCAGAGCTGCTTCCCCATATGGAGGCTCTGGAGTAGCCACCATGTTTACGCCATCGTCCGGGATTGTGTAGGTCTGCCATATTATTGCTCCTGAACTAATATTGAGCTTCACCAAGCTGCCTCAGAAAGTGCAACATTGCCCCGGAGTTAAGGTCACTTTGCCACGCCCATACTCCGATGCCCTGTAAAAATAAAGAGACGATAATCATCGGGTTCAAAATGAGTGACTATTTCTTTTATTGCGTAGATTCTTTGTAATTTTTCTGGAAACAGGTTACTGTTTTCTTATTAGTATTTGCATCCACCTCATAAGCCGTTCCGGAGGTTGTCATCACCGCTAGAGGTTGTGGATCAAGCTGAGTTTCACCAAATTAGTCTCCTGTTCGTTCAGCTCACGACAATGACGACTGCAGGTCCATAGATTGTGACGATCATTAGACGTCCAGCTATTCTCGGGGTTGACCTCTAGACGGCTACGTTTACTATAGTCCGCTCAACCTCGCTTAGGTTTTGCTTCCATATCAAAGCGCTGGTAAACGCATTCACGACATACAAGTAGCCGTTTCACATGGGAAAATACATTACCCCTTTGGCTATTGCTGGGGCGGCAGATATATCCTTTCCGGCGACAAACTTCCATCTCAACTGTAAATCTCAGGCGGTGGATGGGCTGATCGACAATACTTCACAAGCATTTCTCCCGCTGCTCAAATCGCCTCCACAATTTAGAAGTTAAAAAATATGAAAAGTCCGTGTTTCTGAGTGTCGACAGACAGACACAATGATCAGTTGGAGCTTCATTACCACTGAGATATCCTTCATATGATTTCCATAGAAAGATAAATTTGTACTCTTCGGTCTCATTATCTCACATGTAAAGAGCTTTCTGTTTCGTAAAGTGTGAATCATTTATTTGTCGACATGCGTAGAGCATTTATGTATCTTCAACATCAAAAATCAGCCTTTCTTGAACTAATAAATGTTTTCTTAGAGGGAATGTGGTCACGAAAAACCCTAACCATGCAAAGCTCGCTTGCGCGCACAGGACGTAGGTATCACACCTCCCTCTTTCTGTCACATTATTCGACATGGATCTTGCCATTCTTTGCGGTTTGACCGAGAACTGGAGCAGTTGTACATTGATCATCCTAAGGAAATTGGTCTCATGCATGGCCAACGTCCAATGTTGCAATGACCTGCCACGTTTTTTTTTTTTTGGTAAGGTAAGCATGTATTCCAACCAACCAATTATACAAGACAAAAGAAACTTGGCACCCACTTGCACTCACCACAACAACACATCGAATGAGTGGAATGGTGCCAAGTTCAATATCAAAAAGATACAACCATTACAAAAAAGGGCCTTTGTACATTACAACAAAGGAGCACAGCCAGATCATCTAGCAATAACAGAAGGATCAAGCCCCCAAATTCTTTGGAATCTCCTATTCATAGGCATGTCTTGGATGCACTTGACAGTCGCCACCTTATTCTTAACAACCTTAGTAATATGATACTTCAACGAAGGGATATTAACTGTTGTTCCGGACCCTCCAGATAGTATAGCAAAGTGCCCCAAAGGAGAATCGAGAAATCATCTTATGAAAGTCATTACTAGATAGGGTATTTGTAACCCATCCAATCGAGGTCCGCCATGTTCCATTTGGCCAGATAAGGTTGCACTTACCAGCCCAAAAGGAGATCAGACTTCTTGTGAAATGACAACCAAAGAAAAGATGATCAGTAGAGTCCGGCCTAGTATGGCAAAAAACACAGTCTCCTCCCAGGATCTTACCATGAGAAATGAGAAAGCTCTAGGTAGGTAGCTGATTTTTAAAGATAATCCATAAAAGAAATTGATGTCTCGGAACCAGAGATTTGTTCCAAACAAAAGAGGACCATTGGACAGTCCTATATTTCCTCATAATAGTTTCCCAAGCCGAGGCAATGGAAATTTTACTCAAAGGATGATGCTGCCATAAAAACTCATCAGGGAGGTGGCTAAGGCTTGGGATCAGTTGGGGCCACAATTGAATGTCATGTAAAGTATTTATACTTACAAAGGTGAATAAATCCACAAGCTTGGCTTGCCTTGTGAGACCCGATCGATAGATGTGAGCATTGAAAAAAAAATGCATTCATACCTGCCAGGTGTATCAACATGGCAGACCCGATCAATGACCTGACACGTTGATACACCTAAATATCAAGAAGTCCGACTAGCTGGTTTGCTTGCCTAGACTTTTGACACGTCAAAATTTATTGATTCTTAGAATTGTTCCCGAAAACAAGAAGTAAAATTTTTTTTTTTTTTGATTCTGTTCCAAATCTATTCCCGGGAACAAAAATTTTACCAAACGGATTTTTGTGTCAAATCTATTTCCGGGAACAAAAGAACAAAATCAAACACTATTTATCCAGTTAACAAAAAGCCCTAACGGTACAAGAAATCAGCATAGAGGGACTTGTGGATTGTGCAATAATTTCTACCCCGTGCAAATATTGATTTTAACCTTGATTATTCTGATGCGCTTCATGAAGCCGTCATTGCTACAGATAATAAGAAGGTCTAAAGACGCACATATCAATTTAAATCTATGAACTTTTTATCGGTAAGTAACCCGTGTTTATACGGAAGGGCATGATTTGAACTTTTTCCCTCAGCTTCCAAGTATAGGAAAACATTATATATATTAGGTACACTGGGGTTCATCTGCTCATGAGGCATTATCCACATTAGCTCTTAGATTTGGTGGGCAGCCATTGATGTTAATATGTAAGTACTGCTTCCACTTGAAAAATTCTTTAAAGTTTAGCCTGGATTTGAAAATCCCTTAGCTATCGTCATAATCTGTGTTGAAGATAAATTAAAAGACTTGACCGTGCTGGACAACATTGTTTACTAAGCTATAGTGCTAGCTACCACATCTTCAATTTTCAGCAACTTAAATATAAATTAGAACCTCCAAGGAAGGAAGCTCTTGATAAAAATTGATGCCATCAAGCAGCGCTACAAACTGGCGCTCCATTAGCAGATCTAACAAAGTTCATGATGCTTTTGCGGTGACAAGAAAAGCGGAAAAAGTGGGAATAAAGTCAAAGCATATAAGCCGACATAAACGCTCTCGTGCCCACAATAATTATTCTCTGAGGAGTCATCTGGCACAGAGATGAGGCTAGGTTCGAGGTCGATGTGCGGGTGACTGAGCTTTCGAGCACTTGCTGGTGATTATTCTGAAAGATTCTAAAGTAGTAACTCCAAACTTATATATAAATATCATAGGAAGTTGGTTGCTTAGCCCACCTGACCAAGCACATAAAAGGAAATTGAAGTTTTGGAGCTGGTTCAATTTCTTTCGAGGCCAAACAAGACCACGCACTCATCAAGTGTCCCCTAGAGTTCTCCTGAATGCTTCAATGGGAATTTGAAAAGGAAAAAAAGAAAATACAAGCCAAGCTCCAACTGAAGTGTTTGGGGGAACTCCTGGTGCCACATGATATATACCTTCACAATAATGCGGTCTTCAAGTACTTGAGCATGCATTAGCTTTGTGGTAACGAGGTTTGTTTTGTTTTTGCCGTGCATGCCCATTGCTTCGAGTGAATTAATTTCATAAACGACCATCACATTTCACGATAATTAGGAATTAATGTTTTGATCTTTCAATAAGCAATATGAATCGCACCGATGGATAGCATCCGACTTCTGATGAACCATTTTTATTTCTTAATACTTGAATAGGTACATTTTGGCTTGAGAATGAAATGAAACATGCATTGCATAACCAACTTATTTCTATATAGTTTGTGACCCAAGAAACTAATTATTAGGTCTCTTACTTGACACACAAAGCATAAAGGTCAGTCCCTCCAGTTTAAGTCGGATGCAACTGTGCCATTCCTCCCACCTTATACCCATTCCCATGATAAATGCAACCATAACTTATTGATATCCCTCCATACACTGAGACTCCTGAATTGTATGACCATAGTATCTCGCCCGTAGTGGTGTCCATTGCATACACTGGCCCCTCTGGAGATACCGAACCTGCGAACACAAACCCATTCGCCACAGAAACCGGCGCGAATGTGGACCATAGTATTTCTCCGGAACGTGCATCCAAGGCGACCCATGCATCTGGTATCGTCATTCGGCTTAAGGGAGCAAGGGTGAAGTTCTCTCGATTGCCGTTGGCGATATTAGTGGAGACCCTTTTGCCATCTGTGGCCGCGCCCCATATGCCTCCCCCTTCGGCGCTACAGGTCCTGCTAGTTGTTATGTCGAGAACTTTGTTAAATTTATTTCACTTAGTTCATTGGTAGAGCTAAAAATTTCTTCATGCATTCTCTAAATTGAAAAGAATGAAAATCGCAATTCTCAATCTAAACCATCCTATATCTCCAAAGTCCCACTCCAGAGCCCAAGTGAATCCACTCTTTTGTACCATGATCGCAATGTCACGTTGAGTTCTAGTTCTGTTCATGAAAATAGTGATCAGCATTAGAGCCTCTCAGAAATCAGCATGCAAGTTAGATCCAGTTGGACAATCAGGATTGTTGGGCACCAAACAAGCAACATACCACACGTCGTACCCTCCTAACCGCCGTGCCCACCTGATCCTTCCTGACTCCATCTCGAATGCTATGATCGAATTGCAGTTCACATCAGGCCCGATGCATCGGTCGGGCTCGGTTGGTGGGGTCGTCTGATTGTTTTGCTTCGCTTGGCATTCTTCCACCTCGGCCGGGGCTGCGTATAGGTTGCCCGTGGCTACATAATCGAGCCTCCTCTTGGGATCTATCGCGGGGCTACTGCCCCTATGGAGGCTACAGGGTAGCCTCCCCGTTCGCAACCGTTGTCGGGGAGCGTGTAGGTTTGCCATAGGATCACAACATTGCTCTGCAGGTAATCCCTCTTCTGTCGTCGATACTCCAACGTAAAATGCCCCGAGAGAGAGAGAGAGAGAGAGAGAGAGAGAATCAAATGGAAGAGATATGAGACCATTGACCAATAAATTACCTCCAAGTCAAATCTGCACATTAATAGATTTGATTTTTAGAGTTCTGTGATAAATTTTGACATGGATTTGTCAACTCTGCCTGCATTTTCTGATTAAATAGTCCTGAATAATTATTTCTTGTGAACGATTTAGAGTCAAGACTCATCTAATCAACTAAGCAAATAATAATAATAATAATAATAATAATAATAATAATAAATAGCATGATGGACTTCCCATTAATGTTTTCACGAAACATCTATCGCTAACGAATAATCTTTCTCCGCTGGCAATGAACAAGCTCATAAAAAGATTCAAGATAGTGTAAGATGCTTGAGTAAAATTTCTCTCTCCATCAACAATAACAGAGTGGATGTACACACAAAATAAATTAGAGCAAAACTAGTCTCAATGCCATATTAGAAAATCTAACCACAAAGCTAAAACTTATAGATGAAAGAAAATCACATATATGTAAAAAGTATATAAATCACATAATTAAGCAATACGCGATATTTTAACATTTCTTATTAAATGATCGACTCAAAATAACATTCAATCAAATTAAAATAAATTTATTAACTGATATATCTTTAAGAAGCATTGGACTAACCCCGAGTAAGCCGTGCCGGAGATTGTGATCACAGCCAGAGGATTCGAATCAAGTCGGGTCAATCAAACTAGGCCCCCCATTTGATTATTTCATGGCAATAACGACCGCCGGTTCATAAATCAAGACAATCAGGAGCTTCCTGGCAATTGTCGGGGTCGACCTTGACACCGTCACATTCTCTAGAGTCCCCGTGCCTCTAAGTCCCATCAGCTGGCTCCAATTCTGGTTCCAAATCAGACCGTCGTCGAACGTGTTCACGGCGTACAAGTTACCGTCCCACAAGAGGAAATACACCATCGTGTCGGCCACCGCAGGCGTTGCTGATGTCTTTACCGGCTAAGAACTTCCACCTTAACCGCAGGTTTCCCAAGGAGGATGGACTCATCAGCTTCTCCTCCCTAGCGCTTCTCGTTTTGCTTAGGTCGCGTCCATGATTTAGCCACTATATGGCACGCCATTAAATTTAAGCTCATGGAACTAGTTATAGCAAGGCAAATGCAACCTTCCGTATACATAGGATGTGCTTGGCATGGTGTCTAATTTCGATCCAACATATTTTCTATCTTAGCAATGTTTAGATATAAATTATTGTCAATAATGAAAATATTTTTCATTAAGTAATTATTTCAAATAATAAATTTTCCATAAAACAAATGAAGCATTATTAAATTTTCTAATTTCTGGCTACTGAAGAGGTTATGTTCTCTATATATGAACTATGAAGAATCATGTGTTGCAGCTATAGCTTACCTCTGCAACAGCAATGTTTAGTAAACAAACAGCAACGACGATGAAGATGCCGTGACTAATTCTCTGCATATGAGGCGATGAGCCATGCGTATACATGGACATTGAAGCACACTTTTCTTTTGCTTTTTTTTTTTTTAATGTTGGGTATGTTTTGAGTAAATCCTACAATGAATTGTGCTACGTATATGCCCGCTAAGGCCTTCTTGGTTTGCCGCATTAATTGCAAAAAAAAAAAAGTCTCTTGATTTGACTTTGGAGTTGGGATAATCAATTCATTTTCAGTCAATAAATATAGTGAAAAGCCAAATCGCAGATTGATTGATGATGTGACGATGCATAAATGACAACTGAAATTAATGGATTGAAATAATAATTTCAGCTGAATCAATTTGGTGAGATCATCATGTTCACCATTGGCGACATTATATAGTTGGACGATGTTACAATTTTAAATGTGTATCGCTGCGTAAGAGTTTTTTTTTATTAAAAACGTTATGATAAAGGGAAATTTGCAAAAACCGCCTTGAGATAGCACTCGCATATAAAAGACCATCGTCGCTTTTGAAAACAGCCTCGGATGGAGACCGTAGGGACTAGGCTAGGAGTGGCAGTCGGCGGTGATTGAGGCGGTTTAGGATTAAGAAATTAAAATCGAGGTGTCAGAATGCAAATTGACATAAAAGCGACAAAAATTAAATGAAATTTCCAAGTTTCTAGAATGGAGATGAGATATGAAGATAAAATTTGAAATTTATTTATTTCTCTTTATCCCTTTTTTTTTCTTCACTTTATTCTTTGAAAGCTAGAGATATCCATCCATGTACCACATCGATTTTCCATCATTCTTAAGTATCTTTGAATGATTCATTAACTAACTTGCTTACCTAAGTTGGCATTAAACAGATTTGACCACCTAAGAATTGAAAGATAGATATAACTAAGATATTTTTATTTTTGTATTCGATTTTTATATAAACAAACTTATATTTCTTTATAAAGAAAAAAGGGTCCGTCGGAGGAGGTAAAAGCCAGAACGTGGACAGATTTTGGCCACTGAATATATAACATGTTTTCTATGTGGCATCCTCCCTTAGCCCTGACGTTGGCCCATAAAAGAATTAACAAACTTTGATTTTACTTAGAGCAAATCCCCCAAATGACAATGATGGAGGGAAGCTAAGAAAATATTTGAACTTCTCACGCTAAAGTCAACTCAATCAAGATCTCGAAGCGGGGACCTAGAAGATATTAGCATCAAGAACTAGAAAAAAAAAAAGGAAAGAAGAATATTCAGGTCGTGTACATTCTGTGATGCCTGACTTCATTCATCTTTTCGAGCATACAATAAGGCAGTGAAATTAAACCATGGTCTCGATTTTAAGAGTTTGATCAATGTTATTTCGCGCAAATCCTTTTCGAGCTAAGTTGGGGTAGCATGATTTGAATTTGGCCCATATACTCTATTGTAGATCTTCCCTAAAGATAGAAAAGTAATGGCAATTGTGACCCCTATTTCTAAGAATAGGTTTGGGGTATACCAAGGCTCTATTTGTTAACTTGCACAATAATGATTGATTCTATTAATTTGTTTCTAGAAACAAAAAAATAGGACAAAAATCCATTTGATAAATTTTTTGTTCTATGGAACAAAATTGTTCGAAAAATAAATTGGAACATAATCAAAAAGTAAAAAAAAAAAGTTACTATTTTCTTAGGAACAATTCCAAAATCAAAAACAACCTATTTTTCTTTTTCATCATTTCTTTTCTTCTTCTCTCCTTCTCTTCTTCTCTCCTTCTCTCATTTTTCCTCCTAGCCGATCACCGGTGACCAACTAGGCGAGATCCGACAAGCTCATCAAAGGCTTGCCTTGCTTAGCCACAAGTGAGGCTCGTTGGGCTTGGCGAGGCTCACCTTGCCATCGGTGAGGCTTAGCCTCGCCCAAATTTGGCGAGGTCAAGGCTCACAATGGCTAGGCGAGCCTCCAGCGAGTTCGCCAGACCTCGCCCAGCCAGTCACCACCATTACCTTGGCCGATGACTGGCCGCAAAGAAAGAGGAAAGAGAAAAGGAAAAAAAAGAGAAAAATATATAAAAGTATAAAAAATTAAAAGAAACAAAAAAAAATTAAGAGAATTAAACGCATTTTTATTCCGCGAATAAAAATTTTGGATAGTTATCAAATGCTTTTAAATATTTAGAAATTGTTCCAAAAACAGAATAAAAAATAATCATTTATGAACAGAAATTATTCCCGAAAATAAAATGGTTACCAAACAGGCCCTAAGTATTCACAAGATAGGGTTGGCAATTGCCTAAATGTCCAATTATTCAACTCATAAAATAAGTCAGACTAGAGCAACTTAGCACGTCATATTAATATCATATCAATGTTGTTCAGTTTTTTAGTAAAATAACATAAAAAAAAGTATTGCACAAGCAATCTTATGCACTTACAACATGAGAGATTAGGTAATTATAATCCTGAAATAAGGGTGGATAGAGCCACTTGGGTGGAAAATTTTTAACATTGGCGGTACTTACTTTAGTTTCTTTGGTGTATTGGATGCAATTGCGTGTATCTTCTATTTCTTTCCCCAATTATAAGAAAAGCTGACTTTTTGTATGTACTGAACTACAAGGTACGCCAACAACAGTTCTCCCAACAAGCATACCTTAAGTATTTATTTTTACGGAAAATACCACCAAAAATCATATATTATGTCCATTATAATATATTTATCCCAAACTTTTTTATGACATCAAAAACTCAAAATTTGTACCCATGTAACATATTTATCCAAGCTTTTTCTAATTATATTAAAAACCTCAAACTTTTACCTGTGTGACATATTTTTATCTCAAATGATTTTTTTCAATACTACAAGTTTTATGTTTTTGATGTCACAAAAAAATTGGGGTAAACATATCATATAGGTAAAAGTATGGGGTTAAATATATCACAATGGATATGGTTTGGGATTTTTGATAACTTTTCCCCTTAATTTTATGTTAGGAAAAGAACAATATCCAAATATAAATTAATGATTATTAGGTACATCAATAGTTAAAAGGCACATGAAAAATGATTTTTTTTATTGGAAACCATTGATGTGGAAGCATCGGCTTTCCTACGTGGTACACAGGTGCTGATGTAGACAATCTTTTACAATTTTCTGAAATTTCTTATTTTTTCTTTTTATAAAAAAAACTTAAAATATGCAAAAATTGAGACAATATTTTTAAATCTTCTGAAATATTTTTATTTTATTTTCTATTTTTATAAATATAAAATCTTTAAAATATGCAAAAATTGGTCATGTCAATACCGCCACATACATAAGAAAATCAACATTCACGTCAATGATTTCCACCCAAAATTAATTGAAAAGATTACATTGGCAAATCGTTAAAAGGTTATATAACTAAATTGGCCAAAATGAAAATGTTTGAAATTGAATTGATATTTATATTCAATTTTTTGGTAGTTTTCTTTAGAAATGATCTAATCTTTTTATAGTAGGCGGTAGTTTTTGAGATTTGTTACAATTGATTGATAAGAATATAATTTCACTTCTTCAAAAAAAGATACAAAGATTTTTTTTAAAAGGGAATGATTCATGAAAAGACAAAATGTAAATGGATACTGAACCTGGTCTGAATTGTGGGTGTATTGAATTGGGCTGATGGGAGAATCTTTGTGGTGAGTGGACGGAAATTCTCCTTCGCTCTTCTTCTCAAATGTCCCAAGCCCTATCCCTCCACATCCACTTCAATCTTTTTCGGAGATGCTTTCTCATTCTCTCTTGAGCACCCAATAGGGGTGTGCAAAAGAACCGGGAACCGCCCAGACCGCCCGGAACCGGACCGGATGGCCCGGAACCGGTGGTTCCTAAAGGGCCGTCAGGTTCCCGGTTCCAAATGGAACCTTAGGTGGGTGCCGGTCCGGTTCCGGTTCCATGGGCGGATCCGCCCGCCCACCCATCCTGGCCGGGCCAGGTATTATAATAATAATATATATTAATTTTTATTATAAAAAATAATTTTTTTAGTTGAAAAAAATTAAAATTTTGAAGCCCCATGTTTATAATTTTTATTGTTCTATTTGAGGCAACCTACCAAGAGAGGTAAAGAAAAAAAGCGAGAACCTTTGCAAAATCTCTATATAGACCATATTTTCGATACGTGTCCAGGTGGAGCTTCTTTTTTTTTTCGCCGCTTGTGAGACCGGTTCCATAGATCCACCCGAAACCTAGGACTGCACCGGCGGTCCGGTTCTCGGGTGGATCCATGGAATCAACGGGCGGTTCCGGATCGATTTTTTGGAACCGGTCCTTAGTGGGCGGTTTCCGGTTCTAGGGTGGGAACCGCCCACCCGGACCATGCACACCCCTAGCACCCAATGCTGGTAATGATATCTTGGGCTTTGCTTGTTTTGCGAAAATTAAATGATTTGAAAAATATTTTTCTAATATCGACATCTTGTTTCACTTAAAATAATTAGTCGGTGAAAAATATTTTCTTTATTGATAGCAATTTATATATAAACATTTTTGTGGAATAATGAAGATATTTTTTGTTGAACCATCTACATAGGCGACACAAATGGTCATTTTTAAAAAATCATTTTTTCAATTTATTTATTTTTCACGAAACAAACGCACTCTTAAGATTACTATATGAGAGTTCGAATGTAATTAGTATTGTATGTCTAGTTCTTGACATCATTGCAAGTGTTTTTAGGCTTGCCATACAAGACTTCTTGATGGTTTAAGCTATTCGGCATGATTATTTGAAATGATATGAGATTAATGCTCTTCCACTCACCTATTCCCTATGTGCAATAGGATTCTCTTGAAATGTATAGGTAAGTATTTTGGATAGGGATAATCAAACAAATCACCAAACAGGAAAACTCAATTTTCTCGTACAAATGGCGCATAATTACAAGAATGTATAGATAAGTTTTGAACCTAGTAAGAGGTTTGATTCGTATCTACGAGGAAAATATTGAAAACGAAAGGACTAGATAGAGACGTGCCAAAGGGCGAAAAGGTGGCACGAATGGTCACAAGACTCACAACTAAATTTTGTGCCGATATGTTTCTTCATCAAAACCTCCCACTTAGCCTACAGTTGCGTCCATGTTCACTTGCCCTCAGCACGATTTTCTTTTTCTATATAAAAAGTTGCATGAGATATTCGAAGTCTAGTGGTTTCTATTGTCAATGTCTGATAGTCTGTAAATCAGCATTTAAAAAATGTGTCATATTCTTCAATAATCAACAAAATTTTATCGTATCACGGATACGCATTAACATTATAACCTTTTTTTTTATTCTAAAATAGTGTTAGATGTACTAAGGCGGTCCTCATGATTGGTGCATGATAGATTATAAGTAAGTAAATTACGTCAAATTCTTCAAAAAAATCAACAACAAAAAATTATCACATCACTCGTGCACCCAATTCATAGGCCAATCACGGTATATCTAACATTTATAAGTGTAATAACAACAACAATAATAATATATTATTACAATCATTACTATTGCCATCATTATAGTCGTTATTTTTATTTTTATTAGTAGTAGAAGAACAAAAGTTTCGTCGTCACTTTCACTCCGCTTGCACGTTGATACAAGAAGCAGACAAGGCATCCACGCAAGGGGAAAGAAAGAATGAAGGAGAGTCCTCTATAAATAGTAGGGCAAGAAACCCTAAGATGAGCAAGCAACAGATGATAGAAAGAGCAAAAACAGTGAAAAAGAAGAGGTCAGGTCACCTCTAGAGTTCCCCTGAACACTTCACTGGGAACTCGTTGAGAACTTTCTCTCATCGGCTTATTCATAATCTTCCTATTGAAGTGTTTGGGGGAACTCCGGATGCCGCTTGACGATAAATTTCATCTCAGGTCAATGCTCACGACTCATGGCAGAGCTAATACAAGGGAGGTAACCGTTGGTTCATGGATTGCTATTATGTGATTGCAATTCTTGAATATGTTCGTGGTCTGGGACATCTGATTGGTCGCATTGCCTTGTAGGAATTATGAAGGGCTCGTGTCTGGTTGCCCTTGGTAAGGCGCTAGAAGGATTTAATCAGCTCATCTTAATTCATTGTTACCCTCAGAAGCACTAGCCCTTAATTGGTTGGAGCAGGAACCATCTAATTCTCATCTGGTTTAGATGGTGATACTTGAATGCTGAGCATGCAGCAAAATTATCTGCATAATCGGAGGCGTCCTAAATTTATTATCATTTTAACATTGTTTTGCCATTTCCTTGCTTTTTTTTTCTAAGTGTCATAGCTTACTGATCTTGTCAAGCTAATCTAGCTTACCCATCGAACGGAACTTGTTTGGTAGTCCTTGAAAATAATTCACTGAAGCTAGATGAATACGAACTCTGAATATATGGTGATACTCTTTATCTGTTTAAGTTGATTTAGCAAAACCCTAGCTGGCAAAGGCAAGAACCATCAAGTAGGAGTTCATTAATATGATAAAAGAAAGTTGGCTTGCTGATAAACAATCATCTTTATTCTCTTTCGACTGTCACGGGATGATCTTCACTGACTGAAGTTAGAGAAATGGTGATACCGCACAGGAAATTGCTTGCCAAAGGCGGTGGATGAATTCCGCTTTTGTCTATTCAAATTAACGCCATAGGACAATCCACAGCTTCAGATCACTTCCTAAACTAAGATATTGTTATATATATTTATTTGTTCAATTTGCTCAATTTATTTTTGCAGGAGAAGGGTCACCCGACATATATAATATGTTTTTTTGTAAGGTAAGCATATATAAATTCCAACCATCAACTGTACATCCTAAGGGATAACGGCATCCATTTACACTCGATAAGTAACATAGCTACTGAGTGGAAAGGTGCCGAAATCCGAAAATATCTATAGCAAAAGCGACAAAGAATAACCACAAAAGTCCTTAAACATAAAAAACAGAGGCATCAAATCTCCAAAATCTTTGTAATCTTCTATTAGCCATATTGTCTTGAACCAACGGCTCTGAAACCACTTTGTCCTTGACAGCTTTGATGATATAGTGCTTCATAGAAGGAATGAACACCACTTTGCGCCGAAATAAAGCGTCATTACAAGACTTCCATATAATATAACATAGCGCTCCAAACGAAAACCTAAAAATATCCTTCTGGAAGCCTTTACCAGTCAAATTTCCACAAGCCCATTCAAGAGTATTCCTCCATGATCCTCCCGGCCAGGCCAAATTACATTTACCCGCCCAAAAAACAGCAATATCATGCGTTACTTTATAGTCAAAAAACAAATGATCAATAGAGTCCGGCCTAATATTACAAAAAGGACATACGGCACCAACAATCCTATCATAAGATAATAAGAGCAATTGTGTAGGGAGACGATTCCTGATAATCAACCATAGCAAAAATTGGTGCCTCGGCACAATGGACTTACTCCACACGAAGGAAGACCAATATACCCGCATGGCCCGACTCCTAATATTATCCCAAGCCGAAGCCATCGAAAACTCACCCGAGGAATGCGGTAACCAAGTAAGCACATCCGGCCTGTTGATGAGGATAGGAGTCGGATATGGCCAGCTTTGCATATGTGACATATATAATATGTTTACTTCTCTTTGTTTTCATCATTCTAACAGGAGTTCCATAGTTTTTGGCAGAGCTGCAAATTGATAATTATTGGGACACGCTAATTGAAGATTGAATGCTGTCTCGGTTCAATCATTATGACAACATGTATAAGTAATCTATTCATTCATGTACGCTACCTTGTACGCCCAAACAGCGGAATAATGTCCTCTTTAATTAATTTTATTGATTCTCCTCATCTTCTCGTACACTATTATATAAGAGTATGTACATACATTGACTCTAATTCACCTAAAATTTATTTGCATATCACATTACATGACTTCTAAAAGTGAGAGTAGGAGAAAGATTTTTGAAAAATTAAACTAATGAGAGGAAAGCCACGTACCATAAATTTTTAAACGCCCCATTTGGAAAGGGAGTCTTATTAATGAAGGGGAAGAGCAAAACTTGAACTTTCATTTGCTCTTACTTATAAAAGTTAAACATATATGGTAGACCCTTATTTATAGATATGTATGAATTGGAGGATCCCATCGATTGCAAGTTGCCTCAATCACTTGCGCTTGTGTGACCTTGAACTGACGTGCCATCTAGGGCTTAAACTAAAATTTATAGAAACGAAATGTAAAGAAATTAAAAGGTTTTGATGTTGATGAGTAAATGGAAGTATAATTAAAGATACACATACCATGCTAATTATTATTAGCCTAGACTAATTGAATGAAACTAAACCGATTTCTTATTAGCATATGGTTAAGAGCAAATGATTCTGCCTCTAGACAAAAAGAGTAGATTATGTCTTCATGTGGGGAGTTTGAAGATGGGCATGCTTATTGTCGAAATATTTTAAAGGGACGATACCTTTTCAATGATTGGTCGATATTTCAATTGCGAGTAAAAATGTCGGTCTCCTCTTACGCACTACTCGTCGAGAGCTGCTTTTTTTTTTTTTCCTTTTTTAAAGTTGACGGAATACACTTAACAGAACTAGACTTTGGGCAATCAATCGGACGACAAACCAATCTCCTAGTTTGCAACTCTCAATTTCCTCAGCATTGTGTCGTTTCTTGTTGTACTTCACGAGATATGGTAACAAGCAACACAACAAGTAGCCATCCGTTGCTACATAACCCGGAAAAGAAGTGCAGCTTATCATTTTGATAAACATCTGCTTAAAATTCTTGGAATCTTGGAGGAAATTCCCACACCGTGGCCTCGACTGATTGCGACCATATCATAAAATTAATTTCGATCCATTCCTTCTTGCGCAAGATTCCAGGATTCATCTGATTCTTTGGTATGGTCGTCCAAAACACACGCGGCTCAATGTCTTTGTGCGCTCTACTAAGCTCCACATAGTCCGTTTCACCGAGTCACGTGTCACCAAAGCTCTGTATATCAATATTTCCAATGTCTGTTCATTCACCAGATCTTTGGTTTATCTGGGATCGCAAGTTTGGTGGGTTTTGAGTGACGAGTTTAATCAGCAACTAATGGGGAATTGTTTCAGCAAGGCTGTGAATCGAGACCCAAATCAATCTATAAACATCACTGAGCCTCCCGCTGGTTTGCCTTCATTCTTCTTTTATTTTATGTTCAAAGCAAATTTCCATTCCAAAGTTGAAATTTTATTAGCTGAAATTCATCTCGTATTGATATGTTTTGGTACTTTATTACCTTAAATCAGAGTGCACACCGCAAACTTCATGTCCAGATGAAAAATCTAAATCGAAGCAAAGGAGAAGTTCATCAGTTTCATCAAAATCTCAGAAGGGTTTTTCTTTTCTTTTCTTTTTTTTGTAAAGTTGAATTTGAATTTACTTACTGGATCTCAAAAGGGTAATTATGAACATTGAAGTTGCAATTGAATCATCTTGGTGAAGGAAAGAGCAACGAGAATGAACCACATCACTTGCCACTTCAAGATTACAGAAAGCTATCCATTTCTTCTCATCCACCGCTCAAAGGCAAGTTTATATCTTCTCTTGATGAGAGTTTCATTAGTTGCTAATTGTTTGCATTCCTCATTAATCTTTGCTTGACTCCCGCATTCAAGAGCATGTAAAAAGAGTACTAAACACCTTTCTGATGAAATGAAGTACACCCATGCCATTGTTGACTGGCCAGCTTTGGCAGTTCTAGTTTTATCTTACCTTGAACTCGATCTGCATCTCATATTTCGAAAACACAGATATAGATGGAAATCAGTATGCCCATTCACAAGGCTGGCAACGAGACGAGGATTGCCTGATGAACAAGAAGGATGAGGTGTTCCATCCATATAGGCTTCACTGCTTTTGCTATGATGTGTTGATGGATGCCACGAACAAGTTCAGCGGCAACAACTTCATCGGCGAAGGTGGTTTCGGCGATGTTTACAAGGGCTGGATCAGCTATCGCACCATGAATGCGGCTAAACCAAACAAGGGCCTGCCAATCGCTGTCAAGAGGCTCCGGGACAAGGGTCCCCAAGGTCAAGATGAATGGCTGGTCTGATTGATGCTCTCTCTCTCTCTCTCTCTCTCTCTCTCTCAAATTTTGTACGAAATCTATGAATATTCTAAAAGTCTAAACTGTTAGTTGAAAACAGTTTTTCGTAATGTTTACTGCTTTGATACACACATACACACTCTCTTTCTCTAATCAGCTCAATGTTGTGCTTGCAGAATGAACTGAGGTTCTTGAGCAAATTGAATCACCCAAATATCGTGAAGCTCGTAGGGTATTGCAGCATGAAAAAGCACCGAATTGTGGTTTACGAGTTCATGGCTAAGGGGAGCTTAGAAGACCAGTTATTAAGAGGTAAGGACCAAGTAATGAGGACCCTAGGAATGAGAGGAAGGTGAATGAAATTTCATAAAGCCAGTATGTATGTGCAATTCTGGGCATGATTTCCACCAATTTCACTACATGCTTTACCGGAATGACAGAAAAACGACATGAGCTAAGTTGGAGAACAAGAATCAAAATTGCGATCGGGGCTGCTAGAGGTTTGGATCATCTACATTCACAATCCAAGCCAGTCATTCATCGCGATGTCAAAACCTCCAACTTCTTGCTTACTGCTGTATGTTTCGCTTTTCTCTATATCTATAGTACAATCGTGGCTCATAAGAAAATAGGACCAGAAAAATAAGCGCCATATGACGACATAGATTACAAGTCTACAACACCTGAAACGACAGAAGTGCCCCAAGGTGATGGTTTTGTAGAGTGCTGTTTCTACTGTAGGACGTATGATGATTTATTTTCTATTTACAACTGTGAATGAATGAGCATTCATCGCTGACCGAATACACTTCGTAATATTATTCAACTGGCTCACGTAGTCACAGTCAGTCATCCTCCATGATATTGCAGCACTTCGATGCCAAGATATCGGACTTTGGTCTTGCCAAATTCGGACCTCAGGATGATCAGTCCCATGTCTCGACCAGAATTCTTGGCACGAGAGGATACTTTGCACCTGAATATATTACCACGGGTATTCTCCCAATCGATTTCCTTAGTTTTCTAATAATGTCAGGTTTTTTATACTTGTTAAGTATATCGGCGACATTTCTTGTCAATTTAAATTCATTTTGATGGGTCAAGCTAATCATGCTTTAAAAAGATAGTTTGGTCCACTGTCAACTCCGCAAAATCCTCGAGGCTCACATTCCTTTTCCAATGTAATCGGCAGGTCATCTAACCCTGAAAACGGATGTCTACAGTTTCGGGGTTGTTCTCCTGGAAATCTTCACGGGCTCCAGGGCGATAAGGAAACATACCAATGGGGCCGCTGGGAACCTCGCGCAATGGGCGGAGCCCTACTTGACGGACAAAGTGAAGCTGCGCCATGTCATGGACAGAAAGCTCAAGACGAACTTCCCACCGCAAGAAGCCCACCGGTTTGCGGAAATCATCCTGAGCTGCCTTCAGCTGGACCCGAAGAGTCGACCGACGATGGCCGAGGTCGTGGCTAGGCTAGAGGAAATCCAGAGCGCGAGCGACCATGACCAGCCAAGCTCCGGCATCGCTAGGCAACCTAGAAGCGGCCTCTAATAGTAAGGACGTGACCGCTTGATATTGATTGTTTGAATTTGACTCGGTTGTTAAAATGTTCGTGTAAATTTTGCTTTGTTTTTGCGGCTCTATTTCTTCCCGAGTCTGTCGTTTCGGGAGTTCGGATCGAAGCCCAAGATTGTGTAAATATACGAGAGAGAAATTGTCCCGAGAATGCCTAAAATTCAGAGTCGGCCCGGCAACCAGGCCACACCAATTGCCGGACATCGGCCCAGAAAATGACGATAACAAGCAACATGCATGTAGCAGAACTCCGCCAATGGTAACTTTTGTTTTTTCTTTTTTGGCGGGTGACCCGACCCGTAACTTCTATGGAGAAGAGCACAATGATAAAAATTTGAACTACACAATTGTTGCGATGAGCAAGTTTAGTACTCTTTTAAACCTAACGAACTTACAAAAGTGAATCTCGGCCATTGGATAAATAATCTAATGTAAATATTCTTATTGTTCGACGGTTTGATCCACCAGGCTTATGTACGTTGGGAGTATGTAATAATTTTTTTCCGAAAATTTGCCCGACCCGCTTGGTTCATTGTAAATTTCATCTTTAAGAAAAAAAAATCAAGGAGCTCCTTTTTTTGTTCTTTTTGTGGTCGAACAGGGAGCCGTTACTTGCTAAATTCCTATCGGGTTTTACCGGGCCGAACCCGCCCCAACTGAAAACGGGCCTTCTCGACCCATCGGGTCCACCACCGCCGCTTCTTCTTCCTCCTCTTCAATTTGCTGTCAGACTACTTCAAGTTCTTCCCAACGATTATGCCTAACGCAGACGTTACGAGGCTGTTTTTGATCCGATGTAAGTTTATATCTTGTCCTGCTATTGCTTTCGAAGGACGTGCATAGTTTCTTCGCGGTTCATGACCAAGCACGGCACGAGTGAATGCGATTCGTTTGCGATGTTTCGCTGCTTCTGAGCATGTGCATTCGTTCCCGATCTCTGCTCTCGTTTGTTGTTGGTTTTCTTGAGATGGGTCGTGTTGATTCTCGAGGGTAGATGTATAGTGTATGAGAATGCATGAAAGAAGAGGCAATTATACACACCGAAAACAAAACCCATTTCCATTGGAAATCAGTGAAGTCGGATTACAATCTGGAACTGGGAGCAACAGAATATTTCTATACTTCTATGAACACCCATTGACTCTCTGTTCGTAATAGAATGATTGAGGCAAGCTGTAGGCCGGGAGGAGGAGCCGATGTATAACTACACTCTTGTCGGCGAGAAGCCGCGGTTTCTGTACAAACACGACACACCAAAATTGCATTGGAGTAGGAAACACCGAAAATGAAAATCGGGGGAAGAGTAAGACACAAACGAAAGAATGGAACCCGGAATAGGCAGATTGAATTTCACTTCGAGTGATGGGCTAGTGACTCAGTTAGGACGGACGGAGATGGAATCATGATGTTGTAGATGAGCTAGTGTTCCGTAACGTTTCAAATCGGGATTTACCGAAAGGCAAATTCAGATTCAATACCGGCAGTTTGGAACAATAAAATGGAAGGGAAGAAAGAGTGCGGAACATGTTTCCAGGCCGGAGAAAAGAAGGGCTAGATACATGCTAGATCTTTTAGGATAAAGAGTGGAATTTGCTGACCATGTGAGTTACGGATTGTGGAGTTGAGGTTGGTGGTTTAGGGGTTTTGGAGGAGGGCTCTTTTGCATGCTGGGGGATGAGAAGGATTGATGCTGGGGATTGGACAAGGGGACTCCATTCCCAGTGTTTTCATTATGAAGTTCTTTTCCTGAAACAAAAAAAAATGGAAATTGCAGTCAGTTGTGCATAATTTTGTCACTGCTACTCATTAAGAGTCGTTGCAAATGTTAAAATATGATGAAAGAAACTCCTGATTCTCTTGACTCTTGCCATCTAGAAGCAAAAGTTTATCCTTTGCTTCTGACAGTCCTAGATAGATGCAATCAGTCTTTGAAGATTGCAGAAGTCTCATTTAGTACATAATACATGCTCTGCTCTTAGAATGTTCAATAAGTTATACGGCAAATCTTGCCTTCACCTGAAGCTGGTCAATGGGAACCTTCCGTATTAGCATGTGTCAATTTTTTCTTGAAATCTAATCTATGTTTTGAACTAATAAAGGATTTTGTTCTTGCTAATATGGCCATAGATGCTGGCAGATGATGCCATTACTGCATCAACATTGCTAATAGATTGGACAATTCTTTTTTTCCCTCTGTTTTTTTTCCCCTTTTCCGGTTTGATGCTAATAATGTGGCCTAATAGCTGTCTTCAAGGACTTTACTGGGGGTTTCTGCTATAGACAGCTAAGTATAATCACAACCTTTACAGAGAGATAATGATAATTTTTTATTATATTCCTCCTAAGAGCTGAAGTTTGACCGTGGAAGGCTGCAATTAGCAAATTGCCATCGGCTCGATGATTAGTGAGATAGTCTGGCCAATAGATACGACTTTAAGAGATACATTGTTTTACTGGCTAGGTTGGAAAACTGGAAACCTTCACAGGCTCTTTCTGGATTGGGATTTATACATCTATGACATGTATGTAGATGTATGATGCATGTTGTTCTTATAAAAAGTAATAAAAGACAGGACTGCTTTTTGCTAAGTTTGTGCCTTTAAGTTAACTAGGTAGATCAGATTACTTACACTCTCTGAAAACTTTGGGCTGGGAATTCCTGCTGCTAATGATCCAAAAAGTGGGGTTACTTCAATAGGGGAGCCAAACTCTGTATGTGATGGGACAGGACCAACTCCACTTTCATTTATCTGTTCATCAATGGATCGGATTTTTTCTGCTGCCACAAGATCTAACTTTTGTCAGTTCAATCTACTTTGCTGATCTACTTATATAAAATAATAAAAGTATCATGTTTGCCTTCTCTTGTGAATGGAAGTTCATAACCTTGATTGGTCGTTGCGTGAAATAGTAGTGCCACATTCTGGTCGTTGACAAGTTGTTCAGTATGGATTGGTGCAGTTTCAGTTTCAACATATTCATCTAGTATGCCTCCTCTTTGTCGAGTGGGTTCTGCTCCATCTGTAGTTCCATGGAACAATATTGTGGAACCTGTGCTATATTCGGAGCTGGCTGGAGACGTTTCACATAGATCCGGTTCCCTGAATTGCAAATGATCTATTAATACTACCACATGCAGTGAAGCTTATCTAATGTCTGATCTCATCTCGTAGTGAATCCATTACCTCGACGATTGACTTCCCTCAATGCTACTTTCCAACTCCCTGAGTAAGTCTTTGAAATTCTCCTGCTGGAAGTCAATATTGGAGATCTTATGTTCATGGAGTTCACCTCCTTTGGCTTGACTTAGAAAATCGTCAAGAACCTGAGAGATTTCTCCAGTATTAGAGTGAATATATATGTGCTAGAGCTGATCGTAGCATTTTAATTATTGCCTGAAGCACTTGATATTGCCATGCGTTTGCTTTAATCTGTGTAATCTTTAATATGCAGGATTTACCCATAATTGAAAATAAATTGGTCTTTGCCACATGAACAGCGGTTTTGGGGGTCTACGGAAGTTCTGGCCCATACCCTTTTGACCCTCCACTCATGAAGCAAAATAAAAAGAAAAAACAAAATCCTTACCAATATTGTATCAATGAATAGGAGGAGGGCTCTGTTGCGTTCATGTTGTTGTTTAAGTTCTGCTAAATGGAGGAACTTATGAGCGAGCATTGAATACGTACCTTCCAAGCATTTTCTAGACTCTGGCATGTGCTTTCTGTGTTCACTTTTAGTGCAAGTGAACCGAGCAATTCTGCTTGTTGCATCAAGGCAGTGACTTTGGGATCATCTTTACTGAGAAATGTTCTTTCAGTTTTGCTATCCTTGGCTGCTGATTTGTTGAAACAAAAGTAGACTTCATGTGAGCAGCTAAATATTTCTGTTTTTTGAATTAAGAATACTAAAGTTTTAATAATTTCACCGACAGGACTGCTCTTTTGTCGATTAATTATGCTAGATATGACCATACAGTCTGACAATGCACCATCACAGCTATGTCTAACTGACAAAATACACTTTTTTTCAGGCAAACTCACCATAGTTGTTGTGGATGTTTGAAACCACTACAGAGAAGGGAGTTCTAGACTGCTGAGGAAATGCCACTCTGCATTTCCCGTACGATCTCTCTCCAAAGTTGCAAGCTTCCGTAAGATCAGGAACTTGAGTCCTCCTGCTATACAAAAGAAGTTGTCTTACTCTGTACAACAGTTACTTCACGGAAGTTTCTTCGGAGAGACGAGTCTTGCAACTACCTCATTCTTTTTGTATGTACTGTGCTTTCTGATGTTTCCTCCAAGATGGATGTGTTGTAGGGGATGACCCTTTTGTTATTGGTGTTGATGAATGAGAAGTTATTTTCTTTCGTCAAGGTTTCATATTTTGCTCTCTTCTTGCATAAGGTGGTGAACCGATTCTTCACGGCATTGTCCGTCCTGCAAAGTGGTGATGAGTCGTATGTTGCACGAATAGTTTTCGGGTGGGGAAGATGCAGAGCAAGAGCTAAAATATACCTGCCTGAAACCACCTTTGATATTTCTGTCCATCTATTACCAAATATCTTCTGAGCCTGCCGCCACCAAAATTGTAATTTTTTAAAACCACAACTAATCCTAATTTATGGATATAAAATAATTCAGAAGATCTCTCTCTCTCTCTCTCTCTCTCTCTCTCTCTCTCTGCACATAAGAACGCAGGGCATAGACTACCTCACATAAAAGCATGTCCTCCTCCGGCGACCATCCACCCTTTTTGAAATCAGAATTCAAATATGTATACCATCTGCAGCACATAGTTTTACTTTTCATCAACATCAAACCATACACAACACTGAGAATTGCTGGAAGAAACAGAGTATCACGTAAGATGAATAGTTCGATTAGTAACAGTAAAAACGAACCTTCTCCTGCATTGCCTGGCCGTCTTATCTTTGAACTTAGACGCGATAATCACCCAGCTGCAAATAAGAACTTATTATAAGAACATAAAGGCGACTTACTAAGTTTGCTGGGGAGCAGGCAGGAAAGAGAGAGAGAGAGAGAGAGAGAGTGCTCATACTTGTCTGTCCCATGAATCGTAATCTGTTCACGTAGTATATCATCCTCCTACATGTCAATTCCATTTGATTAAATTTTGAAAAAGAAACCAAATTCTAGAGAAGGAAATGATAATATCAAGTTCCATGAAGCTGAATGAGTAGGCGTGGAGATAGGCAAGAAATGGTTACCTGTTGAGACCATGTGACAATATGCCTCTCCTTCTTAACATCTCCATTGTTGCCACTACCATCAACCTTCCTCTTCATTTCCTGCATATCTTTATCCTCTCCACTTCTATCTCTTTCCTCTCATGCTCCTTTCCACTATGAAAAAGCTGACCCAATTCAACTCGTGGTACAGAAGCCGAGCCCTCACCGAGCAGTCTTATAATAAATAAGAAGCTGCACCCACAAAAGGGAACCAACTCGTCCTCTCTCTCTCTCTCTCTCTCTCTCTCTCTCTCTCTCTCTTCACAGTGACTTCTCACTGTATGGTTCAAACGGGACTTAGTAAACGAAATCAAAAGCTTCACTATGCCTTTTCTTCATCCCAACTTGCAGTTGCCTCGGATCCTTTATCTTTCTGAACTCGCTTTGATCAAAGACCCTCCTCTGCATTCAACCAAAAAGTTAATATAAAAATAAGGATTTTCAACCAAAAAAGGCGGAAGGACAAAGGCTTTGCCACAAAGTCTCAACACCAGAAGAGCTCACTTAACCACAGTGCATCGGATTTGCTTATGTTCATCGGGATTCGCGATAACCCCGCATGCTTATGCGTGTTTTCTGTCCCGACAGAATGTTACTATGAGCGAGAGCACAAACGGGCGCTTTTTACCTGGCGAGGCGCATTGAATGGATCTTGGGATTGCTTATATACGCTCATTGCCTATTTTCGAAGTACTCGAATACACATTCTCCTGCTCTTGAGGAGGATGACTTGCTTTCTCTGCAGAGAGGAAAAACTATTAATACAAATCAAGGGATTCTCGCTCTAGTGCGCGGGCATGAGAGGGCGTTTGAAAAAAAGCTCTGAAACCCACGAGAGAATATTAATGAATGGTGGCATGGAATAAGGCCAAGCATGTACATTTGTATAAAGGAGAACATATCTACTTGCACAGAGCAGAGAGAGGTGACATACATGAGTATGGAAGTGATGGGTCAACTTCCACTGTCCAAAAATTCATTCTTTTTTTTTCTTTTTATTTTTATATGTCCATCTACGTGTTGTTTCTTAATGGGGGCATGATGTTCTTCATGACCTAACCCTCTCCATGCACTCAGAATTTTTTGAACTTTTCGGGGCATTTTTGAAAAAAATCGCAAGTGTCGCTGCTGCTGCTTCTGGGGCAGCATCGCTGTTCATGCCGGATGAGCAAGCTCCATTATTATTTTTCGCTTGCACTCCGCGCGTGAGGAGAACGCCGGTTCGCCATTGGAGGAGATGCCAACAGCATTATTCGTTCTCCTTTCGAAGTTGAATCTAATTGGAGAGGGGAATGAGATTATACCTCTTGTGCAGACAGGCACTTGTCTTTTTCGGATGCATTTTACCTTTCCGGAAGTCCATTTATCTATGTTTTGGCTAGTGTCTCATACTAACAAATTAGCGTTAACATGATTACGTTTAGGCGATAAGTGAATTCATCCAGAAAGGAGAACCAGTTTCATGAGCGACGCGATCTAACTCTTGTAGATCTGGTTCGAGCACGAGTCAAATGTTATTCGATCGAAGGTTTCTATATTGGAATGAATCGATTGATTGCCATTTTCTTCTTTCTTTTATTTCGGTTTTTGCTAAATGAAAGCTCTTGTTCGGTGCATCTGTTGCTAGTGGTGTGATGCTTTCCTTTTGTCTTCTTTCGTATTGGGTTTATCTTTCGCCTTCCAAACAATTGGCGACAAGTGCTGGGGAATATTCGTGTAGATAATTTCTCTTAATTATTGCCCACATATAAAAGCTTGGACCGACTTCATGGTCCATGCTTTCTAACGTTTGTATTAAGAAATGAAGTCAGCAATTCCATGACACATTATTCTAACACTATGTTTGTATACACATTAAAAAACTGTGCGACGTGTTGAGGTAATTTCCATACTCAATATTATCCCATGCCTTTTGACACAAGACTTTGGGAAAAGTACCAAAAAAGTCATAAACCTATTGCATTTGTGCTAATTCAAGCCTAAATTTTCGATTATGCTGATTTAGTCTTAAATATTTTCACATTTTTTCAATTAAATCCATCTGATCAATTTAAGCTCGGAAATTATTAACATAGACGTCAATCGTCTTATGTAACACAACCGACGCTAATATAGAATCTTTTTGTAATTTTTATTTTTTTCCATTTTCATTTGCCAATGGCTAATCACCACCTGGGCAAGAGCCCCCTTGCTTAGATCTAGCGAGGCCAACCCTTGCCCAAGCTAGGGTGTTTTCGCCAGGTGTTGCTTGGGCAAGGGGACCCTTGCCGACGCTCACCCTCACCCTCGTCGGCCGTTGGCAAAAGGAGAAGGGAAAGAGAAAGAAGAGAGAAAAAAATTTCAAAAATTATATTAAAAATTATATTGAAAAAATGTCAACATCAGCGTCGGTCATACCATATATAACGGCTAGCATCCATGTCAGTAATTTCTAGTCTAATTTGGCAAGATGGACTCAACTGAAGGTGAAAAGATATAAAACTAAATTGACACAATTGAAAAGTTTAAAGTTGAATTGATATGATTGTAATAAATTTAGTTTTTTTACCCTTCCCAAGACTTTAGATAAGCCAAGGAATAATCAAGAGAAAAAACAAGACATTATGAGTTTGCTTTAAATTTTGATAAGTTACTAATTAACAAAACGGGATTGCCTCTTTCTCCATCAAGGTGTTCTAGACATAAGGAATGGCATGATTTGACAGTGAAAATATTTATCAGATTTATGAATTTTTTAACCTAGCTTTCATTAATATAAGGATTGAGATTGATCCTCTTTGATAACATAGCCAGTACACCTCATCAACACGACACTGCGAGCACCATCGCCCCATGGCAGCTGCTTTAAGACCACCGCCATCCATCTCTTACCCCAGCCTAACCCCGCCTGCACCGACAACAACAAGCCAGCAATGTGGAAGTGACTAACGGCAACAATAGATGTGAACTATACTAGAGAAGAGAGAAAGATGGTGAGGTCAATTGGGGCCAGGTTTTGTCTCAATGACATGAGAAATTACATATGTAACTGAAATTATCTGCGTGCTTTAAAATAACCTACAAACAATGCCATCCAGTAGACAGCAATAACTAATTACTGCTCAACAGCTGATCGTATCTCTTTCAAGATATTATGATGTTGATTGCAAAGTAGATTTTACACACTGTAGATGGAAGAGTCGTGAATTCTCACTTTCACAAGAAAATTCTCGGCACTAATCAAAACTTTCTTCTGCAGTAAAAGAGGGGCTAGAGAAAAGAGAGGACTTAAAAAGGGCATAGGATGGGAATGGTGGAGATTAGGTGAGGATTTGAAGGGAGGTTTGGTAAAATTTGTCCCAATGTGAACCATCAAAGCAAGCCGACCCACTAAAAAGGCCGATCTTGTGGAACCCTAAAACAAAAAGCTTACGCGATACACATTACCATCAAAGCTTTTAAAAGTTTCAAGGGACGGAAACAAAATCAAAGGAACCCCCCACGAACCCTAATTTTCAAAAGCAAGAATCTCTCTCTCTCTCTCTCTCTCTCTCTCTCTCTCTCTCTCTCTCTCTCTCTCCTACTCTCCTACCACTCATTCATATACCTCAATTCTCGTCTCTCTTCTCCTCCTACCACTCATTCATACACCTCAATTCTTGTCACATTTCGTCTAACTTTTGATCATTGTTGATATAAGATATGCTTTCAAAAATAAAATAAAAATAAAGATGATGGTGCTGCCCCCTCAAACATAGGGGTAATTATGTGATTGAGCTCATAAATGCATAGGTGCATTAATAAAATGGTGTGGAAAACTAAGTCCAAGATATATTTAAGTAATCCTTGAGACATTCCATCAGTTGAAAGGATGGATACACGCTGTGCTTGGACGCGGTCCTAGCTATCCAACTTTCCTTAAATTTTGCATTTTCACGGACCAGCTTTAGCTGATGAACAGGGTTAGATTAGACCATGTTGATATAAAGAGAGTTGAGGAGAGCGACTTAAAGTTGATCCATTGGACAGAGGAAACATCGCGAAGGAACTTTCCACGAAGCTCCAATCCCAAGCATTGCGCTTCAAATGGAATCATTTTGGATTTATTTGAAGATTAGCCACCAAAATCAAAGTCAATGTGGAGGGATTTACCCCTCGGTTTTATTATAGGCCCTAAAACGAATCCGAAAGAGCAGGGGAACAAAAGGGGGGAACAAAAGGGGCTAGGTGAACATACGCTGCATCCAGACCTAACTGCCTATTCTTCCATGCAAGAGGAAAAAGCCATCCTACACGCTTTGTGTGAATTCCTCGAACCGTTTTGATTCTCCCGTGGATTTCACCTCATCTAAGGATTCATGTGTTTAGGCTTAGGCTCATACCAAGCGATATGTACGATTAGTAATAGAGTTCCATTTGTACATGTTCATACTATATAATATGATGCAAACCGATTGGTCCTTAGGCTCAAAGGGTATATTTTCAATTAGAAAAGGTATGCAAGGCACTTGATATCGGATCATTATAGCTGAGGCCCAAGTTCCAAAAGAGATTAATGGGTTGATGAGGTTGGAGCGGGACTATATAAATCATAGTGCGTCTTCTTTTCATGAGCTCAACATCATGGCTGGGCAGAGCGTCCTCTCAATCGATTACAAGGCGCCATGTCTCTTTAGCCTTTTTGCTCTTTCTCTCAATCTTTCTTCGCTTTAAGGACAAAAGGAATTTAAGTGCAAAGCAAAAGAAAAACAAAAGGAAGGAAAAGAAAACATGGCCCTTTTTTGGGGCTTTTTAGTCTCGAGAAAGAGCTCTAAATTAGAGAGTGGCTATGATTAGTGCGTCGAAAACAACGTTCAACGACCTCATCATAGAGTAAAACTGGGAAATTTCCGCTTCAAACTTTGTACTTTCGAGTAAACGCCGGGGCTCTTGGACTTCATCGATTTGTATTGGTTCCTTCTCCTTAGGATTCGATCGTATCAATTCAGTACAAGTTTTACTTATGTGTATGAAATCATCTACGTGCTTGAAAAACCACAACTAATTGTATACTCGAACCGACGCTCTTAGATGAAGTTGACTTTATTGTTTTCGCATAGCGGGTAGTCTTATGTTTTTTTGATGGTTTTACAAATTTAGTCTTTGAGAAAGTCTTTTGATGAGAAAAAAAATAAAGTAAAGAGGAGAACGAAAATGAGATACTTTCTTCGAAAAGATAACAGATAATGTGAAGTTCAGTTTGGAGAGCCAAAAGAGACTTGCATTCAACTTAAATATATAGAATGGATGCAGGTGATCATAAATCAAGCAAATTGGGGAGGACGCTTATCAAGGTTGACCCGGTTGTGAGGAGCCGACCAAGTATGTCGGGTCGTCGGGTCTTAGCAAATATTTTTGGGTACTCTAGGCTCAGTCTTGACGAGTGATCTTATTTTGGTGTATGAATTCTATGATAAGTCATGGCATACCTAAAACATGTATTCTATCTCAATCTCTTGTCTAAAGAGAATGATCCATAAGTGCGCATTCAATTCACATTAGTGTACCATCAAAGGGATTAATCTTTAATTAAGATCAACAACATTTTCTTTTCCTTTTTACCTTCTTTTTCTTTTTCTTTTTCTTTTTTTGGTTTTGTTTAAGCGAGGAGTAACTTTTACCTAGGGTACCCTGATTGACTGATGGTCAATCCAATGCAAGGGTCTCTTTGACTCAATTTGGTGATCTTGAAGACGTGATCCAATGATCGATTCCTACTTCCCCGTTCAAAACTAAATGGTCGTCTACACCGACTAAGGAGTAATCATTGGAAGCTTTCTCAGCAAAGACACTGATAGCTGGAGGAAAAACAAGAATCTACATGTAGCTCCCGGTCTCTCAAGAATTTCAAAACTCATGATTGAACCGGTAATATAGCCACGTTTGCCTTTTCAACCCCCTTCGACCGCCAAAAGTCGTTTCTTTAGAGAATTCACATGTTGCCAGACTGAAGGAGTGAGTTTTGATGAATTTTTGTAATTATTTTTTGGGATAATATATGTGAACTCGCTCCACGAGAAGGATGGAAACGAGGGTCATAAAAAACGCAAAAATCAATCTCGCCAGAGAGAGAGAGAGAGAATCGGTCTTAAACTTAATATAGTCCAGGACATAAATCAAGAAATTGAATTTGGATTGTTTGGTGGAGCTGGGGCTGGAGCTGATATAGTGAAGTTGAAATAGTGAAGATGCTCGTGACGAAAACATGAATATATTCAAGCCAAATAACTTTTTACAATTTTCCACTTTATGTCAAACGTCTCTCTCCCTCTCTCTCTCTCTCTCTCTCTCTCGCTCGCTCTCTCTGTGGAAAAGAAGAAACCACTTTGGATAGGACAACTTTATGCGTTGGACCGCCTTTTCAATAGCACACGATGCAAAAGCCTGCTTAACTTGATGCTTACCAAGAACCCATGATCATCATCATTCTTTTGTCTTGTTGTTTGTGCACGTCCTCTTTACTATTTACAAAATCCAGGTCCTCCATTCGGTTGGGGTTGTCCCCCTTCCAAGTTTAAAGATGTGTTGACGCTCCCTAATGATTTCTATTTCACTTAGATGAAGGACTGAAAATGGAGTGGGGACATGACGAGAGCGAGCTAGGTCGAAAAGAGGAGGAAAAAGGAGAATTTGATTTTTTTTACCCCACAAAGAAAGTTTGATGTTTGATGCCTGACACATGGTACAAAAACCAATTCGGGAAGAAATGATTTTGTTCCAAGGTTTTGTGACAGCTCTACGCTTGAGAGAACGTGTGATGAGCAAAAGAATTTGGAGATGAGAAGTTAGGGATCCAAAAACTTGTTTACGAAAAGATGATGCATATGAAAATTTTATTCATTGTAAACACTAGAGATTTCATGAGGCGCAAAAAGGGGCTGTCGACCTGGCGGCACATGACTTGCTTTCATGCAAGCCCTCTTACACCGGCTCGTGACATCGAACATATTCTCCCACCCAATGGGAAAGAAGGGAAAAGGAACTTCTAGGACCCATTTCGTGGTACAACAATTTGGACCATATGTGGTAATGTTGTATCGGTCTCTTTAGATTTATGCGAATGTTGGGTTTGTGCTGCTTGGGATTCTCCCATGCCTTTGGTTCCTCTTTATCAGATACTATTGAGTATAGTGGTGGATCTTGCATTTTTCCTGTTCCCTTTTACCTTGTCCTATTTCCTTGCCTACAAACTGGGAATCCTATGCTCCTTTTACATGATTTCTGCTTCACATTGGTTTGTTTAGGTCCGTTTATATTGACTGAATGGGCTGACATTACAATTAGACTTCCAAGATCAAACTAACATATAAAAAAAGACCATTAATTTCTCAAGTTCATATGATTAGTAGATTGACATGATTTAGTCTGATGTGAAGTGACACATCGACGGTGGATCTCCCAAAAAAATTAGGGTTTATGTAAAAGACACTAGGTGAGGTAACGAACTCCTTTAAAACTATCGAATATATATCGGTCTTAATATCAATAGCATCGTCAAAAGAATAAGTAGGCTTCACACTATTTATGAACCATCTATGCTAGCGCCAATCACGGCGAGACCCGAAAAGAGCGATGAGAAGTCTGATGTGAAGTGACACATCGATGGTGGATCTCCCAAAAAAATTAGGGTTTATGTAAAAGACACTAGGTGAGGTAACAAACTCCTTTAAAACTATCGAATATATATTGGTCTTAATATCAATAGCATCGTCAAAAGAATAAGTAGGCTTCACACTATTTATGAACCATCTATGCTAGCGCCGCCGCCAATCACGGCGAGACCCGAAAAGAGCGATGAGATGTAATTTCTCTGATTCCATATTTTTGTTTCGCTTCATGATTTGAATGTGATCTTGCAGCTGCTGTACAAGTCGTCGAACGAGCTCAGTTATGAAGAGTTTCGCTAAAGACACAGACGTACACATCTGCTATTGCTGGGGAAAAAGAACCGTTCGCAAGCTGTGATATCATTTGTTCTCTTGAAAACCTTCTCTTTTTGCAAATGAGAAACTTCGAGGAAGGTGATGACTGCACCCCCAGCTAGTTGAGAAACAGGATTGCGCTCATACGTCCTTATCGTCCTATGTATGAGCTTCGAATCTTGAGGAATTTTGAGCTAAAAACAAGACCGTTAAATGATCCAATCAGCAAGGATACCAAATTCCTGTACGACAGAATTGCCATCGACGCATCGAAATGTCTTCCCTTTTCTATCCTAAATCTAGGCTGAATGAAAGATCAAACCAACATGTATCCATAAACTTAGTGACTCTCCAGCTTGGTGGGACCATTCGTCCCTTCCGACAACGATGGACTGATTCCGTCTAATTAATTGGTGATTTCTGGAATTTTCGATGGAACCCCAAGTTCCACAGAATGATTAGGAACACGTCGGAAGGTGCATTTTCTGTGTGCATTTCCATGTTACTTAGCAGAACTTCAATATGATGAACAAGAAGCGGAAAGGAATGTCAGTTGCAAGAACTTCATCTCTCATTTGAGCAGCTCCAATCGTAGTCATAAAGGAAGGGGAATGCAAGAAACACCATGAACTTCTCCATTGGCAAAATGGAAGATGAGAAAGAACCCAATCTGCTTGTCTAAAGATAAATAGCTATTCATTTATCAAGTAACTAAGAGAGAAGTAGTGATTTAGTGGAAGAACAGGTAAAATAACTCTCTGGGCTTGGGAAGCCCATCTCATCGATATTGATCTAGTAAATGTATTTAAGATGCGGTCATATTGATATGCTATCGGTGAATCTAATAAATTCCTTTAGAAAAGATTAAGAATGTGCTTGTTTCAGGGAAATTTTCATAATAAAAGAAAATACTTTTTGGGAAGAAAATGATTTTCCTGAGTTTAAACATGACTATTTTCTTTAACTGTAAAATGATTTTCCATTAACTGATCAATTTAAGTGAAACGAACATGTAAAAGTTTTAAAAATTAGTTTGCGAAAAATTCTTTCACTCAAACAAACACACTGTAAATGCGCCATTAAACTAAAGCCGGTTCCCCAATACCAGAAAAAGGGAATATGTTTTCATTAATCGATGCCAATATTATGATTGATGGAAAATAAGCATATGCCTGTAGGAGGCAGAAAGGCAACCAAAGTTGATTCATAGGAGAGAATTGCAGACGACATCCTAGGCCCATGTTAGGAATAGCTTTTAGCTTTTCTTTCCTGGCCCCCGTTGTTTGACACAAGTTGGGGTGAAGTAGATTTACGCCATACTTGAGTAATTGTTCATAATGAGTTCTTACTAGATATGTTAAGCAGGTAGTTGGGTCGAGTTTAGATCAAGTTAAAAATGATCCGGCCCATATTGGCCCATCTTCATATAGTATGATTCTCATGGCCTACACATTTTCTCCCCCCCTATCTCTATTCTTTTATTTATCTTCTTTTCACCTACTCTATAGTCAGGCGAGCCTTCGTTGAGCTCTCTACAGTGTGGCTTGCTCATCTCGCACCTCACCAAGTCCACGAAACGCACTGCGAGCGAGTCGATGCCGGTGCCTTTCCCCACTACCTTAGTAGCACTAGACATTGCCGCCACAGCCTGAAGCTCGAAAAACCAAAAGTCACTTCGCTTTGCTGCATCTCACTACATCCCATTGCCTCGTGACAGTTTTCGAGCAACACGAGAAGTCATGCACTAGCCCAACACCAAACAAAATTGACCAATCCACTTCACTAATCAGAAACCCAATTCACAAAAGTCGAACACAACACAAAATCCCTATTTCAACCCATATTAAAGCTTCGATTAATCCATTTTCTACCCAGTTCGGTAAAACTGTAAATTCTATGACTTAAGCCAACAAGCTTCTCGAATCAACGAGGCACTTCATGGAAATAAATTTGTTCCTCCAATATAGCAAAAGCCATCTCGGTGCAAAGACCAAGCAACGCGAATGTTCTAAGTCGATTTTACAAGAAAGGGGGGAAAAAGAATTAGGTCACATAAAATGTAGCAATTCACATGATCATCAGCCGTATTAGACAATGAAAAAAAGAAAAAAATTCTTTTTTCTACGAGTTATTATGGCCAAAAATTGTACATAATTGGAATAAAACAAACGAGATGAAAGGTCAATTTATACATCGAGTTAAAACCTTAAAAGCCCTTAGTGCCCTTCTCCTTCAAGACGGCGGGTTCCTCGGCCATGGCCAGGCAGTACTTGGCGATCTCCCGGAACTTGGGCACGCTCCGGAGGTCGACCTTGGTCCCGTCCTTCAGCGTGATCACGATGTCGCCCCACTCGCCGATGAACCGCGGCACCACCTGGACGTCCTTGATCACCTTGTACGAGAAGTCGCTCCGGTCCTGCCCCGTCAGCCCCGACACCACCGTCACCCGCAGGTTCGTGAACCGGTACCGGAGGTAGAACGCCCGCGACACCGCCGCCAGCGTCAGCGGCAGCCACAGCAGCGTGAACCCCAGGAGGAGGTTCGCCACCAGGTCGCCGTAGTGGGCCCCGCCGTCGAAGAAGACGGTCTCCTCCTTCGGCTTGGCTGCGGCGGCCGCTGCTGCTGCGGCGGCGGCCGTTTCGGAGGAGGAGGACACGTGGAGCTTCGTTACTGGCCTGTTGGAGCTGGTCCTCGGTGGTGTAAGCGTGACGGGGAGGCTGTAGGGAGGGGGCTTGGTAGAGGGTAGGTGGCGGCCTGCGGCGGAGGCGGCGGTGGCGGTGGCGGCGGTGGAGGGTGAGAGAGGAGCGGTGGCCATTGGATTATCCGAAGTGGGATTCGATCGACCGAGAGAGAGAAAATGTGGTGGTGGATAAGTGAATTTAATTTTGAATTTTTCTTGGAGGACTTTTTTTGTGGTGCAGATTTATCTGTGTTTCTATTGGTCGGAGGGCGGAAGTGTGGGACCCAGAGATTGGGCTTCCCTCTAACCGGCCCAGATCCCGCCACGTGTCACCGTCTCATATTCAAAATATGCATATGGGCCGAGAAGGCGCAAGGATTAAGGTTCGGGATTCACTACTGTGGGCCAAGACCAGGCCCATCTTCGAGCGCAGATATGGAGCGAGTCCAGCAGAGAGGAGTCTGAAACTCAGGGGGTGTACATGGTTGGGTTCATTGTTTCAAATAAATTAATGGATGTTTTTAACGACAAGTTAACGGCTAGCTAAAATTGAGTTCAAATTAAGGGGTGAGATTTTTTTTTTTTTTTGATTAATTTAAGGCTAGATAAGATTTGAGAATTGAACTAGGCATAGCCAGATTCTTTTATTGAAAAATAGGCCCCAGCCGACAGCGAAGATGATTGTCAATTAAAGGACTAAAACTTATACTGTGCAATGTTCTTTCATATCAAATAAGAGGACGACACGGCCTTGTAAACCATATTAAATGTCATCTCGACAACTGATGGCGAGACACATCACCAAGAGATCTAAGCATGGCGCGTGATTTCATAATAGTCGAACTTTATTACCAAGAGATGCACTTCAAAGGCAAAGGGGGAAGTCCCCATCATCATGTGCTCTATGGTTATAAACAAGGTTTTCTTTTCTAGCATCAAAACCTTCATCACATTAAGAAATCCTTCCATCTTACCGAAACAAAAGCAAAAGCACCCATCAAGAAACAATAATTCATCCGAATCAACCTCGAACTAGGCCACCGCACAAATGCATGAATCGTGGACCCATCAAAAAAATACGTATTATCAAATCGCCCTTTCCTATTCTAGATAATCTCATAGCATCTTCTAGGGATCGCCAACGAATAGCAAAAGGCGAAGAAGATATAAACTATTAGTTATGATCGAAGTACGAAGGGGCCAAATGAGCTAAGCAATCATTTCTGATATTGCCCATCACATGATTTCTTCATCATAGGGTCGCGGCAACCGATGACAAACGTGTTGTGGCGACTTCCGGGGAGGATTCTTTGGCAGTGCATGTTGGGCTTTGTTTATGCCGCCATGCACGTGGCCACTCTGCGAGCTCTCCCCATTAACTAATCTCGATCCGTCATTAGTTTATGATGGGGTGCTTATGAAAAGGAAAATACGTTAGGTGGAAGGACAACATGCGTTGGGATCTGGAGAATGCGATCTTGCGCCAAAGTTCCAGCCTTGATGCCAGGGATTGCTTATGCACCGGGCACATGATCCCATGAACGAGATAACGCATGCAACTGCCCGGTTTAGATTAATCGCTTTAAGGTCTTGTCGTGTCGGGTTTCATTTTTTCCTAACTCCTGTCTTTCGAGGACGTGATCGGTAGAATCTAGTGACCTGTGCGTCTGTCGAAACGCCTGCTTTTAGGTCTTGAACGGCAGGTGCCGTGGGCGATCAGGGGTCGAGGTTGGTGTTCTGCTGATTAGTGTTCGGATGAAGAGTATGTGCGAGAAGATGTACGCGGGCATTTCTTCAAAAGATAGGCGGTGAAAACTCGCGTGTGTTCTTGTATTTTCCAGTTTTGTTTACATCGGTCGAGAATATCGACGTGAAAATGGAATTAGTGGATGATTAAGCGACGTCGATTACGTTCTAAATTCAGCGGTTATGAACTCACGATCATGAGCACGCTTCCATTTCGGGTGGTTGGGAAAATGTGGAAACAAATTTGAGGAGGGATAAAATAACCAGTCATTCCATGTCCAGTCCGCAATGAATGCCAATGGATGCGGACAAGGGGAGAATTCAATTTCCTTGGGGAATTCAAATTATATCTTAGCAATGTCGGCCTTGTCCACGGCCGGTATTGATGGCTGCGCTCGTGTCAGCAGCGGCGGATGCATCAAGCTAGAGGCAATGTCTGCATGCCGATAAATTAGAGAACAGTGAGGTACTGTGAAAAATGGACGTTGCGTCTGATGAACGTTTAGTGCAACAGTAGGCTCTGTACACATGTGTGGCTCCCCTATGAAGAAGGGAGGGATTTCATTTTCTTTGGACACATTCGACCTGCGTTAAAAAAATTCCCGTTTTACCTAGACAGGCCTAGACTGTCGTCCGTCCTCGAATTCAGATGTGCAGATGCTGCGGTGCATCATTGGAAATTTCAGAAGCCGGCCGTGCCCGAAGTGCACGGCTGTGCGTTCTCTCGGAGCTCGGTTCTCGAAATGATATGCAAGCAACTCCATGTTTCTCCTTCACTGGATTAGCTTTGCCTGTTGCTGCTTCACCACGGATACGACCCTCGTTCACGAACAAGCACGATGCGACTAGCTTTGTCAAGTAGTCCGCTGAGGGGAGCCTCGTGCATGAACGAGGACATTTCCTGTTCCAACATATGAGAGAGAAAGGGAGAGAGAGGGGGGGATAGCTAGGTGACAATGGGGTCACATGAAGTCTTTTGCTTTTGCAAAACAGATTGCAGAGGAATCAAGCACCGAGCCGAGTGAGTGCCAAAATAAGGTTTGGGTCGCGAGTGGCTGGTGCGTGTCGTTGTGTTTTAACAGGATTTTTTTCTCGAAGTCTCTTTCACGAGAGAACGACCCCGCCTCTCTCCGCTCCAACTTTCCTCCTTTTGTTTTCTTCCACGCTTCCATCTCCTTGTCTTCTTCTCTCCTCGGAATTTGTGCTTTGATTCTTTCTCTCTCTCTCTCTCTCTCTCTCTCTCTCTCTCTCTCAGAGGATGTACACCCCCTCAAAAAAACAATTGTTTCTTTATCATCCTTCTGATAAAAAGCTGTGTGCTTTCGCTAACTCCGAGTAGATTTTATTCGGTTAAAATAATTTGTAGTGGCGATTGATTGATGAAATCATCAGCACGAATCATTACCACTTTCTTCCAACCCTCACCCTTCCCTCCCTCTCCCTCCTTTAGAACTGACTGACATCTACCCACAGGATCTCATTTGATCATAAGAAAGAGAAATGATGGAATTGCTGATATTTTATGTCCCATGCGAGGACTGCAATTTGTTGGCTATCAATTCATATCGAATTCAAGTTTCAATACTCTAAGAATCAATCAAATCCCATGATCCAAACTTCAGCTTCATGCATTCTCTGACTGAGCTCCAGGCCGCTACGAAACATCAAGTGTCCTTTTTATTTCTAGACAGAAAGAAGAGAAGGAAGAAGGAAGGAGAAGATCTCAAACGATTAACCTCAAAATTCCCAAATTATCATATGCGTTGCTATTTTTATACACCAAAATTTAAGCAAGAAAAATGGGGATTTGCCTCTTCCCTTCTTTCTCATAAGTTATCTCGTGGAGGATAATATATTAATGTACTTCCCACAGCTTGGCTTCCGAGTAGGAATCGGAATTCGATTTTTGCTCCGTGATTTTCTTTCAATAATGCTGTTGCTCCAACCATGGCCAAAACCCAGAGTGATCTTCGATGCCACAGAACATGTTGGTGATGCTGCTCTCTTCCTTGACTATCATTGGATGGTCGGGCCTCGAAGGGTTTTGGAACAGCTGCGCCACCGACCCCCCCGAGGCGGCAGGCCTTGTCAAGGGGGGGAACAGCTGGCGGCCCGCTGCCGGCGGCGCGTGGCCTGAGACCGGGCTCTCGACCGGTGGCGTCCGCGTGATGTCGAGCTTGATCTCGGAGCTGTTCTCGCTCCGGTTGCTGCAAGAGCCCTGGTCGGTTTCTTTATTGAGGTTGATGGATTCGGCTGGTTCTCTATTACTCTTGAGTGCCAGTATCTGCATATTGCATATTCCATGAAAAGAGGAAAAAAATATAAAAAGATACCCATCAATACTAACGCCAGGAAACACTAGCTAGGCTTCTCAATTTGGATTGAGAAAGCAACGTTGAACCGTGCTTCGCTCCACCAGATTATATACGGATGGAGCACAAGTCACTTGGGTCAAGGGCACAAACTAGAGCGAGAGGGTCTTTTATTCTTTTGCTTCTTTGTAAGAAGGTTTGCATTAGTTGCTGAAGTCATTAACCAAATGAGAACCCTGCTTTTCCTTTGGTCGAACAGAACAAAAATGAAAACCCATTTTCAGAGAAAAGGTCGACATTAAGAACATTCATCCTTTGGCCAGATCATAAAAGCATAAAGGGAAAAAAAGGCACACTACACAAGTTATTCGATCCCCATGTAAATTCCAACTATTTCAAACGTGTCTAAACTAACCACGAACAACTCGTAGCTCGAGTTTAGTACTTTAGCTTCTGCAATAAAGTTTTCATACATACCTCAGCCTGAAGTTTCTGGTTCTGAGCTTGGAGGGCTTCGTTGTCGGCCTTCACAATATCAAACTGTCTCTTGAGCACATCGTAGTCCTTCTCGAGCTGCTTCGTCTTCCACCTCGCCCTCCTGTTCTGGAACCAAATGGCGATCTGTCTGGGTTGGAGGCCAAGTGCTCTCGCGAGCTGCATTTTCCTCTCGGGCTCAAGCTTGTTGCCGAGCTCGAAGTTCTTCTCCAATGTCTTCACCTGCTCCATGTTGAGCCTCCTCTTCTTCTCTCCCCCGGGCTGCGACCCATCATCTTCGGACAGATCTTCCTCCCCATTAACGTTGCTGTTGTTGTTGTTGTTGTTGGGGTCGTCGCCCACGTCAATGCCTGTGAAGGACATGGATCTCTTGCCCAGTAGGGAGGCAACACCTGCGGGTGCACCAGCGGGAAGAAAGAAAGGAAAGACTTTCAAGCACACTCGACAAATATGAAAGTGGCACGAGAATGAAGAACAAGAAAGAGACTCGGTAGAGTCTTCTTAAGTACCATGGTAGTCTTGAGGTGCGCAGGAGGATAGGATTTGGTGCTGATGTTGGTGATGAGGGTGCTCATGATCTTGATCGTGCGGGGTCTGAAGCATGAAATTTGGCGAAAAGAAGGCCATCAATCCAATCCCACTCTAGTTGCAAGTCATGGCCTGAACCTTATGCACACACTCCTCCTGTTGGAATCTTTGAGACTCCACTGTTTAGCCTGACAGTCGTGTTGAAGCTCCCACAGAGAGAGAGAGAGAGAGACGCAGACAGACAGAGAGAGGGGAAAAGGGAGGGCGATGGTGATGATGACTATATTTGATAAAATAAAGAAAGAAAAAAAAAAGCCCAGAAGCTAAAATTGAGAGGGAATAAATTCTCTAGAGGTACGAAGGGGAAGATGCACAAATTGGTGAAATGTTGGCAGCTTATATATCTTGCGAGCTCCTACGATGAGTTGTTCTTCCAAAAACTAATGATAATAAGGAAAAGGAAAATAGAAAAAGGCGGAGACTTCGTCTCCTCCTAAATATATGCGAATTTTCCCATTAGTTTTAATTATTTTTATAACACTGGACACCCGTACCATTTTTATTTTATATTAATCTTTTCAACGATAGAGAAAGAAAAAGAAAAGGAGTTTTTTCGGCGAGGAAATTAAGGGGAAAGGGAAAACCTTAGTGGGCGAACGGTCATGGTCATGGTTCACTCTTTAGTTAGACTGATGTGAATGTGAAGTGAAAATGATGTCAAATTCATTTAGTGAAGAAAAAGAAAAAGAAAAAAGAAATCAATTTACGTTAGCTCCTGTTTTTAGAGTGTAAAGGAACAGAAGAAGAGCAGAGAAAGCTAAGAAAGAGCACATCGTCCGGTGCTCTCAGGAGACGAAACAGTGCCACTTTTGTTGCCAATGGACAGTTGTACTCTACTCCCCTAGGAGCTTCCTAGTTCCTCCAGCGTGCAAGATTTCATTAGAGCATCATAACCTTCTTTCCGATTCTAGGGTGCTGGTCGTTCGAGCGAATAGAATTTTCCCACGAATTAGTTTTCTGAGCTTTCGCACTTTTTTGGTTCGATCGGTCAATGGGAAATCATCTGGCATGCTTAAAACGAATTCCCTAACCTATGCCCTTGATGTGATTAACATTCCTTGTTATGCAGCGGGTGAAAGAAGTACCTCCTCCACAAGAGAGAGGGGTTTGGATTCTGTCATGAACAAAAGCAAACGTGCTTATGTGTGTTTTGTGTGATATTTTAGGAGCAGAGAGAGAGAGAGAGAGAGATTGCTTGAGAAAGGAGGCTATGAGTTGGCCGCTAATATTTTTCCACCTTTAGGAGTTGAAAAGGAGGGAGGGGTCACCACAGAGAGAGAGAGAGAGAGAGAGAGAGAGAGGAATCTAAGGAGGGGAGAGGGGAATGGGGTCCAATGGAAGGGCAGTGTTTGCTACCTAAACCACCAACAAGCAATGTGCAATCGGACGGACCTTCTTTCCCATCATCCCCTCCCTTCCCCTTTTATCCTTTTCCTCCTTCTCCTCCTCCTTCTCCTCCTTTCAAAGAGAGAAAACCCTCTCTCTCTCTCTCTCTCTCTCTCTCTCTCTCTGCGTGTCTACAGCCAAAACATGCAAGTGGTGATGGAGTGGAAGGGAAGAGAGATTATTATAATATTCGACAATTGGAGCTGTTCATTTTTGTCTCGGAGCAACCTACGTAATGGGTTTAATGTGTCCCCTCTCTCTCTCTTCTCTCCCCCACCCCCCACCCCCCTTTGCTCGATACCATACGCACAAACGCACACGCATTCTCATTTCCTTGACTTCTCGATCCGTGTTTCATCATTGAATCGGAATCCTCCCGATTCGAACGAGATAGATCGGTTTAGTTTTACGTCCTCATACTCCGTCCTTCGTTTGCTATTGCGTCGGTTAACAACCGAAAAGGAAAAATCAGTACTTTTGTCTTCATTGATTCTCTCCACCAAATGCATCCGTCTCCCTGACTGACTCCTGGTAGTTATCGCTGTAATTCCTGATCCCGCACAAATTTAGGCTTTTCGTGCTGAAAACAATCTTAGATGTATAAAAAAACAAAATCAATCAATAAAAAAAAAAGGTGAAAAAGTAATCAGCCTCTTCTTCTTTTTTTTTAATCCATGAAGTTGCACCCGTACGACCTTTGAAAATTAGGTATTAGTTGAGGCTTTCCTTTTTACTTGTGGAATTGGGTTGTCAGACGATGAGGTCCCGGAAGAAAAGGCACCCCGCCTAAAAAGCAGCCTTACGGGTTTAAATATGAATAGGGGCCACCTGATTTTATATTAATTGATTTTAACCCCGTGAATCTTCATAATCTTGACTTTTTCACCTAAAACAAATCGGATAGCTCTCTCTCTAGTTTATTGAAGCCCACTTGTTTTTTTTCTCTCCAGTCCCTACTACCAGGCCCCTCAGGGTTAATTGTTTAAGTTTAAATCACACGCATGGAGAGGAACACGACATAACACTCACGAAAAATGGAAGAAAGATTCGAGGGAGATAATTACCACAAATAAAAATCATAAATCTAATTTTTCGATGTTTTGCTGGTGTAATCCTTCCGATCAATTTTTGTCGACAATTGCTGATATGAACACCTGCCATTTTAACTGTTAAAAGCTGAGGGATAGATGAGCTTCTAGCAATCTCTTTACATATTAGTTCCTTGACCTTTTAATCAAGCCGTACACATGCATTCTCTCATCTAATCAGCAATTCCAAAGTTCGCGACAAGAGAGAGAGAAAACAGTGTGTCGAGACTAAGGAACTCGCGAGGAATTATATCACCTGAGCTGCTAAAAGATCCGAATGATCAAAGCCAAGTTCCACCTGCGAAAATAGTGCATCTTCCCCGGCAAGTCCTAAGAGAAAGTATGGTAACTAGTACATATGTCGTCAAAAAGATTATCGTCGGAAAACTTTGTCGTGGTGATTGACCGGACACTCGCCGGGTCTATCGTTCCTAATGCGCTTTGCACTTGCTTTTTTCCCATTTTCAAACACATCGGACCCATCAATGGAATCGAAACGCCCAACCCAACACACGGTCCCAGAAATTCTAACATTACCCAAAAGTTTTTGCGGGGTGATTTAACGACGTCCGCCTTTTTCTTTTGCCCTCACCAGACGCATCGACCTGATGCGATCGTTCGAATTGAAAGCGCGACTTTGACCGCCCCCGCAGAGAAGCGCAGCACTGTTGGAGCCGCCCCACGCATCGTGTGCGCGTTCAGCTGTCGTTTTTAGCGACCATGTTCACGCTCGGGACATCAAAGGTGGACACACATGGGGAAAGCGAGACACTGCCCCGGAATCGACAGCCGGAACAGTCTTCCGTACTTTGCCGACGGAGGATGTCGAAGGCCCTCTCGAGAAAGACTCGGAATATGAACTTTGTTGGATTGATTCAACCGACATCCATGTTCTTTCACAGATTTATCCCCCACTTATTCTACAGCATGCCATTCAAGGCTGACAGTTTGCTACGTGCATGGCGAAACCTAGATGGTTCACCTAAAGGTTAAAGTTAGACCATATGTGAATTATAGGATAGGATAAGATCTTCTGTCCAAATATTCGCTTGTCGCTGTCGATTAGCAAGCATCAGCATCACCCTTATGGCCAGCGCAGTGGGTTGATTGGCTAATAGCAGCACCAGCAACATCTTGCATCCTCCGCTGCCGCCTTCTTCTTCTTCCGCCTGAATATATTCTCATTAAGTGCCAATATAGGGCTCAAACGCACGTCATATAGGACTTCTACAGTCCAACTCCAGTCGCCCACAAAATCTAAGGAAAAGTTGATTATTATGAGGATGAAAGGATTAATAATCAATTGGACATTGATTCTAGGCAACTTTTGGAAACGAACATATCGCCCGCGTGAGCTTCTTAAATATGGTGGAAAGGGTTCTTGATGCACGAAAAGACTTGCCCTCTCTTTCAATCAAATCCGCCGTGGAAAAGGCGTAAGATTCGGAACTTTCATGCCTGCAGATGAAAACCCCCCACAAATTCGAAGTGGGACTGGAGCTAATCCTGGACATGCATGGAGAGAGCATCTCCCAAGTAATCAATTCAGGAGCCGATGGACCCGCCTGGTCTGAAAATAGGCAAAAGCAGGACCCCAGCAAGTACTAATTTGGCCACAGAAATAAAACAATACACATGCCTCCCTCCCACAAGTTATCCGAACTCAGGTTTTTCTAAAGGATCATGGCGGAGATAATGGACTGCAATGTGAAAACCGTACCAAAAATTCGGGACTTTCCGTGAGACATAACAAGAAATTTCACATTATACATGATTGAGGGTATGTTTGTTTTAAGGAAAACTTTCGTGATTTTTCTGACTTTAAGCATCCATGTTTTCTTTGACCATGAATGACTTTCTATTTACCGTCATTTCTGAACAACCAAAACCCGCGGAAGTCCACAAAACCAATTCGCGGAAAGTGCTTTCACTAGACCAAACACGTTCTAGGGTTTTTCTTTTCCGTATTATTTATTAATCTATATACATGGGACAAAGTGGGTACGATAAGAGTGGTCCGGACAATAATATGTTGCCCGGGAAGAGCTGACCGGAACAGCATCACATGAATTCATTAGTTGGAAGCTGAAGGGGGTACCTCATTGGAATGGGGTGGATCCATGTTCCTTTAGGTTCTTTCCCCCATTTTCCAAAGTCTTATTTAACTAGCAAGAATCCCACAAGCTCAGCATTTAAGAAATGGGGAGAAAAGCAAGGGGTTGGAGGAGAAAGAAGAAGCTGAATCTCCTCCTCCACATGCGCCCTCCTGCTTCTGGTGCGCTCAGCTGAACGCTGATCCCATGTGCATTCCGCTCGTTGTCGTCACGCCCTCTTTTTCTTTCGGGCTTTCTTCTTTTTTTTAGTGTTATTTCCTCGGTTGGGATTTCAGGAAAAGTTTTGGAGGGGGCAAGGAGAGAGGGATGCGTTGACAGTGATTTGCCAACCACTGGTGTCCTGTTGGGCTCTTTTTCCCCTTCCTTTCTTTTTTCTCTTCTCGATTTAGAAATGCTTTTCTTCGGCGGGGGGGTCTCTCTTTGGTGCGTACCTCGAGAGAGATGGCCCCCGCCGCGATCAGCACCCTTTCCAATCAACTGGGCTCCATCCTGTATTGGCTCAGCCAGTTTTGTGAACTGTGTACACAGAGAGAGAAACAGAGAGAGTATGCATGTGTTTCAGGCACAGGAGAAGGTTTTAGTCACCATTGAACTCGCCAAAGGTGCCCCTGCTATCTTATTGTGACAATCCAAACCGAGCTCAGAGAGCCGAGAAATTGTCTAGACAAGTTGGATCAGACATGTGTACCCCGCAATTCGGTGCTGCTGTGTGTTGTTCGGATATTCATTGGAGACCATCCAGCTCGGTCGATGTGGGTTCAACCCCTAGAGGGAATAGTGATGTGATGATCTTGTGAGTTGGGAAGGATCCCTAATTAAGTTGTAGCGACTCAGTCCACTCCGCGTGGGCCAAGCTCCCAAAAGAAATACTCTGATTACTCATGAAAGGTGGTAACCATTTGAGATTAGATGTTGATTTATGAATTACTCATTAAAGCCTCTCATAATTGATGTAGGACTTAAGATATCACAAACTCCCACATTTAAAGAACTAACGTCCTCATCAATGGTAGCCCATATCGTTTAATGATACTCCCCTATTCAATGGGCGGGCCGGTCCATTCTTTTCCTCTCCACAACCCTAGAAGCTTGCTAGGAGACCACACTGCCTAATGAAAATATTGTCTAAAAAGTATTAAATTTATTGTACGATGGCCAATTCAATTATAGACATTTCAATTGTAACAATTAAGTCTTAAAACCTTTTAATTGTATCATTTTAGTCAAAAAAAAATTTATGATTTATCAATTTTGACCACAAATCATTGACGTAGCAATGTAGTCAGCATCAACCATCCCATGTAGCATGGCCAAATGACCGGCATTGACGTTGACAATTTTTGTAGTTTTTATATTTTTATATTTTTTGATTTTTTTTTTTTTCTTTTATTTTTATTTTTTTGCGACTTTAGGCTAGCAAGAGTTCCAAAAATAAAAAGAGAAAAATAAAATAAAATTAAAAAAATTTAAAAAAATTAAACTTATAAAAATTATCCATGTCGGCACCAATTATCTTAGGTCAATTAGGCCACATAAGATAGCTAGCACTAACTAAATCATCTTGTAAGCGATTTTTGGACAAATTGTTTGGAAGGATTAAATGGCAAATTGTTAAAAAAGTTTTGGATTAAATTGTGATTTAGGACTACATTGATAAGTCGTAAAAAGGTTTCAAGTTAAATTGGCACAATTAAAAGGCTTAGGACTAAACTAGTACTAAATTGGCCACCATACAATAGGTTTAGAACTTTTTGAATAATTTTCCCTTGTCTAAGCCATCTCACCCCAACGATCACTCGATACAATCAACACATAAGATATGAGTCTAGTTTGTCCATGAATCACATATTTACTAAAAGGAAGCATGCTCTTATACCATATTGTGTCGTTACTCAAAATACTCCTTTTTGGGACATTGGCTCAAACAAAACAAGCCTAGTCGTTATAAATGGTACCTAAGCACGACTCCCTCAAGTAAATGTGGGGTTTCACATTTTTCCTAATAAAAGTCCCTCCACTTTTAATTTGTATAATCAAGTCATATTGTTTTCACAAATTTTCTAATCAAGTCTCTCCAACACAAAATCTAATCAAATTCAGCTGGTATAACCATTAGACAACACAAAATGTTCAATTCCCCGCATGGATGAGTATGGAAAATTTCAGTTAATGGGGATAACTTTGAAGTGCGATGTGCACAAAATTTAGCCGATTGAAACGTCCACGACAACGTCCACATTGGATAAATTTTATCCATATCATACGATGACGTCATTAGACGGTCACTTCAGCTGGATTCGGTCGAATTTGGTGTTGAAGGGACTTGATTAGATTTAGCTCATTTTAAAACAGCTTCCTATGTATTCTTTTTCTTGCCCGGTAATATCTCATTTTCAAATTTATGCTTGTCTTTGCTTCTTCTAGAGCATAATTTATATTAAATCAAATCGATCCAGGTTCAGGATATAGGATTTACATCAACAGATTGCCCAAGTTGCAACTAAATAAAAGATAAGATTTGATCGGATTTGATGTTGAAGGAACTTGATGAGAACTAGCTCATGACAAAACAGCTGCTTAGAAGTTCTTTTTCTTAACCGGTAATATCTCATTTTCGAAATTATACCTGTCTTGCTTTTTATAGAGCATAATTTATATCGAATCGATCCAGGTTCAGGGCATAGGAACACTGCAAGGAAGTGTTACAAGTTGCATATCTTATTAAGTGACCCGACATTATAAAAGTAACATCAGAGGGCAGATTGCCCAAGTTGCAAGAACCGGCTACTATATTTTAAAAAAATTAAAAAAAGCAAGACCCCCATACTCCTATCTCTAATTCACGAGGATGGGCAAAGATCAAAGGCGATGCTGTTGGATCCCATCGAGGAAAATGAGGTGAATGTCTTTGTCTCGTCATCATCTCGTGTCTGCACAAATTCCGCCAGTTCCCGCAACAAACTTCGACAGCCCGATCAATCTCGTTCCCTCGTTCATGGGTTGGTTGATTTGCCGAATTTCGCGATCTGTTCGGGCAGCTCTACGGTCCATCGAATGACGAATCCTTACATGTTGTTCTTTTTTGTTCATTACTTCTGCACAAAATGTCGCAAAACACGAAAACCTAAAAGGCTTTATGATCCACGGGCAAGATTTTACTCTTTATCTATCCGGCGGTCGTTGAGGGGTTAGGGATCCGTACCCCCGAAGATCCTTTTGATCTTGCTTGCCATGCTTTTGACAACATCAGCCTATCAAATGAAGAAACTATCTAGGGATGAAGGGAGTTTTGAGCGCTCTGACATATTAGCACAGCGTTCTCATACATGCAAGCGAGTCATCGACTATGCAGGACTCTTGTTTGCAAAGAAAGTAATATCTGCATTTGATAGATGGTCGCATAAAGTAAAATCGCACTCTATGCAGATGAGATGAGATAACTCTAATTACCCACAGTTTGGTCTTTTGGGCCTAAACCATCTTGTTGACTAGTTCTTATGCATCGATTAATGTTGCTAAAAAGGGATCAAGCATGGATAAATGATAATGACACTTGTACCGGGCCGTGATTGGCGGGCTTGCGGTTCCAGCTGTTGACTTTAGGCCCAATGAAAAAAGGGAAAGAAAAGAAACAAGGTCTCATTTCCAGAGGTTTGAACTCAAACCAAAAAATTCATTTCCACCTAGCAGGATAATTTTTCATGGGGGGCAAAAAAAATTTCATTTTTTTAGGACTTCAAATCATCAATATATAATATTTATAGTCCCATGAAAATTAGTGAAAGTAAACGTATATCATCTCCAACTTTATCTTCCCCTTAGGGACGATCGCCATCTATACTTTGAGAATGCACTTTTCGTCCCAAGCTTAAAAGGAATTCTGCGATTTACGGAGTCTAAGAAGCTATTTAACAAAAGGTGGAAAGTGTTTTTATTTTTTAAGATTTAGGGTGCAAAGTGTAGAATTTCGAAATTACCGGGTGCAAACTATGTATTTCGAAACTAGATGATGAAAAGTGTAATCAAGGAAAATACAGTGAGATTTGATTACGTATACACCTGAAAGAACAGATTCAGTGGCTGTTGTGTATGGCTCGAGTGGACGAATCCTGGACCACCTTTATTTTCCAAGCTCCTATTCGATTTGGGACAAAAAGTAGCAGTACTAGAATTTTTTTGGTCGAGAAAATGACCATTGATGAAAAACCATCTTTTTATAAGATATCAAAAGTAGGAAATTTCTTTTTTTCCCAATCAGAAATAGATGAAAATACGGTATTAAAGCATTCATGAAATCATTTTATGAAAAATTATCAATATGGATACCATCTTCCTATAAAATGATCGCTTATATGGTTTGGTATTTTGATGATCCCTTCCTTATTGACCGCAATTTCTATATTTATTAGTGCCTTCACTACTACTCCTCTAGTAGATTATTAATAGTATTCGAGAACTTGTTTGTATATATCTACTTTATGGAAACAATATTATTTATGGTGTCATTATTCATACTTCTGCAACTATAGGTTTGCAATTTTTATCCAATATGGGAAGCAGCATCTTTTGATGAATAGTTACACAATGCTCACAAAAGGGAAAATTATCGAAAAAGTCATAAATTTATTGTACGAATATTAATTAAGTCATAAACCTTTTGATTTTGCTAATTGCATCTTAAACTCTTTGGCAATTTACCAATTTAATCATTTTTTGTCATTTTTTACTAGTAATCGCCGACATGAAGACCAACTATTCTACATGACAAGACCAGAGCTAAAAAGAACAACTTTTACAATTTTTTAAAATTCTCTAAAAAAAATTTATAATTTCTTTGTTTTTCTTTCTTTCTTTATTTAGAAAAAAAAGGAAAAAATAAAGACAAAGAAAAAGAAAAGAATTTAAAAAATATTTAAAAATTTCAGAAAGTTTATAAAAATTAATTCTTTCATACCATATAGAACAGTCAGTGTCGATGTCAGCAATTTGCGGACATAATTGATCTCAATAACAACATTAACAAATCACCAAAAAGCTTAAAATTCACTCGGCAAAATGTAAGATTTAAAATTAAATTGATATATGTATAATAAGTTTTAAAATTATTCCCTCACAAGAATGAACTAATAATATATTATTTTTTTATGATTAGACATAAATTATTATTAATAATGAAAAGTACGATTAAAGCCGTCTGAACTTTCGCGAAATGGACGCACAATCCTGTCCGGGAAGAGGAGGCAGGAGGCATCTTCGAAGCAGAGGGTGGGAAATTATCGTCCGGAGGGAGAAAGTCTGAAGCATGGAAAGTGCCATGCAGCGGTCAAATCACGAATACGGTAGAAGAAACGCGTTGAGTTTGACTAGGAATAGCCAAGAGTCGACGTCCCTATCATTCATTTCCCATCCATCCATCCATCTATCCCTGGACAAGTTGGGCGCCAGGACTTTGTGCCATTGCCGGAGTCCTCGGGTTGCGGCTCCCATGGATTCTGCATCTGAAATGGTGTGAAAACATCTTTGTCAATGTCCTCCGAGGCGAAAATCAGGCTGAAATGCCTATATCGGAATTTCATGAAAAAATTGATGATTAAATTGATAAAATTTGAAAAGTTTAAAATTGAATTAACACCCTTAAAAAAAGTTCATAATTGATCAAGTAATTTTCTCTGAAAAGCAATGAGATCAATATCGTAAGTTTATGATTGTCACATATAATTCTAATTGAGAGTATAAATTGGAAATATCTCCATCTACACAATATCTGAGCTTTCCATGGAAGAAGCTTACGGATAATGTTCAGTCACATCACTAAATCATTCTCATCGAGTAAAGGGAAGTAGAGTTAGCGGTCATCATGAATCGAACGTTGCCGACAGTAGTGGTGATGGCGGGTTTAGCTAAGGGGATAGAGAGATTAGAGATCAGATAATAGGCTTTCGCATTAACTGCTTTGAGGTTATGGGTTTTTTAATGGTCAGTGATATAAATAAAATTTGGACCGTTTGATTTAAATGGATCGATATGTCATACTCTCTAATGGCACGTTCGGTTCACATAAATCGTTGTTCATTCCCATTTTGTTCACAAATGAATCATTTTGTCTTCGGCTTTTATATGGCAGAAGTGTCCTTACTTTTTTAATAACTAAATACATTTAAAATAAAATAAGATTATCACAATTAAATAATCCATCATAATCAATCATTGATTAGAATGATAATTACTAAATAATTAAATGAGTATGATGTCATAATCAAATAACAAATTATGATTATAACATAGAGAGTGGGCCCTGTTTTGATTATGGCAATAACCAATTTCACTCTTGCAACTTATAACCGTCAGATGGAAACTGTGCGGCATATATGAATTAAACACCCATTTCTCGGAAAAATAGTCTAGAATGCCCTAAATCAATTGCATTTTTTACCAATTCAATCATAAAATTTTTTAATTATGTCAATTGAAATATAAAAATTTGCATGTTTTAGTCGACGAAGGCTAGCGCCCCTCACATAATCCAAGCAAAGGCAACGCAATCCTCGCTAGCCACACGCGAGGGCCTCCGCACCCTCAGCGGCCATAGTCAAGGGTGTCAGGCGGTCGCCCAAATCCAGGCAAGGGCTGACACCTTTGCCTGTTGGTCGGTGAGGGTCGTGACGCCCTCGCCCGTGGCTAACGATGTCGGTCAATGGCCTTGCTGGCAAAGTTGTAAGAAAAAAAGGATAAAGGAAAAAATTCAAAAAGATATTAAAATTGTCTACGTCCGTGCCGGTCATACCGTGAAGAATGGGCAGTGTCCACATAATTAATTTCCGGCCAAAATTTGTCTAATGGACTCAATTAACAAAACGTCAAAAGATTCATTACTTAATTCACACAATTAAAAGATTTATGATTAAATTAGCAAAAATATAATAGTGCAGGATTTTTTTGGACAATTTTAACCCCCAATTTCTTTATTTTGTCCCAACCAGCTTGCTTTGCCACATCAAACTTATCAAAAAATCCTTTCATTGGATGATCTTAGATTCCATCACTGTGCTCCTGTCCGATTTGATTTGGAAACACAGTGGAGATTGTTCACGCTTAAGAAAGGCCCCACTCTCTGCGAATCGCGAGAGATTTGAAGAAAGATTTACAAATCTAGGAGAAACGTCACCACTATCCAGATATGGATTCCTAGAGTTGTCGCCATCAACGGGAGACGATAATCTTGAACCTTGTCTACTCAGGATGTTTTGCAGAAAAGTGAATTATTATGCCTTCTGGCAGATGCCCAAAGCATAGACATATAAACATCGGATGCTGCATGAAAGCATACAGACGAAGCCCACAACCCTTTTTATTGTATCTCATACGGTTCGTATAGCATCACGACGAAGTTAACTACATAGACCGATCAACCACGACGAAACGCGACTAGTTATGCTAATGAAATGGCGAGGCCGTTGTTTCATAGAAGTAGGCTCCTGATGATGGCTGCTTGATCGCTGTCTCTGTCGATCGAAGCCAAAAGCTGCGAGAGCTGGTCGCTCAAATCATCCACTTCTCTGTGCAAGCTTCTGATGTAGCTGCACGTCTCTTGTAGCAGCTTTGATGCCGACACCTGTTAGAGAAGTACAACGATGCTAATGTGAAACATATGCTTCTTAACCCTAGTAACGGAAGTACAAGGAACTGCGTAGCCATCGAGTTCTGTCACGAAGATGACACCCAACCAACATCGCGTATCTGACATGCATGCGTACGTGCGCACGCTCACATAGCGAAATGTGGGTAGGGATGTAAGACTCGAAGAGCCTCACAACTTTTATAGAATAAAGTTTGCAATGATAATATCTTAAATCTTGATAGCTTAACGTGTATGGCTCTCATTGTATGGACGAGCATTCCTTCGACCGGCTTGTAGTTCATAAAACTGAAGAATTATACAGGAGAAACGATGCATTAAGAGTATATTTATGCTAGACCAGAAATAGACAGATGCAAAATCCTCTCTAAATTTCATCTACGTGATGCGTGGTAATACAACGGTGTAGACTAATTGACGATTTCATCTCTATAACCTACTTGCAATACGACGTCCAGAAGAATTAGCTGAACATGCTGCAGAAGTCTAAGAAAAATTACCACTTCACTTGGTAAGCGAACTATAAAAAGCTTTAGGCGACAAATTTAAAAGTATACATGTATTCTCCCCACGTGCGCTCCGGCTCAAGTCGAAGGGCTATGCACGGACTAAAAAGAAGAACACGGAAAGCTGGTACGAGTACGTGCAAAATATTATCCATTTGCAAAAGTTAATGAAGGTGGTGCATACAAGGAAACCAGATGGTAAACCCTTGTTCTCTAGACAATGTGGCCGACAGAACTCGCATGACAATCTAGCATGAACTTCATAAGTAATCGAATTGAAAATTAAGTCTCGGCATTTCTCAATACACGATTGTCCAAGATGTATATCAGTACCTTATCAGCATGGTTGGTGCGGAGCTGAGGAATGAGCTGTCGTAACTTGGACAAGAGGTCGGATATCTGCTCATCGCTGATATTGGCAACGCTTGCTGGCCGTGAAGAACGCGATGCTCTCCTGGTGGACATTGTGCAAAACGGTCGAAGCAAAGATGAGAAACAGTTTTGTGAAGGAACAGAATGGAAGGACAGACGCTAGTTATTAAGTAGCAAACGGTAGAAAGTAGAAGATTCGAGCAAAAGGAGGGGAGAGAGAGAGAGAGAGAGAGAGAGAGAGAGAGAGAGGGAGGGGGGAGTGGGGAAGGAGGTTTTGAAGTTGCAAGAAGGCAAGTAAATAACAAGCAGCTCTAACTAGGGTTTATATAGGAATTTTTTCTCTTGTTTTGTAATGGAAAGAGACTCATGAGCTAGATATTTTACCTCTTGTTTGAGGATAGGACGCTTTGCGCTTTTTATATTATAAAGTGCATAGTAAAATTTAGAGGAAATCACATGGAGCTTCCAGATCGAGGGAGTTAGTCTACTTGATAATTTTTAGTTTTTTTTTCCTTTGTGAACGTATGATTATCGGCATCAATACTAGTCATGAATCTGCTCATCCAACTACGGTTTACATGGGAAATTTCGAGGAGATGCTGCAACTTGATCAGAGTGATGTACCGTGAGACTTCTTCCAGTTCATGAAATTCATGAACACTAGTAAGGTGACGTATCTGTCGTTCTTGTACCTTTTGAACTTTGAAGCGGTTGAAGAAGCAACAACACGAGCTTTTGAGAGCTGGATACGGGATCAAATCATCTTAAGGAAGAGAGAGAGAGAGAGAGAGACAGGAGTACCTAAATAAACACGTGCTTCTGAAAACCTGGCAATGAATAGGAAACCTTACAATGAGTAGTCGCACTCGCGTTGAGAAATGAATGTTCAATTTCTTGGAAAATGTCCTAAGGGACTGACTTTGATTAGCAAGATCACCGCTGTTTAAACCATGCAGAGGGTACGTTCTGATTCTACAAGCACTTCAACAAAATTTCACCATGTCTGAAATTGCTGAAAAGATGACGTAGAACCAACATCTTGGTTCTGCAAAACAGTCGGACTTGATCGCCGGGTAATCTTTATATATAGAAAACTAAAGGCCCTACTTATAGCACTACAGGATGACATTTAACAATTATATGTGTTAAAAACACCGACAAATTCGCTCAAAAGATTAGTGAGAACGCGTGAAGAAAACCTGCCATTAATAAACGGATAATTTGCCATCGAAAGAAAATTTTATTGACAGCTCGGATCGAGGGAACGTTGCACACGTGTTTTTGAAGGAATTTGTCGAGATCTTTTCTTTTTTAATAAAGATTAATTGGATATCGCAACTACATGATACATGTGTACATTTGAATTTGTAGCTCTATAAATTGTAGAAAGCTTAGCCAAAAGTTATAGAGTCAAAAAGGGCAACAAGAAGAGAAATTGGACATTCTAAAGAGGTTTTGGGTTCATCTCGTTTTAACGTGTAAAACCCAATCAAATGTTTATTTCTAAGAGTTAATAAGAGGGGGAAATACTTGATAAGTCCTAAACATATCATACGAATGCCAATCCAGTTTTATATATTGCAATTTTATCAATTTAATCTTAGACATTTTATCAAAATTTCATACGGTTCTTTCAATCAATCTTCACCAAAAATTGATACTATGGCAATCCATACATACACGGCCATTCTACGTGGCACATCAACACGTTAATGATATTCGGCAAAAATTGGCCCAAATGATTAAAATTTCATGAAATAGATTATAACTTAATTGGCAAAATTGAAAAGTTTAAGGACTAAATTGGCATATGTACGAAGACTTAGAACTTATTGGACAATTCCCCCTTCATAAGAGTGACAAACCCATTTGTAAAAACAAAAAAGTGGTTGTACTTAGAGTGAAGAGATTTGTCCACTGAGAGGCAAAGTGTGTGAGGGACTCTTTATTTACAATATAGGGGGAGTATCTAATGTTTTATGTGTAAAAGATGTGAGAACCACTATTGAAGGCACCAATAGTCACTTAGTTTATAGTAGGGTTGTTGTAGAAAGAAGTCAAGTTCTGTTGACAAGGCAGTATTTGCACTCTTGGCGTAACTAGTGGAATTCAACCTATTTAAACTACTAGAATTGGAAGAGGGGAGTAGCCATACCCAAGCCGAATCTTATAAATCTAGTTTGCAACTTCTATTTTCCTAAAGTCGAAATTTTTGCTACCTATATCGCTAGTTCACTTTGCAGGTAGAAGAAGTTTTTTTTGGGGGGGGGTTAGATCTACGAAATTAGTATGTGTTTTCTTAAAACTAATTTTCCTCCATTCCCTTCATTGTTGCTTATTGAACCAAACATTTTTTGTCAATGCATGGGTACAAATCACGACCAAGTTTTGTATGCATTAATGCACATAAGTATATTCTATCTCAATTATTAAATCATGTGAATTTCACATGCGGTTCACAATATTTAATGATTTAAATGAAATGGACTCACATATTTGTAGTGCATACAATAATTTTTTATGAGAGAGAGAGAGAGAGTAGTGGACGTAGTGGTCGGAGGAAGAGGATCGACAAAAGTTGCGAGACGACGTGGGGACTCTCAATCTAACATAAAGCGAGGTAAGGTTTGACACAGAAAGAGGTGGGGGAAAATGGGGGAGAATGAAAAGGGCTACTTTGATTTACCTCTTCAGTCAATAATACTTTGCTCATTCTGAAAATGCGCTCCTTAATTTCTACTTCTAAGGTGGTGCATGGTTCGTGAAGTCAAAATTGCAATAGTACGTTAATTAGGATAATGTAACATTCATTCATATTTGCGAAAATGACACAAATGATCATGAAATTTGATCAAATGTGCAATATGGTTTCTACACTTTTAATTTGTTCATTGTCATCCCTAAACTTTAGTCTAATGTACATTGTGATCCTTAAACTTTTAATTTATTTAATGTGATCCTGAACTTTTGATACATGTTCAATTTAATTTCTAAACCGTATAAAAATGTTTAATGTTGTCTATATTGTTGAATTAGTGAAATGATAATATTGTATATTTTCATTAAATTCACCAACCCACCACATTACCAATTTGTCGCTGACTCAAATATCATTTGTTGGGTCGACACATGGCAAATGTCCGATATCTTCACATAAGAAGATCGCCAAAAGGGAATTCAAATCTAAATCCATTAATATATCGAGTTAAATTCATGTTCACTCAAAACTTAAAACGACAAGTCATGAGTTAATCACTATGTATTTACTACTCCACCTTATGACACATCCCGATGTAGAATTTCTTTCACCTAAGACCCCGTATGAGCATCTCTAACACGTATCTTCAAACTGTCATAAAGATTAGACACTGTAAATCCATTGACGAGTCTTCGGCCCCCAGTCCATTAGTCTAAGAGATATTTCTTTTTCAAGGTTAATCGAAGATTGAAGACAACGAAATTGAGCAAGGAAACTTATAGAGATTCACATAGTAAAAATGAAGGAAATTCAGAAGTTTCGCAGGTTAAGGACACCAAGTGAGTAAGGTACGACTCTCTGTCATGACCCAACAAGCTCTTTTAATGCATGCACAGAGAGTACCATGCTAGCCAAGCCATATGGAGACTTGGGTCTCTCCAGACCCCACGTTTCTGACTTAATAATGTCACGGAGGAGTTTCTAATTTCCTAATTTTACTTTTCAGAAGAAATTTTGAAAATTTGCCATTTACACGTGATAATATCGAAGCTCGATTTCAAAGTTCAAATTGGTCACTCTTTTTCCGCGGCTTGCTTCGACTGTTAGCTCATGTTATTTCATGAACATGGAAATAAAGGTAACCCATAAACCCAATAAGAGTCTCTCTCAATCCTTGCCTTGATCAAACGACTCTGAGATATCGTTCGAGATTCGTCCTTAACCTCGCCGAATAGTCCTATTCGCTGGCCACATAACCACACATGGAGAACTTAAAGACAAGGCTCGTGAATTGGGAACAGAGTCGTGACCAATGACGAGAAGAAGATTTTGAGCGTGGTCTTGAGGTGATATATGCAAATCTAAGCGCCGTCGGTTGAAAAGGACCATACGATGAAACGCTATTATCGGTTCAAACCATTATGCGGCAGTCTCAAGATGCCGTCTCGAACCCGATATCGAAGTCTCGTGGTCTAGTGAGATCTGTGGTGGCCTAGATCCGAACCGCCGTATACATTAATAAAGACGATCCTTACAGAATCAGTTTATAGACGTCATCGGTCACATGGTAAAAAGATATTTTACTGGCGAATGACTTCTTTTCTCCACACCAACAACAGAACATCGTTCATTCTTTAACAGAGATATGGTTCGTCGGGAATCCATTCGAACAATTTGCGTCAATGTAGACAAGAGAGTCACATCATCTCGAATCTTTTTGGCGACCACCATGTCTTGAAGTTTCTGAGCAGACGTTGACTGCGACAAACCAGCGGATAGCCAATGTGCCTATGTGGCCAAAAATGGAAAAAATAAAAAACACTAACCCTGTAGTTTCGAAGTAGTCGGACCGCATACCTTATTTGAGGGCCGTAATTGATAGGATTTACCTGCAAAGCCAATGCTCAATGCCTATGAGAAAGTATCTCATGCAGCAACGATGCCGAGTTGAAGGATTTTTTTTATGTCGGTGTCTTAATCTTACCTCGTTAAATTATAAGGTGGAATTAACGACATGGAGATCTACTTTGGTTCAAAAGTGAATGAACGTATGAGGACAATGCGTTCGCTTTCATCATTCCGTTCTCGTCCCAGTTGGGGCTACAGTAGACTCTTTGGATGCACGTCGGAACACCCCCACCGCAAAGTCAGTTGGTGTACATGTTTTGTTCTCATGTGAGTAGTACAAGCACGCGAGGTTTCGAGCGAAGCCTTGATTTCTACGAGCATCCGACAGCATGTGGGGTCTGGAATTGAATTTGATGATCCCCATTTGATGGCTCGTTTTGGACATAACCTTGAAGTCCTCTGACAACATGGCAGAAGTCGGTAGATTAGTCACCATCCCAATCCAATTCACTGATAGCGTTTACCCTATTGATGTTGGCTTTATTCATTGTTGATGGCATGGCGAATTTTGTCAAAGCACTAAGGGCGATTGATCAAATCCAGGATGTGTTGGCTCCCACCATAGAACACACCCCGAAATCAGGAATCGAACTGGATAGGGTCGGTTCTCAATTTGTGGAACTAAGAACTTGTTCACTCGAGAATTGATAATGTTTTTTCCCTTTTCTTCTTTTTGGCTTAAACCAATTCAACTCAATCAACCTAATGATGTTATGGAGGTCTCATACATTGCTATAGGGCCTCTTTGTGATACTTTTACATTTTCTCTTACGACATCCAAGAGGCCCATATGTCTCAACAAATCCGTTCCTTATGCACTTTTGTTTCTCTCAATGGAGATGAATGTACCAACAAAAAAAAAAAATGGAGACGAATCTTACATGAATCTCCCTATCCATATCATAGGGACCATTTGACGATTACATGACTATGAACTCCACTTTAACTTGAGGGCACTTTGCTGGGGTTTTCTTTTGCCCACGCAACCCATGCAGCTACTGTTTCAGTTTAGAAAATAGAAGAAGAAAAAAATTTAAGAAAAAGGAAAATTAAGACATACCAATCCAGTTCGGATAGTTTGATTGGTCCAATTCTATCCAATTTCATATACGGAACCGGGAACCAAACCAATTATTGCCTATTCCCAATTTTGGGAACTGGGAACTAGCCAGTCTAGTCCAATTTAGGGTTGGACAGGGACCATGTTCACCCGAATTAAGTGCATTCCCAAACTGATTAAATCCGATCGCGGTGAGAATTGAGAGATAATGAAATTAGATGTTGCCCTTGATAGAGGACGAATGTGTATATACTCAATCTCATATAAGGGGGAATCAAAAAGGCTGAGACATGTACAAAATGGACATGTCAAATCCACATCGACAGCAATGGATTGTCCTCGCCTCATCGTAAAAGCCGGCCACAAGTACAGCGCCATGGCCCCCTCGAGAAAGGCTCAAAAACGTCCATCATGAACTACGCTACTCAACCTGCTAACTTCCACCCCAGAAAAAATGGGTACCCTGACGCGAAAATTTAGATTCAAGCATAGCCTTCTGATCGTTCGTGTTCTTTCCAGTAGTTTGGCCTGTTACGAGGTCAAATGACCAACCTTGTACACGAAATCCTGACGCTGGTTTCCCTAACAACAGGCAGCACATCTTATGTTCTTGAAAAACCGACACTGGACGTACCCCTTGAAGCCCTTGCTGATTATGGTGTGTCTCTGAGTAACACACAGGCATTGGTCATGGAAAGATTGAAGGCAGCATGTGATGCCGAAGCATCTTTCGCTGTAGTTTCTTGTCTTTCTATGTTTTTTTCATTCTCTGGCAAAGTCCTCCAATTAGGAGCTTGTTATAAAACATTGTGTGAAAGCTAGAAGCAAATCTCAAGTGAATAACCATATTAAAAAGAGAACAGATGATATGTCGGAACAACAATAGCTTGGTTTAATAGTTTCCTTAGTTTTATTGTACATCTCTTATATAATCCATGCTTGTTTCGCTTTCCTAACGACAACTTCATATCAGAGTCGCCACCACAGAGTGTTCAGACCAGAGCAAGGACATGGGACATACCGCGCCTGATCTGTCTACCTTGCTCTTCCCAAGTAAATCCATTCCTAAATCATCAAGGAGATGGAAACTGAGACTTTCCGTTGAAACTTTGTCATAGATTTCCTCTAAAGTAGCATTACCAAACGAAATACTCGAGCATTATAAAATTGATTTGTAATCGCTGAAAAAACAGCATTAAAAAAAATACAATCGGATTCAAGCATCTTTACTATGAAAAGATTTGACAAATTTCAGAAAACAAAAATATGGATGAATGGCTTGAGTTCCCAATTTTGGAAGTGCAAATGTCTTTATGATTCTTCTATTTCTCACCTCTCATTAACTCCACCAACAATGTCAGCTTAGTAAACTAGAATGTTCTCACAAAGTAACCATCATCTTCATTGTTTTTGCTTAACTTACAGAATGAATGAAACAGTTGAACCTCCCTTCCTCATACCTTCAATGAGTTGTCTTGATCTATACATGGCTAAAAGCAGTACTCTGAGGATACATCAAAAGCACGATGGATGAATGATAAGGAAATCAGAACACTTCCTTCCAATGATCTAGAAAGCATCACGGGAAGCATTTCATTCTCTGGAAAACAAAACACAGGGTCCATATTACCGTGACGATTAAAATAAAAATAATAAAATAAAAAGAGGCCATGGAAGCTGCATTTAGAGTTTTGTTTACCTGTCTCTCTACCTCAACAGCTGAAGCAGCAAGCCTGCGCCTCAAAGTTGAATTCTCCTCTTCACAACTCTCAGCCCTAGTATCTGAATGGCAAAGTACATACGGAGTACATTAGTCTGGTCAATCAGAAACTGTTGAGCGTCTTCTGGTTGTAGTGATTATCAGCAAAACCAGTGAGCTTATGACATTAGTCTGAAATGCTTATTTTAACTAGATAGCAAACTTCACTGATAAACCGTTGCCAATGAAACAAAAAGATCATATGCTTGCCCTTATGTGCGAGTGCTACTTAGGTCGTGATAATGCCACATTCCTTTCAGGCACTAAGCACCTAAATGGAAGAGCAATGAGCACAATAACTGGACATTGCAATTATCTTGACATACTAGAGATAAAAAGTTTTAAAGGGAAGGAGAACAGCTATGATGATATGATGTGTCTAGATAGAGTTTTGCTTTTCGTTTGTTGCATAATTTAAATCTTGCGGCAGACATACTTTGACCTTTTTTAACCCTAAATACCTTAAAATTTCACAATATAAAAATGTTTACACTTATATTCACATATATTTCTCATAATTTTATCAACTATGGATAATATTTTTAGTTTTGGCAGGAAATCGAAAGAATATGTTTTACTTAAATCCAAAAAACAAGCGAATGAACTATACATATATAATCTTGTTCACAGAAATTGCAAGGGCCACACACTGAAGGAGCATCAAGGAATAAAATTCTAAAACCATTCAAAGGCATATGTAAGAGTAGAGACAGTAGAAGTGATGCTACCTAGATCACGTGATAGCTATTCCCATGTGAGCAGAAATAGCAGGACCAAATTTAGTTGGGACTGAGATCAAACCCAGCATATCAAATGAATTAAAATAACCATTCCACCTCACAGAGACCCAGGCCCAAATGAATGTTCTCCAGTGAGAATGTAAAGGTCAGAGCCGAAAACACTCTCTACATAGGTAGTAGGTACACATTGATCATGAAAATCGCAAATTGCAACGAGCAAACCACCTCCAAATATTATGAGGGTATCATATGCAGAGATTGCCACCTAATATATGTTTGCACAAACACAAAGCCATATGGCTCTTTCTCCAACCAAATCTTAATAGCATATCTCTCATCTTTCTTCCTTTACAAGGATAAGTGAAACTTAAGGAAAGTGAGTGATGTAATAGCAGGGAGCATTCATAATTAGCAAAATAAAGGGAACAGTCACAAATTCATTGCTCTTACCATAATAATATGACGATAGAATTGTGATGCGCTCAGTTGGCTGGAAAAGGAAAACAATAAGAACATCAGAGACATCTTGGCAACAACTTAGGATTTTCACACTCCAAGCAAGCCAGGTACGCAATACCGAGAGAATAAACAGATAATTATATAAGGTTTTAGTAAAGTATAATACTAAAAGTCATCTATGAAATGATGTTCGCTACTTTACCAAAATTTATATTGGAGGCATAAAGATAATGGTGTGCACAAAATACACTGGCTGTGATTCATATATGCACATGATACTTGATAGAGGCCCAGTTCTACCATGAGACTACCACACCTCTTCTGCTAAAAAGCCGTTAAATGTCTCTAAAAACAGAATCATAATGGTGTGATACACTGTTTGCAAACAAATGCACCCCGAGAAATTAGTTGGCTCTACATTGACATGCCCCATTGCAACTGTAACAGTAAAAAAGCCTACGCAAGGGAAGGAGTGTTGAAATGAATTTGCCCGGCAATTGAATATTTGCTTTTTACGGCCATAAATTCCATTACATCTTCAGGACATTTCCTAGCGTCCTGTTACAGCATATTCATTGTATGGAATATGACCTCTCAATTAGTAAATCCAAAGTTGATTATTGAGTAGTAAGCATGAAGATTAGGAAAATACCATTACAAACATCCCTTCACGGCGAGTAGGTAGCTGCTCAAGCTTTTTCAATGTCTCGTCACCTTTGGTAACTCTGCCAAATATAGCATACTGAAGTTCATCCACATCAGCATAACAGAAATGATCCATAGTCAATTTGCAAAAATTCTCATGCATTAAGGCAAATCATTTGAACCAGCATCGGCATACCTTGCCATCAAGATGTGGAGCATCTCCAAGAAGTATTGAAAAAGAGGATTGTGCACTGTCTGGATCGTCATATCTACAAACAAAATTGGCTTAAAACAACTTTTGATACAAGTTTATCAAGTTTTTGTTTTTAAAACATTAAAGAAAATAATCCATAAAAGTACCAAGGAGTTCCACCCCAAAAATATAGACTTTAATACAAGTTAAGAGAGGCAGTTTTCATAACGTTTTAAGTTGAATGTAACCCCCAGAAGATAAAAAGAAAATGTCAGAATTTGTCATTAGGAAAGTTCACACATCAAAATATGAATATAGCCAAGAGAAGAAAACTATCTCTTAAGACCCTCATTCTGAGTTCATAGCCACGACATATCCCAAGAAAAATGACATACTTAAACAGCTCAGTTTGATATGAGTTAAGAGAGGAAGTTTTCATAAGGTTTTAAGTTGAATGTAACCACCAGAAGATAACAAAAATGAAAATGCCAGAATTTGTCATTAGGAACGTTCATGCATGAACATAGGGATATGGCCAAGAGAAGAAAGCCATCAAGCTTGACGGGAATTAGTCAGGGTCAACCCAAACCTCTCCCAAACTTCCTGTATATCACCCTGAGAGCAAAGGTTTGAGGGGAGCAAACACTGAACTTTGATGCGATCCAGCAATTAGATTGTCCATCGTAGAAAAGACAAATCCATGTCTTTAGATATCTGACCTCTCAATTATCCAAGATCCTTGTTAATCTAAATCTCATCTATTAGATAATTAGCTCATATCTAGACCATCTGAACTTCTAAGACCCTCATTCTGAGTTCTTGGCCAATACAACATATCCCAAGAAAAATGACATACTCAAACAGCTCAATTTGACGCCTTTTCGTTCTTATATGTACTCAATCAAGATTATCAGAGATTTCATCTATATCGTTTGACTCAGAAGATCTCATATGTTCAGCAAATTATACTTTTAAGCTTCACAAAACCTAGTCATATTTTACTCTTAGTTAAATGTATGTCCACCACACTCAGTTTCTACAGAAAAAAATACTTAGAAGCATGACATGTCTCATATCGGTGGAGTTCAACTTCCATTGGGTGATCTCAAAATCATAGAGCAGCAGACTCTGCTGAAACTCAGAATGCTCATATACCAAGAACCATCATCACTTCACAAAAGCACGTCATCAATTATCGTGTGTCTGCCTAGCTACCACAGAAGAAAAACTCAATTAGAGACCTCAACTTTACTGCATTGTCAAAGCATACGAGTCCCGAATCAAAGAATTGCCCTGCAATAGCGAGTCATGTGCAGTGATCCTCATTGGAGAGCAAAGCCTACTGTATTCATTAAAAAGAAATATTTTCCTTACCTCCCCATGGAAAGAATGCCCCTGATATGCTTGACATCACTGAACTCGCCAACGATAGTTTTCTGGGCTTCCGTTCTCTGTTCATCATTCATGGGTGCGGATCTCCCGCTGGCCACATCAGCCACTTGGGCAACAAAACCTTTGTCCACCTATTTAAATTCCATTATGCTCACGACGTCACCAACACCGCGAACCGCATTGAAATTCAGACATCCCAACGAAAACAGAAGAAAGGGTCGCAGCATTCAAGCTTGGGAAAGCATACCCGAAAGAAGTGGTTGGTGTTATAGCACCCGAGACGGACGAGCTTGAAAATGTGATCCACCGTCCTCGGAGCAACGCTTGGAAAGAACCCAAATTCGATGTCCCCATAATTAGTCTACAGGCGGGTAGAACGAAAGCGATCGCCGTCAATTCCAGAACCGAAAACTGCCGAAGATCCCGCGAATCCATCGAGGAAAGAAGAGGAAAGAAGAACCTGGAAAACGACGCGAGCTGACCCGAGGTCGGGTTCTTGAGATTCGGCGCGCGCGAAGGCAGCAATCGCCAGAATGAGGCAAGCGAGGGAGGATCCGCCATGGAAAGACCTCATGCTTGCTGCTCAGCTTGGCGCTCTGAAACTGAATTCCACGAGTCAACGACGTGATCGCCGGGTTGCCTGGACCGAATTGAGCTAAGGCCCGCTTGAAAACGCCGAAGAGGTCCGCAAACGGGCCGGGCTGGGGCGGGCCGCCCGGGCTATAAAAATCGGATCGGCCCGAACATTTCGGGCTCCAACTTCCAGGCCCCGTTGACATTCAAAAGTGATGATGGCAAACGCTGTCGGGGCCCGTTTGGGTAGGTTTCGCGAAATGGGGAAATGCTAATACTTCTGGGTTAAAAAAGGTTTCCGAAATATGGTAAATTGTAATTTAAAAATGCATTGAAAAATAACTTTGACTTAAATGTCATTTGATAAAAACTATATTTTATAAATGACTTTTACTATATATATATTTTAAAGTGTCGAACTATTTCCAATGAAGCACAACCTTCGATGGGCCAAAATAATAGTTGGACACCCTCGCTTGAGGTTGCCCTACCTTAAGTGGTGTCACTTAGGTCACAAGAACTCAAGCGATGCTTGGGTTGCACCATTCTAGACAACGTCGTCGAGGATCCCACAACCTTAAGTGGCATCACTTGGGTGGTAAGAACCCAAGTGACGCATGGGTTGCACCACCCTAGGCAATGTTGCCTAGGTTCTCACAACCTAGGCAATGCCTAGGGTCTTGCAACCCCTCAAGTGGCAATCGTCAGCCTTCATCTAGCTCTTCTGTGCAAATTGCGAGGAAGATGAACAATGAATAGTGCCAAATTTTGTGTTTAGAGAATGTTGAAAGCTGAAGGATAGACTTTTTAGCTTTCTCAATGGTAGCATCTGGTCAAACATTTCATATTTTCTTCAAAAGTTCAAATCCCTCGGAAAGCTAAACTAAGGGTGATCGGGTTTAGGATGGGTAGGGTCCAAATATGGACCTTGTACCTGATCCTATTATAACCGATTCCCATTTTTTGGACCTTGTACCCTACCATATTTTTCGGGTTCGGGAACAGGATTAACCCTATTTTCATTGGAATTTGTTTTGTAATCGTTCGATATCTTGTATGGCTTTAAATTTTATATTAATTCGCAAAAAAACACTAAATGATCCTCCTAATTATAAGACAAAGCAAAAATCCTAATAATGCATAAACATTAGCAACAAATATGGATCTAATATTAGTCTCATCCCTACAAATACTTATGATATGATCTAATGCACCTATTCATATGTATGTGATGGAGCTGTTATTAAGAGATATATTTCTTAAGTTGAATTAAGAATGCTTTAATTAGTAGTACAATAGTTAGTAGCACTTATCCCGCGACTATAATAATAGTTGAAGGTGTGACCATTAAAAAAGAAAAATAATGCATGAAAATAGTTCTTTTTAATAATTCTTTAAAAACAATTCTCTTTTAACTTGATTTAGAGAGAGGTTTTCTGTTTTTAACAATTCTTCGAAGTTTTCTGTTTTTAACAATTCTTCGAAGACAAAAAGATTCAGAAGAAACAGAGAGACAATTTTATTTATTAACAAGGTAAAAAACCGGTCCAGTTCCGGGTGGGTCTTTGCTTGGACCCGATTCCCGAACCGGTTGAAACCGGCCCAGACCAGTTTAACCGGGAATCGATTCCCGACCTTTTTTTCGGGTAGTCCGATCCAGGTTCCGGATAAACTCGGTCCGGTTGCATACCCCTAAGCTAAACCAAATGTAGTCTAAATACTCTTGCCAATGCATTACTCACTCTAAACTTGGAATATAATTCTCATATTTTAGGTTTTCAGAAAAATAATATCGAATTTAACGGGTAATCTCGTGGCATAATTCTTCAAAACACCTGTTGTTAAGGCGCCCGTGCATGTGATTTTCATTGTCTTTTCATTCACGTTTAATATTTATGTTTCTTTTTCACATTTGGAAAATAAAAAGATTCAATTCGTACTACTTTCAATACTCGAGAATAATTTTCTTCTGAGTTTTTCTATTAAATATCAATGTAATTTTTTTTAAAATGCCGGGCTCGGGGGACAGCTGGCGATGGCCAGTCACGTGGGCTGGCACGGCTGGACCGGGTTGGCCATACCGGCTCCGGAGTGATTACTGCCCCAATTTCCAAAAGTGGCACGCCAACGACCGAGCCCAATTTAGCAAAATAGCTGACAAAGCGATGTATTTTCGGAATTTTTTTTTTTAAAAAGAGGGAGATTTTTTTTTTTTTGGAAAAAATAGTCCATAACTTTTTGAATTTTTTTTTATTCTATTGAAAAAGGGCCGGCCCCACGCGCATGATCGGACATGTCACATGGGGCGGGAGGTCGAGACCTGCCAAATCCTTCCTCCTTCTCTCGACGCGCTGATTTGGAAACCCACTAGCGCAAAATTATGATTTCGATAATTTATTAATATTAAACCGAAATCATTTCACTGTCATTTTCCCTACTCTCTCTCCTTTTTTTATTTATTTAATTTTTTTGATTAGAGAGCTTTTTGCTCCGTGTGTGGGCCAGATATGTCTCCAGCTTTGCTTTCAATACTCAAAAAAGAAAAAGAAAAAGAAAAAGAAAACTCTTGATTGTCATCCCCCTCCCCACTCCCCTATAATTTTTTTTTTTTATTTTGTGGAGAATCAGCATCCCTATAAAGTTGCACTTTCGATTGTACCCTTATTCTTAGTCCCTTCTCAAGCACTTGATTAAATAAATTATTTCATTTTTGGAAATATAATAAAGAAAAGGAAAAAGATAGACATATCGGGAGATTTTGAGAGCAGTAAATATTCGGCCTCCCTTTGTCCACGTAGTTCAGATACTCTTTATACATAAAAGCTCCATTTATGTTGCCAAAATTAAATGATTTAGAGAAAAAAATTTCTAAAAGTAATTCAATTTGAATGAATGAAAAATATTTTTATTATTGATAACAATTTTTAGTATTAATTAATTATTCGAATCGATATAAACAATCAATTTAGATTTAATTTTATAAAATAAACGGAATCATGGTATCCATCCGCCCATCATTTTAGAGCCGAATCTCCCTTCAATTATTAGCTTTAAGAATAACTTTTTTTTTTCTTTTTTATTATTGTGGTGATTATTCTAATGGTATCGTGCCAAAAGAGAAAATGCTGCGCGAGGGTGGTGCGCTAGTTGCGAATTCCGCCATTTTTTTCTTTTCAACGCCTTTCGCGCCGTCCAATGGCGCTCCCACATGGCGACACGTCTTTACACGAGCGACCGCCACGTGGGCGCCCGCCATTGGGGGAGAGGTTGACTCGCCCTTCGAGGAGGAATATTACGTGAATCATGTGAGGACAGAACCCTCGATTAGTTAATATCGCATAATGCCCCCTCCCCGAAGAAAGAGAATTCGATTCTTAAAAAAGGACAAGTACATTGGAACTTCGCAAAATAAAAATCCATGTCGAACTGTTCCATTTCAGAATATTAAGTACAGCAATCATTAAAAAAAAAAGAAAAAGATAATCGCCCTTTTAGCCACTTTCGATTTAATGTTAATCTAGGACAAAAGCTCGTGCACTCTTAGGAATTAATACAATTTGAAAAAAAAGAAAGAATAGAGGACTTTGTGTGAAAAAAAAAATGACAAATTATTCGAGTTGCGAGGTTAAAAAAATTGGAATCTATCGTTCATTTTCTTAAACGAATGAGAATGTTTGCGTGACATAAGAAAATATTATTTTACGAAAGCCGCATTCGCATATAGGAAGGGATATGCGTGTCTTAATAGTAGCTTTTTTTTTCCCTAATAACCTTCTTTGGACTGTGGAGACGGTTGGATAAAAAAAGGGTCAACAAAAGAAAATTAAAAACTGAGGAAGGAAAATATAATTCAAAGCGAATCTTCCAACATTGTAAAAGAAAATTAAACTGAAACAAAAACATAAAACTGTTGCGAATTTATATAATTGCTATAACTTAGGGAAAAATCTATAGGAATTAAATGAGAGAGATCTGCCAAAACATTACCATTTGTATATTTTTAAGGGGAAACACTATTAAGTACCTCAAATTATACCCATCATAACACAAAAAAAAAGTTCAAAGCACTCATGTCACGGTAGGTAATTTTAAAGGTTTTTAATGACAAAAAAAAGTTTAGGTTATTCATATCTCAGTAGGGTAAATTTGGATTTTTTTTTGTATTATTTCTAATTTCTCGTGATTGGTAATTAGGTAATAGCGCGAGACTCGATTCTAAAGAAACCAGTCAATTTTAATTATTTTTTTAGTTTTTTTTATATTAAATTAGATATGGTCAGATCGATAGTATGCCAAAACACCTTATTGGAGGTCCACCGAGGATTAAATTAAAAAAATTTATAAAAAAAATAAAAAAATCGATTTGATTGCGCACTTCGATTAGATTAAAGTGGGGGGGTCGCGTGCTTAGCTGGGGGCACCCTTATAGAAACGCGGCGCTCTCCATCTTTTTCCCCGCGGTGGGGCCCGCCTTTTTGGGCGCATTTAGAAAAAACACCTACTAAATTATGACTTTCAATAGACCTCCCAAGAAAATAAAAAAATAAAAAAATATGACTTTCGTCGACCGTGTATAAAATAAAAATTCCGACGAGCCGCTTCGTCTCCGCCGTTGGATCTAAATAATTATCGGGAAAAAAAAATCAGGTGGTTAAAATCCTCGAGTAAATAGTGGATCGGACCGTTGAGGTAAAAGTTCTTCTTTTTTTTTTTTTTTTTTTACTCAAACGGTGAATATTCTAATTTTTTTCTTGTTGGTCTAGGACTACTTCTGCGCAGAGGTAAAAGGGAGGGCCAAATCACAAGTCAAAGTGACAACTATAAGACATTGATTATAGAAAAAGCTCGTTATCTTTTAGAGAGAACGGGATCGTTTTCGCTAGAAAGAGATGTGTTATCGGTGGATCCGTTGATTTGACTTGAGGTTGCTTTCGGTTCGGCCGGTCTTCCCTTTATTTATTTTTCCCTTTCTTTCTTAAATTTTCGAGCTGGTTGGTGATGTCGCCGTAATGTCACGTTGGTTTTCTGTTAATTTTCTAAACCTCCAGACGGCTTGTAAGTAATTATATAATATTAAAAGTATGCGTTGCCCGAGCTACACGTCCATTTTTTTTCTTTTCCTTTTTAAATTTTTGAGCTAGTTGGCAAATTCGCCGTAATGTTACGTTGATATTTTGTTGATTTTTCTAAATTGCTAGACGGGTTGCAAGTAATCATACAATATCAAAAGTATGCGTCGCTCGAGCTACACGTAATAATATGATATTTTGACGGAGAGTAACTTCGAAATCAAGAGCTAATACCGATTGCAAAGTAAAGAAAAGATGGACTTGGAAATGGTATGGTTTAGCTTTGTAGTCCGACATTTATTTTCGTTTGGCAAGGCTTTTGCAAAATTATATCAATTTCTTTTTATATTTTTAAAATCAATCGAGTTGAACTATGTGTCTGTAATTAAGTCAATGCATTGAAAAATGCAAGTCGTGTAACATAGTAAAATATCAATAAATTTATAAATTTCAACATGCCAACGTCAGAATGTAAATTGGACCGTATAAGTTTTTCACCACCAAATTTAAAGAGAAACTTAAAGATCGCCCCTCAAATTTTAACCTCGACTCGTCTTGGTCTCTCAATTTTGATTTATTTATAAATCAGACCCGGAAGTTCTTCTTTTCTTTTTTTTTTACCTCAAATCACCGCGCAGCTTCCCCATTGTTAAATCAAATTCGGTTCGATTTCAAATCATAAGAGGTATATTCTTTTCGTTAAATGATAAAGTTAGCATTTCATAACTCAATCGAGCAGTATTTCACGTGCGATCAAGATCCCACCCAGAATTTTCGGAGGGAGTAATCCAGAGTTTGCAATGCGAGGCGAGGCGATCTGCGCAAATCGATTCGACTAGAGGGGGGGCAAGTGCAATTAAGCGAAAGTCGAGGGGGCAATTCGTTTGCTAATAACAAGAAATCGATACACCTGTCGACGTGTAAATAAAACAGAAAGCACGTTTTTCGTTTTTCTTTTTCTTTAAAATCTTTTTCTCCGTCTTTGGGCAAAATCCGAAGAAGCTCCACGGCCGCATCTGCAGCTGCTCTGATTTGCAGAGAAAATCTAGAGGACGACTAGAGAGAGAGAGAGAGAGAGAGAGAGAGAAAGAGAGCGCGAAGAACAGAAGCTGCGCAGCGAGGGAGAGAGAGAGAGCTGGAAGCTGGAGGCTGGAGGAGGAGGAGGAGGAGGAGGAGGAGGAGGAGGGTTGAAGGCGATCCAATCAAGTGGCTTCCTTTTCATCTCGCTCCTCGCATCTCTCCCATCCAATCAGTAAGTCGCCTAATCTCTCTGTTGATCCCTCCATCTCGTGCTTCCGGGAGTGTCGTGTCCGGTCGTCGGATTCGGCGATTACGAGCGGATTCGATCGAATCGGCTGGATCTCCCCGGCTGCACGCTCGATTTCTCGGCTCGGATTACTGTTCTGCGGGGCGGCGACCGAGGTGGGGTGGGGTGGAGGGGTCTTTTGTCTAGTTTGTTGTGGCGGTGTTTTGGTATCGGTGATTGGTGATTCTTGTGCGCCGTTTTTCTCGATTTTTTTTTTTTGCGGCTTGTTTATTTCGAATCGGTTATCCGTTTGGTTCGGGGGCGATGAAATGAATGATTTCTTGTTTGAGAAGGGCGGTTTTGGGAGTTAATTTGAGGGTAGATGGACGAGCTATCGGTTCTTGAATGCTTGCTGTTTCGGGGGCATTTGCGGTTTCTCCTTCCTTGAAGTAGAGTTGACCGTCGAGTTAATTCGGAGTTTGGGCAGAGTCCCGTCGTTACTTTTTTTTTTTTTTTTTTTTGCCAGTTGCCCGCTGTAACAGATAGAGAAGCCTTTGGATCGATTGGGGGTCTGTGAGTGACTTCGGTTTCCCTGTTTGTTGATAGATAAGAAGGAGACATGTTGGAGGGTCGGTCCTGTCTGGTTTCGAGGATGTTCTCAAGCTCTTGCCAGCCGGAAGCCAGTTGGTCCCGCAAGACTTGTAGGCTCGAGGTAGAAATTCGCGGTGGCGGCAGCAAGCGTCTGCTCGGTGCTGACATCGAGGATTATCAGCGGAGGAAGTCATTCAAGAGCTTTGATTTGCCGGATGGAACTTTTGGGGATTGGCATGAAAAGCCTGATGAAAGGAGTGTTTTCGACCTTAGTAATGTCAAAGAGGATCTCCTATACAATGATGCGGAAGAAGATTGCGGACAAGAAGAGGGAAAGTCTGATGGTAGGAGTGTTTTCGACATTGGTACTGTTGAAGAGGGTCACCTATATGATGACATGGAAGAAGATCGAGGACAAGGAGAAGGAAAGTCCGATGGTACGAGTGTTTTCGACATTTGTAATGTTGAAGAGGGTCTCCTATATGATGATACGAAAGAAGATTGCATACAAGAAGAAGGAAAGTCAGATGATACTGGCGTTTTCAACAGTGGTAACATTGAAGATGGTCCCCTATATGATGATATGAAAGAAGACCGTAGAAAAGAAGAGGAAAAGTCCAATGATAGGAGTGTTTTCGACATTGGCAATGTTGAAGAGGGTCTCCTGTCCGATGATTTGAAGGAAGATTACAGACAAGAGGAAGGCAGTGTTTGTCAGCCTTTTCTATGTGAAGAATCGCATAATCAACGTCATGCTGGGGATTCTTCACATTCAAATTCCCTTATCAACTCCATTGGTAGGGATATGTCCATTAACTGTCTTATTCGTTGCGTGAGATCTGATTATGGTTCCATTGCCTCATTGAATAAGAGTTTTCAATCATTGATTAAAACTGGTGAGCTCTATAAAATGAGGAGACAGAATGGTATTGTCGAGCACTGGATATATTTTTCTTGCAACTTGCTCGAATGGGATGCTTATGATCCAATTCGGGGTCGATGGATGCACCTTCCGAGAATGATGTCAGATGAATTGTTCATTTTTTCTGATAAAGAGTCCTTGGCAGTGGGTACCGAGCTTCTTGTATTTACTACGTACTTGATATACAGATATAGCATTCTAACAAATTCTTGGTCCTCTGGAGTCAGGATGAATGCTCCGAGATGCCTGTTTGGATCTGCTAGTCTCGGAGAGATAGCAATCGTTGCTGGTGGGCAGGATCCTAATAACAACATACTGAGCTCCGTGGAGATGTACAACTCTGAAACTCATGAATGGCATCCTCTTCCAAGCATGCACAAACCAAGGAAGATGTGTTCCGGAGTGTTTATGGATGGCAAGTTCTACGTAATTGGTGGGATTGGCGGTAGTGAAGGGAGGGTTCTCACATGTGGGGAGGAATATGATTTAAAGACGGGACGTTGGACTGAAATCCCTGATATGTCCCCTGGAAGAGAGACTGACATACCTGCTACAGCTGAAGCACCTCCTTTGGTTGCGGTCGTGAACAACGAACTGTATTCCGCTGATTATGCGAACATGGAAGTGAGAAAGTACGATAAGGTGCGACGGATGTGGTATCCGGTGGGCAGACTTCCTGAAAGCGCAGCCTCAACATATGGATGGGGCCTTGCTTTCCGAGCTTGTGGAGACAGCCTCATCGTCATTGGTGGACTTCAAAATTTCATCGAGCTCAACTCTTGGGTTCCAAGTGAAGGCCCTCCGAGGTGGAACTTGCTCGACAGGAGGCGATCAAGTAACTTTGTCTATAATTGCGCTGTCATGGGATGCTGAGTTGCTGGATGGTCCTGTGCCACGCTCATGGCGCTTCCTTATGTGATGAGTTGAGCAAGCTGGGTATAAGGTTCTGTCGCAAGAGTTACTTGCTCGAGGCGGCACTATCCCCTTCTTTCAGTCTATATTGGGAGCGAAGAGGCGAGGGGTTTCGGGTTTTTCTTGATTTTATAGATGTTCTCTTAACAGGGGGGATCTTGATTTACTTTCACAGGCTTTTTTAATCACAATGCTTTTGCAAATTTGGAGTTGGTGCCTAGTGCCTACTCCCTTTGCAGTGACAGGCAGCATTTTCAGGAAATGGTCTCACATCGATGGAGTCAATAATACAAAGTACCAATTGCTCCATTCGGGGCGGTGCCTGCATTTTCTTCTCTTTTATCTGATACAAAGCTGGTCGTCTGGATCTATTCCTTTATCGTCTCGTTTGTTTTCTTCAAATAATCTGATTCAAATCTTGGAACTGGAAGGTCTCATAGATTGGTTCGACTTCGATAGAGCCGACTGGGTTCAGTTCTCAAAACCGCGGTCCTGTCTGTGCTGATCCTTTCGCTTTTTGGGGCCGCCCCAGCCCTGTCACGGGCCCCTTTTGGCTGAGCTTTCATGGGTTTTCTTAACCAGGTGAAGCTATAACGAACGACTGGCTTGAAGTCAACTTCAGTGCAGAGTTGGTACGTTCCCTGGAAAAATCCACATCTGCCTGAGGCGGAACTAATCCCTTTTAGGCGACTTAGGTAGGATGCTTGAGTTGAACGGAATCGTCTGACTACCAATTTGATAAAAGGTTCCTGCTGTGGGAATGCTTAGGTCAGATATGATTATTCATGACATCAATCCAATTCAGTCGGCGGAAGTGATCCCAGAGCCCTATGTGGAAAGGGCTCCTTCCACAGCTCCCTGTTTGTAGAGAATATAGGAAGAGAGACACACAAGAGAAGAAAACTTTTTGCAGTCTTCGTTAAAAACTGACACCACAACTATTACATAGGCTTTACACCAAAAGAAACTACTACATCCCACTAACTTAACATACTCCATAAAAACTGTCACGAACTATTAACACGTGAAAAATACAGCACCATAGAAACGGGAGAATTACCAAAAAAGTCCTAAACCTATTGGGGTTGTCTTGGGCCCTAAACCTTTTTTTGACCGATTTAGCCCTAAACCTTTGCGGTGTGCCAATTGAGTCCATCCGGCCAAATTTGGCCGGCCAGAAGTGACGTGGACACCGGCGACAATATTTTTTTGATTTTTTTTATTTTTGATTTTTTTAATTATTTTTTTGAGTTTTTATTATTTTCTGAATTTTTTATTGATTTTTTAATTTTTCTGTTTCTTTTCTTTTCTTTTCTTTTCTTTTTCTCCCCTCCCCTCCCCCCCGCCGGCGATGGCCTGGCCACCGCCGACGAGGCTGCCGCCACCGCGCGAGGGTCGCGGCCCTCGCCGCCGCGACCTCGCCAGACACTGGGGCCGCCGGCGAGGGTCGCGGCCCCGCTTCGCCCAAATCCCCGGGCGAGGCTGGCCGCGGCGAGGCGGCTTCGCCCGATTTGGGCACCGCCGGCGAGGGTCGCGGCCCGGCTCGCCTAGACGGGCGAGGTGGCTTCGCCTCGATCTAGGCGCGCGTCGGCGAGGGTCGTGGCCCGCCGCCCGGATCTAGGCGAGGCCGGCCTCGCCATGGCTCGGCCGCGGCGAAGGCGGCCTCGCCGCGACCGGTGAGGCCATGGCGGGCCGGGCGAAGGTCGCCATGGCCACCGGCCGCGGCGAGGCCGCTTTGCCCGCGGCCGGGCCATGGTGAGGCTGCTCGCCGCGGCCCACGTGCCTCGCCCGGTGCAGGCGAGGCCGCCGGCGAGGGTTGCTGGTTTGACGGGGCCGCGCCCTCGGGCCGCCGGCGAGGGCCGCGGCCCTCGTGCAAAGTGGCCGGCAGCCTCGTCGGAAGCCTGGCGGCGGCCACCGCCGCCGGAGGGGGGGGGGGGGAGGGGGAGAAAAAAAGAAAAGAAAAAAAACAGAAAAATTTTAAAAACAATAAAAAATTCGGAAAAAACAAAAAAATTAGGAAAATAATAAAAATTATTAAAATATTGTCGCCGCGCGCCGGCGGCCCACATCAGCTCCCGCCGGCCAATTTGACCGGATGGACTCAATTGGCACAATCACAAAAGGTTTAGGATTGAATCGGTCAAAAAAAAAGGTTTATGACTAAATTGGCACAACCCCAATAGGTTTAGGACTTTTTTGGCAATTCTCCCCCATAGAAACTGTCACAGAAAAACACATTTATAAGAAAGAAAGTTTGACTCATTCAACATTCCCTCCCTTAAACTGATATTGCAAACAATCAGTTTAAAGTCTTGACTATTTCTAGCGTGCGAGACACCTAGTAACCTTCTAAGCTTCGCAAACGACTCCATCTTGAGGGCTTTGGTGAATATATCAGCAACTTGATCTTCACTCCCGCAATAGATTAGATCAATTGTTCCATCATTACCGAGATCTCTCAAGAAATAAAACTTCACATCAATGTGCTTGCTTCTTCCATGTAGCACCGGATTCTTGGAGAGTTTGATTGCTGAGTTGTTGTCACAATATATTTTGGTAGCTCCTGGTTGCTTAAATTGCAGCTCCTCAAGAATTCTCCTTAGCCAAATAGCTTGACAAGCACAAGCTGTAGCAGCAACAAATTCAGCTTCTGTACTTGACAAAGTGACAATTTGTTGCTTTTTGGATGACCATGAAATAGCACATGTCCCAAACATAAAAACATAACCCGAAGTACACCTCCTATCATCTTGGTCTCCTACATAATCACTGTTAGTAAACCCCAACAAATTGGACTTTTCACCCTTCTTGTAAAATAGTCCAAAGTCTCTAGTTCCTTGCAAGTAACGAAGAATTCTCTTAGCAGCTGACAAATGCATTTCTGTAGGATTCTCCATATATCTACTGATTAAACTCACAGCATACATTATGTCTGGTCTTTTTGCAGTTAAATACATCAAACTGCCCACAATTTGTTTGTAAAGTGTCCCATCAACCTTCTTCCCTTCATGATCTTTATGTAGCTTTAAGCCAAACTCAACCGGAGTGTTTACAGGATTACAATCCTTCATGTGAAATCTGTCCAAAATTTCTTCCACATATTTCTTTTGAGAAATAACAATCCCATCACTCGATTGTACTACTTCTATGCCAAGAAAGTAATGCATCATACCAAGATCAGACATTTCAAACTCATCCATCATTGACTTCTTGAATTCTTCAAACATGGCATCACAATTTCTAGTAAATATCAAATCATCAACATACAAGTAGACAATGAGCATTTTTCCTTTATCTCCAATCTTAACAAAAAGTGTTTGCTCATAGGGACATTTCAAAAAACCAACTTTAAGAAAATAAGTCTCAATGCGGCTATACCAAGCTCGTGGGGCTTGTTTTAGCCCATAAAGGGCTTTCTTCAATTTATAAACTTTATGCTCATTTCCAATCTTAACATAACCAGGGGGTTGTTCGACAAATACATATTCCTCCAAGTACCCATGCAAGAATGCCGATTTGACATCTAGCTAGAAAATAGGCCAAGAATTTTGTGCCGCCAATGCAACCACCAATCTGATTGTGTCATGTCTTGCGACCGGAGAAAAACTTCGTATAGTCAATCCCGTATCGCCGCTTGTATCCCTTGGCTACCAAGCGTGCCTTGTACTTGTCAACTTCACCATTTCCTTTAAGCTTTGTTTTGAAGACCCACTTTACACCAATGGTTTTGTGTCCATTAGGAAGATCGGATAACTCCCAAGTGTCATTTCTTTCAATGGCATCAATTTCTTCATCCATTGCTTTCCGCCATTTTTCTTCTTTGACAGCACTCTCAAAAGTAGTAGGGTCGCAATTTGAAAATAAAGCAAAGTGAGTAATTGGATCTTTAATTCCAGTTACCTCATAATCTTCCATCCAAATAGGCCTTTTTCTAACATGGCGAAGAGATTGCGCCTCATCTTCATTTACTTCAGTGACTGTTGGTGAAGTTTCAACACATATAGAAATTGTATTTGATGAATTTTTGGGCATGCAAGGTACTGAAATTTGCTCTTGTTCAACATCATTGTCATAAAGGACTTGGGTAGGCTGCTGCCTATTCTAATCCCAAGTGTTCTCTTCATCAAAAACAACATCCCTGCTGGTCACAACCTTCTTTGTCAAAGGATTAAATAATTTATATGCTTTGGATACATCACTTACACCAAGAAAGACACACTTTTCAGCCTTGTCATCAAGTTTCTTCATTTTCTCATCAGGGACATGAGCATATGTGATGCATCCAAAAATTCTGAAGTGATCTACAGCTGGTTTTCTCCCACTCCAAGCCTCTTCTGGTGTCATATTTTGAACAGCAAAAGTTGGACTTTTATTCAAAACATGAATGCTCCAATTTACTGCTTTCGGCCAAAAAGTCTTTGGAACTCTTCCTCTTGCCAATAAACTTCTCACCATGTTGAGAATGGTTCTATTTTTCCTCTCTGATACACCATTTTGTTGCGGTGTATAAGCGGCTGTAAGCTCTCTTCGAATGCCATGCTCTACACAAAAACTTCAAATTCTTTTGAGCAATATTCACCACCGCAATCGTTCGAAGGGCCTTAATTGTCTTTCCCTGTTTCATTTTCCACATGAGCTTTGAAGCTTTTAAATATAGAGAAAGCTTCTGATTTTTCTTGTAAAAAATAAACCCAAGTTTTTCTGGAAAAATCATCGATGAAGGTAATTAAGTACCTTTTACCTCCATTAGAAGATGGGTTTATTGGCCCACAAATATCCGAATGCACCAACTGCAATACATTTTTTGCTCTCCATGACTTTCCTTTGGGGAATTGAGAACAATGTTGTTTGCTAACAACACATTCTTCACACACTTCAGAAGGAGTTGTAATTAAAGAAAGCCCTATCACCATGTGTTTCTGTTGGAGGGTCTTCAATCCACCAAAACTCAAGTGGCCATAACGAAAATGCCATAACCATGTGGGATCTTTCGTTTTAGCCATCATACAAGATTGAAAGCTTTAATGGAAACAATCTGCTTGAATTCATTTGAACAACTGCAATAGCACCTCTAACATAATCGTAAATTTCACAGGCATCATTCTTAATAGTGATAACATAACCCTTTTCTTGTAACTGACCAGCACTCAACAAATTACTTTTCAAGTCAGGAACATACAACGCATCAGAGATCGTTTCCACAAAACCATTCTTGGTTCTTATCTTAATATCACCTTTTCCCATCATTTTCACAATAGAATCATCACCAAAACTCACAGTAGAATGAAAATCTTCATTTAGATAAGAAAAGGAAGACTTACATCCACTCATGTGGTTACTACAGCCTGTATCCACAAACCAAATATCTTACTCGAGTTTCTTTTCATTTTGAGCAGTCATCAACAACGTTTCCGCTTCTTCTTTTTCGACAAAATTTGAACTCTCTCCCTTTTCTTTATCATTAGGCAGCCTAGTATAACATTCAGATGCATAATGACCAAATTTATGACATCTAAAGCACTCTACCTTCGATTTGTCAAAATTACGTCATCTGCCTCTGCCTTGAGATTGATCATTATTAGCGTTGAAATTTTTGCTAACATCTCTATTTCCTCGATCTCCCCTTCCTCTACCTCTACCTCTACCTCTACCCCTTCCTCTGAAATTGTTGGAATGAGTATAGCTAGAAGCCTTCAACGCTTGCTCCTCTACTATTGAATTTCTGTTCATCTTCTGTTCATGCACCAATAAAGAGCTTTGTAATTCATCGAGAGAGAGTGCATCTATGTCTTTTGATTCTTCAATCGAGCAGACAACATAATTAAACTTTGGTGTCAAAGAACGCAAAATCTTCTTCACAATGGTGACATCATCCATCTTCTTGCCATGGAATCGCATCTTGTTCCTGATCTCCATTGTTCTAGCACAATAATTAGTGACAGATTCTCCATCCTTCATCGCTAATGTCTCAAAATCCCTTCTCAAGGCTTGAAGCTGTGCACGCTTCACCCTAACCGAGCCTTGATATTTCTTCTTCATAGAATCCCAAATATCCTTGGAAGTTTCTTTGCAAAGAATAGTTTCCAAGATGGGACGATCAATAGCCCGAAAGAGATAATTTTTTGCCTTCGATCCTTCGGCTTTCTAGCTTCCAGTTCTGTTTTTTGGGAATCCGTCAAAGCCGTGCCTCGCTGGTGGCTCTTGAATTCCAGATTCGACAACTGACCAATACTCCTTTGACCGTAAAAAATTCTCCATTAGCATGCTCCAATGGTCATAGTGACCATCAAAGCGTGGGATGGCTGCTTGCACAAAATTGGAATCTGCGGCCATTGGGTAATCTCACGTATTTTTTACTTTCAGGGTCTCCAGGCTCTGATACCACTATTTGTAGAGAATATAGGAAGAGAGACACACAAGAGAAGAAATTTTTTTTGCATTCTTCGTTAAAAACTGACACCACAACCATTACATAGGCTTTACACCAAAAGAAACTACTACATCCCACTAACACCCCCACTAACTTAACATGTGCAGCAACAACTCCATAAAAACTGTCACAAACTATTAACACGTGAAAAACACAGCACCATAGAAACTGTCACAGAAAAACACATTTACAAGAAAGAAAGTTTGACTCATTCAACACTCCCATCATAATAAAGTTGCATAGGTAAGTCTATTGAATGCCCACATGTCGAGTTTGAAACTCAAGAGTGAACTTATTCTAAAGAACATTCAAGAATGTTTCGTTGGCTCTATTAAATTGCTCCTGGTCAATGTTTGTACATTGGTTCAACTGAATAATGTGAAGCCAAAACGACGCTGCATTTCGTGCTAATGGATATAACGTTTGTCGCTTACAGCTTGGCTACAGTTCTCGTACAAATTTTGAGAGCATTAAATTCTCTCTCTCTCTCTCTCTCTCTCTCTTGTCTGATTAGCGTAAATCTACTCTAGGGAACGCTTTAGAAACTGGATGGTCGAATGCCAGGTTGAATGGTTAAGGATACATCAATCTTCATTGTAAAAGCATGCCATGTACGAATCGATTCAAAAGAAATGCTAGACTTATTAAGACTGACTTACAATGTTGTTAGATGATGTGTCGGATTGTGATTGGTTCTTGAATATAGCCAACTTCTTTAAAGGGCACTCAAAATTTGACACGGCACTTGGTAAAATCAATTTCGTGAGGAGACTTTTATAAGTCTAACATTACTCCTATATTTATAGATGTCAAGTCACATCATATAAGAAAATCTGATTCAATGAGGTAAAGAATGTTCCAATATCCCCCCACTTGCCATTATGGAACAAGTGAAATGAACCTAAAATATATCTTTTGAAACACATTGTATTCTATGATTCAAATTTAACGAGATTTTTCTTGTGGATTGAATATTTCTCATTATAAATAAGAGCTATATTCAACAAAAAAGAGAGAGAGACAGAGAGAGCTATATCTCAACAAACACTATAATATGTCGTGCTTCACAAGTGAATATCGATTCAAGCAAATCCCTTGACTCTCTAGTCAACAATAAGTGAGTTATCATTTTATTGAGCATTGGTGACGCTGTCGTGTTATGAGTTTTATCATGAGACTCTTGACTTGTCTATGGTTGTCCCATCTCGTTAAAGTTCTACGTAAAGATTAGATGAATTTCATTAATCGATTAAATTGATACTTTTAAGAGTTCATGGAAGTCTACACTTTTGTACTACGCTTTGGTACGAAATTTATCGTACTCTTGTGAGGAAACTTGCTCATAATGTTTGATTCAATAAAATCTCTCTGTTTTTCTTTTGGTTTTTTTTTTCCCTCTTTGCCAAATAATAAAATTTTCCCAAGTTGGCATTTTCTTTTTCTTCTTTTGTGCGTGCGTGTGTTTTTTGGGCCCAATATCTACTTGGTTGCCAAAAGAAAAAAGTGAGCTACCCAACAAGAAACTGACAGGCGTATCTTTTCCTTAGTTCGATCCAACCTGGCATTATTTTCTTATTCTCCTTGTGTCTTTTGGGCCCAATTTCCACTTGGTTGCCAGCAAAGAAGATCAGAAATCTCTCTCTCTCTCTCTCTCAGATCAAAGGAGAAACAGGCAAGCAGTATTGTTACCAGAAAGTGTCAGTGATCGAACGTGGTCTCCACTGCTTACTTATTCTCGCCACGTGAAGCTTCGCCATCTCTTTTTGGCCCCCCTTTTCCCCTCTGACCCGTGTAGTTATATCTGGTTCTGAAGTGATATCTTACCTGCGAAATCTTTCCTAGTCGCCCACTGACTTCATTCCCATCTCCGTCCGTCCGTCCGTCTCTGTCTCTGTCTCTGTCTCTCTGGCTTCTTTTTGAGTCCAAATGGCGAAGGTTGCTTCCGGCACCTGAATCGTGCCCCTCCCTTTTCTTGATAATATGAACTCTGCGTGGATCCTGCTGTCCGATGTGAAGCCCGCCGTTGCTTTCTTCATTCCGATGATGGAGCATAAAGCGACGCTTACCCCCCCACTTGCCATGGAGTGGGCAGCCCATAATAGAAAAGTGCCGTGCTCTCTTTTCATTTGTTTTCTTCCTTCTCGTTCCTTTTTGGCGACAATCTCGGCCTGTGAAGTCCGTCTGACAAGACAATGCATTTCAAACTTGATTGACATGGTTCCGTATATCAGGATCTGGAAAAAAAGTGAGCAGCCAGCAAGATTTGAGATAATGTGTATTTTAACGGACCTTTTGCCTTTAATATCTTAGAGGATCTTACCTGTGGTTGATTTGTTCTGTCCAGATGTTCTTGATGCATTCGATACATAAAATATAAGAGAGGGCATGTTAGTTTGCCTGAGCTGATAAGGTGTGGGGTAGAGATACCTCCATCATTAGATATTTCCTATAGAAGATATTGTTTCTGCTTAAAGCGGTCGAAACTTATCATCTATTTTTCGAGAACCTAACATTTAAGTGAGTCATTGCTCCTAGATTTTTCCCAAGTTTTAAAAGAGGTGCTAAGTTGGGCAAATCTTGGAGAGCAATCGAGTCCAAAATTTGGGCAATCGCTTATGGGGGATTGCTTACAAAGACAGCACTAATTAATGAACATCTCAACAACATCATTCCAATAAAAAGAAAGGCGAACTTTGCATGATTTCTTCCACGGGAGAATTGCCAAAAAAGTCCTAAACCTATTGCAATTATGCCAATTAAATTTTAAACCTTTTTTTTACCGATTCAATCCTAAACCTTTTGCGATTGTGCCAATTTAGTCCATCCAGCCAAATTTGGCCTACTGGGAACCGACGTGGATGCCGGCCGATGCCCGGCGACAATATTTTTTATTATTTTTAAAATTTTTCTATTTTTTTGCCTTTTCTTTTTTTGTTTCTTCCTCCTTGCCCCTCACCCCCGGCCAGCGGTAGTCGCCGGCCATTGCGCGAGGGTCGCGAAGCCCTTGTCGGCGGCCAGCGAGGGTCGCGGCCCCCAAGCCTCCCCAAGTCTAGACGAGGTCGTCGGCGTTGGCCGGTGTCCATATCAGTTCCGGCTGGCCAAATTTGGCCGGATGGACTAAATTAGCACAATCGTAAAAACTTTAGGACTGAATTGGCACAATTGCAATAGGTTTAGGACTTTTTTGGCTATTCTTCCACTTATTCTTCGGTCGACCTTCATTTAAATACGAATTTTCTCTGACTGAAAGAAGATGAACGAAGGAAAAATCCTGCGTTCTAGCCCGAATCCTGGCCCGACACTCCACATACAGCTCCATCCTTGCATTTGCATTTCTTTTAATCATATGTCGTCGCTTCTGACGTGAGTGGAAACCCTAACAATGGTTAATCTATGGTCAATGCGCCTTGGAATGAGGCCAAACATGGGTTCCTTTTGCACGACGATTTATATATTCACGAGCCACTTAAGATAGTAAAGTATATGGCTAATGGTCTTGGGCACATATTCCTTGACATTGCATGTGACTTGATCCTTGAATCAATGCCGAATATGTTATAATTACGAGTTATATACTATAGTCTATTCCGTCGGTGGAGAACTTCCCCTTATGATGCCGGCACTAAACAGTTCGTTGAGAAGCTATTCTATGCTATTTCATAAACACTTTCGTAAGACTCGATCGATATTCGGGAAGCTCTTATCAGGCCGAGACGATATCTTTAATCAAGTAAAATAACAAAAAGCAACAAAAAAAGATAAATCAGTGAGTAGTTTGCAAGAAAGCGCGTATTGTTTAGGTAACATATCAGAAATGCACGTAAAATTCATAGAATGCAGACATACTAGCCTTGTGGAAGGCGTATGGGGGCGGCGGAGAATGGTGTCAAGCGGAGTTGGAAGGCAAGCTTTGCAGTATTTGTCGCGGTAGCGGTGGCGGTGGCTGATTAGGGTTTGAGTCGAGTCCATTAGTTTCGAGTGGGTTGAGGAATTTGGGATCTGCATAGTGGTATTCTCGAAAAGAAAATGACAATTTTGTAAATAAAGATACCTGAGTAACTACTAGTGGTAGAGTGCAAAGTGGTATGTAGAATCAAATTTTGAGATGCCAAAATGTGTTTTAAAAGGATCCATCATCTTCAAGACACTCCTTAAACATCCAAATATAGGGAATTTGTCATCTTCAAAATATTATTTTTCTCATGTTGCACCAAATAAGTATATCAAAAAATGCGTGTGTGTATATATATATATATTTCTTCATTAGGTATGATGAACGAGTGTGGCATATTTTTTAAACTTTCCTGTTCTTTTCGTTAGTCTAGCTTTGTGGGGTTCAATGGGCGTGGCCTCGTTGCCCTACTAACGCAGTTCCTAGGTAGTTAATCACTTTAAACGGGTCTTAAGCGAAATTGAGAAAAGAAAAATAATGGTAGGAAAAGTCAAATGCCCGGTCAAAGAAGCCCTTTGGTCAATATTGAGAGCACCTAGAAAAAGTGAAATAAAAAAAAAATAAAAAAACAGAAAGAGAGGAAATCATAACTTAATCACTTCCCCATAAAATATGATACCTGACATATTTAATTAGCCTATCGCTGGAAGATTTTCTCCTAGCTCAAGGAGCTTCATCTGTCGGATGGCAAACTTTGCTTATCTTGGATTTTCTTTCTGTTGTTAATAAATTCTCTCGAAAGGTTCATTTCCAGATATCATTGACCAGCGGGCCAACCTCGAATATGGCTTGCATGCATTTTAACTTGTGCCATAATTTGTCTCTACTCCATTTGTCGCCCGACAATAATGACGTACTCTTATCTTGAGTCTATTCGTTGTAACATGATTATCTTTTAAAGATTAAACAATAATCTTTTGACAAATTCACTTCATTTTCTGCCGGAGGAAAACAAGTTTACCTTTTTAGGAACTTTGCTTTTCAAAAAGATTTAAAGTCTTATTATTATTATTATTAGGAATAGTAGGTAATTAATCGTAAGTTCTCATCAATAATATTGTCTTCCACATTTATAAGTGTGGCCCCATCACTTTCTCTTATTTTATCTCCATCTCCAATGATGGTGGTGCACATATTGCCCCCCGTCTCGTCTGTTAAGTTGCAATTTTACCCTACCCTAATCATTAATGAGAATATTATATGTCAAGGGCATACAGGATATTTCGGGTGGTGGACACTAAATTCAAAATTGGACTTCACATAGTTTAGATAAACCGCTCTCTTTTTCTTTTTTATATGACTTCTTCAACATCTACACACAGCTCCCCGTGATGGAGGTAACCCTAGCAGCACGGGATTAATAGCCCCATCAACGATGTCTAGGATTTGAACCAGCTTGCAGTAGTAGTGCATGACTTTCTTATTGGTTGTATGGGCTTTTGGACCTCTAAAGCTCAAGTAATTTCATAATAAAGTGTGAAACCGTTGCGATAATACTCTTGAAGATTGCCAAGGTAATTACTTATTCCCGGCCTTTCCCTTGCCAAGAGAAATATATAAACTATTTTAGTTTTGTTTGGTACAACGGAACATAATGGAATGTGAGTCTCGGTCCTTTAATGCAGTGAAATAAATTTTTTATAGTAAGAATGGAACAAGATGAAAATTTTGAGAAATTTAATTTAATCAGATTACTTTATAACAATTTACAATGGATCGCTCTAAAAAAATTATGGAAACTTATTAAAAACATTATATGTTGTTATAAATGAACAAATTAACATTGAATCCCATGAAGAAATAACCAATATTATGCACAAATATAAATAAACATGGTTCAATATATTAACTAATTAATTTAATGTGCATGATAACCATTAATAACTAACTTATTTAAATTATCAATCTAGTTACTAGTAAATCTTATTAATAATTTGAACTCCCCACCTCTCATTCCCATGTGAGAAAATGTGGCCACTAAGACAATTCTCAGTGGTTAATTAATCTTCTTAAATTAACAATGTAATTGTTCATCAGTAATTATCAAAGCCTTCAAAGTAGATTAGTTATGTGAAAAAGATGTCGAAATTTGTCGTGATAATACTACTCATTTTCGATGGAGATTCGGACATCAAACAGTGAATCTTATCCGAAGTCGTTGGCCCAAAAAGAGAGAAGCTCTTATCCGAGTTGGTTGAAGTGCTTTCATGTCCTGCCTTTTGGCTCGAGCCCTTTCACACCAAGAGGATAAAACGCATGGAGTGGGCAAGGAACCAAGTTGCGTTGGAGATTTGGAAACCCTTTTATCTTCGATGCTAACCGCCGTTCAAAGATGTCCTAATTCCTTGTGCTCGGCTATTAGGGATGAGCGTGGTTCCCTACTTGAAATAGAAGAATCGAATCAATGATAATTTGTCTGATTTCAGATTCTAAGATATATAGGATATGTTACATATTTTAAGAATTGAGAAACCTGTTTAGACGAGTAGGTTCAAGTTTTTAGGTAGGTAGAACCTGAACAAGTTTGTGTGTTTTTCTTGATTTATATTTTTGTGTGATTTGATGGTATTCTATGGCATACAATGATTAGCGTATAATATAAAACCAATAGTCTGAACTTCCATTTTATGACCAAGACCTTTACTTTCTTAATTTTTCGTATTATTTGTGCATCTAAATATAAGTTATGATCAGTAGATTGTAACAGCAAGTTGGTAATTAAAGACGATGATTCATTACGATCGTTCAATTAATAATATAGTTGAAAATTGGGTGGAACTTGGAACTGACCTTGGAACTTGTAACAGAGTAGGTTCCAGGTTCCAAGGTATGCAGGGCATGTTCTAAATTCCAAAAACTAGGAAACCTATTCTAGCATATAGGTTCTAGGTTTTAAGTAGAACTTATTCGGAATTTGAAACTACTCACCCCTATAAGTTATGATTAAAACTCCGTTTCTTTTACCAAAAAAATGAATTATTTGAAATTGTTTTCTTAAAAGGAATCATTTATATCTTTTGAAATAACTAATCAATTCAAAATAATTTATTCATTCATTTTTGTAAGTGATATAAACAATCGTTTTTATGAAATATTTTCCATATCACTGTCATTTTATGCGAAACAAATACACCCTAAATAAATAAACAACATCGGGTTGCAATTTCTTTTTATATGCCTAAATGCATATAATGTCAAAAATAGTTCTTATCAGGCCCTGTCAAACAAGTACTTTTTCATGAGATTCATTAGTATCATCTCGTGCGCAAACTAATCTCATGTGCCTTTCTTATTCGCCATTTTTAATTTGAATGATGCCGTGTACGCTAAGTCTCTAAGGTTGTTATATGTCGACATAGCATTTTGATGGTCTCGCATATTTTATTCACAATTTTTCATTTTAGTGGGTTCTTGAATATAAAGACCGCTTTGAATATATCCCAACATGATAATGTAAATATTCAAGAATTTTGTTATCGTCAAACACCATAGGAAGAAGAGTTCTTATTGACAACGGCATTTTAAGAAATCATAATCATTTCTTTATATTCATATCTACTTAGTCGACATCTCCCAAAGCATCCGACATCGTCCTATCCAATGGCACCATCTTCATCGATCGGCAGCCGTCGATTTCACAAATCTCCAAAAGATTTCGCATCCAACGGTGCAGACCGCCGCATGGCTTGACTCGACCAATGGGATTGCGAGCACAACACTTTTCGCTCCCTCCACTTTTGCCTTTTCCCTTTTTCTTTACCTCGACCCCGGCACTAAATTTATATTAAATTGAAACTAAATATTCGTTTTTTCTTTTATTTTCTATGGTCGAAATTAAATTAAAATATTCTTTGCCTCCTCTTTTCACTCAATTTTGACCGACCCTCCTCCTCCTCCTCCTCCTCCTCCTATATAAACCGTCTTCACTTCCGGCGTTGTTGTCTCTCCTGACATGCACTCTCCCCCTCATCCTCTTCCTCGTCCACAGAAAAAGCTCCAAGGAGAAAGGAAGAAGCAGCCGTCTCCAATGGCGGAAACGTCGCCGCTGAAGCGCCGGAGAGAGGCGGACCCCGATGAAGAAGAGGAGGAGAAGCGGCGGAAGCCGTACGAGGACATCCTCTCCCTCCTCGAGGAAGAGGAAGACGTGCCGGGCCAAGACCTGTCGTCCCTCATCTCGAGCCTCCAGCAAGAGCTCGCCTCCGGCTCCTCCGACCCTTTGGCTGCCTCCGCCGAAGAAGCAGGCCCCGCCGCCCCTTCCTCGTCCGCTTCTTCACCTTCGCCTGCGGGGGAAGGTGGAGGTGAAGGAGGAGACGAGGGAGAGAAGGTGATGAGGCGCTTGCTCGAGGCCTCTGACGATGAGCTCGGGCTGCCCAGCAGGGGGAGCAGCGAGGTTGGAGACGGCGTTGGCGTCGAAGAAGGTGACGATGGGCTGTTCGGCGGCATTGGCGGAGGCGAAGGGTCGATCGATCTGTGCGAGGGGTTGGTGTGGGAGCTCGAGGACGAGGCTACTGATCATTACGCTCTTCTGCAGCCCGAGCTCAATTCCCCATTAGAGTGGTGGTGTTAATAAGTGGTTGATTTAGACTTTAACGTTGGTGCAAGAGAAGAAACAGACAGTTTAGGAGTTCCAAAGAGAAAAACGAGAAGGACTGTAAGATGACATAAGGAAAAATGAAAAGAAAAAAGAGTTGGAAATAGAGAATGGTTTTCGAGTGATGCACTTTCCTTTCACTCTTTCATCCTCTCTCTTCTCTTGTAAATTCGCCAGATGTTCACCTGAGTTTTTTAGATTATGAAGATGAAGGAAGACAGATGATTTTTCTTTCTTTTTCTCGCTCATGTCTTTCCCGCTCGATGCCCTTGATTAATTCCATTGTTATTACCGAAACAAAAGGATCAGTTCCATTTAGTTTCGATACTAACCGAGGTTCAAAACATGTGGAGTACACAGTACGATCGTAGAGCTCATCCTATGGTTCATCCCCAGAAAAGAAAACGCAGAGCATCTTGTGGACTTCCACAGCTCTCAAAACAATCGACGGATAGGGTCTCCGGTGCGCGGAGCATTCGGTCTCAGCCCTTCTGAGCTCACGCCAGGTGCCCCGCGGACATCGTCCATTGTCGGATAAACCAATCCGAATGTCAGCCGTCGGGTGAAGAAGAATTCTATGCCGTCTGATAGAGACGTCCACCGTCGTGCTTGCCCCATCCGAAGGAGATAAACGGGTAGGATCGAGGTCATCATCGCATCCCAGAACCAAGCGCGTATAAAGGGACGAGACGAGGGTACGTGTCCGACAGCGCTTTTCAGGATCGGGAACACGTGGGGGCTTATCTCGCTTGTGCCTCGACTGCGACTGCGCCCTAGCGTTCTCCGTCTCTTTCCGGGCACTTCCTCCGCCGCAGTCCCTGACTCAATCCAAACCAAGCGTCGCCGGCAGTTGCTCCGTCGACCTCGCGATCTTCTCGATACCTCTCCTTGATCGGAAACCGATCTCCGCGCTCTTTTGGAAAGAGCTCAGCGTCGATCTTTCTCAAATATCTCACGTGCTTCAGGTAGGCGGAGGTAGGCGTTACCATGGACGGTGGTCTTGCTTTACGACTTGTATGGATAACGTTCTTTTCTCTTTTCAGCCTCACAAGTCGCTCCAGAGCTTGTGATTCTTTTAAAAGCTTTATGAAAGTGGAGGATGTATGTAAACCGACATGGAATGGCTTTAGCGTCACCTTGACTTTAATCATAGAAGCCTCGAGATACCGTCACTAGCACACGGAGAAAGAATATCCGAACAGCATGATTGGATTCCTCGACGGAAACAGACATTCCCGGAAAACCCTGATGGCCCGACCTCAGATCGGCAGCCATCCTAGATCTCGGGAGATCTCGGATTCGAGGTTGTCTGTGGTCTCACGAAGTTCGCCTCTGATTGCACTCCTTTAGATCATACTATTTGTACAAACCAAAGGTCAGGATATAATCGATTTATGGGATTATACGGTATTATACGAGCTTTCATATAGTTTCCATGTTGTACCTTTGGATCATCGAAAAAATAGAAAAGAAAAGACTCTACAAGAGTTCCAAAAATAGAAGATAATGATAATTTACGATCAAATAATTCTAAGATTTCACCGTGATAACGTAAGAAGTTAGACTCGAAAATGTGACTGATAATGTGACTGATAAAGAGTGATGTTTTAAAGTTGAGTTGCATCCACTAACCCATTTTCCAAAGAGCAAGGTTAGCTTTGTAAATATCTTATCAGGTTTTGATTTTGAGTTGATTGCCGGATAAATCCGAAGTCCTGAACCCGCTTAAGTTCTACTTGGATTGGGATAGGCAAAGGGCTCCCTGAACCCATGTGTTTTTATCCCTAATTCCTTTTAATCAAGCATGTTTTTGTGACAATACGAATATGGGCCCTGTGCGGGTCAGAAGCATAGTGGGTAAGAGTGGACATATTTTATAATTTTTTATATCATGAAAAAAATTAAAGTAAATGTGTCATAATGAACGTATTTTGATATTTTTATGATTTTTTCTTTTATAATTTGATGAATTATTAACAAAGGTTGAAAATGGAGTGAAAATTCATTCTTGCGGTGGCTAACTCCAATAAGGATAACCTTACCAAGAAAAAAAAAAACTCCAATAAGGATAAGTAGAAGAAGTCGACAAGGACAATGACAACCACGATGAATCGACAGCAAGATCGCCTTTTAACACTTCAGATAGATATCAAAAGCACCTTATCAGGTTAGAAGATTGCTAAATCCATGCCATATGAAAGCTTTCGAAGAAGCTGTCATAGGCTGCGATTGCCTTTGTTTTTTTTTGGCAGGAACGAGCATCGCGATGAAGTAGAATGCGATGGTTTGGGGCCACAACCGGAACACCGGAACCTTTCAAGGACTACCTCAACTCACTGCCACTCATCTAAACGCGGGGTGGATCCGATTGAGTAAAAGTTCCAAATGGGAGAGAACCTGAATCTATCGAGCCTACGTCCATTTGTTGAATGTCCATAAAAACAATTGCATGATCAAAGATATTGTCGGATTGGTAATTTCTCCTCAGTTCTTGCGACGACACCGTGCCTCGTCAAGCAACAAATACAAATTTGCGACACCAAACATGCAATCCCTTAGGTTGATTGTGCATGGCAATTTCCGCTATCACACAAGTGTAGACCATGAGCTGTCTTAGGAAATGACTTAACTTCGAAAAAGAAGAAGAAGAAGACAGATGCGGCCGCCACAAGATGAGTGAGTCACTTGTCTAGTCTTGCGGTGCACTCACTCCCCTTAAGAGAATGAAATGAGGCCCCAGCTCGACTTGAGATCATGACTCCTTACAACTTGTACCAATAGCGACACTGAGCGGCTGGAGATTGATTGAACAGCCCCTATCCCCCTGCCTACCTACTCGTGCTCCTAGCTCGATTAGAGTTCTAGAGTGTGGTCTAGCAGAAAAACAGAAGTCGTCCATATCAAGTGATACACGAATTGCTTAGTAGTGCTTTGACTCTACTGTAGCTGGCCGACATAGCTTAATGGTAGAGTGCCAAGGCTGAGGTTGAGGGTTCAAGTCCCTCTTTCCGCTCCTAGCTTCATCGTTTAATGGTAACGAGTGGAGTGCATAAGCCTCTTTAGAAATAGGGGCGGCTGTCTTAGACCACCTTGTACAGGGTTCTAATAAGTGGAAATGGGCAAGCCAAAACCTACTCCCAAAAAGTTGCTCTCTTTTCAGCCCTTGCGCGTAAGCTCGCTTCGATTTTTGAGTAGGTTTATTCAAACATGCCAACAATAAAATCAAGTAGGGGTTATACCTAGTTGTAGCAAGCTAGCAAGCTAGCTTTTCCCTTACTAGTAAAGGGACTGCTAGCTGCAGTGTGCAGTGTACTAGTGAATAGGAAAAGCAGATTGAGATTACTAATGGCAAATGGAGGTGGGGGATAGAACATGTTCGGTGCCTCGCCCTTCTCTCCTTCGCCGGAAACTGCAAATGATGGGATAGAACATTTCGTGTATCGTTTTACCTCCAGATCAAGCTCTGATAATCATAAGCAGTGCTTTAACCCCCTTGAGTATCCTGGTAAAGAGCAAGGTTCTCTACCCTAAAATTTCCTCGCTCTCTATTGTCAAAAGGCTAATCAGTTCTCCCATTTCCTTGACTCAAATGCTGCTATAACAACTCCTTTCGAGAATGTCCATGATAATCGACAGCATCTTGTTCACGACTGGGAGACGCCAGCAATAAATGAGTCTGTTGCTGCTTCAATAAATTTCCCCACGCCGACTTTAACCGGTCAAGGCAACACCGAGGTCATTGTTTCATCGTTACTAAACCATTGCGCCCTCAGCAGAAAAAGAGATATCTTCCCTCATTTTGCTTTAAAAATGAACCATAAGGAGGGTTCAGGATTGCAGAGCACTCAGACATAAGCTACTTTCACAATCGAGACATTTTCGCCATTAGTAGATGGTTAACCTGAAAATCCATAATTGTAAATAATAGTCAAAACATAATCAGCTCATTTGTTTATCCCGTCTCTGAGGACAATGAAAAAATATTCTTTTTACGGGCTAATGGTAAATCCTGTGGAGGGAGATAGATCGATGATCAACACCAATCGAGAACAACGTCAAAACTGATCTAGGGTCCATATCCAGCTTAAGCTACTACAAGAGTGTTCACGGTGGTAGACTCGTTGCAACTAACATATCGAGCAAGATGTGCATCAGCTAAAGAAACGGCGCATAATTAATACATGACAGGATAACAGCACATGCATGATACTGATACAAGGCAGGCTTGACAGAAAATTCCAACCAATAAGCTGTAATAGCGAAACAATAATGACTGAACCGTCTGAGTGACCGGCCATGAAACACTGTAATGAGTCGGTTCTAACACCCTACGTGCAGAGTCATTCAGTCCAACATTATGAACTATGTCGCATCACTGGGACGGAATTAGAACTTCCTTCAACATCAAGAAAATTTCATCTCTTAAAGTTACAGACCATTCAATTAATCATTAAAATGTAAACCATGATTCTCGAAACTAAAACTTCTGCAATGCCTAAGTTATGCAACAGCGAGAATCTACCAGTGGCATTAGATAGTATCGTAGCGCAAGCTAGCAGGCCTACTTACAAAAGCATTGACCTTTTTAGGTTAATATAATGGAAAGGAAAGTGACAGAGTTTAATACTCGCTAAAATCCAAGGGGGTAGATCTGCTTGCTTCGCCCAAGACCTTGGTGCCTAAGTGCAAGTTCGAACCTACCAGAAGACTAAGAATCAAACAGAAGCGGGTCGTGAAAAGTTAAAAGCTCCCATGAACGAATCTAAGTGTAATTGAATTGACCTGATCCCGAGGCAGGCATCAACTCAGGCAAATTCGGGCCACCCAACGACCCAACAATGAGTCTTTAACTGACTGGCTTGATCCCCCAGATTGATTTTCTGCATCTAAAGAGTTTGGTACTGTAGTTGGCCAAGCAAAAAAAAAAAATAGTGAAAGAGAAAACGAAAAGTACATCTCAAGATGGAGATGCGGGGTATCGATCCCCGTACCTCTCGCATGCTAAGCGAGCGCTCTACCATCTGAGCTACATCCCCTTTATGATGGGAGTGCCTACGTTTTTAATAGTTAATAAAAAATCAAGAAAATAGAAAGTTCACGCTTTACGAAATTTCCAATTGCAAAAAGCAAGCGACCGATCAGACGAGTGATGCGCAATGTAAAATTGGGTTAATTCCATAAACAAAACACTAAGTTTAGGTCAAGTACCAAATTTAGCCCAAATTTTTTTTCTCAAAAAAAAAAAAATTTATTTTAAGTTGAGTGTCAAATCTGACTCAAATTTTTTTCTTGCCTTGTAAAAAAACACAAACTTTAGGTTAAGTACCCAATCTAGTCAAAATTCTTATTTGTTTAAGAAAAAGCATCAATTTTCACTTAAATCCCAAATCTGGCATTCCTTAACTTAAATCCATTGATTATCTTGAGCAATACATCCATTGTATATTTGTTGGTTGGATTTTTTTCTTTTGGTCGATAGTTAGCTGGATTTAAAACACTATTCATTGTCTAAGCCATAACTTGGAAAATAATGGTAAAGCTATTTATTGTCTCTTACACTTCACTAGAAAGTTAAAAAGATCTCCAAATTGAATTTCTCTAATCAAACTTCATTGTTTTGTCGTAATATAAGTTGTAGACTATCGCTCATGGATGAGATTTGCTAAGCTCACAATTAGAACATTTTTTTTTTCTGAAACAAGACTGACTTTAAATAGAGAGTCAATAAAATGGGCTAGATTTAGGATAATGATGAAAGTTTGTAATTTTTTATGAGGTAAAAAAAAAGTTGGGGTTTGAATTGTCACTCAATCTAAAGTTGATACTTTTATACCGAACAACAAAAGTTTAGTAGATTTGATAATCGACCAAAAATTTATTTATTTTTAAATTAGCCCAAGTAAAATTGTTGCTCGTATCTTTTTTAACCTTGCTCTTTCGTCAAATGACTTGTCCATACCTTTACAAGAAAAAGCCCCACAACCAAACTTCACCATTTTACCTATCACTCGCTAAAGTATATCATTATATACAGTGGGGAATATATCTCCTACACACATCAGATCGCCAACATCTTTCATCCGATTTCGCCTCATTTGCTAGACCCTATGGACCTGTACCTGTACCTAGCGGCACAGAACAGGTAAGTGCAGCAAATTCAGCCCCCCCTAAGACGCACGTCGGCCAGTAGAACCTCTCCAGATGGTACCTCTCCGAGAAGAAGAACTCCAGCAGCCCCGCCAGAGTGAACAGGTCCGCCGACCCTAGGAACAGGTACAGGAGCGCGATCCAGAACAAGGTGATGGGCAGCGGGCCCGGGGAGGCGAGGAGGCCTGAGTCGGTCGAGACCCGCTTCCGCTTGATCTCGACGAGGGCCGCCACCGCCATGGCCAGGACCGAGAGGGCCAGCCCGATCCTCTGCAGGTGGGTTATGCCCGTCTCAAGCTTGGTGGCCCTCTGGGCGAAGATTTAAGATTTTGTTTTCCCTGAAAACAAAAAAGAGAGAGAAAAGATGGAGATGCGGGGTATCGATCCCCGTACCTCTCGCATGCTAAGCGAGCGCTCTACCATCTGAGCTACATCCCCCTGACACATCCTGTACCTTTGCCTTCTTATTTTATTTACTTATACAATTATCGGCGACTTCCCCACTTCTGCGACCCATAAATGACTCAACTGCACTAGTTTGGAAGGCTTGTTGACTTTTAACGACACTTTGCCATGCGCTCTTCCTTTGTGGATTATTTTTTCCCATCAGCAGAAAAGCTCACGATGCTGAATCCACTGATTGGCGTTTCTCATTTTGACCGACAGACGAGCAGGTCTGGTGCTTCAACGGTTAGTATTGATTTCGGTCAATGAGACGTTGAAGAGCGGTTTCCGGTGGGTTTATTGACCACTTCGATGCTTGCCTTCTTGTCCCTTTTCTTAGAACAGCTCGGTGTTCGCTCCTGTGCCATTTGGGGTCTGTACTGTACTGTGAGCAAGATGCTGTGATGTTGAGTATGGTGGCCTAACGACGGAAGCTTGACAATTGGCTAACTGAGCATGAACCTCACTTTGCATGCCCTGGAGATTTAATGCATCGTTTCATATGTTGGCTTATATAATCCCTCCACCGAACTCTTACTTAGCCACGGCCAAATCTTTTCCTCATTGATTCGCATTTCTCTGTCTCCTGCCCGTGTCGCCCATGGGCCGCAATGAAGTTGGTGGTGCAGAAGATCGATGATCCTGGAGTTGTCAAGAAGGCTGCTGAGTTATCAGAGTTGTGTGGCACGAATATACGGTCTGATAATTTTTTCTTTGAATGGTCGGCTGACTAGCTTTGCCAGCACCAGCAGGTCGATTATTCATTTGGAGAATCCTTCTCTTATCATGAGGAGGGTATGTTTCATCTCTTCTGTATCTTGTCTGGTGAATCTACACTTGATTTGTCCTCACAACATTTATCTTGAATGGCAGGTTGGTTGAAAACCAAGAGGCGAGTAAAAGTTCTCTTCAGGAACCGTCGTATTTTAGGTTCATCACTTGCATTGATTGGTATGAGTTAAGATTAAACGATGGCCATGGAGTTCGATTTCTCTAGTACTGGGTCATGATTCGTGCTTACGGGTTTTGCACCAAGACCTGAAACATGTGAAGTGTGAAGCACAAATGCTCGAAGCCATGATAAAGTAAGTCTAAAGATACTCCTGAGAAACAAAAAACTAGAACAGAGAGTGAGAGAGCTTAGCTCACTCTCATCATCTTTTACTGCTTTTTACCTGATGAATTGTACCTCCTTCATTTGATTATGATAAACTCATTGGTAACGGTCCAGCTGCCTTCAGAATGCACGTACGTCAACTGATCTATGGTTTCTACTCTTGCTTGCTAGTCAATCAAAAGATTATAGACTTTGACGTTGATATTTTCCGCAGGCTCTCGGGGAAGAACTCACAGTGCTTAATCAACAACATGTTGAAGCATAGGATAAGATCAGGTTTATAAAGTGTACTCATGCCCTCAATGTTGTATAGTTAGCTGTGGTTGGGTCTGAATCGATCGATTGTACCTGATCCACTTTGCTGTGATGCATGGTGAAATAGTTCTTACAATCCAGAGCCGGGAGAAAGTAGACCGTTTCGAGAAGCTGAAGTGCACATGAAGTCCCTTAATGATGCTGTCGAGCATTTAGAACATCTAAATGTGAGTTTTTTCACTAGTCACATTCGTTCTTACATAGGTGTTGGACTTGGAAATGACAGTGATTTTTGTTTACCAGCAAGCAAAATTGTTAAGAAACCAGCATCTGCTTCAAGAAACTGCCCGTTTTTTAGGAATCATAAAATAAGTATACAAAGCTAAATACCGATCAGGCACAACTAAATTGAATTCTTTTACTCCTTTAGAACCAAAAATGGTGACCTCAGCGCAGGCAGCCATCCTTCTATCATCTCTTGATTGAATATGTGATAATCTGTTATCAGAAGATGTCTTAATTAATGACTATAATCTCGCTCATATTTTAACAAATTGATGTCTGAAAATGGAGGAAAGTTCATAATAAAGAAAGCCAGCTCATTCCCGTGATAGCTAACTGTGATAGTTAACTGTGCCAATTAACTGTGACGAGAGTAACTGGAAGAACTTGACAATATCAATAATACCAATTCATTATCTTTATTGAATTTTTTTTTATTGAATTCCTTGTAATAAAAACCATTTTGGGTTTTTTGTGTTTCCAGGAACCAACTGCATTAGTCAGGGGTTCAAATAGGGCTACTAACAATTCTGCATATTTTATCCTGAAGAGGTGTTGTACTTCGCTTGATTCCATAGGCGTTCTTCCATAATGAATCCGTCTGTGCACTTGCATTCCCCTCTTGTCACGTACTTAACCAGCCATACCATTTTCACCTTCGGCACTTCCGGCATTCCAGACAGATTAGCGACTCCTTTTTTATTTTTCTTGGCGCAAAAATTAGTGGCTCCTTTTAAAGCTAGATGACTGCGAATAAATGCATGATCCAATTGATGGTTTGTCGAGAAGATATCGGATCCCACTCCCGTAGGGACCATTCCGATGACAAGCGTCGTGGGTAAGCGAGGCAACACCCAAGCATTGGCTCCTTTAAGCCGCAAGCCGGGTGGAACTGTTTCAAAGAGGGCCTCGACTCAAGGACTGAACCTTCAGTTTGCTCTCAAGGAAATAGAGGGAAAGGTTCCACATGCTAAATAAAGTTGATCAAGTCTATCGGTTTTGTAGCAACAACTTACAACTGCAACAAGACCATTTCTGATCTGCCTTGACTTTGATTTCCCCCAAGCATACATTCAATATGACTGACGAACTAGAGAAGTGACAATCGGAAGAGATAAAGCTGTTTAAACCTGCCTCAGATGCTGCTATAACACTAACTACTATCAACGAAGGAAGGAGATGGAAAGCAGTGGTGCCACATTACATTGCATCATCCAACAGAATACACGATCATTGACAACATCTTGTTCATTATTGGGTTTGGCTGGTAATTTGTAACCAGTTCCCAGCCTGAGATCGTCACTGAATTACCACTAAACTAAGACGTCCTCAAACGAGTATATCCTCATCATTTTTTCAAATGAACCGAGAGGAGAGCTCAGACTTGTGGAGCAATCGAAGTAAGCTATATCCAAATTGAGCCATTACCACTGAGACAATGCTACATAGGTCAACTTCAAAATCTATAAATGAAAATGATAGTCAAAACATAACAATACTCATCTCTCTATCCTCACCCGGAGTACAATAAAAAATACACTTTCATCCAAACTAAATGATATTCTCAAGAGCGAGAGAAAGAGGGAGAATGTGAATGAGAGAGAGCATTAATGATCATCAGCAATCAAAAGCTACATCAAAACTGGTTCATGGTCCAAATCGCTGCTTAAGCCACAAGAGTGCTAGCAGTTGTAGACTCGCTGCAACACAGACATAAAACAAGGGATAAATAAAATCATAAAATTCAGGAAATTTATAAAAGACAGGATGATGGAGAATACACATCACTAGACAAAAGATGAAGTTTGAAGGAAATTTTCAACCAATCTGCCCTTAACAAGAACTAGAAGATGGAAACAACCAAGACCGGCAGGAAAGTATATCTATACTAAACCAGGCATGAGACAATAGTCTGTAATGAATCCGTTCTGAGATCCAAAACTTAAAAGCTCAATGTCAAGATAAATTGACCCCTGTTAAGTTGCAGACCATTTTGGTTTATCCATTCTATTTACAACCTTGAGTCGCCATCACTCAGACATTTGTAACAGACTTATAGGGCAAGCTAGCACTCCAAGTCACAAAGGTATTAAGGCCTTAGATTCATATTAGGGAAAAAAAGAGTCATTTGGTCTAGCTAGGGAGTTGTCTTTTTGACTCCCCTGCCTAAGTGAAGGTCAAAAACTTCGGAGCACTAATTCCTATAGTTTTGGTCAGAGTAGCTAGAAGGTGATAAATTATCATCGAACCATAAAATACACAAGAACAGAACTTGATATTGTGCTTACTACCATGCAACATAGAGATTTCAAAAAAAAGAGCCAAACATCAGCAAGCGAGCTTACTATTTCCAGACAGGAGGAAGCTTCTTGGTCTTCTTGTAGTAGCGTGCAAGCCTGTGGATCCTGCTCTCGACAAGAATGAGCCTAAACTTGGAATCCTTGTCCTTCCTATTCCTCTCCAAATGCTTCCTGATGGACACTGCCTTCTTGATGAGGTGGTAGAGATCCTCAGGAATTTCGGGCGCAAGACCTGTTATAGCAGCGAAACCAGAAATCATCATAAAAGAGCAGACTTTCCTTTGCCAAACAACTCGTGCTGTTTAGCCAGCAGCAGTAGCAGCCGATGCCTTCTCAAACAATCAATACCGACTTTTACACAAGGCAAGAACATGCACTGGATTCCAAAAATAACTTCTTTTAATCCGATCAAACAGTTTTCAGGATGATTTGGAGACCACAACAGCATAACAAGCTCCAAAAACTACATTATCTCTTCTTAAAGCTGTGATTTAACTGGTTTCAGCCGCCAAAGACATCAAGCTTACAACATAGCATATAGAGAGTATCCATATATTAACAGGCAGAATCACTTCACAAATACGATCGACATGGAAAGTGAAACATACCGTGAGCCTTGAGGATACGCAAAATCTTGTTCCCGGTGACGCTCTTCACCTGGGCGATCCCGTGAGAGTCACGAAGAATAACACCAATCTGCGACGGCGTCAAGCCTTTCTTGGCGAACTTGCAGATGTTCTCATCGACCTACAGCAATCGAATCGAATCATCAACCCACGAGATACGACCGCCTCACGCGAAGCTGCAACTCACACAGACAAATGAAGAGAGAGATATTCCACACTCACGTCCTGAGACGAGATCTTGAGCCAGCTCGGAGGAGTCCTCTTGTAGGGAAGCGCCGAGGCTGAAATGCCCTTACTGAAAGAATCGCATATAACGAATCAGGCACTTGTTCATCCGAAAACCGAAGCGAACAGATGATCGGAGGAACGATAGGATACAAACGTACCCGCGACTGTGCATGCGACCCATGGCTACTGGCTTGTGGAGAGACGGCTGCTGCTGCTGCTGCTGCTGCGACGCGCCGCCTGCTGAGGTGCTTCTTCTTCTTCTTCTTCTTCTTCCGAGCGGAGAGGGGGGATCAAGGCGAGTATCTAGGGTTTGTATTTAGAACTCTCGACAGAAACCCTCTAATGGGCTTTGGCCCAGAAGAAAATGAAGAATGGGCTTAAGAGGGACAGGCCCTCCTCTTTTTCTCAGGCTCCCTTAATTATGCCTCTCAAGTTTAATGATGTTTAAAATGGAGGGAAAAAAAATCATCCTTCCGATTAGCTTAGACAAGAATAATCAGAAGAAACTCGAATCGTTTCTCTTTCCTTTGATTAATGATAAATTCGTTGGTGACGGTCTAACTACCTTCTGAATGCAAGTAAATCAGTTGATCTATGACTGCTACTCTTGCTTGTCACTGACCTGCTAATCAATCAAAAGATTATTGACTTTTGTTGTTAATATTTTCTGTAAGCTCTCGAGGGAGAACTCGCAGTGCTCAATCAGCAACGAGCTGGAGCTCGGGATAAGATTGGGTTCATAAAGTTTAGTCATGTCTTCAAAGTTGTATAGTCAATTGTGGGTTCGGTCTGAATTAATCAAATGTATTTGATTTACTTTGCTGTGATGCATGGTGAAATAGATCTTACAATTTAGCGCCAGGAGAAATTAGATCGGTTCAAGAAGTTAAAGTCCACATAAGGTTCCTTAATGATGCTATCAAGCGTATAGAACATCTGAAAGTGAGTTTATCCATTGGTCACATTCCTTCTTACATATGCGCTGAAGTTGTAAATAACATGGATCGTTTGTTTACCAGCACGCAAAATTGTCAAGGAACCAGCTTCTGCCTCAAGAATCTGCTAGTTTTGAGCCTCATTAACTAAGTATACCATGCTAAACACCGATAAGGCGCGAGCATTCGTGTGGTATCATTTCTTGCATCAAATATGTTGCGACCTGTTATTAGAGGGTGTCCTGATTAATGACTATAATCTGGCTCATAACAAGGAATGCCAGCTCATTCTCTAATTAGCTACCTTTGACGAGAGTAACCGGAATAACTTGGCAACACCAACATAATCTTTCTTTTGGAACTCCTTGTTCTTCCTCTCCTCTAAAAGCCATTTGGCGTTTTTTGTTTCCAGGTACCAGCTGCATTAGGCAGTGTTTCAAATCGGGCGACTAACAATTCTGCGAATTCTATCCCGATGAGGTATCGCTCTTTGATTGACTCCATGAGCATTCTTGATTTATGAATCGGTCCGTGCACTTGCATTTTCATCTCACCACGTACAATCAGCTACCATTTTCACCTTTAGCACTTCTGAGGGATTAGTGACTCCTTTTCAAGCTAGATGACTGAATCCATGCATGATCCATTTGTTGGCTTAACGGGAAGATGTCGGGCCTCACTCCGGTTTTATGCAGGAAGCACTGAGGGGAAGAAGACGACACCAAAGCATTGTCTTCTTGAAGCCGCAAGCCAACTGGAACATTCAAAGGAGCGCCTCGACTCGTGGGCTGAACCTTCGGTTCCTCTCAAGGATATTGAGGAAAAGGTTTCAATTACTAAGTAAAGTCGATTAAGTCTGTCAGCCTTGTCGTTCTTTTGTTCAGTGAAAACATTTTGGTCAAGGATTTGATGATGGATATGTTAGGTTGGCTCCTTCTGCAGCTCACAACACTGTACCTAATCCTAAGTTGGCTTGCTACCAACACCCTTGCTTTTGATCCGCCCAACTTCCACAGTTACAACTTACAACTGCAAGAAGACCATTTCAGATCTGCCTTGACTCTGATTCTCTCAAGCATACACATTCAACTATGAACCATGAACTAGAGAAGTGACATTCGGACCAAATACCCTGCTCATACCTGCCTCAGATGCTGCTATAACACTAACTACTATCAATCCAGCGAAAGAAATATATTGGAAAGCAGTTGTATTACATCACATTGCATCAACCAACAGAACGCACGATCATTGACAGCATCTTGTTCCTTATTGTATTCAGCTGGTAATTTGTAATCATCCCTGGCATGGCTTCGTCATTGAATTAACACTAAACTGGACATCCTCATCATTTTTTCAAATGAACCGAGAGGGGAGCTCCAACTTATAGAGCAATTGGAAGAAACCAATATCCAAATCGAGCCATTACCACCAAGACGACGCTACATAGGTCAACTTGAAAATTAATAAATGAAAATCATAGTCAAAACAAGACAAAACTCATCTTTCTATCCTCACCCAGAGTACAATAAAAAAAATAATTTCATCCAAACTAAATGAAATTCTAAAGAGCAAGAGAGAGACTGAGTGAGTGAGAGAGAGCAGCAATGAACACCACCAATAAAAAGCTACATCAAAACTGGTTCATCCTCCAAAATGCAGCTTAAGCCACAAGAGTGCTAGCGGTTGTAGACTCGCTGCAACAGAGACATAAAACAAGAGATAAATTAAATCATAAAATTCAGTAAATTTGTAGAAGACAGGATAAAGGAGAATGCACATTAAAAGATGAAGTTTGAAGGAAATTTTCAACCAATCTGCCCAGCGGACAACTAGAAACTGGAAAACACCAAGACCAGCAGGAAAGTACATCTATACTAAACAAAGGAATAAGACATGAGACAATAGTCTGTAATGACTTCGTTCTGACATATAAAACTTAAAAGTTCAATGTCAAGATAAGTTAACCACTGTTAAGTTGCAGACCATTTTGATTTATCTATTCTATTTACAACCTTTAGTCATGGAACAATCAGACATCTGTAACAGACTCATAGGGCGAGGTAGCACTCCAAGTCACAAAGGTACTAAGGGCTTAGATTCATATTAGGGAAAAAAGAGTCAATTGGTCTAGCAAGGGAGCTGTCTTTTTGACTCCCCTGCCTCCGTTCAGGTCAAAAACTATTGAAGACTAACTCCCATAGTTTCAGTAACAGTTCCTAGATATTGTGCTTGTTACCATGCAACAAAGAGAATTCAACAAAAAGAGCCAATAATCAGCAAGCGAGCTTACTATTTCCAGACAGGAGGAAGCTTCTTGGTCTTCTTGTAGTAGCGGGCAAGTCTATGGATCCTGCTCTCAACAAGAATGAGCCTAAACTTGGAATCTTTGTCCTTTCTATTCCTCTCCAAGTGCTTCCTGATGGACACTGCCTTCTTGATGAGGTGGTAGAGATCCTCAGGAATTTCGGGTGCAAGAGCTATTGGAAATGCAAAACCAAAAATCATCAGAAAAGAGGAGACTTTCCGGCTACCCAAATCATAGAGATGAACTGTGAGCCAAACGACTTGTGCTGTTTAGTTAGAAGCAGTAGCAGCCAATGCCTCCTCAAACAATCGATACCTCCGACTTCTTCGCAAGACAAAAACATGCACTGGATTCCAAAAATGACTTTCTAATCCGATCGAACAGTTTTCAGGATGATTTGGGGAGAGACCACAATAACATAACAAGCTCAAAAAACTAACTTATCTCCTCTTAAAGCTGTGCTTTACTGGTTTCAGCCACCAGAGTCATCAAGCTTACAACTTAAAGTAGTACATGAAATCCATTTCATATATTAACAGGAAAATTCACGTCACTAATGCAATGAATGTGGAAAGTGAAACATACCGTGAGCCTTGAGGATACGCAAGACCTTGCTCCCGGTGACGCTCCTCACCTGGGCGATCCCGTGAGAGTCACGAAGAATAACACCAATCTGCGACGGCGTCAAACCTTTCTTGGCGAACTTGCAGATGTTCTCCTCCACCTACAGCAATCGAATCGAATCAATCCCACGAGATACGCCCGCCTCACCAACAAAGCCGCAACTCACACACACAAATGAAGAGAGAGATTCCACACTCACGTCCTGAGATGAGATCTTGAGCCAGCTCGGAGGAGTCCTCTTGTAAGGAAGCGCCGAGGCTGAGATGCCCTTCCTGAAAGAATCACACGCACAAAGCTATGACGAATCGGGCACTTGTTCATCCGAACCAAAGCGCACAGATAATCGGAGGGAAGATCGAATGCGGGAACGTACCCGCGACTGTGCATGCGACCCATGGCGAAGGCTTGTGGAGAGACGGCTTCTTCTTCTTCTTCTTCTTCTTCTTCGTCTTCCTCCGAGCGGAGAGGGGGATTCAGGCAAGTATCGTATCTAGGGTTTTACCTTCTTTTCATTCTGGACAGGAATGATAACTCCCGGCAGGAACCCTCTAATGGGCCCCAGGCCCATAGGAAAATGCAGATATGGGCTTTAGAGGGACCGGCGCTCCTCTCATCCTCGGCCCTCTTAATTAAGTTTTTTTTTTTTTTTCCCCAAAATTTTAGGATGGGTTTGGTGGTACCGAATGGTTAAAAAATGGAGGAACAAAATCATTCTTGCGATTTAGCTTACTCGGACAAGAATCATCAGAAGAAACTGAATCCAAATTAAGGACACCCATTGATACTTCGACTATTAACTAGATTTTCAAGCTCCTTTTTGACAGGAACCATTCTAGTGATCCGGCGTCAAAATGAGACAATATACAGAGTCCCTAAAACATTCGATTTATATTAAATTAATAGGTTAATATCACAAAAAACTGAAAATTAATATAAATATGGCAAATTATCCAAAGCTAATATTTTTACTATAAAAAATTCAAAATCGGTACATCTGTGATAAAATAAGCCCATAAAAAAATCCAAATTGATACATTGATAACAAATTTTCACTCCACTAGTTCCTATACATTTGATTGATACCACGAAAAATCACAAATTAGTACACTAACGACAAACAGAGAATAAAACCCCAAACTAGTACATTCGTCAACTTACAAGTGCAATCTAACTCAATAATTTGACAATAAAAAATTAACGAAAATTAACTGAGGATAAATGTATTACGAGTATATTAGTTTGAGATTTTTAATAATCAAAAAATTAGTTTGAATGTCAGCCATTGGGTGAATGAGTACTCTCCATAGTATGACGGAGACGTCCCTCATTTTGCTTGCCCTATCCGAAGAAGAGAAATGGATACGGTGCTTGGTTGAGAAAACATCGGTTATCTTATAAGGACCAAGTATAGGTTTACGCATGATTTTAGAGTAGAACCTGTAATCTGAGAATCACACTAATAAGAACCCGTAGGTTCTAGGTTTTAAGGTATGTAGAGTATATTCTAGATTCCAAAATTTGGAAAACCTATTTTGACGGGTAGGTTATAGATTGATAGAACCTGGAATCTAGAACTTAGAATGCATTTTTGTATTTTTCTTAGTCTATATTTTCACGCAATTATAAGGTATTCCATTATGTTTAATGATAAGTGTATAATTCAAAACCACTAGTTTAAACTTCTATTTTTTGAATAAGAATTTTATTTTCATAAACCATCAAACTAGTGGAAGCTCAAATTACTTCTTTTATATAGTTATGTTCGGGCAATTACTTTTTTCAATATAATGATTCTATATAATACATGACCAATCGATACATAAAAAATCATATAATTTTCTTAATACTATTCGGCAAATGCATATAGACACTCGTTCTTAGGCAATTGATAATAAAAAACACTGTTCATTTTTATTATTGCGTTTATTTTCGTTTTGCTTAACTAAAGATAAAAAAAAAAATGTTAAAACCTAGAACCGACCCTGAAACTTATAACAAGGCAGATTCCAAGTTCCAAATTCTGAGGATAAATTTCAAGTTCTAAAAAATGAAGAACATGTATCTGAAAATAGATTTCAGGTTACAAACAGAATCTGGAACCACTTACTCTTGACCATGTCAGCCTTACCCTAAACCATTCATAAATCGACATGTGTCCTCAAGACCTCACATGTCGGCCAATTTCAATCCCAACGCACAAGACGTCCTCTTCTCACTCTTTTCTCTACCTTTACTCAACGCTTTTCTCTCTCTCCACCCTTTCCCGACCCAACAATGTTCTCTCCCAAATAATGCTCTCTCCGACAACAAAAATGCTCTCTCCTAACAATGGCCTCTCTCTCTCTCCATTCCACGGCCTCTTCCTCCCAACGATTGATTTTGCTCGGCTTTCTCCATCCCTCTCGACTTGCGACCGAGAAGCAATCACTTTACTCTCTCGTCTAATCTTCCATCGACAACTCACTTCCATGTCACTCAAAGCAATCTCTCGCCCTAAATTTGCAATAACAAGCCCCGCCTTTCAGGTTCAATTTTTTTTACTGGGTTTTTATGTTCATATCTTTGTTTTGGGTAAAGCTCCCATATTGATTGTCAAAATTTCTTGTTTTGCCCCAATGTGTGTAGGGGTAGTTCTTGTAGAACGGAGAAGCAGTCACTCTGCTCTCTCATCTAATCTTCAATCGCTTCCATGCTCGACATAGCTCAAAGTCGTCGCTCCCAAGAAACCCTAAATCTGTGGCAAGATCATGCGAAAACATAGAATAAGAAAAACAAAAAGACTAATCGCAGGTTCTTCAATTTTTGGAACCCATAATCTATTTTGCATATCTTTAAAACTAGTAGAACCAGAACCCAACTGATTCCTACGATTCTATTCTTAGATTTTTTTATTTTACCTTGAAACCATGCTTACTCCTAGGCTAAGGGCTCAATTAATCTCGACCCGTTTTTGCCCCCAACATTTTGGAATTGACCAACTCGGGCTACCAATATGGGCCCAGAGTGGGTCAGAAACGGGCCGGGACGGGCCGGGCCGACACTTCTGCGAGAATTCTTCGGTCTTCTGCATCATCGTCTTCCTTCCCTCTCTCGTTTTGTCCCGTCAATTCGCATGCTCTTAACCCCTCTGAAGACTGCTAAAACCTAACCATGCACGCTCTTCTACGACTGGCAAGACCGGCGTTCGGATCGCCGAATCCTACTCAATTCCTCGCCCTCCGCTCGGCCCTCGGCCCCATTTCCGCCGCCGCCCCTAGAGCACTCTCCACCAGGAACGGCGGCGGCGGCGGCGACGAATGGAACGACGCGTGGGAGACGGCGTGGTTGCCGGACGACCTGTCGTCCGGAAACCGAGCGCCGTGGGAGAGCGACGTCAACTTCCCGTCGTCGGACCCTTCTCCGGCCGTCGTCCTGCCGTCGGACGCGGACGCCGAGACGAAGGCGTTCGTGGAGGACATGAACGAGAACTGGGAGGAGAGGAGCAAGGTGTCGAAGAGCAAGGAGCTGAGGCAGCGGGAGAGGCAGAGGAGCGAGGGAGGGAGTGCAGATTCTTCGCTGTACAGCTTGGAGAATATTAAGAAGGATTATAGGTTGAAGAAGCAGAGGATACACGCGGGGCTGTGGGCGAAGGAGATCGAGAAGGAAGAGGAGGCCAAGCTCGGTGCTGGAGATGACATCGAGCGATTGCTTAATACCGCTTCTGAGTACGTTCTTGGCTCTTTTCCAAATTTCCCTTCGGTCTCTGATTTGTCTCTCTCTATCTGTGTTGGCTTTTGGTGCATTGGATTGTGCTTTTGGTATGATGGGTTCATTGAAGTGTGAGGGGATCTTTAACAAGTTGCATTGCCTTGTTAATAGTTGAAAATGTGTGAATTTGTTGGCACAAGCAACGGAGGCTATGAGATGTTTCCTAAGAACTTTTGAATTTAAGTTAGACATCGTTGCTAGCTTGGAATTAGCTCAAGAGATGGCCGAGGAAAATGAAGTCTTGGGGGAAAGTGGTTCTCTTTTGTGGGTTTCATTTGTAGTTCAATTGGATATAGAGCATTCTCCGCCGATGTTCTTAATAGTGAAAATCAACGTGATATCCTGTCATCTCTTCTGAGAATCGAGATGCTAATGTGACAAGTGGGTGAATTTCTCTCAAGTTTATAAGGATGCACAAAGGCCATGGGATTAAGTTTTGAAATGTACGTTTTTTGGATGGCTTTTAAACACTCTAGCAATAGCCCTGTGATTTGTCTGTCCAAGGGTTGCATCTGTTTTTGAAAGATTTATTTTTTATTTTTGGCATATTGGCTTCAGTGATGTAACTGATTTTACCGTTGCATCTCTGGTAAGTTTAACGATTTGAAAATATGGGTGATGTATCTGTGATGGGGTTCTTTTATAAGATGTTTTTCTCGACAGTTGTCTAAGAGAACTCGACTTTTTCCAAATAGGAGGATCATCTTTTGTGTCAGTTTGCAACTCTAGCTTTTGAAATTGCCACTTTTCAAGGGACAATATGCATGAAAGCCGATTCAGATTATATCTGGTGAAATTAATTTGAGGCTACCTTATATGGTTTTATGGCTGTGAAGAAAAGATATATTGTTTTGGTTATCTGATCGATCATGTAGCTGCTAAAAAAAGCATGAGGAAATGGCAAGGATCATATTCACTGTATTCATGCTGAATCCTAGCATATAAAATCCTGAAGTTTACTAGAGCATAAACTTTGTTTTTGGTCATAATTTATCACTAGGAAGACAACCTCTTGCTTATTAGATTCCACTCTGTCAAAAGATTGATGCCTGGTTATCAAGATATGAACCCCTTGTCCTTCCATTTGCTCTCGGGAACTGACAGTTTGCTTTACCAAATGATGTCTTTTCCACCGATTCTCCTGGCAATAGAGAATTGTGGTAGTTCTGTAGTATTATATTATCTAGTTCTTCTTTCTCCACGTTTTGATTTGTTTCTTTGCTCGTGAAGATGATTGTTGAGCTTTTTGTCCTGGACGAAAAGACTATCATGACTTTAGTCTGTTATGATTATGCCAAGGAGAAGTGGATTACTGTTTTCTAATAGTTACTGTCTCACAATTTTACTCTGGTACTTAGAAGCCCTGCAGTGAGATGTGAATTCCCAGAAATGCACACTTAACTATCTTTTTTACACTTTAAATGAATTGCAGGATTTTTGATTCTCCTAGTTCTGACTGGAATTCAACAGACTTATTGGGCTCTTCTGATCTTAAAAATAAGCCTGATGGTTGGGAAACAACATCCAAGTCTCAAGACGAAAATGTGTGGGAAATGTCACAGAGGGAGGAAGATATTCTACTCCAAGAATTTGAGCGCCGTATTGCATACAGCAAATTTCAGGTTTGTCAGTTTGTCGTTGTCACATAACTGTCTATTCATGTTTGAAATCTGTCAATATTGCATGTTAATATGGAAGCATTTTGCCATTAAAGTACAAATCTTGTAGGAAAAATAATACTATGGAGACCAGTTGCATCATCATGCAGTAATTCCTAATGCCATCTACCATTCTTTCACATTTCACATTGTGTGCCATAATTTGTTATAAGTTATATATGTGATGGCCTTAAAGATTGGTGTGGGGACATATCTTACCCATCCCGTGACTTTTGGACTAAGACCTGATACTGTCTAAAGATCATACCAAATCAGGATCTTACCTCATCATTTCTATCATTTCTTAGGTTTAATATCACAGGAAGCATGTTCTTTTCCGCCAGAAATGATGGACCTACAGTCATCGAGCAGTCTATGCAGGACATGGGCTGCTTCCCCTTGTTAATACGTTTATATTTCCTCTGACATAAATAATCATAACATCATGGCTCCCTCTTTACCTCTTCTTCCTCAAAGTTCACTCTTGCTCCTCATTTTCAGTTCCTCTTCACACGGGGTTGAAATTGTTGTGCAGATAGCCAGTTTCATAAAGAGCCACATATTTAGCAGGCGAAGACCAATTGATGGGTGGAAGTATATGATAGAGGTGGTGGGACCTAATGCCCAGAAAGGGAAGGGGAGCGCACCAAGATTACCAAGCCTCGCAGATGCATCAACTCAACCTTTCAGGGAGGAGAAGGCACCAATTGGCAGCCCTGCGCAGAAATTGTTGAAAGGAAGGTAGATCTATAGGTTTATTAAATCAGCTGTCCTTTTGTTGTTGGGTGTATGATTTGTAGTATCTAGATTGGCGTTCTAGAAAAATTTGGGCCCCTCTATGTATGAGATGATAGCGAGGATTTTACTCACTGATCTTTGGAAGAAGTCATTGTATATACAGTTTTCCTATATGGTGAAGGAGAGAAAAACAGAGTTGTTAACTCATATATAAGATTCACACTTTCAACTGTTCTGTTATATTCATTTTTGGCTGTTTTGAGCGATTATTCTGTTGCCTAAGGTTGCACTCGAGGTGTGAATGTCCGATTTGATCCACAGCTTCTACTCGGTGATCCACCTAGTCCTGGCTTTGCCTGGCTCGAACGACTTGCCACGCCTCCTCAGTTGGGAACACTTGGTTTCCCCTGCTCTTCTGGATGCGTGTAGTTGATCAAGTGCCGGCCCCAGAGGCCTAGAAGTGAGACATGACACTTGCCAGTTCTCTGGCATCACGGAACTTAAAAGGAGTGCTATTATTGGCCAGTGCAGGAGCGATTACGTAGATATCATGCCCTAGTGATGCGAAATATTAGCATAAACTATACGCATTGTTTCATCATGAGTCATGGATATTTCTAGGGCAGAGTATCGGCCCCGACTGAATCCGATTGATCTGTGGTGGATTAAGCATCTGAAGGCAGATAGTATCATAAGCTTAATTCCCGGAGTGTCAATGTTCCATGTTGCCGGTAATGCCGATGACTTGAACCTACTTAAGTGCGACAAAATAACTGAGTCGAGTCTTGGCTTTGCCACTGACGACCGTTCCTCAAAAGTTCTAACCGTCGGTTCTGTCAAGAACTCGAAATGATTTGTTCTTCATTTAAGAAAATTAGAAGTTGGGAGACCAATCCCTACTCTCCGATGCCCATTTTCCATCCCAGCTTTTCAATTTCAACTCGTCAAATTTCTTGAATAAAAGATTCAAATATTGTCCGCGTTGAGTATTTCGCCAGGCGCGGTATCCCGAACCTTTATTTCATCACTTTTTGGCTTCAAGTGCCAAAGCTTGGAAGCTGGTTCGTGATCTTCATTGGTCAACGCCACTCGACTGTGGCAAAGATCCAAACTTTCGCCCATTTATGATTAACGCAAGACGATCGAGCTCCATCTTCAGCTCGGATCATTCGCTTGTTTCTCTGCTCAAATCTTGTGAGACCCTTTCTGAGATCTCTCAAATCCATGGCTCTATGGTCAAAACCGGCCTCGACAGAGACCGTTTCAGCTTGAGCAAGCTTCTCTCGTCTTCCATCGCGCACACGCGGTATGCGGCCTCCATCTTCGACTCCTCGCAATCCCCGAACCTCTTCATGTTCAACACCATCATCAGAGGGTACTCGATTGGTGACGACCCACAACGTGCTTTGGCCATATTCAATGACTTGAGGACGCAGGGAATTTTACTCGATCGGTTCTCTTTCGTAACGACCCTCAAAGCTTGTACGCGAGTGCAGGCTCTGGCGTTCGGCCGAGGGGTTCACGGCATTGTCCTCAGGTCTGGGCACGGATCTTTTCTTGAGGTGAAGAACAGCCTCTTGCATTTTTACGGCGTTTGCGGCAGAATCGGCGATGCACGCCAGTTGTTCGATGAATTCCCTCAAGAAAATGACTTGGTTTCCTGGAACACCGTAATGGGTGGCTGTCTTACTGCATCTAAGCCAAGTTTGGCGATTGAATTGTTCCAGCGAATGATTTGGAGTGGGTTGAGAGGAAGTGCCACCACAATGCTGAACGTTTTGAATGCTGGTGGCGATGTTGGGAATCTCCTAGGAGTCGAGACGATCCATGGGCATTGTATTAAAACTGGCTTCTCCTTGAAACTGAACGTCGCCACTGCTTTGATCGATACGTATGCAAAAGTTGGGAATATCCATGCAGCACGTAAAATCTTCAATGAAATGGATCAAAAGGACGCTGCCATGTGGAACTGTTTGATACAGCGGTATGCTAGGTATGGTCAAGTAGAAGAATCAGTAGAGCTGCTAAACTTAATGAAGCTCGAAAAGATGATACCGAATTCATCTACATTGGCGGGCTTGTTTTCTGCTTGCGATGCCTCAACTGTTTCAAGCATTGAGAAGTACATTCGTGAATATGTTGATGAGGAAGAACTATGCGCAGATGCAGTCATCGGAACAGCTTTGGTGGACATGTATGCTAAATGTGGCCTTTTGGAGAAAGCCGCTGGCATTTTTAATCGAATAAGAGACAAGGATGTGAAATCCTGGACTGCCATAATTTCAGCTCTAGGCAATCATGGTCAGGCAGGTGAATCCCTGAGGCTGTTCCGTCAGATGGAAAAAGAGGGACATAAACCAAATGAAGTCACTTTCTTGGCAGTTTTAAGTGCTTGCAGCCATGGAGGGCTCGTGATGGAGGCTATGAACTGCTTCCACAAAATGGTGTGGGAGTATGGTTTTTTGCCGAAGATCGAACATTATGGCTGTATTGTTGATGTCCTGGGACGAGCAGGACTGCTGGAGGAAGCATCTGATCTCATTAAAAACTTGCCGGTTAAGGTGGATGCCACCGCATGGCGTGCCCTACTGGGTGCTTGCAGAGTGTATGGGAATGTTGAGTTGGGGGAAGATGTGAAGCGAACGCTTAGTGAGACGTATAGACAGCACCCTGCAGATGCGATCCTTCTGTCAAGTACTTACGCTGCTGCAGGAAGGTTACCAAAGATTGCCACCGCAGAGGAGCCAAAAGGACAGGAGGAAATGGTGAAGGAAGCTGGGCGTAGCAATATTGAGGTGTGATTGCTTGGAGAAATCTAATTGTGCAACAAGAGCTTTTCTTGCAGCCTGATTCCTGATGAGAATGGGTTCCAACTTTTGCCGAAACAGGGCGATTGTGTGAATCAATTACATTGGTAGAAGAAATGCCTACCAAATTGAGGCACTGGAAGCACAGGGGCTATTTTTGCATTTTCTGCCTACACATGACGACCTCTAGATCAACATTATGTCACATTTCAACTTTGAAATTCCTTAACAAAGTCTTCCGGAGGGCCAATTTAGATCCTGCGCAAAAGGACATTGACAATAGTCCGAAGCTCCAAGCAAATTCAAGCAGGCAGTGACTGAGAAACATATGGTTATTCTATCAAAAGCATTGGTGCCAATGGAGGATCGTAATGCGAAGGATCACAAACTGCATCAGTTTTTCTTCTAGAGTGCTGTCTTATGACACCAGTGTTCATACTGAACTCTCTAGAATGACTTTTGTTGCCATTACTGTAATAAGTATGTATGCCCTTATTTCATTCATCCAAACCGTAGCATGTATCAATAAGCTTGGAGTAGGAGGATGTTGATGAACATTCTGAGGGAAAATGCCATTTGACCCAGAATTGAAAGGAACTATCAGATAGGGCTGCTCCTGCATCAAGATTAGAACAATGGGATAGAATATTTAACGCGAGGAAAACTTGCGGTATTGGAAAGAAGGAGGCCTGTCCTTTGGGCAGATCTGAGCAAAAAACTGATATGCTTGATAAAACTGAGAAACAATAAAATCTATTGACTATATGGAGAAAATTACAGCAGCCCAAATTTGAAAATAAACATCCCTCATTAAGGATCTTTCCGTCTATTGATTCTCTCTCTACAATTTCATGCCGCAATCTACCTGTCACCATCCACCCATCCTCGAATAAAATTCCACTGAATCATGAAAAAGAAAAACATATACAGATTCCAGCGGAGAGGAAGAGGGCCCTGGATATGTCTGTCAAGGAGCTTTAGTTTACTATCGGCAAAACCACAGTGGGAGCTATAACAAACTATGTACTTTTTATTTTGTGTCGCTCAAGAACCATTGCTGCATTAGCAGCCCACCAATTCTCTGCTTGTTCCTCCGTAAAATGTTTCCGGCTGTAGGAGAAAAAATGCCATATCAGAAAAACATGTCCGAACATGTATGACTTAATTAATTAGTGCTCCAAGATTTGGACATTCATCCAAGTTTAACAGCTTCCTGAAGTCCAGAATTTAAAGACCAATATGGAAGGCCATCGGAGCAGAAAAATGTAATGGATAATCTAATATAAGAATGCAGGACCCAAACAGTGGCTGGTTTATGCTTCAAGCTAGAGGAAAAAAGATCCAGAGAAAAGCACAAAAGTTGGCTTTCTGAAAACTCATTTACAGAATGATTGATAAGATTTCATATTCTATCCACAATTCTAGTTTTGTTTGTAGGCTGGGCTGAAAACTGGTGAATTATTTTGTGCAACGAACTTATCTTGGCCTCCAGCACATCATCACAACGTAAACTCGGGTTATTCTTTCTAGCAACTTTAAGTTGAGTTCTTTCATGCAACTTCCCATTTTTGTCCAATATATAATAACCATCAATATATTAACATTGGTCTGACTCAATTTTCATCTCTTATCTCTATGCTGCCAAGACAAAGAATGGCAAGGTGCCGATACCTGAAGCGTATACGTCTGAGCTCATTACCTCCCCCAGGTAACGATGCTAACGATATGTAGACACCTGGTTCATCCTGCACCACCCATTCTGCCTTCTCAGGTTGCTGCTTCATTCCATTGAGCAGAGTTGTGTTTACAGGCTTTAAATGGGACTCGCTTTCTAGGAAACTAGTTTTTGCTGACTGATTCTCATTAGGGATCAAGTTCAGATCATTGGACAATTCTCTGACAACAGAACCGGAACTTTGGGCTCTCTGTCCGACTGGAAGTCTTTCAGCCATTTCTTTCAACTGCAAGACAGTTGAGATTTGCATAATTATGGCAAGTAAATATTGTCCGAGTATGGAACTCCAACTATGTACTAGCCTAACTGAGAGTGTGCATGGTATGTGTTTCAATCGAGAGAGAGAGAGAGAGTCGAATAGGGATAGACCTACAGAAGAGTTTAAGTTTGGGTTCTCAACTTTCATGCAATTTCACTTGGCATTACCATTTACATCATACATATGATACTAAATGGCCACCTTTTCAAAGATGGCAACTGCTGCATAGATTATTATATTTTTTTTTTTGTCGGTTCTACTCTACTCCTACTCTAACTCTCACTTTCAGACTTTTGAGTTGCCTCATTGCAAGGCGTGGTAGTCGAAACCCATAGTTGAAACTAAATCATTCCCACCCCAACCTCCCTGAGAAGGTGAGGGATTCGAACCCCCCACCTCCCCCTTTCCATGTGGAAAGGGTGGCCACTAGGGCAAACTCCAATGGTTAACTGCTGCATAGTCAATTTCTCAAAAAGAACATATTAAATGACCGAGCTTACAGTGAAGTAATGCATATATATATGACAACACCCAAATGAGTAAGCCTTATTGGCACAATGTCGATTAAGACATTGATCATTTTATACCAAATTAACATGCTTTATCTAAATATAGAAAATACTCCTGAAGAGTATTGTAAGAGTAAGATGCTCATCCAAATAGTTCAGAGGAGATGAAGGTACTTAGTTCGGAGGAGATGAAGGTACTTTGGAGAGAGAGAGAGTTGACCAGCCAACCAACCTGAGTGGTTAGAGACTTTATAACTTCTTTAGCAGATTTGCACCTTTGAGCTTCATCTTCTGCTATTGCAGTGACCTGCTTCAGCTGCTTCGACGTTTTCTCTAGTTCACTTTGAAGATGACGAGTTTTGGCAGTGAGGTCTTCCACCTGCAAAATATTCCAAAGTATTTCAAATGATATCCAATCACTAGAAAAGAGTCAGTGAAAGAAGCAAAATTGGTTCACTTGCTATTACAATGAAGAATAACTATATTTTGATGTTACCTAGGAATTTCTACACAAAATTGTTGTGGTTGTGACAGAAAGTGATTAAAAAGTAGGATACTCCTGAAGGTTTCATATGCCTAAATAAACTGCTTTACAACTTTGTACATGGCATGATGACTTCATGTCAAGACTAAATAAGAATGGCAGACGATCACAAGGGTAGTGGATAATCATAACAAAAACCAAGGCTATTCATTGTAAAATGCTGACAGTCAAGGCTAGCACTTGTACCCCTTTTTCTTCCCTTCAAGCTTTACTTTAGATGAATTGACCAATCTGGGTCAGAGACCATATCAATGGCTTTGTGTGACATGTTATGTGGCTGATTCAGAATATAACAATTTCTGGCTATACATTAAATAGGTTATGTCTTATGCATTGGTCTTAACCATTTGGTGGATAGATACCACTGACATGCTGATCTTGGCTTGCACCTTTCATTGAACTTTAAATAAGTGAATAGTAAAAAAAAGTGACTCGATAAACTCACCATAACATGTGTCCTGAAAATCTTATAAGTATATATATATATTTAGAAATTTTTGAATTGGTCATAGAACCAAATTGTCCTTCACTGCTAAATGACTCGAAGAGCTCTAAGCTGATTAATGATAGTACTAGAGATAATGTTATTACTAGCTTTTGATTTCTAAGAGGCAAGTAAACCCTTAGAACTCGATAATCCAAGTGAAGTCTGCTCTTTGTGCATTTCTTCTCTTTCTAGACTCTTCAAAGGCTCACAGAGATTTCCTAAAGTATATTGTCAAGATGGAAACAGAAAATAGTCTTTTTCAGTTCGTACTGATACCGTGTCAACAACATAAAAGCCTGTATGTGGTCTCTAGCTTTTTTTATCCCCCTGAGGAGAAACTCATGGTGAGGTTTTCTCTCTTTGTTATGTTTTGTGGTTAATAGGATTCCATATGCATGAGACAAGACACAAGCTGAAGCAACCCTCTGGGGAGTGTCCAATGCACATATAAATGGCATTCAAGAAGGCTCTCTGTGGTTCTATATATAGACTAAATACAATAATGTGATTCGCTCCTCCTGGAAAAATTTGAATGAAATAAAATAATTCAGCCTATGCATCACATCGAGTCTGTATTTATGTTGGGGATTTTTCTTTAGTTCCACAGGTGTTCAATGCAGGATGTCTTTTCCACTTTAATGGAGGAATAACGTAATGATTAGTTCTCCAGAAAAATTGATTTGCAAATATGGAGCATCAACCACAGTTTCTGCTTTTGCTAGGGAAGGTTTCTGGGGAAGCACCCTAACTTTGGACAATTTGCGCAAATGAGATTGAGGGCAAACAGGCAGCAGATGAATCTGTCAAGCATCAACTGCTACACTGTTTGGGTCCAGGAAGATTTGGAATCTGGTCTTCTCAGCCATAGGTATTCAATGGTGAGCGCGGAGTAGGTCGAGAAAGAGTTAAGAGTGAGGGTGGGCATCCATTCTAGCAAACAGGAGAAAGATGGTTTGTTCGATACCTCAAGCAACCTTTTCTCAGCTAATTTCGAGGGAGAGGAATAGGAGAGTGTTCGATTCCTCAGAGCCATTTTGTAATAAATTTAGATTCTTGGATTTTCAGTTTTACATTTTGGCCCACAGAACATAATGCTTTGTTGGACTCCTTATCTTGTAAATGATTTCGTCCAGGGGTTGACATCCCCTTGTTGCCTCTTAATGAAATATTTCTACTGATCCCAAAAATAATGTAGGACGTCTTCTCTCAAACAGGTAATTTGTTTCCTAATCTAGAAACAGCCTTAGAGCCTCAAAGAGAATGCCTGTCATGCATCTAGCACCACCTATGAAAATTTATCTTTCTATAGGCTAATCTGTCCATAGTCTAAAGACAATAAAAACTTGTGTCTTCTTTATGCGCAGAAAATAAACCCACGTTAACAGGGCATAAACAATCAGATGTTCGTGGAACTTTTTACCTACTTTCTTGATAATCAATTAAATCAGTTAAAATAATTTTTCGGCAATCAACATATTACATAAAACATTTTTCAGAGTAAAACACTAGAACTTTCTAGAGCTCCATTTCAAGTAACTACATATATTGCATCGAAAAATATGAACACTAGCCTTAAAGAATGATGACATTCATGGAAACAATGATACTGACAAACTAGAAAGTACTGCAGGGAGGGGAAAAAGAGAGTTTGCAGTTGTGGAAAAAGCATACGATTTTGCAGACAATGATCATTGTATTATACTTGTTCATTTCAGACAACAAGTTCATGATTTTCCAGTCTGTTATTTTCAATTTTCCTCCTCATTCTTATCCATCTCTCCTTGTATACTTCTCTAAATCCCATCAAGAACTTCTGAATATTGTCGACCCCACAATTGTCTCTCTCCCATCACCCCCACCACAATCCCCGTTATAAAACTTATGGGTACCTCTTGCCTCTAGACTAAATCCACAATCAATCTACAGGCCGATAGTTTTCTCCATTGGGACAGAGTTCTTATCTATTCCTATTGTTAACTTCAGGAATATATTTTAACTGATCTCATGTCAGTTGTAGCCTGGAAACCACCCTTATATATCATTATTCAGATGCTTTGCACCCTTGGCAGGCATAGCCCTTTGAAAATGAAACATATTTACAGCGAAGTCATTGGTTGAATATAGGTGATATAACTACGTTCATGGTCATCAAATGATTAAAGCTCAATCTTGCAGAAAAAAGAAGAAGCTTCATTAGTTTTGTAACAATTGTTTCTGATGCAAATGCCTCACATAAATGAAAAAGGTACCGAGACTTAAACACCAGCTCATAGCAGTATTATTCTTATAACAATGCACAAGTTCAAGAGATACCTGTGCTCGTAAATTGATAATTTCTTGGCTTTGACTGTCACTGCTGTGCTTTGAGTCATCAGTAGTTACTTCAGAGCATCGAGGTGGACTAGATTTCCTCGAAAGAGGAGATGCTGATCGAGAAGGCATTCTGGAACCAGGTACAGAAAATGAAAACATTTTTGTGGGAGCTCCCACAAGGTTAGGTTCTTTTGTTGTATTAAGGCCTCCAAGTTGAAAGTTTCTGTTAAGAAGTGGAAAAACACGGCTAGCACGTGATCCTAGTTTTGCATCATGTATGGAATGCCTGCTTTCAGCCAAGCTAAGAGAGTCTGCAGACAGAAGCCTGCATAGACGCCCCTCTGATGTGGAGCATGAACTGTCCTTCTCTCCCACCTCATTATTTTTCAGACGTAAAGTATCAGTTCTAGCCTTAGGTATGCGCAAAACAGGACCAGATTCAGTGGTCTTCTTTAGTTTAACAAAGCATTCATCGCACACACGATATGGCTTGTTCATGTTTGGAGCCAAAGAAGCTTTCAGACTTCTTCTGCTACTGCACGCTTTGCAAAAAACTAGACCGCAATTGTAACAATTGTGGCGTTTTCTCCTGAAACCAAATGGATTGTGACATCCTGAACACATAGAATGGTCAATGCTGGATACCCATTTATGTAGACATATGATAGCTGTGAAGTTAGAACCACATGCTACACTCTTCACTTGCTTGTCTTTCAAAAATCCAACAAGTGTTGGTGTACTTCTGTTGTCATATTCTCCATGACCTAACTGCCCATTTGAACCCTTTCCCCAGGTATAAACCTCTCCTTTGGAAGTTAAAGCTGCCACATGATAAGATCCACATGCGATTTCCTCAACAAAACTATCTGCAAGTTTTCCCTCAACCCGAGCTGGAGCCTTTCCATCAGCCAAAGGATTCCCAAGCTGGCCATAGGCAGTACTTCCCATAGTAAAAACTTTTCCTGAGGTTGTGAGGGCCACAGTTAAACTATGCCCACAAGCTACTTGGCAAATAGGTGCACCTGACAATGCTGCAACGCACTCGGGAATTAGTCTGGTCTCTTGATCACCATGCCCAAGCTGGTGTTTATCTCCATCGCCCCATGTGAATAGTCTACCAGATGCAGGACTGGTGGAAGCCTCCAAAGAAGAACATTCGGTTGTTATCTCAACCACAGCCGCAGTGTGCCAAACACCACAGGCAACTTTTGTTGTGCGCTGTCCTTGCAAAGCTTCCACTTGCCGAGGAATCCTTATGCTGCCATGATCACCATGTCCTAAAGCACCAAAAGATCCATCTCCAAAGGTAAACAATTGCCCAGTAGATGTCACAACAGCTGTATGCCAAGGTCCACAAGCAATCCAGGTAACATGAAGACCCTCCAAATCACCTCCTACTCTCCTTGGAATCCAATGACTGGCTTCACTTCCATGCCCAAGCAAGCCCACATTATGATTTCCATCACCCCATGTATAAAGATCTCCAGAAAGCGTGGCAGCGCATGTGTGATACTCACCACATGCTACTAAATCAATGGTCATGCCACTGAGGGAGTCAATAAGCTTGGGGTGGGATATATCCGATTCTATGCCATGCCCAAGCCTACCTCCCAACTCCTCCCCCCAGCTGAAGATTTCCCCTTGCCTGGTAACAAGCACAGCATGCCTGTAACCACAAGCAATATAAAGAACATCAAGAACCACTGTTGATTCCAAAGCCTTTGGCAGAAAAGCATCTGTTTTTGTATCGTATGGACTCTCAACTCTCTGCTGACCACCACCCAGAATTCCGCTGCCAATTCCCTCTCCCCAAATGAAAGCATCACCCAGGGATTCAAAATCTTCACGACAAGAACCTTGGCTAGAAGAACTAACGGCACTTGATAAACTAATACGAAATGTCTCAGCACCAGAATTTCGACCATTACAGTTATCTCCTACCCCTGGTGTCACTGAGTTAAGAGAATTGGCAATGGTTTCACTTTGATTGTAACCGTGTCTGCAGCAGTATAGGATATTATGTCTGAGAATGCCTTTCCTAACCTACTCTGTGGAGTACTTTCACCAGAAGGCTGAATGCCTTGGAAATGTGCAGGATCCTGTGGTCATGAATAGTTAAAAAGAGAATGAGAAAAGGAGCAAAAAAAAGCTAAAGCTTCATGTAATCCCAATGATTTTAGGAATTATGGGGAGAAAGGCATAGCTACTGACAAACGGTGTAACAGATGGTGAATGTCTTCGCACATGTGGACTTTCTGAGGATGCACTTTCACTGTTTGTGTCGGTCCTCCACTTGCGGAAATTATTTCCCCGTGTGATCAATGCTTTGAGACCAACAAACCAAACTTCAGCTTCATCCTTGTCTTTACATATCTGTTCATGAATGCAATGGCCTCATGACAAATATCCATAAGAAAAAGCCTATACATAGTGACAAGTACTCCACAGGAAACAAGATGTGATTTGTTTTTTCCCCTTCACTAGGTGGCTAAGATAGGGCCATTACAGACAAACTTACCAAATCCAAGGATCTATCACTGCAGATAAGGGAAAAGGACTGATACTCCTTCTCAGGTCGTGGATACCGCTGAAATATTGCCTGAACGAAAAGCCAATTCGATAAGAAAATTGAAACCAGGAGATCAATGACCTCTATAATATTTTGTAATTTTCCAAGAGAATGAAGGACACAATATATAACTAAAATGTAGAAGTATCAATCAAAATATTGTTACAAGCAAAATTATGAACATGCATGATTTTGCTGAAAATTGTAAGTGCAGTGGAGGAAGTGATGTTGCAGGGGGAGATAGTGTTCCGACCTCAATTACAGTTGTCCAGAGACTTACAAATAAGCATTAGATGAGTACATTTTCTAAAACTAGAGGTGGCCATTACTTAAAGCGAGACTGATCTATAACTTACCGTACGCTGTCCAGGTATAATTTTTGAAACTTATTTAGTTTTATCTGTTTTGCTTCTTTGCCCGAGTACCATATCAATGTAGACTCATCCTGACACAGAAAGCAAATCAAGTAGTCAAGAGAGGAACTTAAAGAAGTTCAGAAACAAAGTTCCAGGTGGAGAGATTGATAGCAGCATGGTTCAGGAAGAAAATTGATACGGATAACCATGGGAACCTTTTCTATCAACAGCTTCCTTTGGGCTTTTGGCGTTTATTTGGAAGGCATGCTTCAGTTTACTCTTAAATCAGATACATCAAGTTTCTAGCTGATTCAACAACTACACTAACATTAATCATGAGTCTAAATCACAAAATCTGATGATCCCATGAGGTGCATGGAAATCCCACATACCTTAGGTACCGAGTGATCTCAAACTGATTCTACTGTGCAACTTATGATTTGTAGAGACTGGTTTTAAAATATTTTCTTTTACAGGCTTTCAAACACTTAACTGGCATCACGGGACTTACACTGGCAAGGTGGAAGGGGCAGAACTTTGGCTTCCCTCTGCGACCATACTTCAGTAAGTAAGCGCCTTTTTTAAGTGCTGTTATTGCCTGCAATCGAAATTTTGACTTTGACTACCCGGAACTTGTAGCTATAAAAAAGAAATTCTGAAAGATTCTCAAATAAGCATAGTCCTGACTGTGTAGCGTAAGAAAATACATCCTCTCTAAGATAGAGCAAGACATCCACACTGAAATCGATGACTGTCGGCCACCTCAAGAACTTCTGACATTGATGATGGTTCTCCATCGAATAACTAGTTTACATAGCATTAACACTTATCAAAAACTTCATTCTCCACATCATTAAATGGTGGATAAAGATGCCGTTCGCAGGAAAAAATTGAGAAAATTCTAAACCAGAGAACGACTTCAAAAGGAAAGCTTCATAGAACTCAAGCTGTTTCAAAAAGATGGAAATTTTTTTACGTCAAGGTGATATGACTTGATAATAAGAACGACTGATCAGCGCCTGATTGACAAAGGAATGGAAGAATGAAGGCTTTCATGCTAGTAATACCATAGGTCCATATGCAGCTTCCCCATGTCTCGAAAGGTCACTCCACAGCACTTCCCCTCTCTGGGTAAGAATCCATATATCAAGTAATTGAATGTTTTTAAGTGCTATGGGATGCTACGATGCAGTATTTGAGTAATTCAAGTGAAGTACTTATGCAACTAATCATTGACAGCTTCTTTGCACTAGAGAAAAATATAATAAGACACTAAAGTTACAGACCAAAACACGGGACAGAGAGATGCAACTACCACACAGGACATGGGCGCTATATCACCATCATAAGCCAGCATACACAATTTATCACAGCAATCTGTTAAAGCGTAATTCATACATGAGTCGGAAGAAAAAAGAAAATTCCGAGCTATAAACAAAAAGTTAAGGAGAGAACCTGCTCGATATCCCTCTCCGTAGTGAGACCACTTTTCTGAGGATCAGCCATTCAAGTTTCAATGTCATCTGATGCCCCCGCGCACACCAAACACCCATTTGACGACCAACCAGCGAAATCTTCAACTTTGGGAGGTGATTTCCAACTCCAACCCATCCACAATCACTCCTCTGACTCCACGTCGTCGCTACAATTTCCAATTCCGGAACGATTCCTTCCCGATCAACGGCCGACGATGAGGTCCAAAAACCAAAATGCAGCTCGTGAACCCCCCTGCCTAAGCCATAAGACTCGGAGATTCCTCAACAGCGTCCCGCGAAAGGCGACGGAGCAAGCACTCACAGACCGATTCCGAGCTCCGGCGCAGCTCAAGGCCAATTCCGACCGATTCGCCGAAACCGGAGATCCTCCACCGGGCTACAGGGGCGCAATCGATCGACCGGAGACCGCCACGCGCAAGACCGAGGCGACGGGCGATCGGTCCTCGGACAATGCCGCGAGAATTCACGGGCCACGCGCGATTCCCGCCGGAGCCCCGCACGCTTTCGACGATTCCGGGGGATCAGGAGGAAGCGGGAGGAGGAGGAGAAAAAGGCGGCGGTGGGGCGGCGGCGATTCGATCCAGCGGCGGCGGCGACGGAGGAGGAGGAGGGGAGGGTCCCGTCGTCGGCGAGCCCCGGCTACCTGTCCGTCGATGGGAAAGAGAGAGTTTGACGATCTTGCTCCGACGTGCTCGCCTCTCTCTCTCTCTCTCTCTCTTTCTGTCTGAGGAGGAGGGAATGAATCTTTTTGCATGAACGGTGTTTTTGTGCGGGCCGAATGCCACGTCAGCAAACCGAAATCAGGGTGCAAAATAAAAAACGACGGATTGCTGTTATTGTTAGTTAGCTTCTGGAGTTGTCCCCTCCCCTTGAAACACAACTAGAATTTTGGCGGCTGACGTGGCGCGCGCGCGGGGGGCTCCTGGCCTAGAATTCGGTCGCTGACGTGGCAGCGTTTCGCATCGGATGGTCGTTGAACGGCAGCACGACCCCGTCTCTCTTTCGAAATTTCCGATTTAATTTCGTATAGGACATGGGCGCCATTACTTCAAATTCGGCCGGTCGTCTCCTCCCATTCAATTTAATTTCGCGCCGTGATGTGCACGATTAACATAACTTATCCAAATAAATTCCATTGAGTTTGGTGAAATTTTATCAAATTATTAGTGCCTAAGCAATAATGACTTAGCATCTAGAGAATTGTCGCTGAGGTTTATCGTATTAGCAATCTTTGATAAATTGGCTAGATTCCTGCAAAATCTTTAAGCTATGATGAATTTTAAAGCTGATTGATATTGCTTGTAAAATTTATTGAATTGAGTAATCCATGGTGAAATTGAAGTCCATTTGATAATGTGTCAAATAAAATATGATTTTATTCTTTTGTTTTTTGAAATAAAAAAGTAACACAAATTTATTTGATAATTTTTTTGTTTTTAAGAATAGATTTGGAAGTATAAAAAAAAAATTACCCTTTTATTCTTGAAAACAACTCAAGAATTAAGCTAAATCATTTTATTTTCTTTCTTTTTTCTAGTGAGGCTTGCTTGGTCATCGACATCTCGCCCAGGCCAAGTGAGGTTTTGGAGAGCTTGCCAAACCTTGTGCTGGCTTGGTGAAGCTTCGATGAGGTCTTCAAATCTTATCTAGTTGTAACCGATGATCAACAATAAGGAAAAAGATGATGAAATGAAAAAGAAAAAGAAAATATAATAAAGATATTAACAAATTAAAAGAAATTATCATTCACGAAGAAAATTTTAAAGTTATATTAAACGCATTTCTATTTCAAAAATAAAATTTTCGATAGTCATTAAATGCATTCAAATACTTAAAAACTCATTTAGGAATAAAATATAAAAGAATAATTTTGAATAGATATTGTTTAGAGAACATAATAAAAAAAAATTAATTCTAACTAAAAGTTATTTTTAAAAACAAAATGGTTATTAAATACACCTTTAGCTATCTGAAACAAGTAGAAAGAGACACAGCAAATACACACGTGTGTGTGTGTATATATATACATATATACATATATATTACGTATGCAATTGTGCACGCTGGTCTGAGATTGTTCGCGAAGAGACGGAGAAGCAAAGTGGGAACGGCGAAGGGGAAAGAGATTGATCGAAAAGCGGCCGACGAGCGACGGACCGGGACGGCGCCGGCTTCGAGGGTTTTGGGTTTCTGCAATTCTCTCTTCCGATTCGTTTCGGCCACAGCTCTGCGCTCGAAGTAACCTCACGCACACACCCACGTACGACGCAATGGCGACTGAGATGGAAGAGCTAGTGGGGTTCTTGTCTTCTCCTTCGCCTCCCGTAAGCTCCCTTTCGCCCTTCGTTTTCTACCCCCATGAATCTTTCGGAAAGAGGCGGGAAGAAGTTCAATTCAATCTCGTTTCGTTTGGTTACGTTGTTCACTTCGATAACTTTTTTGCATTGCAATTAGCGAAGGACTTGAAAGCGTTGCACTTTACGCAAAATAAGAGGACTAAAGATCAAATTTTGAGCTCCCTAGCGATCAAGAAAGGGAAAAAAGAAAGTGTCTTTCTTGGCCTCATAACGCTAGGTTATAACTTGGTAGCTTGCTCATGTTCATGTTGTGGGGAAACAGTACACTTCATCGAGACTGTCTCTTATGTAATACGTTGGCGTTCTTGTACTTTTGATTTGTGAAAATCGATTAAGATGTCTAGAATCTGAGATTCCTAAATAGCTGTGTGGGCGGGAGAGAGAGAGAGAGAGAGAGAGAGATGGAATGGCACAGTTCAATGTTACCATTACGAGAAGCTCAAATGTACTAGATGGAACAGCTGTGTTTTTCATTCATCTTTATAACATGATGACATATCTTCTTTCCTGGTTCTTTTTGCTGGATAGCGTCGCAGCAAATTTGAGTTGAGTTTTATGCTTATTAAAATAGTGATGATGGCATCAGTTATTCTCAAATTTGAATGGCACAGTTCAACATTAACATTATGGGAAGCTCAAATGTACTATTTCTCAATCAGTGAGCTTGGCTACATGTATTTTATTGCATGATAGATCAAATATGCTCTCTTTCCTTGACCTTTTCTTCGGAGTTCAGGTACCGGGCTATTGTAATTTTAGTCTTGTCTTATGGGCATTTCTCTTCCATATTAGGTGAAGAAGGCGGCAGTGGACATTGTCTGTGGATTAACTGGAAGTGAGGATGGGTTGCAGTCTCTGGTCACGTTTGCAAACATTTTACTACCGTCATTGGTTCGACTTTTGAGTGAAACTAAGGTGATTCTTCACTATTTTACTCCATGATGAGATTTCTACGTCTGTATAAGAAAGAAGCCTCAATATAACAGGAGTCTGCCAACAATTTCTAGATTGATGGCCTTATGATTAGTTATATCAGAACAGTTACTATTGGCTTCTATGCATTCCTGTTTTAACATTCCATCATATGAGAAAATATTTATTATTGTTGTATTGAGGTGACACAATATAGACTCTTAATCATGTGGTTTTCTCAATGCCAAATAAAAGTTCTAAATTTGCCATTGAATTTATTGAAGCAAAAAGATAAGTCTGTTTACATTGGCCATTGCAAAGCAGATTGCCTATACAACATTCATGAGTAATAACTTTTTTGGCAATGGCTTATATCTTTTTATTAGGAGGTGTCTCAACCAGCAGCAGAAGCTCTTGTAAATCTTTCACAGAATTCTAACATGGCTTCCAAGATGGTCACAATAGGAATGGTCAAAACAGCCATGGATTTACTGTACAAACCAGATACATCAATTACTAGATTACTTGTTATGCTTCTGGTCAATCTTACACAGTCGGATGCTGGCGTTGCGTCATTGCTCCAGGTATTTCAGTCCAGCTAATCATTGAGTCACAGTTGTCGTCCTTAAAATGTGGAGTATTTGTATGCTTCCTGTTTTGCCTTTCTTTTCAGCATATTTGTTCCATCACTCTAAGATAGTTATACATGGGATTTGCTGCTTGCTAGACAGGAGATGAGAAGGTGCAAGGATTATATGTGATGAAGCTTGTAAGGTCATTTTGTAGATCCTCCAATGAATCAGGCGGTGCGTTTCCATTCCATGGAAATCTGTTTACATATTTGCAAATGAGGTGTTTAAGCAACCCAGTTATCCCTGTTGAGCCACGATGGACCTTTATTTGCCTTATGATTGTATCCTCATTTTTTTCTGCCTGCTATGGGGATAGGCCTACATATGCATTTTGTTCATAGTGAAGATCCTCTCCTTATGAGAAAGATAATATGTGTACCAAGAGAAAAATGAATTGTTGGCATGGGCATGTGAGAGCATAAGTTTTCAAGACTAAGAATTTGTGCTTTCCTGGAAGAAAAATGGGCAAACCTCAGATGGCATACTCTCTATATCCAGTGGGCAAGAAATTTGATTTTAATCATTGTGCCAGTTTCTTCAATGCAAATGCTTTTGTGCATGAGATACTTTTTGCTAGTACTTCCTCATATATGCTTGTCTTGTGCTTTTCATCAATCAGTGAATTGACCTTTTCATTTTACTAGATGATTCATTCGAGCATGTGGGTTCAATCCTGGTAAACATATCAAAGAATGAAGCAGGGAGGAAGATTTTACTGGACCCCAAACGAGGTCTTCTTAAGCAGATCATCCGTCAATTTGATTCAAGTAGTCCACTGCGGAAAAAGGGGGTATGTTTTGACATAGCCATATGGAATTGGTTTTGAATGTTTAGAGATGGCATTTTAATAAATACTTTTGTCATTTCAAAGTGCACATAAGAATGTCATGTGTGCTGGTTTGCATGATATAAAAATTGGACAAATATCGACTTACAGAATCATCTGTAATTGAAAAACTCACTCAATCAAACCTCTACTGAGTTTCCATAGGCAACTGATATTTATGATCATATTGCAGTTCATATGTGCCTTTATGATACTAAGCATGTTGCCTTCATGACACTAGCATTTTTTGTTCACCAAGAGCTACTGTCTGCTTGAAACTAGGTCATTGTTTGGCCAAAATAAGTAACAAAAAGTAGGAGGGAAAAAAAAAAAAATAAAGAATTAGGTCGCTGAAAGCTTGTTTCTGAAGTGCATAGACAAGTTATTTAACATTGCTATGACCCTCAAAAGGTGGTGCCGATATCCAAAGAGAAATTATAATGGCAATGGGTTGGCTTTATTGGGTCTCCACCGACTGGATCATGTCTTAAAGGGAACTTCTCAAGTTTCGAGTCAGGTGGGGGACAGTTACAAGGAGTGTATAGTGTTTGCATGAGTTTATATCTGCATTACTTGTATCTGAACCTCTTTAGATAGTAGTGACATTATTATTATAATCTTGTTCTCTTACTGAAGATGTAAAATGTCATAAATGAGTAATTTAATTAAGTGTTTGTATTTTTATTTCAAAACATGTTAAAAAAATTTGGATAAGTGGTAACTTCAGGGGTCACTTTTTTCTAGAGTTCTGATTATTTACCTAGATTTATTGCTCGAATTACAATGGACTAGATGAGGCTGATTTGTTTGCATCTGTCAGCCCAAACCTATTCTGCAGCTATCCCTGGGTGCATGACATAACTTTTGTTAAGTGTGCAGTTTCCTTGGTTTTCTTTGGTTGCATGAGAAACAACAAAAATTATTGGGCAAGTGTTAGTTTCCTATGATGGTATAGTATGTGGAAGCTGAGTTAAGATTCGCATGGATTATAGCTTGTGGCAAGCCCAAATAAGCCTCTATATGACTGTGCTTGCCACTGTACTGTCTTAGCTTGAATCTTGTAAATTCCTTTGTGCAGGTATCTGGAACTATTCGCAACTGCTGTTTTGAAGCTGAGAATCAACTGCAGAATTTGCTTTTAGTATCCGAGTTTCTTTGGCCTGCTCTTCTTCTGCCTGTTGCTGGCCACAAGGTATTACTTTTCGAGTCTTCTTCTCTAACTTGTTCTTTTAAAAAAGTGTTAAGGTTTTTTTCTTTTTCATGTTGTCTCAAGTCAGCACCTATATCAAGTTCAACGTAAAATCACCACTAAGTTAGCATTTCATATAGGAAATCCCTTTGAGAGAACTCTTTCAAATTGGTTTGGTGAAATCCTCAGTAATACATTTTAGATACTTATGAATTATCACCTGATGTACATCATTTGCTGGTACAGTTGTCCCATTGTATCCTTAGATTGTAATTTCAGTAATACTTTGAGCTTGTTTCTGATTCCAATTCCTTTTCTCTATCCTGCATTTTTTTATTTAAAGTACGTTCACATGATTTTTGGGCAGATCTATGCTGAGCAAGATACAGTGAAGATGCCTCCTGAGCTTGGGACTGCATTGTCAATTGACCGGGAACCAGTTGATGATCCTGAAATTCGGATCCAAGCACTTGAGGCAATCTATTTAATCGTGCTGCAGGTCTGATAGTTTAGACTATAAGTTCTGTTGCATATGCCATGAAAAATAACGAGTTCAGTTAACAAATTTGCAAGTGTCAGAAAAATAGGGAAGCTTTTCAATCAGGTTCTGTTGATATATCAATTGCTGAACAGTTATTTTCTCAGTAAAAAGATGGATATACTTGTATCTTAGAGATTTCAATGTTTTGCTTGTAGATGTCTTTAGAAAATTGAGGTGACCACAAAATAAGGAAATATCATTTATTTAGGATGTTGTGCCAAAATAGGGGGAGGTTAATTGTTTCAAGATGTTATTGTCACTCAATTCTTGGCTGTGAGTTTGTCCTGTCCAACCTTTACTTTCTCCCAGGACATGGGGAATGTCAGTGTGTTAGAAAGTGAAAATACGAGGACACCTTGTGCGCAGACTGATGCGAGTTTGTCCTGTCCCTTTACTTTCTCCCAGGACATGGGGAATGTCAGTGTGTTAAAAGTTTTACATGCGCAGATGACTGAAATACTTTTAATATGACCAAGGGAACAACTGGTATCATGAAGGTTTTCTAGAAACAACTGGTATTATGCAGGTTTTTAGGCTATCTGCTGCTTATCAGTAAAAGAGGTTAGGGCCTTATTGACTATCCTATTTAATGAAATAAACCATTGTGGCAAAAGCCTTACCATTGTAGTTGACTCCAGAAGTTTGCAATTTAATCCACTGAGTGTTCTATGATAGCAACCATTTTTGCTGTGTCCTAGTATTGCAGCATCTCTTGCTTCAGTAGTGCCACATGACTATGATATAGCTTGCTCTGATTGTAATCGGCAAATTTCATGTTTCCTTATAATGCCAATAGGAAGCAGGGAGGAGAGCCTTGTGGTCCGTCAATGGGCCAAGGATACTTAAAGTTGGTTATGAAGATGAGGAAGATTCCAAAGTAATGGAAGCATATGAGCGGATTGGCTCTTTGGTGCGTTAACATCCATCGCCCTTTCCCTTCCCATTTGCAGCCAAACCATTTTCTGTTAGATTTAATTGTCCTCTGGTTGTGTAACAGCTTGTTCATGGTGGTGGAACGGAGGAATCAACTGCTGAAGCAACCAAGTAGCTGGGTGTATGTTGCATGCCGTGGTCAAGATGTCCTCGAAATTTTGTTTTTCCTCAAGGGACTCGACGGTGATAGTGAAGGTCATTCTTTAGGTTTATATATGCTCTCTACATATCATGTAGCTTGATTTGTAGCTTGATTTACGTTGTGAAATATGCCGCAATGATGTTTAAGTTGCTCAGGCAGTCACCCTTCTATTTTCTCGGGTGACCAATGCATGGTACTAAATGAATTTTTGAGTATATTGATTCAATATAGCGATAGGAGATCATATTGACCCAAGTAGTGGACAATTCTCGTCTGGCTTCAGGGTTTCACAAATTCATTCATCTTGGGCTACGCATGGTTAAAATGAATCGAAATCTTGGAAGTAATGTTAAGCTTAATTCAAGAGGAAATTTTATGCGCCTATCCAACACACACGTCCAAATGTTATCTCCTATAAGATCTTGAATTATCGCATGTGATCTCCTGTGAGATCTTGAATTCTACGGTCAGATCATCGTATCATAGCGGACGATTATGCCCGATCCGTGGCATGTTGTCGGCACAAATAATCATCCTTTTAATCCGATGAAGTCTTGGGAGTTGTTCTATTATCTTTTCCTTTTTATCTTCATTTGCAGTCTCTTGTCATGACTCACGCCACCCCTTCTTTCTCCCTCAGTGATCAGGGGTGCATCTTCCTGCTGATAAGCAGCAGGACGGAAATGTGACTTTCAAGACTTGAATTGCTTGTCGGAACGTCCATGTCGTGATCAATAAGTAGGGACACATTCTGTTTCCTAGAAGATCTGGTATCTGTTTCTAGCTCTCGTTTTCCTCGTTCCTTTCGCCCATCTTTCGCCCTCGCAAATAGGTTTCCACCAATTGCCCAATTCTGGCTGTTCACTCGAGCTCGTAATGAGGAATTTGTTAGACACTTCCATCTATCAATCTGTATATCATTATGGCTTTGGTCCCTATAGGTGGTGCTTTGGACATCAGTCGAGGATAATAAAGGCTCATTCATCTCTTGCTTCCAGAGACCGACATACCCATTTCCCCATTGAATCTGTGGATCATAGCTCGTGTCATTTGTGTGGTCCATGGTCTCGCACAAGGACTTCCAATCTCCTTCATCATTTAACAAATGAACATGGCTATACAAAGGATAGATTGGCCTCTTGTACACGATCTAACATATCTACTATTCAACCAAGGGGCATAAATTTCTATTGACGATAATTTCTATTGTTCACCTTTCGGCGTGGACCACACCGCGAGAAACAGTCTTGTTGATGTATTCAGGAAGAGCTGGCTGGAAGAGTTAATATCACGTTGGCTCACTTTTCTCATCTCTTTTCTTGGTGAGCAAAATCCACTCTTCTAAGTAACAAGTGGACATGTGCCCATGTTCCGCCCACGTTCCTCAAGACTTGAATTGCTTTTCAACCATCAATGTCACCATCAATTTGGATGGGATAATCATCCAAAACGGACTATAGTTGCTCTACATTTACCAATTGAATCCTAAAAATTTCAATTTTATTAATTCAATCATTTACATTTTCATGTTTTGTCAATTGAATCCATTTGACTAATTTTAATCAGAAATTACTGACGGGAAAAATGGTTATCCTATGTAGTATGGCCGAAACTAACCCTCGCAATTTTTTTTTCTTTTTTTCTTTTTTCTTTTCCTTTTTCTTCCAAGCAGGGCCACAGAGGCTGTAGACCTCACCTAGACATTACCTGACGAGGGCAAGCAACCCTTGCTTGGTTTAGGTGAGGGTGTTACGGCCCTCCTATGGTCAGCAAGGTCGTTGGCCAAGAGTTGGAAAAAAAGAATTAAAAACAGAAATTTTTTTAGAAAATTAAAAATTGCAAAAAATTCTACATCAGTACCAGTCATGCCACATAAAATAGTCAACACTGACTAAACCGCCATATCAGCATTTTCCAATCAAAATTGGCTCAAATGACGACAAATCGTCAAAATATTTATGAATAAATTGGCCAAATTAAAAGGTTTAGAACTGAATTAACATAAATGTAATATGTTTAAGATTTTTTTTGGTAAGTTCCCTCTTTTTATGCTCATTATTCAAAAAAGAACAAACATTCTGTGCTTCTAGAGTCACCACAAATGCCTTGCAGTCGACGTGCCTGCAACTTCGTTAGGAGAACATCTTCTTATGATGCTGAGGAGTTTCTCCGAAAGATTGAAGATGTTAAATAATTTCCATCCCTCTTTTCGATGGCCAAAACAAGCCCATCATTTTTCCCAAGGGGATCGACATTTAATGTACAATCTCATCTCAAAATGTCTCCAAAATGACTAGAAATCGCCAAGATATAATGTCATGCCTTGGGCAGGTTCTTTCTTTCCCCCCAAGAGCTGCCATAACATAATGGTTTGAGATAAGCTTCAGGGAAATCTACAAGAAAAAAGGGATCAAAGTCTAGCTTTCCATCAGGTGGTCCCTAAACGAAAGACGTCCTCTCCATCACTTTAATGCTGAGAGAAGAGGGATCAGAAGAATGTCAAATGAGGATGATCGGGTCCTCCTTCACTTGGGTGGTGATTAATCATTATCACATTCTTGGTCAAACTGGTCCTAGAGAGTGATAGAAATGTAGGTTAGACATTTGCTCTCTTTAAACTAATCAACCCTTTCATCCCTCTTTTCCCCCTCTGAATTTCCCTTCATTTAAAGGTCTGATGTATGGCTAGGAGCATCTCAACCCCATGGTTATTGATGTTTTGCAACATTCTGGAGCTTTGTTTTTCCCTACAAAGTTGTTCGAATTCCTTATGATGTGCGAGCGACACAAGCTACTTTGCCGTGTCTCGCCACGAACCGTTGGGGTCTCGGGCATCTGTTAAAGTGTCGCGATTTCTTGTATTGTTTTGAAACCTTTTTGTTTGGCCTAGTGATGAGAGACAATGATATTATGCTCGTTGTCGAATTTATGGGGTCATCTACCCTCTGCGCTTTTCGTTTTTTTTGGTACAGCTTCACGACCCCATCTTCACATGGCTACTTTTGTTCAGTGTTGTCTTCTCATTTTTGGCGGTTCCAAAAGGAGACTATTTAACGAGGTGAGATTTGTATCTGCGAAAATTGCACAATTCACGGAAGTGAAGATGTATCGAGACATTTGTATTATCTAGATGTGTCCAAACATTTATTAGAGATAAAGATGTGATGGGAAACTACTCCGATTCACACAATTCCTATCGATCCAACTATAAGAAAAAGTTAATGTGAATACCAACATGAGTCAATAAAATTGACGGGAAACTTATCCGTCTTTCTTCTGGTACGACTGGTTGCAGCTTCTTGAAAGTAAAACTATGCTTCAAAATGTTTCTTTTTTTTTTTTTTTTTCCGGTGCCGATTCTCAGGCAATATTATTTTCGACCCAATCGTTTGTCCCCTAGACTTCTATGAAAAACAGAAGATACACACGAGGATCCCTCTTCTGATGATGGGATCTGTAAAATTCAGCACAGATCAATGCTCAGAAAGAGTGATGAGGCTCTGCTTCGTTTTCTCATGCGCTAAAACGTAGATGACAGACCATTGCTCAAGAAAAAAGAATCGAAACTTGAGTGGACAAATGATGTGAAAGAGGTGGAAATAAGAGCTTGGTCCACAATATTAATGAGGTAGTTGTGGAATTGATTGAAAAGCATGCTCCTGTCCCCTGCATGCCTGCCCTATAAGGTCGCACACCACATCCATCGAGGGAGGGTGTCATTGTAGATGACATTCCTCCCTCGAAAGGCTTGTGCCGCAACAGCTGTGAATTGAAGCCAAACCCACCAATCCACATTCGGGAATACACGACTCTCCCTGATGGGGACACCAATCAATGAGCCAGGAAATATATTTGGACTAGTTGTCATCCACATGATTCATCCCCCATGTCGATGGCATTAGCATTGCACAGTGAAGAGCCAATCTTTCGTATCATGCCACTGCATGATGGAAGATTGTGGCAATCATTGCTGAGTAGCTTTTTTTCCACAAGTGTTGAAACTTCAAACGGGGCCTAGCAACGTGATCAATCTAGCTGAAGTCTCGGATCTGCTGCTAGAGAAAACTATTGCATGTAAATGGAATATATGCTCAGTTACTAAAACTACTTTTAAAACCATGGACCCAAATTACATGTGACTCGAATTTAACTACTATTCCATCGCAGAATGAAGAAACTCGCGACCTTGCTGATGTGCTCCGATCACTGAATGTATAAGAGCTTCGAGACGTGCGAGCCAGGAACCAAACATGCGGCGGTATCCATGTGTTGTCCATTCTTGGGCTCGATCCCCAGGAGCCTCGACTCGGCCTGGAACTTTGCTACCTGAGCGGGCTCGTCGGAACCGCAGTGGACATGTGGCGACCTCTCACTAGTCCTGTAAACATCTCCGGCTACCTGTACCGCTTTCTGACTCTTACACCCCAGCAGAGTATTAGAACGGCGCCACCCCGGCGCATCTGATCGGCCCCTGCCAGCCTTGTTGGCAGTTAAAGCAATCCTCACAGGGCTAGTAGCGGGGGCTTCTGAATAATCAGACATGACCGAGATATCTGCAGCACTCGCGGTGACGACGCTCCATTCAATGCTGGCTTCACTCGGCGCGTACCTTGTCGTGGAGGTTATGCAATCTGAGGTTGCATCAGAGGCCTGCCTGGTGAGGTACGAATTCACTTTCCCGGTGAGGCTCTCTATCTCAAACAAGTCCGAACTAGCATCACTATCACAGTCCACGCCGTTGTGGGCTCCGACTCCGACTCCGACTCCATTAGGGCTTGCGGGAACTTCAAAAAGTCCCTCCTTTCTTGGAATGGCATTAGCGCCATCCCACGTCAACATCGTGAACCTCTTCTCTAAGGTGAATGGGTTCTTTCTTTTGTCGAACACCGGGGACCCAAAAACCCCCAGTGACTTCTTGGGCGTCTGCTCTTCCTCCTCCTGGAAATGGGTCTTCATAACTGGCAGATTCACGGGTTCTTGCTTGAGAGAGCTTGGAGTGAACAATCTTTCTTTCTTTTGCATCTCTTCGGTAATCCAAGGATCCAAGATTGGCATTTTCTTGGTCGGCTTGGCTTGGAGTGCACTGGAAGTGGTGTTGGTGCCGAAACTGATCTCACCAACACGGTCATCGACGTCAACTGAGCTCTTACCGGAGCAGGAGCATTTGCATCCGAGAGAAGCTAAGAACCTCTTCCCATTGTTTATCTTGTTGGTCCTGCGCTGCGAAGGGTTTCTCAGGACGCTCTGAAGCAATCCGCTCTGGCTGTTCCAGCTAAACTCGGAACGGATGCTTGGAGTGGCGGACTGGGATTTCGGTTTGACCGGCTGTGTCGTGACATAAGGTTGCGGATCTTCCTTCTTGCCATATTGGACATTGGATTGGGATAGCCCTGGACCCATTTTGGGAATCCTTGGACCCTCCTCCTCCTCATCGACCCCTCCATTGAAGTACTTTTCAGCTCCAAACACTCCGATCTCTCCATCCTCCTCCTTATAAAGATGCTCCTGATGGAAGTTCTTAAAATTGAGGCTTTGACCACTGGTTTGAGCTAGCTTGTGGATGAAGCTCTCCTCTGTGTTGTTCAGATACGAAGAAAAAGACGCATCACGGACGTTGTTGTTGTTGTTGCTGCTGGTGCTATCTTCTAGGGAATATGGTTGCGGGTGATTGGGGTTGAAAGATGGTGTCAAGGTAATCATAGCCATTCAGCTCCTACAGAGGAAAGAGTTCCGCGCAAAAGCACAGCAAAAGAGAGCAGAAAATGACTTGCAAAGTGGAAAACTACAAGAGGAAAAGGATGATAGAAGAGAACAAAAAGATGCAAAGGACAGATTTGAGAGCTCTAGAAAATGCGGAACCAACAAAGATTGATATTATTCAAAAGGCAATGAGAAATCCTTAAATAGAAGCAGCTTGAGAGGTCCACTGAAAGAAACTTAACAATGGAAGAGCCCTGTTGAATACAATCGGTGGCTCATGGGCTAGATGCCAAAATATGAAGGAAACGAGAAACTATTACTTGAGGTGGCTCTCATGCTAGCTTGACTTCATAAAAAAACTACTAAAGTAGGTTTCAGCTTCACAAAAATAAATGACCGAAGGGTAGGGCCGATACGACTTACTTCCTTGATAATGAAAAAGAAGTCAGGTTGCAAATGACATTGATATTAATGGAAAGAAACGTCAGGACCACTAAAGTTATACATTCCCGCAGGTCCAACTGAAGGAAGGCTCAATGACATTCTAATCTTGTAAATTCCACTCGACTTTCACCATCCGAAATCAATTTCATGGGAACTGAGAGGGACCAAGAGGGCTCTTTTTCTGCATGGTAACAGCTAAGATTCTGATCGCGTGAAATATGGACGCTATGTTCAAGGAACGTAGGATAAGTACACAGTTCAGTCGCGCTCTATTGTTAGCATTTTCAGGGGTAAGGAGATACTGGCAGAGAGCTTGCAGAGGTTGATTGGAGCAGCTAACTTAGCTTGTTACTCTAAGCTTCATACAAAGAGAGGATGTTGAGATAAAGTTGCGGTTCATGGGTAGCTGTGAATTAGGCGAAAATGCTACACCATAGCAGAGTCTCTTTGTTTGAACCTGAGTTCAGTTTGACAACGGAAAATGTTGATTTCTTCCCTTCTTTGATCACGGGATACACAAAACCAGAATACATTCCAAATCTCATTGGCCCACGCGAAACTTAAAGAGGTAAAACGCACTAAAAAAGGGCTTCGGCAACATTCAACACGTTATTCCTGAAAGGCACAAAAGTACAAAGATAATATGGAGCCATGAAAAGAGAGAAAATTGACCATCAGATTCGACGTATCGAGAAGTCGGGGTTGAAAGAGTTGAAATTTGTGCCTCAAAAAGACCAGAACGAGATATTCATATAAAGTTTCACTACCAATCTACTATATAAGGAGTAAAAGAATTCAGGGTTTCGAGACGTTTTAACTGAGATGAAGATAATTTTCTTCACGATAAATTACAGAGAACCCAGGTTTTGGCGGATGGGCATCGATGGAAACCATGCTGAACTGCAATATTTACTGCGGCTTTTTTCTTGATGAGCAACTGCAGTATGATAAGATCACGGACCGATTGTTGCCCAGGTGCAGGTAACATGACATGACATGTGCATTGGTCAACCTAAGTCGCCGTACCATTGGTTCAGTGCTAGACACAGTAGTACATCAAGCCCGAGTTTGCAGCTCAAACCAGAAGTTATACTGGGTGGTCACAAATCCAGAGGCAAAGAATAAATCAGTCCTGGGATATTGCAGTCCACACGTTATTCACCAGGCTCACCTATCATGTCCAAGTTATTATGTCTATGAAAAGTCCAAACCGTACTGTCCAATCACTCGGCAAAAGAACCCACTTCACGGATGCCACTGCAAACGCTGAGTCGACACTTGCCCAGAACTTCTCTAGTGAAAACAGCCCCCCCCCACCCTTCCTTTCTCGGTCATCGGGAGGGAGGAAGGGAGAGAGTGATTTGACATCGTTCTTGCTCCGAGCACAAGAGATGACCGAAGGAGCGAGACAGAAGGGACGGATACTATTTGTCTACTGATCTCTTGGGCCTACGTACTGCAGGTTGCTGAACAGAATCGTGCCTAAAGCGGGCATGAGTAAGTAAGTAATCATTTCATGGGTGTTAAAACAGAGAAGAACGTCAAGAAAGAAATATTAAACCACAAAACCAGCCACTCAGGTTATTTTTATCTTCCGTTTCATCAGCTTATCAGAGGTTCATAAATAAGATAAGCCAACAATCGCTGGTTCGGCTTCACTCATTTTAAACCAAAATCAAATCTGCAAACCATACAATTCATTATACAAGTAATTAACTAATTCACTTGCAAGTTTTCCCCTGGAAAATGTCCTTAAATGTTTAAGTAACTTCGAATGAAAGAATGAACATTGCATGGATCATTTTTGGTTGAAACTAAACTCATGTAGGGACCGCTTTGGGATTTCTGCATCTTTTGAACATAATTTGGCCATCACTTGAGCTTTTCAACATTATTGTCAGACAAAAGGAAACCCTGTCTATGGCAAATTACCGAAAAGAAAGATGACCGCTCAGTAACTAGATCTTAATGATACAAGAAGGCAGTAGTTGCATTCGTTTTCCTGTGTTACAATTATGCATACTGGATAGTCAAAAAATTTAATGATCGATAAAAAACAACATGATCGTAGTCTTATCCAATAATTTAATACTAGGTTAAAGTACCGAACAGCAGATATTGAGTCGATGCTTCCCACTCCCATGCACCTCACCAAAATTCACCAACCATAAGATTAATGCTTCGCAGGCTCAAATGTGAACCAGACTTTCCGCCGAGCCATTTACCGTGAAGATGTGGAGTTCCCACCAGCAACCCAGTACTGCTTAACAGCAACCAAAATCTTTTCTGGGACAAGCGGACCATCTTCATGGTCCACCATTTTAGTGTCCCACCTCATCCCTCCCACTATCTTCTTCACTTTAATCAGCACATCAACCTCATCACGGATTATTACTGCACCTTCTGGACGCAGAATTCGATCCATCTCAAGGAGGATGTCCTCTACGTCACATCTGCAGATCAATAAATATGCCCCATATAAGGCAGATGAAATGGTAAAGGAAAAAATCCAAGGACAAGATTGGTTATGCTTCAGCAAAAGCAAAAAAATTTGCCTTTTGCTTTCCTGCTAATATTTAAAATGTTATCCAAATTTTGAAAACAAAAAAATTAAATGTGAATCTACTTGTCAAGATTTGTATACTGTAAAAGTTTAAGGCGTTCCGGGCTAAGAAATGTCAAAGTGCATCTGTCGCAAGATTTGGATTGAGCAAGAAGCAGAAAAGTAATAGTTTAGGATACTACTTACTTATCCTTGTACAGACTGAAAACTCCATTGGCATGGATAAGATCATATGTCCTTGGATAGGTGGAGAAAGCTTCACACCTGAATTGATATATTTAGAAATCTTTAGTGACCGCTGACAAGGAAATAAAGCAGAGAAATGGAGTAAAAACAAATAACTGGTGATATGCATATATAGACAAGTGCAGTACTCAACATAAAGAACTTGCAGGATTTATGCTAAGCCCACTTCCTGATATTGAAGAAAATACTGTGACATGGCCAGCCATATAGCTTAATTATCACATCCAGAACTATTATAAAGCAGAAGCTTCTTGTAACACTATAGAAAGAACTACACCAAACACATGTAATGTTAACGAGAGCAACTACACTACAAAACTGGCTTGTCTTCCATAAGTTACCTCTGATGTCAGTATTACATTATCAAGAACATTGAACAGTTAAACAAAGAAATTGGCAATAGCTGTGGTCAATAATTTCCTGACTGATCAATGAAAACTGTGACCGCTAGAAGAAATATGCTATAAATATCTGTGGAAAAGAGGCCTTGACCAAAAAGGAGAGAGATTTCTTATGCTTTACCAGTCATGATAGATGCCAATCAATCCTCGCTCATAGATGACACCAAGAGTGCTCCTGTCAGCTATTGTGGGCACAACATTCATCGTCCACAATTTAGGAGACTCAATTGCTGCAGCAAAGCCTCCCAACCCGGCATTCATATCCATAATGTTGCGATACCTTCCAGTGTCGAGAAGCTTATTGATTTTCTTGTAGGCATTCACATGCCTCTTCCACTTGTTGCTGTCTTCCTGGTATGTCTCAACAGAAACTCCAGATACAGATCCACTGACAATTCTTGGAGGGACAGCATATAACCTCTCTGGAAATGGCTTCAGTTCTCCTCCAGCAACTTCATCTGAGTCGTTAACATCAGGATATGGAGTTACACATGCCTCCATTTTCTTGTACCTAAAAACCACAGAAAGAAAAAGCCTCATAAGGGAGTGAAAGAAGATCGAGCTTCAAAAAAATGGTCTTTTAACCATGCTCATGAAGTTTATACACCAGACTTGCTAGAGTTTTCATATGTATACAACTAATTCGTCCACTTAATGAGGCCAATAAGCTGGAGAACAAGCGCAGATATCTTTCACTAAAAATCTACCCAACTGAAATCCCTCAGCAATCTAAAAAGATCATAATGGGCAATCTTAAGCAATGTCACTCACTGTCCAATACTGCTTTCGGCTTACTCAAGAGTGCACAAATAAATGCCTATCCAAGCCATGAATGGCTAATTAAATCTATAGTTGGCAGTCTGTGGTCAAAGCAATATATTTTTTAGAACAGAGGCATTGGGAGGAATGGGATATCGACTTCCTGCTCGAGACAACATCATCAGAAAATCAAAGTGAGGAGACCAGTCAGCCCGAAGCAGATCCCCTGCACGTGATAGAAGGGCAGGTAGAGCCAAAATTGTACAATGAGACTGCTAAGCCAGAGAATTCCAGCCCTTTCATCGTGCTGACCTTATGGATTACCATTTGACTTCAGTCTCTGACCTCACTTTGATATTCAAATCAGCATTCCACTATCATCATATTCCCTCCAGCTATAATAATATGATGAGAAGATGATATTAAAGTGCCACGTTTAGGGACATACCACACATCATTTACTTCCACAGACTTGCAGAAAGTAGCTTGAGAGTCATCTTGCCTACCACGGCATGATTCAGCATTTGTTCTCTTCTGCCAAATGGCTATTTCGCCCTTTTCATATTTTTTTTCCCAGCACAGGAGACTGGCAACCTCCTCAATCTTCCTCTGTTCCTCCTGAAGTTCCTCTTTTGGACGTTGCCATGCTTTATAATTGGTCCTCCAGTTTATTGGAGGACCTGAAAGAACCCAGTAACCGCCAGGTCTCAAAACTCGATCAACTTCCTTAAGGTACATTCCATCTACAGAGAGAGAGAGAGAGAGAGAGAGAGCAGCAGAAACATCACTTGTTAGACCATCGCTATTTGAAAAAATCAAAAGCCAAAAAATTTAGGCCCGAGTGAATTTTGAAGATCTCACCATTGGAACCCCAGGGAATTAGGCACCGAGAACAGTGAGCCATATCGAAAGACCTTGAAGAATACGGCATCTTTATGGTACCAAGGACACCAATGACAGCAGGTACACCCCGTTCGAGAGCAAACTGAACCTGCGCTTCATGTGAATCTCTAGGCGCGAAAGACATGGCAATGACCTTCCTGCTCCAGAGGTATGCACCCCAGCTAGCAACCTAAGGAATTAAGAACATGTCATGAGCAATGTGAAGACTAACAACAGAATTGACAAAATTGGAGGGAAAAGGTTGAAGCTACAATGGCAGCAGAAATAAAATTACAAAATGAAGAATCAGTAGAGAATATTCAAGCTATTTCACATACCCCACAACCCGTATCAAGTGCAGTCCTGACTGTTCCATTGTCAATTGGTATCACAGAAGCAAGTTGATCTATGTACTTATCTGCTCCTTGAGGAAATTGTGTCCCACCACCAGGGAACCTAAATACGCTGCCCTCATACTGGATCCAGTTCTGAATAGCTTTCTCAACGGTCAAAGCTTTGTATGGTGCATTTGCATAGGGCACATAGTCCCGACTCTTTGGCCAGGGGAATGGAGTCACATAACCTTTGGGTGCTGGGATAAGACAGTGCAGCTTCTCTTCCCCAGGAGGACAATGTCTCTCCCGGTAGTTCATATTCTCCCTCGGAAAGGTCATAGCACGTTTTTGATCTTGGCAAGGTGTGTAATCAGTGAAGCGAGAATCACATGGCTCAAAAACCTTGGGTTTTTCAGATTCACCAATAGTCTCCGATTCACCGCCATGATGAGTTTCAAAATTTAAATTAGAAACAACATCACAGTCTGCCCCACTTTTTGTGATTGCCAAAGCTATACTATCACCCTTGCCAAAACCACTCCGTTGCCAGGCGCCCAGTGCATAGAAAAAAAGGCATAAACCAGCTAAGATAAGTATTTGTATGGAGGTCCTAGTCCTACCATCAGCTGAATTTGGTTTTGCCATTGAGAACCTGAAAGAAAGCCACATGTCCAAATTACACACGCACAAATTAGAAAAGGAGAACAAAAATCTCAGTACTGGATTCAGCAGTTAAGAGCAACGAGTATATTTCTTTCTCAATTCGAATGATTCAAATTCACCATCTACATTAGTAATCACTTGCATGACTTGAATATCAAGAAACTGCTGAAACTGAAAGCCTTTCCAGAATCCAGACTGACAACGAAAGCAGCATTACTTTTCGATTTAGAGGAACTTAGTAAGAAAATGAGATAGAACTGTCATTAATAAATGCTGAAGCTTGCTTCCTCCTAAGGACACATATTCAACAGAAAAGGTGGTGCATAGTCAAAATCAACAGATGAGCATTCATGCTAGGTTATATTGATATTTGAGAAAAAGAAAGAGAATTCCAAAGACTAAAACTGACCACCATGAGCTTGTAAATTGAATAGTGCGCAGTCAGTAAGGCAATGGCCTTGAAGTATAACACAAGCTTCTCAAAAGATAAACGAGGAAAAATGAAACACACAGCTACCCAGAGAAACATATTAAATACACGGATTTCCAAGTGACAGGTTAACGTGGTTTCCGCATTTGCATTTGCCTGTCTGTGTCCGCGGTACACAGCTCTTGAACCTCCAAATCTAAGTTTCATCTATGAACTATATTCTTTCTGCTCAAGTCCCAACAAAATGAAGAAATTTATTTTTCAAAATCGGATCTTTCATCGATTGGACGATAAGATCAAAATACCCACTCACATCCAGTGAACTCCAGCTAAATATAAATAAGAAAAACTGAAGTAAATAAACGAAACCCAGTTCCCCGGCTTCTTAGCAGGCCAAAAAACTCCCAACAATACGCATAATGGAGAGACAGGGAACTCGTCGAGCTGACCAAGGCAGCACCTCCCGAAACTCTAGACCTCAAATCGAAGACTGCAAAAAGCCAAAAAGGGCGACCCGCCAGATCTCTCACCTATCGCATGAAGACCCACGAGCGTTGGTCCGGGATCTCGAAGGAAGACTCGATCTTTACTCCGCCTGCCGCTCGGGGGCACCAGGGAAACGATGATGGCGAGAGGCAGAGATCAATCGAAAAGACTGATCTTGGAAGCAATCAGGCGCTAAGCAGGTTAAACAGGAGCTAGGTCCCGCTCATTCGATGAACAACAAAATCGGGAGAGCAGAGATGGAGATGGAGATGGAGATGGAGAGAGTTCGATATGATATTTGCGTTCGTATGTAAAACTCGGTGAGTTCGTCGTAGCTCCCTTAAAGAGAGAGGAGAGAGAGAGAGAGAGAGATCTGGTCGGGTCACATTTACATCGTATAAGATAAAACGACAAAGTGGGAAGATAAATTGAGGATGTAAATTAACATAGTTTAGATCAAAGCAAAATAGGGAAGATGGGGAAATCTGGGAAAGAGGTGGGCCCGCCCGACCATCTTTAATTGGCGCAGAGTGCTGTTAATCATCGATGGTTTCGCAACGGGTAGACGGAAAAAAGTAACAAAGGTAAGCGGAAGACGGGGGGGGCAGAGGCCCCGGCAGATCATCGTGTCGAATGATTACGACCCGCGGTCGACGAAATTCAAGACCGAGTTGTGAGTTGTCGCCGAACGCTCCCGAAAACCATTGAAGAAGAAAAATGATCAAAGGCGAAGAGGACCACCTATTTTTTTTGTTTTATCTAATTATAAATTCAATTCGCTAGAATATGGCTTAACATTAGAATTTCAATATTAAATGAGATGTTACACCAAAAAGACGTATCGAACGAGTGAATTCCAATCTTGTATATAAATTAAAGACATTGTTCCCATTATTTGGTTTGTAATTCAATTACTTCTACCCTTTGCCATTCTAAAAGGCTGTCGGATGTGGATCCTTGTCCCCTTTACCTCCACAATCATCTCTTGTATTTATCGAATTGGGTCGTTAATGGCCCATCAACTTTCACGTGATTTCTTATTAGAGGGTTCTCATTATGAAGCCATATTATGATATTATGAGATTCACTCACTCAAAGTATTTTTTACTTTGATTCATTTCATATCGAGTCTCGCAATTTTGTCCTTTGACGTATAGGTAATCATCTTTCCCAAGAGGCAACCCATTCTACTAATGCTCTTATCTAAGTATGCTTAACAACTAAGTTTCCCCCATTGGCTTCACCTACAGTATTCGGTGGCTCGGCCCACATAAGATATCATGAAAGGCATATATGTATATCAACTACCTAGCAAGGATTAAAACATGGTTACAAGGGCATAAAAGTCCAATAATACCACTTTCAATCAATTGTATGAACCATCACAACTCCATATAAACAAGTTCACATATCTAATCGTAGAAACAGGGTCGTATGTATGATCTCAAGCAGAAAACTAAACAATGGTTGACCATGACAACCTTTTGTTGTGTGTTAACATGCTATGATATGAATGCTAATTTCGATTTATTGCTACAAGTATCGCTTTGGCTCTATGATTCCTTTTTGCTTTTTTTTTTTTTGTATATCCGATAGTGAGATTAATTTTTACTCACTAAGTTGTGGTCCAACAATGGTGAAGAGTGATTGGCCAAGTGATGGGCTTAAAGAATAAGTGGCTCCTAGCAAGTTTTTAGAATCGCAAGGGGTATAAATGAATTGAATTACACGCTGAAATATGGGGAAGATCATTCATGAATTAAATGTTAGAAACTTGAATTAAATCACAAGATGCGCCTTTTGACGTAATTCATTGTTTAGCCCTAACACTCTGATGTTAAGCATATGATAATCTCTTGAAAAGTGTTATTGTATACAAAAGAGTAAAATTGCGATGCCCAATATCAAAATGGTCAAAGTGAACATTAACTCGAATGAGTTAATCTAGGATGCCATTATTGAGCAATGAACACAAGAGTCAAGTCGAGCTATGAGCTTTTTGACCATTTGTTTGACTTACTTACACCACTAGCTATAGCATAGCCTATGGCTAGCATTTTGATAGATTTGCTGTGACGGCACGCCAATCTCATATTTTTGGATCATGAATGGTGTGGAATTGTGGCATCCTTGGATGTCCTCACACACATACTTCACCTATATGCCTTACACCGTCCTCCCAAAATCACTATCGTATCCTAAAATAGCTACTGATTTGGAATAGTTATAATTCAATCCAAACATTATATAATACAAATTTGACCCTAGTGGTGAAGTCCGGAGGATCACTTTTTCTTTCCTTTTTTTTATATCCGACCTTTTATGCCTAGTTATATACTTATTGAAACAATTACTTAACGAGAAAATAACTTTTTAGTGCACCCCTTTTCGGGCATGATATGTAATTGACACTTTTAAAACAAGAAGCGTTCCTTGTTAAATATGTTTAACAAATATGTCAAAAGCACTAGTCAACGAGACATCGCAAAAATCACTATACAAAATCTCATTTGACTGTCATAAGCAATTAATGGAGCAACAAGAGTCCTGATTTTAGATCCCCCGTAGGCATTCCGCGTAAAGTAATGTACATTTATAAGATTAGGTAGACAAAAAAGAAAATTAGAAAAAAGGGGCACCTTGGCTTGGAACATTGGAATTTGGAACCCACGAGCAATTGGCACTCGGCAGATTATTTATTTTCAAGATCTGAAGGTAATGCCAATGGAAGATAAGTGGAAATTTAACAAAAGTGGAACTGCTAGATCTCACGGTTAGAGTTTATCTCCAGATCCGCACGAACTCATCTTATCATAATTTTAAAATATTAATATAATTAAAAATCATAAATTAATATTTTTGTGAAAAATTAATCATAAATTAATTTTTTAATCAGTAAAAAACTCAAATCAATACATTTTGTGATAAATTTACGTCCGAAAATTCCAAACTTGTATATTCGTCACAAATTTATCTTTAGTTTGTCTCCATTAAATTAAATTAATATTTCGAAGAACCACGGACTGGTATACTTGTGACAAATAGAGGGTAAAACTCCAAATTGGTATATCTATCAATTATCATCTATCATTTAACTTAGTAATTTGACGATAAAATTTAATGGAAGCTAACAGAGAATAAATTTATATTTAGAAAGAATTTGTCGTAAATATACTAATTTTAAATTTTTATGGTATTAATCTTAGTTAAAAACGTTTCATAAAGAACTTAATTTTTTTCTTTTTAATTTCAAGCGGTGAAGGGCAATCATCTTGGGAGCATATTAGGTTCAATTATGTCATAATTGAATTTTAATGCCTAGTCCGTCAAGTTGAGATTGGTAGGTCATCTTTGGAGCATAAAAGGTTCAATTACGACAATCTAATTCTAATATCTAGTCCGTAGGGTGGTCGAGATCGATAGGGAAGTCACGTCGGAAAATCGGGCTGCCTCGTGATTAAGCTCGCGCGTGGGTTCGTACCAGTAGAACGAGGGAAACAATTTCGGTCGATTTCTAGGCGCTGTCAACGGGACCAATGATAGCCAGATATGCGTACAGCCGAAGAAGAATCGACGCCCCCTATCCACATCGAGGTCACGGATCTACCCTCGTGGAAGGAGAAAAAGCGGTCCCCACCGGCAGATCCTCGGACCGCCACGTGTCGCGACGGCAACGATTGCCGACCGACACCACGACGACGACGACGACGAGGGTGGGAGATCTCGTCGCAGGCCACGGCTTTTTCCGAATCTGAGTTGTTAAATAAATCGAGGGTGGGGGCGGGGGGGGGCCCCACGCGGGTTTGAATAAATCGGGCGATGTCGCGGACGTGATGCCAACTATCCGAAGCATCTAAGGACGATCTCTTCTTAGCTTTGGGACAACGCGTGAGTCCCCCCCCCACACGAGCGGAGTTCAGATCAGGACCACCGATTAAATATAACGTGCGCCAGCCTAAGCACCTTCTGATGTCTGTCTTTCGGTGTTTTCTCGTGGCACGGTCTCACTGGGATCTCAGAATCTAAGACGTAGCCCTCGAAAGTTCGAATAAATCGGTATGTTTACCATAGATTCCGTTTTGATTTCTTGAAAGTTATACCTTTTAACACATTTATTTTGGATTTTGTTTTATGACATAAAAGATAGAAAAATTATCAAAAGAATCATAAACCTATTACAATTATACCGATTCATTCCTAAACTTATTATTTTGACAATTGAGTCTTAAATTTTTTTGTAATTGTGTTAATTTAGTTTATTCGGTCAAAATTAGTTGGTTGGTGCTGATGTGCCTACTAATTAGTGCCGGTAACTATTTTTTATTAATATTTTTTTTCTCTTTTTTCCTCCTCTCTCCTTCTTCCTTTGCTCCGATGACCTACTAGAGAGGAGGGCTGGCTGATTGTCGGACTGAGGTAGTCAAGCGAGCTCACCTCGTCAAATCTAGCGAGGGCTCACCTCTTCAGATCCGACAGGGGTTTGCCTAGCGATAGTGAGGTGAGCTCACCGATCAACTGGAGAGGTGAGCCCTTGCCAGATTCGATGAGGGCTCGCCCCACTAGCAACTAGGCAAGCTCACTTGGCCAACTTGGTCGCCTTAGTCTAGCAACTAGCTAACCCTCCCCTTTGGTCGATCGCCGGAGCAAAGGAAGAAGGAGGGAGGAGAAAAAAAGAAAAAAAGAAAAAAATTCAAAAAAATAGTCGTCGGCGTTGGTTGGCAGCCACGTCGGCGTCGGCATCGCCTAGGATTAATTTTAATTTGGATAGACTAAGCTAGCATTATTGTAAAAGGTTTATGACTAAATTAATTAAAAAAATATTTATGATTGAATCGGTATAATTACAAAATATTTAGAATTTTTTTGGTAATTATGCCTCTACAAGACTTTAAACTATATTCATTGTGATACATTTATCATAATTTTTTTTGTTTTGACACCTGGATCTATGTGATCCGTTTGCCCTCTATTAAAATTTCATTAGATTATTTTTCAATCAAATCAATGTTGTTTTTATTTTATAGTTACATGGACACCATGTCAACATTATTTAGTTTTTGGCATTTATGTAGGCAAATTTTTAACAGTTTTCATTAAATTTCTCATACAAGTTTGGAATTTTATGTGTCAAAAAAAGTTTAAAGTAAATGTGTTACGGTAAATATAGTTTAGGGTGTTTAGTGACTTTTGCTCGAATTTTAAATAAGAAATGATTTTACTTACATGCAGTATGCGCATGCACGTACACAGATAGACACACGCACAGAGTTGTATGAGCAATTTGATAGGGGCTAATTTGAGAAAAAAAGAAGAAGTCTTAAACTAGTTTTGCCTATCGATAGATTATATATATGGTCGTCGCCCATGTTTACCTTTAGCGAAATTTGGGTTCGAGTGATGCTAGTAACTTATAAGGCATCGTTTGGTAACGTACTTATTTCTCTATTTTTATGTTCTTTTGTTTCCCGGAATAGAAAAAAAGAACATAAAAAGAATAGAAATCCGTTTGGTAACACCAATTAACTTTTCTATTCTCGAAATAAAAAGTTGTTCACAAGAATAGATTTAAAGTAGAAATGAGAAGTAGAAAAAAGTAGCTTCTTATTTCTAGGAACAATTTTTAGAAATTTATTTCTTGGGGACCACTTGTCGCCCGCAGCCCACCACTGCTCGCTGACTGTTGCCTGCCGCCTTGATCGAACGGGTGCTAGGCGTCAGGTTGTTGTCTTTCGCCCGGCGATGGACGACCCAGCGCCTTGTCGGTACCAAACGGATTTCTATTTTTTATTTATTTCGAGAATAATAAATTTTTGTAGTTATGAAACACCTTATTTTAATCAGAAATTGTTCTCGATAGTAGAAATAAAAAAGAACTATTTCTTACGCTCCGTTCGTTTCACAGAAAATGTTGCTTTTTTGGAAAATATTTTTCAGGAAGCTATTTTCTAGGAAAACGTAATTATTTTCCGGTGTTCGGGTGAAAATTGATTTTGAAGTGGAAAATATTTCCCGTTGTTCGCTTGGGAAAATATTTTCCTTTATAAACTCTTTTCAATAATTTTTATTATTTTATTATTTAAAATCGTTATTTATTATTTTTAAATTGATTATTAAATTATTTTTTCTTTTTTTTCTATGTTTTCTCCTTCCTTGGCCGGTTGCAGGCCAGCAGCCAGCTACACCTCAATCTTGCCTGATCAGCTCACCGGCCAGGCTCGGGCGTCGCTGAGGCTCGGGCCTTGCAGATCAGCGACGCCCAAGCCTCGCCGCCATTTGGCGACACCAGATCGGTGAGCTTGGCTCACCTATCACCGGTCGCTGATCGTTGCTGTGGTCGGCGACAGGCCGAAAAACAAAAAACAGCAAAAAGAAAGACAGAATAAAAAAGAATAAAAAATCGATTTTATTAAAAAATAACAAAAAATTTGAATTTATGAACAAATAAAAAAAATTGATTTAAAAAAGAAAGAAAGAAAAAAGTGAGGACTAATAGAGGGTGTGAGATAGGAGAGAGTAAGTGTGGAAAATGTTTTCCCTAACTTGAAAAGTAGAAAACATTTTCCCCTACTTTAGGAGATTTTTTTTCCTTCATAAGAAATGTTTTTTTCAATGAATTTATTTTCCATGAAACGAACATCGAAAAATCCAAAAAATATTTTCTTGGAAGTTATTTTCTTTGAAATAAATGGAGCCTTAAAAAGAACTTATTTTCAAGAATAGAAATGTCACTAAATTTAAATAGCCAAAGGGAAACCAAGCAAACAAAAAATGAAAATGATGGGAGTACTTTAGCATGGGGGCAACTTCACGTGTTAAAGTTACCCTCATCAGAAAAGAAAAGAAAAACTATTTGGACGGCCCCGATCAGATCTCCCTATTTTTCTCTTTTCTTTATCTTTTTTTTTTCTTTTGCTTTTTTGGATTTCCCTGTTTTTCCCAATTCCCTATTTTTTCTTTATCTTTTTTTTCCTTACCGAAGATGATGACGACCCAAAGTCGCGAGACAAGATATCAATTTCACACATTGATTTCATGCGTTTTATCACAACCCGGTCCCCATGAATATCGTAAGAGACCCAAAAATTAAAGAAGGGGGGGAGGGGGGTGGTTCATCAAAACGCGTGGCAGTATATATGAGGCAGAGTGCTAACCGGAGTGAAGTGGATGATAAAATAAAATAAAATATTTACTTGAGAGGCCACGATGATGACATTGTAGGATCTCTCACCTTAGGATGAATCTTTCACTCGTTTCTTTTTCTTGAACCTTTTAAAGACCTACGCATCCCCTTATGACCTAACTACTTGATAATTTTTTTTTATTACATTGCGTATTGACGACATTAGTTTTGTAATCAAATCAAATCAAATACTTCATCTACAAGGCATTGTGATATGGACGATAAATGTCTTGAAAATCTAACAATTCTTTGTTACGTATGCTTAGCAAGTTCTTTCAAAGCATTCGTCGTCACTCGATCTTTGGACAAACCTTCAAATCTCAAGTTACGAGTACATAGTCTATACGCAGTGGGTGTGCCTATTAATTAGATTAGTTTTTAATTTTCCTTTAGAGAAGAGTGGGGAAATTAACGTTTCGTCAACATACTAGTTACAAACCATGTGTTGATTTTTCCTTTTTCAGGGGAAAAAGGAGAGCTAAAACAAGAAAACAGAGATTGATAATAGTGACATAAAGCTGTAGTTAGATCTAAGATGCAAGCAGCTAACCTTGGATTTCAGTGGGCCGTACTGGTTTTCGGTCCATGAAAGGATACACGTGTATTGCTAAAGCCCGCATCCGAGGCCCAAAACAAAGATTGGCCTTTTGATTTCTTCAGCCCCGCATTTCCTCAAGCATGGTGAAAACATGCGTCTTAGGTAGGTACACGTAGGGCTGTCAAAAAAGCCCAAACCGGCCCAACCTGAACTGATCTGAATCGAAAATTTCGAGTATTTTTGGTTCGGATCTCTTTCGATTCAAGTAAAAGAAAAAAATCGGATATTGTAATGGTTTTGGTTCGGTTTGGGTACTCGACAAGAACTGAAACACCTCCTAGAGCTAGGAAAACCTCTTGCAGATCTTGAGCCCGTTCGACTACTCTGCCTCCTACTTCTCCACCAAGAAAAGATGAGTACTAGAAAAGATGGTGCTTTGATGTAAATTGGTGTAAAATCGAAACAACCGATATCCCTCCTTTTCTATTCTACATGGGAGTTGACAGGAATTTTTTTTAGAGTTCATCATGGAGAAGTTGCAATTAGCGGAAGCAGCGGAGAAGAAGATTAGACAAGGGTCGAGTATCATGGTTACCCGACCTGACCCTTTGACATCCCTAGGCACATATTGTAAGAAGATCGCTATATACATAAGTATTTTTAGTTCAAGTAAATACATGAAGTTCGAATAAGAGAAATCTTTAATTTTGCCGCCAATGTTCACTTAACAAAAGCTTGTTTCTTCCAATTTTTTTTTCTTATCTCACGTTTCATGAAAGCTCTTGTCCCCTTTATTAATGAGTATACTGTACTAACTTGATGGCAATAAAAAAAATGCGTTGGACTTTGCCCGCATGAATTTAAGCCGTCTGATGACTTAGGAGGCACAGTAATTGTGACATTTAATTTGCCTGCTTACCTTGCCTACAAATTTGGACCATCTCGTGCGTAGTTATATGCTCGCCGCTTAAGCCATCCACTAAAATTCGTAATTCTTTTTATTTAGTTATTCAATATACATGATCTAATTATTCAAAATCAGTTATTGTTAAGATGTTAAATAAAGAGCGATTTAATATTTAAATATTATAGCACATCCTCTCGAGAGAACTCATGTTCTGATATTATGTGAGATTTTGTGGGATTATCGTCAATTGTTCCAAAAAATTTAGTAAAAAATGTAATTTAATATTTAAATACCCTAGCACCCCTAACACACAAAAAAAAAATGAAGACTCATAATTCCTTAATTTGGGAGATTAAAATTCGCCAGATGAAATGAAACTACGTCAGTTCTAGGTACACCAGCAACAAAATTATTTAGAAAATTTACAGCCCTAGATACCCTGGAAATCATTATCAAAGAACACTTCCTGAGGGAGATTTTTTAAGGCCTTAAGGCCACTGTTGGCTAGCTAGTCATATGTCAGAATTAACTAAAATAAAAAATGTGTCGTGTGGAAATCAATCGCCCTTCGACCACGGCGGGTAAGCAGCACCATGGTCGAACTAGGGCCATCATGCATTGAATTATAGCATTCATGCATGAGACTAGAAAGTAAGACAATACATGGGCGTAACTCTTTGTTGATAAATATGAATCAAGAGTGGATGGAATTCTTTGGGATTATGAGAATCTATTAACATAGGAAAGCACATTGGAGCTTGGCGACGCTGATAGTGTCTTTGTACTGCCATAGCTTCTCGGCGTGCAAGCAAGAGAGCTATTGATGGAAGAGAAATCACCAGGTTGTTCGCTCCAAATTATTATTAGGAGACATTCCATACACGAGCCTCTTCAAACTGAATTTATTGCTATTGATCTTGGTGCTATATTGGATTTGAATTAGATTATGGATCCTACATATATATATTTCATAAAAAAAACTGAACGATTTTTTTTTCTTTTGCTTTCTTGCTTTTGTGAGTGCTTGAGATCCTTTGGATGACCTATATTATGTTGAATGGATTATATGACACTGCCATAAAAGTAGGCCGATTAAATTACTGCGATATCAAGTAATCGACAATTTTCTTGTATTTACCAAATTTATTAGGAATCTACTTTCACAAAAAAAAAAAAATTGTTTTTGGGAAAAGAACATTATAATCGTCCAACATTAGAATCATAATATAGTCTCTTATTTAGCAAAAAGAAGTTCTCTCGACTTGGACAAAGATAGGCTGAGCAAAACACGGCAGAAGTAAAAGTCACTGTTTGTTAAGAGCTCTTAGTCGGTTAATGTAGACAATCGACAAGATGACTAAGTAATTGCCGACCGTAAAAACAAAGAGAAACTACTAAGGCTGCGTTTAGTTCTGTTTTGAAAATTGACTTTTGGAAAATGCAATACCTTTGGTTTAAAGGATTTTGAAGAAATACAATTTGTGTTTCGTAATTTTTTTTTGCAAAGCTAGTTTGGCATAAAGAATGTTTGGCAAATCTTTTTTGTGAAGGCCTTTTGGGTTTATTTTTTCTTTTTTTATTAGAAAATATCAAACTATTTGCCGACTCAGGCAAATGTGAAGGTAATTTTGGAACAACAATGGGTAAAACTGAAAAGCTAAAGAATTGACAATGGTAGATTTGAAAGATAAAAACTAGTTTCAGTATTTGATCAAATGTTAAAAGTCCAAAGTTAGTCCCTATCAACATTAGGTTTTCAGCTTTTTCGGAGTCGGCATGTGGCCGAAAGCCCCTTGGAAGGTTTGTCAAATATCCCAGCATTTTCCCAAAGGACTTTAGAGACTGAAAGCCCATTGAGAAAGCTAAACCAAACACATGCTAAGTCCTTAGATTTGCTTGGATAAATCAATATGGCTATGGAGAAGTAAGATTGACATGATCATGTCGTGGTAGAGCTATAGATCATGGAGGCCACTAATTATGAAGGTTGAAAATCATAGACCATTGTGACGATTAGCAAACAGCGAAAATAGCTATCATTGTTAGACAGCAAAGAATGAAAAAGTAATGGTTGTTGAAGTAATGGATTTGCTTAGTGCTTGTAAATACATTTTACTAAATTATATGAGTCACGTATAATGTGTTTGCTTTTGTTATAGCCATTATTCGATTTTATCTTCTTGATATCTTTAAGTTTCGGTACCATTCCAAATTACCAATCGCAATTGTCTCCAATGTTAGCACTTTTAAGTTTCTTGTCAATTGGCGTTTCCTGTCCAAAAGTCAACCAGAAACCCTTCAGATCCTTTGTTACTTTCCCTACCGATCCCCACTATGAAGAGTGTTTCGTCAGTACTTTTCCGCGAAACAAGTTTATTATTCATTGCATGCGACAAACAAATCTTGATCTATCTACCACCAGCAGATGAACAGTCTTCCTAATACAAAGGTAGAGTTGAAGCCTATGAAATCATTATTCATTTCATAAACGAATTATCATTGCACACAAATCTGTCATCTAAACGTATCACATGCAAAAAAGCTTTTTTTTTTTAATTCACCGACAGTTTACAGCACAAGAACTTGTAAAATCACAGTAAGAGCTAGCTTCACTCCTCAACCTAAACACTGCTTCGTGCTTAGCTAATATTTTTGCTGGCGTGTAGTCCTTTTCATTATCCTCTAGATGGACCTAACTTCATTAACCGCGCAGTGGACTTTTTCCATTCACATTTAATTAATAAATGCATGGTTCAGGGAGATAAAATATTCATATTCGTGGGCGAAACTCTCTGGTTTTGGTGACTTTTCTCCATGATGGGATTAATGTTTGCGTAGAAAGAGGCATGGGAGCTTGTGTTCGAAGACTAGTACTTTGACACTGGCTCAATCTCTTTTTTAAAAATTAATTACGTGTTGCACGCTTGGGGAAGCAAACCCTAGGTCAACAAACAGACAGAAAGGGATCGAACCGAGGGGCTAGATTTGGGGAGTTTCACTGAATTTGGAGTCCCAAGCGTGGCATTTGACTCAGTGAAACCATCCCATTAATTGCAAACGGTACTGACCTTTGCCCTCTAAGCCCGTTTGACATGACTCGGCGAGCTAAATGAAAATTATTTTGCGCCTAACTACGCCATTGAAGTCTCTGCAAGTTGAAGGACTTACGAGGAGAATTCAAACTTCAAAACCCGTCTCGGCCTTGTAATGTGCACACCAGTTATCACTCTCATGGCCCCTCCCGAGCTGAGGAATCCCATGCACGACCCGGTTGAAAGTCTCTTATTATATAAGTCGAAACTCATTTTCTCCTTTTCGGGAAAGGGGAAAAGATGTGGAGAACCGAAGAAAAGACGAAGTGGGTTTGAAACCTGAACAGTCTGGTGGCGTTTCAGAAAGATAAACTGGGAAAGAAGGGAGGGCTTTAGAAGGAAGCAAACGGAGAGACTATAAGCATAACGATCCAAATATTCCAAAAATGAAAGTCATTTCATAATATCCGGATTTTCTCTCGGACACCTCTACACATGTAAATGTGTGTGTATATCCATACACATATACGCACAGTTCAAGGCTACGTACATTCTCGACCACTTTATAATTATTTTGTATGAATCTTCTAGTATTGCCTGCGATTGAGATTCTCAAAATCTCCTAACAATAATCTTGGAAAAGTCAAAAAAATCCATTCCCATACTTCTCCACAATCACATTTTGCGTTCTCTAGTTTAAAAATCTCACGCCTCGCGTCTTGAGATTTCCCATAACCTATATTTTTGCACACTTTATATTCTATAGCTTGGCGGACTCTAAGCTGAGATTAGAGGGTATGTTCATCTTCACTCCCATGAAAGTTTGCACTTTATAGCTCTCAAATAGGACTAGTGTGGGCGGTCTAGATTTTGACCCTCTTGGATCAAGTGGCAGATCATATTAGTCTAGTGCATCATGTAACAAGCGTAGAACTTGGTGACCCCACAATAAATTGCTTTAAGTATTAGTTTTTCTGGACGGAATGAAAATCTTCTATCTAGTCTGGTGCCCCTCTCGATATTTCGATAAATCTCAATTATTGATGAAATCTAATTTTGGTAAATTAATGTGTGAGACTCATACAAACACCAAAGTGGAGTACTTAGATATATTCGTTCTACGAAGGAGAGATGCAAAGTTTAGTGTACGTATAGAGAAGTTAATAATAAATGGTCATGTTCCTCTTATTTTCTACTTCTATGCACGAACTTGAAAACAATGAAACGATGCACCGACTTATTTGGTATGCAGTAATTAAAAAGGAAACATTGCAAACACCATTTTCAGGCAAAAAAAGATACTGTGTCCAACTGTTTTGCCTGAGTCAAGAAGGGACTCCTAAGACAACGTATCTGCTACTGTCTCCAACTGTTTGTCTTGACGAGAGACAGGATAGACGAGCATCGTGGCTTCTTCCTAAGGTCAAACAGATGCCCTAAACATTTTTAGATTAGTTTAAGGATATCATGAAATGGTCCCCTTTTGACCCATAAATTCACATCACACGTCTCTCTCTCTCTCTCTCTCTCTCTCTCCCCCCGGCGGTATCTTCAGTATCATGAAGAGAGATTAAGGAAAAAAAAACTGAAAAGGCTCATTTCGATCTGACAGGCAACAGTGGGAATAGAAGCTCGGGAGAATGGAATAGAAACGGGATTTTCGGATTCTGAGGACTCAGTTTCATAAAATATAGGTACTAAAACTCAGACTGGCCCTAGTTTTCTAAGCTCCCACTGCGTTGGAAGTTGGACCTTGGTCCACCACTTTCCAAATAACAATTCAAACCAGAAGGACAGTCGCATTTACAATTTCCCTCTTGTCTCGATTCGCGGCGGATGGATAGAAAGAAGACTGTCATGAGATAGATATGAGAAAAATGTGGGTAAATAAAGAATGGGGGCCTAATCCCCATACACTGTTGATTTGGTGGTTCTCGAGATTCTTAAACTTGTTTTTTTTTTTCGGTCGACAGATTCTTAAACTTGGAGCTAATATATTTGAACAAAACCCAGAATAAGGTTTCACCCTAGAAGAGGAGGAAAAAAGATAAGAGAAGTAAAACCCCAAAAAAAATTGAGATGCTCTCAAAATGTCACACCATTTATTTATCTAAATGCTATTAGTTTCCGTAAAAAGAAAAAGCATTTCAATAATTAAGCTGTTATTTTTCACAGTCCATTTAGTGGACTAAAGCAAGAGTTTAGTTGAACGCATAAAGAATCCATGAGTAATTATAGCATACACCGTCACAGGAGCTTAGTTGAAAGCAAAAAGAATTCTTAAGTAATTATAACATACACCACCAGTATAAAATGAATTTCATAGTTAAGATTTATCCATGATTGATTTGAGAGATTGGGCATTTATATTTGTAAATCAAGAATTAGCATTCAATTTGTATTCCTTAATAGTCTCTTTTTCAATTACTCAACTATTTCACTTTTCCAAATTCTTGCGTTGTCATCGGTAGTCGTTCCATTTTTTTTTTTCCGGGTGGTTTGAAGTCAGTTGCAGAAGACACAAAGCTTAGTCCTAATTAAAAGTCCACCAGAAAAGACGGCTGATCCTTCGGAGGCAGACCCCTCCTCAGGTAGCATATAATCTCCTTCTAATTAACTCAAGCTCTTCTTCACTTATATTAACCACACTTGTCTCTCCTCTTCAAACTTCACAGTCTCTCTCTCTCTCTCTCTCATTTTACTCTAGCTAGGGTTTTAGATCAAGTGAAAGACAGTACATCTTTAATTTCTCTGCGTGTGTGTGCTTTAAGAACAGTGCATAAGTTCTTTAATGGAAGAGAGAGTTGACTGTGAGAAATCAATGGATGAGGTGATGCTTCCAGGGTTTAGGTTTCATCCAACAGACGAGGAGCTTGTAGGGTTTTACCTCAAGAGGAAGATCCAACAACGACCTCTTAGCATTGAGCTCATTCGGCAACTCGACATTTACAAATATGATCCATGGGATCTCCCTAGTGAGTTAGCTAAAGATGATTCATTTTTATTTTTGCAGTATTATCAAGTAAACTTTACTCCGATAAGAGTTCGCTAGATATTAATGAATGACAAGATTCAAGTTTCTAATTTTATTTTATTTTTGGGGCATGAAGAGTTGGCGACTACAGGAGAGAAAGAGTGGTACTTCTACTGCCCCAGGGATCGGAAATACCGGAACAGTGCAAGGCCAAACCGTGTAACCGGGGCTGGTTTTTGGAAAGCCACCGGGACAGACCGGCCGATCTACTCGTCGGAAGGGTCCAAGTGCATAGGGCTGAAGAAGTCCCTGGTCTTCTACAAAGGTAGAGCTGCCAAGGGCGTCAAGACCGACTGGATGATGCACGAGTTTCGCCTCCCTTCACTCACCGACTTGTCTTCGCAAAATATTCCTGCCCATGTAAGATCCATGCTCAACGAGTTTTACTTGCATGTATGGAAAGATTTTCCCTTTTTTTCTTTAGGATTTCACAAGTTCTTCACAAGGCAGTGTTAGCGCAAGTACGTTCTTTCGCTGTCTTGATAATAATGTGTATGTCAAAATACGCAAGTACAGTTTTTCTTGATTTAATCGAACTTGTGAACTGATCAAACTCATTATTCTCGATGTTTTCGCAGGACTCGTGGGCAATATGCAGGATTTTCAAGAAAACGAACTCGAACTCCCTAAGATCTCTCGCTCACTCTTATGTCTCCACAATGTTACCATCTGAAACCACTGCATCAGAAACTGCAAACTCACTCATTCACTCTCAACTAAGCCCAGACACTCCTTCCTTCTCACCATCTCCAACCAAAACCAACTCCTCCGTTCACATTTCCCCTCACAATATCGCTCCCATCTTGGACTCATCATCCCTGGTTCCCTGGACTAATTTAGACTTCGCCATCATTCCGTCGAATATGGACCCAAACCCTAATCACTTCCTCTTCCCACCTCTCCAAGAAACCACCGCCTCGGACGTCTCCTCCATTCTTCAGAACATGTCATCCTCTATGTTCGGAGACATTGGTAGGAGCTTCGAGTGCGATCTAAACGACCATCAAGAACAGTTCAACGATGGCTTCTCACTGATGACTCTACCGCTCGAAATGCAAGTGAACGGTGCGATTGTCGGCAGTGGCAGAGAAGAAGAAGCGTCTTCCTTGTTGCCGAGGAACCCGAGCCACGACGAGCCGTGGGAGGCGGTCCGGTTCGGCGGTTCTCCCTACGGTTCGGGCAATTATTTGAACGTGGGGGATGCATGGAAGTCAAACCTGGGGTGGGATGCAATGAGTGATTTGTCAACGTATTATTATCCCACCACCAAGTGCTTCACCTAATTAGTCATCGAAGGGATACGAGAGTAGCTCGAAAATGGGTCGATGACTTCCAAGGTTGTGGTCCACGACTCGCGTACAATATCGTGGTTCTCTAGGAGAGAGTTAGGTGGTTTTCAATTATTTTCTTTGTTAAGAGAGAAGGGAAATCATTTGTTTATTTGTAGAAATTTTTTCTTAGATGAAAAATGTTTTTTTTCCTAAATCAGTGACAAAGGTTGAACCCATGCTCGCTGTTTCTTCCCTAGTTTTTGTTCACTTGCTTTTCGTTTGTTGTTTTTCTTTTGGCTGGATCTTCTCAAGTGTAGGTGATGACTGGAGATATATATATGGGCTGCTGTTTTGGAAAGTTTGGCACATGTTGTCTGGATCTTCTTTTGTGTCTTGCGATTTTCTAAAGAGGAGACATGCTACAGGATACACGCCACAAACACGGCCTCAAAACTCAAAGTCCCTCGGATTGGATTGTATGAATATAAGAGAGGATTACATTCTCTAGTCGATTTTTTCCCCGGTTTTTCATCTTGTTTGTCTTTTTAGAGAAGCTTATGCTACTAAATTATCAAAGAATAATGTGGCTATGTTAAAAGATTATACAAACATGTCATGTTACGTGACGTGGCATAGTGCAAATAGACTCCAAAATAATTAGGTTTTATCTAATAATAGTCTGCCATTTAACTTAGTAGACTAATTTTGCAAGTTGCTCTCAATATAATATTTGGCATTGTTCTTGTCCAAAGATTAAAATACCTAACATTCAAAGTTTCGGATGTGAAGATAGATCTTGCTTATAATTGCTTTATTCAGTGTTTTTCCTTCTTTATTTTCCAAAGATGCATGGTAAAGCCAGAAGCCTAACAGTCGCTTAACTCGGTGATTATTTGCATTCTAACTTTGAAACACATGTAGGAGATACAACCCGCAGGTCCATGCCCCATGTACTAATTGCTAGATCTCTATTTCTGGGGCTCTCAATTCATTTCATTTCTCCTCCTTCGGAAAAGTATCAAAATAGTCATAAACCTATTATACTCATACTAATTTAATTCTAAATCTTTTAATTATACCAATTGAATCAAAAACCTTTTGAAGATTTACCAATGCTGTTCATCCGTTTTTATTTTTTTTTTAAATTTTCATAGCCAGCAATTTGCCAATTCGCTAGCAAGGTCAAGGCCTTTGCCCAAACCATCGCTAGCCATAGGCGAGGGCTTTTGGCAAGGGCAACCTTCACCTATTATGACTTAGGCAAAGGTCGCCCTTGGCAAATTTGGCAAGGGCTTGACCCCTTACGGTTGGGTGAGATTTGCAACCATTACTGGCCATAATGAAAAAATAAATAAAAAGAAGAAAAAAAAGAAAGATAATTTAAAAAATTCATATAGGTATTTAAGAATTAAAATGTGTCTATATTAGTACTGGTTGTGCCACGTAAGATGGCTGGTATTCATGTTAGCAATTTCCGGTCAAAATTGGCCAAATGAACTACATTGGCAAATTATCAAAAAGTTTATGACTCAATTGGTATAATTAAAAGGTTTAGATTAAACTGGTATAAGTGCAATAGGTTTAAAACTTTTTGGTGCTTTTTTCTTTTACTTCGATCACGTGTGGTAGGTGCGGTTAAACGAATTCTGAACTAGGCGTTTGCATATTAGATTAAATTAAGTGGACCACCCCATTTAAAAATAGGCCGAACGTACATGGCCCCTCCATTAAAACCTACAAATCTAATGCCCTGTTTGGTGACTATTCCATTTCTCTATTTTTTCTATTTTTTTCCCCTTGGAACATAAAAGGAACATAAATTAGTTTAGTAATGTCAGTTAATTTTTTTATTCCTCGGAACAAATCGGTGGCCATGGAATAAATTTGGAACAAAAATATGAAGTAAAAAAAATCTACTTTTTTATTCCCGGGAATAAAAAGAAAAATAAGGCTATTTTAGGAAAACAAGCTCAATGTAACCAAATTCTCATCTTTACACAATCGACACAAGATCTAGTCTTCTGAACTAACTAGAGTCCCCATATTTCGGAATAAAAAATAAATTAATAAATATTCAAATACAAAAAATAGGACAAAATTTAAAAATTAGATTTTGAGTAGTTTTACTAGATTTTAGTGTTAACTCTAGTTTAGAATTAGTTTAGCATAAAAAATGTGAAAATATTTTGATGAAAATTAAATTCAAAATTGAAAAGCTTTTAGGGCTTTATTATATGGAATTTTGAGTGTCGTTTTCTTTTAGAGACAATGCTAAGTCGCAAAAATTTGGCGACTTTAGTCTTCTTCTCTTAAGATTCTATTGGCAACATCCTTTGGGATCATCTGCAATTCTATTTTAATAAAAAATTAAATAGCTTTGAACAATTCTTTTGCATTACCATTTGCCATGTGTTCATAGCAGTTGAATAAGCCCATGCTTTATAAATTTCTGATCTTATTTACTTGAAGGTTTGATGAGTTTGTACAAATAAACAAACCAAAGAATGCCTCCATCCTCAACTGTTCTGTCATTGCTCATTTTATCAAGTAACATTTGCTCTTCTTCTTATAGCTAAAAAAAGCTCAAAAAGTCTATGCATCTGTTTATTATAATGTCCAAAGATTCACCGGTCAATCTCCTCATATTGTGAATTATAAACTAGTGGAACTCTTTGCTTCTATTTTCAGCTATCCATCTTTGACTAACCATTACGTAGGATTTTTTGAGACTATTTTAGAATATTTTGATCAATTAAAATATGAATTGTTAAGTCTCCATCAACATTTTTATAATTAAATGAAAAAAATTGGGAATATAAATTTTTAGGGTTGTACTAAACGCTTTTATGTCCTTTTTCTATTTTGGAAATAGAAATTTTTATATAGTTACCAAATATGTTCTTCTATTCAAAAACTTGTCTAGGGAATAAAATTATGAAAAACTATTTCTCAAAACAAAAATTGTTCCTCAAAACATAAATGTTACCTAATACATGTTTTCAAGTCCCTAGCAAATGATCCTGTTTTGGCAAACATGGAATTGAATATAAAGTTGGCTAGTCTGTGTCTACCAATGCAAAGAGTATTAACATCCTCCGATAAGTCTGACAAGCTCAACCACATTATTTTTCATGAGCGTCTAGTTCCTCTATTATGGAGAAAATTGTTTACAAAGTTGGACGAGGTCGCTGGGCTTTGGTGATGGGCAACAAGGTTGGCCTCACCAACTGTTACCTCTGGTCAGTCGTCAAGGCTAGGCAATCGGCTAGAGAAACAAGGGAAGAAAAAAAAATGAGAAAGAAAGACAGAGAAAGAAAAAGAAAAGAAAAAAAATCAATAAAAAATTTCAGAAAATTACTATTAAAAATTTTCCATATTAGTGCTGACCATACTATGTACTAGCATTCACATCAATAATTTCTAGCTAAAATTGACCGGATAAATTCAATTGGCAAAATACGAAAATATTTAAGACTCAATTGGTAAAATTAAATGGTTTAAGATTGAATTGACAAATGTGCAATTAGTTTAAGACTTTTTAGACAATTTTTCCTGTCATGTGCATCAAGAATGACCCTTGAGCACATCGTTAAGCAAGCTTTAACCATTTGATGCTTCCATCTTATAGTGAGGGTTGGGGGACATGCATGCGCCGAGGGCAATATTACAAATTCAAGCCACCTCAAACCTAAACCAAGCCCATTACTAAGTTCTAATGTGGGCGCTTTGGCCTAAGGATCTAGGTATCAAGCCCCCTGGAAGTTACAAACATAACCCCTAGCTTGAAAACAGCCGGTCCTTTCGCAATGGTCAAAGCTACTCACCATCACTCGATCGAGTCACCCTAAGTCCATTCCCCGAAAGGGTAAAAAGCCAATGCACCACGCTAGCAGCCTAGCATTCGCTAGGCAATTACTTAACCAGGCAATGTATACAATCGGCCTGTCATCATGCGATTAAGATGATCAAATCTTGAAATGGCAGCGAATTCGGAGTTCCTTCTCCAGAATTTTGTCACTTCCATACCGGGAACTGCAAATCTCAAACTGAATGATAGAAGGCAAAGGAAAAGACAAAATAAAACCTTTGCAAATGATCCAGAGAAATGGAAATGGACCACGTATGTAAAAACCAACTAATCTGGTATCAAAGGAAAGCAGATCGTACATGATTTTACAATATCACCAAAAAGCAATTAAAAGGGAAAGAGAAACAAAACATCAGCTCGACGAATTTGTTGACAAAATCAACTCCAATGGTCTCACATTGCTTTTCTATGGCTCCCTATCAATTAATGTAAGCCAAAATTACACTCTTCGCAGGTCTAACTCAAAGTGGTCCCAGGCTCTTGTATTCTATCAGCTTTTTGAGGCAAGCTTTTCCTTTGCCTTCTGAATCTTCAATACCTTCTTCACAATCTTCTGCTCTTCCACTAAGAATGCTCGGATGATCCTATCAAAACCAATACACATTAATTAAATCATAAAACATCTTGCATGTTGACCACTGGAACAAAATTTCAAGAAATAACTGTTGCGCACCTCTCTCGAACAGCTCCTCCAGACAGGACTCCACCATATGCCCGGTTTACAGTTCTGCGATTTCTAGACAATCTTGATCTCTTGTATTCTGCTGGCCTCAAGTGAGGAATCTACAACATGGCACAATTGTGGTTAGCAGAAGGTCAAAGCCTACTGCAAAAAGCAGACAGTATAACATAGTTCAGTTGCAGTCAGCATGCTACCTTTTAAGCAATAAGTTAAATCCAGAAAAAACTCATAAACAAAAAATTGTAAACAGAGGCTACATCAAAGTAGCAACTGAGATGATCCCTGAAATGTGTCCATGTTTAGCCATCTGAAATCTGACCTTCTCTCATATAAGTTTTACTAACAATGCCTATTATCTAAATTACTTAGAAACATGATATGTGCATTTTTGTATACGGCATTCCATAAGAGGTCAAAGCAGACTGAATCTCCACATCAACTTAGTTTGGTGTCTATTTGCTTCTTTTTTCTCTTTTTATTCCTTTTCCTGTACTTCCATAACCTTATGATGTTTTAAGTGAAGTACAAGCACTCCTATGTCTATTACTCTATTGTATATTGTCACACTTCCTGACATCATTTCATCACATTAGTTCCACAGCAGGTATAACCCATTCACAATTTTTTTTAATTGATTCCTCATCACATTAGTTCCACAGCAGGTATAACCCATCTAACTTCTTCTTTAAATGATTCAGTGCATGAAGCTAAACAATATGATTGAAATTTTATTTATGAAACCATCCTCACATGATTTTTAAAAACCTGTAATCTGCTAGTTTGAATGTCAAAACACATATATAGGAAGAAAAATTGCTGGTGTAAAGAGCAAACGCATTCTAAAAGAATGATCTGCTGTCTGGTCATTCAAAGGAATAAGGAAATTTCAAGCCAAACTAATTTCTTTGTTCTAACTTTTCCAGTTCCTACACTTTAGTCACTATCAAACCATCAACATTCGTTTTTCCATGCATTGACAAGCTTCAAACCCAATTAAGTTTTAAAAAATAAACAGTTTAACTTTCGTTAATAATAAAGTAGGTAAAATATTTCCCATCAAACTGCAAAGTGGGGTGATGTAGCTAGTCTAACACAATCAAGAGTCTCAAGTTAGTGCCTTCCCGCATTGACACAAGGCATCACACGACATGCTATGATTCTCAACTAGCTTAAATCCAAATAACTGCCAAAGAACCTGCCTGTGCAATTCATTTCCTAGTCAAGCAACAAGGTCTTGATGATACAATAGCAATAGGAATTATGAATCTTTCTTTGTCTAGCCTAACAGATGTGAGAAAATGATATGCTCCACAACTAATCTTTTGCACGTCAACATGGATGGCCAAAGAAGATCAACTTTATGCCGGTTTGATTGAATATTAATTGAAGAGTTCTGGCACCTGTTAAGAGTCCGATCAAAATGAACACACTAGGCTATGTATACCAACTGTAATAACGGGCAAGCCCCCCTCTCTCTCCCCTCACACATGAAGATGTGACCTTTCAAGGAAAGGCAATAATTCTGGCTGAGTACAATTCACACATGGAGATCATTCACATGATTACTCAAATCCACCACAGAGAGGCAGATACATCAGAATGGCCACCGAAACCACAGCACTTCACATAGCCATTCAAGCACAGGACCCACGATTAACCACCTACTCGCCCTTGCTATAGTTTTGTGATAACAAGAATTCGGGCCAACCAAGCATTCGGACAAATTCAATGAATTCACCCAACAAATCCGATCAAGAACACCAGCCATTTGCTACACTTGTAACTATTCATACAGCGCCCAGTATCAACTTCACACCATCATCAATCACTAATTAAGATCCACTTGACACGGCTCGATCAAAACTAACGTAATTTAGGGGAGAGAGGCAACAGACATATACATACCCCCTGTATCCTCTTGCCGGTGACCGGGCATTTGGGGCCACTCGCTCTCTTCTTGGTGGTCTGGTAAACCAGCTTCCCTCCTACACTTCCAAATTTCCAAATCGAAAAGCTCAGCGCAATCATCCGACAAAGCGACGACGCATCGAAATCTACTCTCAACGCAATACGAACTCTCTCCACAACATCCGATGAGATTGAACGAGAGATGAAGAATTCGTACCGGGAGTCTTCACGACCCTGTGCTGGTTCGACTTGGTGGCATAGCTGTGCCGCTTGCGATACGTGAGACGCTGAACCATCTTGTGTTCTCTCTCTCTCTCTCTCTCTCTGAGGAAAGCGGCTCGCTAGAAGAGAGAGAAAGGATATACTGGTTCGCTCTTATTTATAGGTGTGATTAACAGAGGACGGGAACGGCTTGAGGAACCCTAGATCCAACGGTTGAGAATCTATCTTCCTGCTTCGAGTTGACTGCTTTCTTGTATTGTCCGAGTCCGAACTGCGAGTCAAGCCCACTTGGGCACATTTGGGCCCTCGGCGCTGACGTCACGAGGCCCGTCTAAAGAAAAGGAGAGGCCCAAGCCCGCATGTTCTGCCAACGCGTATTCTCCAGGGGAGGGTCGCCGGCCATCCCCCACCAACCCCGGCCCTTCCCGGTAGCGGTGGGGCAGCGAGGACGACATTTACCCTTTTTGGGTTTTTCATAAAAGTGAGTATTTTTCAATATAATTTAAACAATTTTTATTTAAAAGTGAATTTAAACCAATGACGCCATTTTGTTGCTCGATCTGTTAAACGGGTGGGTTGAGTTGGGTTTAGATCGGGTTATAAATGGTTTGATCTAAATTAACCCATTATCCCATTTATACGCCATTCATTCGCAATATAAATTTATCAACCCATATCTAACCCGATCCATATTATTAAAATACTTCTATATTCAACAAAATCTAGAAAAACTTGTTTCTTATGATTTTAAATAGGGAAAAGTTTCAAAAACCCCAAACTATCTTTTTCGGGACGATTTTCTCGAATTTTTTTGGATTATAAAAAACCCCAAACTATGCCACTTGGGACAATTTTACCTGAACTTTTTTTGGGTCATAAAAACCCAACTATATTTGCAGGACAATTTTACCCTGGACTTTTTAAATGAAGGGCATTTTCGTCTTTTCACCTTTTTTTTTTTTCTTTCTTTCTTTCTTCCCCTCTTCCTCTTCCTGGCGGGGAAGCCGGCTCGGGGCCCTCGCCGGCGGTGCCGTCCGGCCGGGCGGCACTCCCGGCGCGGGCGGGGCGGCTCTCCTCGATGTCGGGGGCAACCCCCCGGCATCGGGCGAGGGTTGCCCCCGCCCGGTCGGCGGAGGCGACCCTCGGGCGAGGGCCGCCCGCCGAAGGCGAGGGTCGCCCGCCCCGCCGGATCGGGAGGACCAGGGCTCGCCCGCCGGATCGGCTAGGGCGACCCTCACCCGATTGAGGCGGCCTCGCCCGGCCGGGGCGGCCCTCGCCGGTCGGAGGCGGCCCTCGGGCGCGGCGAGGGCCACCCTCGTCGGCTTCCCTCTACCATGGCGGCGAGAGGGGAAGAAAAAAGAAAAAAAAAAAAAGTGAAAATACGAAAATGCCCTTCGCTTAAAAAGTCTAGGGTAAAATTGTCCCAAGTGGCATAGTTTGGGGTTTTTTATGACCCGAAAAAAGTTCGTGGTAAAATTGTCCCAAGTGGCATAGTTTGGAGTTTTTATGACCCAAAAAAAGTGGTAAAATTGTCCGAAAAAGATTGGGGTTTTGGTGGGCTTTTGATTTTAAATATATATTGTTAAAACACTTTCATACAATTACAAATTAATGGATAAATTTTATAATTGTTTAAAAAATTAAGGCTTCATTTATTTCATGAAAAATATGATACTTCTGAAAACAATAATATTTTCTAGCGTTTTGGTTGAAACCTGAAAATGAATTAGAATATTTTCTATTGGGTGTGGAAATTTTTTTCCATGCACTCCTTTTAACCACTTTTATTTTATTTTTTTGAAAAATAGAATTTTCCTTTTTCCTTTTCTTTTTCTTTAATCTTCTTCTTCGCTTGGTCACTTGCCATGGCGGCCATGGCTAGCAATAGGCAAGCTCAAGCCTCGCCATAGGCTGACAAGGCTCGAGCTCGCCTTGAGCCCAAGGCTAGTGAGGCATTGGCCTTGCCCAATCGGCAAGCTCGAGGCTTGCCAGTGCAATTGGGCGATTGGTGAGGGCCAAGTGCCGAACTTGGTAGTGGAAAATAAAGTAAAAAGAAAGGAAGAAAAAGAAATAAAAGATTATAAAAAGCAGAAATTTAAAAAAATAAAAATTATAAAACTGCTCAAAAGGAAAATGTCTCATTAATAAGTGGATTCAATTAATAACCTTTATAAATTAAAATGGGCTATAAATGGGTTCAAAGACAAACCCATTTACAACCCATATGTCATTAGACTTATAGTCAGCTCAAACACATTAACCATCCATTTATGAAAACTTAACATAACATAAGTTCAAAATGGGTTTTCAACCTCTAGTTATCGCCAAGCCATTGTGCATATAACCTTTGGCTGTCTTCACGTCATAAGAGTTTTTTGGGATGAGAAAAAAAATTACATCACCATTTTTTATTAGCCAAATTAGATAGAGTTAACGGAATGACTTACACCAATTTGATAAGTTTTAGGATTTGATTGCATTTTTGCTAAGTTTTAGAACTCAATTATACTTTTATGATAAATTTTAGAACTTTCAATGCACTTATCATTTTATATTTAAAGAAAAGTTTTGCATTCTCTGAATTTTGAACAGCAGTCCTCGGTGTGAACAAGCACTTGATTAAGAAAGCTATCCAGTTTAAACTAAGTTGCAATGTCTTTGTCCTATAATAAAATTTTAAGATTTTATCCAAAAAACAGAAAAAAGTGGACTTCCCAGTTCTGATTTTTTGGAATCCGGGATCATGGGATCGGTCCCGGGTTATGTCTCGGGAACCAAACCACCCAGGAATTCACCCCTAGCAGGCTGCAGCTCATTTTGCTATCTGAGGCAACACTAACAGCAGTGTCTCGACTCGTTAGTAGCGTATTTCTCGGCTCAAGTCGGCACTAGAGATCTGTTTATATTGGATCAGTACTTCAGATTCACTTCTAGTTCCTAGAGCTACGAGTTTCACGGATTCCATTCAGTGTCATCTTCATTTGCAGTGAACCCGAATCCTCGACGGGACTGTTATTGTTACAGTGATATGGAATGTGGACCAGAATCAGTTGAATAGAGAGCAAGTCACGTTAGGAATGTCGTGGCATGAGGCAGTACAGAAGCAAACAGGATCATGAAATGTCGCTCAAGTTCGTCAGCTTACAATCACGTCTTCATTGCAGGCGGTAGTTTACCGTATGTAAGCTGAAAGAATGCTTAGGCACTTGGAACTTCAACCATAGATTTGGATGAGCAGAAAAAAGAATGTGTTTCATTTCAGTGTTGAAAACACGCAGCATCGAGTATGGAAAAAAGTAACAGCCAAACTTCTTCCTCACAAAACTTACGGCAATCAGCCGACCTTTCGTTTTACTAATCGAACAAACTCACCTATACTAATTGCTTTTGCTATACAAATCTCTACACTTAACGAGGACCAAAAAATAAGAACGAAGAGCGCAGAAGAACAGAACGAACTAGCCATAGCCAAATTCTAGTTTAACTATTTGGGAGCCCTGATATGACTCATCTCATAATCGTCTAGCATTTCGAGGAAACTTGGCCCGTCTTCCATTTGAAGAAGGACTAGGATGAACTAGGACCTGTTGTGGATAGGATCCGAGCCTCCCCGAACTTGTCTTTTGCTAGACTGGTTAGGATCGAAGCTTGCAGCTTTGCTTGCGGATGCCTTGCCAGTCAGTAACTCCGTGCTAGTATCCTTGAGCAGGCGTCGACTCAATGATGCTATATGCTGATCTTCCCCGGCCTTTCTGGCGAGAAGTGCTATGCTGGTTAAGCCCGAGGCTTCACTCGGGTTAACCGCTAACGAACCGACAAGGATCACAAAGATGAATGTTCTCTGTACTAGAACATTCATTGTTTTGAGAAGTAGAAAAGCTGGAGGAGAAGAAAGAGAAGATGCTTCCTGTCTCGGAGGAAAGATGGGGAATTCCTGAGACGGCTTGTCCTGCCTCTTCTCTTGTTGTTCCACTCCTGTAGAAGCACGCCGGCTATTTATCAGTCTTAGTTGGATCTATCTGTGGAGGGAATTTTGAGGCATTCAACAAGGAGGGGCCCAGAAACAATTGTTTGTGGGGGGGCCGGGGGGAATTATAGATTCACCTCAAAATAAACATAACGAGAATTGTAATCTAGGCATGTTAAGGCTGTTTTATCGAAGAATCTGACAAAGGATGAATCGGAAAAAGGGGAAGTGGAACAGTGTCCTTGAGAAGCCAAGCATCTTTTTTCAAACTTCTTGTTCCCAAACGTATCTGTCATTTTCCCTGCTTTTTCTTGTCTAACTTTGAAAATGGCCAATCACTACTGAGTTCTCTTTATGGTCTTTGGTCTTTGAGAAATTGCCAATTCAGCAGGCAATGCTTACATGTGCTCTCACCCAGGGAACAGATCCAATCTCCTAGATTTTCCATCTTCTTCCCTATGCTACATAGAAACTAATTCGACTGCTATATCAACATGAGAATGTTACGGAACGCTCCATCGTCAGTTCTGATTATTCACACCTTCGGGATACTTAAACTGCTGTGAAGATTAAAGTAAGATAGGAGAAAAGGAATGCATTAAGTCTGTTCTTGAGAGGGGGGCATTCTGGTGACTGATTGTTCCTTTGTTACTAAGTAAAGGCAGGTTTGCTTTCTTGTTTATTAAGTACATGGAAGAGTAGTGACTCAGCAGACGGCAGTTTAACACGGGCCATCCAAGAACCAGTGGATGGACTAGTACATGAGCAAGCAGAATGTTTATGAAGAATCGAATGGAAGGAGAGGAGAAAAGGGGACAAATGGAACAGCACATTAAAGAAAACACACACTCCCTTTATGCCCTTCCGGATTTAATTCTCACTTTAAGAATTCCAAGCTCTTTTCTCTAGGAACCAAAATAGATTAATAGATAAAGAGATGAATCGGGTCCTGGTTTCTTGTGCTGAATGTGTTTCTTTATGCTTTTTCTTTTTTCTGCTCTCAGTGTCCCCCCCTCCTGGTATTCTGATTCAATGCTGTTTTTTAGATAAGAAAGCGGCCAATTCCAACTCTCTTTATCCCTTGTGGTCGTTTCTTGTGCTGGTTTTCCTTTTTCATGCCGTTATGCTATGTGCATATCACATGCTTAGGAACATTCTGTGGAATATATTCCTTAAGCATTGTTTTACAGATGGTGGCTTGAGATTGAGGTGAAAAAAGTTAAACTCAAGTCATGGTCCGAGCATGCCTGACTCAGCTCGAACATGATGCCAAAGTGGTGATTCTTGTTCTGTTCTTTGTCGACCTAGTTAAAAGGGCGGGTGATGCGCCTAATTCTTGCTTCCACTCTATGCAGACACGAGCTCAAAATCAATTCGAGAGAACCCTCGTGAAGGATGCGAGCACAAGGACAAGCATAACAGGTTCAGGAACATAAAAACATTCGAGAATCACCACGTTTTGATATATAAACTAAAACTCTCAAGAGTCAGGGTCGGTGCAGTCACGGTTTAAAGTGAAACCTGATCGGACAAAGTTTATTTAGCCAAGGTTTACGGAAGAATCCACATCCCTGGTTAAATCATATGTCGCCTGATCTCACGGCAAGGGACCATCCGAGTTTATGAACTCGAGACCACTTATGGATTCAAGCTCGAGCCTTGCCAAATCAAGGCAAAAAAATAACTGCTAGCTTGCGCCTTTCGCTTTTACTTTGGTACGGCTGCGTACCATGTATATGCCACATATTAAAATCCAGCAACCTATCAGCAGAATCTCAGGAGGGTCCATGCTGTCTTTGGAATTTCATCAACTCCGATGAACGTAAGGAGGGAAAACAGATAAAGCGAGAAACTGCGATGCTGGGACTTTGTAGATTCTCAAGGTTGGTCTTAAAGCTCTGGCTTTCCTCCGCTTTTTCCTAAAAAAGAAGAACGATTAAACTAAGGACATTTAGCTGAACGAGCCCCCACATCGACAGTCCCGCGAAGACCGATCCGGTGCTTGTATGACCGAGCCGCCGCTGAAAAGGACAGGTTCTTCTTTCTTGATGTATTTTATACTCTCCGACTCTGTATCCAGACATCCTAATTCATTTAAATTTAATGCTGCAATTAGACAGGTGAGCAGAACTGCACAAGAAGAAAGATACTGAGGAGCCTGTATCTGTACTGCATCCGATCCAATGTTCGATCTTAAGCTATAACATGCACTCTGCACAACTCAATTAACAAAGCAAAGCTGGACGATGCAAGAGGAGAGCGCCTGGTTCTGTCTTTCCTTAATCTGCAGGTCAAGCAACGTTGATTAACTAATCTCTTGAATTAAATAATTCATTTGGTAATTGTGATGCCATCATGGGTATGTATGCTTAACTAATCTCCAAGAGGGTGGTGGAACTGGAATCTAATCATTTTGATCAAACTCTGTCTGGGGCCTTCCGCATTTCAAGAGGAATAAGTTCCTCCAGAGGCCTAAAGCTCAAAGGGACATACATATATTCCCACCCAAGAAAAGCTATAGTTGCAAAGGGTAGGCTCTAACGAAAGTTTTTGACAGCAAGATGCTTCCTAACTCTAATTTAACATTGCTGCGCGAACATGAACCTCCATTAAAGTGGGGTAGGCCAGTAAAAGTTTAAAATTTTCATTTCATTCCATTTATTGTCTCGCACTGAGAAACGAACCTGTAATGAATTCTCCAGACACCAACCTCATTAAGGTAACTGCGAAATTTTTGACCATGAATGTCACCGCTGTTGAACATCGACGGAACAAAACCGAGGATTTCTTCTTCTTCAACCTTTTCTCCTTCCCAATAGAACAGCAAATGAATAAACACAGAAAAAGTATACCACCTAAAGCGAGAATTTCATCCAGATCCAATTCGTAATTTTAAAGCTCGGGCCAAGTGAACAATTTGTGATACATTGATAGATATGATGGCCCAAGTTGCCGGAAAATTATACTTCACAACAGAGCACTACTGCAAGGGTGATGTTCGGTGGTGTGACTAGAATGAGCTTTCTAAATATTTCTGTATGCACCCAAAAAAATAAAAAAAGGAAAGAAAGAATGGTATAGGACATGAAGGATGCTCGACCTCCTAAAGATGTTATTGCACAATTTCTGCAAGGTTCCCACTATATACAATCTGAGAGCCCCCGTTCAGCCCTCAGAGGGTCACTTCAGGCTAAAAAATGTGGAAGTAAGATAGCGAAATATCATGGTGCTGCACAGTCATGGCTCATTTCTTCCGAGTGTATGGATGCAGAAGTTGGTTAGTTGCTCTAAGGAAACAATCAACACCGGTTCACCCGAGTCACTATATACCGTCCCTTCTCTAAGTCATAAATGGTCTTTACTTGAGGCTTCCTCCACTTTGATAAGGTCCATGAGATAAGCATGGATATTATCAGAATAGCAAGTAATAAGAGTAGGATGGGCGAGTGATTAATGAGAATGCTGAAGGGCCAGCTGGGCTTCTCTGCATCCACAGCAGCTGTGGCCTGCAAGATGAAAGCTCCGAGGGCCCAATCCAGAGGGACACTCCCTACCTGATTAGCAAATGCAATCCTGTTTAAGAACAAACACATTCGATCACCAACAAAGGACGAATAACAATTATTCTAATGTAGTAGCGAGCAGGACATAAAAGGGAGACTTCTTGGAGGGAAAATGCAATATCTCATAATTTTTAAGAGAGTAATTGACCAATACCAGCAAAAGGTTACTCTAGTGAAGGCATCAAATAAGTTACCTATCATCATTCAAAGCAATTCCAAGACTATCATGAAGGAAGGCTACAATATAAGCTGAAGAGAAACAGTAGCGGAGTAAGTCTTCCTCATTGAGCAAATGATGTTGCTTCTTCAAGATTGACCAATCCTCCCCACAAAAATGTTTCCCGGCCGACATCAAATCAGAAAGAACTGCTTTCTGTGTCAATCCAAAGAACTAAACAAGCAAAATAGCACCGAGAAAAGAAGAAAGTTAACAGCACATAAAATCAGGGTAACCCAACTTTTAGTTCAAACTAATTAATGAAACAAAATATTTAATGCTGACAGATGGAATTAAATCCCTTTACCCAGAAATTTTACTAGAGCAAAGTGTAACTGTCTATGTATAGAAAAAAAAATCATACCTTTGATGTATGGAAAAAATTTTCTGTAGCCAGAAATCTCCCTTGAAGCTTGGGCGTGAAAGTTGATCCTATGTAGCATTGGTGATAAGTGCACTTATCTGCATCACAGGAGAACGAGAGGATGAGGATCACAACTAATAAGCAAAAACTAATATATCCAGAATATAGCGTCAAAAAATAGTCCATGAGAATTGACAACCTTTTTCCTTTTGTAATAGTTTAAAGGCAGCAGATCTGCACTCTGAGAAGTTGCCCTTAGAATCAAAAGTGGACAAGAATCTCTCTTCCACTGAACCTGGTGTGAGCTTCAATGGCTCAGCATGAGAGTACCCTTTTGGAGTGCAAGGATCAACTAACATCGCCTTTTGAAGAGACTCATCAGCTGCACAACATATAGATGCTAAGGAAGTGTAGAAACACAGAAATATATACTGCTCCACAATCTCGCATAGTTAATATTGACTTAGTCTTAAGATTGAAGCTAGTTGTGAAATTAATTAAAATTAATAACATCCTCATATAAAAAAAAATTAGTAACATGTTCATATCGAAAACAAGGAAAATCTTTAAATAGCAAATGCCAGTTCCATTCCTTAGGATCTACTCAATTTCCACTTATTTCTTTCTGTTTGTTTGATTCCCCTCAGCAAACAAGGTTGATAGGTAAAAACTTCAAAGCATATTGATGCCAAAGGACATACAAGAATGTAGAAAATGTTTTTATACAGACTAGTGCACAAGTACATATATGTCAACGAATAGACACATATCCACATGTTCTTTTGTAATAGGCATGTAGATGCATAGGTTCATGGATGCACAGGTATATAGACACATACGAACTACATTGGTGTCTATATGAAAATCACAGATATGGTAAGTGACTGTTCAAATTCAAACTGAGAAGCAATATAAACTTTGACCGCCATACATAATAAGTGAAAGTAAAATGTAGACATACTCACCCAAATTTCTTTCTTCAGAAAGAAGCAGTTCTTTCAATGACTCAAATGCAACAACCTGCAAAATACAATTTTTAGGAGCTTCAAAGCATCTTAGGAGGGGAAACAGCTCAGAAAACTGATGAACGAGGCATAGAGGAAAAAAAAAAAAACCTTCAAATTTTACTGCATTCACAGAAGCTGACAGGAGACATCACATTTACCCACTTTATGCGCAAGTAATGGTAATGCATAAACCCAAATGTTCACAAGTGGGACTTGTAGAGAATGAACTCATGCCTCTTTATAGATAACCAGCCTCCTAGTTCCAATCTATTATTTCATATTGTTGGGTCAAATCAGGAAGCAAGATAAAGCATAAATTGTCCAAATGAGGTAAGAATAGACAGTATGTTCATCAAGATGTATAAGCTAACATCAGAACTTAATAGAACCAGCATCATTTAACTCATTATTGACCCTCATCATTAATACTTGAATGACTCTTCTACAAAAAGACGGCTCATCTGGTTTACAAATTGAGATTGCACAAAGTATGATCTCAGCAAAAAGAAGAGGATAAAGATATCAATTTAAATTGGTCATAGCTTTGTATTGACCATACACATTATAGCTTATAACTTGGTTTGGAAAAAAAGTCTGTTTTTCTACATGCATCATATGGAAACAATCACTAAGCTTCACATCTCACTCTAAGTATTTCCCAATGAATTATATGCCATAAAAGTAGTAAGGACAAAACAAAGAGATGAAAACATCAACCAATTAACAAGGAAACGAGATAAAAGATGAAACAGGGATATTCAAATAAATAATTGTAAATCAAACAAAGCACATGGATTCATCAAATCAAGCACAGAAAAGACAATTATTAATATGGTATCAAGAAGGGTAAGCAAACAAAATTATTCACTCCACATTAGCAATAGGGAATGAAGCAAAAGAAGACACAATACCTGGCCAAATTGAAGAAAGCTGTGGCTGTAGAGGTTGTATGTGATGTTTCCAAATTTCACAGTTCTTGAAAATTCAGGAGGTAGTGGCTCACTTGAAGAAAAGGTCACCTGAAACAGAAAGTAGAATGTACCACTAAATCAAAGTCCTATTTTTCATGCTTGGGCATAGGTAATGAATTCCCTGGTAGTCTAGGCTAGGTTCGATTTTCAAGATTACCAGGTAACAAAATCAGTATATCGTAAATATATTAATTATATCACGACATTTATTCCATGGGGCTCTCCCTGCTAATAGGCCAAATCATCAACGAAAATGACACATTGTAGTTAGCACTATGATAAAGTCACAGCACCAATATAAAAACTGGTATAGTGATGCAAACTAAAATTGCTTAGGGACAACTTAGAAATTGAACACTGTACATTTTAGTAAAGAAAAGCTGTTTTAAGCTTTAAAAAAATTGCAAGACTATAGCCAAATTATTTTACAACGTTGGACAATTTGACTTAAAATGAGCACCATGGATACCAAAAACATAAAAAGATCAGTATAGGGAGATGAAACTGCACCTGAGCAGAAGCCCCGCCAAGTTCAATAATACCAGTAGTGAGCTGTGGATCACCCCCAAGAGCACCAAGTGCATAATTAGCAACCACCCAAGCGTACACCCCTTCATCAGAACCTGATGCAACCCGAGATATGAGCTTCAAAATTGCAGATCAAGCACCAAACCCAAAACAAAAAACTTCGCCTGCTCCCTCCCCGTGTCCACTAGACTTTCTCAGGGCTCCGCATGAGAAGAAAGACAGATTTCAGAACCTCCCAAGACTAAACTAATCAAAACCCATCATTTGTAACTAGCTGTCAAACTCACACCCACTCTCTAATGCATTCAGAAAATCACCAAGTGATAGTCGTCAGACCTGTAATGACCGACGCCCACTCATCCTGGAAATGGAATCCGGACACGCGAAGAAACTTCCGGCATGAGTCGAGGATCTGAGCCTGGACGCGCCGTTCGAGCACCGCATCCCAGCCGTCGCCATTAGCCGGACCTCGGTCTCTCCCCAGAATTCCCTCGGCACCTTCTGCTTCGCAAACCCGACCAGCTCGGCCAGTGAGGCGCCCGCCTCGTCCGGATCCTCCGCGTACGCCGACAGGCCCGGATTAACCCGCAACGACGCCAGCCCGTTCGGACCGAAATCGAAGGCCGCATTGTCCCCGCTCCCGATTCCGTAGCTGAAGACGTGTATCCGCGTCCCCGTGCTGCCCCGTCGATCACGATCGCGTACTTCCTCCTCGCCGCGAAGATCGAGAAGCCGCGAGGGGAGAGGGACGCGTAGCAGAGGAGGAGGAGAGCGAGCGCGAGCAAGGCCGAGGAGAGGAGGCAGAGGTTCGATTTGGGATGGTGCTTAGGGTTACGGGAGAAGAGGTTGGTGGATCGGGAGCTGGAGCGGAGCTGGAGCTTGATCGGATCCATGTCGCGGCCGCTGTCGCCGTCGGTCCTGGCGTTGCGGCGTCGGTCGTCGGCGTCGGCAGCGGCGGCGGATGATTTCCTGTTGCTCCCGGCTTTGCGGGCATTCGATCGTCGCATGAAAAGGGTGGAGAGAGAGGGGTAGATCGGATCATGCGAGGTCCGGGGCGGCGGCGGTCATCGAAGGTCCCGTCTTCGTCGGCTCCGTCGGCTCCGTCAACCCCGCGTCGTCTCCCTCTGACTCTCGTCTCCTCCGCCTCGCGACGCAAACGACAATGGATCGCCATTTTCTTTCACTTTCCGCTTTTCTTTTTCTTTTTTCTTTTTCCTTTTTCCTCCCACCCCCTCCCCTCCCCCGGGCATCGACACGATTTCTTAGCTTCGAGGTGAAACGGCTCGTTGGTTAAGGTGGAGCGTGGGCTCGGAGTTCGGCCCGGTTGGGCCTCGACTGGGCCTTTGGGCCACCTGATTAGGCCCACCCGTGGGCATGTTATGGGCCATCTACAGCTTCGTTTCGGTCGAGTCAATTTTTGTCCCCAGCGCTGGCAGCAGCTGTGGATATGTCAATCCATTTATGACCCATTTAAAACATAAATAGATTATAAATAGATTAATTAAATCTTCAATAGGTTACTTAAATGGGTTTAAAAATTGAAAACTCAAAATAAATTGGTCATATATGTGTAGAACTTAGGACCCACTTCCAAACCTATTTAAGTAGCTCACATTCTCACTTTTCCTTTTTAGTCTTATAAAATATTTATTATAAAAATCGAAATAATAATTTTTTCCTTTTTATTTTTCCTTCTTCTTTGATTAGTCGCCAGCCATGACGGCAGTCAGCGACCAGCCGAGCAAGGTCCTTAGGCAAGCTCAAGCTCGTCGATCAACGAGGTTGAGGCCTTGCCAGTGGGCTTGAGCTTGTCAATCTACGAGGTCAAGGCGCCAGCGAGGTTGAGGTCGAGGTCGAGGCGTCGGCAAGGTGGAGGCCTCGCTTGAGGTTCCAAGGCTCGAGCTTGCCAAGGCTAATGACGTTCGAGCCTCGCTGATCTAGCAAGATTCATGCTCGTCGGATCTGGCGAGATCTAGGCCTTCTTGATGGGACATCGAGCTCGAGGCCTCTCCTAAGGCTAGTGAGGCTTGAGCCTTACCGATTTGGCGAGACTCGTTCTTGTGGACCTTAGGTGAGACTCGATCTTGCGGACCTCAAGTGAGACTCAATCCCATCGACCTCAGGCGAGCTCGATTCCGTTGGAATCAAGTGAGACCAGCTCGCCTGAGACCGATTGCCATTGTGGTTGGCGATCGGCCGAAGGAGAAGGAAACAAGAAAAATGAAAAAAAAAAAAAAACACAAAGAAAAAAGAATTAAAAATTCGATTTTTTTAAAAATAAAAATAATTTAAAATTGATTAAAAATAAAAAATATTAAAAGGAATATATGGAGGAAAATTAAATAAAAAATGTCAAATTTCAAATTATTTTCAAATTTTAGGCAAATACCTAAAAATATTGTTATTTTTCTATAAAATGACCCATAAAAACATTTTTCAAGAAAAAAATGGAGCCTCAATTTTAAAAAAAAGAATGGTAAAAATTGTTCATTAAATTTGTATTAAATGAGAGTGTTTTAGCAATGCCATTTTTTTAAAAAAACATAAGAAACAAGCTTTCCTAGATTTGCAAATATTTTAGCAATATAATCTTTAAAAAAAAACCATAAGAATAAATTTTCCTAGATATGGTTAAATTAGGAAGTAGTAGCAATATGGGTTGGGTCAGCCCCTGGGTATGGATTGGGTGGGGTATGGGTCAAAAAATTTATAATATGCTTAGATGGATCATAAATAGGTTAATGGGTCAATTTGGGTTAGACTATTTATGACCTGACCTAACTCGATCCATCCTGTTTAACAGGTTTAAATGACAGTGGCAGAGTGGTAAATTTCTTGAAGCTATTCAATAGGGGTGATTGATTCCCGAACCGGTTCGATGGACCCATTTGAGTTCAAAGGAAAGAATGCCTTGAATCCGTGAGAGGTAAAGGAGACCCGAAGAAAGGGAAAGACAAAAGAGGAGAGGAGGCATGAGCATCCTAGGGCGAAAGGGAAAGATTGAAAGAGGAGAGGAGACATGCGTGAGCATTTAAAAATTAATAATAAATGAATAAATAAAAATCAGTACAAGCGATCTAGTTCCCCTTTAGAATTGAGAATCGAATTGCCTAGACATCAATTCCATTTTTAGAAGTTGAGAACCGAACCGACACTCCTAGAAACTAAATCGGCTAGTTCGGTCCAACCCAATTTGAATGATTTCTGGTTGGGTCAATTTGTCTTTCTCACCCTTTGTTATTCATGTATATTTTCATAATTGAATTTTGGGTTAGTAACATTAAAAACCCTAAATTGGTACACTATGTCATATTTACAACCGAATTGATTTTGGTGTTATAAAAACTTACGAAGATATTCTCAAGGGAAGCAAAATATTTACCTAGGAGATTAAGGGGAATTTCGATAAGGAATATAGACTCTGTCACTTCTTCAAAAGTGATTACCTCGGGTAAGCGCTTATAATAGGTGCCCGCACTTCTTGTCAAATCGACCTGTCCTTCACAAGTAACAAGTCGAATCATGGCATTTTCAGGATGAGGAGTCATCCCATTTTGGATGAAGGGTAGACTTAGACCGTAGTGCGTGTCCGCTCTATCGAAAAAGCTCCTCAGACATAACTTGATGCAGAGTCAGCCACTCACTTGCATGCATAGTGCTATCGATGCTCGGTGGTTTTTCTTGGGGTTAGGTGAACACATTTTGCCGACAAGGATGGCACAGAATGCGGGAATTCATTCATATCATCCAGCTTTTAGAAGTCAACAAGCACCAATTTCGTTCGTAATAATTCCTGAAGACCATATAGATGTACGCACGGAATATTTCAAGCAATTTCTTTCTTTCTTTCTTTTAAGTGGATAAAAAGATGGGGGACAGACAACCAGTGGTGTCTGCGATCCTAGAAGGTCTTGCATCCATTATGAAATATTCGGATCGAGCTTTAATTTCTCCGCTTTGCTACTGCAGTCCCATCAAGATGCGATATGCCAAAGGAGTCTCTCCATACGATGGATATTGCGGTTGGGCATGTGCTTTTTCAACATCGAGCGTGATCAAATTGCGTGGATGGCAATTTTCGAGCATGTGCATTTTGGATGGGTTGAGAATATGTTGAGCAATTTTTTTTTCTTTCTTCTAAGTGAGTATAAGGATGGGAAAAGGCAATCGGCACGCGTTGATGATCCTAGGAGGTCTTACATCAGTTATGAAACATTCATATCGAGCTATAGTTACTCCACTTTACTGTTGTAGCCCCATCAAGATGCCAGGTGTTGACACCTAAATTTTGATTAATCATCCGTAATTTAATGCACAAAAATTTAGGGATTAATTTTAACCCCTAAACAAAAAAATATTAGGATTAAATTGCATAGCATATAGTTTTAGGAGCATTTATTATTGCATTTGCATTTGGACACGTGGCGAGATGGGCTTCGATTGATGGTTAAGCTTTAATTTAACAAGTTGGGTAGCGCGATGAAGAGAATTTGGTTTGGGCCCGTTAAGAGTGACGAGTTGGAATATGAGAATATTAGGGGAATATGAGAATGTTAGAGAATATTCACATTCTTCTTTCATATTCGGGGAAGGTGTCGGATGAAATATTGAAAAAATATTGCGCGTGGGATACAAGTCTTAAATGTAACGTCGCAAATTTATCATTTTTCCTTAAATAACATATTCCTATCACCTATAAAAGGGGGCCACACACACTGAAAGGACAGACACGAAAAAAAAAAACACAGAAAAATATAGAAAAGAGAGAGGACGAGAGAGAGTTCTTAGTCAGCCTTGGTCGAGAAACTAACCGTGTCTCTGCCGCCACCACACTCTCACGAGACGCGCCTCCCTCTCGTGCCACGACGCACCGCCCAAGCAGCACCTCACCCTCCACCATCGAAGCCAAATTGCTGCTGCCCAAACGACAACGTCGAGCTTCTGTGACCTATGACCTGCGAGGTCCTTGCTGCTCACACTGATCTACGTTGACCCGTGGCCGTGATATTGCGTGAAAGAAACTGTAACGGCTCCATCTCACGATCGACGTTACTGCTGGTCTTGCGTCACGCCACATCGACCGCTGCTTGGTTCTCTCCGCGACAAGTTTTTTTTGTGCCTATGCAGGTTGAAGGAAAACCCAAGCGGTGGTTGAAGGAATTCTAGTGGAAGCTGTAGCAATTGGTGGCAAAGAAGGGACGTTCAGCGAGGAACATTCTCTTAGAATCTTTTGGTCGTATCCGACGGGACTAACATAGTCCTCGCCGAGCTAAGACCCTTCTTCACCACTGTGATCTAGAGCCAATTTCATTGAGCCGACTACGACCGAGCTCGCCGCTTTGATCATTGTCGTGACCCGAGCCTTGTGTCGAGTTGTTGCTTGTTGATCCAAGTCAAGCTCCCACCACGAGCCCTGCCTAGTCGTGGGTTGTTGCCCCCTTGCCATCGCGTTCCACCGAAATCACCGCAACTCGCCGATCCTGTTGTCCGACGAGCCCTAATTTGGAAACTTTATTCGTGCGATATCGAAAGCTAGGTAAGAATCCTAATTCATACAATTTTCTCATGTTTTATTGTCTAGTTCGTCGAATTGCAATCTTAGTTAAATATTTGATCAATATTGTCATATCCAAAAGATCTCCTGACCCCTCGTGAACTAGGAAATTTTCCTTGTTTCACAACGTGCTTATGATTGTCAGTCCGATTTCATGCCCGAAATATGACTCGCATCGCACGGAAAAAATCGTCAATCCGATCTCATGCCCGAGATACGATTCGCGATTTTCTAAAATATTGGCCAATCCGATCTCATGCCCGAGATACGATTTGTCGATTTTATTTGTTTCCAAAATTAGACGGAAAAGGATAATATCTTGCCTGATTTGTTGCCATGCTTTTCTTGATGCATCTGCTCGAATTAATTTTGATTATAAAAAAAAAAACATAAAAATTGCCATGCTCATGTCACCTAGAATTAGGTCATCTTCCATTTGTCATCTAGTCATTGCATGTTTAGGGTCATTCGAATGCGTGACATGCTAGGATAGTTGCATTAAATATTTTCTAGCATTAGATTAAGTTATTGTCGCGTGACATATAGTTTGCATATTAGGTTGCACATTGTATTGCACGTAGTTTTAGGCCTCATTAAATAAGTGAAAACCTTAAAAAAATATTTGAATGAGTGCGTGTTAATTAGAAATTATATCTAGGATCATTGATGTAATTTTTAAACTAACATCGCAGATGCTTTCGTAGCTTTAAAGTAAGTAACTTGCTCATTTTCCTTGCAATTTATTTATTGCTTTGCTTCATTGAGTGTTAGATAATGGTTTTGCGTACTCGCGTGATCACGTGCATGTTAGGGAGTAAATTAAAATCAATCCAAATTGCCTGCAAAGCATTTTTTAAATAAAAAGAAAAGATGCAGAAAGGGCGTTAGAATTTCTAACGTAATCAGTCTCCGATCCCATAGTCTGGTTTGTAGGAGTAAAGTAATCCTCCCGTACTTTACTTGGGTTTAATCGACCCACCAAAAATAGATTAGTGGCAACTCCTAAGTAGAAATCATTGGCGTGTTAAAAAGCTTAAACCCTAAAGTCGCGAATTGATATGGGGCAGGAGCGAACCAAGTTTAGAGCTGTGAATCATTAGCCAAATCCTAGGTAGTGCACCCAAGGTGAGGTCTCGACACCAGGCATCGAGCAAGTCTATCCATATTATGAATGTTGCGGTCAGCCACATGTTTTTCGACATTGGACATGATTAAATTGTGTGGTCGGCGAATTTCGAGCATGTGTTTTTCAGATGGATTGAGAATTCGTGATCAATTCGAAGTTTGCAAGGAATTCATCACCATGAAAATGAAGTAAATAAAGAAAAAAAAAGAAGAAAAAAAGCAGGTGCACTAACTTTTTCGTGAAAGGGACATTGGCTAGTGGTGCACTCCGCGGATGAAACCACATATGCTCGTTCGTAGAATTGACGGGGAGCTAATGTAATAAAAGATGGTGTGCGTGCGCCACACGTTGCGTCATGAGCACATTCCGTGAGGAATCCATCTAGTGTATAATAATTTTTACTGTTCAACCTTCTTCTTTTTTTCTTTTAACTTTTGCGGATATTATCTATAGGCGATACAAAGATATTGGATAGATAAACATGGAATTATTGACTAACACGTTTGCCCACCGATACATAATCTATAAAATAAACAATTGAAGATGTCCGAAGAAGGAGAAAAAATGGTTGATTGATATTGTTATTGATTTATCGTATGTTAACAAATAAATTGAAATCCGAACGACTCATTTAACTCAACCTCCATCACACTCGTAGGCTTTCTCAAGGGAGGCAAATATGTAGATAAATGTGAAATTTATCATTGTATATTTCTTAATTAGCTATTTTACGAGATATTTTTTTTATTTTTTAGTCCTCACCTTTCCTTTCTCATGCATAATTTCTATTTCAGGTTATAGACAATAACATGCTATTCATACCTTTTGTTCAGTGTTATGCCTCACTTGCAACAAACAATAACTATTGCACATCATCTCAATCCACGACGTGATATGTAAAAATATAAAAGTCAATGTATTTCAATGGATGGGATGCGCCCTAATGGGCCTTCGCTTCTTTTTCCTTAAAGTCAAGCACCTTGATTGCTGCTTTTCATGCCAATGTTGAATGGCTTTTACTAAAAAAAAAAAAAAAAAAATAATAATAATTTGATTCGATACACCATGATAAAAATTTTCTTAGCTAATATCGAGATATTATACATCGCATCGTCCTTGCAAACGTCGCAAATTTTTGGGTGACGTGAATTAATTCTTTCGAATAAACTTTACAAAACATCTAACTACAAATCAGAAAAATCTAAAAAGATAAATAGATCATGCTTTCAGGGTCTTTTACCTCTCAAGAAATTAGCATCGATGGACAATTAAATTTCTCCTCGTGAAAGTAAAAATTTGGTCGTAATTAACTCCCGTCGCCCCCTCTTCGTCTAGAGTATGACCATGTGCTCATCAAGTGCGATTCTTGAAAATGACAAAAAAGTTTTGGTTTGATGATAAATCCAAAATCCAAGATGAGAAAGAGAATATTCTCTCTACTTTTTTATTCACGTTGCTATTGCCTTTTGGAATAGTGCAAGCACAGCTTTGGCCTGTTGGAAAATGTAAAACCCCGCCAGAGTGGGCGATAAGCCTTTGCTAAGATTCCTTCATGCAACAATTGTTTTTCTATATTATAAGATCATGATTCTCCTAAAGGTACAAGTTAGCTGGAAAAGGCTTTTTAAAAAGAATGGATATTCTATTTAAGTCGATTTTTCATATCTCGTGAAGTAGCAATGTCCTTAAAAGCAAATGCTTGAAAAAGTTAAGAGTACCTCGTGTTTTATCAAACTTATATTATATTATCTATGAATTTTTTAAAAAATATATAGATATTATCTACGAAATTAACTTTGCATGTAAATTGCCAAAACTCAAATTTTCTCCCTTGTGAAAGGGAGGAGAAAAAACGGTGCCTTCCAAAAATACTACATTTCTAGAGAAAACCCTATTTTTGTTTGGATGGAGTCGGCAAAAAGAAGAAAGGGAAAATGATATAAATGATCCTACAACTATGACTCAATACGTAATATTGTCCCTAAACTTTTAATTTGTTCGATGCGATTTCTAAATTTTTTGTACATATTCAAGCCAATACTTTGATTATATTATATGAAAATATTTAATGTTGTCCTTAAAATTTAATTAATAAAATGATAGTATTGGTTATCTTCATTTAATTTAAGGATTAGTTTGAGTATTTACCAAACAAATTAAAAGTTCATGAACAATACTGCACTATAACTTAAATTATATTGAATAAATTGAAAATTTAAAAATTACATTATATATTATATAAAATTTTAGAAATTATTTGTGTTATTACTCCATAAAAGAGATTCTCCAATAGGTTGGCACAGGCAGTCAAGTCAAAGAGGTACAATAATGCCTGAACCACCCCCATCATTCAAAAGGAAAGTGTAAAAGAAAGATGGATAAAGCCACCATACGCTACGATGCACAAGATAGTGGGTGGTGCACCATCAAACTTTCAATAGGGGAACATCGTTTCAACTTTATCCAAAAACTACTTAGGAAAAACAGAAAAATGTTCGAAGCTCCAATTTCATGGCGGCACGCATCGTATCTAACAACACATGCCCAAATCTTATGCTTTCAAGTAGACCTGTTAAACGGGTGGGTTGGGTCGGGTTTGGGTCGGGTCATAAATGGTTCGACCCAAATTGACCCATTAACCCGTTTATGACCCATTTAAGTATAGTATAAAATTTTTGACCCATACCCAACCCAATCCAACCCATACTCAACCTATACTCGACCCGACCCATATTGTTAAAACATTTCTCTATCTAACTAAACTTAGGAAAACTTATTCTTATAATCTTTTTTAAAGATTTTAAACTTATTCAAGTTCATTAACAACTCATATATTTTAATCTTTTTAATTTTTAAACCATTATATATACACATGTCAAAATGGAAGTATAACCCATTTATGACCCATTTAAATATTAAATGGGTCATAAATGAGTCATGCTTTCTTTAAATGGGTCATAAATGAGTTATACTAAAAGAAAGCCTGACCCATTTATGACCCATTTAATATTTAAATAGATCATAAATGAGTTATATACCCATTTTGATATGTGTATTTTCAAGTCTTGACATTTCTTACATGAAATGTAAGATGCACGTGATATCGAAAACTTCATCAGATACACTTTATGAACCCTATGTACCGGAGGCAATGGCACCTCTCCTTTGGAGCAAGCAAATGTAGACGAATCGTCCTCTCATAACCTTTCTCGGACTATGTAGGATACGAACACATTTGCTAAGGTGCAATGGCCGAATTATCTACACCCGATTATGAAATATTACCTGAAGTAAAGTAGCTACTATAGTATATGCGAGTATATAGAGCATCGTGCGTGCATGATGCAGCTCATACATGCAGATTAAGTGAATGCAAACCTTGCAAATTAACAAGGGGGTTGCAACGGTCGCGACAGTGTGGGGAGAGAGGAGAGAGAGATGGCGCCGAGTGGCGACACATGGCATTGAGGGGTTGTTTGAGGTGGTGGGCATGGCGGCGGGCGGCGGGTGAGGGCTAAGGCAGAGTTGGGTTGAAATGGGGGTGTGAATGGTGTCGGGCTAGGGTTTTTGGGATGTTTATGCACGGAAGGATAATTATGTCGTTTTTAGTAGGGCAGAGGTACATAATTTGCATGTTTTAAAAATATAGGTACGTTTCTTGTCATGTGGCGAAAATTAAGTTGTGTTATATATATAATTTCACAAAGATGAAAAGAAAAGAAAGTAATGCCTGCTCTAGGAGGAAAAGTTAATGGAGGGCAAGGGCACTTGAAGCAGTATTACTGGAAAAAAGTGTTTGAAAAGTCTTAATCCTATTACATTAGTGTCAATTTAGCTTTAAAACCTTTTAACTTGATACCAATTCAGTCATTTTGGTTAATTTTGGTTGGATATTGCTAACGTGGATACTAGCCAGCTTAGTAGTATTGTAGACACTGACATGGATAATTTTTAATAATATTTTTTTTCTCTCCTTCCTTCTTATTCCTTTTGACAGTGATCAGCCACTGGCCGCAAGTGATGGCTATCCACCAACCATGGCAAGACCAACCTTGGCAAGGGTCAGCCTCGCCAAGTTTGGCCTAGGCAAGGGCAACCCTAGCCAGGGCTCCTCTCGCCAAGCGTTGCCCCGGTGAGGATTGGCCTTGCCAGAAAAGCCAATCCTTGCCTAGGTTTGGCCTTGCCATGGCCAAGCGTGGCCAGCTTGCCGGGCCAACAACTGTGGGTGGTGGCCAATCACCGGCAAAATGAAGAAGAAGAAAGGAGAGGAAAAGAAAGAAAAACAAAAAATAATTAAAATATTATTAAAAATTATCCATATCAGCACCTGTAGTGCCACATAAGTCGGCCGGCATCTATGTTAGTAATATCCAGTCAAAATTAGCCAAAATGATTGAATTGGCACAAAATCAAAATATTTATGACTAAATTGATACCAACATAATAGATTTAAAACTTTTTTGAAACTTTTCTTAGTATTATTGTAACTTATGAGTGGGGTTAGGCTAGCTGCTTTTTGAAAATGCTAAAATTCTATGTTGCCACAAAAAGAAATTTATTGCGGATGGAGAAAAAGGGCGAGATAAGAAAATCTCTACCAATTGCTTTACGGTGCCGGGGACCGAATGACAGTCTACTCATCCTCACTATCTCCCTCCTTCCTCCCCAATTAGCGAAAGAGTCGTATCAAGGCAATAATGGAGGTGGGCATTGTCCCCCACACGGCCAAGAAAATAAAGGCCAAAAAAGCTCTTCCCCCGATTTCTTATATAAGTGTCCGACTTTTTTTTTGCCAATAGTAGGCAGCACAGCCTGGGAGAAAGCGGCCGAAATGGAAGGAGAGAAAATGGAGACGCAACTCGAGACATCACCACTCCCGCACGGCAAAGGAACCACCTTCCTCCGGACATGTTTCAATGGCCTCAATGCCTTATCAGGTCTCTCTCTCTCTCTCCTCCTCTCTCACTTGCTCGCGCATGCCTAACATGTCGAGCGCAAGGTGGTCGACATGTTATATAAGCATGTCCGTCGTATCGTAGGTCACAAACGCGCGTTTGAGAACCGGAGGTCGTCCAAAACGTCCTCCCTGATGACAATACTTAATATGTTGCAGTATGCTCTAATGAAAACTTTAGTCATGGAAATGAAAACCATCGCAATGAGACTCCTAGATTGTATTATAGATGTAGGGAAAGTTCTTTGGTTTTTTTCACCTTCAGCCGGAATGATTACTAAAGTAATTTTCAGGTGTTGGGATACTGTCGATTCCTTTCGCTCTGTCACGAGGAGGATGGTTGAGCCTGATGTTTCTCTTCCTGGTAGCAATCCTGTTTTGGTACACGGGCTTGCTCCTAAAACGTTGCATGGACGCGAGCCCGCTCATCAAGACCTACCCTGACATCGGCGAACTGGCCTTCGGGCACATAGGACGGGCCGTAGTATGCTTTTTCATGTACCTTGAGCTCTATCTGGTCGCGGTCGAGTTCCTCATACTCGAAGGCGACAACCTCAACAAGTTGTTCCCTAACCTGAACTTCAAATTGGGCCATTCGAACATCGGAGGCAAGCAAGGGTTTGTTCTGCTGACTGGCCTCGTGATCCTGCCGACGACATGGCTGAGAAGCTTGGGCGCTCTTGCCTATGTGTCTGTCGGAGGCGTCTTGGCTTCAATCATATTGGTCCTGTGCGTGCTGTGGACCGGTGCGGTTGATGGCGTGGGTTTCGACGAAGAAGGGACGCTCCTGAATTGGAGCGGAATACCGACTACCGTGAGCTTGTTTGCGTTTTGCTATTGTGGCCATGCAGTGTTTCCCACTCTCTGCAATTCCATGAAAGATCGAAGTCAGTTCTCAAAGGTGCATATGAACACTCACTTATAAAATTACAGAATGCTCTTCCCTCTCTCTGCATTACGGTATGCTCATTCCTTTTGCATTGCACGATGCGCGAATGCAGGTATTGCTGGTCTGCTTCCTGACGAGCACCGCCACCTACGGGTCGATGGCGGTCCTGGGCTACCTCATGTACGGCGAGCATCTGAATTCCCAAGTGACGCTGAACCTCCCCATCAGGAAGATGAGCTCCAAGATCGCCATCTACACGACGCTGATCAATCCCCTCACCAAGTACGCGGTCATCATCAACCCGATCGCGACGGCAGTTGAGGAAACCTGCCCCTTCCGCAACAGCCGGCCCATGAGCATACTGGTGAGGACGGTCATCGTCGTCAGCACGGTCATCGTGGCGCTGGTGATCCCGTTCTTCGGCTACGTGATGGCGTTCATAGGATCGTTCCTGAGCGTCACGGGGTCCATACTTTTGCCTTGCCTTTGCTATCTCAGGATCAACAGGGGCTCGAAGAAGAGTAGGATAGAGATCGGAGGTATAGTCGGGATCATATCGGTCGGGCTTTTCGTTGGTGTCGTGGGGACTTATTCCTCATTAAAACAGATTATGGATCATTTGAGAAAGTGATACGCTTTAACTCATCGAGAAATCGAAAAGCTAAAAGGCAGGATAATTAAAAACTTGTCTTCATATAATTGTAACATTGTTTTTTGGACTCAATATAAGTCGATCAAGCAAATGCTCCTAAAGTAATTAGTATCAAATTATTCAAGTGCACTCCAATAACTAAAGGTGTGCAAAAGATTCGGAAACTACTTGAATCGCTCAGAATCGGACTGAATTGATGACCAATTTGATTCTCAATTCCAAATGTGGAACTGGAGGACCGAACTAGATCGATACATATATTTTTTTAATTTTTATATTTTAACTTTTCATATCAAAACCCTAATTTCCTCTACGTCTCTTGCCTCACTCCTCTTATAGCCTCGCATTTGATGGCCTCTAGCCTCATCGCTCACTCTCAAGTCTTACAGTCCAATTCCTAATTTCAAATTTTCGGAACTAATCCTCAGTAAGTGGCTGATCACCCCTACCTACATGCAATTTATAAATCGTCTCCATCCACCAAAAAGTAAATTTAAATAGTGGAAAGAAAAAACAGGGAGCACCAAGCTCTCGTAGCTCAGTTGGTTAGAGCACCCGTTTAGTAAGCGGGAGGTCTTGAGTTCGACTCTCAACGAGAGCAATCTCTCTCCCTCTTTTTCTACTTCCCTTTTTTTTTTCCTGGAAAAAAAGAATCTTTATCCAACTTCTTCTTGTTCGTCTTCCACCCCCACAATCTCCCCGCCATCTGCTCCGATCATGGCGACGGCGTCGCCTCCCCCGTTGAGCACATCGTATCCGCCGAAGGAGGACTTGGCCTCGGCCTCGGCCTCTGCGTCCTCAGCTCCTCACCCCGTCTCGCTTTTGCCCACGTGCAGCTCCTTGAGGGAGCTCAAGCAAATCCAGGCCTTCGCCTTGAAGACCCAGCTCCAACGCGACGTCTCTGTGGTCAACAAGCTCGTCAGTTTCTGCACCCGGTGCCCGACCGATGCTTCCATGGCCCATGCCCAGAAGCTGTTCGATGAAATTCCCCACCGGACGTCCTCCTCTTCAATTCCATGTCCCGCGGGTACTCGCGCGTGGACGACCCGCTTCGGGCGGTGGCGCTGTTCGTGCGGGTCCTGAACCTCGGTCTCTTTCCTGATGATTACAGTTTCCCGTCGCTCCTGAAGGCTTGCGCCGGGGCCAAGGCGTTGGCGGAAGGCGAACAGTTGCATTGTTTCGCCGTCAAACTCGGGTTGACCCACAATGTCTATGTGTCGCCCACTCTTATAAATATGTACACCGAGTGTGGCGATGTGGATGCTGCTCGAAGGGTCTTTGATAAGATATCCGCCCCCTGTGTGGTTACATATAATTCGATTATAACCGGTTATGCTCGGAGCAGCAGGCCCAACGAGGCGTTAGCGTTGTTTCGAGAAATGCAAGCAAGCAATCTGAGGCCTAATGATGTGACCGTCCTGAGCGTTCTTTCATCTTGTGCATTGTTGGGATCATTAGAGCTCGGGAAGTGGATTCACGAGTATGTGAAAAGGCATGGTTTGGATGAGTATGTGAAGGTGAACACGGCGGTGATAGACATGTTTGCAAAGTGCGGGAGTTTAGAGGATGCAGTTTCCGTGTTTGAGAACATGAAGATCAAAGATACGCAGGCTTGGTCAGCGATAATTATGGCCCACGCATCGCATGGACATGGTTCCAGAGCAATATCAATATTTGAAGAGATGGTAAGGGCCCGAGCATCGCCTGATGATATTACTTTTCTGGGGCTCTTGCATGCTTGCAGCCACACTGGATTGGTTGAGGAAGGGTACAGGTTCTTCTACGATATGAAGAATGTGTACGGGATCGATCCCAGGATCAAGCATTTTGGGTGCATGGTGGATTTGCTGGGACGAGCAGGACAATTAGATGAGGCTTACAATTTCATACATGAGTTGCCAATTAAGCCCACGCCAATACTATGGCGAACATTGTTGTCTGCTTGTAGCAGCCACAATGACATCGATATGGCGAAGCGGGTTATTCATAGAATTTTTGAACTAGATGATACCCACGGCGGGGACTATGTGGTTCTATCAAACATGTGTGCTAGAGCTGGCAAATGGGAGGATGTCAATTTGTTAAGGAAAATGATGAACAAACGAGGTCGGTTAAAGTTCCTGGTTGTAGCTCCATAGAGGTGGACAATGTAGTCCATGAATTCTTCTCAGGGGATGGAGTTTGCTCCATTTCCACATCGCTGCGCCACGCACTCGACCGGTTAATCGAAGAGCTGAAGCTGGTAGGGTATGTCCCCGATACTTCCCTAGTCTGTCACGTGAACATGGACAAGAAGGACAAAGAGATCGTGCTTAGGTATCACAGTGAGAAATTGGCCATTGCTTTCGGCCTTCTAAATACGCCCCCAGGGACAACAATACGTGTGGTCAAGAATCTCCGAGTGTGCAGGGACTGCCACTCTGCTGCCAAACTCGTTTCTCTGATCTTTGGCAGGCAGATTATTCTTAGAGATATTCAACGGTTCCATCATTTCAAAGATGGCAAGTGCTCTTGTGGCGATTACTGGTAGTTTAATGGAGGTTTGATGAAAGTCACTCAAGTGTGCGCCCTGTGATACACCATTTAACAAAAGCAAATTTCCCAAGCAGGCAGAGCATGCTGGGGTACATGCCTTGCCTCAGACACCCGGAGTGCCACACCGTGCTTGCCTGTGACCATTTTTTTTTTTTTCCGGCAGACCAGGATACAGAGAAGCAAATCAAGTATGTTTTTCGCCGCATGGCAAACCGGAGCATCTCTCTCTACTGCAAGAACTCCCTTCTCCTTGAATGAGATGAATAGATACAATTGTCATTCAGAGGCAGGTCTGGTGTGTATGAATGACTTGTTAGTGTCAGAAAAGACCGGCCAATTCGGTGGCCAAAGTTTGCAATGTGGAAAACAACTCCAAGCAGGTGTGAAAGGGTTTTGCCTACTAAAGACGATGCTTGCAATACATAAAACAGATCAGCCTCACGGTGGTTGAAGTTTTCATGTTTCTCTTATTGGTGGCATCGAGATTATTCTGCCATCTGTCGGCACCTAATTCGACCTCCATAAAGAGTTGAGAAGATCAGCCAATTCAGCGGCCAGGTTTGCAATGTGGAAACAACCCCAAGCGGGTGTGAACGGGTTTTGCCGGCTGAAGACGATGCTTGGCATACATAAAACAGATCAGCGTCATGTGTCAGCACCTAATTTGACATCACTACCGAGTTTGGTCCAAGATTCCTTGACGAAAATGACAGTAGACTCACGGAGCCCAGATGAATCTCTAGTCTGAAAGCTGCAAAGTGGCCATTATGAGCCCTATGGATTAGGCTTTATATTGCTTCCATTGAACTTCTACCACCTTTTCCGACATTAAATGAACCTATCAAAGTAGTGTCGATTCTGTGAACAGAGGCCAGATTTCCCGAACTTTGCAAAGTGATTCCTTCTTCGTTTGGTGACATTGGAATAGATAATGAAGAGGCAAGAGCCGACATGGTAAGAATCATGGAGACACCATTACGCACTTTGACGGGATGCATCAATCATGTGGCGTGGAGATCTGATTATTAATTTCTTTGTGGCAAGAAATCAGAGAATATGCTCTTTTGGATACTCTTACCCAAAAATTCATTGATTTCCTATAAAATCTTCCTTCATGCCATTCCTGCCATTCATATCCTAATTCCATCATCGTCAGCTACCCTCTTTGAGAGAGAGAGAGAGGGTTGTCGAAGATGGTGAAATTTCACTGTTCGATTGTGATCAGTCTCGTGTTACTGCAGTGCCTAGCGGCCCTCGTTGCATCGCAAAGCTTTGATTTCTTTTACTTCGTCCAGCAGGTGAGTTTCGAGTCTCGACTCACATTTTTGCATTTGTTTAGATCCTAACGGCGCACTCGTGCTGCTCGTAGAAGCTTATGATCCTGACTGTAACCGTCTTGTGATGAGTAGTGGCCGGGGTCGTACTGCGACACAGAGCAGTCTTGTTGCTATCCCAGCACTGGTAAGCCGGCGGAGGATTTCGGGATTCACGGGCTCTGGCCTAATTACAATGACGGTTCGTACCCTTCCAACTGTGATTCGAACAGCCCCTTCGACCCGTCCGAGGTACGTGCCTAGTGTCCTTAAGGAAATCGTGCACTCCATTGTCTTCTTATTGGAACGTGTGAAATTTGCTAGGTGGGGTGGAGTAAATATTTTACACAACCCAATAAGAGCCGTGGCTGAGCTTATTATGATATCAATATCAGATGTTTCTAGGTGATGATAACTATCCACTAGGTCGGGTCGGGTTGGCGTGGGTTTTGGCACCCCTAATATATATAAAGTAGTTTTGAATAAATTTTCGATTTTTTATGTTATATGATATTCAGGTCTCGGGCGGGTCAAGTCAATCATGCCTCCTATAGGGTTTTGGATCAGGTCAAGTATCATGAAAACCCAACCCCTTGACACCACTACTATCCACAATGAAAACCCAACAAAAGGCCTAGAAAAATGCAGTTCGCAGGACAAAAAATGGTATTTTCATTCTCTTCTGGTGAAGAGGAAGCTCTTTTTTAACCTTTTGGGTCGACTCTTTACAACTCTAGCAGGGAAAGAACAAAGACACATCCTAGCAGTCAAAGGTTGTCTGACGATCTAGGACTCTCTTTGTCCCTGAATTTGACTCAAGGAAAGAACCACACATACCCAGTGACCGCTCTGCTCATTAGGCGAAAGTATGGCATGCCGCAGTTCAACAACCAGAGCAATACATTACAGAATTCTGAAACGAACTTTCTTATTTACACCAGCAATCAAGTGAATGGTTTGGTTTATAGATAGCAAATCAGCAATGCAACTGTTGATTGTTAACAGAGCTCTGAGATTTCGCTTTTGCCCTGTTGTGTTTAGTTATCAGACCTCAAAAGGAGCATGCAGCAGAACTGGCCAACACTAGCATGCCCGAGCAGGGACGGCCAAAAGTTCTGGTCGCATGAATGGGAGAAACACGGTACCTGCTCGGAGTCTGTCCTTGATCAACATGCTTACTTCAAGACGGCTCTCGGCCTCAAACAGAAGGCTAACCTCCTCCAAGCACTGAAAAGCGCAGGTAATCATATGTTTTGTCAAATAACAACCAAAGAAACTCTGATTTATCCGCCATGAGATGAGGTCGAATTGACCCTAAACATTATTGGTCTGTGCAAAAACCCTTTGCTGTACTAATTCCATTTCTGGGTGCCACTGGATCAGACCTCTCGATTTGGTTGAATCTGGTATGACACGGCTAGTTCCTTTTGATCCGATTATTCTGACACCGATATGCCATAAAGGACAGAGTCTATGCTTTCACATTACCACTGCGACCAACTTCCTAAGACGTCGACTCATCGCTTCATCTCTCCTTGATGTGTAAATTGCAGGAATAACACCAGGAGGCTCATACAGCTTAAAGAGCATAAAGGATGCGGTCACGGAGGCAGCAGGGTACACTCCATGGATCCAGTGCAACAAGGACTCGTCTGGGAATTTCCAGCTTTACCAGATTTACCTGTGCATCGACACCTCTGGGTCCGAACTAATCGAATGTCCCGTGTTTCCTAAGGGCCAGTGCTCTTCGGAGATCGAGTTCCCTTCTTTCTAGAACTTAAAAATATGTGGCCATACATGGCATCGTGCCCTGTCGGGCTATAAGCTATAAGCGTCTGTTTCTCCTGATTCGTTCGCATCCGATTCATTCACATGATATTGTCATTAGTACAGCTCAAGCTGCAGGCGGAAGCGAGCCTGAAAAGGCCTTTAATAACATGGCTAATGTAGCCTCTTCAGCAAAACGGCCATGTCTACGTTGATTTCCTTGCTGTAGACGATTCATCATCTGAGCATTTTGCTTGAACCGAAAAGCTGGAAAGAAACGTAGCGTCTCGTGAACTTTCTCAAGAGGGTATGGCTTGTACGCAACTGGCTCCGTTCTGATCCAAGGACGGGCTACCGAAATCATAACCAACACAACCACGGACCGTATGCATTCGCCACCCGCAAAGAATAAATTCTTTGAATTTTTTTTAAAAATGTGATCACTTGTATCGTTTGAAATAATTAGTGAAATCAAAAAAAATTTGTTATCGACAACAATTTAAATCTAAATATTTTTATAGGCGATGAAAAAATTAATCGTTCATTTATTTTTGAAAGCGCTACAAGCGATAATGAAAATGTTTTTCTGACAATTCATTTTCCATGAAATAAGACCTGATCACTTATAAAAACAAATGAATGATAAATATTTTCAATAAAAAGACTTAGACATAAATTATTGTAGGTGATGAGAGTATTTTTTATTGGCTAATTATTCCAAGCGGTCACTTTTAAGAAAATAATTTCCAAATCATTCATTTTCTGTGAAATAAAATGAGTCTTGTTCACATTTAATCCTCAATTTGAAAAAGAATGTTAGTACAGGGTTGTTCATTTCGCAAAAAATGAACAATTTGAAAAATGCTTTTATAGAAATTATTACTTTCATCACTTATGAAAATGAATAAACGAAAAATATTTTCATCATCCACAAAATGTTTAGATATAACTTGTTGTCGATAACGAATATATATTTTATTAACTGATTATTTTAAATGATACAAGTAATCATTTCTTGAAAAATATTTTTTAAATCATTGAATTTCCACAAAACAAACGAAGCCAAAGTATTAAAACAAAATTGTCAGTAAAAAGATTATGGATTACTTGGTTTCACCTCATTTGTCAGTAAGTTATCCTCACTTTGATGAAATTACCAATTCTATTTAACAGTTTGTAAATTACCAACTTTTCTTATATTTTAGCAATGCAATAAGGAGGCATGGCGATTGAGGCAAAGACTTTGTGCTGTAAGCTACACCCCTCTCCTATAATCTACAACTATAATGAAATCAATGACGGTTGTATATCCAATGTGAAAATGTGCATAGGAATACTTTCGTCCAAGACTTTGTGCTTAAAATATGTATCTGCTATATCAGAGAGATAGCACATGCCGTTTTCCTCATCCTGCACTTAAGTCTTTAAAGAACAATATATGTTGGAATAGCTGTTAGAAGCAACATGCAACAAGGAATCGGTGGTTTATTTGATTCTTAAATGTGCCAAGTACATGTTCAATTGGTATGATGACCGTTCGATTAAGTCTTCTTAAATTCAATTAGCATAATCAAGATTAGTTCGTTTCTCCAAAAATAAATAATTTGAAAAAGGTTTTTGTATGAAAATGGTGGTCCATCGAAAAATGTTTTCATTGTGGACGACAATTTATGTCTAAATATTTTAAAATGATGAAAATATTTTTCATTTGTTTATTTTTGTAAGTGATTTAATTTGGAGAATATCTTTTAAATTATTCGTTTTCTTTGAAACTCAATACAATGTGGAGAAATTATATGGAATGTTTTATACCACTTCTCGGAAAAGCAAACTAATAACAATTTTCAGTAAAATGATCGCATTTTATATTAGCTGTTTGATTTTTTGAAAATATGGGATTATCCTAATCGTATGCTCCGCTTTTGGGTCAAGGGAAAGTTGGCCCGACGTGGAAGGTTTCCAAACGAAAGGAAGACTGGTAAATTAGGTCTCACGCATGAGATGCAAACATAAAAGAAGTTTTTGCTCGATTTAGGTGGTCCGATGGAAAAGTTGATAAATTAATTGAAAAAAAAAAAATCAAATAGCCATCCTATCTAACTAAAACGGAAATTGATAAATCGTAACTAGTTGATGACTTAACTGGAAAAAAGTTAATGACTCATTAAAATTGATGTCAAGAATTTCATATAAGACTCCATTCCTTTAAGTCGTCTTAAGAAAAGTAAGTACAAGTTAGTGAAAGATAGAAAAAGTTAGTAATTAAAAGCAAAATGAACCTGGTCAGAAACTAATAAGAATTGATAACCCAAAACTAATTGGTAACTTAATAGGATAAAAGTGAGTAAGCCGCTCTGATAGAGATCAATAGCCGAGCCAGTAAATTTAAGGTTGTCCTAAGTAATGCAAACAAAGACTCATAACCAATGAGAAAAGTTGACACACTAGTAGATAACTCAAAAGAGAGTCAATTACCGATAGAACTTGATCAATTAATATTTTAGAATAATTTTATGAGTTGTGCTAATTTAAGCTGTACACGTCGGTGCGCTCGACTTTGTCTCTATCTAAGCGTGAATAATTTTGTCTCTCGATCTACGTGGGAACCTACTCCTTATGCAAAAACATGGTAGGTCAAATATTATAACTTCTAAGCTCAGTTTTCTCGAACGCTACACTTATATAAATAGTATTACTTCTGAAAACGGTTTCCTCGAACGCAGCACGTAATTGGATTCCAGTTTATCAGCAAACCCTACCTACAATACCAGTCCGGGACGCAAGAAAGGTGTGGAAACCGTTAAACGCGCCTAGATCATATTTAAAAACTGGGGTTGCGAAAGCATATACCCTACGGTATATCCTGTTCTTGGTTTTACATTAATGCCTATATATAGAGTTGTTTAACATTAAACAGACCTACCATTTCATAAGCTCAAGAGCTCGTACTCTTTTCAAAGAAACTTGGAGAGAGAGAGAGAGAGAGAGAGGGGAAGAGAGAGAAGGATGAAAGGCAAGTGTTCATTTGCGATCGTCGTAGCTGTCTTGGCAACACAATGTCTGTCTGTTCTTTGCGCTGCGGACGACTTTGATTTTTTCTATTTCGTCCAACAGGTAAGATAGTCTCGACTTTTTGTATGTCTCGTGCTGTTTGATTCTTTTCCCGTTTGCTTTTTGTTCTTGGATTGATGTTCGATGTTCTGTATGGTTATATGAAGTGGCCGGGTTCGTACTGCGACACCAAGCGTAAGTGTTGCTACCCGAAAACAGGAAAGCCGGCATCGGATTTCAGCATCCACGGATTGTGGCCTAACTACAAGGATGGCGGCTACCCTTCTAGTTGCAACCCTGAGAATTCTTTCGATAAATCTGAGGTAATCATCTTTTTTCTAGTTTTCCTTGACTTAATCCATATACAGTCCTTAAACTTTGAAGGTAGTCAACCATGGATCTGGAATTTCCCCAACTCAAAAGTTTAGCTTGAGACAAAAAGATATGGCAGTAATTTTAGGTTTCCAGAGTGGAGGGTATATCTAAAGACGGTGAAATTAGTTCCACAGCAACTAGAAATGAAATATGCATTGTGAAATGAGAGAATCGATGGGACTTTGCAACAAGAAAGAGAAAAGGTTCCGCCCACACGAAAGATACTAAATGGGGAAAGCTCAAGCCTAACAAATTCGGATCGAACACTCAACTATTTCATCCTGGTGGTTTCGATTCATGCTTGTGTTCTAAGTAATTTGATCGGCGATTGTCGTGCCCTAATCACACTAGACTGGGAATCTGTTTATTTTTATTTTTTAGATTCATAATTTCAAAATCAATTAGAATGTTATTTCTTATGACTTTGGATATTGAATGGAAGTGTCAACACCTGTATTGCTCGTAAATTGATTAACAAAGATCGATCCGTTTGTCAATTGGTCCATCGAGATCTATATTATACATCTGTCAATTGATTCATCTTCATAGTAGATCACATAAATTTTATAGAATTAACACGACATGATAGTCTCTAATTGGAGTGCATCTGTCACATGAAGTCATGAATAGCAGGTCTCTTCATGCTTATTCGACCAGCATTTAATAATGCTAGATGAGGATACTCTTTTCACTAATATTTATGCACGCAATGATGTATGTTGAGATTAACGAACATGAAGCTCATTGAGAAGTTGACCTTCGATTAAATAAAATACTGTTGTCGCTCGCATCACATAAGTTGATACTTATCCATGGTGACCTAGAGTTGAAGAGTTCAGTTCATCAAAATGTATCTTATCAATCTAAATGCTAACTCATAGAATCATACAAAGATGTCAAACCTATTTGACAATGGGATTCAAGTTCTTTAAAAACCAATTTTGTAAGCCAGTCTTCGTAAGTCCTAACATTTTCTTCACGAAATGTATAGTGGAAAAAGAATACACGGCCAAGGAAAATGCTGATTTTGGGCACTAATATAGATAATTTGTTTGACGAATTGATGTTGTCTTCGGAAAATGGCACAGATTTCCGATCTGATCGGCAGTTTGGAGAAGAACTGGCCATCGATGAATTGCCCGAGCAGCGACGACACCAAGTTCTGGACCCATGAATGGGAGAAGCATGGGACTTGCTCCGAGTCCGAACTCGACCAACACGAGTATTTCGAAGCAGCCCTCAAGCTCAAACAGAAAGTGAACCTCCTCCAATTCCTAGAAAACGCTGGTAAGGTTCATGTAATTGCATAGACTTATTCTAAGTAACCGAGTCAATGACTAACGAGAAACCTCTTGTGCAGGAATCAAGCCAAACAACGAGTTTTATAGCATAGAGAGCGTGAAAGAGGCAATCAAGGAGGGCACTGGATTTGAACCCGGAATGGAATGCAACGTGGATTCATCAGGCAACAGTCAGATTTATCAGATATTCATTTGTGTGGACACTTCTGGTTCGGAACTCATCGAATGCCCCATTTTTCCCAGGAGCAGATGTGCTTCTAAGGTCCAGTTTCCATCCTTTTAATCAGGGCATCGATGGACTGATTTGTAGTCTAAGTTAATAATTCTGTCCATCCATTGGACTAACTTGTATCTGCCTTTCTTTCGGAATAAATGCTCGATTTAGTCTCGCGCCGAACCCGACCCACTGTAATTTATGGAAAAGAACGAATACCCTATTGTATCTTTAAGATGAATTCGATTTATTTGAACGATTCGAAAAGATGATGGTGGCTGAGCTTTCTTTGGGGGAGGAATATTTCTTCAGGTGAATTAATGTGTTGACATCCATGCCCGTCCGACAAGGCACGCCTGGTCCCACCTCCCTGTTAGGCTTAAATTATGCAAGGAACCGGTTGCTTGGCGTTCCGCACAAGATAAAATAATGCACGTCCGAACTAAGAATATTCCGTTGCAGTTTCGTAGGAAACCTCAGGTTATGGATCTATTAAGTGGGTCGATCTCTAGATCTGTCCTTAAGAAAGAGCTCATCTCTACCCTTTGTAGCGGCAGCTACGCTAAACCCAACCTACCCTTTAAGCCCTAGCCGCCCCACCTGAATCTGCGTTCTTTTTCCCCCCTTTAGTTTTTAAGCTCCATTCCTCAACTTTCACGTCATTCGCTGTTGGCTGCATTGGATCCTTCAGTTAAGTGCACGGCTAAAAAGAAGCATGGGGATGAGGACGATGCTGCTGATGCTTCTTGCATTGACATTCTCGGCAGGAGATTAGGTAAATTCTAGTTATATAATGATGGAGTTGTTGAGATGGATGGTTTGGCTTCCGATGAGAAACCGAGTGAGTGCCGTCTCACCCTCTCTTTGCGGAACTTCTAAGCAAACCCTAGTGTGAAATGTTTCGAGCATTTCAAGATACCACGCGGAAAGCTTGGAGGAATGAAAGCCTTCACTTTCAGCTCTGAAGCAAAGAAAAATCGAGTGCTAGAAGGTGGACCACGGTCCTTCGTGAACCATTTGCTATTGCTTAGACCTCGGAAGCCTAATACAGCACCACACTTGAGTTGAATAGCCACACTTACCTTAGAAAATTGGAGGATGGATCTTTGATTGATCTGTTGTCATATGTTCATGACATGTTGATAGTAGATAGGCATATGGCCGATATTGATGTGTTATAGAGAAGTTGAGTGTTGAGTTTAGGATGGGAAATTTTGGGTTTTGCAAAGAAATTGTTGTATGTGGAGATTTTGCATCATGGGATCGTTGGTGTCTTGCATCTATTCCAAGGACATATTTTAAGAAAATTGTAGCACGTTCTAACATGCAATGGCAAAGTTTGTGAGTACACCCTTAACTCACACCTCAAACTTTCATATTTTCTGATAAGTTATTATGCAAATTGAGAATGCAGAAGACATATGTACACCATAGTTTACACTAAGTGTGCATTTCACAAACTTTGAACATTATTAATTACATGAAGCGTTTCGGTAATTACTTAGTGAGAAGTTATAAAGTGGATCCTTATATAATTGAGGTGATGGCAACCATTAATATCGTATACTAAAGGAATGATAATGGCATGAGACCGTGAGCTAAATTATTAGTGCAACTTCCTATGCTAAAAGAATGTGTTAACACTTCATTCCCATCGGAAAACTCACGAAATGCCGGATCATGTTTGAAGCAAGTCAAAATTTTCATCCCTTCTCATATGCAAGTGAGCCGGATTAAAACCATATGCCATCCTTGATTTATAGTTAGAGGGATTTTTTAAATCTATCAGACATTTAGTCAAGGGAAAGCTACTCGATCTAATTTAATCTTGTCTCTTAAGATTTAACTTGCCAAATGACCCCTAACGTTGGCCAACTATATGCTCGATTCAACCCTGCATGTGTTAGGGATGGCTTAGAATTAACAAAATACAATGAAGTAAATCGACGCCGTAGCAACCCATGCCATCTTCCCAAACCACCCCCCCAATCTCGGAGATTAATTAAAACGCCACCAAATAGACATTTACAGGAATTCCTCAGTCCTCTTGTATTAGGGATAGGGTCTTCTCGACGCCCTAATGCTTGAGCAGTTCATACATTTGAGGACGATTTAGCCGACCCTAGATATCCTAACCAATCAACTGCTCTTCCATCACCTCAATCATAAATTATGGAGTTCAATTAAGCCGGGGTGTTTTGTAACATATTTAATTGTCGACAAGTTCGAACATCAACCTCAAAAGAGCAAACAAAGGCATAAGGGTAGCCCGAACATGAAACGATTTGAAAATACTTTTATAAAAATTATTACTTTCATCATTATGAAAATAAATAAATGAAAAATATTTTCATCATCCACAAAAATGTTTAGATATAACTTTTTGTCAATAACGAATATATATTTTACTAATTGATTATTTTAAATGATACAAGTAATCATTTCTTGAAAAAATATTTTTCAAATCATTGAATTTTCTCAAAACAAACGGAGCCAAAGTATTAAAACAAAATTGTCAGTAAAAAGATTATCGATTCCTTGGTTTCACCTCATTTGTCAGTAAGTTATCCTCACTTTTATGAAATTACCAATTCTATTTAACAGTTTGTAAATTACCAACTTTTCTTTTATTTTAGCAATGCAATAAGGAGGCATGGCGATTGAGGCAAAGACTTTGTGCTGTAAGCTACACCCCTCTCCTATAATCTACAACTATAATGAAATCAATGACGGTTGTATATCCAATGTGAAAATGTGCATAGGAATACTTTCGTCCAAGACTTTGTGCTTAAAATATGTATCTGCTATATCAGAGAGATAGCACATGCCGTTTTCCTCATCCTGCACTTAAGTCTTTAAAGAACAATATATGTTGGAATAGCTGTTAGAAGCAACATGCAACAAGGAATCGGTGGTTTATTTGATTCTTAAATGTGCCAAGTACATGTTCAATTGGTATGATGACCATTCGATTAAGTCTTCTTAAATTCAATTAGCATAATCAAGATTAGTTCGTTTCTCCAAAAATAAATAATTTGAAAAAGGTTTTTATATGAAAATGGTGGTCAATCGAAAAATGTTTTCATTGTGGATGACAATTTATGTCTAAATATTTTCAAACAATGAAAATATTTTTCATTCGTTTATTTTCATAAGTGATTTAATTTGGAGAATATTTTTTAAATTATTCATTTTCTTTGAAACTCAATACGATGTGGAGAAATTATATGGAACGTTTCATACCACTTCTTAGAAAAGCAAACTAATAACAATTTTCAGTAAAATGATCGCATTTTATATTAGCTGTTTGATTTTTTGAAAATATGGGATTATCCTAATTGTATGCTCAGCTTTTGGGTCAAGGGAAAGTTGGCCCGACGTGGAAGTTTTCCAAACGAAAGGGAGACTGGTAAATTATGGTGCATTTGGTAACATTTCTACTCCTAAGAACAATTTCTTTTGAGAAATAGTTCTTTTCTATTTCTACTCCCTAGAACAATTTATGAGTAAAACAAGGCATTTGGTAACTATAAAAATTTATTATTCTTGGAATAGAAATGTATTTGGTACCGACAAAAAAATTTTATTTCTTTTTTCGTCGATGGTGGCGGGAGGCGACCGGCGGCGACAACGACCGGCAACTGGCCGATCGGTGATTGGCAATAGACGACCGGCAAACGACGACGACCGCCAAACGTTGGTTGGCGGGTGTCGATCACCGGTCACTAGCTGCCGGCCGTCGTCGTTCGCCGGTCGCCAATCACCGATCGGCCAGTCGTCGGTCGCCGATCGTCGCCACCATCGGTCGCCGCAGCCGCTAGTCGCGCGGGCGCCGATCGCCAGATGTCGAGCGCCGATCGCCGGTTGCCAGGCGCTAGTCACCGAGCGCCGGGCGCCGGTAGCCGATCGCCGGGCGCCGAGCGCTGGTCACCGATTGCCGATTGTCGGGCGCCAGTCGCTGGTCAACAGGCCACCCGTCGTCGAGCGAAAGACGGCGGTCAGCCGCCAGTCGATGGCGGCTGGCAGTGATCGACAGTCGACAGCGGTCGACGGCGGTCGACGGTCGAAGCTCAACTGGGTGATAGTCGGTGGACAATGGTTGGTCATGAGTAATAACCTAAGAAATAGTTTCTAGAAATTGTTCCCAGGAACAAAATGCTACTTTTTTCTACTTTTCATTTATATTCCTAGGAACAACTTTTTATTCCGAGGAATAGAAAAATCAGTTCGCGTTACCAAACAGATTTCTGTTCTTTTTCTATTCCAGGGAATAAAAGAACAGAAAAACAGAAAAATTGGATAGATTCCAAACAGACCCTTAGGTCTCACGCATGAGATGCAAACATAAAAGAAGTTTTTGTTCGATTTAGGTTGTCCGATGGAAAAGTTGATAAATTAATTGAAAAAAAAATCATATAGCCATCCTATCTAACTAGAACGGAAATCGATAAATCGTAACTAGTTGATGACTTAACTGGAAAAAAGTTAATGAATCATTAAAATTGATGTCAAGAATTTCATATAAGATTCCGTTACTTTAAGTCATCTTAAGAAAAGTAAGTACAAGTTAGTGAAAGATAGAAAAAGTTAGTAATTAAAAGCAAAATGAACCTGGTCATAAACTTATAAGAGTTGATAATCTAAAATTAATTGGTAACTTAATAGGATAAAAGTGAGTAAGCCACTTTGATAGAGATCAATAGCCGAGCTGGTAAATTTAAGGTTGTCCTAAGTAATGCAAACAAAGACTCATAACCAATAAGAAAAGTTGACACACTGGTAGATAACTCAAAAGAAAGTCGGTAACTGATAGAACTTGGTCAATTAATATTTTAGAATAATTTTATGAGTCGTGCTAATTTAAGCTGTACACATCGGTGCGCTAGACTTTGTCTCTATCTAAGCGTGAATAACTTCGTCTCTCGATCCACGTGGAAACCTACTCCTTATGCAAAAACATGGTAGGCCAAATATTATAACTTCTAAGCTCAGTTTTCTCGAACATTACACTTATATAAATAGCAATTCTTCTGAACACGGTTTCCTCGAACGCAGCACGTAATTAGATTCCAGTTTATCAGCAAACCTATACCAGTCCGGGACGCAAGAAAGGTGTGGAAACCGTTAAACGCGCCTAGATCATATTTAAAAACTGGGGTTGCGAAAGCATATACTCTACGGTATATCCTGTTCTTGGTTTTACATTAATGCCTATATATAGAGTTGTTTGACATTAAACAGACCTACCATTTCATAAGCTCAAGAGCTCGTACTCTTTTCAAAGAAACTTGGAGAGAAAAAGAGAGAGAGAGAGAAAGAGACAGAGACAGAGAGAGAGAGAGAGAGGGGAAGAGAGAGAAGGATGAAAGGCAAGTGTTCATTTGCGATCGTCATAGCTGTCTTGGCAACACAATGTCTGTCTGTTCTTTGCGCTGCGGACGACTTCGATTTTTTCTATTTCGTCCAACAGGTAAGATAGTCTCGACTTTTTGTATGTCTCGTGCTGTTTGATTCTTTTCCCGTTTGCTTTTTGTTCTTGGATTGATGTTCGATGTTCTGTATGGTTATATGAAGTGGCCGGGTTCGTACTGCGATACCAAGCGTAAGTGCTGCTACCCGAAAACAGGAAAGCCGGCATCGGATTTCAGCATCCACGGATTGTGGCCTAACTACAAGGATGGCGGCTACCCTTCTAATTGCAACCCTGAGAATTCTTTCGATAAATCTGAGGTAATCATCTTTTTTCTTGTTTTCCTTGACTCGATCCATATACAGTCCTTGAACTTTGAAGGTAGTCAACCATGTCAATGGATCTGGAATTTCCTCAACTCAAAAAGTTTAGCTTGAGACAAAAGACATGGCGGTAATTTTAGGTTTCCAGAGTGGAGGGTATATCTAAAGACGGTGAAATTAGTTCCACAGCAACTAGAAATGAAATACGCATTGTGAAATGAGAGAATCGATGGGACTTTGCAACAAGAAAGAGAAAAGGTTCCGCCAACACGAAAGATACTAAATGGGGAAAGCTCAAGCCTAACAAATTCAGATCAAACACTCAACTACTTCATCCTAGTGGTTTCGATTCATGCCTGTGTTCTAAGTAATTTGATTGGCAATTGTCGTGCCCTAGTCACACTAGACTAGGAATCTGTTTATTTTTATTTTTTAGATTCATAATTTCAAAATCAATTAGAATTTTATTACTTACGACTTTGGATATTGAATGGAAGTGTCAACACCTGTACTGCTCATAAATTGATCAACAGAGATCGATCCGTTTGTCAATTGGTCCATCGAGATCTATTATTATACATCTATCAATTGATTCATCTTCATAGTAGATCACATAAATTTTATAGAATTAACACGACATGATAGTCTTTGATTGGAGTACATATGTGTCACATGAAGTCATGAATAGCAGGTCTCTTCATTCTTATTCGACCAGCATTTAATATTGCTAGATGAGGATACTCTTTTCACTAATATTTATGCACGCAATGATGTATGCTGAGATTAACGAACATGAAGGTCATTGAGAAGCTGACCTTCAATTAAATAAAATACTGTTGTCGCTCGCATCACATAAGTTGATAATTATTCATGGTGACCTAGAGTTGAAGAGTTCAATTCATCAAAATGTATCTTATCAATCTAAACGCTAACTCATAGAATCATACAAAGATGTCAAACCTATTTGACAATGGGAATACAAGTTCTTTAAAAACCAATTTTGTAAGCCAGTCTTCGTAAGTCCTAACATTTTCTTCACGAAATGTATAGTGGAAAAAGAATACACGGCCAAGGAAAATGCTGATTTTGGGCACTAATATAGATAATTTGTTCGATGAATTGATGTTGTCTTCGGAAAATGGCACAGATTTCCGATCTGATCGGCAGTTTGGAGAAGAACTGGCCATCGATGACATGCCCAAGCAGCGACGACACCAAGTTCTGGACCCATGAATGGGAGAAGCACGGGACTTGCTCCGAATCCGAACTCGACCAACATGAGTATTTCGAAGCAGCCCTCAAGCTCAAACAGAAAGTGAACCTCCTCCAATTCCTAGAAAACGCCGGTAAGGTTCATGCAATTGCATAGACTTTCATTCTAAGTAACCGAGTCAATGACTAACGAGAAACCTCTTGCGCAGGAATCAAGCCAAACAACGAGTTTTATAGCGTAAAGAGCGTGAAAGAGGCAATCAAGGAGGGCACTGGATTTGAACCCGGACTGGAATGCAACGTGGATACATTGCGCGACAGTCAGATTTATCAGATATTCGTTTGTGTGGACACTTCTGGTTCGGAGCTCATCGAATGCCCCGTCTTTCCCAGGAGCAGATGTGCTTCTAAGGTCCAGTTTCCATCCTTTTAATCAGGGCATCGATGGACTGATTTGTAGTCTAAGTTAATAATTATGTCTGTCCATTGGACTAACTTGTATCTGCCTTTCTTTCGGAATAAATGCTCAATTTAGTCTCGCGCCGAACCCGACCCACTGTAATTTATGGAAAAGAACGAATACCGTATTGTACCTTTGAGATGAATTCGATTTATTTGAACGATTCGAAAAGATGATGGTAGCTGAACTTTCTTTGGGGGAGGAATATTTCTTCAGGTGAATTCATGTGTTGACATCCATGCCCGTCCGACAAGGCACGCCTGGTCCCACCTCCCTGTTAGGCTTAAATTATGCAAGGAACCGGTTGCTTGGCGTTCCGCACAAGATAAAATAATGCACGTCCGAACTAAGAATATTCCGTTGCAGTTTCGTAGGAAACCTCAGGTTATGGATCTATTAAGTGGGTCGATCTCTAGATCTGTCCTTAAGAAAGAGCTCAGGGAGAATTGCCAAAAAAGTCCTAAACCTATTGGGATTATGCCAATTCAGTCTTAAACCTTTTTTTTTAACCGATTCAGTCCTAAACCTTTTGCGATTGTGCCAATTGAGTCCATCCGGCCAAATTTGGCCGGCCGGAGCTGACGTGGGCCGGCCGGCACCGGCGACAATATTTTAATAATTTTTATTATTTTCCGAATTTTTTAATTGTTTTTAATTGTTTTTTTTTTTTTAATTTTTCTTTTTTTCTTTTCTTTTTTTTTTCTCCCCCTCCCCTCCCCCGGCCGGCGGCAATGGTCGGCCAGCTCCGACGAGGCTGCCGGCCCTTTGCACGAGGGCCGCGAAGCCCTCGCCGGCGGCCGAGGGTCGCGGCCCCGTTAGGCCGGCCACCCTCGCAAGCGGCCTCACCCGGACTAGGGCGAGGCACGGGGGCGCGACGAGGCGGCCTCGCCCGGATCCGGGCGAAGCCACCTCGACGCGGCCGGCCTCGCCCGATCTAGGCTAAGCGGGCCGCGACCCTCGCCGGTGAGGGCTTCGCGGCCCTCGCGCGGTGGCTGCGGCCTCGTCGGGCCGGGCGACCACCGTCGCCGGCGGGGGGGGGGGGAGGGGAGAAAGAAAACAGAAATAGAAAAATTTAAAAAAAAATTATTAAAATATTGTCGCCGGCGCCGCCGGGCGTCCATGTCGGCTTCCGGCGGCAGCCAAATTTGGCCGGATGGACTAAATTGGCACAATCGCAAAAGGTTTAGGACTGAATCGATAAAAAAAAAGGTTTAGGACTGATTGGCACAACCTAATAGGTTTAGGACTTTTTTGACAATTCTCCCAAAGAGCTCATCTCTACCCTTTGTAGTGGCACCTACGCTAAACCCAACCTACCCTTTAAACCCTAGCCACCCCACCTGAATCTGCTTTCTTTTTCCCCACTTTAGTTTTGGGAAAAGGACACAAAAAACCCCAAACTATGCCCCTCGGGACAATTTTACCCTGAACTTTTTTTTGGGCCATAAAAAACCCCAAACTATGCCACTTTGGACAATTTTACCCTGAACTTTTTCTTATGCCACGAAAAACCCTGAACTATGCCACTTGGGATACATTTACCCCAGACTTTTTAACTGAAGGGCATTTTCGTATTTTCACTTTTTTTTCTTTTCTTTTTTTTCTTTCTTCCCCTCTGCCGGCCATGGCAGAGGGAAGCCGACGAGGGCCGCCCTCGCCAGATCCGGCGGGGGAGAGCGCGGTCCTCCTCGATTCGGCGGGGGCGGGGGCGACCCTCGCCTTCTGGCCGGGGCGGCCCTCGCCCGAGGGTCGCCTCCGCCGAATCAGGCGGGGGCAACCCTCGCCCGACGCCGGGGAGGGTTGCCCCCGCCAAATCTGCCAAGGGCGAGGGCGGCCCTCCCCGATCCGATGGGGGCGACCCTCGCCTCGCTTGAGCCGGGTGAGGGCCGCCCCCTCGCGATCCGGTGAGGGCGTCCCTCCCCCGACGTTGGGGAGAGCCGCCCTCGCCCCGCGCTAGGGAGTGCCGCCCTGGCCGGACGGCGCCGCCGGCGAGGGCCCTCACCAGCTTCCCCTGCCAGGAAGAAGAAGAGGAAAAAAAAAAAAGAGAGTGAAAAGACGAAAATGCCCTTCAGTTAAAAAGTCTGGGGTAAAATTGTCCCAAGTGGCATAGTTTGGGATTTTTTATAACTCAAAAAAATTCAGGGTAAAATTGTCCCAAGTGGCATAGTTTGGGATTTTTTATAACTCAAAAAAAAGTTCAGGGTAAAATTGTCCCAAGTGGCATAGTTTGGAGTTTTTTATGACCCAAAAAAAAGTTCAGGGTAAAATTGTCCCTAGGGGCATAGTTTGGGGTTTTTGGTGTACTTTTCCTCAACTTTCACGTCATTCGCTGCAGGCTGCATTCGATCCTTCAGTTAAGTGCACGGCTAAAAAGAAGCATGGGGATGAGGACGATGTTGCTGATGCTTCTTGCATTGACATTCTCGGCAGGAGATTAGGTAGATTCTAGTTATATAATGATGGAGTTGTTGTGACGGATGGTTTGGCTTCCAATGAGAAACCGAGTGAGTGCCGTCTCACCCTCTCTTTGCGGAACTTCTAAGCAAACCCTAGTGTGAAATGTTTCGAGCATTTCAAGATACCACGCGGAAAGCTTAGGTAATATTCGCCTAAGCTTTTAGATCTGAAGCAAATAAAAATGGAGTGCTATAAGGTGGACCACGGTCCTTTGGGAACCATTTGCTATTGCTTAGACCTCGGGAGCCTAATACAGCACCACACTTGAGTTGAATAGCCACACTTACTTTAGAAAATTGGAGGATGGATCTTTGATTGATCTGTTGTCATATGTTCATGACACGTTGATAGTAGATAGGCATATGCCCAATATTGATGTGTTATAGAGAAATTGAGTGTTGAGTTTAGGATGGGCAATTTTGAGTTTTGCAAAGAAATTATTGTATGTGGAGATTTTGCGTCATGGGATCGTTGTTGTCTTGCATCTATTCCGAGGACATATATTAAGAAAATTGTAGCACGTTCTAACATGCAATAGCAAAGTTTGTGAGTACACCATTAACTCACACCTCAAACTCTCAAACTTTATGATAAGTTATTATCCAAATTGAGAATGAGGAAGACATATGCACACCATAGTTTACACTAAATGTGCATTTCACAAACTTTGAACATTATTAATTACATGAAGCGTCTCGGTAATTATTCAGTAAAAAGTTATAAAGTGGATTCTTATATAATTGAGGTGATGGCAACTATTGGCATCGTATACTAAAGGAATGACAATGGTAGTGAGACCGCGGGCCAAATTATTAGTGCAACTTCCTATGCTAAGAGAATGTGTTAACACTTCATTCCCGTCGAAAAACTCATGAAATGCCGGATCATGTTCGAAGCAAGTCAAAATTTTCATCCCTTCTCATATGTAAGTGAGCCGGATTAAACCGTACATGTGTTAGGGATGGCTTAGAATTAACAAAATACAATGAAGTAAATCAACGCCGTAGCAACCCATGCCATCTCCCCCCCCAATCTCGGAGATTAATTAAAACGCCACCAAATAGACATTTACAGGAATTTCTCGGTTCTAATGCTTGAGCAGTTCATACATTTGAGGACGATTTGGCCGACCCTAGATATCCTAACCAATCAACTGCTCTTCCATCGCCTCAATCATAAATTACGGAGTTCAATTAAGCCGGGGTGTTTTGTAACATATTTAATTGTCGACAAGTTCGGACATCAACCTTAAAAGAGCAAACAAAGGCACAAACCCTCATTAGTAGCCCGAACATGAAACAAGTGGATCGAGTCGTTTGAGCCCGCTTCGATGGGCCATCCACGACACTTAAATCAGGGCCCGATTCGGTCTCGACCCGCATCCAATCTAGACCCACCCGAACCGGGGAAACCGGAGCGGTCCCACACGAATCCTTTCCCGTACACTCGTCCGCGGCCGATCCGCACCTTAGAAAATATCTCGACGTGGGGAAAATAAGCTGAACGGCAGCTCCAGAGAAACTGCTTTCGTCTGCGGCCGTTTCGCTTGTCCTTCGACGTCTTCAAAGGTTTCCAGATCCTTCCACAGCATTCCAGTAGTGTCTCCACTCCTTCCCCCCATATATCCCCTCCTTCCTCGTTTCAGTCTCTCTCATCCTCCATATTCAAAACCTAGTTTCTCTCTCTTCTTTCTCTCTCTAGCTCTAGCTTTAGCTTTTGATCGATGGCCACCGAAGCTCCCCAGCCGTCCCCCGACGCCGGCTCCATCTCCTTCTTCCTCCCCTTCTTCCTCGGCGTCTCGACCCCCGCATCCCCGCCGGACGGAGCCGGAGCCGGAGCCGGCGGCACAACGCCCCGGTTCGTCGTCTTCAACCCATTGGCCCAGAGCCTGTTTGTCGTCGGGGCCGGCGGCCAGGACCCCATGCACGGCGCCAAGGGCGGGCGGCCGCCGGCGTCGAGGGCGTCCGTCGAGGCCATGCCGAGCGTGGAGGTCGAGGAAGGCCGCGAGTGCGAGTGCGCCATCTGCCTGGAGAGCGTCGCGGCCGGCGAGGCCGCGAAGGAGATGCCGTGCAAGCACAGGTTCCACGGGGGATGCATCGAGCGCTGGTTGGGGCTCCACGGAACGTGCCCCGTGTGCAGGTACGAGATGCCGGTCGAGGAAGGAGAGGCCTGCGGGAAGCGGGAAGGGGGAGTCTGGGTGAGCTTCGCTTTGGGTGTCGGTGGCGGCGACAGCGACGATCGCGTTTCTTCTTAGATTTCTAGAGGCGATCCTGATCGTGATACGCGACGGATTGGGTCAAAGATTCTTTTTTGTTTTTCTTTCGTTTCCTTTTCGTTCCATACGGATTGTACAGCGTCATACATCTTCACTTTATTTCAATCGTAATCGAAGTGATGGTAGCCATTCTTGAAAAGATTTAGACGCTCGCCTAGAGAAATTCAAACTCGATGTCACGCGATCGACTCAGTAACAAAACAATGAAAACGGTGAAAGCGACGATGATACGATACGAATTGCCTCTTTGAGTGGCAGAATTTTCTCTTCATCCGACGAGAGCGCGAAATTTAGAGAGAGATTTAAGGAAACACGATCAAGATCAAAATTTTGCATCAAGAAAGTTTCGTAAAGTAGTCAACTTTACAGGGTTTTGCTGCGCATGGTGTTTGTTATGGATGATCTTGGGTGTTGGAGGTATCAAAATGTCCTCTTTCTCTTAGGATCTTGATGCCCTGGTATCTCCCTAACATCATTAGTGTAGCCATTGGATTCGTCCCTGGCGATTCCAGGAACGTCGACCCGTCCACCACCCTCAATCCCTTCACGCCGTAGACTCTGTAGTCCTCGTCGACAACCGAACCGACCCCGCAACCGCCGTGGTAGTGGTAAAATGTCCGCACGTTCTGCTTGCAGAAGCTGGCAAGCTCTTCGTCACCCGATAATTCGTCCTCCTTGTGTTCGACCCCCAGGAAGACGGAGACGGCCGGAGACCTCACGACTGTCTGGAGCAGCTGCACCATCTCTATGCATGCCTTCATGTCCTCTTCCTGGGACAGGTAGTTGAATGTCACCGCAGGGTTCTGCCTCGGGTCCGTGCTGTTCAGCTCCAGACTGCCTCTTGATGCTGGGAATGCGTACTTGATTGCGGCCGGCATTCTCGTCGCATTGAGACTTATGGGGAGGATTCCTGCTTCGATGATGAATTTGAGATCGTGGGCTATGCCAGCCACTACGGGTGGCTCGGGTAGCCGATTCAGGGGCTTGGCGTCTGCGAAAAGTGCAACGCACGGATTATCTTGCATTCCTTGTCCCACTTCCCTGAGGCCACTTAGTAAAGAGATGTTGAACTTCTTAAGATGCTCGGGAGGACCAATTCCGCTGAGTAACAGGATTTGGGGACTCCCTAATGACCCAGCAGCTAAAATGACTTCACCGAACGATGTCGAATCATTCGCACGGTTGAGGTAAGCTTCGTATGATTCTTCCAAGCTCCCGTCGCTCTCGATGAATGAAATGCCATAAGCCCAGGTCTCATTGGTATCACCTGCAAAAATGAATAGGTATCAAATGGAAGTGTTGAGTATGTGACCTTCATGAATGAAGCATTGGTCAAGTTCTTCAGTGGCTCACTCTGATTGCAGAAGAGGAGATTCCTCACGGTTGAATTTACAAGCACGGTCAAGTTTTCGGGGTGCCCTGCCTCTAGGAGATCGGCCGATGTATGCCTGGTTCCGTAATTATCGAACACGCTTCCACCAATCTTTGTTCCTTCGAGATGCTCCAGCGTATAGCCGTTATACGGGAAAATTCCCGCTTCAAGGAATCCGAACTCGGCAACAAACTGCCATGGGGTCACCTCCGGCTGGAAAACCACCCTCGACTCCACCCATCTGTATGCATCCTCTACCAGCTCGACATCCCATCCAACTCTTTTAACAAAATCGGCACTAGCTCTGCTGTAGAAGCCACCATTGATCGCGGATGATCCTCCTAGAACCCGTCCTCTGTGATTTGCAACCCCTTCTCTGGAGATGAAGCTCTGTGCCACCGATGAGTACTCATCGGTGTTGAGCAGCGAGAAACCGTAGTATTTTCTATCCATGACCAAGGGGTTCTCGTAAGGCGATCCGCCACGCTCGACCAACAGTACGGAGAATTTCTCAGAGAGACTTGCCGCTAGAGGACATCCTGCAGTTCCTCCCCCAACGATAATGTAATCGAAAGACTTGCCGGAGATTTCTTTGATGTCCGAAGTCATGTAAGGTGGCCAGCTTCCTAGAGTGGACGAGCAAGATGACCAAAAGATGATATTAGAATCCAGATCAATGTCGATCTAAATTTGCAGTAATTACTGAAAGCATGATTCTAGATAACATAATCAATGCAACCATAGTTACTTGACGAAACAAGATAAGAACTAGAAGGTGCAGTTGCATACCTTGAGACAGGGTACAAGGAAATGAAGATAAAATCTGAAGGAAGAGGATTGATACAATCGAAAGCAGATGAGTTTTATGCAAAATCCCCATGTTCGGACCTTCCCCTGATCTGATCGTAAGGGAGGAAGAAGTGATATATTTATCAGTTCTAACGGCTCATTTCCCTCTTAATCGAGTATCTTAGCGCTATTGGCATAATCAATGGCATTTTCCTTGCGTCGATATTGTCTGCATACGCATGGTTGGTCCAATGATTCACCCTGCATTTTCGTTTGGGGAGCTAATGATTTCGCTTGTAGGATGAGTTTCCTCCACTTTGTATTCTTTAATCACTACCCTTTTCATGCATCTGCTTACTTAATGTACAATCCTGCCTCACTTGTGTTGAAGACAAAAACACAATGATAGTGTTTTGTGCAGGAGTCAACTTGCCTGGATTTAGTGAAGGCGAGCTTTAATAAGGGATTATGTACTTTAACGGAGAATTCAACGGCACATATCGGGCATGATGAGAGACGTCGGAAGAAACACAATTTCACACAATATATATTGATTTTGCTTTATATATATAATGTGCTTTGAGGAATTCTTGCGGGTCCATTTACATGCCAATATACATAGTCTACAACCGAAAAGATCAGCACTCGGATTGAATTTTGATGCACAGTGCACTCCTTAAGCCTGTCGATCCTGTCCTGTCCCAAAAGCTCCGAAAGGACTAGAAATGCCCATTTGGCTGTTCGAATCCCTGAAAGTTCAAGTCTATGCTTTTCGGGCCTGGATCGAAGTCGGCCTGATATTGGCAATTCAAGTCGAGGGTTGCCGGGAGTCCACATTTTTTCAGTTTGTAGCTTGTCTTTGGAGAACTTTTGCTGCTATATTGCTCTGCAATGAGACTATTATCATCGGAACTACTGCTGGCACATCTCTTCCTCCCTGTGGCCTTGTTGCATTTGTTCTGTGAAGGTACTTCTTCAGGCCGTACGTTGCCTAACCGAAGCTCAATTGAAGTTGGACTAAAGTTGTGCGTTTCATCATGCTCATTGCCTTTCTGCTTCTCTTCATTTTGACCCGAGCTCTCAGAAGAAGTTAACGAACTTTCTACTGAGCAGATACCTTTCAATCGTTTCCTAACTGCATCATTGAGGTCTGAACTTCCTAATTCCGTCAATTCCGAGAAAGGAGAACTGGGGCAACCGGAGCTAACCATTGAAACTAATTGAGACAGTTCGGCTTTGGCAGCTTCGATGCCAACCGAGGAGTTATTGTACCGAGCTAATGTTTCCTGAGCTTTTCTCAGTACAGATTGGAGATACTTGCCTTGAGCCTCGATGCGTAGCTGCAAATGCTTCTGCACCTGAGAGGAAAGTGGAACTGTATTGGCATCTGCAGCAAGTTAAAAAGACTTGCATGAGAAATGTGCATACCGGTCTTACCTCAATTTGTTCATGAAGTTTTCTCTGTACTTCCATTTGCATTTGTAGAGCCTGAGCTATCTGCAAGCTTCTGCTACATGAAAAGGATGGGTAAGTACATCCCTCTGTAATACTATTTTAATCACCACACTATCAATATTTAATAAGATGTGATGTATCAGTTAGTCTTACTCATTGATTTGGAAGGTTGAGGGATCGACTATTTCAGTACTTTGATATTCTTCTGTACTCTGAACCTCTTTGTTTTCTGCAATTAAGCAACAAAAGAAGTTCATGATCGAAATCAATTAAACGCATGCTCTAAAGATTGGGATCATTAGTTAGTGGCTCAACCTGTTGCATAGAATTCGCTCTCTTGCTTCGTGTCGATGCAGGACTCTGACTGTTGGCTTTTTCCAAGCCTGTACTTCTGCAGAAAAAAGAAGCAAACTTTTTCATTTAGCTTTCCCAATTGGTATCGATAACAATGATAACTGTAGCGATTTGAAGCATAAGAAAATGCCTGTAAATGGCTCTTCAGGTGGTACAGAGTCAGTCCGGGAATGGCCATCGCTCTCATCAGACTTTTCGGGGTCGCCTCTGTCCACCACATAAAATCACGAACATCAGATGGCACTCACAGACCGACGATTAAATCTTTCGACTTTTTACCCCAAAAACGTATGTTAAAACAATCAGCAATATACAAACTTAACTGTCTGCTCCGCCCAACTGCACGACCGCTTCAACGAACCGATGATGAAGCTCGGGAGTCCACTTCAACCTGGGCTTTGCATCAGTAGACAGCACCAGATTCATCTTGTGATGGTTCTGCAGACCCATTTGAGCTGTGGTTTGTAGGATGATGGGAGTGAGAGACAGGGTATGGGTGATGACAGAAACATAAATATAGGATTAGGAGGGTAGTTTGGGTCTCTGATCCTTCTTCTTTCCTTGGGTGCCTTAGCTTTGGTTTGATTATGTGGGAGGGTGTCTCTGGGGTTCTCTATATAAAATTTGGGGGAGTTGTTGGGCTGTCCTATGTTCCTTCACTCCATATCTGGAAACATGAGTGGGGCAATGTTGGGGTAGGGGAATATATGCCCTCGCTCACTCAGTCTCTGGCCCCCTTGCCCCTCCTTTTCTTTTTCCATCTCTCTCGTATCCATACCAACTTTTCTTTTCTAGAGAATTTTCTTTTCTTTTCTTTTCTTTTCTTGCTTTCTTTCTTCTTTGACTTGAAAGAGGGGAGGGTGGGGGGTGGGATGGAGAGAATCTCTGGTGCAGCTAAAATTTAAAGAAAGCCAACACGCATCAATTTGATGAGTCTCAAAAGGATAGAAAAGAGGGCCAAAATAATAAAGTACATGGTTTGTTTCTGTCTTGCTGTTTTCCCACCTCTCTCTCTCTCTCTCTCTGCTTGATTCCCTGGTGAATGAGAGGCTTGGCCCACCCAGAGTCCATGCATGCTCAATGCATGTAGTACAGTTTTCCTTATGCTTGAGAAGCCTTGAGCGTTCAAGAATAATCAAAATAAAACTAGAGGGGAATGCTGTGATGGTTTGTTGTGTTCCCTTTTCTTCTTAGATTAATGCTAGATATGATAAGATCAATTTGCTAAATTAGCATATTCATCTATGTTGACGAATCGAACATAGGCTTGTCAACAAGCGGGTCATATTCCCAGCCTCTTTTAACGGATGTCTCCCTGTACTCAAAGATGATGCTCGTGAGTGTCATTAGGTGCATCATTTGAAAAAACTAAAGAGGAAAAACGGGTCTTCGATCTCTTGTCGGGCTGTCATCTTTCCAACAGGACCCGTTCCAACGTTCTCCGGAGCGACGGGTGACGTTGGCAGATTCCTCTTGTTCTTAGCGGAGGAGGATAAGAATGAATGAATCCAACTTAGGCTTATTTAATCATTTATTCTTGTACGACAGCACCTCACCTCACCTAATGTTTTCTTTCTTGACAAAGAATTCACACCAGAAAAAGGAGAAGAGAATCGAGTCGTCCCTCTTATCTCCCCAAGAAGTTCTTTTTTTTTCTTTTATCTCCGAAAATGTATAAAAAGGAGTTGTCTTCAATCAGTCTTCGTCATCATATCCAAGGGGCAGGACTCGAGTTCCTCATAACCCGGCTGAGTTCATATTTCTTTTCGTAGAAAATTGAAGGCCAAGCATCTGTCTCTCTTTTTTCCTTTTCTTTCTTGTGGTGAAATATCCACGGAGAAGGGAATCTCAGCCCTCGCCGGGTCCTTCATACAACCTGTCAAACGATGGCATTATTCTATTTGCCAACCACAAACCTCATTGTACCTTTTCAGCATCTTGATGCACCGCTGTCGATTTTATAAGCATTCGTTAACCGGCATACGGAGTGTAATACTGCTATCGATGGTTGGACGTTCGTCAACAGAGACAGAGGAGGCGATTAATGTGGCAGGAAATAGGTGGATCAAGCCTTAAAAAGGACCCGTCATGACAGTAGTCCTGTCCCGGACGTCCAAGTAAAACGACACGACTATTTTTGTGTGTATAGACCCTCGATAGATCAACCTCAATGGACAATGATCTAAGACTGTAAACCACCTTTGCCAGGAAGGAGAGAGAGAGAGAGTAATCACCCTCAATGGACAATGACCTAAGGTTGTCAACCACCTTGCTAGGAAGGTAGGGAAAGAGAGAGAGAGAGGAATCGAACATTTGGCGTAAAAATTATCCAAAAAAATCCTAAACGTATTATACGGCTGCCAATTCAGTCATAAACATTTTGATTGTACCTATTTAGTTCTACGGTTATTGTATAGTAGCCAATTCAGTCCTAAACATTTCAACTATATCAACTTAGTCCTAAATATTTTAACGATTTGCCAAGTTAATCCTAAATATTTTAATGATTTGCCAATTTAGTCCTTTGATGATTTTTGGCCAAAATTACTTGGAAAGACTACTACATTTACAAATCATAAAAAGTTTAAGGCTGAATTGATAAATTATTAAAAGGTTTATAACTAAATTGACACGGTTAAAATGTTTACAACTAAAGTGGTTTCCGTACAACATGTTTGACACAGTTGAAAGGTTAATAATTAAATTGGTTGCTGAACAACATGTTTTGGACTAAATTGGCATAATTGATTGAATTAGCCACCATACAACAGATTTACAATTATCCCAAAATTTGGTGAATGTGATTTTTTCTAAGTAAGGTATTCCAACAAAGTGAAGTATGATAAATGTAGCCCCTATTTGATTACTCAATGGTGAGCCAATTGAATTGAGAGAGTTCAATCTATTCGATAGATCCTATCTTTTTATATCAAGATTTACTCGTTAAATTTACAAAAACTCAATTTATCTTGCTAACCCTTTTCCCATGAGAGACAACGTTCTTATTTACTCCCTCACGGCTTCAAAAATTAGATGCACAAAAGAAGATCTCACATTCTAACTACATTAGAGATTGGAAGGAGCCCCACTCCATGAAGTGACAAAAAGGCACAAGTTCTCTGGCTTTTCCACTTTCTCTGACATATAAAAATGCAATCAAAGAACTGAATTATGATAAAGAAACATATTCCAAAGGGGAAGGGGGGGTGGGAGTGCATGTGCTTTATTAGCCTGTATTCCACAACCAAGGAGAGTGATCCTGCCGAGCCAAAAGAAATTTCCACCCAAGAAAAAAGGGGCGAAAAGAAGATAAATACATATGTCATTGGCAAGCAAAAGATCGTGTAAAAGTCAAATTGAATCAGATCGATCTTTAAGGGTTTTGCTTTGGGTTGCGGCCGATAGTTGTTGTCGTGTTTGATCGCCGGAATCAAAATCCAATGATTGATCACTCTTCCCCACCCCCAAAAGCACTGCCTTCTCAGTGCCATTCATTCGCTCGGTCTGCTACATTCATTAGTATGTTTCCTCATCATTATCCTATGTTGTTCAGAAGTTGATTACAAGTATTCGGTAATGTTGGAGTCCATTTAAGATCTGAATTTGGATCGAAGTACTCTAGTGCGTACATATATGTCCATTCTTAACCTAATTATCTATTCTTGTCAACTTTAGTGTTCAAGACAAACATCGCATCATATCACACCACTGAAAAGATAATTAAAATATTTTCTTGTTTTTTGCATTCTAAATCTACGAGAAGATGTAAATGAGTTTGATCGGATGTTATCTCTTATACCATTATGCATTAGATAGAACCAAGCATGCAAGCGGATAAAATTTCGACCGACCAAACAGGGTTATTTAGTAATAAACATAGTCACCCTTTCACCTAGTCTAAGTCTCGAACTATATGATTTGGCATGATACAAAAACCACATAGTCCTTTGTATTTAGATCCTCGCACCATCGTTTTCTTATTCCACCATTTTTTGTGCTTTTGATGAGCTTTTAGGATTCTATCAGCTTATTGGCCTTTTAAGAAAGGAATATTGTTGCCCAATATATGACGAAGAGCATTGAGACAAAACGGATGAGCAGTCCAGGAGCGTAATTTGATTGTTTAATATTTATGGAAAAAAATTATAATTTTCTTTGCTTAGGTATTTATTGGAGCCTTGTTCTAGACAGCATTGTTACATGGAGGGACCGGTTAGAATTGGTGGCACGATATTGGATTATTTCTATTCAATTAGGATATTTTAGAAAGTTTTGATTAAGTGAATTCCGGCATGACTCGTACATTTTTTTTGAAGGACTAGAGAATTTGAACCTATTCCCTAGTCCTTTACAACGGGCTTGATGTTGGCCTGTGTCATCTCGACATACAGCAACCCGTCGTTAGCTCGTGCCCTCCTTACATGAGGCAAGTATCATTGGTTCGTGTCCACCCAACATGCAGCCACCTATCCACCATCCATTTCGTACACCAGAATTACCACATGGTATAATCCATTTTGCTTACCATCATATTCTCATCCCTATAAACACCTCATTAGTTCATTCATTTGGGATGTTTTGGTTGATGGTGCTTTCAACTATGCATATCTAGACTTTATCGCCGTCATCAATTTTTGGACTTCGATAGCGAATTTTTTAGAAAGTTTCTACAACAAGCTTCTAGTGACTCAATACTCTTCACCTGACACCTAACATTCAAGTTTCTACGACAAGCTTCCAGACTTTATCGCCTTCTCGTCCTCTTTTTACTAGGAAAATTATTCGAAAAGTCTTAAAACTATTAAACGGTGGCCAATTCAATCATAAACCTTTAAATGTGCTAATTTATATATAAACTTTTGACAATTTGTCAATTTAATCATTTCGAATAATTTTGATTGAAAATCGCTAACGTGACAATATAGTTAGTATCAATCATCTGACATGGTATGGCTAGCGTTGACATAAGCAATCTTTTAAATTTTCTGAAATTTTCCTTCATTACTCCCTTCTCTTTTTCCTTTCTTTTTCTTTTTTTCTTTTTTCCCTCCATCAACTATCCTAACCCTCAGTTATGGCCAACGTAGGTCGTCGCCCTTAGACAACAACCACCCTCACTAACCCCAACATAAATGAGGTCGTCGAGGCCCTCGTCAGTGGCTGGCAACCTCCACCAACCATCGATGAGGCCCGACAATGGCTGACGAAGGGAATTAGGGAAAAAAAAGGATGAAGAAGAAAATCAAAATAATAAAAAGAAAATTGTAAAATTTGTCTACACCATCCTCAACCATGCCACATATGACGATCAACGCTAACTAGACATCTATATTAGCGACTTCTGGTCAAAAATAGTTGGAATGATTAAATTGGTAAATTGTTAAAAAGTTTAGGACTAAATCGGTATAATATAAAGGTTTAGGACTAAACCGGCCATTGTGTAATAAGTTGTAAACCCTTTCACAAGGGAAAAGGACCACGATGAGAACAAGCCCCTTTCAAGAACCGATAAGCATATCCCCGCGTATATGTGCGGTCCATTTCTTCTCCCATAAGATCAAGGCGATCAGCGATCAAATTCGTCACCTATCTATCTTTTAGGCCAAACTGAAATCCTCACTCCAAAGAAAGGAATATAAGAAATTGTCGATGATATGCACTTGCCTTGTGGCCCTTAAACTTTGAAAAAACAAGAAAAGGTAAGCGAAGGGACGCAAGTGAAGCACACAATTTCTCTTTTCATCGGGCTGCTGCTGGCTGTACTTGAAGCTCTCTCTCTCTCTCTCTCTCTCTCTCTCTCTCTCTCGCTCTCTTTTTCTTCGCTTTAATATATTCCCATAACGAGTAAAGTAGATTCTGGGATGATGCCCTAATGGCCCCCCCTGCCCCTCTCTCTTTCTTTCCTTTTTCTTTCGTGGGTCGGGAGAAGGTCTGGTGAATCAAAAGTCACATGAAAAACTAAAGAGAGAAAAAAGGAAAGTTGCTTCCCCCTCTCCTCATCGATTGCGCAAACATTATTCTCTCTCTACGCACAAGTCCAAAGGCAAAGGAAAAGAAGAAGGGAGATGGAGAAGAATATAGTGGCCTCAGGGAATCAGGGCAAAAGCGAGACACGAAAGGGGAAGCGGTCACCGTCTCCCCCAGAAAGAATATAATTGAAACCCTAGTGCTCTTTTCGGACATAGATATATAGATTTCGCGGGATGTTTTTACGCCTGCCCGCTCGATGGTGACGTGAACTTCGCGTCACCGTGAGGGAAGCTTGTCAGAGTCGCCATTGGAGCGTTCGCTGTGCTAGGGTTTAGAGAAGCAGTAGCATGGCGTACCCACGAGAAGTGGAGTGGAAAACGATCTCATCGTTCGCGCGCTCAGATCTCTCCCCACCAGCGATGTCGACACCGTCGCCAGCCTTGAGCTTGAGGGTCGCCGGCAGTCATGGTCGGCGATCTCTGATCATTCAGGCGGCAACTGGTTTGAGGAGTTTGGTGAGGGTGGCAAGGGAAGAGAGTCGTTGGTTTCCAATCATGGGCACGTGTATTGTTGAGAGAGCTTCTTAGGGTTTTTTTCTGGTATCATCATAATCCACTACGTGCAACTTTTGATCCTCTGAACGGAAAGAAAATGATATTTCAACAGTGATTACAATAGTCGCAACATCAAACCACCCACCTCGGGCTATCGGTTGCTGCCAAAGAAAAAAAAACCCTTCCCCATCTTTAACGGCGCAATTACATCACTCGACTAAGAAAAACAAACGCTATCCTATACATGACGAGACCTAATGATAACATTAGATACCTCAAACTTATTTGCCCCTAATCTCAGTGCCAAAATGACATGATTAGTTTGTTGTAAGTTGTCCATGGCGAGTTTCAACGAGATTAAAACTCTGATTTTGCGGGAAGATGTGTGATTTACCTAATATTCTCCAACGAGTGTCGGATCATCAGAGATGACCACATCTTCTGCTTCATCATGTGAGGTGCAACGTCTTTGGAGTCTGTACTGAGGGGAGAGCATCCTTGTCGCCGACCCCACAATTCCATCGAATGGGGACAAAATAGTATCATGCACAAATATTCCCCCTCCAATTATTCAGGCCAAATTTGCCTTGCCCTCATATAATTGGCTCACCATATGTTATATCCTGAAATTATTTATTCCCCATTTTTATTTCTCTCTTTCTAAACACCAACATATATCATATACCTGCTCAAATCGAGAAAATTGTCTAATTGGTTTTAATCCTATTGACACACCACCAAGATAACGGTTTCCAATAAAAAATTAGTTGATTTCACACAAAAATTTAGGACTCAATTGATAAAATCGAAAAATTTATAATTGAATTGATATCCATATAATAAATTATAACTGATTAATTCCCTCCCTCCAAAACAAGCTAATAAGATTCCTCCCACCATATTTAGAAATCCGTTGCTCTATTGGATGCCAGAAAAATGATTGTGCGTTTGGAATCTGAGAAATGGGTTGGTATGTGCATAATAATTGCAATAAGATTCTAGAAATTGCTTGCTTTCTTTGTTTCTTTTTCTTTTTTGCCTTTCTCCATCTTTCCCATCAAGCCAACAAAGGCGAACAACCGCCATTATTTTCTTTGCCACTCACGCTTCAAAGTAGATGGAACTCATCAAATCATAGAGGAGTCCACTCAACATGGACAAAGGTAAAATCAATCAAATCTCAGTAAATATGAAACCTGGATAAGAATCTTACCTGAAAAGCAATGGAAGCTTAGTACTGGTTTTATGACAAACCTCGGTTAATCCGAAGATGGCTTTGTAAATTTCTGATTTGAGTCCACTACACACGTCATTCACGTTTGACAAAGTTCTTTGATTCATGGAAAGTTTTAGAGGATAATCTGTCATGTCGGTACGTTGAGATTTAGTTACATGCCAGTACTAATAGCTTTTTGCCATGTTAATTTTAAAAATATTATCTAATCAATTCTAAACTTTTATCTTATCAATATCAATTTAATTCTAATTTTTTTAATTTAGTCAATTGGTTTCGAAAGTTTCGCGTAAAATTTTAATTAAGTCATTCTGGATAATTTTTGGCGAAAACCACTAGCGTGTGGATCTAGTCAACACCTCCCGTTCAATTTTGCCAAAGATTTTCAGGAATGTTCCCATACAATTTTGTGTTTTTTTTCCATTCCTAGTAAGCATTAAAAAAAAAGAGAAATCAAGATGCAAAAGAGAAAAGGACAAAAGCAAAAGAGTGCAGAGGAAAAGGAAAAAAAATAAGAAGGGAATTTGAATTTGACTTGTGAAATCTGCATTAAATAAGAAAACACTCTTCCTCTACACTAGTCAAATATTGGTCAACCTAATGGATTTTACAATCTAAATGAGTGGAGACTTGAGAGGCCATTTATAGTCTGGAGATGCTGATTTGAGTCCTGTTCCAATGATTATCTGCTTCTGTTTGTTGGCCTTTCTCACACAAATAAGAGAAATGTTACCATTGGCTCTTTTCTTTTTCTTTTTTAAATTATTGATCAATGCATCAGGTCGTGGTCAGTTCTCCAAAATAATATATTTATTAAAATGGCCCAACTATAGTCTAGCAAGTTATGTAATAAACTGATCTTATGAGATAATATTAATAAATTGGATGTCGCTATTCACATAAAGTCTAAAACACATCATAGAGACATCGCTCTTATCCAAATTGCCATTTTGTCACCCTGTGAGTTTACTTGAGTCATGTAACTTAGCGCGATGTTCGGGCTACTCGCTTGAGTTATGGCTTGGGGTCCTGTCGGATTTCGTTTTTACCTATTTAAGGTGGATTTTGAAAACCAAATGAGACACCCTTTATCTCAATTTTTCCATTACTCAGGAATGGGGCTTTCCATATTGGGCCATTCACTTTCAAGATTTAGTTCTTCTCTGTCTTTGATGGGTTTCCACAGAGAGGAGTCATTTCAAAATCCCACAAGGCCGTATTGGGCCCAACTGCTCATACAATTTCCTGATTTATCAAAAGCTAACATTTTGGAAACTGAAACATATATGTGTGTGTGTGTGTGTGTGTGGAGTTTGCTAAAAGTTACTTCAAGGACTCGTAACTTTCAACACATTGAAGAGTATGTTCGGACGATTTCACAACATGCATTTTCACATGGATTAACAGTTAAGACGATAGAAATATCACGTGGAAACACTAATAAGGATAAAAGACATCTCTCCTGAAATTACTAAATAATATTCAAAGGAGATGTTGAACCACGATCACCACTCTTTGAAATGAGTAGTGAAATTCACGATGCTCGAATCTAAGTAATAATCAGTTCTAATTTCAAAAGCATCAAATTATAATAAAATTAGACGATAATAAGGTTAAAGGTGGATCAAGATAACGTTATATATGATAAGGCTCGTGACATCCTTCTCATCCGACGATGCGCTTGTTGCTGTCCGTCGCTCCCACTTACTCCCACCATCGCCCTCGTTTTCCGCCTAACACTGCCAAAAGAAAAGGGGGATTATCGAGAATTGTTTTCATCGCTCTGTGGATTATGTGAAGCCACGCTTTCCCCGGACCTTTTCCTAAGCCGCTCCCCCACGAATTCTTCAAGCTTATTTCTCGGGGCCGGGGCAGCCCGTGGCCGACCCCATGAATCATTTTCATGTCTGCCCATACAATAAAAAATACTCAAATCGTCCCAGTCCTATCAAACCGATCCCAACCCAAATTTTTTTTTTGTCTCGTACAAAATCATAAACTTTTACTTAAATCATCTATTTGCTCTCATTAACCCTCTATTTGAAAATTACCTTTTAGTAATGTGGGTTTTCCATGTCATTTGTTCTAGTTTTTTTCCCTTATTTTGCATCTGAAAAGACATCATTTGGAGATGAATTTCCACGTTGGCCCAAACAATATCTTCTTCGATATGAAATTTGGAGAAAACTAGAGCAATTAGGGTTGGCTTTCTTCAATTACTTTCACTCTAAAGAGAGTCCTCATTCCATCTCGTTCAGGGATCCTTGCTTTTGTGCTCAATTTTCAACCTCTTGTGTTTGAGTCTTCCATTTCTCAAGACCAGAGAGTTCACACTCAAGACATTTGGCTCAAGATGCTCGTACAGCTTGCACTCGGGAGTTTTTCATCTTTAATCCGTCAAGAGAAATTTTGAATGCACAGTTAACGGGGGCCAAATTCTAGCCTTAAGTACAAGTCGGTGGTTTTTCACGAAATTAAAGGAAAGTTTAGAATTGACTGGAATTAGGCTTAAAGTTCGAAGTTTTATGCAACGAAAGAAATTTAAAAATAAAATTGGGACCAAAGCTAGAGTTATTATTCTTTTAAGGACGTTAGACCCACCGGGCGTTTATGATGGGGCCTATCGGCGTGTGGGATTGCCAAGTATAACCGAAATCATTTTTTCGATCGTAAATGCACACGTCATTTTTCTTTTCCATTTGCCCCTTTTAGGGTTAAATGAGTAAGTCGTGCTCAAAGATCATCATAGCACAAACAGGCCACACCCCTCGCCTCTCATTCTCTCTTTCTCCCCTCCTCCCGTGGGGGCGAAATGCGTCGGTCACTCAAAACGAATGCCCAAATCATTTATTTCAATCATAAATGCACGCGTCATTTTTCTTTTCCTTTTGCCCCTGTTTAAGGGTAAATGACCAAGTCGTGCTCAAAAAAAAAAAAATTTGTCGGTCTTACACTATTCATAATTTAACGCTCATTCTTAAACTTTTACCGGGTCTCCTTACAGGATGTAAGGGTCAAAACTCATACCTAAAACTAAAACGGCCTTAACCCAACCCTCCTTGGGAAGGTAAGGATTCAAAACCCGTATCTCTCCCTTCCCATGTGAAAGAGTGGTCAACATTCTCTAAGAACTTTCGTATCGTATCGGACATTCTGATAATCAACAGATGCCAAAAAATTCGACACTTGATCAATTCTCCCAACACTCTTTTCAAAATTTTGACACACATGAAGTTAATTTTAAGAAATATTCAATAAATGATAGGTCAAAATATAAATATGTAAAAAATAATAATAATAATAATAAAAGGGAAAGAAAGAGAAAAATTAGCATTCTTTTCTCTTCGATTTTCACTTCCCGTGACAAACAATTCACCTCCTAAGTTTATTTTTTCTCTTCTCTTTCGACACACGAATCCAAAATGTAAATTACCTATTTTTTCTACCAAATTTTATGGATTATTAGAATGAAGTTAAATTTGTCAAATTGAAATAATGAATAATATTATCAAATGATGGATTAATATTTTTAAGTATAAATTAATTCTATACTCTTTTATTATTATTTATGTTTGTGAATTTGAATTAAATTAATTTGGCATATAAAAAAATGCATTTAATATATAACGTGTTGGAATTTTTTATCTTTTAAAAAATAATATGTTAATATATCGTGTCGCGCGTTGTGTGTCAATAACTGGATGCTCAAATATCATCATGGCATAAACCACCAAAACCCCCCTCCCGTGGGGGTGAAACGCTCGAAACATGTCAGTCACTCAAAACGAATGCCCAAATTATTTTTGTCGATCATAAATGCACGGTCATTTTTTCTTTTCCTTTTGCCCTTTTTTATGGGTAAATGAGTAAGTTGTGCTCAAATTTTTTTTTATCAATCTTACTCAATTCATAGTCTAATTCTCACTCTTAAATTTTTGCCATACTACCTTACAAGATGTGAGAATCAAAACCCATACCTGAAATTAAATTATCCTTACCCCAACTTCCATTGGGAAGGTAAGGATTTGAAGCCCCTACCTCCCCTTTTTCATGTGAAAAGGTGGTCACTGGCTATGAAGTACCGACACTCTCTAAGAACTTTCATATCATATCAGACACTCCAATACTCAGTCAACAGGTGCCAAAAAATCCGGCACTTAGTCAATTCTCTGACACTTTGTTCGAAATTCTAACACGTGATTCCGACACACACGGAATTAATTTTAAAAAATATTCAATAAATGATGAGTGAAAATATAAATATGTAAAATAATAGTAATAATAATAAAGGGGGAAAGAAGAAAAATTAGTATTCTTTTCTCTTCGATTTTCACTTTCCGTGATACACAATTCACCTTTTAAATTTATTTTCTCTTTTCTCTTTCGATACGCAAGCCCAGAATGTAAATTGCTTATTTTTTTCTTCCAAATTTTATGGATTATTGGAATGGAGTTGAATTTTTCAAATTGAAATAATAAATGATATTAACAAATAGTAGATTAATATTTTAAGTGTAAATTCATTTTATACTCTTTTATTATTTATTTATTTATTTGTAAATTTAAATTAATTTAATTTAATTGAAATAATCATATATATATATATAAATATATATATTTAATATATAACCTATCGAAATACATTTTTTAAAATATTATGTGAATATGTCGTAGTACGCGTCGTATATCCATAACGATGCTGCGTATGTCATTGGATGCTCAAAGATCTTCACAGCATAACCAGTCCAAATCCACCCCCTCCTTCCCGTGGGGGCGAAACGTGTCAGTCACTCAAATGCCCAAATCCTCACTAAAGGCAGAGGCCAGAGCGAGGCACGCCCGCCACTAGATGGGCCTCCAAAGCGTGTTCTTCCTCGGGGTCCCACCTGGCAACTTGCCATTGGCTCTCCGTCCTTACGACACATTAATCCACCAGATTTCATTTTAAAACTGTCGATATTCTTTACCCATGATTTTCCTAGGTAATTTCATAAAACGTTGGGCCCCTAATCATGCTTGCCCAAGTTTTGTTTTATATTATCTTAACGGCTCGTGCAAGCCCGTACGGACGTAGATTTCTCTTCGACTTAAGTAAATATAGTACGATATGTCGGCTAAAATTACTAAACGATTCGAAAGATAACGAGTTGAAAACTTATATAAATCAATTCAAATTGGGATGCCTCTTGTTGATTAAACGATGGGCACAACATGAAAATTAATAGAAGAATAGGTTATAATCAAACACGTAGACATGGTCCACAAATAACCGAGGTTATTATAATGATGTTTATCTGGATCTATATAAATTTATCGCACGATACATATTCAATTCATCACACTCGCTCATTGCATGTAAAATTAAGTTGGGTCCATCATCAAAATTTCGACTCGTGTATTATTTAGTATGTTCAATTGGTATGGTATTTCATACGGGTCTAATTTGCCTAAATATAATTGTTTTCATTAGGGGTGAATGCATAGATAGATACCCTCTTCTTCTTTTTTTGGGGCCAGACAACAAGTATCCTTACAAACTACGGACTTTTTAAGTGTAGGAGAACAAAAAATTCTTGCTTTCTCCATACCTCATGTAATGAAATTTAAAGTGATCTTTCCCTTGCCTTTTCATCGTCATTCTTGAAAAACATGGTTTTTGTTGGCAACGAACATCGAGGCCGTGTCGCATTTCCAGACGATAGAACCACACAAATGGGAGGGGCCCCTGGTGCGAATGAAGTCAGTCAACCAAAATTGAAAAGAGCTTGGATAGTGGACAAAAGGAGGAACGCAGTGGGGATCGACCGAGAGGGAGATGACATGGAAGGGAAAAAGTTGGACAAAAGAGCACTATCTTTTTGCAAGATGTGGGGGAATCGAACAGCATGAAAGATCTCAAAGGCCACATGAACTTGTGGCTCAGAAATCTCCCCCCGTTTCTGATGTGGCATCTTCCCCACATGCGAGAGCTTGCACTCGCAGCAGGGTGTCTCTTTTTCCACAAAGACATAAGAACCCCCCCTCCCCCATTGGCTTTGCTGTGGAGAGAAAACAGAGAGAGCAGGAGACAGACAGTCGGCTACTCTTTTGCTGCGACTTTCGAGAAAACAGAGCAGAGCCGTGACGACGAGGAGAATGTTGGAGATGAAGAATCCTGCGATAAAGCTGTTTGGGAAGACGATTTATCTCCCGGGCAAGCGAGTTGTCCTTGATGAGTTGTCCTGGGGAGCTGGGAAAGATTTTGTTCCCGAAGCTGGAGGTCCAGGCTCGTGGGATCGCAGCGGCTCCGTCTCTGCTGATGCTGCATCGCAGGAACAGAGAGATGGAAGAGAAGCAGAGCAGACTCGTGGAGACAAGGTACTGGTAACTGACGATGAATTAGCTTTCTTTCGTAGTTTGTCTTGTGAAACGAGGAAAGAACTTGATTTTCCAATCCTCATATATTTCCTCTCCCTTCAATTTTCCGATACTGCCTTTCTGGGTTGGTGCGTGCTTGAACTTCCAGTAGCTTAGTATGTCCTAACGTTAAAGGGTAAGCTCTGTTTCCGATTCATTTTTATCTCTTTTACTGAATTATGGATTGGAGTCGAGGGCATCCAATCTCGGGAAGATCGCAAGATACAAACTGGTCGGGATCCATTGATCGGTTATAAGTTCGCTCCGGTGCTTGAACAAATTAGTCAGGATAGAGGTCGGTAATAACCCTTTTCTTGGACTGCTAGTTCGTTTTGCTTCTTGATTATTGGTAAGCTTCATTATTGCAATCTAAGTCGGTCCATCACTGTAAAGATCTGGGCATTCGCCACCATTTTTGGCTGCTTCCCATTCAACATGATCAGAGTACTTGGTGATCTTCCTGAATTCATGTAGTTGTGGTTTCGCAGTCCACGAATCAACCAAAAAGCAACTATCTAGTATTGAGTTGGTTACAATTGAATCAATCTCTCGGACTGCTGTTCTTAGTCTAACTTTGTTCTCTGTTTAATTCTGCTTCTTATGGAACCCGCTGAATTTGTTGAACCGGACATGGATCATACACTGTAGATGAATTTGCTTACGGTGAAATGATCAGGAAATGCTGTTTAAAAAAGCTACAAGAGTATTATTCAACTACAAATGCTGTCTGTTTGTCTTGTATCATTCGAAGAAGGATCTATCTTTTCCTAGTAGATGTTTCCTATTTCTACTGCATACTAATTTCTGATCCTCCATGCCTCTCTTTTCAAATTGCTAGGCATTATCAGAAAGAGAACCGATGAACGACGAATATGAAGAAGGCACGTCGTGTCGGGCGACAGACAATCCAAAATACTCAACTGACTCAACAAGCATTGGCCAGAAAGATGAAACGGGCAGAGAAACTTCTCCCCCTACTGCAAGGAACAAAGAAGAGAGCGAAACGAGTATCTCACGAGAAACGACTCCCAAGAAGCTCGACAAGATACTACCATGCCCGCGATGCAACAGCTCGGATACCAAGTTCTGTTACTACAACAATTACAACCTGAATCAGCCCCGGCACCTCTGCAGAAAGTGCCAACGGTACTGGACTGCCGGAGGAACGATGAGGAACATCCCCGTTGGCGCCGGCCGTCGTAAGAGCAAGACCTCTTATGCAGCCACAGTGGCGCTGTTTCACCACACAGGAGTACCTGAATCTCTTCGAGCTGATTGTGCTGGTGATTTCAAAACCGCTGGAACCACCATGCTGAGGTTCGGTTCGGACTCTTCTAATTGGGGTCGATCTGCTGCTCCAGTGCCAAGTACTATAAACGGGTTTCTTGATTCTGGACAAGCAATTTCGTGTTCTGGTAGAGGGTTAGATAACTTCAGCGAAGAACGTTCGAGTGGGTCTTCTTTGACAGCTTCAAATTCTATGGAGAAGGCCAGCAACTATAGCGCACCAGAACCGGCAGTCCGCAATTATCAAGGCTTTCCCTGGGATTCTGTTCATTGGAACTACACACCTGCTCTATCTACTTCAGGCTTCCCTGTTTCATTTTACCAAGCGCCACAATGTTATTGGGCTTACACACTGCCAGGTTCATTGAATGCGACGCCGAAGGCACCCTTGCTGCCTTCCTCACTTAGCCACAGCGACTCGAGCACTAGTCCTCCAAGTTTGACGAAACTAGGGAAGCACTCGCGAGATGGGAATTTCTATGATTGCAGGGTAACTACCAAGAAATCGATCATCAGGGCAAGGAAGCACCAGACGGAGCTTCTGATTCTGGGGAGTCGGACCATCTTCTCCCCAGGCTTTTCGATGCATTGTGAAAGGCAAGAGCTTCAATGACAGAAGGACGCTATTGCTGCAAGCGAATCCCGCAGCGCTGTGCCGGTCAATGAACTTCCACGAGAGCACGTGAGAGGGAGAGACCAATCCACCCAAGCTTCAAATTTGTATGATAAAACAAGTCAGGAGCTATGCCTATGCTTCTCTTGTACGACTGTTTCTTAGATTTTTGCTGCTCCATCGCATGAAGACATTCACCAATTTCGTCATTTCTCTTTAATTCCGGGCTATTTTTCTTGGGCTTGAGCCAGAATTCTAGACCTCATGTTCTCTCATCAATCCAGTCCATTTCAATTTGAAACTTCGAGGGCAACATGCCATGCATGAATATCTTCCCCTTTTGTCTAGCACAAAAGGGGATTGCTTCACTTTCAATTGCTTTTCTTCTTCTTTTCAGACAAACTATGAACGTGGACAGAACATCAGACGAACACCACTTTAAGGTGCATGATGGTGTAGCTTGCTCCATATCGATGCATATGCGAAGCTATAAAGCACAGTTCCCTTGATTTCTGTAAATTGCCTAACTTTTTAGGACAGACTAAGGGTCGATTTGGTTCGACCTTTACCGTGAAGTAAACTGAAAAGATCTCATGCTCAATTAAGCCAAAGGTAATTCGGGTGGAGTTGGGTTTCCAGGTGCAAAGGCCACCATGGAATGCGTGCGAAGCTTTTCACAGAACTTTCGGTGGGCATCTGGACTCCACGTAAAATTGTTCCTGTGGAATTTCGAACCACCCCCACTGACCACCTTGGGGACACACCGGCCCTTATAAAACAATAACACTGAGTAAAGTCATGTGGCTCTGGCGATGGAGAAAATATGGCATCAGCAGGAGAAGAAGAAGAGAGCTGTTACTACTGCTAGACTAGAACTTTGAAGTCGCGTTCCCTGCTTAGGAAATGGAACCACGCTGGCCCAGAGGCAAAAGGCTGATTCTTGAAATCTAAACACAGAAAAACGGAGAAACATTAGTTAAGCCTCTTCTTGGATTACATAGCTTTGTCACCTGACTAAAAGAGGGCCTAAACCTATTGTTCCCGACAGTAATGGCGAGAAGTATTCGTGGATGCTGCAACTTTGAATTGATGCGAGATGAATATAAGGGTTAATATGAATAAGTCAATCAGTTGATCACTGTATCGATGAGCATTTGACACGGACATCACTCACCACTCGCCCCACTTCGCATAAATTTGTCATTGAATGTGACATCAAGTAAAATGTACACTAAGAATAATGCAGCAAACGATTTAGCCAACATGGTCAGAGCTCGGCTGGGCTGGTTTGTGATAATGCTAAAAGATCTTGTTAAAGACGTGTTCACCGTAGCCAGAGTTTGGGGCATAAACGAATCTGAGTCGAGCCCATATAATAATTCAACGCTCGAACTCAAGACCTGACTCACTGGAATGTACAGGAATCCACACTTGAGCCCAAACTCACCTTCAACTAGACTCAGACTCACTGGAATGTACAGGAATCCACACTTGAGCCCAAACTCACCTTCAACTAGACTTAGACTCACTGGAATATACAGGAATCCACACTTGAGCCCAAACTCACCCTCAACTAGACTCGACTCACCAATAAATTTAAATAGAAGCTCAGATCTTTCCTGCGATTCTGCACACTTGAATCGAACTCTGCAAAACCACCATGATTCGATATTAATGAGTTTTATCTATCTACTTTCGTTTATAAGCTCGTGAGCTATATACTTTGATCTGTTCTCCATTCAAGCAGCAGCTTGCGAGCCTAATCTTAGCATCGCCATCAGGTTTAATCAGTCAGATTTATATGTTTAAGGCCTCCTTGTCCGAGAAACAGAACACAAAGAAACGCGAGGTCGGAGTGATAAGAGACGAATCATAGGAAAAACACAGAAGGCTGGAACTTTTCGGTTCTCATTTTCACTTTTTAGTTCCTTTTTTTTTTTGTTTTTTTTCCTGGGGGCGACGGGGGGAGGGGTACCATTTTGGCTTTTCCTGGGTTTGCTGACACGTCCAGCAAGAAACAATCTTTTCAGATTACCTCTAATGGCTCTCTCCATTATGTAGGAGCAGATCCACATTGAGGTCCTCACTGAAGATTCCCCAACCACCAGCCTTCTCAGAAGAAAAAAAGCCCCTCCCTTTTCTGAACTCCAACCTCACATGGCTCCCACCCCGAGGAAATCAATGAATGGTGGCGACGACGGCGGCGGCGACGGTGCTTCGGATTCCCGCGGCGGCGAAACTTGATGGCCCATCATCGACGCGATCGTGTCCGAGCAACAGCACTGGGCGTACGGGTCCCTGACTCCGCTGCGGTTCCGATCCGACGGCTGGTTCGCCGGCGGCGGCCACCGGGGAGGGTGGAGACAAGCGCCGTATGGGTTCTTGCAGGTTTTTGCTTGGTGGCCGAACAAGCTCGCCGTCGTATCGTCGTTGTTGCTGTTCCGACCTATAAAACAGTGGCTCAGTTTTACTTCAGTCGTGATCATACAGAGACGAGCATCAGTGACGGAGTTCTTTGTTTTCTCCTTTTGAATTTGAAGCAGACATCAATTAAAAGACTTCTAATCGGCACAAAATCTCTCTCTCAACCTTTCCTTTTATCTGCGTACTTATATACTTACGATTTCTATCGGTCCTATTTCCTATTCTAACACAAAAGAGGACATGGAAGATGATCAGACGGACAGACAGACAGACATGCCCACCAGAAGAGAAACGCATGCAAGGTATGCTCAGTACAAACAAGAAATAGAGGGAAAAAAAACCTCGAACCAAGAAAAATGGAGACCAAACGAAACTGCAAATATCACAAGAAATGACCCACCAGCGAGAAAATTAAATCCATTCTGAACCGCTAGTATCTCTCCATTATTGCTCGTTGGGCTTGACCCATTATTCAACCCAAAAATATGATGATGATGATCAAATGCCGTCGCCCCGATTGCCCAGTGTGACACCCCCACGTTGCCGAACGACGCGGGGTGATCTGTCCTCGCGGATGTGTCGTCGTAGTCATCCCGATCGCGGTGGCCGGCGGGGGTTTCGTCGGGTCTGGCGAAACCGGACGACGGCGACTGGGACAAGCTGAGCTTCCTCCGCCGGTATGCGGTGGACTGTTCCCGGTACTTGCGGGCCATGATTACGTGCCAGTGGTTCTTCACGGCGTTGTCTGTCCGGCCGGGGAAGAGCCGGGCTATCATCGCCCACTTGTTTCCGTACACCCGGTGAGCCTGCATCAGCCTCTCCTCTTCCTCCTCCGTGAACGCCCTCCGGTTGATCCTCGGGTCCAACTGGTTGAACCATCTCAACCTACAGCTCTTCCCTATACCACCATCGACGACGAAGACGACAACCCAAAAGTAAAAGACACGTCTTTTTGTCATCGTCACCGAGAAAATCCCATCTTTTTGCTATTTAATAGACGAAAAAAGAGGAAACTTTTATGTTTTTCTTGGTGTTCACCTGATCTGCCCTCGAGCTTTTCTGCGATGAGGTTCCAGTTCTGGGGGCCGTAAAGGGCGACGAGCTCCTTGAGCTTGGTGTCCTCGGCGGGCCTCCAATGGCCTCTCGCGCAGAGCTTCGACTGGCCGCCGGCTTCCCCGTCGACCTTCCCGCCATCGTGCTCGTCGCTCGTGCTGTTGCTTTCTCTGACGCTGTTGCTGTGGACCTTCCTGCCCCGGTGATCAATGGGGTCGCTCGTCGTCGTCCCCAGGAGATCGGCGAGGCCGGGGTGGGCGGTGGCTGCGGCTAGAGAGAGAGAGCCCATGTCCGCGTTTACAATGCCAGTCGAGGACGAGGACGATGGAGACGGGATCGAGGGATACTGGCAGCTCGTCATGATATTGTGCCTGTTGGCTTCCGATAAATGGACGCACTTGTTCGCCATTCCTGCTCTCTCTCTCTCTCTCTCTCTCTCTCTCTGCTGACAGTGACACTCTGGTTCAGGACTGTTTCTCAGTCATCATCTCAGTAGATATTAAGAAGGAAGAAGAGAAGTAGAGAGAGAGAGTTTGGTTTTGGGGGCAGAGGCGAGAGAGACCCGAAACGGCATAAACTGTAAGTGTTCAATTTTGCGTTTGACGGAAACCTAGAGAGAGAGAGAGAGAGAGAGAGAGAGAGAGAGAGAGAGAGAGAGAGAGAGAGAGAGACTGTGACAGAGAGCTGCTACTCTGCTGTTTTTGTTTTCGTATTCTTTTCTTAATAAACTCGATGAAATTCAAGAACTCAGCTTTCAATGATAAACAGAACGACGAATTTGACTCCGAGGAAAAGAAAAAGGTGGGGTCTCCCCCCACTAAAGAGAAGTTTTAACATAGACAGATAACCCCTCCCACCTCACATACCAGCTTTAGCTCCTCGCCCTATGTCCCCAAAAATATTGGGACAGTCGTTCTCCATGACTAGATTGACCCATTTCAACCGTGATGCAGTAACTACGTAAATTTCTCGATATGTTCTTGCATTGACCATGGTAACAAGATTCTAGACCATCATTCTTACGGTCTTTTTTTATTGTTATGTGATTTGATTTAATTAAGAACTTTCGTATTGTTATGAAAAAAAATTGATATCCACCATTTGAGAATGTGATCATATCCATTGCTTTAGATGAAACTCGATGTACTTGTCGCTAGATTTGTAATAACAAAGATTTGCAAGAGGAATGTTATGAAATAGACGAGTATCGGTTGAATTCAAAAGTGAAAACATATATACATATGCAAGCACAAACAAAACTTACGGTCGAAGGGATATAGTTTCTTGTAGGTTATGTTCACAAAGCCTCCACGGGCGACTAAAAGATGAACTATAATGATTATTACGCTTAGCATGGGAAAGTCCTTTCGAATGGTTGGATCAGGTAATTTTAATATATTAGCCGCACGAAACATTCTTATCCGCGTGATGAGATGTTGGTGTGGTGTTTCATAGTTTCTATAACCATCCAACTCCTCTCCAGCCGATCGAGGACAAACTCTTCTCGGCATTGGAAAGTGCTGTTGTGGCGTAATGAAATGGGTCAGATTCGTGTCGAGCACGAATATGCCTTTTTTAAGACTTAATCAGATGGAGTGGAGCATTCATCGAAGCACATGGAGGCACTAAGGGTGTGTCTCGCCGAAAGACACCGACTTTCACACTGTTCCTTCGCATTTACAGTCCCCCTCATTCGCGAATACGTCCATCCAACGGTATTCATAGTGTGCTTCAATGCTGGGGTCGTTTTGCTCACTTGCACGTTTGAAAATGACTGCAATACTCTCTCTCTCTCTCTCTCTCTCTCTCTCTCTCAACCCAGTATGGGGTTGAAGGGTTCTTGGCTGTCTCACCCTGCAATGACAAGAAAGGCTCCGGCAATGTGACATGCTGGGTTGAGCTTGTGCAGTTCCAAGACAAGCCTTTCTTTTCCATTGCAGACCGGTGAAGACTCCCTGAAAACGAGAGCTTATCGAGACACGCTCCACTTGAACTAACCCTTATCAAGCACTGGCGCTTGACACAAGCCAGGCCTAATTCACTAGACGCTCTCGGACTCAATGATCATGGAAACTTCTCCTCGATTGCTCTTTTTCTTCTTTTTTTTCCTGTTTCGGGGTCGTTCTCAATCTCCAGCTAAGCTTCACTATTAAGGGCTAGGGCTAGGGCTTGAGGGCTTGGGCTGTCACGGATTCAATTAACCTGAGCATCGAGGTTAACCACCTGAAGTTGACCCAACAACCAAACGGAACTTGTCCTTTCGATTGGCGTTGCATGTTCCTCTTTTCCTAAACCGATGAAAGACATTCCAAAAACGATGCCCTTACGTAGGAACTTCACGTCACGGGAGTGGAGTGAAGTGAAGTCCCCACTCGATCCCACCTTGCTTTCTCTTTCTCACGCCAATATGTGACATTTGGTCTTGTGAGCTGTGTTTGATCCCTACTCTCTTTTCTTGTTGGATGATGATGCATGACCGAAGCTAGTCCATCCACAGAATACATATCTTTCTGTTCGGATTATGGACGTCCTCCTCTTTGTCCATGCGAAAGCTCCACTTCATTAGTCTTCCGACATACATTTATGGCTGCGGGAATTACAAGAACACGGTCATTAGCATCCGCGAACAAACAAATCAAAATCCCGACGTACGCAAGCTCTCGTTCTAAAGTTTGGGTTAAGCAACACCGACATTTGATTTTCTCGGACCGAATCACCTACCAGTGCAATGCATTGTCCTACAGAAATGAGGTTTGTCCCCTCGAAGGAGTTCCCCGAGAACCCCACATTAAATGGCGAAAGTGACCGGTGAGCAGTGAGCGAAACTTGCACTGTGCCGCGACTAATCCGAGTAAAATCACTGCGCGGAAAGGGGACTTCGTGTTTTGCACCCTCTCTGGGGTTACACCAAACGGTTAAAGAACTAATTTTTAGCATGCTTCTCAGCGTCCAGGACACTCTCAACTCTTCGGTCAATTTCCACTCAGTGTTGCGTTTCTGTAGGGTTTTCGGAAGCATCGCTTCGGCAGAGATTTTGAAGTTTTGACTTCCCTGATACCGACCATTAATCTATTTGAATTGTTATACTATCTTGTGGATCTCCTCCTCGAACTCAAGGCGTTCACTATTTCCCATCAAAGGGAAATGCACCATTGGAAGCTTAAAAGTCGATATACCAACGACATGAGGGGAAAGACTTAGTTCCCAAGAAAGTCCATACAAATGTATGTACGTATGTATGTATGTATAAAAATCAACAACAACAAACTAGTAGGGAATTTTCCAACGAGTGGAAGTTATCCACATGAGACGAGGCATGATTTGTCGAGGCATGGATGCACCGGTTCTCCACGTGGAAGGAGTGCATAAGTCTCTTCTACCAAAAAGTTTTTATAAGTGGCATGTAATCGTTGATAAGCACCGTATGCAAACGTGCATGTCGAGATGAGAACATTTAATTGAAGTAATAATGTGTGGTCTCTAAATTTTTCTTATCTTAGGCTAGTTTCATGTCATTCTCAAGTGATTTCCATAGTTTCACTCTAGACGCTAGACACTAAACGTAACCCTTTTAGATATAGCTAAAAATCACCAACCAATATCTATCACAATTTCATAAAAATTCATTCTATAGGTCATGATTTCAATCTAAAACATAATCAACTCTATCAAAACTCTTGTAGAACTTTTCTATTACTATTCAAAAAAGAAAAAGAAAATGTAAGTAACCCTTGTTAAACTTTTCATTATTTTCTTTTTTTACTTGATCAAAATAGTACTGTTACGCCTTTCTTTCATACCAACCGTGCATGTCTTTAAAAGGAAGTGGAGTCAATGAGTGACCACTGGAGAGGCACAGGGAGAAACTATAAATGGGTAAAAAAGCCAAACTCCAGCCTGACCCACCATTACGAAAAAGCAAAGAAAAGAGAGAGGCCAGGAAAAGGCAAAAGCTTTGCGAGATGTCGCCTATCTCCATTTTTGTAGTTACTTGCCCACTTCATGGAGTTTTCCAACTGGCAATGCTTGCACGCCCAAAGCCCCAACCCTAGCCTACCCAAATTTTTCTTTTTTCATTTGATTTTTCTTCCCTTTATCTCCATCCATCCCTGGTTTTTAATGGCTTTGCCTGTTCGAATTGAATAGTTGAGAGGCTTTCCTTGTTCCCTGGAGTCACGGCAGTGACCATCGGAAAGGTATACTCCTTGGGGACAGAGCTTAGAGAGATTCATTCAATTCAATCGACAGTCATGCATTTGTTAAAGTTGCTGCCTTTCTGGTCGCTTTAATTTCCTCGAGTTAGGCCGGACCAATCTTCGGTTGCATGTTCTGCACTTGACGCTGTGCTCTCATGCATCGTCCCAGTTTAAACATGTTCGACAAATCATATCAAGATCCCGTGAAGTTCCAGATGCAACAAAGCCGGAATGGAAAAGAACAAAGTCGGGAATGCAAGCAGCAGCCGCTTTATTAAAAAACGAAGCGGAACCATGATGGGTTGCTCTCCCACCAGGCACGATCCACATCACCTGAATTCCGCACACGTACCCCGAATCAAAAAGCTGAATACATATATTTGCCTTTGGTTTTATTCTCTGAAGAGACGTACCTCCACCTCACCACGTGTGCACTGCAGGCAATCCTCTGCACACGATTGGAGCCCTAGCCCTCTCTCCCCTAGCCCTCTCTCTCCCTCTCTCTCCATTGGCATTCATGGGTCACTTTTAACCAGATTTCTTTTGGAAGTAAAGCAGATGCTACTATTCATAGAAACTTAGGATACCCCCTTCTCTAAGACCTTCGAGACTAGAGCTTCTTTTGTCCGCATACATGATGTTGTGTATTAGATTTTCTCTCATTACGAAAGTCAATTTTTTCATAATTCGAGTGCAAAAGTGCATGGATACAGCCATCAAAGTGTTTACAAAATAGCCTACAATCTATCCACTAAATTATTGTTATTATTACAACAAAATAACCATTGCGATGGGAGTCGCTGAAGTATCTAATATTGTTCACATGGAGGAATGTCATAATTTAAATTTTCGGTTTGGATTTCTTAGCATGTATAGTGGACTCTATCAATGACTGGACGGGCATTTTACAAGTTTACATAGTATTTCCTCCAACTCAATCGCGGTGTCATTTTCCTGCCACTCCCTAGTCCCTACAATTTTTCCCGGAGAATATTATACAGTAACTGAGAAAGCTACAACAAGTGATTTCTCCAATTTGCTGTAGTGCCAAAAGGATCGAACCCTCGATCGGGCATTGGCTTAGTAATCAATGGAGGAGGGAGCATTCCCTTCCAAGCACCGAAACTCGGAGGGCCAGTACAATAATGAAGAAGAACAAGAACAAGAGCTCTCTCTCTCTCTCTCTCTCTCTCTCTCTCTCTCTATGTCCTCTGGTCATCCTCCTCCACCCCCAGAGAAAAGGACAGCCAGGGTTTGTTAGGCTCATACAGTGGGAGGAGGGGACACTCCACCTCTTCCTAGGGTTAAAAATTGAATGTTTTTGCAAGAGTTTTTATTGAAGTGGTGGTGGTCGTGGTCGTGGGGGGAGGGGAGGGGGTAAAGTGCGGTTGCTATTCATTTCTTTCTTTTCTCTCTTCGTACTGCCCTAGTTTTTGGACGGTAGCCCCTGCAATTTTCACATGTTTACAAACTTCGAGCTAAAAAGGAAAAAAGAAAGAAAAAACTCGGTCATTAAAGAAAACCCTTTTTGCTAGTTTCGTACCCTGTGATGGGATGGATAGTGCCATCTAGGCAAACAGGGACTTTGGCTTCTGTATCGGGAGACCTGAGGCTAGGGGCATTCTCGTGCAGAACTGGGTACAAAATCTGCAAATTTTTCGTGAGCCCATTGGAGGGGAAGAAAACGACATGTGGGTAGGTTTTCCATGGTTCACGGTACATTATAGTTCCGATATCACTTTGGAACTCATGAAGGCGAAGGTGAGATCTCTTTCGAGCGACGATTAACTCGGGATGACATCGATCGCGTGTTTGACATGTCAAGAAATGGGCTGTGCACGCCTTATTTAGCTATCAATATTTATCCCCGGCCTTTTGTTAGGTTGATTTTGTAAATGCAAGTACGTTGTTCGTAATTTTTAGCTTGGTTCCAGACCATGTTTACCTTACATCTTTCTTTAGAGCATATGCCTGAGCTATGATGGTAAATTTGCTTGAAAGTAACAACATATCGCTGAATCTCGAAACCCTAATTTGCAAATTGCGCTTTTATTAGTCTATTACTAAGTCTTGTGACCCGCCCAATGCAGAAAAATAATAGTAAACAAGGTTGAAATATCTCTTTTACTCTCCGGTATAACATTGAATTTACCTTTCCCTCATCTCAATTTCTCCTAAAATTCACGATGATACGTTATTACAAGTTCCTTCTTACAGAAAGCCCTAGCCATTCAGAGCAAAACCCCCCGCCAAAGTGACAATGACCTCTTCACTTTTATGCTTTGTGCGAGAGAGAATGTGGGGAAAAAAAAAACTGTGCAGATCACGAATCATACGAGAATGAGATCACAAGACCAACCATGCATCGCTTGTAATGATCTAACATCGATGTCGCCATTTCCTCACTCCGATTCATTCATCGTGCTTTTTATCACCTTCATTTTCTTCTCTTCCATACAAGTTTAGCAAAAAAGAAAAAATTTCATTTTCACTAATTACGCATTACCATCCATTCCCGTTCTCTAGACCCTCTCCTTTTCTTTTCCTTCTCCTACACAAAGGAACAACATAGTTCATGTACAGGCTATACCCTCTCCTTTTCTTTTCCTTCTCCTACACAAAGGAACAACATAGTTCATGTACAGGCTATAGCGCTGTAGAGCGGTCTAAAGATGAGAAGCTGTCACGCTCAAAGAGCTGTTCGTAAATGAAGACAGATGCTCGTGGCCATTTCCACATTACCAGCCAAATGGGGCTGGGACTAGAGAAGGACCACGTACGGACGTTTAGTTAAGGGGATACATTCATTGTCACATGATGTGAGACTTGAGCTGGAAATGTTGTTGATTCTCCAAACCGAGAGGCGGACAGAAGTTTTCTCGCATTAGCATCAGTGACCCTCCTCTGGCGTCCCATGGAGTGATGGGAGATCATGTTCCTCTAGAATCTTCGCATGCTCACCCCCAACATGCCCACCTGAAGTGTTCAGGGTCGACTGATTCGTGTCTCTACAAAACCATTTTCTTGCACCGACAAGCCGTGTCGCAGTGTCATGGTGTTGTGTTATGAGTATTGTTTGCTCGAGCCATTTTGTATTGTTAGTAGCACCATGAATTTGGTTATATTTGCTAAATTGTTTGCCAATTTGCAGTGGTCTAGAACGTTTTCTACGAGGTTAGCATCGATTCCAATTCAGTTGTGCCTCTTTTTGAGATGCTCAGGAGCAACTCTTAGATCAATTAAGGAAGGATCAAGCGTAGGCCGAACGCCAGAACCTTTCTCGCTCAGCAGCATTTCTGTCGATGTGAGCATAGGAAGAGGTTGGTGAGGCCGTCCCTGGACTATTCCGATGTTTAATATATAACGAACGTACAAATGCGGTTTTTCGAAAATGAATCGGTTGAAATCATTACTGCTTTGTACAGAATGGTGAGCGTGGTCATATGCCTAGGACCACTTCCCAGAGTAAGAACGCGTACCATTACTCAAAGAAACAAAGACAACACAAATTGATCAGGCTAAACACAGATGAAAGGTAGATGAGACCAGATGAAAGGGAGAGAAAAGAATGACATCCACAGGGTAGGGCGAAGAGAGATGGGCCCTCGAAATAAAATGTAGGGTTCCCCTGTATAAGATTCTGTTGGGGCTGTCCCCTAGGAACACACAAGCAAACAGGAAACGTGGTTTGTACATTAGTTAATTTACTGTACAACTTTTGTAGTTGTAGGGCAACAACCTTCTGTAGCCTCCAACAAACACAGGACAGCAACTAGTAATAACGTGAACGTAATTCGAAAGCTAGGCCAAGGGCATTCATTCGAGTCTAAGTGGGGGATATCGACCAGCATGAAATTGATGGCTGTCCTTGTCTTTCCTTACCAAGTGGATTAATCTCAGAAGAAACGTAAGCCTTCCAAGTTCCAGGCATCTTCTTAGATGTGGGTTAAGCCTTGTTTTCTAATACTGTTCTGGATCGCAAAGCCAGCCTCCCTCTCCATTTCTGGAACTCCCGACCTGTACCCGTACAAAAGCTTAGAAGCTGCGATGGCGCACGCGCAGAGTCACTCAATCTCTGCGCCTCGTGCATGCATGGGTAGAGTAAACGCAGGGAGAGGGAGAGAGATAGAGAGCGAGTACTTGCTTTCGCTTTGGAAGTTGAACAAGCATTTAAACCTCGATGGGACGCGCACACACACACACGAACACATGCTATAAACAGTCGACTATTCTCTGCTGCTTCCAACTCGTGATGCGTGTTTGTGCGAGTACGAACCCGCTCGTTCATCGTTAAGATAGTTCGCTGTTCTTTTTATGGATTGCGAGTAAAGAGGAGAAACCCCCATTCGGAGAACCGCAGAACCCTTCGAACCCGTTGAAAGACAGATTACTATTCTCTTGAAAAATCATAAATGCGCCATTGAAACGCTGCGTACGTTCCTGGTTCCAGGGTGGTCACTGTGTCCTTGGCTAAGTAAAATTCGCAGAAGATATTGCTGACCGATCTTGTTCGTGAACTCCTGTGGTCATCAATGAAAGCATGAATCCGTTGGTAGGCTTTTATTTCCTCAAAAATCTTGCAGCTTGAAAATTCTCCATCTGTATTCGAAATCCCAAAAAAAAAAAGGAGGGTTGATTGAGGTGAGGTGCAGTGTAGCAAGGCTTGAACCTATTTCTAATTCTTTGCTCGAGAAATTCCAATGAGTTAAAAAAAAACTAAAATGGGACGAGATAGAGACGTTTTTGAAGATGAGATGAATTTATGAAACTGTACTCAACGAGCATTTCACCGCCAAATGAATAACTTTTACAGTCTAACTCCCTATTCTTCTTTATATTTATTTTTTTGGTCGGTCTCAATCCCTATTCTTCAGGTTCGTGGTCCCCCATCCAAACGACTCTGAAAACTTGCACTATAAGATTCTTTTTGCTAGCCGGGCGGGCCTAAGATTTTGCCGAGTAGCATGGCAATAGCTGATACCTTTGGTTGGGATCCAAACATATCCAGTTGGACTTTTTTTTAATACAATCCATACGTGCATTTCAAAAGCATTTAGATAGAGAGAAAGTTAAGGACAAGGATGAGTATGATTCTCAGTTAAAATTTGAAACCTAAGAACCAGATCGATCCTATTGGTCCAGTTGTAGGATATGCAAGGTAAGTTCAGAATTATAAAAAGGGAAAAGCCCACCAAAAACCCTAAACTATGCCCCTCGGGACAATTTTACCATGAACTTTTTTTTGGATCATAAAAAACCCCAAACTATGCATGTCACTTGGGGACAATTTTACCCTAAACTTTTTTTTTGGGTCATAAAAACCCCAAACTACGCCACTTTGACAATTTTACCCCGACTTTTTAAATAAAGGGCATTTTCGTCTTTTCACTTTTTCCCTTTTTTTTTTTTTTTTTTTTTTTTTTTTTTCTTTCTTTCTTTCTTCCCCTATTCCTCTTCCTGGCAGGGGAAGGGGCGAAGCGGCGTCCTCCGGCGAGCGGCACCCCGCGCGGGGCGGGGCGCTCTCCCCGACGTCGGGGGAGGGTCGCCTCGCCGGATCGCGCGGGGCCGCCCCCGCCCGGCTCGCGGGGCGAGGGCGCCTCGCCGGATCGGGAGGGCGCCCTCGGGCTCGGGCGGGCGAGGGTCGCCTCCCCGGATCGGGAGGGCCGCCCTCGCCCAAGCGGACATCGGCGGGGGCACCCTCCCGGTGTCGGGCGAGGTTGCCCCGCCGGCGACCCTCGAGCGGGCGCCCGGGCGAGGGTCGCCCGCCCCGCCGGATCGGGGAGGACCGCCTCGCCCCGCCGGATCCGGTGAGGGCGACCCTCACCCGACCGAGGCGGCCCTCGCCGGCCGGGGCGGCCCTCGCCGGCGCCGGGAGGGCCACCCTCAGCCGGCTTCCCTCTCGCCATGGCCTAAGCGAGAGGGGAAGAAAAAAAAAAAAAAAAAAAAGTGAAAATACGAAAATGCCCTTCGGTTAAAAAGTCCGGGGTAAAATTGTTCCAAGTGGCATAGTTTGGGGTTTTTTATGACCCAAAAAAAAGTTCATGGTAAAATTGTCCCAAGTGGCATAGTTTGGGGTTTTTTATGACCCAAAAAAAAGTTCAGGGTAAAATTGTCCCGAGAGGCATAGTTTGGGGTTTTTGGTGGGCTTTTCCCTTATAAAAATTGGGAAACTTGTTCGGAGGGGCTAATTTCAGGTTGAATCAAGAATTTGAAATGGAATGTGTTTTTGTATTTTTCTTTTTTTATGTCTTTATGCGATTCTATGGCATTTCATGACGTCAATGTGTAATCTAAAATCACTTGTTTGAGCTTTCGTTTCTGATAATCTTTATGGTTAAGACTTTTTTTTTTTGGTAAGGTTTATGATTAAGACTTTTGCTTTATTAATATTTCATAATTTTCATACTTCTAAATATGGTATGTGATAATTCACTGAAATTATTCAACTAAGAGTACAAATGAAATTGGGTAGACCCTAGAATATGTGACAGAGTAGATTTTAGATTTCAAGATATGTATGAAAAATTGAAAATTCCTAGCATGTCTCGACAGATAGGTTCGCAACCGTATTTGAGGGTACGGGTCTACCCTTGTTTAAGGTAATTAAGTCGATTTATGGTCGATGTATTTCTACGGGTTATAAATGTTAGTTTTTGTCCCTATTTTCTTGTTGGCCAAAGGGGGTGGTGGTGGTTACGAACTTTGAAGTATGAAGTAGAAGCTTTGGGCAGACTGCAAAGAACAGCCTACGACCCGTAGAACCCCGTCTGAAGTCAGCAATTTAATTAGATAGGCTCGCTCTACACAGCTCGCGCGGGAGCAGAGAGATCGTACAGCAGCAAAACAACAAATACACACCAAGTGGTGCGGTGGTGCGGGTGATGCCACTGACATTTTGGGTAATAGGAGAGGGCAAGGGAACAGGAAAGCGATAACCTTTTATAGATACTACAGGTCTGGAGATGAACCAGGTTGAAAGAACGGGGGTAGTCGCGTCGTGTTGGGTGGGGGAAACTTATAAATCTGATCGTCGTCATCATCATCATAAGATCCGCTCTGCATCCATCACAGCGCACCCATCACCATCCGTCACGGAATAGATGCAGCAGAGCGTGCGGCTTATGGTCGTCGTGAAGGTCGAGTGCTCCCTCCGCTCCTCCCCGCGATCCGCACGACGTTAACCAGTCGATGCAAACTGGGTCGGCCACGGATGAAGACAGAAGGAGTACTGGAGAGAGATGATCGGGGAGATTTTGGATTAACGAAGTGATTTTCGCCGGACGTGTTTGATGCACCTTGTCACTAACGTCTTGTCAGAGAGGGGGGGATTTGTACGAGCCTTTCTGATGCGACGTGCCCTTTGGCGTTATCGTAAAATGCCACTGCCATGCAGCGCTGTTGGGACGTGGCTCGCGAGCAAGTCATCCCACTCTCCCCTGTTTTCACTCTGCCTTTTCCTTCAATATAATGACACAGAGGAAATTGCCAGACTCGTATTTTCAATGCGATGTCATCTCAGAACCCCCCAAAACCCCAAGTACAGAGTAGTAGACCATCAATACTGCGACGCTCCTGAATTTTATCGTCATTTGGCATTTGGATTGGATTCCGCACGAAAAAATCCTAAAATTACTTCATCTGAAATCTAAAATTTAAAATTCGAAAAATTGCATTTAGAAATTAAGGAGCCCTTTAGATGAGGAGTATAGATTTCACCACACCTGTAAAGGTATCTGAGGTGAAGAGACGGGTGAAAAGCCTACTGTAAGGTCAATTTATGCTATGCACAGTGTCTTGGAACTAACTTGTTTGCCTTGTATCCCTAGTCACAAGACACCATACACATGGATTGCACCCTAGACACGATGGATTACATGTGTCTCTTCCTATTTAGGACAATTGTTCGTAAAATGACGTAGAAATACATCCTCTTTTTATTTTCTTGATGTGTTTGATAGTCTGTTAGAAAATCAATAGATCGATGTGCCTTTGTTCACATCTAAATTTTCACTCTTAAGGTGTAATGAGAGAAGAATCGACTTGGTTGATATTGTGGAAATCCTGCCTCTAGCAACGTGACCTCTTGCATTTCGCTTTTCTCGTTTAGGAGTAGACTTGCTCAACCTAACTTTAGCAATACACTGCCTTTAATTCTTTTCTTTCCTTGCCATTTTTAAGGATTGCATTGGCATTTCGACCTTTGGGATCCAAAGCCATCATCCAATTCAAATCATGTCATAGTTAACATAGTCATGGTTGGCTTTTGCAATGCGTTTGCAGGGGCTGTTAAAACGGTTCTGAATTTGGATTATAAGAGAAAAATGGAAAAAAGAGGGGAAAGAAAAAGGCGACACAGAAGGTAATTCAAATGCCTGTTATGCAAAGAGTCATGAACGGAACGAGAGCTGCAGCTTGGTGTTCACCGTGACAGCTGAATAAAAGTCCCGAGTCGCAATACTTCAAAAAAGTACAAATGCCGCTTGAATCAAAAAGAAAAGAAGGCGTTCACAGCTGGCTCGGAAAGAGCAGGCGAAAGAAGAACATTTAAATGGTCTATGCACATTATGATCTAAAATGGCTGACTTCCAAGGTTTTGGCAGAGGACTTGAGTTGCAACAATGGGGCTTCTACGAGACTAATAAGTTGGAATTAGAGTTTGAGAGCTTTAATTCCCAGCAGAACATTAGAGAATACTATTAAGTTAGTAATATTGACAGATATATGCGAAAATGAAGAGCGCAAGCAAATCTCTGCACAACGCAGTTCAATCGATCATGTCAATGCTTGACCCCTGGCAGGAGAAGTATGGTGCAAGTGGACGTTAGATTGTTCGTGGTTACATAAACTTAGCAGATAAAGTGAGCAGCCTTTTGATGTTATGCTATAAACAGCTTCGCAAGAAGAAAAACTGACATCCTTTACCAACAACAATGGAGAGTCTTATGCAAGCCATACATGTACTGTCTAGTGTCTATAGCCAGACCTTTAGTTCCAACATATTCAGTACACACAAACGAAAAGATTACTGCAACGACACTCAGCTAAGTATGCAACAAATGGGCTATATGCCCATCCATCAAGGACATGGGATAACTGCTCAGTAACTAAATGAACGATACAAGTCACAACACAAGTAAAGATGTAAAACTCAATATCTTTAGATAAATAGTTTGGCCACAGTTGTCTTTGCAGATGGAGAATCCACAAATTGATTATATCCATCAGAAATATCAGCTTGCTAGCTTAACAGAACATGGAAGAGAGACAGTGATACCAGTGCAACATCTAACCTTATCATTGTTTTGGCGGAAAAGTAAACTTCTCTTGCTGAAAAGCACACAAGCAGGATTAATAGCACTTCATAGATAATGCTGCTAAAGAATAACTTCACGTGCAGAATCAACCCAGATCCTTAAGAAGGCCAAGGGGACTTATCAGCAAGTTTGATGTGATTCCAGGTCCAGCGCTGCTCTCGACAAGCAACTTACTAGAACCCAACTTCAATGTCACACTTGAAATTGCTCTTAGCAGCTATGTGCGCAAGTGATCGCATGCATAATTGACCGAGAGGCCAAATGACATGAGTGATTTTGAATGAATTCCAACACTATTCCCCACAAGGATCTATACAAGAGGCGGATTTCAATTTTTTAGCACGAGTGAATTAGCTCCTAAATGATTGATTGAGCAAGACGCCTGTTCAACTCTGTGGTTTGTGCTCTGTAGCATGCCACAATAAACTTTCAGAAAACACTGAATCTAGCTTCATTAATATCAACTGTGCAATTCCAGTATAAGCAAACAATGCAAAAGCTATGTACCTCTAGAGCTGGCAGACTAGCTATCACTAACAGATATGCTGCTAACAAATAACTTCATGGCTCGATGATCAATGTGCAATCAACTTGAATCTCAACTAATGATCTACACACAACCAACACCGATTCGACACTATAAATGTGGTCACAGCTATATGTACGAGTAATCACACGCATAATCAACCGAGATCCTTAAGAAAGCCTAAGGACACAAGCGAGGTTACAGTAATTGAACGCTCTCCTCAATAGAGGATCTAGACGTGACCTCAATTTCATGTGTAAAATGAACCATCAGCAATTTGCACGAGTAATTTAGCTCCAAACAATCAATCAAGAAAGGCGCTTTATCACGCCCTGGACCCTGCAGTATGCCGCAGAAAGCTTCAGAATTCGCCGAATAGAACTCATCATCTATGCATCAGCTGTACAATTCCCATATAAGCAAGAAATCTGCAACGTTGCGGAACGGGGCTATCTATTGCCGGTGACAAATTCTCATACAATGTACACATCTACAGGGAGGGAGAGGAACTGACTAACCCCGGGCATCGACTCTCCGCAACCGCATCTCGATCAGCCTCGCGGTGAATTCGCCGTCGCTGATCTTGAGCATCTCGGGCAAGGGCATCTCGAGCCCGTGCTCCTCCAACATCTGATGCCGCGGCCGGATCTTCCGCTCCAGACTGAAGGAAAAGTACTGCGGAAAGCGCTTCAGCTCGGTCAAGTTCCCTCTCATGTCCCGTAGTAAAAACTCGGCCTTGGGCCTCAGGTTGTTCTGGACGCTCATGGTCAGCAGCCCCGGCGACCTGATCGCCATCATCGAGACCTCCCCGTACTCGAACCCGAGGCTCTGCAAGAATTCGATCTTGGGCAAGAGGGTGTGCTCGACGCTGGAGACGAGCAAGAGGCTGGTCTGGCAGGTGATGGCGTGACGGCCCACGAAGCCGAAGCTCCGGAGGAAGGAGAGGGTGGGGCGGAGCTGGGCATCGACGCTGCAGACCAGGATGCGGGGGCAGCGGAGGATGGACTTCTGGAGGTCGGGGAAGGGGATGAGGGCCTCGTGGAGGAGGAAGTCGAAGACCGGGTAGAGGTCGAAGTCCGGGTCGGAGGTGAGGAGCTGGGGGAACATGTCGAGGATGCGGCCGAGGGAGGGGCGGGGGATCCCGAAGGAGGCGAGGCAGGACTCGACGGAGTGGAGGGTGGAGAGAGGGGAGCAGCGGAAGTCGGGGTTGTGGTGGAGCGCCTTCCGGGGGTCGACGTTGAGGCTCTGCAGGTAGAGGAGCTTCTCGCGGAAGAGGAGACCGGAGTCCGGGGTGGAAGTGGTGGCGGAGGAGGAGGCGGCGGCGGAGGTGGGTGGGAAGCGGAGGCGGTGGTGGGTCCTGAGGGGTTTGGGGAGGTGGACGATTGGATGCAGGGAGGAGGGCTGGTGGTGGAGCTGGATTATCATCTCTGTTCTCCCGCGTCTGGTGCGGTGGTGACGATGGAGGATGAGGAGGAAGATGACGATGACGACGACGACGATGATGTGTTTGAGGTTTTTCCTGCTGGTTTTGGCCGGGTCGGGTCGGCCAAATGCATGCGGTGGGCTCGTGACGCGGGGCTTCGAGTCTCTATCAGACGTCAGATGGGCCGATTCGTCTCCTCCTAATCTCTCGGCCCTTCGATTGGCCCACGAGAATGATTAGCCTTCTTCCTTTGGGCCCGGCCCACGAGAAAGCTTGTCCACCTTGTGCGCACCGAAATGGATTTTGGGCCTCGTGTGGAAAGTATTTGGATCCATTCGCTTTGGTGAGGGTGACCCAAGACCCCGAGGGCAATCAAACATATCCATTTTGCCCAAATGGAGTCGATCCGCTTAAAAGGCTGAGAGACTGATTGTGAGGCTGGTGATATTAAAGCCCGTACGAAACCCTTGACGGTGTAAAAAATGTGATATACAAAGAGAGAAACCAAATATGATGCAGATCGATACACTTAAGGCTTGTATCGAGGAAAGTTCGTACATGGTGCGTCGAATGCTTGATTAATTGGCTCGAACCGTAAACATGATTATGGAGAGTTGGAAAAGAATCAGTTGGATCTCGTTATTTTAGATAGTTTCATGTAAATCGGCCCAAAGGACCCAATAGAAAGAATAAGCATTTCAATATGTGTTTCACAAGTCTACGATGATGTGCCGGTTTAAATATGCCGGGTTTATCCTTGATTTAAGAGTTTGTCGTTTCTAATGGAGCCATGATTCAAGTGCAAATGTTTGAAAAATATTCGAGTTTGAGATAGATTTGTGGTATTTTAATCGGTTGTATGATCAAGTCGCATCTACCCGAATTTGGGATGACTTTCACCTAGATCCATTAAACCGGTAGGTCGAGTTAAGTCAAAAATAGTCTCCCAAAATTATCAATTTAACCTATTTTGACCCATTTCCATTCAATATAAATCTAGTAATCCCACACTCGATCCAACCCATATCGTCGATAGCTCTTTCATATTTAACTCAATGTAGAAAAACTCATGCACAAACTAAGATGAGAGCAAGAGAAAAAAAGAGAAGAAAAAATCATAGAAGTGAATTCAGTCTAAATAAATTATAAACCTATTTAACACATCATTTTGGACTTTACCATTCTAAATCTATATATAACCCATTACTAAATATAATTAATTCAAAAACAATTTAACCGATCAAATATGGGTTAAGAAACCGTCTAAAAACTATTCTCATAGATCTAAAATCACTTCATACTTGTCCCACTACTGTCACATGCTTCTATGTCTTGTGTGAAATAAATGAATTATGGTCAAAACTATTTCAGAACTCATTGACATTGATGTAAATCTTGTTTTTTATCTTAACTTTTCACAATGAAAAGAAATTAGGATACCATCGAAGTGAAAACTTTCCTTGATAACTAAAAGCTAACCTTAAGTAGGTAAATCATGAATCCATATACCATGTTAACCCATCAACATGAGAAGAGTGCTGGGTAGAACCTGGACGAGGAGCCTTATCATGTGACCTCATATGCATCCTCTCCCTCCGTGGACAACCTCTAGTTAAGGTCAGTAGCCGCCATGGATAACCTCAATGGAGAGGCTTACGTGACCCTAATCTGAGGATGTGGGCAACCTTAATCGGAGCTCGTCAGTGGCCCGAATTACCTATGAGCTCACATATAGGTCAAGAGGGTTGGCACAACCTCACCATAGTTGCCATAGACACAAACATACACACACAAAGGCCAGCATCAAGAGCTGGGAATCAATAGTAAGGTTAATTGGTGTGAAGATAATCACCATGGTAAGCAATACACTTATTAAAATAATTCGTATTTTAAACTCATTTCTTAATTCATATTCGATGAATTAGGTTTTTATATGGGTTAATTGTATTAAGTAAATTGATCATAAATAAATTTAGAATGATATGACACAAAATGATATTCTATGGCTCTCTTGACTCTCTTCATTCTCTTTCACACTTATTTGATTATACATTTGTTCGCTTCGCATTCTCACCTCTGATTGGGTAAAATTTTAACAGGAATTATGTAAACTGGTTTGGTCCTATTCCTTACGTGGAATCGGGAGCTGGACTTTTTTGATCTTCTATGCACATCCGTACATTGTGCCACAATATTCAAAGGCAAGATCAAGTCGTAATTTTCTTTCTTTTTAAAGAGAGGGAAAGCCATACAGATGGGCCATCCCACGCCTGTTTTGAGTATTTTCCTTTGAATTTATTTAAAATACATTAGTAGGCGATACTAAATGACAACTCAACCTACTTTAAATAACACCGGAGAGGTAGGTAGGTAGGTCAAACCAAAGCTGCGTAAAAAAAAAAATATTCAAAATTTGAAACGGAGAGAAATAATTCCTCCTCCCCCCCCACGCCCAAAAAAAAAGAGAGAGAGAGAAAGAAAAAGCAAAAAAGAGAGGAGAACAGGATACGCGGCGGAGCACATGGGGGTGGTGGGCCCCCACTTCTCGGCCTCTGCCCGAAATCGAAAAACTCGCGGACGAGATTTTGAGAGAGGGGGGGCGGCGATGGCGGGGAGATCACAGCCGTCCCTCGCGATCGCACGGCTGGAGGCCTAAACCCGATTGACCCGTCGCTCTCGAGAGTCGAGACCTGACCAACCAATTGCTCTCGGCAGTAAATACTCCCGGGAGACCCGATTTGCCCTACCTCCCTATCTCAAATTCGACCCGACAATGGAGGCGGACGCTTCCCTGCCAACCCGAAAGTGCCCCCCCGGCCTCAGTTTTTCTCCATTTGGCGGCTTCAGGATTAAACCCGGACGTGAAACCTTCGTCGCAATTGCCGGAATCGAAAGATCAAGATTTTTGGACATCAATCGCTGCGCGATTTACCATGTCTGAACAAGAGATAATTAACGGGCGCTTGAGTTTTTAGTTCGAGTCACGACTCGAATCCACTATTCAAATCGTTGCGAATCTCTTTCCTGTGCTGATTGCAGAATACCCTTTTCTCTCGGAGAAGAATGAGACGTAATTTCATGAATTGCTTTTTATCATCGCCGCCGGAGAATTGATCCGCCGGACAGATGCTTAAATCTTGTGGTAACTGGGTTTACTCAACAAATGAGAACATACAAAACAGCAGAACTAGATTAGATAAGTGGAAGCAACGGCACAAAGTAGGAGAACCATTCCATTCCTTAATTGATTAGTACTCCAAAACAAGGAAATTTACACCTTTACTAGTAAAGAAAGGACTTGAAGGTCATTTCCAGCAAAAAAAAGTTTTGCTGTGCCAAACCCTAATCTCACTCCAAATTTAAAAAAAGAAAAGAAAAAAAGAGTGGACAATACGAATTACCATTGGCGGGTGGTAAGTACTCCACCACTGCCCAAAACTTCTGCATTCAATTTCCACAGAATTGCAGAAGCAGCAAAATGACCATTTTGACCCCCTAATGAAAAAAAAACCACAAATTGGACTTCTCTCACCAATAATGCCCTAATAATTATCACTAATGATCCAAATTAGAAAAAAGGGACCATTTAAAACTAGCCCCTCTTTCGATTTGGACCGACCAAGTCTATACTATATAGTATAGTATTTAATATAACCTAGTGTACTAATTAATTCCTTCCACTCCGTCATATTCCCCTCGTCGAGCCCCTTCAGCGGAACTGCGCTCCGGCGAAGGTCTGCCCGAAGGACCACCCGGCGTGGGCGACGTTGTTGGAGACCACGCTGCGGCCGTCGCTTGTGGTGACCTTGAAGGAGAGGGACTGGCCGTTGAGGTTGGCGTTGCTCTGCCAGTTCTGGCCCCAGTTCCGGGACATGGGCTGCCACCCAGTCCTCGACCCCTTCACGGCCACCGCGTGGACATCGCCGGCGCCGCCGACGTTGGTGACGAGGACGAGGTTGAAGTAGGAGTGGCCGTTGATGGTGAACCTGATGCCTCCCTTCCTCTGGCACGGCACCCTGTGGAGACGCGAGTCAGTTCCGGCGCTAGATGAGTACGTAATCTCGAATTATGAGTGTGGACTAGTTGAAAAAGAGAGGACTTTGCTTACCTCCGGTAAGCGACGGGGACGATTCCGGCGCGGTACTGGGCAATGTGCTGGAAGACGGGCTGGGAGAGGTCGAAGTGGTGTTGGGGCGGGTTGCACCACCCGCCGGCGTTGTTGGGGAGGGCGTTGTTGGGCGGGCAGAAGTTGGTGGCGGTGACGACGATGGAGCCGGGCAGGCACCACTGCCGGTCGCTCTCGCACCGGATCTCGAAGCACGACCCGCAGCTCAGCCCGTTGTTGAACAGCGCCGTGCTCAGAGCCGCCGTGTTCGTCCCGTACCCCTGGCTGTACAGGTTCCCGTATCCGCACGCCCCGCCTAGGCAGAACAAAATCAACAAATTAACGACACGAATTGGACCAAATTGAGACCATTTCGACAGCCCAAGCCCAACACCCTAATTGCCTGTTTATCTTTTGATGGCTTTTAAAAGGTCCCCGGATTTCAAAAAACAAGAGCATTTCCTAAGACTCGCTACAAAGAATCCGGCATACCCATTGTGCCGGAAGCGTCGCTGCCTCCGTAAAAGGTGGCGTGAGCATTGACCCAGTCGCCGCCGTAGCAGTCGACGGACGCCGCCGTCGCAAGGATGCCCACCACGAGCAGCATAGCAAGAGCCATCTTTCGCCCACCTCCTGCGCAAAACAGAGCATTTACCTCAGTGTTCGAACAAAATGCACAACCCCATTTGAGAAATTCACAGCCATTTTCCGGATTTAGGAACAGGGTCGAGAATGTGATTTACCTAGAGAGTCCTGAAACGAGCAGCGACAAGCAGCGAGCAAGCGAAAGAGCAAGAGAAAGTGAGACGAGCAATGGAGGGTGAGTGTGGAGAATTGGGAAGGAATCGACGGCGTTATATAGAGAAAAGGGAGGCCACTGTTGGGCTCCAATTTTTTTTTATTTTTTTGACTGACCCATCTCGTTGGGGAGGGGACCAAAACCTGCTACCGGAAAAAAGAAAGAGAGGTGGGAGTTGGTTAGTTATTGCGGTGGACTCCCAGCAGTGAAAAACTAGGCACACGTGCCTAGGAATTTCCCCCTTTTTTTCCAAGGAAAGAGGCTGTTGGAATTGCTTTTTTGTTTTTGTTCGCTGGTCCAATACGGCGCCGTCTTGCGGTTTTTTTTTCCTCGGCGGGAAATTTCCTTAGGAATGCGGGACAGATGAAAAAAAGTTTAAAAATTAAATTTAAAAGAAGAAAAAGGAGGGGCCCAGTTGGGTTTATTCGTTTTTTCCGCTGACTCACCCGTCACATGCGAAGCGAGTCGCTTTGGGATGAGAATTCCTTTTGTACCCTTCCCCTGCTTTTGGTCTTTACTCTCTGTTTTTCTTACCTGCCATCCTCGTTAAGTCACTCGTGAGTCGTGAGATATCCGGCTAGGCTTTTCTAAATTCGAAATTCGAATTCAAATCCACCCTTCTTTTAATGTATTTTTGGTCCGTAGATATTAGTCATATGACATTGTTGTTTCTGTCTCGTGATGACTTACATGGTAAGAATTTGACATGATAAGTTCAAAGGCTTTTGCTTTTTTCTTTCTTTGTTACTCTGCCATAATTGACTTGTAAGTCTTTCCCATTTTTTTCACGGTCGTGATTGGTTGGCTCCCGGCACCACCGACACACCGTCATGAGTTTCCATACGTCCCGTAACGGGACGTTCAATTGTAGCTACTGTGCAGCACCCAAAGCCCGTTTTAGTTCAGCCCCAGCAAGGAATCTAGCAATCTCTCCCGTGCACGCGACCAGTGCATGACCTCGTTAGAAAAAAGAGTCAACCCTCGCATCATTAAGCCAGCCAATTCGGTGGTGCGATCGGTTGGAAACGAGAGTACGGACGATTACGTGTCGATCCGGCGAAGTGGCAGCACCGAGATTCTTGCTGATGGCGTATCGCATCATATCGTCCCTTCGGACAACGCCTGCCTTGTTTTCTTTCATTTTCTTTCTGCGCCAAATCTGAGCCACGATACTTAGCTTCTAAGCCAGCCAAATGAAGTACGAGTACCTCGCCAAAGACCAAGTTAATTAACATCTGGCAAAGAAGAGATCGTTGCGAATCACTAAATCTGCCGTGTGAGTACTGAAAATTTTCGGCTTTTTAGAACTTTTATCGAGCAAAAGAGATGATCCGGATCGCACCATGCTATGGAAACATTTGTTTTGATTCGAGGAGAAGGTTGGATGATACTTGAACATCGAAAAGTGAAAAGAAGTAAGACGCGAGTGATAAGAATTTGCGATCTGTGGAATGATACATTTTGAGCACTCGCGACATTACTCTTGAGGTTAATTGTCCCGTTCTCAACAAACAACCAACTTTCATTCCTTATGTCACTGCAATCCGACCTCCGTGTCCCATTCCATCATGCATAGGTGAAATTCAAGAATGCAATGAAGCCTCCTTTTTGCTAGATCAAATTAATCACGTATTTTTGTAACCTGGGAAAATAACAAAAATAGTTATTAAATCTTTATGTAATGTGATTCATATATTTTTAATTTATTAAATGTCATTCTTGAACTTTTAAGTTGTTTAATGTAATTTCCGAACTTTTGATTAATGTTAATATTAGCTATTTTTATATAGTTCTTGGATTATACTAAACATATACCAAAAGTTCGAAATCATATTAAGTAAATTCAAAGTTTATAGATCAAATTAAACTAAATTTAAAAAATAAAATTGAATAGATAAAAATTTTAATAAACGTATTTTATATTAAATCAAAATTAAAGAATTACTAGGGTCGTTATCATTCGTAATTTCCACCTGCCGCCATCATCCATGCACGCTTTTCAACATCGCGCATGGAGACCGGCGCTTCAAACCGGGGTCAAAGCTCTGCTTCTCCCCCCCTCTCTCTCTCTCTCTGTGCCCGCAGCAGGCATGATGCGTTTTTTGATGGCTTTGCCCTAGAATTTGAAGCCATGGGCGGGCACGGCCATCCACCATCGAGCAGCTTTTCCGAGCCCGGCCTGGTCAAACTCGTCAGTAACGACTCCCGTAACCCCAAAAAAAGCACCTCGGCGACCGTGACGAACGAAGGCTGACTCGACCCGTGACAAGTTGGTAAAAAAAGAAGAAAAACTCCAGATATTCAGATTCGAATTCGAGCGTCTTTTGCTCTGTGCAAAGATCAAATTTCGAAAATTCGAGAGATCCTTCCAGTTAATTGCACGCAAAAATGCGAAAAAAAAAAAAAAAACGTCTCGTCGAGAATATCTAATAAAAAGTTTTCCACTTATCGTATATCGAATCGAATATAACACCCAACTGGGTGACCCGTCCCCCACAACCTCTCGTATCTATTTTATGCCATGAGTTTCGAGAAGTATGTAATGAATCTCCCACTTAGCAATGAAAGAAAATATTTTCCGATCAAAAAAAAAAAAAAAAATCGAATAAAACACGAGGAAGATAATATATTAGATCCGCCAATTATACTGTGGTGTGCGGATAATGAAGCCACGAAGATCAGAGCTGCACATGCCTATCGTTTTGTCTCTTATCCCCCCGCCGCACTAGCTTTTCAAATCCAATTTGGCCTCTTCCTCCTCCTCCTCCTTTTTCCTATCTGATTTCTGGAAAGATTTCTCGCCGAAACCTCACAGGATAGAAACGAACGCGGCACGAGCGAGACGACAAATCTCGGGCCATGGCGAGTTTCGGACAGACAAAGGCGGCAGGCGCTGCTGCATCGTAAGGGGGAAACTTCGCGGCCCCATCTGCTTGGATCCCGTATCGTCGAAACGATACCGACGACATTGATGGATCGGTGAATGTAAAATACCCCTTTCGATCCGTAGGTTACCAGAGGCCTGCAGTGCAGCCCGCTCTGAATCGGGGGCTCTGCCGCTTCGGCGAGTAATTAATGCCGAGGAAGAGAAGATGGGTCTCTCTCTCTCTCTCCCTCCCCTGCAACTTCGCCTCTGATGATAACTCGAGTCTCTCTCTCTTATCTTCGAGACTTTTTCATTGATTTGAGTGGGAAAATATTGGAACTTCGTAATTCTTTTACGCGAGAACCAAATGGGAAATTTCCCAGGGCACGAGCATAGACATTCTGCCATATTTTACGGGACTTTGAAATATCCCCCGAGGCTTGTGAATCATGAAGTCTAAACTTTCGATCTCTGCAGACAGCCAGAATTTGAACAAATAATCTCCGGTTCAAAACCGGTAAAGTTAAGTTTGATGCAACGTTACTTTCAGGTAGCAACTATCAAAAAATTTAAAAAACTCGTTCATTAATGAAAATAAACGTAAAGAAGATAGAATCAGCAAGACATTTAATTTTTGTTTTTCTTCATAATTTGAAATTCGCAGCGGATTTTTTTCTGACTTTAAACGCGCAAAAAATTTTCGCGATATACGAACGTCTAAATTTACATGTATTTTTTGGTATAAAAAAATTAGATACGGTATAGAATTTCGAGACGAAAGAAAGGTTAAAACTTAGTTCAGAAGGAACAGGCATGATTAAAGCAGGATCCTTGCGGGCCCCTACATGCACATGCAGGGAGACACGAAAAGATTTCGTGGCCAACTAACCAACTTGCCGTTAAAGCCCGTCCAAACCTCCCCCTCGTCCAAAGACGGAAAAAAAAAAATTTAAAAAGAAAAAGAAAAAAAGCGGAAAAAATCACCGATGTTTTTGTCTGCATGTCTTTCGAAGCTAATTGGGCCGGGCCGGGCCGGCGACATCTTGTCAGCGACCGAACCAAGATTTTTAATTTATTATTATTATTAATTTTTCTTTTGGGATTCATCAGTGGCCTGTCCAAATTCAGGGAGATCGGATGCTCTGCAGCTACGAGTCAAAAGAAGACGCTACTCACGTCCACATCTTCGTCCTCATTTCCCTCAGATTGACTAATACGATCTCCGTGATTTCGCGATTTTCGTGTGTTGTCGTTCCACGATTATACTTCGACTAATCCTCATCATCTTTCCGTCCTCTCGTTTGTCGCGGCCTCGCTCGACGTCGAACGTCTCTTCTGCGAGGACAGCAGACTGTGCTCACGATTGAATGAGAAGTGGGGGAGGAAATGGCTCCATCGCCGAGATCTGGGATGTAGATTTTTCTTCTTTTAAGATCTAGGATGGAGATTTTCTTCTTTTAATTTCCAGAATTAATCGAAATTCTTTGCGTACTCCGATCCACCGAAAGTAAAATTTATAGAGAGAAAAACCCTACTTGGGTGAGTCTGCTCTATCTTTTTCATTCGGTCGCACCGCCCCCCCCCCCCCTTCACCTTGACATCGCGATTGGGATCATCAAAACAACGAGTTCCAATAACTTTCTATCTCGAGGGTCTCTTCTAGTAAACAATCCCAATCGAATCTTGGTCATTTTCGACTGGTTGCATCCTACTGATTTTGATCACGAAATCAAATGAGTAACTCTTTCTTTAGGAGATCTCCGCCGACCCCATATACCTCATCGGAAACAGAGGGATGAGAGTGTTAGGGTGTGATTCATATTTCAGATTGGACGGAATCCTATCAGAGAGCTTTTATAGTTTGAGCCTATATTTTATTAGTGATTTGGGTTTGAACTTATGAATAATTATTGGATATATATTATATTTCTCTTGCAATTAAATAATGTAATAAATAAGTGCAAGGCACTAATTATAATGGAATTTTTAGCTAAATGTAACCCCAGTTTAAAGGTGAACCAAGATAATATCTTATGTCTTAAATTCTCGATAAAAATTAAACACCCAACTTAAATTATATCTTTTTGCACCCCTTATTTAGCTCGGTTCCATAAGCAAGAGAAAAATCGAAAAATTCGATTCGGTTTATATTCAATTCAAGTCGGAATCACACTCTATTGATTTGATTCGGATTTTCACGTATCAAATTCTCTTTTTAATTTTTATTTATTTATTGTGCCGCTAATTCTAACAGAAAATAAAAGTAAATTCGTTTGTGGAGAGAGGGCAAAAGTGCTTTTTTCATAAATAACATTTGCTTGGATATATAAGGAGCGGTGGAAATGAAAAATTATAAATATCATAAAGAATTCCTTATCTTTTTTTCTACGAAAGGGTTAGCTGTCCCCAATATTGACGAATAGCAACGGTTGACACGACAACGGAATGCGACTCTGGATATAGCAAAGGCCACGTCCGACAGCGTGTGGTGCGGCATCATTGGGTTTGCCCCGTTCGTGGTTAAAGGGGTCATCATGTGCCTAATCATATCTCCTCCATCCGACCCCTCAAGGCATCAAATCTCCCCCCCCCAATCCATATCACCTTCCAAAAAATACCAAAAAGACAATAAAGTCCCTCTCCCTCTCTCTCTATCTCTCTGTCTTTCTCTCTCTTCGAGATGGGACAAAAAGGAGAAAAGGATTAGAGAAGGAGCAGAAGAGAGAAGCGTAACGAAGGTAGTTTAGGCTTCCAGAAAAAGTAATATGGTCGTGGTGAAGAGCTGTCGCCACAACTAACGGCCGCCTCCTATATTCCACATAAAGTTGTGATCACGATGACTTACATCTTTATCCCTGTGTGATTAGTTGCGTCGGTCGGAGCCTGGGGCCCACCCTGCCTAATTGACCCCAGAGTGGGTTCAAACTATAAAGCGGTGTTGCTTACTGTGCACTAGACCGGTCATTATAGATTATAAATCAATTTGTTAACTTATATAGGCTATAAACGAGTTGATTATATTAAGAAAATATATTTAAATAAATGTTAAATAAGTATACAACTTATCTAGATCTGGTATAATTTTAACTCTCCCTTTCAATCTCTCTCATTTTCACTCGATTTTGCACTTCCTTATTTCGTACTCTCGCTTCAATTTGATTATGAGTTTTATAAAAGTGTTTAGTAATATGATGGATCGAGTTTGTATTTGCATTAAAACGAGTTCAATGAATATATTTAACTCGCACTATTTATGACCTAACTTGCCCGTTAAATTGGTCTACCACATGAGGAAGTGTCTAAAGTGTAATCCTTCATCACTTGTGTATGGGGTTATATGAACGTCACGAGACCGTATACTCCTTTTATTAAATAGTTGAGATTTCTGGGAAAAACAAATTTGTTTAACAAAATTCAATGTTCTAAACTCGTTCTTACCTGGATTTTTATTTTTTTTGTAATCTTGACCAGAAATCCATTGTAAGACACAAGGTTGTGCTTTCGATGGAGAGAGAGGGAACCAACGGAGCTATAGTCGGAGGTGTAAATTCTACACCCTTTATCATGGCCTTGTGGTGTTAAGCACAACTCGCACTCTACCAAATGGCTAGTATCGACAAGATATCTGATTAGACAGTTAACGACACAGGTCAATCGAACGACTAACATTCCAATACTGTAGCACGATAAAATTCCCGCGCCGCAACACCATAGAAATGGCGTCGTTTTGGGTCCAGCTCGATCCACGCGAGTCGGGTTCTCATTTCTACCAATGATTATTCCCTCGAGACGAAAAGTGAAAAGACGAGAAGAAGGCCGGCAATTAGGGGGTGGTTTGCCTGGTAAAAATGGGAACTCTCGATCTTCCGAGTGGATTCCCGCTTTCTTGCTTTTTGACTTCCTTTGGTAGCTCAAGCTATCCGCCATTCAACGACACTTTGAATGTTGAAAGTACCCAAAAAGGATTATGGCATGCTCATTTGAAAGCTTGAGCCCATCCCGCTTATTTAATTTTCATTAATAATTCATTTCCACCGGCATACGATTGTAAAATAACTCGATACCGATTTCGTGAGTACTGCCCTGGATCGCTCGATAACATGATTTTCGTTTGTGAATTTGGAAATAATTTTGGCGCACATACCATGAGAAAAAATGCCATTGTTATGTTGCAAGAAAAGAGAATGAATCTATTATGTTTGTAAGTCTTTTGGTAGTGTTTTTCAATAAAATCATTTGGCGAATAAGTGCTAAAAAGAGGGAAAAAATGGGAAAAAATCGAAAATTTTCGACTTCTCTTCGTACTCACGGATATTTCACAAAATTTCCAAAATTTGTCTCTCCACGAGCAAAGTAGCACAATCGAATTAGGCCATTGAAGAACTTGTGGAGGCAATTGAAAACACGAAGGCGACCAATGGACCAAAAAAAGAAGAAGATAACGTGGGGTTTTTATCTTTGTGAATGCTAAATGATGAAAGTGACCTAATCAATCGAGATTTATCATGCTTACAAAGGGGGAAAATAGAAGTAATCCTAGCTAATTCGATTTCATCCAATCGACGGCATCAGGTCCATGAATCGTGTTTGGTACAGAGACATTGATGCACATGATGGGGGGATGCGTCGTGCTTGGTCATGTAACTCTCATGCGCTCCGATTTTTCGTTTCACATCTATAGCCATTTAGGGATATCAGTACGTGGTACGATAAGTGTGGTACGATGAGCTTTCAATATGATCGCTTAGATGTGATCGCAAACGACGTTCCCGTGAGTAACTTTTCAAATCATAAGACTCCAACCCATACTTGTTGCCAAATTCAACGTCGCCTTCGAAGAATCTACGTATCTTCCCGTATCATCTTCGAGCGAGGCATACCCCACGATTCTAATCTAAGCTTGAAATGAGTCGATTGGATTGCCAAATTCATCAAAATTTTCACCTCATATTAGGGAAAATTGCACCTCCGATCCAAATCTCATAATTTCCTAATATATGATCTTTGAACTTGTGATTTGTTTAAAGGATAAATATATTAAAAGTCCCAAAACTTGTTTCGAAAGTGCAATCGAGTCTTAAAACTTTTTTGACGAATTTCAAAATTTCCAATATACATATCCCATTGTTCAATTAAATCCCTCGACTTGTATATGTTTTGTTTTCAATTGAATCAATCCACTGTTGGCCGGCATATAAAATGCAATTCAATTTTAAAATTTTAGGATTCGATTATACTTTCGTGACGAGTTTTAGGATTTTAACGTACTTACACTTTTGTAACAAGTTTCATAATTTCCAACACACTTATCCTCTATTTAATTAAATCCTTCAACCTATATATTTTTTCGTTTTCAGTCGAATCAGTTGGCCGCCGGCCGGCGGCGTATGGGAGCCCTGCACATCATTTTGTCGACGGACAGAACATCGGAGAGCGCTGGAATTCAACAGGTTCGCCTCGAGATTTCAGTGCTCGGAAACGTAACCCCAATCGACCGTGCTCGGAAACGTAACCCCAAATGACGGGTCGCGCTCGATTGTGCTCGGAAACCACGTCGCTCTCCCCCTTTTTGAAGTTCGTCCCTTAGCGCCATGTGCGCATAAATGACAATTTGGTCATTGGGGTTGGAAAACGATTTTCGACGCAATTTAATGGTGAGAATCGACCCTCCACCGCGCGGCCATAACGACGGCCGAAAGAAAGAAGAAGAAAGAAATCGACGGACGACGGACAGATGGACGGCCGGCGGGAGTTTTGGGACTCGAGAAGATTAGATGGATGGACGAGGCAACGAGAGCCCTTCGAGGCCCAGGAAGCTCATGGACCAACGACGACACCTGGGTGGTCCCCCACTCCGAATTAAATTTTCATCGATTTTTTTTTCTTTTTAAAGAATGAATAATTAGATGTTTGGAGCTCTTTGAGCACATGACTAATCTCGATATCAATAATTACAAGGGGGCATGAATCCCGCACCGGTGCTCGAGAGGAATCGCTAATATTGTGTCTGTCATGCATTGAAGTTAGGATGGAAAAAGAGGAACGCGTGATTTTGTTTTTAATTATTGTTTTGTTTGGGTGATCTTTCGAGGGATTGTTGTTATCGTTCATTAGGTTAGAGATGGACTTTGATATGGCACGTGTTATAAGATTTCGAGGAATGCTATTTCTTCATTTATGAAAATGTTGAAAAAATGATAATAAGCAAAAAGGTTGGATGATCCAGGCATACGCAACTTTACGTAAGCCATTCGTCGATCGATTGCTACTTGGTAATTCTGTCTTCCTACCCGCGTCTCTCACTCCTCCACATGTTGGGTGATCCCACATCCTAGTGGTCGATTTATAATTGTGGGGAAAGTCTTGCTCTATAAGCTAACTTTTAGGGTGATACATGTTCATAATAACTCAACAAATGATATTAAAGCTGATGGTTGATTGATGATTTACTCTTAATGTGTATCGATATTTGGTAAATATCTCAAGGAGAAATCTAATGCCTAACCTGATTTTCAGGTTGGTGGATAGTGTAGCAACGCATGTCCAATGATAGACTTCATTGTTCAGTTTGGAAAAGGAGACTAAGGATTAAGTTAGGCATTGAAGATTTAAGTTAAGATGAGTTAATGCAGAAGGATACCCCAATTAAGAAGGAGCAAGCCTAACACTGAAACTTACACATGAAGGGGGTGAGTTATATTAAAAAAATCTTACATCAATAATTAACGCGATGTTGAATAATTAATATATTATAATTGGCTTATAACTCATTAATTTAAGTTTGTGAGTGAAGTAAGTCAAATTAAATATATTGACAGGTTTAGACTAAAGCTCCCTTTTGATCTTCTTCCTAGATGAATGTATCATCGAGGCACATCACGTCAAGTCGCCGACCCTTCACCTGGTTACATATACAAGGAAATGAAATCACAATTATAAAACCTTTTCACCTCGCCAAAATATACCTCCCCATTTTATTTGTTCCCGAAAATCTCCCAATTTGAATCAACGTTTTCTTAGCCTCGTAGATGGATCTAGGACGTTCTTATTTTAAATCCAACTTGTCCATGAGTTCCAAATTCATCAAAATATATCCACCCAGGGGGGGTTCCAGCTATAAAAAATAATAAAAAGAAACGATTGTCGGGTCAAGAGAGATATAAAATTTTTGCCTCAAAAGCAACTCCACTTCTTCGAGTTTCACCTAATAATTAATTGCCACCGAATTGCTCTTTAGCTGGGTCCTTCCATCGTTCGCATGCTTCGATTAGTAATAAGTAATCGAAGGGCGGGAAGGGGTCGACCGGTGTCGGCAGCTCCCTCTGAACTTTACCATAGGAATTTCACATCCGCGATGAGTTGTTCCATCTCTGCCGCGCTACCATAATGCCGACGAGAGAGAGAGAGAGCCGAGGTTATCTGGCATCGTGATACGATGCCCAACCTCTTTAGGACATGAGTTAAGGCTTCCTGGGGGTGGAGAAGCGACCGGAGAATTCGAACTTCTGACAGGAGAGATTTTCGTGTCATTTGAGAGTATCCGGTTAGACCAGCCGAGGCAGTGATCGTATACGAAACCTCACGAAGCAATAAATGAAAGAAGAAAAATGAGAATTCGAGTCCACAAAAGAGGGTTAGGGTTTTGGCTGGCGACGGTGGAGCTACCGTGGGCAGAGGGACAACCTCACGTTCGGAAGGAGCCCAACGTGTTCGATCTTTTTCCAGGATCGTGTTTCGTCCGATCCTTCTGCGTTTTCAACTCGAAAGCAGCGGTCGCGCGATGGACCCGCCATCACATGGTGGTTGTGGAATCTGCTCTCTTTTTTTCTTTTTCTTTTTTTGGAGTACGAATTTCCCACCCATCATCATTAAAGCGCGAGAACCGTAGAGCAGAGAAAGGACTCGGAGCGAGGGCTTCGCTGTTCGAGGAACTTAGTGCATCTGGGAATGTGAATGAGACCGCTGGTGGCGATGTTTCGGGGACGGAATTGACAGAACTTGGGCTCCCCACTTAAATCGCATGTGAACTTTGGTTAAGAACTTTGACGAGCGGTCTCTTTGATTTTGTCTCGAGAGTGGACTGGTTTGTCTGCCATGCTTTCTTCTTTGTTCTATACTTTTGGCTGCCTTTTAGCAAGGGAAGATGTAAGTCCTTCATGAGCAGTGGGCTATATCAAGAATCTTTACTTTGCGAGCTGTAAGCATGTGATCTAAAATGGAGCGAGAATAAGATATGAACTGGCCACAAGCTCTATAATTTCGGATCGGTCTCTTGAACAGAAAAGACTGGAACGAGTCCGACTGCTCGTTCCTTCGATTCCAGTCCACTCGCATGACTAAATGATTCACATGTCCCATCCCCAGCCCATGACCATGAGCTTTCGTGGATTTTGGGTTGCCCCGGATTGATAGCTGATTTGGATTTGACCTACGTATGATACATGTGTGATTTACGTGGGTTTTGTCCTTTGATAGTTTTACTTTTAATGGCGTTTGTAAGGTGTCAATGGTGCTCGGTTCTTGAATGCATGTATCATGTAAGCTAATTATGACTCTTTTTTTTAGAAAACAAAATATAGGATATTCAAACTTTTCGAATTGCTCTATAAATAAGATGGCAGGTATGATTCTAAGATTACTCATCAAAAGAGATGTGATTTAAGCACTAAATTTTCTCGCATCCAAATTGAATGCTTAATTCCTCACCCAACCCTTCGGAAAGCTATTCAGTCCGCCAATTTCCTCTGAACCTGGTGCTGTTTTTACTCACGGGTTGTCTCCATGGCCGTCTTATCTTCGGCAAATTGGTGGAAAATTGGTGGAAAATGACCGGGCGCTTGAACGTCTTAGTGGGTCGAGTTGCCATGTCCTGATCCATCTGGGCCCAAGTGCAATCCACCAATGCTTGCTTGCGCCAGTGCACTGGGCCAGGATTTCACGAAGACCAGGGAATTCACAGCAGATGTGGCCAAGGAAGGAAGAGAGAAAGGAGGTGGTCCTGCAGCGCCTAAAAGCGTTTCTTGTTGACTTCGCAGATCGAAAGGGGGGGCAAGATGTTGGCCCAGGAGATGGTTGAGGTCTTTGATGAGGGGAAGCCTTTGTCTGGAAACATAGGGCATGTGTTTGTGTCCTTTGGCCTCCTGTTCTATACCCTAGTGTGGAGGACCAGCTCACGACAGTGACCGGGAGTCCTTTCTGTCTGAGGCAGACAGGGCCTGCGGTTGAGGAACGTTTTCTAACTTTGCTGTGGCAGGAAAAACATGGTCTATTATCAACTTATAATATAGCTATCAATTTGCTGAACTTGTAGAACTTTATCATCGAAATCCTATTGGCTCTAGTCCCGGCAAATTAATACTCGTGTCATGGGCCATGATTCTCCCATATTCGAATATCCTTATGAATAGAGTTTGGGATTATCGAGTAAACAATGAGTGATGTGGAAGGGATGAATGCAATTGGTTTGTGAAAGTGGCATTAAGGGTATATTTGGTAACACTCCCGGGAATAATTGATTCTGTTTTTTTGTTCCCGGGAACATATTTGGAACCGAAATCTGTTTAGTAAATTTTTTGTTCTCGGGAACAAATTTGTTCCAGGGAATAGATTTGGAGTAGAATCGAGAATAAAAAAAAAGTTGCTTATCGCTCCCAAGAACAATTTTGAGAATCAATTTTGCTATCTCTTTTTTCTCTCTTCTTTTTTCCCTTCCCTTTCTTCTTCTTCCTCCTCCTCCCAACCTACTGCCACCCATCACCGCCCTATCGCTGCCCCTAGGCCGCCACCGTCGAGCAGCCGTGCGAGGTCCAATGAGCTCGCCAAAGGCTTGCCTGGCCACCAGTGAGGCTCGCCGAGGCTACGTGAGGTTGGGCCTTGCCCTGGCCTAGCGAGGCTGAGCCTTGCCCAGATCTACGAGGCCAAGCCTCGCCAATAGCCAGGTGAGCTCGCCGGACCTCGCCCAACCGCTCGCCGACCACCATCGGTGATAGCGGCCAAGAGGAAAAAGGAGAGAAAAGATAAAAGAAAAAAAGAAAATTATAACAATAAGTATTAAAAATTAAAAGAATCAAAAAATCAATTTTTTTTACCAAACGATTTCTATTTTCGGAATAAAAATTTTAAACAGTTTATCAAACACTTTAAATATTCAAAATTTATTCTTGAGAGCAGAATAAAAAAAAAATCATTTCTGATCAAAAATTGTTCTCGAGAGTAAAATCATTACCAAATAGGCCCTAAGACGGTTGGTGTTGGGAGTTATAAGATAAAATGATTATATCTCTATAAAGCTCTAGAGGCGGGGTTGGTATCCTGTACACAAACTAGTGCTGCTCTCTTGAAGAGGGCGGAGAATGAATTGCTAGGGCAAAACATGCTTGGACAAAGTACGGCTCTCAACTAGCTTCTAAGATCATAATGGGGGCACAGGAAAAAACTGATTCCTCATCAAATAGATTAACGTTCCTAGATTAGTAGGTGAATGTCAAGATGGGCTGCTACCACAGTTTCAACAAGGGGAGAAACCCCCATTAGTCTACAAAGATAAAGAAAAGCAAAGTAGGCGAAATAGGTGCAATTGGCTCCAAATGCCACACTTGTTAGGGAAAGCACGAGTAACCGAAAATGCTTGAACAACTACAATTGGAAGAAGCTACCAGTAGAGTGGCTCGTCTTGTTGGACAAGCAATGTCATTCGATAATCCAAAGTGGTGCATCAATGGTTGAGGAATTGTTCAATTTATGACCTAGAGCGATGCATAAATAGTTGAAGAATGCAAGAAAGCGACAAAATAGCCCATAACGTTATGGAATTGAGGGAGGGAAACTATCATGGACCGTGATCCTACCATAGTTGTGTACTCTTGCGAGTGAAGCTTAGGGTTATCAAGTGAAAAATGAGTAATGTAAAGGAAATAAATATAATAATTTGTGAGAGTGGCGTTAGGATAGTTGGTACTAGGAGCTCTAATAAAATAAATCTTTATGGAGCTCTAAAGTCAAGTGTTAGTTTATTTAAATAATAAATTACACATTTATCTAACAGTTTAAGTTTTTAGAACAATTAGTTGTGATCTCATAAAATCTCACTTGGTATTGGAGCCTTTCTTCCTAAGGCAAATATAGTGCACCAGGTGTTGAGGGAAAAGTTACTATAAACGCATCTTCACAGCATCGAAAAATACCTCCGTGGAAAAGAAAAATTGGACTTGATGATGCGTTAGAGATAGCGTAACACAAACACCATGGTGCTTACTCAAACAAGAATGATGCACTTGGGTGAACATTGTCAAGCGGCGAGGCTGGATTTATTTGCTTGTGATGCATGGACGCATCCGTGAGAATGATAAAGCAGAAAACATAGAATGCACCTTGTGCAAATTTTGAGGTGCACTTGGTACACCACATTTGCCTCATGAACGAAGGCTCTAATACCAAATGAGATATTGTAGGACCACGATCGACTATTCTAAAAGTTTAAGTTGTTAGATGAATGCGTAATTTATTATTTAAATATTTTAACGGTAGGGTTGGTCTCTAGTGTACAAATTGATCTTGTTTTCTAATAAGGCCATCGAAGACCAAAACCACTTGTTGTGCCTAAAGTATCTTGCCATCCCTCTCGATAGACTAGATGGTTGAGTTAAGTTGGGCATGGTACGATTCGATGCGAGAGTGTTATTCATCGTACTGTCCTTAGGAACAACAATAAAAGAAAGGTTGGCCCGGTGTTCGCACTTCGCAGCTTATCAATTGCCGCAAGGGCTATTCTGCGACCAAGAGATTGCTGGCCAACGACACTCCCATCTCGATTAATGCTGACCTAAAGGCCGAGGCTTAAAAAAAGAAAAAAGAAATCAATGAATTGTCAATTAGTTTGCTCTAACCAATACCCAAAAATAGTAAATCTAAACCCAGCTGAACAAATTCTCAATAAGTTTCCACCTAACAATTGGCGCCGGTTGTTTCCATACCAAACTTGCGAGCATTACCTATCAAAGTCACTTTAATTCAATAGAATTAACAATGGATAGACTTGATCGGAAAAAACTCAACGAGTTGGATGGACTTGATTGTACGAATTTCGAGTTCGAGGTCTACAATGAAAACGGCGCAAGGTCAAGGGAATAGATATGTTCTTTCTTCCATTGAGGAGACAATAAGTAGACCTAATGAGGAAAAGTGAGTAAAGTAATCATGCATTGAACAATGACAATTCCTCAAAATCCAAAGCAACAAACCTTGTGGATCACCATGGACTCGCCAAGCGATTGAGAGCCCATACAATTTGAGCCGGGCCCGTTTGAGCACGAGCAGTCCATCCAGCCGATTGGACTTTTGAACAAGGCCTCTTCTCATGATCAAAGACCGAATTGAATCTATCGAGGCCCACCCAATGCCATGAGTACCTCATCACCGTATCCCTCTTTTTGGGAGGCTTGTGGAGATAGCCTCGATCCATTAGTTGTGGAGCTGTACTGACTCGTGTAGACAAAAATTATGAGAGAAAAAACAAGTAAAGGTGAGCAACACAGATCAATTGAATCGAGAATTGCCCGGACCAGCTAATTCTAGGCGATTCCTGAAAGCGTTTGTACGGTCCTTAGCTTTGAGGGAACAAGACCAATCGAACAAGACTGGTGATTTTTTTTATTTTTTATTTTATTTCTCACATAAAATTATTTTCCTTCTCCTCTCACGTGTCCCACTCTCCTCTCTCTACTCTCCCTAATTCCAAGGAGTCATTATTCGTAAATCATATGATTTTATTGGATTGCCTGGGAACTAGACCGGACTGATTGGTTCGATTCGATCTCTAATTCTAAAAACTGGAAACTAATCCGATTCCCAATTCCTGAATGGGACCAGACCAAATCAGAAATTGATTATCTCTAAGACTTCATTCGTTTAACTTCTAGGAAAATATTTTCTAGATTTTCCGACGTTCGTTTACGAAAAATTAATTGGTTGGAGAAAATATTTTCTATCAAAGGAAAAAAAAAAGCCTTTTGAAATAGGGAAAAATGTTTTCCACTATAAGAAAGAGAAAAACATTTTTTACACCTTCTTTCACCTTACTTTCTTGGGGTAAGTATATTAGGAGTGCCATTACTTTTGTACGACGCTCACTTTGGTGCCAAAACTTTTTTTTCGCTCACTTAAGTGCCACATTGGAGTAAAAAAAGTGCCACATCGCCGAAAAAGGCGCGTGACGTGGCGTCGGAATGCGACATGGCAAACTTAAAACATTATTTTAATATTTTATTTTTTTTTATTTTATTGTTTTTTTTTTAAGGCGGCGAGGGCCACCGTTGACCCTCGCCGGTTGCGTAACCCTCGCCCAAATTGGGCAAGGGGGCCCTTGCCATTGGCCACGAAGGCCTTGGGTGAGGTGCGCGGCCTCCCCGTGGTTGTCGAGGGCCATTACGCGCTTTGCCCGGGGCTAGATCCGGGCAAAGGCCGCCTTGGCCTTCGCCATTGCCGCCACTGGTGAGGCCGTCGACGGCCTCACCTAAGGCCTTCGACGGCCTCACCTAAGGCCTCGACGGCCTCGCCGGCCTCACCCAAGGCCTTCGTGGTCGACGGCGAGAGTTTGCGGCGGCGAGGGTCAACGGTGGCTCTCGCCGCCTTAAAAAAATCAAAAATTCAAAAAAATTCAAAAAAATTAATTAAAATATTAAAATATTATTTTTCGGTGGCCACGTCGCATTTCGGCAAGATGTGGCATTCAAGTGATCGATTTTTACTACGACAGAAGACTCAAGTGAGCGAAAAAAAGCAAGACCAAAAAAGCGTCGTACAAAAGTAATGCATTCTCAGTATCCCAACCCCCACTTTCTTTTACCAAACATTTTTCCTTTTTTTCCTTTTTCTAAAAAATCGATATTTTAATTATTTTCTATTTTATTTTATTTTTATTTTTTCCTTTTTTTTTTTCGTACGATTTTTCTAAAAATAACAATAATTAAAAATTGATTTAAAAAATAAAATTATAAAATTATTTTAAAAAAAAGCGTACGAAGGAAAAGATTTTCCTTACTGAACAACAGCACTTCATTTTTAGGGTTTAGCCAAGCACCGAAAAATAATTATATTTTTCTAAAAAATGACTTCCTATAAAATATTTTCCAAAAACACTATATTTTCCGTGACAAACAAACCCTAAGAGTGAAATTCAACCTAATTGAATCAACTCTCAAATCTCAAATTCCCTCTCGGGTCAAAACAATCTTGAGGTTGGGAAGTATTCCAACCAATCTTGAGGTTCAAACTCAGCCTAATTGACGCAACTCTCAAATCTCAAATTCCCTCCCGGGTCAAAACGATCGAAGTTTGAAAAGTCAAAAGTCAAACCTGGTTTTTCCTCTCCTCTCTCTCTCTCTCTTCTCCGAGTCAAAGGATGGAGACGCTGACGAAAATGCCGGCAAAGCTCGGTCAATTTCTCAAGAGCAGCTTGGGATCGTACCAAACTACGTGCAGGAACAAAACCACCAGCATCCGTTAGTTGAATTCAAGAGCCCCAAAAAGCGAAAGAGTTCGGCCCAGACTGACTTCAAAACAAGCGACACGTTCGCAACATCGGACGTCTGTCTACTGATCAGGGTAATGTCCTTCCTGGAGTCGGATGGAGTCCCACCATCGGGTTGGTCAGAACCCAGAATGGCCATGAAACCTATCCAACAGCGACGTTCGGATCAAAGAACAGGAGCAAAACTCCAAAGCCGGTTGACGTCGGCAGTACCTAATTCCCACTTTGCTTCGCTTTGATAGGCGCATGCCCACAACAGACACGATTTAGCTTCGCTAATCACGTTCACGTCCCCCCTATAAATGCGCACTCTTCCTCCAACCCTTCCCAGGCAAATCTCACCTGCATCGCACTGAAAGCATATTCACTCGAAAATCCTAGAACAGGGTCTTCCTTTTTGCCGGGGTTTGTTTGCCGCGAGGAAACATGAAGGCAGGACAGCTTGAAGCCGCCGAAGCTCTGGAGCTGAACCCGCCGGCTCAAGGGCTGAAGAAATGGATGTCCATGGTCGACTTCGCTCTTCGTATCGTCGCGGCCATCGGGACGCTGGGGAGTGCCATAGCCATGGCGACCACTAACGAGACGCTGCCTTTCTTCACTCAGTTCATACAGTTCAGGGCCCAGTACAACGATCTGCCGTCTTTCACGTGAGCTGACTCGATCGAAGCTAGCTTTCGTAGTCGTTCTTTCTGTTTGTTTTTCTAGGTTGAGCGAATTGATGATGTTTGATGTGTGCATGGAGCAGGTTCTTCGTCATAGCGAACGGCCTCGTCTGCGGCTATCTAGTTCTTTCCATCCCGCTGTCCATCTTCCACATCAAGAGGCCTGAGTTGACGATCACCAGGATAATCTTGATCATCTTTGACACGGTAAAGAGCAAAGCTCTCCATATAAATTCCTGGAAAACGTACTATAATCATGTGAAAAATGGAGACTTCTTTAACACGAATCGTCTTAGAAATTGTGCTAGCTGATAAAGCGCATCTTGAACATTTTGCAGGCGATGATGGCTCTTCTCACTGCTGGAGGATCTGCCGCCGCCTCCATCGTCTACTTGGCCCACAACGGCAACAGCAACGCCAACTGGTTCGCCATCTGCCAGCAATTCAGCTCGTTCTGCGAGCGGATCACAGGATCTTTGATCGGCTCTTTCGGGGCGACACTTGCCTTGATATTGCTGATCATTATCTCCGCCGTGGTTATTTCTCGACACTAAGGGGTTTGCTGCCGGGGGCAGCGTTGCACTACTCCATGTCTATCTGTTAATCTTCTTCCTTCTGATCAGTTCGTATGTGTAAAATGCGCACAAGTACGTGCATCGTGCAACTTTACTTTTGTTATTGTATTCTAGGATTCAATTGATTGAGCGCCTGAGGATTTCAAATGTAAACCGAAGTGTTCTTTGTATTTTTAATGAAAATGAGTGTGACATGACCAGTTCAGCCTCTACTCAAAAACAGAACCGAACCTAAATACACCAGCACTTTATGAACAATATAATTTGAGAAGGACGATGAATGACGATTGATAAAACAATGAACCGAGATCATAGGATCGACATGAGAACGTTCGGTTTCTGAGAAATTAAGAGTCGAGATCGATGCTTGCAAAGGGACAGTTTAAGGAATCAGGCTCTGTATAAATATCAGCTTCATTCACACCACGTTTATGTACTTTGAGATTGTTCTGATTTTCATGCTAATCAAGAGAGGCCATGAGTTCAAAAGCAGAAAAGACCTTCCTTAATTGGAAAAAGAATGTAGCCAAAAATCACACAGGATCAAGCAAGCACCTTCGACTCGAGGCCGAGCCATGCCTTCGAACTGCACCGTTAATCGACAGTCATGAACTGGGTCGGGATCGCCGAGCAAGACTGCTCTCTGTCTCCTATGCCAACATCTCCACAAGGTCGTCGATGGATTTCAACGTCTTCTCGTAGAAAAGGTACGACTCGTACACCTTGGGAGTACGGACGTAGTAATCGAACTGAAAAGAAGAAATGGTCACGGCTCAAACGTATCGTAATCGGACATAGACGTGCGCGCGACATCAACTCAATCAAAAAATCTCTACGTGAAATCGCACATGAAGAACCCGCTCCGACATTGGCCTAGCGACAATGGCGTTCCCATGCTTTCGGCTCGGAATCGATGTCATGGTTTCAATTTTTGCGCCGGGAAATTCAGTCTTAAGCGGGTCAAAAGTTGGTAAATTATGAACTAACTATAGATTAATCGCTCTGTATTTTTATACTAATCACTAGCTTATCCCAACTCTGTCGCACGAGCGCTTGGGAGCGAGGTGCACGTACCTCGGCCATGTTATCGACCAGCTCGTTCGCCTTGCTCACGTAGGCCCTCCGGCGACCCTCCGGCAGCGTCGTGGCCGCGTTCTTCAAGTCCTGGGACAGGTAGGCCGACTTCAGGCGGATGTAGAAGATGACGTACCTCCACGACATCGTGTCGAGCATGCCCCGGAGATCGTGCAGCCCCTCCGCCGTCTGGCGGATCCTCGCCGCCGCGTCCTCCGGCGAGAGACCGGGCTGGAAGAACCGCTCGATCAGGAACGACCGCGTGCCCCAGCTCTCCGCCCGCGCTGCCCCCGCAGGGGAGAGCGCGGCGAGAAGCCCGAGCGCGAGGGTGGAGGCGGCGATCCCGCGGCGGGAGGCGACGGGTTCTCCGCCGGAGAGGGAGGACCGGGCGACGGGAAGGGAGGGCCGGAGGCGGAGGCGGCGGCGGCGGTCGGGGGTGTGGCGGGGCTTGGTGGCGGCTTGCGAGTGGAGCGGCGGAGATGTAGCTTGAGTGAAGGCGTTCATGGTGTTCTCTTCTTTCCGGATAAAATCGTCTGAAGCCTTCCATTTCTCCAGCTTCGAAGGTGATGAAGAAGCTCGGAGAGTGCTGACAAGACTCCAATGATGTTTCGCCACTTGTCACCGCTTGCGGCACGTGACATTTCTCCCACGTGCGGTCCCCTATACGAAGTTTTCGACTCTTTTTTTTCTCCCTTTTCCGTTAAAATCTAAAAAAATATCCAGAAATTATAAAAACAACACATGCCAATTTATTTGTTAACACTTTAATACTGTAAAAGCGTCGTGGGTTTTCGATTTAAAGGAAGTCAAAAGCATGAATCGCAAAATTTAAATTAAGCAAAATGTGAAAGATTAAGCTAACCTAAATAGGTACGTCATACACTTATGTGTTTTTGTGCTTTTATCACATCAGGCTAATATTTGGGAAGAAATGAAGATGAAAATAGTCGATGATTTTGTATAGCTCGAAGGTCATGTGTTTGATTTGAAACAATTGTTGAAAGAGAAAATTAAGAATGGGATTTTTTTTATAAAGATTATAAATAACATATTCTAAGGAGAAATGACCAATTTACTTAGCTTGCGCTTTTGCAATTTTTATTCATTTGGTAGAGATGTAGCAAAATAACCAAAAATTATTGAAAGACAACATCGTCTATCTCTTAGTAGATATGTACAATAATAATAATAAAGTATAATAATTATAAGAGTCCTACAATTGATTAGAGAAGAAGAGACCTAATATTACGTTAATGAGCCAAGGAAACATACCAATGTTAATTATATATTTTTCTTAATAATGTTGCCGCAAATATAAGAAATAACAGTTCTAGCAAATAAAAGAAGAAGAAAAAAGAAGAAATATGATAACAATAAAGGAATATCTTTACTAACTTCATTGACCTAAAATAAGTTACATTTTAAAATATCAGTAATTAAATCGTCACTAATTTTTTTAGTTTTCTTTTGAATTTCATTTACTTTTAAAATTCCCTTTATTTGACAAATGCTATATTCAAGGATACTTATCCTTTATCTATCTTTCAAAATTTAAACTAATGGAAAAATAGAATTTGGGAATGGAAAAATAAATCAAGTCGTTCAAAGGACATTCTAGTTTTTGAAATTCGAACTCAAAAAATATAGGAGTCTACAAGCAAGGATACTTAATAATTGGATATAAGCGACGTAATAAGATTATGTTATGAATCTTGTTAAGTGACAATCTAGAGCTAGAATGAAGTGTCGCATGGAGAGTATATAAGTAAATATTTTGTTGGTTCCGACTTAATTATATATAATAAATAGATTTATCGGGAGAAATTTGAAGTTGCAAATACTTAATTTTTTTATTAAAAGAGTTGTAACGAAATTGAAATACCTTGAGAGAAATTATTGATTATGAAAATAATTGGGATTGCTTTGCCCCTCAAATTTGACCTGGACTCCTCAGCCATCACAACTTCCAGAAGGAAAGGACCGTATTACAGAATCCCAGCGACGGCCGGCCGCCACCGTCTTCCCAGGCTCTCCATCGCGTCTCGTCTCCCCTGAACCGCCGCCGCATCCGCCCTCGAAATCCTCCTCGCCGGGCTCGAACCGGCGAGAAACAAGACCGACCCACCAACCGTTGCCGGGGGAAAGATCGAGACTTGTTCGCCGGATTCGAGATGGCGAAACGGGGATTGTTCGACCTCGAGCGGCACTTCGCCTTCTACGGCGCGTACCACAGCAACCCGGTCAACGTGGCCATCCACATGGTGTTCGTGTGGCCGATCCTCTTCACCGCCCTGCTCCTCCTCTGCTTCACCCCCTCTTTCTTCGGCCTCCCTCGGATCGAGCTATCCCTGTTCGGGCATGACCTGGCCTTGGTCTTGAACGTCGGGTGCTTCCTGACTCTAATCTACTCCGCGTTCTACGTGTTCCTCGACCCGAAGGCCGGGTCTTTGGCCGCTCTGCTCTGCCTGATTTGTTGGGTCGCCGCCAGTTTCGTCGCGAGCAGGCTTGGGTTCTCTCTCGCTTGGAAGGTGATTTCTTGAAAGCCCCGACTTGTTATCTGCTTGTTCGTTTGGGTGGGTTCAGTGGAAATCCTGCTTTCTTTTTTGTTATTCAGTTCTGCTCATGGGTTTCCAATGGAGTCACTCTCTTCAGCTGTGCCCTCATCCCAAAATGTTAAGAGTGCAAGAGCAGTTAGGCTACGAATAGGCAGTGTTGTTTCGCTGAGACATATTGGGTCGTTTTTTTTTGGATGTCTCTGGTGTTGAGTACGTCGTTCTCGCCCTTTGCTGTTTGGTATGCTAGCATTTGATGATTGCTGCGTGATATTTGGTTGTCGCTCGGTCGCTTGTAGTGGTGAAGTTCTAAGTAGAATCTTCGGTTTCGGAGCTTTTGCTCTCTATCCTTTGAGCTCCGGCTGTAAATCATCTTCGGAACTACGAAAGGAGACTGGCGCAGGGCAGTTGGTCCCCTATTCTTGGCCGGGTAATGCTATCTGTGGGAGGATTGGTGAACTTCAAAATCAGAACTGAGGATAGCATGTGGACTGACACCGTCCATACTCTCTCTCTCTCTCTCTCTCTCTCTCTCTCTCTCTCTATATATATATATATATATAATCATGAAAGTGCATCATAGTTTCTTGTTCACTGAATTAGCAATCCCCAGTACTTTTAGCGACTGCGTAGTTTATTATGTTGGCTCTCATTTTTCACTTTTATCGTTTAACCGGAGAGTTATGTTTCTTTTTTATCACCATCGGATTTTCAAAGATGCAGTGCAATTTTAGATCAATTAACATTGTCATATGTGTGACTGTGTGTGTGGTGCCAGCTGAGAGAATAGTTTACTGGCAAGTTCCATTTGCTGTGGAAACAGTTGAGGCTGGTCAAGATTGATAGGCCAAGTTACTATAAGGGACCTATGCAGTGTCGATGCTGTTTTGCCTTTTTATTGATAGTGTTATTAGCTACTTATGTAGGATTCAGGTAAAAAAAGGAAACCAAAGTGCATACATACATGCACAGAGTAATTTGTTCTGGCAAATGCAACTGATGTTATAGGTTTTCTATATTTTCCTCTTCCAAAGATTGCTGGCAATTTCTCCTTGCTACTCTTTTCTTTCCCTTTTTCTGCTGAACACTTTGCTACTTTCAACATAATGAAGGGGTGATGGCATGTGATTATGCTGTGATGGAAAAGGATGTGGCTTTCTTTCAGTGCTGCGGAAGTTCTAAGACTTGTGTCGACGAATATTAATAATTTACTGATTGTACATGTGCATGAATATCTGTGATAGTTCCTGAGAGTCAATTTCTTCGAGCCATCTCGTTCATCGGGATAAAGTGGTTGCTGGCATTCATAGGATCTTGCGATCTTGGTGTTGATTTTCATCTTAAGCAGATATAGTAGCATTTGCTAATTCCAGCCAAGAACAAAAAGTTGTCATTTATTAATTTTTGTTCTCTTGCTCCTTTCATGGCACTCCACAAATGCTGTTTTCTCCTGAGACATTAAACTTTAGAGTGATTGGGGAAACTTCAGAGTGCTCTGGTGCCACCATTCGTCGCGTCATTTGTCCAAATGATGTTCCAAATAAAGCCATTTTCCTGGGCACCAATCTGCCAGTTTTCTTCTTGATGAATGATAAAATTGAATTAGGATTACTCACTTCCACCATTTGACATCTTCTTCATCAGGTTGTTCTCGTGGCTCAGATAGTGTGTTGGACTGGGCAGTTCATTGGCCACGGGGTCTTTGAGGTAGGCTAATACTTCCCTCGAAAAACCTCTAGGAATTGGCTATCATATCTGCTGCTGATCAGCTGAATTAATTTGTACAGAAAAGAGCTCCAGCTCTTCTGGACAACCTCGTTCAAGCCTTCTTGATGGCTCCCTTCTTTGTGTTGCTGGAGGTGATTTCTCTAAAGCATTTGCGTAGTGTCCTATCATGCATAGGCTCTTCCATCTAAACATGTTCCTGACATTCTCCAATTTCTTTTATGACTTTTCAGGCCCTTCAGACATTCTTTGGATATGAGCCATACCCTGGATTTCGTGCGACAGTGGAAGCAAAAATTGATGCCGAAGTTAGTGATTGGAAAGACAAGCAAGAGAAACTCATTACTTGAGTCTGTTCGAAGGTTTCTGTGCGCCCACCAGGCTTTGTTAATGTCTCCAAATTCTGTGAATATGAGCTTTGACTAGCTCAAGTCATGCCTATGCGCATAGACCTTGTATCTAACATTCACACGGCGATGCCAAGACATATACATACAAAAGCAATGAAAAGTCTTGCTTGTTTTATTCATGCCAATTCCTTCATTTGCGCCTAGTTCAATCGAGCTGGCTTCTGAGTGCAAAGCATGGAGGACTGGAAGCGAGTTTCAGCATAAAGTGGTTGGCATTTTCCTTGTGATGGGGTCACAGGACGAGTAACGTTCATGGGCCCTCTCTGGTGTGATCTGCAATTTAATAGGATCGAGTCGTGGTAACAAATAGTGACGGTTGATTAGGACATCCATTGTAGGGTCGGTCCATCGAGGTTGTCTTGACCGGTCTTTTGGCTCCTTTCGAGTTTGGATTGTTCTCCTTTTTCTTTGAGAACCCACTACGTCGATGAGGACGCATGATTCTAGATGCATCCCCCAGCACCCGAGAGAGAGTGCTCGCTTAGATGAATCGAAGAGGGCTACTCTGTGCTGAAAGAGATCTTCACAGAACGTTAGACAGTCTCGAGACGAAACCAGGCTAAACAGTCGATCGTCTACGTTATTGCGTACACGTGAACTCGGCAAATACGTCGCCAGATGGCTGGTTTGGTTAACGTATGCTGTGAAAGAAGACAAACCCGCGATTGACGAAGAAAGCGGAAAGCCTAATCCGAATGTTTAAGCAAACGAAATGGGAGGAATATTACTTGTAACGGAAGTCAAGATAAGCGCACTAGAGTCCCGACGAAGGAGGACAAGAACCTTTCACACTTAGGGCGGAGGTTTCCCCTGGGCGCACGCTTAGGATCTTCTCTCATTTCTCGAACGGTATATTCTCCAGATTTCGAAGAGCATCTCCTCTGCGCCGTCGCATGCCATTCATGATGTGACGAAATCATGAGATGAAGACACGCGCACAGCACAAGAATACCGCCCAATTTGTGCCAGTTGGCAGGTCGATAGAAGAGAATTGATTCGAGGAGATAGGTCGGTAACATCAGCTCAAGAGTTACATCAATGGTCCGGTCTTATCCGCAGATTATTACGATATTATTGCCATTGATTAAGGAAGATATACAGCCAATTTTTGGCATCATCGACCAATTACATCACGACAGAAGAAAAGCCGACCCCACTTGAGCTTTGCCATCATCCATGATTTTTCTACGAAAAGAGACTACTGTTTTCATCGCTAGCTCCGCCCGCGAAAGAGACTCGCAAGAAAGGACTCAGATTGCGCACGCAAATATTTCCACAGATTCATTAATACTTATCATATATGTTTATATATATATATAAAAATCCCTAGCAACCAAATTACAGAATTTTTCGGTTCTTGAATAGCTGGTGTCCTGCCAAATCCTCAATTTCTTCGCATAATCAATTTTCAAATCTCCTTCCTATTAAAAGCCATGAATTTTTCTTTTTCCTTTCTTTCCTTCTTTTTTTTTTTTTCCCATTTTTTGTTGTACCCCCGCGAATCACTGGAGGTCAAAGATAGGGTTGATGACCAGGGTCTGGTTCAAGGCATTGTTCTGGACCGCTGGGAACTTGCCCCAGTTATCCGCCGCATGGTGGGGAAAATGTCCACCACCGTGTGGCTTCTGATCAGCGCAGTCATTTCCAGAGGGGTTGCTTATGGTGTTTTGGCAATCGAAGATCGCGCTGTAGGGGTTGTCCGACAGGATGTGCGAGAATGGGGCCAAGTAGTCCATTTCCAGCAGATGGGTCAGCGAGAATGTCCTTGGGAATTTCAGCATTGGTGGGTCGGTAGCATCGAGATTGGCACAAGCCTTGTCGATCGGCTGGACATTATGGTTGGATTCTTCGGTCCTGGGCTCCATTGTCTTGCCGGCTTGCCTCTTCTTGTAGATCCTGCACAGGACCCAATCATCCAGCTGAAATAGATGCGGTCAAGGCCAAGCACGGTCAGATGACATCGTTTCACATAAAGCGGTTCCGAATCGAAACTTGAAATCGGTGACTTACTCTCATCGACCCGCTTCGTTTCTTGGCCTGTCCTTTCACCTCGGTCAGCCGGTACTCGTGCATGATCCAGTCGGTCTTGGTCCCCTTGGGCGGGCGGCCCTTGTAGAACACGAGGGCCTTCTTGACCCCGACGTATTTGGATCCGCTGTAGATCGCCTTGTCCGTGCCCGTGGCCTTCCAGTACCCAGAAACAGTCGCGCGGTTGGGGCGCACCCCGTTCGGGTACTTCCGGTCCCGCGGCGTGAAAAAGTACCACTCGTTCTCCCAGAACTCCGCTTTCTCTACAAACCCAAGAAAGCCAAAACCACTCGTTAATCACGACACCGCACGCACGTAGAAATTAAATTGCACAATTCAATCTTTTTATTCATGGTGGAGGGGTTCTAAAAGTTAGGACCAACCAGGTAATTGCCAGGGATCGAACTTGTAAATATCGACTTCCGGGATGATGGCTACAGGACATGGCCTGGACGTGGCCTGGTTTCTTAGGTAATGCATGATGAGTTCTTCATCAGTGGGGTGGAATCTGAACCCGGGAGGGAGGCCAGAACCAGAAGAAACAGACATGCCCTGCATCTCAGCTGAACAACAAAGAGCTCAAAGACAAATTGGGAGTATAAACGGTTGGTGATTGGAGAGAGTAAAGTTCCCACTAAACCTAGATTAATTATACTTTGGCTGGAAGATGGTGACGATGATGACGATGATGATGGGGAGAGAGAGAGAGAGAGAGAGAGAAGGGGGGGGGGGGACTACTGGAGAGGGCTGAGCTGCTGATAGAGAGAAAAAAGGAAGGCTGGGAAGAGAAACTAGGTTTTTGAAATATTGGAATGGAGAGGCCCTTGCCTTTTATTCTTGCTGAGTTTTGTCGTCTAGGGAGGGCTGCATGGATTTGATTGGCGCGCCCTTTGACTTGAATTTGCTTTTGAAAATCTTGGATGCACGAGGTGCTTTCTTATCCACACCCCTGCTGAAGTAAGACGTTTTGTCCTCGCCCGCAGTTTTTTTTCTTTTTTTCTTTTTCTTTTTTTCTCTTTTTCTCTCTCTCTCCCTCCCTCCCTGCATTATTAATATTATTATATTTTTCAAAAATAAGTACAGTAAAAATCTTAAAATTTAACACAAAAATATAATCAAACCTAAAATTTTAAAAAATATGATTAAATTCTAAAAATTTTAAAAAGTATTATTAACAAATGACTTAATTTGATCGATTTAATAAGTTTTAACTCGATTGATTACACTTTCATTACAAATTTTAAATTCAATTATATTTTTTGAAAATTTTATAACGAAATTATACTTTGTTGATAAGTTTTAAGGTTTTCAATGTACTTATTTTATATTGACAAATTTTAAGATTTTTAATATAGTTATTTTTTTATTTTTCGAGATGTACCGCTGAAAAAAAACTTTGAGAACGAATCCTCGTCCTCCAGCTGAAAAAAAGAAAAAAAGAAAGGAAGAAAAATATCGCAAGTCCCCCTAGTTCTACACGTCTTGTATATATTCGGACATATAAAATTACAAGCAAGTCTTCCAAGCGCAGAAGGAACGCCATGGATGGACGGATGGGATATACCCTCGCTAACATCCAAACGCATTCGCATGTTTTACTTGACCGAGGCCAGGACGGACAGTTTTGACTTGGCTAATGGATAAAACTCTCGATCTTATCCGCTCAACTTGAGCTCGCGGCTCCTTCTCTTTTTCACATCCCCAGGTAGACGTCCAATTATATATTTATCTACGTACTTAGTTTTGGTGAGACGTGTTTTTCAGCTGGACTGCAGGTGGCGTAAATGACGGGATTCCATAAAATATCGAGGACCGATGTAAAGCTCAAATCGCACGTGGGTCCAAACATTAGTTAGAGAGATTATTAAGTGGAGGATCCGTCTTCGGATGTTCATAATTGAATGGTCCAAAACCTCGATCAGGTCGGGTTCGGTGATTAGCGTGATGATTCGTGATGGCCCTCCAAAGCACTCGGGTTGTTCATGCATCTTACTTGGATCTGCACCAATTGATTTTGCTAGTGACGATTGCAAAGCTGTGTTACTGATAGTGAAATTAAGTTTCGTGTAGAAAGTGTGGATGATTAAAGTCGGGACGTGAACGTTAAACAAGCGACCGGCACTTTTGACTGCTTCTCTTTTATGGGAATAGATTATGTTATCCAGATAAGGAGGGTCAGAAGCCTTAAAGCCTCATGTGCTTTTTATTATAACCGAGCGTGATGATCTTTTTAAAGTACTATAAGCTGATGGGAAATCAAGTGCTTTAAGTGGTGGTGAGGAGCTTTTTCTGAGAGAGAGAGAGAGAGAGCACTTTGATTGGGAGAAAACTTAATGGGAACTTGGAGTTTTTCAGGTGACATCATGGTAATAATTTCAAGTTCCTATCAGATTTTGAATGAGAGACTGTTGGCCAATTACTCAAGAACGTGGAAAGCGGCACTATAGTTTGCGTGCCCAAAACCTTGTCCCTACTCAACTGGACGGTTCTCAATCCAATCAAGAAAGAAAGCTTGGATTGGTGTTTCATTTCCCAAAAAGAGCATCGTCAATGCTCGCCATCTTTGGCCCCCAAGAGATAACTTTTACCATCTTTAGCATGTTCCAATCGAAAGCTTATTGAAAGTGAAATCGTGGACATTTGAATTTGTATCGATTACACCGGTTCTTTTAAAAACAAAATTGTCACTGGATGCTTTTTTGGTAAGCCGATCAAGAACGGATAGGTGTTCGCCATCTGCCGAGTAGATTGGATTTTCTAGACCCGATTAATTTTTTGGCCGTCTATGCCATAAATTGACAGCCCAAAAGCGAGAATTAAAAAGAAAAAGAAAAAAGAAGTTGCGTTGGAGCCTTTTTCAACACCCGCCAAAGTCATTGGATAAACCAATGGTCATCGCATCTCCCAGCTCTCGAGCGGACGGCGGAGTCAAGCCGTGTCAAGAAGAGAGAACGGCAGAACTGAAACGCTTCTTTTTGGTGAGCGCACGCGTCGCTTTCGGTCCCCACTTCCACGGGCTCGACACGTGTCCGCGACCTCTGGCCCGGATAAGCACGAGGCGATCGTCCTTCCTTTCGAAACTCTGTGGTCCTGGCCCTTGCCACCTCACCGCGCGGGTCCCACCCGGTGGAGATCGGCCCGTCCGTCTATTATATTCCTTAATTTTTCGGGTCACGTGTGGGTTTAAAGTCCTTTGGATCGAGACCTAGGTTTCGGTTTTTTTTTTTTTAATAATAATGATTTTATATTGCGTTGCGGTTGGTGATATTCTAGCTAGCTCGGATTTGAGTAGCCAATTATATCTAAGCTAGCGTCGTTCGCCAACACGCCATCGCGTTTGGGATTAGAAGATTCCTCGTGACTTTTTTATTGTGTAAATGCGAGTGCCGAGGTTCGGCGTTGAGATGTTTAAAAACCACGATGTCCCGAGTCATTAATCGAGACAAAACACGAAACACGAGGTGCTGTTTATGAGTAAGATTAGATGCGCAATTCATCACCATCTCGTGTGATTACCACAAATCTAGGGAGACCCTTCATGTAGATGGATTGTTTGTGAATGAACTAGACTCGTGCTTAATTCAAAGGTGAGGAATGATTGTTGTGATGAGAGAGTTGGGACAAGGTGAGACTCTCGAAGGCTTGTAAGATGGTGGAGAAGGTAGAAATGGATCAAATAATGCATCAAACGACGAGGCAGCATAGATCAAAACTGACCAAGAAATTGCTTTTTTTGGGGGGTTGAAGGTCGTTGCTTGTTTGAGTAGGGAAGTTTGTGACAATCTGTGTCCCAACTTGGATGAATAAGCCCTTGTGATAAAGTAAGATCCAACGTTAGGTGTCACCACTTGATGTGATTTTTTGGAGTATAGCTTTTGAGATTGAGCCAAATAGATATGATAAATTCTAGAGGAATAACCGAATTATTGAAAACTCGATGTTAGATTTTCAATTTCCTCCATTTAGCATAACACTATGAGCTGTGCCTTCTATTCTACAAACTAAAATTACCCATTACGGATTAAAAAAAGAAACCGAGTAACTATAAAAAAGTTATAAATTTAGTTGTGCTAATTTGATTCTAAATATTCTAATTAGCCAATTTAGTTATAAACTTTTAGAAAATTTACCAATTCAATCAATCCAACCGATTTTAGTTGAAAATCACTGGCATTGACATTAATCGTTATTTGTAGCAATGCTTGGGTTAACGTGGACAATTTTTGCAATGTCTTAATATATTCTTTATTTTATTTTTCTTTCTTTCTTTCCTTTACTTCTTATTCCACAGTCAACAACCTCCTTGATGGTCAGAACTAATCACAGGCAAAGGCCTTGCCAAAATCAAGCAAGAGTTGGCTCACCCTTGCAAGGGCAAGCCTTGCTCGGCCAATGAAGTCAATCCTGGCCACATTCGAGTGAGGGAGAGCCTTGCACATGGGTGGTTGCGCTACCCATCAAGGACATTGGCAACCACAAAGGAAGAAGGGCAAGAAAGAAAGAAAGATAAGGTTACAAATTTTTTTTTTAAATCTGAAAAAATAATTAAAAATGATAACAAAATTTACAGGCCATAAGACCTTGACATCCATATCAATAATTTTCAAAAAAATCGATCAAATGAATTGAATCAACATATTTTAAAAATATTTAAGAATAAATTGATCAAATTAAATAATTCATAACTGAATCGATACTGTCGCAATAACTTCATAATTTTTATCTGTATTTTTCTTTAAAAAAGGGGCTAAAGGCAAGTCACTTAGTCTTCAATCTTGGTGCATTCAATGTGAACAATTCCATCGACATTGCCGAAGTATTGCGAGGAGTTGACATCATCGACTCTCCAGACCAAGCCTCAGGGCGCCGTGACCACATTGATTACTTCGAATCACTTCCACGCGTCGATCCGCGACTCGAAGGGCGGAGAACGACACCGAAGAGAATATATATAAATATATATTTTTTTTGGTCGAAGGGAATATGCTTCTCGAGAAGCGAGAAGCCGAAGAGCCGCTTCCCGATTGGACCGCGCTCACCAACTTTCCTTTGGCTAAACTCTCGCCACGTGGTGGGGGGTCGCTTTTGATCTTCACGCCTTCGGAATCATCCACGAGGCGCCCCCACGCCCCCTCCTCCGGGTTAAACAAGGCGGGCGTCAACACACCCGGCTCGTTTTGTACCTTCCCTTTTTTTTCAAATCGAAAAAACAAAATAAAAAATCGAAATCGAAACCGGGGTTTGGTCCCGATGGATACCCCGATGTAAGAAATTGCTGCAAGATCGTGTCGACCACGGGGCTCCGTATCGCACGGCGTTTTCTATTGGGCACCTTGCGGGTCGGGGTCGCTGTCGAGTCCGATTTCCCCTAAATCTCCCACGAAAATCACACAGGAAATTTTTTTTTTTTTCCCAAAGTCCTCCGCCATGACGTTCGAGTCTATCCATTAACGAGTCAAAACTTAAAGTTGCACGCTCGCGCGGTGGGTGGGGAGGTGGGTTTTCTTCGGTTCCTTGCGGGCGTCGTGCTCTAACATCTCTTCGGCGGGTTCGTCGGGTATTGAGCTCGCGCCGTGTCCGAGGCGGTTGGCCGTGGGAATCGATCCCCTTCATCGGTGTTGGAATATTCGACGACATGACGATGCATTCCACGATGACGACAAAAGAGGCACCCTGGGAAGAGGGCACAGCAGCGGTGGCGTTTTCTTCGTGTTTTTCTGACGAGGCAATTGGGGGGCATTTATTAGATTAAGGTTTTTGGATTCGTGGGTCGTCGCGTGTTGCCGACAGTTTCTCTGTTTTTTTCGACACGGGAGGGGGAGGGGGAGGGACTTGATGGGTTGCTTTCTGTCCTTTGTTTAGGACAACATTGTCTTGGTATCTCGTGCGTCGTTTAATGGAAGTGATTGAATTGGCGCTTCGTCCTTTGGAAACGCAGCTTCCACGATCGTACGGGAGACGTTCGACAGCGCCTCGGATGAGATTTCGACTTTGGAAGGTTGATTCAATAGCTTCATTGAGATTTGTGTTCCTATGTCCTCGAAAATATCGAGCTCTTGTTGTTGTAGGGCTCATGTGATTGTTATTGAAGATTACGAGCCATCTATTTAATTAACCTCTGCCCTCTTCTAACCTTAAAAAACGACATGACAAAGTAAATTTTGTAAAAAAAAGGGTGCAATTAGTCAACTTGTGATATGCAAGTTCTCGAGACTCCTTGACATGCAAATGACTTTAGAGCATTTTGCATGGTTTTGTTATTAGTGCAAGTGAAATTCGGCTTAGAATAGTATTAGACTAATCAAATTGACTAAATGTTCAAATGTAATTTGATATATTTTTTGTGCATGGATGGTGGACAATTGATTAATTAACATTTGGTTTTTGAAATAAAAATAATATGGAGAGTCTTGATGATGTATCATATATGGTTCTAGGTTTGAGTCGCAACTTCCTTTAACTAGTTTCATGTTTGTCATGCCAACATATCTCTCGTGGTGCCAGTCAACTTGTCTATATTTTTCTATGAGAAACTTAGGTGAAGGAATGAATTTTAGCGTCATTTTGCAGATCGATTCACTCACGGACCAACTTTGTTCCAATTGAATAGGGTCCGAATAGACAAATGATTTTCTCCGGAAAAGTTCTATAATGTTGCCGGGCTCGTGACTCCGGTAGTGTTCCGCGCTTCGGCTCGATGGATCCGGGCCACGGCACACGGAGGCACGGGCACGGAGCCTGGCATTCGGCTTCAATGGACCCGGGTCCGTAAAGGCCTCGCACACGATGGAGAAACGGGCCGGCTTGTCCTATAAGTAAAGCCCGGCCCTATTTGGGCCCGGCCAATCCTCACTCTCGCCGTCGGGCTGCAGTCCTGGGCCCAGGAAGCTCCTCGCCCCGGCCCGTACTCATCTTCTTTGGCCCGATCAATCCTCGGCCCGGTTTTCCTTCCTCATTCATTTTCTTTCTTATTTTTCACGGTGACTACACAAAGAACAAAGAACGACGGAAAAAGAAAGAAAAAGGCGAAAATAAGTTTTGTAATCTTCGTCTTCCTCCTGTTGCTGCTACCTGCGTTTCCTAGGGTTTTGGCCACTACCGGCGGAGTAAATTGTTCCCCCTGCAACTCCGCACCAGTGCGCCTCCGGAATTTTCCCGCGAATTCGCTCCCGCGAGGCGCCCCTCTCAACGCGGATTCTCGCGATATGAAAGATGGTGTCTTGGTCCGGTGACTTGCGGAGCTGCTAGAACCATCCGCCGGCTTTGATTTCTCCACGTTCGGCGTGGACTCGGATCTAGTAATTTGTTCCTGGGAGAGAGCATGTATTCCTCTAGAGGGGGTAATGCGTATGGGCAACAGTCGTATTCCGGCCAATCTGGATATGGTCAGAAGGTGAGTCACGCGAGTCCCCTCTCATTTCAAATTCTGCATTTCTTGTTCTTGTTTATATTGGTATTGGCCCTCTGTATCGTTTTCGTCGTTCTCTTTAATTTGTAATTTGGAATTTCGTTATGTTGCTTCTTGTTTTTTTTGTTGAGAAATGTTGGTTGATAATGGCGTGGTGGGTAATGATGCTTCGGACCTTGACTAATCGATTGGGCAATAATACGCGAGTCAATTTTTTGGCTTGTAAGAGGAGTTGAGGAAATAGGAGTTAGTTTCTGGGAACTTCGAGTGCGGAATTCCGTTGGGATAATTCATATGGTGCAGGTTTGAAAGGTAGAGAATGATGTGTAGCGGATAGTAGTCAGGACATATGGCATGTAAGTAAAGACTATCCATGTAGAGTTTGTAAGAATCTGATGTTTTCTGAAGAGGAGCACAGGTTTCAAAGGCTAAAAAATCTGTTTTTTTCCTAGATCCTATAAATGGGAATCGGACCTTTGTGATGATTTTAGTGTTTGTGGTCACTTTCGATATGGCTTTTTGTTTGGTCCGAAACCATCTAACCGACAGAGTTGTAGGATTGCCTTGTAGTTTTGTTCACGATATTGTCCTATGCTATAGTTTCCTTGAATTAGAACTGTTTGTCTAAGGATATGTTAATCTAAGGGACTTTAAACTTGCGTAGCATGAAGTTCTGTTGGGTCTAGTCTTATCATCTGTTGTTTTCAGATGGGACCTGCATACTCGAGTGGCTCTGCCAGTGGACCTGATGGGGGCTCTCAATTGACTTTGGCCTCTCAGCATTCATCAATCCGTGGTACCTTGCAGGAAGCTGATGTTGGTGGGTATAGGGCTCATCCTTCAGCTGCAGCTCATTACGGAGGACAGTATAGTTCTGTGTATGGCTCGGCTGGTTTGAGTGGATCTCAGCAGGTCAGTGCGAATTGCATGCGTATCTATTGTTGCTGATCTTCTGAATGATCTCAAGCTTCAGTCGTCCTTCCTATTTGCTATTTAATGGTTATGCACCATTGGACACCAGGGTGCAATTTCTCCTGTCGCACTTCCTTTATTGCTGTATGAATTCATTGGGCCAAATCCTGAATTTCTCATTTCTTTTCCGTTGGACACTCTGTTTAATTGTCTGGCATGTGTGATGAGAATCTCTTTTGACTGTTGAATTATCTTTTTCAAATATCAAATTAGCCCATGCATCCATGTGTCTAAAAAAAATGCTTTTGGGTAAAAGATTTGAACTGTTAATTCCTTCGATTTTCTTGTTGTCATGGATGTATTTTGTCCTTTCCTCAATCTTAGTCTTGATTTTCCTTTCCTTTTGTGATCTTCCTAATTATTAATGGCTTATTGAACTCTGTAAATTGTGTAAAAGTAGGATATCCCACATTTGGGGGTCCAAGAATTTAGTAAAATGTTCTTGGTGGAAAAAATGTGAATGAAAGATTCTACCGAATTGAATTGGGTCCTTGAATCTAAGAAATATCAAGAAATCTTTATCTCTTTCAATACCTTTCTCAGTTCGAATTTTTTTCCTGATTTTGAGAGGTAGTCTTGTATTCGAAAACAAACTTATGATGTTTTAACCTAACTATTTGAACAGTCTTAAATGCCATGTGATTTTTCACAGTTATTCTTAACTCATTCAAAGAAGGATATAATCATTCATTGATACATTAATTTGAAGATTGATATAATTCTATTGTATGATATTATGATAGATTGTTTTTCTAAGATTTCTTTATTCATTTTTTGTATTTCTTTTTTCCCTTTTTAGATTAAAGGCGACTCCATCTTCTTGTTAGTTTGATTTCCTTTGCTTTTATGTTCTTTGTCATGAAAATTTCTCAATTTTGTTGAGTTGTTTTTGGGTTTTATTGTGTCAATGATAACACTGAAGAAACCCTTTTTTTTTTTTTTTTTGGCTCACCACACTGAAGAAAACTTATGATGTCGTAGCTGAATCTTTTTAACACAATGAAGAAAATCTTCAGTCATTTTCATGATTGCTTCTAACTCTTTTAAAGAAAGAGATAATCATTTATCAATGCATTTATTTGAAGAGTGATAGGAATCTATTGTCCTATACTATGCCTTTTGTGAAAGAATTTGTCGCTGTAAAACAAAACAATTTCAAAGGGAAAGCATCCCATGTAAAAAAATCATCCTGATGACTGTTTTTATCGGTTCCTGCATGCAATAAGTGAAACAAAGTTATGGTGATGTACTTTTTTTTTTTTTTTTTGGAACACTTAAAATTCTGTAAATGAATTTTCTTTGTTTCTTGTTTCCTTCTTTCCTGGATTCTCAAAGAAATCATCACCATAGAAGTCTTATGAGGGGAGTCAGTAAGATTGAATCAATTTTATATTGTAGATATATCTCTAGAGAATTTAATCCGTTTCACCATTTTTTTGTGAAGTTTTCTTTTTTCTTTACTTGTCGAGGCAGTTGGTTCTTTGAATGTTCAGCTTAATTAGCATTGAAGGTGTCGGATCCACCATGCTTTATGATATCGATAGTGCTTGAGTTATTATTAACTTATAATCTTCTTGTTATAGCTTCCAGCACTCAGTAATAAAGGGGCTGGGCAGTCTGTTTTAGAAGGTCGTGGCAGCTACACCTCATCTATATCAGCTTCTCCTAAATTTGCATCCAGTGAATATGTCTCCTCATCCAACCATGGTTATGGTCGAAAAAATGAGGCATTATTTGCAGAAAAAGTTCCTGATTATCCTTCTTTAGAAAGGCAACAGTACGCTGAAAGACAAGGTGCCTATATTGGGAGAGATGTGCAGACAGAGCCAACTGGAAGATTCACTGATTCTGTTGGTTTTGGTCATCAGCGTCAGGTGTTTTATTGTCGTTGGTTTTCCAATACTTGCTGGATCAAATTATTGTTGGTTGGATTATTATTTTAGAGAATTTTTTGTTGTTATTGCTTCTTTTTTGATGATGAAAATTAAACTCGTCTCTTGCTAGAAAAACGATTTTTGGAGTTTTATTGTTCGCTTCTTTCTGTCTTGGCAGTCTGAGATGTATGATCGCATGGATCAGACATCTTTACTTCGACAAGAACATTTGCTGAAACCTCAATCACGTCATTCCACTGCACTTGATGGAAGCTCGAGGTAATTCTGGGTTACGCATCTTGCATCCACTTAGAGGACATTTCCTTTTTGGTACTTGCTGTTCAATATGCTATTCATTTTCTTTTCATGTCTTGGGTCTACTATCCAAGTTCACCTCACTCGCCCATCGACTGAGGCAGAGTGGTCCATGGTCTGCTCCAAAGATAATTAAGTATGTTGGGATAAACTTAATAAAATGGCGGAATATTTCTTACACCACTAAGTAGCAACACATTTCTGGCAGACAAAACGAATATCTTGCAGCAAGAGTTCCTGCAAACCGACATCCGGACCAAGATCTTGCGTCTTATGGAGGTAGAATGGATGCCGATCCTCAAAGCTTGTCTATGCATGGTGCTCCCTCGTATGGTGGACCAAAAACACCGTCAATATTAGGGGCAATGCCAAGAAGAAATGCGGATGATCTCATTTATGGACAAAGCTCTTTGAATCCTGGTTATGGAGTGAGCCTGCCTCCTGGGAGGGACTATACCACTGGAAAAGGGCTTCACGGTAGTGAGTCCGATTACTCAAGTAGCATACTATCACGCGGTAGTCATCCTCGGATTGAAGAACACAGGGATGACAGGGCTAATTATCTTCGAGAATTTGAATTTAGAGAGGAAGAGCGTCGCAGAGAGCGGCTAAGAGAGAGAGAGAGAGAAAGAGAAAGGGAGAAGGAACGTCAACGCGAACGCGAACGTGAACGGGAGCGGGAACGTGAATGGGAGCGCGAACGAGAACGAGAACGCGAACGCGAACGTGAAAGAGCTCGAGAAAGGGAACGCTTGTTGGAGAAACGAGACAAGGAAAAAGAAAGAGAGCGAAAACGTTTATCAGAGACTGGACGAGAATGGACTCCTCCTAGGGCCTCGAAGGACCGACGAGGTTCTTCTTTGACAAAGGAAGGAAGATTTTCGCGACGAGATTCTCCACATCATGAAGCTTCAAATAGGTGGACCTTGATGATTTACTTTGCGTCCTGCTCTACTCTGAATATATACCTACTCGGTTTCCTGTGCCTTCTTGACTAACTTGCTCCTGTTCTGTCATTCTGAAGGCGTCCTTCACCTGTTAAACAAATAAGGAGAGAATATGTCTGCAAGGTAAAGAAAAGGAATGCAAGGATTGTCTTATTCATCATTCATTAAAGAGATTATCTTCCTCCGGAGATCTGCGACTGCTGAGGGGAAGATTGCTTTTGCCTTGGGATTCCTTATATTACTCCTGGCCAAGTGGCTTCTCACTTTGCTTTGGGATTCCTTATGTTACTCCTGGCCAAGTGGCTTCTCACTTTGCTTTATCTATTATTCCGATGTTCTAATCTTGGAATACATCGATTATTGAAGAATCTGAAGGCACCTCCCTTCCGAAATGCTCCATCTCTCTGCTTTTTCTATTGCTACTTTGCCATTCATCATCACTTTACCTCTGTCCGCACGTTTCTTTTTCTTCAAATCTCTTCATCATTCACTCTGCTCAATGCTTTCCAGTCCTATTTTGCGCCTTTCCAATCCCATAAGTCCTATACATGCTTTTCGGAATGATGTCTCTCTTATGAGAATTGATCTAAAAATTGGAGCTGGCCCGTTAAGTGGAATCTTATTGGCCAATAAGGACAAACTTTGCCTCAGCTTAAGAATAGCTTGTTGACTGGAGAATTTTCTCTGCGGAGCTGCATTGTTTATCACTAGCGTCAATTGTATTTCGAACTTTGAGATTTTACTGTGGTTTGAATGCCAAGATTTCCCCGTAAGATGTTCTTACACGTTGAACACATACGTTCTACATTTTGGGACCATTCCTTATCTTCCCCTCTTGATCATCCCCATAAAAAAGATATGTCCATATGCGCATGCGCGTGCATATGTATTAACATACTTATGTAGATATTACGCAATGGTTCTTTTGCTACTCCCAACAGAATTATAAATTTATGCTTAAAAAGATAGTGCCAGAGACCAGTGAGCCTCTATTAAAAGTGTCTACCTTATTGGTTTCTGGTAAAGAATAGTGGCAGAGACTAATAAGCCCTGCATAAATGCATCTTCCTTGTTGGTTTCTGGTGCAATTTGTTGTATCTTATAATTAAGCTCTTGCAATTTTCATTTGCAGGTCTACTCATCCAGTTTAGTAGATGTAGAAAGGGATTATATGTCTCTGGATAAACGCTATTCAAGACTTCTCGTGTCTCCCGAATTTTCCAAGGTTTTCAGTTTTATTAGGTCTTTCTTTTGATGAGATAAAAATTTTAAGTGAGAACGTGCTCTTACTTGAACCCTTTCGTGTTTAAGGTGGTGGTGAGTTGGCCTAAGGATTGCCTTAAGCTCTCATTTCATACACCCGTCAGGTACTTTCTATTGTCTATTCTATTCACGCTATTTTATTTTGCTTCTAGTACTTTGTACTGGAAATTGTAGAAGTAATAATCTTCCATTAGGATTGCTATGAACTGTTTGAAAACATTGCGCTCCAGTTATGTAAAGATTTTCTTATGGCCCAAAGATGGTTGGTTGTCTCTTTATAGTGGGTGTGAATAATATTTTGATGAAATTTAGTATCTTGTTGACTGGGACAGTTTTGAGCACGACTTTCTTGAAGATGAGAGTGCAGTTGAACCAAGAGAGTTATCCACCAAACTCCCTTTCAACAACTCAGAACAACCAGTACGTCGAGATATCGTTTGGAATGCTAAGGTATGTTGTTCCTAGAACTTTGGACTTGTAGCCAACCTGGTGTTCCACTTTTTTCAATTTGAAATGACGATTACTATAGCATTCAGTTAATTGAGTACATATTTATGCTGTCTCAAAAATTCACTATGTTGATATACGCTCCAAGCCAAGTACCAAAGCTCACTGCAGACAGGATGGGTACAAGTAAAGTGCCTAAAGGCTTACTGTTAAAAATCAGTCATCAAGATTATTAGCTTTGCTCGTGAATGCTGTTGCATGCTTCCATTTATATCTGTCTGTGGGATTCGTTGAAGTCTTAAGTGCGTCAGCTTTGTGATCAAGTGCTTGGTTTGCATTTTGACTGGTAAGGATAGAATAAAAATGAGGTCTGTAGTTTATTATTTGCTAGTGAAAAGGATGAAAAGATAAAATCTGTTGATCTTAATCAGCGGTATTTCTCAGATGTCGGTTCTTGAATCAGTTCATTATCTTGTCAAAGTTCAATCTTCATGTTGCTTTGATTTTTTTTTTTTTTTTGGTGACCTTCATGTTGCTGTGATTGATATCTATTTAATTGAAAAATGGTATTTAGTCGGCCATCCTTATGACTTTATTAATGTTTGATACTGGGAACTGCCAATGTTATTATAATTTCTTGCACATTCCTGTTTAGTAACCTCTTGTCAGGATGAAATGATGATATAGTGGACAAGCTACGGAGTTTTCTTGACTTTCTAGTTTATGCAAGCAAAGCAAACTCTATTGTCTGCATAAGCACAATTGTATTATGTAAAAGGGCAGCCTGATGCATCATGCTCTTGCTATGTGTGGGGTCTAGGGAAGTGTCGGACCACTAATGTACACTGCCTTTCCTTGCAATTGCAAGATGCTGTTTCTATGGCTCGAACTTGTGACCTCTGAGTCACAGGGCGACAACTTTACCAGTGGACCAAGGCTGCCCTTCACAATATTATCATGTAAAAGAAATAATTTTTGTTTGTGATATTGGGGTCAACAATCTAATTATCTGAGTTTTTTTGATCACTATTATAAGCCATTTATTTGATATTGTATAGCATATAGGATCAAAACCCATAAGTTGCTTTAGAGTTTTAACTTGGTGATACCTTTTTCCTACCTGTTTATATATTATATTTATATTTACTTTAAGATATATTGTAGTTGGACCTTCTCGCTAGTGTATTTGAGCATTTCCCAAAGCCACTATAAACAAGTTTGCCTTGTACTGGGGAGCCACAGCTATTCTTTCTCTTGAATATACTCAATTTTGAAATTTTACATTCATGAATATTTCTTGTGGCAGCATATGTCTTAAGTCATTGTCTTCATGAGGCATCGCTTTACATTTCCTTCCATGATTCCAACCTCAATGCAATGTCAATGAATTTACTCTTAGATCATTTTTACTATTGGAGGTTAGGTAGTGTTTTTTCCTTGCCTTTCTTCCTTCTCCTATTTCTTTGTCTCTGAACCACTCTTATCAAACCCCCTTTTCTTTTTACATTTTTAACCCTCTGGTCTTCAACTTTCACTTTCCTTCATTCACATCTCCCTTGAATCTGCAATTGCAAGATTCTGTCCTCATATTACTTAAAAGGAATTCTTGTGCTGTAGTCTTCATTCCTTCAACCTTAAAAGTCCCCCCTTAATCTGCAATTGCAAGATTCTGTCCTCAATCTACTTGAAAGGAACTCTTGTACCTTAGTCTTCATTCCTTCGACCTTAGAAGTCCCAGTTGGATGGAATTCGACCATTTGTATCCCTCTTCACATTCAAATGGGGAGATGAATCAATTTGCTTTTTGTTAGATTTGATTCCATCTGGGATTGATGGGGGTCTCATTTGCCGAGACTCCCATTTTTAAAATTTAAGGATCGATGATTTTGTATTCACAGAACTTACAATGTATCTTAGGACACAGGTCAAATCTGTGATTCTGTTAATTTATATCTTTGTGCAATTTGAGAAATTCTTGTAAATCAAACACCCTGTCCCAAGTAGTGCTGCATATTTGCCCTAAAATGCGCTTTTTGATGCTGATGCAGGTGATTCTGATGAGTGGACTGAGCAGGAGTGCTATGGAGAATCTATCGTCTGATAAAGCCTTTGGTGATCATGTTCCCCATATTTGTAACATTTTAAGGTTTGCTGTTCTTAGGAAGGATCATTCTTTCATGGCAATTGGTGGACCGTGGAATTGTAATGATGGCAGCGATCCATCTGTTGACGATTCTTCTTTGATACAGACGGCCCTTCGGTTTGTCTTCTCTTTCTTTTGCTTTTTGCTTTTGTTTTTTGGTTTTTAAGATAAACACGCATGCTAAATCATTAAAATGCTGTAAATGTTCAGAAATGCTAAAGATATCACTCAGCTTGACTTGCAGAGTTGTCAACATTGGAATCGTTTCCTTGAGGTAACTTGCTTTCTTTTGTTTCATTTTGTTTTGTTTTTGTTTTTTGTTTTTGTTTTTGTTTTTGTTTTTGTGGCTATTTTGTATTCCACCTGGCCCATAGAATGGTAACCTTCTAGAAGAAAAAAACCCAGAGTTGGGATTCGAACATTCCAAGGTCACATGTGCTCATAATGATGGATAACGTTGATTGTATCTCATTCAAGTTCACAGTGGACATTCTGTCAGCCCATAGAGCATGCTTTTATCTGATCACGTCTCTATATACTAAACAAATATATGACACTGTTTATTGCCTTGTCTGTGTGATCAAGCTTTTGTGAACTCCACTGACCTTGTCAATCTGTGTGTGTCCAAAGCATTGCTTTGCCCTGTTTTATAGTGTTTGTATGTGACTTTGGGGTTTAATGTCTCACATGCATATACATAAGCATGCATGCATGTATTTGTGAGCCCATGCACTCGAATTTGTTTCAAATCTTCTTACATTTTAACATTACAGATACATTATGATCGAATTGGAAAGGATGGCCTCTTTAGCCATAAAGAGATCACTGTACTCTTTGTCCCAGACTTGTCGGACTGTCTCCCATCACTGGAGACATGGAGGCAGCAGTGGTTGGCTCACAAGAATGCTGTTGCTGACAGAGAACGTAGAAAAAATTTAAAAGATGAGGTTTGTATTTTTTATTAAGGCTGTGGTTTATTAGCAATGGCTCACATAAGACAATCACGGCATGAACTGAAGTTGCTTTGCAATTGAATGTGCTGGTCTTTATACATGTAGAAGTGAGCTTGTCAATGCAAAATCTGGTGTTGTTGGGTGCTTACTGCATCTTTATGCCTTCTTTAAAATGTTCTTCCACCTTAATACTCATCCACTAACACTTGACTCTGTCATCTATCCACTTTCCTACTATTCTTTTGATTTTATCTTTGTTAATGCTTTACATGGGTGACTGTCTTTAATATGTTTCCCTCAGTTCTCTGTTAATCAGTGCCACTTGTACATCCTGCTTATTCATACATTTGTATGAAGAATTTCATGTATGATATAGGTATTATGAAAAAAGTGAATGGTGTCCTTTCCTTACTGAACCGTTTGTTTCACTCAGCTTGACTTTAACATAGATTCCCTTACTGGTGAATGTTATTTGATGGGGCCCAAGATAGGGTAATTTCTCAGTCTTTCATTAATCAAACTGTAGTGGTCACCATGCAATGTAATGCTTTCACTGGCGGGCGAAACTAAAATGACTATGCTATTGTATGAGTGTTCTGTTGCTTCATGTTTGGACAATGGTTGCTGGAGATTGGTATGGTCTTCAATTTCATGGACTCCAACTGAGATCACATACCATGTGACTGGCAAGTCACAAGAATGATACCTTGTTTTGGGGGATTAAAAAGAAAATCGAACCTCACTAAGCCTAAATGGTCTTTTATTATGGGGCCAAATAAGTTGCACTTTTGATTGAGACATTAGGTTTGGATTTCATCTGCATTGTTGACGAACTGATCTGATGTTCCAATTTAAGTACATTGAACTTGGTATTAAATCTCATCAAGTTCTATCCCTGTAAAGTTTGGTATAAAAAGGGAAAAAAATTACAGTTTTAATTGCTTCCTGAAGTATGATACCTTGTTTTGGGGGATTAAAAAGAAAATTGAACCTCACTAAGCCCAAATGGTCCCTTATTATGGGGCCAAATAAGTTGCACTTTTGATTGAGACATTAGGTTTGGATTTCATCTGCATTGTTGATGAACTGATCTGATGTTCCAATTTAAGTACATTGAACTTGGTATTAAATCTCATCAAGTTCTATCCCTGTAAAGTTTGATATAGAAAGGGAAAAAAATTACAGTTTTAATTGCTTCCTGAAGTATGATACCTTGTTTTGGGGGATTAAAAAGAAAATTGAACCTCACTAAGCCCAAATGGTCCTTTATTATGGGGCCAAATAAGTTGCACTTTTGATTGAGACATTAGGTTTGGATTTCATCTGCATTGTTGATGAACTGATCTGATGTTGCAATTTAAGTACGTTGAACTTGGTATTAAATCTCATCTAGTTCTATCCCTGTAAAGTTTGATATGGAAAGGAAAAAAAATTACAGCTTTAATTGCTTCCTGAAGTATGAAAGTATCATCGTTGCGTTTTCATTCTGATTCAGATGGGCCTTTTGGGTCATAGTCACAGTTAATTGCATATTTGAGGAACTTAGTCCTGGTGGTGGAAGTTAGCAGTGTTGACAGGTTATGCTCTTAGTTTGGTTTTGTCCAATGGGCTCCATGCATTCTGTATTTGAGGGCTGTTCATCTGTCCAATTGATGGTAGTTGACTTAACATCAGTTGAGGAGTTAGTAATGATAAATGTATAGAATTACTTGTGTAGCTTGGTGTGTGAGTTTTTAGTGTCTTTTATTCACCAATTATTAATGAAGTGGAACATGAGGAGTCTTTTATTGGTATTCTAAAACCATTATTTTATTGCAGAGATCTGGAGATAGAATGGAGGGAACCAAAGGTCAGTGAAATTTGCGAAAATTCCCTATGTTTTCACATGTTTCACTAACATGCATGCTGTTGTTTTTCTTTTGTTTTCTTAATAGACATGGGTTTAAGTTCCTTTAAAGATTCACAAATGGTTGGCAAATCTGAGAAAAACAATGACTCTGGAACTTCTGGAGAGAACGGGGATGGTGATCAGACAGATAAGGATGCCATTTTTGTCCAAGGAGGTGAAACAGAAGAAAGGAGTGGCGAAAATGAGAAAAAGGATGTGGATGAAATGGCTGAGGTTGACAAGGATGAAAAAGTAAAGGAATCAGGAGAAACTACTGGTGCTGTCAAGACTGGGAAGAAGAAGATTATACGGAAGATCGTAAAACAGAAGGTTGCAGACAAGAAGGCTATAATGGAGAAAAGCGATGATAAACAGAGTGACACGCTTGATAAGGATGCTGGAGATGGTAACACAAAGTCAGAGATGGCAAGCGAGCAGAATAAACCATCTATTGGTGTCAAAACTTTTATCAGGAAAAAGGTGGTAAAGAAAGTTCCTGTGGTTAAAGAAGGCATGCAGTCTGAGGTGAAAGCTGAAATAGAGACAGGTTGCACAGAAGGGGAAACTCAGGAGAAAACTGATCTTGATAGTGCCATGGTCGGGCAAGATAGTGGTGCCAAGACAACCATAAAGAGGAAAATAATTAAAAAAGTACCTAAGAAGAAGGTTGTTGATGGGGTAGCCAATGTTGGGGTGGCTGATTCTAAGGAAGACGGTGGTGAACAAATTGTTGTCAAGGAAGGGAAAATGGATAAGCCTGTTGCTGACACCAAAAGTCAGGTGAGTGAAGCGAACAAACCGAAGAAGAAAGTAATTAGCAAGAAAAAGTCACCAGCATCAGTTCCTGAGGAGCAGAATATTTCAAAGACTTATGCAGCAGCAGAAAGTGTGGTTGATGAGGAGGACAAGAAGGATGAAAAGGGAATTGAAGAGAAAATTGGCTCCAGCACTAAAGCTGAGCAGCAGAAAGCTCCTGAGAAAGATGTTCACAAGGATATGAGTTCAAGAGAGGGGGAGTCAAAGAATGATAAGGAGAACAAAGACACAAATCAGAATGATGACACGAGGGCAAAGAGAAAGAATGAAGAACCTCCCCGCCCAGGCCTTATTCTACAAACAAAAGGTCCCAAGGGTTCTAAAGTAGGTTGACCCTAAGAGTTTCTTATTATCATGATTGCTATGTATGTTTTGTATTAATGTCAAACATCAGCTTACTTCTGGTACTATTGTGCCGTTAATTGTTGCAGTTGCGTTCGTTATCAGTTTCACTTGATTCACTCTTAGACTATTCTGACAAGGATGCCGAAGAATCAAACTTTGAGGTGAGCTCCTTGGCTTCAACGTGTGACATCTATCTGATCTGCCATTGTGTACGAGTTTGGACTGACAATTGTGTTGTATTCTTATTTGTACTAGTTCCTTTTGATGCATGAGGTACATCAACAATGCCAATTCTTTGTTTGTTGTTGTAGCTTTCAGTATTTGCAGAATCACTTTATGAGATGCTCCAGTATCAGATGGGATGTCGTCTCTTTAGCTTTTTGCAGGTATGTCTGGACGAGTCTTTTGCCTTTTCCACCTCTGGTCTGAATAAAATGCATGAGTTGACTGAATAGCTAAATGTTCTACTCCTTTCATGTGCTGATTTTAAATGAAGAAACTGCGTACAATATTTATTACAAAAAGAAATGAGCGCAAGAGGAGGCGAGAAGAGACTCAAGAGGCAGAAAATTTAAAAAAAGCACCAAAACAGATGAAGATTTTGGAACTCCCTCCGAAAAGCAAATCAGCTACTCCTGAGACAGCTGATGTTTCTGCTAAACCAGAAGATGAAAAGTCTAAGGAAAACGATGATTCCAATGACAATGTTGATGATGAAAGAATGAATGAAGGAGCAGATAATAATGAGGATCTAGAAGAAGATCCTGAAGAAGATCCCGAAGAAGATCCTGAAGAGGTTGATGAAATGGAGGAAACAGCATCCCAACTTGAGACTTCTAAAGAGGCAAGCAAAGCTTTCTCTTTATGCTTGTTTGTTGCTTGATCTGAAATTAGATGATTGTTCCATGCTGTCGATTGTTTTGTGTGAACCAGTGCTTTGCATCTTGTTACTTCAATCTTTGGATATTTTTAATACGATTGTCTAATTGCTTTCTAGTTTGATTCTTGAAGGCAGCTGAGCAATTGGATAATACTGATGTCAATACTGGGCCTGAAAAGGTTGGCGGGGACAAGGAGAATGGAGCAGAGGAACCGGTGAATGATAAGGAATCTGCAAAGGACAATCCTAGTGCGACAACTTCTGTGTCTAAGCCAGATCATGATACGAGTGCACCTGGAAAAGGAGAGGAAGTGGGAACAGGAATGAAACAAGCGGGTGTCGAGGATAGTGTGGTCAATAAGGAATTACTGCAGGCATGTTCTGCTGCCTTATATCTTTTGTCTGCTTTTGGCTTAGCTCTTCAAGTGAATACTTATTCTCTGACGGTTATATTAATTCTGAACAGGCTTTCAGGTTCTTTGACAGAAACCGAGTTGGATACATAAGGGTGAGTAGAAATTCTCCTTCCCTGTGTTACTTTATAATTCATCAGGGAGAGTAAAGGCTGTCTTCCTTCTTTTAGGTTGAAGATATGAGGTCGATCATTCACAGCTTAGGGAAGTTCCTATCTCATAGAGATGTCAAGGTAAGAAATTGCATGCAATTCTTTTTGATGTAGGGATTGAATTCCACCTTTTATTGATTTCCCTGGCACTGTGCATTTCGGGCACGACTGAATGGTTATTTCTTCTCTCTTTCGACTCCTCTCTGGAATCAGGAACTGGCTGCGTGTGCGTTATGGGAGAGCAATACTGGACGAGACGACCGCATTCTCTATGAGAAGCTCGTTAGAATGTCTGATGTTTGAGAACAAGGAAACTCCTCTTTCCATAGATTGGGAACTGTTTTGGTGAGCTTCTCAGGAGCATTATGCACACCTTCATTTGTTAATTGCCTTCGTGGTTCCAATTTTTTGTGTGATAGAAAAAAGTAGTATGGCCATTTATATTGTGTGATTTTTCGTCTCTTGATTAACGGTGGGCGGGTACAACTACTATAGTTGCGGATGTCGCGAGGAATCGGTTGGTACAAATCTGAAATAGTACCCATTCCTGATCGGCTCTTGAATTAGCCGTCTAGTGGCAAAAGGTTTAAACGCTTCCTTTCCTGCCAGTCCCTTTAATACGAGTTCGTCCCAGCTTTCACATCCTGCAGAAAGTCTTCTGCGCCGGACTGAGAAAATCTCACATGAAAAATCCGGTTTCAAAATGGACAAAATCCCTAGTAACCTGATGGTTCTGTCGGGCCGACTTTCGTTACTTTTAAATGCAATGAGATGTTGCAAAGTCGGATGGTCCCGTTTCAGTAAACCGTCCATCTACATGAATTTAGTTTAGGATAATTACATAGATGGTCTGTGAATTTTGGTTTAATGTATAATGTTGTTTATGAATTTTTAAATTACTAGTTTGTAAACTTTGGTTCAATGTATAATGTGGTTCTTGTTTAATCTGGAATTGAAATCTCATTTAAAGTAAAAGATATCAAAAATTTGAAGTTTCTTTTCATATATTATATATGATGATTTGATCTGCAAACCATTGGGACAACTATTCGAAATCTTATTCAAAGACTGCATTTGTTATCTCATGTTTCCCATCTCTTCTCGAGACAAAGTGGGTCATTTCTTTACAAAATCGTGCTTAATTTTATGTGTGATAATTCTGCCAAGATCATTTCATTTGTTGGGGGAGAATATGCTCGAGTCAGACTTATTAAGGAACAGATCGAGAGAGAATTGGACTAAGAACCCAACCTCAAATATATGAGTCAATGAATGAGTTCATAATCCATTTTGACACTTCTAATCTTGTGTGCTCGAGTATGGACTAAGATCTACTCACAAGTTGGGTCGAGGTGGGTTGAGCTCTATCTTGAGCACCGAGCAGTGTGAAATCGAGTCGAGCCGAGCTCGAGTATTCGACCAGGGGGACCCATTCAGCCCACATTTTCTCTCGATAACATAATACTTTTTATCAATTTACATTCTACTAAAATCGCCGGGTTATTGGGCCGAGCAAGAAAATCAGCCGAACTAAGGCGAAGAAACAAAGCTGGGCCTGAGGCCCAAGTCGCTAGCGAGTTATTATAATTAGTAAAGAGCTTTTATAGTCCATTAATTTACTAAATGACAAACCCCCGAACTGTTATTTAATTCCACTTCAGTCCCTGCTCCAGCTCCGGCATGCCTTTTTGTGCGACGGAGCTTCCCGTTCCATGGCCTGCGACGAGCCATTGACGGCGGCTGGCCAAGAATCTTCCCCTTGAGCTCGAGTCGCCATCTCTGGTTAGTGTTCGCCGATCGGCGTAATAGCACATTGTCTGTTCTTAAGTTTTTTTTTTTTTTTTTTTTTTTTGGGGGGGGTGGGATTTTGTCGTGTTTTGGGTGGAGTTGAGGCGACGCGTGGCTGGACAGGATGCGGATTAGGCGACTTAATTGTGTTGTTCCTTCATTGTATACTGTCCGAATCGTCCTTTTAAGGTATAGAATTGAAGTTCCGATGGGCATTCGGCTCGAAACCGGACTAATTCGTGCGGAGGAAGCTGGAATGTGTTCAGTGGGATCACCGCCCACCGATGGGTGTTTTAGTGTAGAGGACAATGTGTTGGTCGCGTTTGCTCGCGTTTGTGTTTGGCATTAAGCATTTTTGATGCTGTTGATGAGAGGGCTTTGACTTTGATCATCCTGACGGTGAGAGTTATGGTACCTGCTTTTAATGGTTGAAGGGGATCCCCGAATTGATGTCGGGCATTGTTCACTTGCATCTTGCATCTGATTTAGGAAGTGTCGTGGGAATTGGATTTGATGCTCGCGAGTGTTATGCATGGGCTACGGTTAATGGGTATTTAAGTGGCAACATCTCCAATTTAAGTCCATGACATTGATTAGCTACTTAGACCCGTTTGTTCCTTTCGAGTTCTTGTTAATCCAAGAATTATTCGATCCTTGCCTCCGACTCCTTCACATGCTGTTCAGGAAGCTGTGATTTACTGGAGCTGGTCTATGAGAGATACGATACTTTGTATTGGTGCAGAAACTTGTGAAGATGTGTGGACTATCTTTTCAACAACGTTCTTTGACATACTTCCTTGTCGGGGAACTTCTTGTGCTGCTGTGGTATTAGCAACACCTTAGGTTTTAGATGTCATAGCCGATTTATGCTTAGGATTGTATAATTGCATTTAGAGAGCTGAAATTTTATCTTAATCTGAACTTAATTGCTTATTATCTTTCTGATCACCAAGAATACCAGATTGTTGATCATAATTTTGTGGAACTGCAGTCTGCAGATTTTTTCAAGCAAATGAGCATATGCGGAGTTAATATGCACAGGTCCTGGTTCTAGCAAATGAAAAAAGCTTTCTAATCAAACATCATCACACCAACAGAAAGATTATTAATATTTACTGATTCATCTTACGTCTAATGAATGAATATTTATTGGTTTTGTAGTTTGCTTTGAAGGATTTTATGTAATATTTTTAAATTTGCTGCTTTAGGAAGCGTTTCATGTTGATGGGTTTAGTGGCTAATAGTTACCTGGATATGGATTCTCTCATTCTTGATTCAAGCGGTCCACTTGGGTTATCTTTTCTTTGCTTGAGCTTGTAGATGAAAAGACTCCAGCATATTGACCTGCATGCGTTATAGACTTTTTATATTCTAGTTGTCTTTGACTGCAACTTTAATCAAGATCAGGTGTAGAGAGAGAATATGGCACAGAGTTGTATAAAGCATTGATGTGATTTCAGGTTATCAAGAGGACTAGGCGGCGGCGTATCTGTCTTATCAAGTAATATTGATCATCTTGCTTAACTCATTTTCTTGGAAACATACCTTTCTAAAGTTTGAAGTGACCATGAATTTCATTGGTGGTGGTTACTGCTTTTCCTTCTGAAAAGAAAGGGAAACAGAGTCTACTTATAGTGAGTACAAGGTTTCACAAACATTATCTTTGACTATGATATAGTTTGAGACATTGTCACATCTTTTCTCTTTCTGAGTTCTGTATCTAGAAGGCTTAGTTTTCCTCTTTGGCGCTCTTAGGTTTGTTTGTGATGGGCCTGTAAGGCCAACCATTTTTACTTAATACTGTGTTTTGGAGGTCAAAGAGGAAGAAAATGGGAAGAAAGACACCTGTAATTTCACATCTCCCTCTTTTTCCTTCTCACAAAAATTTTAAAATCTTAAAAATTTTGCGCTCATATTTTCGTGCTCCTTACTTTTCCAAACATAGTGTGAGGGAGAAAGGATCAGCCTTATTTTCTTTTGATATCTCAGGGAGAATTGTAGCTTTTGTGCACCCATGGACTTGTAACTTTCCACTTTTCATTTTCTGAAAGGACATCCACCTTTCTCACCATACTTTTCCTATAGATGTGGCTGCAAAAAGATTTTCAGTGAGTTTCAGGGTAGAATTTTGCTAGTGCCAAATCTTTTGAAGGATGTCAACCTTCTTTAGATGAAAAATCCATTCTATTGTTTGAAGAATTATGTGAAATTTTTCAGGAGGAAAAGATTTGCACTTACTTCAATTGACATGCCATCTCATGAGCTAGTGCCTCACGTGACTTTGTGTCATTCTTTGGCTTTTGGCATTTGTCTATTCTGGACTTTAATTTGGTCCATGCTGAATTCTTGTTCTCATCCCTCATGAAATAAGAGTAGGTTACATCGAGATTCTTCCAATATGTTTATGCTCTGTGTTTGTTTATTTTGTACACATTGAGCTTATTATTACTATAATTTAAATGCATTGCATCCTCCCATTTATTTGCCACCCCGACATAGAAATTGACATTGTCTGTATCAAGTCTCGCTAGGTTTCGGCATCCGCTGATCTCCCTCATGAGGAAAGCTGGGAAATAAGTCATGTATAAGTCAACTCGGTAATAAGAATTAGGGAGGTTGCCCTTTTCAAGGACTGTTAAGGAAAAACATCTGATCTGTGCTCCTCACTCATAACTTGATTACTCGGATAATTATTTCTGACAAGATAGGTGGCATTTCTTATCAGTATGATGTGCTCCTTGTGCGCAGTGACAAGAGCGATGTTTTGCCCTTTGTGCTAATGGTGTATTTGTCTTGAATATATTCTGAATTACTTGGGATAGTGTCATCTTGTACCATGTACTACTATGCTGCATGCACAATTTTGTCTCGCAATTTGCTACAAATGACTTAGTATTTGTAAAGTACTTTGATCCAATACATGCAGGAATTAAAATTATAAGAAGACATATACAATGAATCTGGAATCCGTGAGGACCATCACTTACTTTTCCACTTTTCCATCTGATGCAGAAAAAGTTAGAAAGCCACATGTGAGCACGTGGAATGTTGAACTCTGATTGCAGAAAAAGTTTGATACATGGAATTTTTAGTTTGTTAAATATTTTTTCTTACTAAAAGTTGCCAATGGCACTCATTAGAAAACGTAGATATCTTTTTCTGTGAACTTTAAGGGGCACTGTTTCTTACTTTATAAACAGAGGATTCATGACAAGTTTCTCATCCATCAGAATGGGTAAAATATGTGGCTTATTAGGTAGAGTTTTTCCTCCTCATACAATGCATCCAATGTTTTGAAACATATTTCTATAACATCGGTCTAATTATCAATTGTTTCCTTGTAGCTCGAGTTCATGCCTACCAGCTTATTCTGAGTTCTTTTCATGCATTATAAATCAAGTAATTTAGTCCAAACTTATTCTTTTACTCATGCCATAGGAGTTTGGCCCTGTGTATTATGCTGTTTGGTTGTAAGAGAATTTCGCCGGGAACTCTGATGATGGATGGGAAGTTCTCAACTATTTTTTAGAAAGGTGTCCTAGTGCACAAGGTCTCCACACTGTGGGGTCTAGGGAGGGGTTGATGTACCCAGCCTTACTCCTTGGTTTCCAGAGATAGGAAGTTCTGAAGGTGAAGTAAAATAAAAAGAAAAAGAAAAAAAGACAAATAGGATTTGTTTTGTGCGACAGTAACTAAATATCTATTCTCCAAAGACATACGTCATTTCAGTCTTTTAATCATATCAAATGTCGATACTCATAGCATACACTTCATCTAATTCGTCTTTGTTGTTAATATCAATCTTTGCATTAGAGTTTTCCTGTACTGTCAACTCATGTTAGAATCTTTTAGTATAGAAATTACTGGATTATCCATCCAATATGTTTATCTTCAAAATTTTTTTGTGTCCGCCTTTATTGCTTTCACATGTGATGTTTTGGCTCTCTGAATCTCTCTATGACTTCAGAGGATGTTTGGGAAGCAGTCCGAAGCAGAAGCTATCAAGAGCCAATGAGAAGATAATGACGATCCTAGTGACTCCTTCAGCCTCGTAAATAGCACTGTAAGCGAGATTAAAGGTAAACATTTACATTCCCCAGGCATGTGCTATGACTGACGTGAACTATAGCCTAATTTAATGGTCTAAGAGAATTGCTGAGTTTTGACGTTGGGTAGATACAATCCTACATAGAGATTCAGCATCCTTTGTTTTGTCTGAAACATTGTGTAAAATCCTGCATACACTGCTCCCTCTAGGATTATGTTGTGGTGGAAAAGGAAAAGCATATTAAAAGAAAGGCTTGTTTTTCGTCTCACGTTACTATAATGCAAGCCAGTCGGCCTTTATGTTATTCTATTATCATGAGTAAGAAACAACTTCTTTTGCTGGAACTGTTGCTGACATATGTAATCACATACCAATATGTACATCTAGTTTACAAGCAAAACCCGGACCATCTTTTGAATGTCATAATGTCACTGCCTCCAGACACAGCCATTCCAATTCCCGTCCTTCCTCCTATCCCAAAGCCTCCATAATACAGTCTCCACTCATTGATGCTGTTCTCCATCTGGACTAGACATGGCGAACCCACCCCTTTGTTGTCCCATCCTTCGTCCTCAGAAGGCTGCAGCACTGGGCCTTCCTGAAGCCTTCTCCAATTCTTCAAGCCGTCTTCAGAGACAGCCATTCCAATACTCCGCTTCCCGTCTGCTGCGACACCCTCGTACGCCATCAAGTAGTTTCCTGCCTTCCTGTTTCTTACTACGCAAGCATTCTTGACTCCGCACTCGTCAAAGGAACCGCTTGATCCACCTCCCAGGATTTTTCCATACTTGACCCATCTGATTCCGTCTCTGGACCTTGCCAGTCCAATGGCAAACTGACTATTATCTTTGTCAAAGGAGTAATAATACATCCTGAGATCATCGTTCTCATGGACTATAACGTGTGGTGCTGCGATAAACAAAGAATCCCATTCCTTCTCAGATCCCACATCGAGCAAAGCTCCGCTGTGGTGATCTCCTTCAATTCTGGCCCAGTGCCTGCCATCTTGACTGCAGGCTAAGCCGGGAAGAGATTTACGAATTTTGCCCACTGCACTTTTTCCATTGTCGTCTTGATCACAGCTAAATCTTTCTGGGTTTCCTAGGGAAATGGTAGGCACTCCAGACAAATCAATTTCGTCAGAACTATATCCTGTATAGTAAAGCCAGTAAACAGCACTGTACATCGGACTGGACATTATCACCATCTCAGATGGACTGATGCTTTCAGTGTCGAAAGCCCACCAATTGTTGCGACAGTTCATCACCATTCCTGCATCTGCACAAGATCTAATTGTGTCACCTCCCCGTGCCCAATGGATCCCGTTGCTCGAAACGGCAAGCCCGATGGACTCGGAGCCGTTGCCACCACCATGTCTCCCATGATACCACATGTACCATCTCTCCTCATTGTCACCAATATACCTTTTCACCACTGGCGAACTGACTTCCAGGCTATCCCAGGAATTGCTTGGACCCAAGTCGAAGACCAGACCTTGAGAAGAAGTTGATGTAGCTGGTGGATTAGGCGGTGGAGTATCAAGGTTTGGCGCTGTCGACTTCTGATGGAGCTCGGTGGTGGGACTCTTGTTGGTTGCACTGTTTTTGTCAATGCGTGGTTTCATGGAGCAGCTGACGGGAGGGACTGGACCGGTTTTAGAGCCGGAACATGGATATAATCTCTTGAGGCCGTGAAATCTACTAGGGAAAGATCTGCTGCAGGTATAAAGGGGAAGCATTCCCTTCGTGGAGGAAGAGAAAACTGGTTGAATCAAGTTTGTGGGGTTAGCCATTCTACAGGCGGACGAAGACACAAGGACGTTAAAGGTTTTGATCCTCGAGCCTGCCGCTGCTGCCACTGCGTCCATGGCTAGGACTCAGTCGAGGAAAAGCAGCTGAGGGATCAAATATCACTGGCAGAAACCAATGCCAATAAAATTATTGCATATTTATAGTGGGATGGGGATCCAGGGAATTTTCTTCCTTACCCCTGAGCTAATTGGCTTGCCCACCTCTTGCCTTTTTTTTGTTGTTGTTGTTGTCAGTATTTATAAATGAAAATAGCTTCTGATTGCAGTGGGGAATACGTAGCTTCCTCTTGATTCACTTGCAGCCCCGAAAGGGCTGGCGAAGTGACCCTTTAACCCTCCTTAACCTGTAAGTCCACCCCGCCAATACAAAAAAAGACACTAGTACTTTTCCTAGGACCTCTTGAATCCATATTTCAGCACTGCTTATGCCTTAGATTGTTTGGTCTCTCTCTCTCTGTGGATTTAGCACTTGTTTAATTCATTAATTAGGCTGACTAGTTAATAGATTATGTGCACCATGAAGAGCATTAGATGGAGAGAGACTTTGACTTTTTTCATTTTTCCTGCTCTTCTTCTTTTTCTTTTCTTGTGTCTGTGTGGGTTTTGCCATTCTTATCTACTATTCTTCTTGATGACTTGGGCGGCCCGTTAGAACGGATATTGGGGTCGCTTCTACCTGTCAACCGCCAGTGATAGCACTTGAGAGCTCTGGTCTCGGTCGTCTGCTACTCCCCTTTCTTTTTTCTCTTTCTTTCTTTTTTTATGCGCCTATTCCCCATTTACAGACATGGACATCACCCATATCTATTTATACATGATTAACTACATTGACGGGTGATTCCCATAACTTTAAAACCAATAATTAGGGTTATGGTTAAAGAAAATTTCCTCCGATAAGGATGGAGAAAAAAATGACCTCGATGGATGTGCAATGGTGGTTATATATACATTGAATGTGGATAAAAAGAACCTTCAATGCGGAGTTGCTTCTAGAGTTGTGTATGCAGAATATAAAGAGAAGAAAAGAAAAAAGGAAAAAAATCGCTTGAAAAGGTTGTTGGAGCAATGAGATACGAGCTTCGGAAGTTTTGTCCTCTCAAATTTTATATTTTTTCCATGAGATTCCTCTCGAGCATGGAAACTATGAACTTGTGATTTCAACTTGAGCGAAGTCTACATGAATCGGAATGCGGTTTTCTGCATTCAATGTATCGATTAGGAACACCATGAGCTGAGTTAATTAGCATTTTACTCAAACAGGGTTGCAATGGTGGCAAGTGTTGCATTTCCTGAATTCACGGTGGATAATTTTTGCGCAACATGTGATTGGTCCCTCTTTGTTGGGTAAAGAGGAGAGCGCACATGGGATTGATCTATGCACCAAATTGCAAAACTAGTACTTTTCATCTGTTAGTCATGGTAGAGAAATGATTGGACAATGGTTTTTTTATATAGTGTGAGAATAACAATCTATTTTGGATCACAAAAAGTCAAAATGATAGTTAACTATAAATTATTGTGAGAAGTACTCCTTCAAGAATTTGTGATTACAATAAACTGTTATTTTTACAGTTAGCCTAAAAATTATTATACTAGCAAAACCCGATTTTTTATACAGCTTGAGTCTTGAATTCGATTCGACCTAAAAAAAAAAAAAAAGAGGACCCAAGTCAAATGAGAGTTTTAACAGCATTCTCGTGGTAACTTGACTCCAATTTCTATTTTCTTTCTTCATAGAGTGACACTACCACACCATGCAGATTCGCCCATGTTGATTTCACTCATCGCGATTGCAAGGTCGTGTTCGAAATGCTCGGATTAAGATCCACGATGAGATGACGCTTTCATCCCGGCCTGCATCCAATAGTAGGATTGGATTGGACGTTTGATGAATCTTCACATGCGTTCCCATTTTATGTAGTTCGCCATCGCCTATGTTCTCATCTTTGGTTCATATCTTTCTTTTCCCTTTCTCAATTAATACGTACCAATGCCCATTCTTGGAGTGAATGGGTCAAATTAACCCTATTAAGGAAGCTAGCTTGCATGATTTTCAAGAAAATTGTCCAAAATATCTTAAATTTATTATATGATGACCAATTCGGTTCTAGACATTTTAATAATTTGCCAATTTAGTAATCTCGGATAATTTTGATTGGAAATTATTGATATGGACATTGACCATCTAACTTAACACCTTATGCATTGACATGGATAATTTTTACAAATTTTTTGAAATTTTTAATAAGTTATTATTATTTTTTCTTTTCCTTTTTTCATATCTTTTTTTTTTTTTCCGTAGTTAGCCCGTGAAGCCCTCATTGGCCGAAGGCAAGGGCCAATGGGTCAGGGGCCTCGCTGGTTAATGGAAAGAAAAGAAAAAAGAAAAAGAAAATAAAAATTATCTACGTTAATGCCGGGTAAGACGATTAGTGTTCATACCAGCAATTTCTAGTCATATCTGGCAAACTATTGAGAAATTTATGGCTAAATCGACACGATATCATTTCAACCAAAGAAAAATTGGCACGACCAAAAAAGTTTCGAATACGGGCCGACGTACCCTTATGGTATTTTTGGACCATTTCTCCTCCTTCGTCTCCTTTTCAAACTTGAGGGTCTGAATCCATGTTGGAACAAAACAAAAACAAAACAAAACACCTGCACTTTCGGAAACCTTGACTTTGCGTTGAGAGGTCCCCCAATCCCTTCCCTTACCGCTGGCACCTAACCTTCGAGGCCCGATTGAAAGGGCAGCAAGTGGTCCCCGATCGGAAGGCTAAAAGTGGGCAAAAAAAATATCGAATGGCTGTCGATTCCGATCAATAATTGGGCCCCCCTCCGTCCGTCCGTCCGCACGTCTCCTCCCCTCGGTGCATCGCATCCGCGCACGTGAATCAATCCGATTTCTTCCCCTTACTCTTTTCCCTTTCCCGTTTCGCTGGCCCCCGTCGATGGCGTATCCGACTAGGAAATCGTCCTCGTTCATTTTTCACACGGCTCAGATCTGTGGACAACGTGCCTGTTCGTTCACGTTTCCTTTCCTTTCTGCCTCCTTTCTTTCCCTTTCCTGCGACGTGATATTAAAATGGGAATTCGGGTACGCCGATTCTCGGGCAATGTGGTCGGGCGGAACGAATGAGAACTTATGCCTTAAATCCTCGATGCCCAGTCGTTAGCTTGACCGAGCAAGATTGACCAAGGCCACGGCAACTCGTCCGAATGGAAGATAGTTAAAGATTGCTCGGAACACTGATTAAGACTCGAAATTCTATTTGCACTTTGGGGATGGGTTTTTCTTTTCGATATATATAAACAACGACTATTTTTCCCATCGAACTATTGTCATGTTCTTTATATTTACGTGATGTTTTGCCATCTATCAGCTTATACATTTGGATTTGATTTTTTTGACCCGACATTAAAGCTGGATAGTCACGGATTGAACATCGTGTTTCTCATGTAATCGATTGAGATGATTGAGACCGTACGATGATATTAATCAGAATGGAAGATCCCCATCTCGTTACAGGAACTTCTTCATGTACTTGTATCTCCTTCCGAGGAAAAAGGGTTTCTCCCAACAAGGACAATGTGTCATCGACCCTTAATACGACATTAGCAAAATCCAGAGGCCATGTTAGATTCGGGTCTTCGAGAATGTTTTGCGAAGCCGGGACCGTTAAGAGCTCGAAAGTTGAAAGTTAGACAAGCATATATTATAATATATATATCTATATATAAACGTGAAAATGATTGTGGAATTTGATTTCATTCCATTTATCATATCTTTGTGGCCGAGCATTGTGGGCACGTCCAATGGGAGAATCGGAAATTCGCACGTCAACCACCAAAAATTAAAATAAAAAGACTTGTCTCCCTCTGTTTTATTTCGTTTGATTTATGTGCTTTGAAATGAAACCCGTGCCATGCACGACAACGTGCGGCTCTATGAAAGTTCAGTAGGAACGGTATTTCGTCTTTCTAAATGAAGGTTGCGACCGAATCTATATACATAAAGGGAGAAAACACATCCATCCCAAAATTTGCCGGAATAACTATATTGGCAGATCATCACAAGGGTTAGGATTAAATTGTGCCAAATTAAAAAAATTTAAGACTGGATTAATATCCGTACGATATGTTTAAGACTTTTTTTTTTTTCAGTGATTAACTCGATAAATTACATAAACTAGCTTGGAATTCACTATAGGAGGGGATATGTTTTCGTGGAGAATAGATACTGATTTAGTAACTGTTGTTGGAGTTGTGTTAGAAAAATTTAGGTACCGATATATTGCACGGCATTGTATGTGATTGGGAGAAATGGTAAATGTCTTGTTTTTTTTTTCTTATGTGACTATCCTTAACTTATCTTAAGAATAACGACTTGTTCTGGATGTCTAAACATCGCCCAGAAATTCAATTAGCGAAATTCATTTTTAAAAACAGTTCGATTAGTAAGACAAGGCCGAGAAACTCAAGCACGGCTGGCGAGAACGGTGATAGTATCGCGTCAGGTTAGTCAGGTACTCCACGTTACGGAATCAAGATCTTCAGGCATTGAGTTTGATTAGCATTTTCGCATGCAAGAATTGATGGAACTAAAACCATGCAGCTTTCTAAACCTAACCCACGAGAGAGAGAGAGAGAGAGAGAGAGAGAGAGAGAGAGAGAGAGAGAGAGAGAGAGACAGAGAGAGAGAGAGAGAGAGAGAGGGATGTATATTCTATTCTATCAATAATGGAATGAAAACGAGGCCTCGAGGAAGCTGCTCGGGACTGCGCTTCAAACCAGCCTGGATTTGAATAGAAAACAACCGATACGAATCTATAAGAAACGCTCATTATCGATGGGAAAATAGTTAAACCAGGTGTGCAAGTGGGGACAGATGGAAGCGGGCCATGCATCACTACTAAATTTTCGCTTCCCCAATTCCTCGGTCCATGGAAAAACAACAGCAAGTGGCCCGCCGAATCGCCATCCTCCGTCTGCTTTCTTTTCTTGTTTTTCTTCTCCCTCGAATTGTGTCTCGCGTGGATCACCCCCTCGCTGTCTCGCCAGCTTTGCTTGGAACATCGGGTGGTCCGCAAGGCAGATGACCAATCGCAGGCGTTCGTACAGCAACGTGAACACCTAAAAAACCCTCGTCTCTTCCCGTCTCTCGCTCACGTCTATCTCTCAGTCAACATCAGCCCTTCAAAAGGAAGAGCTTCCAGAGCTTTGGAGAGGGAGAGACCTTGAGGAATGGAAGTCAACGACCGAATGGCAAGGAGAGCTGAAGTTTAGTTATGCGCCCCATCGGAGAAAGAGAGGACAGGTGGAAGAGAGAGGGATGACCTTGACTTGCCTTACGACGTTTGAATCGTTTCTTTCTAATCGAATGAACTCTGCCTGTAGTGTTCCATCCATGGAAAAAGAGCAGACAACGATGACTCGTTCCAGATCGGTGCTCGGGTCCGAGGTTCTTCGGTCATCGGACAAGATGGTGCGCCTTCGACGTTGCCTATGCCACTGCGAAAAACATGGTTTCTACAGCTACGTAATACACCCCGGCGAGCGTTGCCAGTTCTCAGTTCTTGAAACATGCACGCTTGAGGATTGGGTACGCCCGGTGCTCCGTTGTATGACGATACAACATCAGCATGACACGTCGCATGATATCGTATAATTTTTTCACCACGAAATGAGCGAGACTTTACTTGAAATTCTCGTGGAACTCTTTGCGTACCACTATTCATCATCTTTCCTTTTCGTAATCATCTTTAGCAAAACGGAAGAAGAACAAAGATCGAAGTGACTAGTGCTTTCATTTCTGGTCTTATCCATGGTATGATTCCTCCAAAATGAGAATACGTATACCCTCCACGCGTTCTGGTCCTGCCTTCCTTCGATCTTGTTGCCGAGAAATCAGCTACCTAACGCATGTACGAGGGACGAGAGAAAAAGGGATGCAAAAAAAGAATCACGATGTCCAGCTAGTCTAGACAAAATGAGATTAACCCTATCCGAAAGCGATCGATCAGTAAGAGTATCATTATTGCACGATGGTAAGATGTATGGACTTTAGACATATAGGCAGTTGAAATGATTCTCTGACACGGACAGAATTAAGGAGCGTAAGGAAAGAGTCCTGACATCACTGCTAGCACCTATGCCATCCAATCCCATTCTGATTAGCTCCTGAACGGCGGATCCTTCTCAGCCGCCCCCCCCCCGTCTCTTTAATTCCCATGCATTGAGAATAAACCTTTACATACATGCATCGCTCGTTTGATAATATTGATTGTTACCGTGACGTGCGGTAAATTATGTGTTTAATCATACATGTTTGGTCCACGACACCTATGGAATATTCCACGTGTCGGCGATTCATCTGCATCACCGTCGAGAAGTGGCTAGGGTTTCGAAGTTACGCCGGCAGGCCTCGAACAAAGAAGCAGGTCATGTGACAACTTGCACAGACGCCATGCACGCATGCTCGTTCGAGCAGCTCGAGACCTTCCTGATGGGGATGTCGACTTGCTCTTTCTTCCGTTCCAGTTCCGCCCCAACTCACGCAACGAGTAGATATCATTTGTCTATTGAATCTTTCTCCTCGACCGATAACCATTATTGAATTTCCCCACTTCCGCATGTGAGGAAAAAACCCCTTTTTCTTCCTCAACTAAACTTCCTGCGATCTCTATTTGACCGAGTACGGGGCCGCCATCTGCAATTCAATGCCTGCGCCATCGTTCCGACCGTGGCTTTGGTGACCGGAACCTTCCATTGCCGATGGAAACGAGCTCTCGATCCGGTTGAGTTTTTGTCGAAACGTGACCCGATGCCGCCGAAGTTCACAGGTTGGACCACTTGGAAATTGAGCGTGCTTGCAGATTCGGGAGCAGTCGTGCCTAACGAATCTTAGTAGCTGTGTTTAATTTAAAACTGTCGGGCGTCGATTATTGAAGAAGAAATTTGTCGGTCGGTACATATTTTTTTTAACCACGTTATTTAAGGAAGCAATAATCAACTTCTTTGAAATTATATGTCATGCCCTGATCCTCGGTTCGCGACAACCCAATTCAATTGTGGCCCAAGATATGCGACACCCCAGGTTCCATCGCCGACTAGTTCATTTTATTTTATCATTAAGCACATGCGGAAACGATACTAATACCCCCAGTCAAACATCAAGTGGGGATAGTAGAAAGACAAAGCAGTAAAACAATAGCATCACATTTTTATTTATCGGCAGAGGTTAGCTTGGGGAACCATACACATACAAGCTATTTTCCCGGCGGTGTTCCAAAGGCCTATACAAAAAGGGAATCGGGCTTGGCTAACCTACAATCAACCAAAAATGAGGAGAGGGTTAGTAAAAAAGGATTAGGCATTAGGTGCCTAATCACTAGCCTCGGAAGGGTCAGACTTGCTCAATAAGGGATCCTCCACTGTGCCATTAGGAGGATCGAGATCCATGGGGTCTCACACCTCGTAACCTGGACTCTCATGAGGCAAAGGTCCGTCATAGCTCCTCAGGGGGCCGTAAACCATATTCCCCTACCATGCCTTGAAAACGTGCGGTGTATAGTGGTCCCTCTCTCCCTCATCCATCCATATTGACGTCACGTGATGTTCGTAAATAAAATTGCGACCCAAAATGAGTCACGTGGTGACGGCGGCGCTCATATCCATGCGGACACCGAATCTCACCAGGTACTACATCATACTAGGGTGCTGAAAATGTTTAACTATGACGGGTGAGATAAACTCGGTAAGTTAAAATCCTAAGCCTCAGTTAGGAACTTCGCTCGCCTCAAGTATAGCCTAACTAGGCAACCTAATATTGATAGCAGATCAATTGCAAATTGACCCCGCTTTGTCTTATCTATCAATGTGCAAAGAATCTCAGCCACTGTATAAACCATCAGTTCTCAAATACAACCAAAGGCGATCTCACATTGCCTTGGCACATGTACCCTGCATGATACAATATAATCTATGCCAGAACCACATCAACCAACAGTTCACATAATCAGAACACACATCAAACTTTCCCATGCATCAACATCCACGCGTGTTCCAATTATTATGACCTCTCGGGCCATGGTATTCCCTTATGGTTGGCGGTTTATTAGTCCAAAAATCAGACATCGTCCCCTTGTGGGCACGGCTACGTTATGAGCTTCCCCCTAGATGACATTTTTGAATAAGCATTAGTTCGGCCTCTACCATGACTCAGCATCTGACTACTGTCAAACAACCGAAAAAAATTGGGTGACTCAAAGGCCACAGCACAACTTGAAGGTTGATGGTCTTTCGACAGCATTGGGTATCCTGTGACTATGCAGCACAACTATCAACCATCTCATCCCTTTCTTTTCTCTGTCGCCATTGGTTTATGCTCACGCAACATGTTATTGCAATTATCACATATATAATGCAACGCAATGATTAACAATGGTTACGTGAATTTGCATAATTCAACAATTCCAAATACAACCAACAAATAGTAGTTCACGTCATAATCTAATAATCAGTTACAACCAACTAACGTCACGATATTCACATGATACCCAAGATTAATCACGTGTCTCAACCAATTATCGATAATCAACTATTCCCATAAATAATTGACTACCACAAATAAGCATAATCTTTAATTACATTTTCCAAAAATACTCATGGATATACTTTAGTCAATTATTCTAGTAAATAATTAACTCTCATGAAATAATTATAAATATTTACCCTTTTCATAAATAATTACTATACCATAAGTAATTTACTTTCATAAAATACTCCATAAATATTTAAAGGTCATATAATATTATCATACATATAGCTACCAACCTTAAATAAATAAGCAATAATTAAAATAAGTATAACTATTGCCCAATTTAATCAATTCTCAAAAAATAATCATAATTAATTACTTCTCCAAAATAATAATTATCCGATAAATAACTCATAATTCGAAATTTATTATTAATATAAATAAATAAATAAATAAATTCCACAAAATAATTTAATATTTCCATAAATAAATAATTTCCATAAAATCATATAATTATAATTAATTATTCCCATAAATAATTAATCATAATTAACTAATACTAATCCTTCAATAACTAAATTAATCAACCATAAGCAAGATTAGTAATATAATATATTGCTAATTAATGATAATCCCAATTAATTAGCAACAAAGCATAATTAAGCTACTATAAACGTATCATAATCCAACTTAAGCATAATTAAAGCATATAAACCATACTTAAGCATAAATCATCATCATTAACCACTAATCATACTTAAATTGATTACATCACTCCTAAAGCAAGATTAACCCATAACTAAGGGATTAGGAAATTAACTCATATTCTAATCGATTTCGGTGACATCGGGACGACAGCAAGGATGAGGACTACGCGAGGTTAGCTTAGAACGGCAATGGATGACGGATGGTGGCTAGATTTCGGTGAACTGTTCTCCGCAAAACAGAAGGCAGCGGCGGTCTAGGGGCTAGACGAGCAGCCGGTGGTGACAGGCAACTACCGACGGGCGATGGCTAGACTCTAGACAACAGTAGTTGCCATGGTGGATAGTGGTAGCGGCTCCGGCGGAAGGCAACAAGGGTGGCAATGGTGGTAGATAGCAAGAGGCGGTGAAATGGAGAAGAAAATAAAGGAAAAAGGAAGAGAAAAGAGAGAGAGGCGGCTGCTAGAGAGAGAGAGAGAGGAGAGAGAATGAAGAAGCAAACTTGGACAAGAAGCTCGAGAGTTTGCTCTCCAAGTTTCAATAACAAGCAAGTAATCTTAAGTGTCTAAGGACCACACAAGCAAAACTTCTAGAAGGAGAGGCCCATGGGCTAAAGAAAAAGGGGATTGGGCTTGCTTGGGCCTCCATTGGGCTGTCCATGTTGGGCGCTAGGCCCATTGGGCTGCCACCTTGGGGCCAGCTCACTTGCAAGCCCAAATTCCCGGTCCAAAAATTCCTTTTCTGATACTTTGCGGCTTTTGGTGAAATCCAAGAATAAATGTGGCGACGTCCAAATATTTAGTCATGAAGTCCCTGAAAAGTCGATACCTAAAATTGGATTAAAAATCGGGGTTAAATTGAATCAATTGCAACTTTAGTATAATCAAAACTTTCATGTGGTATTTTAGGATTTTCCTCACGTTTGACCCATGGTCGATAGTTTTTTGATCCACGCTTAAGCAAATTTTCAAACCAAGGCGACCCTCGGTTGTCATATAATCCCGAGGGTTCAATTGATTATCCTGAGTACAAAGTCAAAAATGAATCAGTTCAACGTCGTTTGTAATTTGTATTGAAGTTGTGCAGAATCATTTACAATCCGGCTTCGTACCTCTATCGAATCGATTTATTTCCGTTCATTAATTGACTAATAATAGGGTGGTATTGTCCCTCTTGGATCCTCATGGTCGAATGGTCCATTTTTGATCGAATTTGTTGGTCGTATGTGTATCGATCTCTAATTGCATTTTCGAATGATCCGTTAACTCATGAATAATCAGTTCAAAGTAATTGTATTAACAGTGTATTGATTAATATCCTCATTTCATAAAATCCCAAGATAGGGTCAAAATTCAGGACGTCACATTACATAAACACATATCGATCCTGCTTCTTCAAAAGCAATTATTATTTTAGAAATCAATCATTGTAGTGCGGGTTTCCTGTAACCAATGCACTCTTTAGTGGGAAAAACATCCAAAAAAGTCCAAAACCTTTTGCATTTTTTGCCAATTCAATTCAAAACCTTTTTTCGACCAAAAAAAGAATTCTAAACATTTTAATTGTGTCGATTGAGTTTTAAAATTTTTCATATTTTATCAATTGAGTTCACTTGACTAATTTGGCTAGGAAATCACCGACATAGACATCGGCTGTCATATGTGACACGTCTGTCGCTGAATGTGAATAATTTTTAATAATATTTTTAATATTTAATTTTTTTTACAACTCTGGCTAGCAACTTTGCTAGTCGAACATCGTTGACTAGAGGTGAGGGCTGATGATTCTCACTCAGATTGGGTGAGGATGCCCCTTGCTAGCCAATAGGCGAGGGTGTCGGTCCTTGCTTGTGTCGAGTGATGGTCGACCGGCGAGAGTTGGAAAAAAGAACAAAGAAAAGAATAAATAAATATAACAATTCGAAAAAAAATATTTAAATATTATTAAAAATTTCTATTCGATTGTGCCACGTAGGATAGCTAGTGTCCACATAAGTAATTTTCGGTCAAAATTAATTGGATGGATTTAATAGGTAAAAATGTAATAAATTTAGCACTTTTTGGATAATAGGGTGGGAAAGGCTATTTTAGACTTCTAAGTCGATGACGAAACATATTTTTCGAGCATAGGCAACAAGCTGGGCTCGGCCTTAGGAATTGTCTTTATTCTTGGCCTACAGTGCACTCGGTAGAAGCTACCAATTTTTCCCTTTAATCCTTGTGGTTTAGTAAGTACCCTTAGGTCCCCAAACCACACGATCCAAGTAGGGGTGTCAAATGGGTGGATCGGGTCGGGTTTGGGTCAGGTCGAAAATGGTCCAACCCACATTGACCCATTTTCATGCAATGTAAATTTGATGACCCATATCCAACCCGACCCATACCCAACCCATACCCGACCCATATTACCAACACATATTAATATTTAACTTAATTTAAGAAAATCTACTCCCACTTATTTAGTCTACTTTAAACTTTTCACGTATAAATTATTTGAATAAAAATTTCACGTCAAATTTATAAAGTAAATTAAATAATAAAAAATTAGTAAATAAAAAAATGTGGATACCTCTAAATTGAAATAGTTTGAGGAAAATAATTTTAAAAAAAATCGATTTTTTAATTATTGTTGAGTGAACCTCATCTGACGGAACGGAGGCCGAGAACGCATGAAGGGGGATGAAAGGAAAGAGATGATGGGTCTACCTAATAACTCACTCAATCCATATTTGACCCATATTTAACTTTCACTTGACCCATATTTGACCCATTTAACTAAAAGTGGGTCATAATATGGGTTTATGACCCATATTGACACTTCTAGATCCAAGCGAAAATAACATTGCATCGGGTCGAGTTAATTCGTGTGAGCTATGTCGAAGTCAGAGTCATATCTCGAATCGACGATGACTTTTTGTTCTTACGTGTCATGATAACCTATTCGGAATGGTTCGAAGCAAAATATCTAGGGCTTGGCTGCGATTAACCTCCCTGGATTTATCAACAATGTGAGGGCGCAAGCATACGAATTCTCGAGGTATGGGCACCTCTTGTCTTTGCGTTTCCTAATTGTATGTTGACTCGAGCCGGGCTTGGGCCAGAAGAAAAAATGTGGCGAATTGAATTTTTTCTTTAAGATGCTGAAGAAAGGGCGAAACATAAGAGCTATTGAGGGGGATTGGGTTATGGGTTTTTTCTCGAAGCACTAGGCTGATGTCTAATGGATGTAATGAGGCCGGTATTGCCATTAGCGATCGGGTCTGATCGCCGATCCGACATTCATACCATTCGATCAAATCTATAGGAAAAAATGCATATTGGAATCGACGAGACGGGCTACCTATCGTTCCTTGGAGAATGTAAGAGCTTGACCTATTGAGGTTTTGGCAAATTCCAGTTCCTAATTGGGCTATCAATATATCTTCAGCAGGATTTTGACTGCACATCCAAATCTCTAATTCGAAGCCAAAACGGGGCCATGATTTTAGGGCCTCGACCATGTCTTTGGGCCGGGCCGGGCCGGTACATGGGCTTCCACAGTCACGCCGGTCAGTCGGCTGAATCGAAACAAAAACCGCGAGGCGACTCCGGTACTGCGTTCCTCCGTGTATCGACTGGTCTCATCTTCTTCCTCGTCTGTCGATCGATCGGTAAGGTTTCACTTCTGCCGTCTCTTGAGTTCTTCGTCGTTCTCGGATGGCACGAGACGACGTCTTGGGTCGATCCCAAAGCTGGTTGATTCGATGGTGCTCCGATTACGTCGTTCGATTTGGGATTTTGTTGATTGGTTGAGAATTGATAGATGACATCAGATTGCTCTCGTCATGAGGAGACTGTTATTTTGCTAGTCGCTTAATTGATTTTGATCGTGGTAATTTCCTCTGTGGATTTCTGGGTGAAAGTCTAGCTTCCGGCTGCTCTATTGAGTGTTCTTATTTTCTGAGCTTGGTGCTCGGTGATTGAAGTTGTTAGAAGAACTTGGGAAGGGAAGTGATTTCGGTCACAAAAGCACTGTAATTGATTGGATAGTTGTGTAGATGCAGGAAAAGAGATTAGAACATTGCTTCTTGAGTGTTGTGCTGTGATTCTTGTTGGGGTTGGTGATTTTTCTTTAGTTTTCGTCTCGGCGGTCTTTCGCCAGGCAATAGTTTTATGCTTCCGTCAAAGATTATGGTAAGAATCCCTTTTTAGGCATTAGATATTTGCCTGTCTGTCTTGTAGGTTCTGTGGTTTACACTAATGGGGAAGGACTCGAAGTCAAAGGACGCAGGAGGAAAGGGAAAGGGGAAGCAAGCAGGGGGTGGGAGCGATGATGCTGGTTCCAAGGGAAAAGGAAAGGCCGGGAAGTCAGATGGGCTAGGCACTTGCACTTATGTCAAAGGTTGGTTCTTCTCTGTTCTTTGTCTTGTAGAGTCAGGTCCTTCATGTCTCAAACTATACGGTACTTTTGCATTTGAGCTGCGAATGCTCCTCTTTCAGACAACATTGCATAAACATATGGGATCGGGGTTTGTTTTCTCTTCCCTTTTGGTACTCATCTAGTCACTACTCGCAACTACTTTTGGGTGTAGCTACCCTTCGGAAATCCCCATAACTTTCAGGAATAAGCACATTAACCATGCTTGAGTATGCACTTGTTTTCAGTATTGTGAAATCAACTCTCAGTTATATGCAAATTATAGTGAGTGGCAGCTGACGATGTTTCACTTTCACCTCAAGCAACTTCAAGCTTGTTAATTTGGTTCTCCAATATTGTTCAGCTAGGCATATACTATGTGAAAAGCAAGGCAAAATCAATGAAGCATACAAGAAACTGCAGGATGGCTGGCTAGGCAATGGTGACAAGGTTCCTCCAGCTGAATTCGCAAAGGTAATTTTGCTCTGTGCATGTCCCAACAAGACTTTAGGGCAACATCTTTTACCTCATTTGGTCCCTCGGGGGTTTGCATATTGTCTTCCTTTTCTTTTGTTTGAGACTGAAGGAATGTATGTCTGGATCAAGTATGCAACATTGCAACTAGCCTCCTTTCTATATTTGGTCCCACTCATATGAAACCTAGGCATCGTCATTTCTGTAGAACAGAGTGAGATACAAGATGTATTCCTTCCATATGAGGTCCTAAAAATATTTTGGTAGTGATCAGCCTTATAGGAAATGATGACATCCAAGGAAATTTAAGCTGTAGTTAACTCCAGTTAAGTGCTTAATTGCTACAACACATACGTGCATTAAGTTTAACGTATAGCCAACTGTGCTCGAACTCTTAGAGCTACTCGAGTGGCTACTGGTTGGCTATTCTCTCCCTTCATGGTTTTGTGACGTATGTTTCTGCTGGTCTTAATTGACAGTTAGCTGCAGAGTACTCAGAGTGCCCATCTGGGAAGAAGGGCGGGGATTTAGGATGGTTTCCTCGAGGAAAGATGGCTGGCCCATTTCAAGAAGTTGCATTTAGTACCCCGATTGGAGCTACTAGTGCACCATTTAAATCAACGTATGTATTTACGTATTCTACCTCACTTCTCACTGAGTTGTTCATTTTTCCTTTAACTTCCATAATGCAAATACTTAGGCCCTGTTTGGTTCGGCTTTGAGAATGGGCTTTGGGGCTCTAAGGGACCTTGGCCAAATGCAAACCCGTTTAATTCAAATTTTTGGAGGACTTTGGCTAGATGCAATTGCATCTCCAACGGGTTCTAAGGGCTTTTAGCCTAAAGCAGGTCTGGAAGTCCTTTAGGAAGTTGCATATTTGGAATGCAAATCCGTTCACTGTTCATCTTCTTCATAGAAGCACATGGAGGCCGATGATTGCCGGCCAAGAGGTTGCTTGTGCTTGTGCTAGCGACCGCTACTTGAGGTCGTGTGACCTCATGCGAGGCTGTCCGATGGCTTGATCTGGCCGACGGTGGCTAGATAAAAAAGAAATTTTATTTAAAACTTTTTTTAATAAAAAATTTACCAAGTCATTTGTAAAATATAGTTTTTACTAAACGGCATTTAAGCCAAAGTCGTTTCGTAATCCACTTTAAAATTACAATTTACCAAACGTTATTTATATTTCGGAAAACCCTTTTATTCCAAAGGTATTTGTATGTTCTCAAGGACATTTGCCCAAAGCCGAACCAAACAGGGCCTTAGTGTGAAACCATATGAGGGGCAGATTGACTGCCATTACTAACTATATCCATCTGATGATACCCTTTCATCGTGAAGTTTGCATGAAGTTGAGGCAATTAATTGCTGAAGACTGCCTTTTTGAAATTCTATTTGGTGCTCCAGTGTGGCAAACAGGAAAGGGGTGAACTATATAAAGTAGAATAATATAAGTATAACATCTCTCTTGGAGTGGACAGATGAGATGAATATGTTGATAAAATGAGAAAATGATGTTATCCTGTTTGTGAGATATATTGCCACTTTGCCGTGCAATGATGGATTTTGTATCTATAAATTCCATTGAAGAGTGTTTCATTTATATTTGATGGTCATGCAGAGAAGAAAGATCTTGCTTTAAGATTTCTTGCTTTTGGAATTTTCTTTTTAGATGATGAATGAATATGACTTTCTTCTTACTTTGTACTTTTGGGAAATGTTCAGGCATGGCTACCACATTATCCTGAGCGAAGGGAGAAAGAATTGATGAATGCTGCTTCTCTGGGGACCTTTTTTTGCCTATGTGTCTATCTAAACAATGGATATTTTTATGTATGGCCATCGTGTTTCGTTTGGGTGCAAGGTGCCTCTTCCATGGGCGGTTGATGAATGTATGACAAATTTCTGCTTAAAATACCTTAGTGCTTTGTGATGACTTTTCATTGGAGTGGCCTTTAAGCACATGTACATCTTGATGGGTCAAGATCTGTAATCTAGTATTGTCAATGTCACAGAGAAAAGGATTGGATATGAAATAAAAAGGAGTGAACAAAATTAACTGACATAAATAGGTCTTCTGCCACCTCAATTAAATGCCGTGAACTTTGAGTTCGCGGGTGTGCTCGGTATACCACTTCGTAGGTGGAATCTCGTGAATCTTAAAAATCTGCAGCTAGAGATAATGCATACTAGTCAGTTTTATCCCATGAGGTCAATGCCAAAAGCTTGTGGGAAATGGGGCACGACATGATTATGCTTTAGATGGCTGTTTGGACTGAGATGTTTTCATCATTTGACGAATTGGCTTTAGACAATTAGAGAAATTGGAAGAGCAAACATCCCCGGCATAATCCTATGGAAACATGGATCGTGTTAGCAATCTGGTATTAGCAGTTACTGACGAAGTGGACGAATTATGCTGCCTGGCATGTAAAATCTGTCTCTCTAATTGCGAAATGTTTTTGTGGGTCTCGTGCCAGTTTGCTGGCTGTTCAGTATTCAATGCTCGACTCTCAATGCAGGGGGTGGGTGTTGAATGTTTCAATCTCAAGTGCTTTCTACTTTCGGAGTCTTGAAATTCATCAGACTGATGAATATATTTGAGATGAATTGCTATTGCTCTTCCCATGTTTCCTGCTTAGGCTCTGTTTGATAATGTGAAAATGGATGTTGTGATTTTCCGAAAGCTCCTAGGTCAATTTTGTTTGATAATGTGAAAATGGATGTTGTGACTTTCCGAATGCTTCTGGTTCAATTTTGAGGTAATCCGTGTTCAATACATGTTTTACCGAAAGTACGAAGTTATAGCATCATTGCAACACGATTGATTCACCATTTCATATATATATAGAGACTTGGTTTGGTTTTGGTTCATTATCTCAATGCATATACCTCAACATAAGTAATAGCAATTTGAATTCAATTCAGGTGGACATGTTTTAAATGTGATACTGATAAAAATATGAGCTTGAAATCAGTTTTGACTTGGCATAATTATTGCGATCTATCATTAAAAAAAGAAAGAAATGGAATAATGAGTTTCTTGATTTCAGAAAAGAGGCATGTCATGACACGGGTTGATTCCGACCTTGATTAAACCGGGTACTTGGATTTTTGGAGGGATTTTTTTTTTTCCCTCATTTCCAAGGTTGTTGGAGTTGGACGACGATTCCCAGTCAAAGGAGGTTTTTAGCAGGGTTTAAGCAGCCATGGAAAAGTCTTCTGTTTCTCCTTCCTTCTTCACCACCAACTAGCTACACAAACCCTAGCGACCATCGCCATGTCCTCTCCCCTTCCACAGCCGTCCGAATCTCCATCCGCGACCGACCCGGAGACCCTCGGGAGCAACCATCCCGGCGAGACTTCGGATCACCCGGAGAGAAATGGAGAAGAAGGCGCTGGGGAAGGAGATGAAGAAGAGGAAGGGGAAGGGGAGTGCGGGTTCTGCTTGTTCATGAAAGGCGGTGGGTGCAGGGACGAGTTCGTCGCGTGGGAGGTGTGCATCCAGGACGCGGAAAGGAACGAGGAGGACGTCGTGGACAAGTGCTTCGACGCGACGGCGGCCCTGAGGAGGTGCATGGAGGCTCACTCCGATTACTACGAGCCCATCCTGCGTGCCGAGAAGGACGCGGAGGAAGAGGTGGCGAGGGAATTGGAGGAGGAGATGGAGAAGAAGGAGAAGGAATTGGGGACGAATTCTGTTGCCGGATCCGATGATTCGGCGGAGGGAATTGGGCGTTCTGAGGATTCGAGCAAGCGAGATGGGTTGGGAGAGAGATGACGGCGCAGGCGAGACAGTCTCAACCAAGTCTAATGGTAGAGAAAAAAAGAGAACTTTTGGCCTTATGTGTACTGCATTTTTTTATTCAATGGTTAGCCATGATTGTGGAACTGGAGGTCATTTTTGATTAGACGTTATTACTATTTGTTTAGGAGAATTTGATGGGGAGAGTGGGAAGGGATGAAAATCAAATACAGTTGTTCATGTCTCGTGGGCTCACAGAATGAAATCTTGCATGCATAAATGCAAATTTGAGTTGCCAAATCCACTTCAGCTGCTCATTGTCGGCATCTTATCTATGACTGCATTGTATTACTTTGGACTCGTATCTTGCTAAGGCCATTTGGGTGCTGTTCTTGTTTTCCGTGTGTTGAACAGTGACGATGTCTTGGTAGTTGATGATTCCTACATGTTGTTCTTACAGCAGAGAATTAGGCTGTGGTTTGATGGATCGTCGATCTTGTTGCCTGGATGAAGGTCTGGATGGGAACTCAATAAAGCATTGGACAATGGTCATTGATTTTTCTACTGAATATGCAGATTTGCTTATGATGAACTCTCGTTGTCAAATCTCATTTGCCTGGATGAAGGTCTGGATAAGAACTCAATAAAGCATTGGACAATGTCATTGCTTTTCCAACTGAATATGCAGATTTGCTTATGATGAACTCTCATCGTCAATCTCATTACCTCGATGAAGGCCTGGATAGGGACTTAATAAAGCGTTGGACAATGTCAATGATTTTTCTGCTGAATATGCGGATTTGCTTATGATGAACTCTCACCGTTGAGCTGACTTGTAATGACATTGCTAAAACTTTATTTGGTTGTCGCCCTACTCGGAAGGCTTGGTGATTTTTTTATTATTTTTCGATGTATGCTCCCACAATCGCAATCTGATAATTGCAACATTCTGCATCAGATTGGAGCTTTGCCTACCCTGCTGTGGTTTGCTTTGCTGGTCTTATGCCAGATTCTTGATACTCCAATCTTCTTTCAGTTGGCTACACCTTCTGTGTCAAAAGGATGGCTGGCTTGGAAAGGATAAAGATTCGTCATAACTGGACTTAAATCCAAAACGATTCCTTGCTGGGAGATGGGCAGCAGAAATTGTTGCTGCTCTCGGTCAACTTCAGGCCATGAGTGCCTCTGGCAGTAGCAGCAAGTTGGTTTGAAGCTTGTCGTAGACTTCCAACCATTTTCGCTGCCGCTGGTTTTACTTTGATGTGGTTTGTGATTTCCGCATCAGGAGGTCTGCATCTTCACCTCATCAACTAATCGTCACAGGAACTATCACCTAATCAAAGTCGAAAAGGGAAGTTAAATTAGCAGTTGAGTGTGACATAAATGTCCGCAGCGAGCTGGTCCAACTCACTAGGCTTTAGTACAAGAAGAGATGGATTTCGAATTCACGGGCAATTGGGCGTCGGTCCTCCTACAAAACCCTTGACTCCCTCTTGTGACATCCCATGTATCATTCCATTTTGCAGTCTTACCATTGTTGAATGGTGTCTTGGGTGCACGATCACGGCAGTAAGAACCTGAGCCTCTTGGGTGCTTCCTCTTTCTGAAATCTTTCAGATCGTTGCCGAGACATCAGCATGAATCCAAACGTGATAGAAGGAGACTTCTATTCTCGTCACAGACCACACTCCAAGCACACATCACTCAACTGGCGGATTTATTTTAATCTCTATGCTATATTCTTAGAACTGTGATTCGATTTAAATACGAAGTCATAATGAATCAAATAAAAATTATTCGTAACTTTTGCTTCTGATTTACTATATATTTTAAAAGTTTGTGGCTCGCAGCCTTTAACCTACATATATTCAGTACGAAATACCTAAAAATCTGTATATAACATATGATATTACTGTCTTAAAACTTTGGAGGGAAAGGAGTAGAAGTAAGAAGAGCAGGAAATTCAATGGCAAAAACTCACATAAATTGGAACTAGAAGGACTAAAATGAGAAATTTCAAATTTCTCTAATCCAAAGAGAAGGAAAAAAAACGGAGAAGAAATTTCCTTATCTTCTTCGCTTTCCGAAGCTCCATCGTCGAAGCTGAGAAGAAGAAAGAGATGGACAGATACAAGCTCTTCTCTCTCTCCCCATCCTCGCCTTCTCTATCCACTTTCCTCTCCCCTCGCTCAAACGCCCTCCGCCATCTCCCTTCACTTCCCTGCAAACGGTCCTCCGTCTCGGCCTCCCTCCTCCGCCACGCTCAGCAACCGCCACCGCCGCTGCCCCCCACCCTGGAGGCCTTCTGGGAGTGGCTCCGCCGCGAGGGCGTCGTCTCCGCCAAGACTCCGGCGAAGCCCGCGGTCGTCCCGGAGGGCCTGGGCCTCGTCGCCCAGAGAGACATTGCCCGGAACGAGGTCGTCCTGGAGGTGCCCAAGAAGCTGTGGATAAACCCAGAGGCGGTGGCAGGCTCGGAGATTGGGAGGGTGTGCGAGGGGTTGAAGCCGTGGGTGTCCGTGGCTCTGTTCTTGATCAGAGAGAAGCTGAGGGACGACTCGCCGTGGCGGGTCTACCTCGATGTCCTCCCAGAGTCCACAGATTCTACTGTATTTTGGTGCGTTCGGCTTCATTTCCGCCGTGTTTGTTTTGTATATAAGTTCTTCGTTCCCTGTATATATGTTGATTGTGATATGGAGTGTGTTTGAGTTTGAGATTTGGAGGGTGATTGGTTTTAGTTTTGCTGGTTCCAGCGCAGGTCAGAAGAGGAGCTAGCTGAGCTGCAAGGTTTGGGCAGTATTCTTTTCTTTTTGCCTTTTCCCCACCGCTTCTTTATGAGATGCTTCTGTGGAATTTACTTTTGTTAAGTTAGAGGCACACTTTCTGCTTGTTAGTGACTTGATTGTGATCGTGAGATGAGTTCTTGAGTAGTTGCTCTGTTCTTTGAACAGTGAGTGCATATGTGTTTTCCCCTTCACTGTGTAAGAATTACTTATTGAAAGACTAAGGCTAGTGTGTATGAGAATGCATGTCATGTAAGCTGCAGCGAGGAGTTACTAGAGATGGCCTAGGTGATAAACTTTGCCGGGCCAAATAGCGTGGTTTGCTATGAGTTGCGCACTTGAAGACGAATACTTGTAAAGGACCTGAGTTTTCCTATTTAACAGCTTCGAACAATGATCCTCTCGAACTCCAACGCCACCTGGTGCATTGATGAAATGAAATTCTACACAGAATAAGACCAAACGCCGCAATCTCAAACTCCAACGCCACCTGGTGCGTTGATGAAATGACATTCTACAGAGAAAAAGACCAAAAGCCGCAACCAAGAGCCTGACTCATTGCAAACATTCCTTAATTTCCTAACCAGAGCTTCCTATCATTTATCTGATCATACCAAACAAAAATGTCATCAGTGTTTGATTTTGGTGTCAGTGTCAACGCAATGACCCTAGCTTGACTTTAAAAACACTTTGCTATTAGAAGTTTATGACACAGTTTGGCAACCAAAGGCCGGGGTGATAAGCTGCCCCAGCCACTGGATAAGATTGTACTAATTCATGTTTGGGGATGACTTTGACCCCTTAATACCCTTAATAGAGTCATTATAACTTCTTATGAACGTGTCTATCATCACTGAAATGATCGTGGATGGAGTTCCAATTTTTCTCCCTGCATTTATACATTATGACATCTAGATTTTATTGTTGTCCCATCTGCCATAGTATGTGGACATTTCTGAGTTATGACTGAAGGATGATACGTTATTCATGCTTTGTAATTACTAGGCATGATCCTTAGCCAATTTATGTGAAGTGGATCTTATCGTTGTAGGGTCCCAGCTATTGAGCACAACATTAGGTGTGAAAGGGTATGTGGCGAGTGAATTCCAGAAATTGGAACAAGAGATTATTTTACCTAACAGGCAGCTCTTCCCTTCTCATATAACGTTGGATGACTTCCTCTGGGCATTTGGAATTCTTAGATCAAGGGCATTTTCAAGACTTCGTGGCCAAAATCTTGTGTTGATCCCTCTTGCGGACTTGGTAAGTATTGTTTCCTTCTCAACATTAATTAACTTCTTTCAGCTTGGGTTGTCCCTCATATTAATTCAGGTGGCTGGAGAAAGTCACTCTTGTTACTGAGCATGACATGGAACTTGTGTCATATTAACCTTTCATTTTTTGTTTAGCATGAAAAAGAAGGAAAATGCCTGGAGTGTTATTGACTGAGGCTCATACGCTTTTATTAGGAAAAATAAAGCATGAATTTTTGCGAGGAAAATCAAGTGAGGAAATTAACATAACAAAGATATACTTTGATATGCCTTCTGTTTGGTTGGCCTGTGTTCGTGTAGGATGACAGCAATACACCTTACAAACCAACCACACTTGTTTCTTTCTGGAATACACTCAACATTGCTAACTATTCCAGTTAGCATTAAACAAGGACATCTAGCAGTTTATCAAACCTAAAGTTTTCACGTTCATTCTAAGAACTTGTGAGACAGAAATTAAGCGGTACTTGTTATCCATGTCTATTAGTATGGCCTGCTAAATGGGATTGGCCACACATAATTTGATGTATTTCCTATGCAAATGGTGGCTTCACAAATGATGTGGTAAATCATTGGCCACAGTTGAAAAAACGATGGTGGGAAACCGCTATATGGACATGGGGTTAACTAATCCTCTAGCAGGCTTCTAGGATGTTCAGTTTTGATTATTATCTACTATTAGAGTATAACCCATATAAGGATTTGTTCTTCTACAAACAGCTAATTTTAGCCTCCAATAAACATGTCAGTTTGCTTAATCCTACTTCTCCTCTTAGTTGAGAACTTGCCTCTTGTTGGTGATTTGAACTTCTGTTACCTGAAACCCTTTCAGATTAATCACAGTCCTAGTATTACCACAGAAGATTATGCATATGAAATCAAAGGTGCTGGTCTTTTTTCGAGAGAGCTGTTATTTTCTTTGAGGAGCCCTGTCTCTGTCAAAGCTGGTGAACAGGTAAATTTCAGATCTTGGTCTTATTGGTATTCTTGGACTGAAAAGATATTAAATTTTAACAAACAACTACTCTGGAATGGCGAATCTTTGATCTACATTTCCCTTTTCGTATGAAGAGGATTTGGCATTTTTGTTGTAGCACCTAACTATCACTAAGTAAAATTCTTGGGAATCCAGATGCAACTGTATTGGCATCAAATCAGTCATATTGTGAGCCATAAATTGTTCAAAAGCTTATTGACTCTTTTCTGATGCTAAGAAACTTATAAACAGGTTCTGATTCAGTATGATTTGAATAAGAGCAATGCTGAATTGGCTCTGGATTATGGGTTCATAGAATCAAACTCTGGGCGTAACTCATATACGCTGACACTGGAAATATCTGAGTCAGATCAATTTTTTGGAGACAAGCTGGATATAGCCGAGTCAAATGGTCTGGGCGAGACTGCATATTTTGATATAGTTTTGGGTCAACCTCTGCCACCAACAATGCTTCCGTATTTGCGGCTAGTAGCTCTAGGAGGAGCAGATGCTTTTCTCTTGGAATCCCTTTTCAGGAACGCCATATGGGGCCACCTGCAATTGCCTGTAAGTCGGGCCAATGAGGAGCTAATATGTCGTGTCGTTAGAGATGCCTGCAGATCTGCACTTTCTGGTTATCATACCACAATTGAAGAGGTAAAAATCGGTCATATCTTGTACATTGGTTGAATTCAGCTACTCATCTAGTGAACCAAAGCAAGAATCATAACTGTTTGGCATCTGTTTTTTCATCATATAGAAACAGAAGTTAGATGCTATGCCTAGGTTGTTAATTGAGATTACGTAGCAAATGGATGTTGCATAAGTTTTAAACTGAATGAATGGATGGAATTATCCGATAGGTGACCTCCATCCTCATCTTTTCTTGCCTTCATTGAGCCCTGGGTTTTCGCTGGCATTGAAAGTTTCAGCACTCCAAACATTTTAATTTTGCAAATAATCATAAAAAAGGTTCAATAGTAAGATCTCATCTTGCAGGATGAGAAACTTGCAGAAAAAGGGGATCTTGCCCATAAACTAGAGATTGCAGTCGGTGTTAGAGCTGGGGAGAAGAGGGTGCTGCAGCAAATTGACAATGCATTCAAGGATAGAGAAATGGAATTAGATGAGTTGGAATACTACCAAGAAAGGAGGCTTAGAGATCTTGGTCTTGTTGGCGAGCAAGGCGACATTATCTTTTGGGAGAAGTAGGAGTAAAACGTTATGTGCACTCCTGTGGGATCCTGGTCTAATTTGACAGAAAGCAAGAGAGCAAAGTTGTTCGCTGCATTTGGCTCTTTCCTGCTCTCCAAACCAAATTAGGGCAATGATGGAGAAAGCACAACAGAAACGTGATATATCTTGCTTCATTTCCTTGCAATGATTATGTTAAGAAGACTTTACTCTGCCTGGCTTTTGCTCCGTAATCCTTCTGCCATCTTGTCCACCCTGACCTACTTCCAACTGCCTGGGCTCCATTAATTGTACACCGACGTGAACGAGGCTCTTTGTATTATTGCTCAACATGCAGATGATTATAGACATTTTGTAGCCATGTTTAATGTTTATTGCTGTATTTATATTGCTGCACAGGCATTCTGATAAGGCTGTTCCAAGGTGCAGCCCCGGTGCTAAATTAGCCGTCTGTATTTTACTGAACTCTGGGTTTGATAAAGATCAGCTTGATATATTCGTTCTATCTGTATAAGCCAACATGAAGATATAACGTAAAAGGGTCTTCTTCTTTTTCTGACGTTAATTTAAGAGAATTGACATTTCGCATGCTTGGTGTCAATACATAATTTCATAATTATCTTCTTCCTCCGTCAATTAGGACGCTTTGCGGACTGATTTTGCAAATCGTAGATGCATAAAAAAACCTGCTGCTTTTTTTTTTAAAGATATAGGGTCCGTTTGATAACATTTCTATTCTCAGGAATAATTTCTTTTTTGAAATAGTTTTTTTAAATTTTTATTTCATGGAACAATTTCTGAATAAAAGAATGCATTTGGTAACTAAATGCGTTTGATAATTACATAAAATTTCTATTTTCGAAATAAAAAAGAACAGAAATGCACCGGGTATAACTTGCAATATTTTTTGGTGACATAGAATTTCCTTTAATTGTTTAATAACTTTTTCAGTTTTTTCTTTTTTCTTTTCTTTTTCTCCTCTCCTCTTCTTCCTCCTCTAGTTGGTCACCAGATGATAGCAAACGGGTGGCAAGTAGCGGCCAATGGTGACCGGTGGCGATCGGTTAGAAGAGGAAGAAGAAGAAAAGAAAAAGAAAAGGAAAGAAAGAATATAACTTATTTCGGAAATTATTATACCTGGAAATAAGAAGTAATTTTTGTCTATTTTTTATTTCTATTCCAAATCTATTTTTTTGTTACTTTTTTATTATGAGGAATAAAAAAATTAATTAACATTACCAAATATCTCAACAAATAAAAGAATAAAAGAATAAAAAAATAGAAACATTAACGAAAGGACCCATAAGGCCAGTTTTGGGATCCCCGCGGGAAGGGACATCGATCCGCTACACCTTTATTTTGGTGAGGAACATCGACCACCTCTTGGTCTGAGATTCTTTGAGCATTTAATAAGCTAATGGAGTTGAAGCTTGAAAGGCTTTTTCACCAAAACATTTCGCTGCTCAAGCTTCAACAAGTCTACTTGAATTTGATCAAACCTGATGAAAACCAATTCAGATAACCATTCAGTTTGAGTGACTTGAGGAGAAATGATTGATTATTAGATAATCAATGTAAGAGTTTTCTTAATATGGGATACATTGATTGATATTTATAATTTATCGTTTTATAAGTTGGTCTATTAATATGAGGTTAATATAATCTATCTTGTGTGGGTCGAGTTGAGCCCAGCCTATGATAAAATGACTCAGTTGAAAATTCTATAAATAGAGTTAAAATGTCAATTCTCTAACTCCAGCTAAAATCATGCGCCGTAATCTTCATATAAAAAATTGGTGAGGGGCTTAATCTCAAGGGCAGTCTCATCGAATAAGGATTATAGGATAATAGAGAAGAATATTGATAGTAGCATTGGATTGGTTCATCCTTGTTCTACATAAAGGATTGATTTGAAAAAGGCACACGAATCTCTTCTTCCTCAGTTATTATGTTCCAGTCTCTAGTTATGTTTGATCCTGCGATGCCGTTTGGAATGTCTGACAATCAATCCCCTGAATATCGGAGTCAGGAGTGTTCACCCTGAACGTGGTCTCGAAATATCTTATTCAAAATGCTCCTCTCCCTGCTGATATCCAGTTCATCGATTTACTTTCTCTCTCTCTCCCTCTGTCTCCACTTTTTGTCTTCTTCATCTGGAAAGATAACTGAAAACGAACCCCTCATCCACTGCGCAGCTCAAAACACATTATCCAAGAAAACAGTCACCCAATCCACAACACGAAAATGTCAACTCTCTTCTTTTCCGTCTCTCCACCCTCTGCTTCATTCCCTCCTCAATTCCCTTTCCAATCCTTCAAACACTTGTCTCCCCTCAAGACCACCCTCAGAAGACCTCTCTTTTCCACTACTACTCGTTCCTCACTCCATGGTGACCCCCTCGAATCCAACCTGCCATTGCCGCCTTCCATCCGCACCTTCTGGAAGTGGCTGGCCGAGGAGGGCGTGGTCTCTTCGACCTGCCCGGTTCGCCCGGCCTACGTTCCCGAAGGCCTCGGTCTCGTCGCCCGGCGAGACATTGCTCAAGATGAAGTTGTCCTGAAGGTCCCCAGACGGTTGTGGATCAACCCCGACACCGTTGCTGCTTCAGAGATTGGCTATCTCTGCACCGATTTGAAGCCCTGGGTGGCTGTCTCTCTCTTCTTGATAAGGGAGAAGATGAGGGGCAACTCGCCGTGGCGGTTCTATATTGATATATTGCCGGAGCGAACGGACTCGACATTGTATTGGTGGGTTCCATGTTTGCTTTGCGAATCCTATAAAAAAATTATGACTTTTTTTTAGCTCTATTGGATGGTCTAAGATTGTGGGGTGATTAGCTGCGTGCTTCTGTTTTCTGGTTCCAGTGCAGGTCAGAAGAGGAGCTTGCAGAGATAAAAGGTCTGTGTGGTTTCTCCATCGCGGACTATTTCGTTCTATGTGCCTTGTTTAACTGCCTTCTCTCCGGATATCTGTTAATGAACCTTTTTTGCGGAATCATCCAGGAACCTTGCTATTGCAGATGACCAGGGAGATGAAAGAGCATGTAGAGAGTCAATACCAAAAAGTAAAAGAAGAAATCATATCGCGCCACGAGCAGCTGTTTCCATCTTCTATAGCTCTGGATGGGTTTCTTTGGGCATTTAGCATGCTGAGATCGCGGGCATTTTCACATCTTAGGGGCCAACTTGTTATGCTTCCACTTGTTGATTTAGTAAGTCAATCGATTAGATCGATAGTGAACTTGTCTGCATTTCTTTCAGGCCTCAATCAGTCTGCCAGAAAATTTAAGAATTCCATATTATTTACATGCATCAGATTAACCACAGCGCTAGCATAACAAGAGAAGATAATGCAGAGGAGATTAATGGACCAGCAGGTCTTTTTTCTTGGGACCTACTTTTCTGTTTGAAGTCAACAATGCCTGTCAAAGAGGGTGAGCAGGTAAACCTCTAAACACTTTTGAACTTAGTAATTGATGATCCATTTGACATATTATGAATATGATATCGTTCTCAACACAGCGCATGTCTCTTCCCCTGTCAGTCACAGAGAAATGAATCTTAACCTAATTGAATCGTGGTAATTTACACATTGATTACCCGACGAGAAATCCTCAGAGATTGAGAAAGTTTCATTTAATTACCTAGAAATGCCATTACACAAGCCTCATCTGGTAGGGCAGTGATTTGTGACCATTCATTGTGACTAACAGAATCCTGGGACAGGTTTTCATCCAGTATGGATTAAAGAAGAGCAATGCTGACTTGGCTCTTTATTATGGGTTTGTGGAACCAAATACCAATCGCGACTCGTATACGCTTACATTCAACATATCCGAGTCGGACCCCTTCCATCGGGAGAAGCTTGATATTGCAGCAGCCAACGATTTGGGCGAGACTGCATACTTTGATATTTTTATGGACCGTCCTCTTCCACCAGCAATTCTTCCATATCTGCGGCTTGTGGCACTTCAAGAAACAGATGCGTTCCTCCTGGAGCCTGTCCACAGGAAATCCATCTGGAAAACTCTCGAATTACCGATAAGTCGCATGAATGAGGAGCTGGTATGCAAGATGGTCGTAGATGCTTGTGAATCAGCTCTTTCAGGCTACCACACCACAGTTGAACAGGTACATGTCACGTTCTGATTCTCACTCGGGTAATTATGTTAGATGGTTTCTCCTAGGGAATTGGTTCAGCTGGACTTCACTGAACCTTACACGGTAATAATTGGCCTAGCCTAGAGTTCTTTAGCATGTCATCTCTATCCTGAAATCAATCATGGCAGTAACCTCTCTGGTAGATAAGGGGATGATAATCTCGTGTTTGTTAGTCTTACAGCCAAATGAAGCAAGATGTTTACATAGTCAGAGCCAAGTCATTTAACGGTTCTAGTATTTGTAGAGCGTTCACATTTCCTTACCTACACCTAGTGAAACTAAAAATGGGGAAGTCTAAGAAAATGATGCACTAAAATCTCTGTCGCTGATCATATTTGTACAGATCCATGCATCTTTTTGCCTCTACTGCACATAGTTTGGTGACTCTTATATCAGGGTATTTTCGGTTTCTCTGAAAGCTGTAGAGCCACCTAATTGCTCTATGCTTTCCTCCATTCAAACGCAATGACTTGCAGGACGAGAAGCTAATTCAAGAAGGAAATCTTGGTTTTAGACTTGAGATAGCCGTGAGGGTTAGATTGGGTGAGAAGCGGGTGTTGCAGCAAATCGAGGGTATTTTCAAGGAGAAGGAAGCTCAATTGGATAAGTTTGAGTTCTACCATGAGAGGAGATTGAAGGAGCTTGGTCTGGTTGGTGAGGAAGGTGAAACTTATTGCCAGCCTGAGAAGGATTCGATACCCTCCTTATAGAGCCAGTGCGCATTTTAATCTCGCCGCTGCCTTGAGGTAGTGTTTAAAAGTCAGGAACAAACTGTAGAAACTTTTTCGTACTTCTGGAGTATGCAAGGGACGGTAAGCAGAATAATCGGTGTATTCATCTGTTGTATCGAGGTTTAAACATTACAGACTTGGCTTAGATGGATCGACAATTTGTGTACCTTACTCCGGCAAGCGAGTTCCAATTTGTATGGTGTTCTGAGGGAACAAAAGAAATTACAGGGATTTGTATTAGTTCTGCCACTTTTCATTTGAGTAGGCAAAGAACCAAACTTCCTCAGTTTTCTGTTTGCGTCATAGTTCATGGCACTGCTTTGCCAGAAGAAACGATCCCTGGGGTTCGGTACTTAAATTGACCAAGTTTCTTTGAAGAGCATCTCAAATTATGGGCAAGCATGGTTTCGGGTAGAGAACTTGAGAACCGTACTGGTGGAAATCTATAGGTTCCATGTTCCAAAGTATGCATTGTAGGTTCTAGGTTTTAAAATTTGAATGATCTATTTCAACGGATAGAACTTGGAATCGGTAACCTATAACCTAGAATTTAGAACCTAAACAAGTTTTTGTGTTATGCTATCAAGAGATATTCCATGGCGTTTGATGATGAGTGTATAATCATGAATCACTAATCTGAACTTCCATTTTATGATTGGGAATTTTATTTTCATAAACCATGAGACTAGTGAAAGCTCCGATTGCTTATTTATAATACAATAGCAATTGATGGATTAAAAACCATAAAATTTCATTAATACTATTTGTCAAATGCATATGGACATTCATTCTTAGACAATCGATAGTAAAATCTTTATTTATTTTTATTATTGTGTATATTTTCATTTTTCTTAATTAAAAATAAATAGAAAGAACCTATTAGAACCTGGAACCAACCTAGAACTTGTAACAGAATATGTTCTAGGTTTCGATGGGTAGATTTTATGTTGTAGATTTCAAGTTCTAGACAGAACCTATAAAGAACCTGAAACCATTTACTCTTACTTAAAATCAGTTGCACTGTAGTGTAGTGTCCCTGCAAATTGTTCGGTACTTAATTGCAAGGTGTGCTCTCTTACTTTCATATGACAGTCCAAAAGCGAAGCTCGAAGAAATGCCGCTTCACCGAATGTTGCCACCACCATTTAAATTTAGGTTTGGCTCCAGTTTACTTTATTTACCATCTTACGCAAGACCTCACTAATGCGGTTAAGAAAGAAAGTTGAATTGTACTTGCAGATGTCTCTCGAGTCATCATCTCAATTGATCCTTACCCAACCAAAATCATAGACATGAACCAAATAAGCTTTCATTCTGCGTTATCACAAAAAGAGAAATGTACACTCTCGTTTCCAGTGACTTCTCAACAGATTTCAATCGTTGACTATGGACAAGAAAAAATGATAAATTTATCTTTGTAATTGCCTTAAAAGGAAGACAAGAATTCTCTGCTTGCTGCTCCTTGTTAGGCTCTCAGGCATTTGCTTATCATGGTCAAACAATGATGACGAAAGCAGAGTAGCCCGTGCAAACTCAAGAGTGTCTTCATATCTCACTGTAAGGAAAAATAGTGCAGCTGTACCGTGCGCTGCAACTTTTGTAGAGATCAACTTGAATCCCAAGCCCATGAACATATTTGTGTGGAACATGTTCAGATGATAATAGTTGATCAGCGCTGGCAATTAACTAGAGACTTCACTGGAGTTCTTCTTGCCCAGTCCTAGTAAATCATTACAGTCACGTTGCTCACAAAGGCACTCAAGAGGATTTGCATAGAAGTAATCCTCCTCCTTGGGCTTATCAACAATAACTCTACGATGACTTGGCTGTCCCATCTTCTTTTCATGTGCCAGACGTACAGCAACTTCAAAATCATTCCATGAAAGTGTCCCATTCTGATGCAAATCCAGTAACACCACAAGCCTTTTACGATCTAAGAGAATGGTTCTCTTAAATCCAAGATATCTGCAGAAAAATGTCACGGTTTGCACAAAACTTTTCGAAGGAAAATGGAATAGGCCTCAAATATTTGTCTTGTTCTTCCAAGGGAAATAATGGAAGAACACCAATCAAGTTGATGGCTTACCTGCGGTGACCTTCCACAAGTTTTGCCATATTCCCATCATATGTGGGGATGAAAGTATTGCTGGCTATTGATACAATAAAATCTAGAGCCGCCATTTGTGACGAGTGATTGTGGAACTGCTGCAACTCCTTCGGATCCAGCAGCATCTCCTTTTTAACCTGACATAAGAGTAAAATCTGTGAAAAAGGATTGAAAAACTATGTATCGGATTACATGGAGATGGACTCATCCCAATGCCAATTGCAATTGGCATCAATGGATGTTCAAATACATGCTCCAAGCATTAGCAGCTGCTAAAGCATCCTTTTATACACTGTCTACCATTCCTGGATTATTTTTACAAAAGCCCTCGAGGTGAAGATGGAACTTAATAACATTCTCCTTACAATTTTCACCTACTGAGAGCTCAACACTGCTAGCATCGGAAGATGTTGGTCACTGAATTAGAAATATAACAGCACATTAATATGTTAACTCACAATCCGTGGAAATGCAGCCCTTAATGCGGCTAATCTCCGTTCACTGCCATAGATCTCTCCAGATGCGATGTAAATCTGCGTGTCTTTGTCAAAACCTTGTGCCTGTAAAACTAATGATGTCTCTTCTGGAGTCAGAGGACACAGACCTAGTGATCTCCTTTCCTCAGATACAATCTCTTTCTCCCTCCACCAGGGGAATGCATACCTGCATGAAAAGCACAATTAATGTGGCCACACATTTTATATATGAGTAACGAGAAAAATAGTTAAGTTGATGAAATAAAAGGATGAAATAAGTCTAATGCCACATTCCTTGTATTATGTCAAGCTTACTCTTGCCCCAGTGCGACATCTAGAGCTTCAGAGCTAAAGCCACAGGATTCGACTACATTGTAGCATAGGCCATGGAATATTATAGAGTTCCATCTCAGGGTAAAGTCACATGATCTTAAAGACTTTAAAAAACATATACCTTCCTAGAGCGAAATATCAGATAAGTACAGAGAAATATACAAAAACTTCATTGAGTTTCCCTGAAGTACAATACACATCTCTAGTTAAAACATTTTACACCTTTGTTCAAAAACCTATAATTTGCACCTTGAGGTTTCGAAAGGTTTGTGATTTTTTCCTCGAGGCATAAGTAGCACAACATCAACTGAATAAGTTAAATGAAAATGCAAAAAATAAACCAAGCACATGTCAAGACAAACCTCATTTGCTTGAGCTCTTCAGCTTCTTCTGCTGTACAACCCTGGGTGCATCCGGAGAAAGCCAACATATCCATCTCGTATCTTAGATGCAAAGCCATGAAAGGCCCCTTTTCTTGAAGAAGACGGACTAATTTGTTCCCCAGAGCCTCGATCTGAGGAGTAAATTTTAGAGCCTGAAAGTTGACTCGACATCTGAGCCTCTGAAGATCTAGTGAAATTGCATTGTTTGCCAAACGAGCATCCGTTTTATTGAAATGTACCACCTTATGCTGGCCAAATAGTGGCAAAATCTGCATGGCATGGGCAAAGATATTATCCAAGGAACATATATGTAACCGATATAAAACTACATTACAGTACTGCAACCGCCAAATCAAAATCAGACAAAAAGGCCCGATACATGTCCATATGAATCTCTATCAGCATAAAGCTAAGTGGAAAAAAGTCCAATATAAGCATGCTATCATTACACTACATTCTAAAGCAACCAAATTTAAAGAAGGAACAAAGGATGCAGGCCATCAGGAAACAGAGATGCAAATGCACCACCAATTGAAGGCCATGCCCTGCCCAGGTGAGGACTGCCACAAATGGCCAACTGATTCACACACTGAGGTAGCATCTTGCCCTGCCTGAGGCCTTTCTTAATGGGTCAAAAGATGATGCACATGCACAAGCACAGGCAAAGGAGACAGAATTGAGATATGTACAGAAAAATGTGGTTGGATTCGACTGAAAATGGATTCAAGTTTCAACTATGACAGCATATACCAATTACCAATCATCAGATTACTGAATGCAGGTCCACTTTCATTAATCAGTTGAACACACCTGACCTCTATTAGAGCCATACTTCAATCTTTTTTCTGTAACAAACAGATAAACACTGCCAAACCTGTTCCAAATAATACTTTTCGTTTGACCAGCTAACAGGGGGCATCTGCAAGGGTTGGTAACCATACTTCTGCTGGTATCGCTTAGGCAGCCTTCTTACAATCCGAACTTCATCTCTTAGGGAATCAATGAAATGTCTCACGTCAAAGATATCCTCAAAATTACTGCAGCAATATCACAAAATTAAACCTTAAACCAGCCAAAGAGAAGCACACTGAACAAAAGCTATTACAGAGACTGAATATACCTAGGGTCAGCCCAAAAAGAAGTTTTATCGAGCTCCGGAACTATCAAAGTGAGATTCAAAAGGCGAGCAATAGTCACCATGTCACAGATCTGAAATTGCATGTTAAATCAGTGACTTCATGTTATTGAAGAAAAACAGGTCATAGAAGTGCTTACCGCAGCTCGCATTTGATTTAGACCCCCATTGCAAGACACTTTCAGAAAACCATTACTTGTATAGTTCCCTAGAAGTTGAAAGTGTCAACTACTTGCATACGATAAGAAGAAGAAAAAGAAAAAATGGGAGGAAACAGGTAAACTAAAAGACGTAGGGCGACTGATGTTGAGAAAATGATAACATTGACATAATCACCAAAGAACTACTAGCATTGCTTATTTTTCAAGAAAAGAACTACAAATGCTCAGAATTTTAGCCAGAACCAATTAAAACATAAATTATTTATATTACTGATTTTCTATAACTAAAATTAACTCGCAAAACAGATAGTGATACTAAGTAGCCAAGTAGACTTTTAAGAAGCCAGAAATCTGACTTCAGTTCACCAGTTCTACCAAAAACTGGAGAAAGTAGAAACCGAGAACAGGAAAAGTCACATTAAAAGCTCTCTAGTAAGTTCCTTCATCAAGAGAAATTATGTCACTCTAGGAGCACTATCACTGTCCTATGTGATCCACCCGTCCCCATCTCAAGCGACATTTTATCCTTCCAAACATAAAAGAGTTTATTACACTAATCGCTTGATTATTTGCATTGATGGACTTTGTAAGGCAGTGTTCTAGAGCTCTGTTAGCCCCCAATACTTTTTCCCTTCTGCTGAAGCATATGCTCTGGTAGTTCCATAACAGAACTAATCAAGACATGAAAAGAGATTTTAAAAACACGAGTAGGATAATTCAATATAACCAGCACCCAAAACTAGAAAAGTTAATCCATCATCCATCGCCCCATACACAGCCAGATGCATGAATCATGACTCCAGCCGAGAAAAAAAGGACCTGGAGTAGGCGAGAACCCCTAAACACTCGAGCTACATTCCACACAATCCAACAGTCATAGCATCTAGAAAAGAACTCACTTGCGGGAAGCAAAGGCGGCGGTGGCGGAGGCAGAGGCGGCGGCGGCGGAGGCGGAGACCGAACTGTCTCTTCAACGACAAGCGGCAGAGGATCAGAATGTGACAGCCGATTCGATATCCTCTCGAAGAAATGCGGCCGCCACAGCTCCCCAACCGTGACCAGCTGGACCGCACAGGTCCACAGCAAGATGCTGGAGCATACCCATATGAACCAAACCTGCAACCTCGTCCTCGGGATCACCGGCGCCGGTAGTTTGTCGCACCTCACCTGAATACCGCCCTCCGATCTAACCTCCATTCCTTTCCTGTACACCTCATTGCCAACTCATCGATCACCAAAAAAAACTCTCGCCCCACTCCCCCCGCTTCGCCCCGAGCTCAAACCGCACAGAGAGAACCGCGATTTTCAAATCGCGAACGGCCTCAGCAACACGCGCACATTGCTCAATCGAAAGGAATTCGAAACCTCGAGACACGAAGCCCTAGCCAGCACACGGCACCGCGACAGCTCTCGTCCCCGTCCTCAATCGGAATCAGGACAATCTCTCATCTGAAAGGACAAAAAGATGAGGACTCTTAAGATAATTCCGACAAAGATCAACGGAGAGAGAGAGAGAGAGAGGCGCGCGGGGACAGAGACAGCAAAAGTAACGGAAATCACGAGCAAAGGACGGCAACCAAAAGTGTTGGTTACCCACCGAAGGCATGAACAACCGCCAAATGCATGCTCGAGCTTCCCATGATCTCCATCGCGAAACCCAGAACGAACGATCCGAAGATTCCTCAATCCTCGTGCAATGCCAATGCTCGATCAATCTCGGATGCTCGTAAACCGACTGACCCAGAAAAAAAGATCAGAGCTTTTTCATCTGGAAATGGCAAGTTTCGATCTTTTCTTCGATGGAGGAAGACAGAGAGAGAGAGAGAGAGAGAGAGAGTGAGAGATGGGCGACGGCTCGTTTGATGCTGTGATTTACCGGACTCTGACAGCTCGATCCTTCCCATATTAATAATAATTTCGCATTTTCCTCCAACCCAAATCAAAAAAGAAGACATCTTTTTTTCTCAATTTCAGACACGATTAATTAACTGCTTAGTTTAATACTTAATCTAATTGAGTGGAGGAGCATGTGCAGTGTGCATTGTCATACATTAACAGGGGGAATTCTCTCTGTCTCTTTTTGTTTAATCTTTTTTGGTCGGTGAGAATATTATTGGGGAGTAAATTACAGCTTTAGTTTGAATGAAAAGTGTTCAGTTGGCACGTAGACAATGATGAAGAATGGAATTTTTGAAATGTAAGAAAAACGGAGGGATTCGGTCGTTCAGACAGTAATTAGGGCGTTCATGTAGTTGAAGTTGGTGGCGCTGTTTAGGAAAAACAGTGACGGTCAAAATAATGATGTAGATCTTGAAACTTTACCCCCAAAGTAAAGAGGGAGGAGAGAAATAAGAAAAAATATGGTTTGAAATGGAAGGAGATTATTTATGGTAGGTTCTTTAATTTATTGAGGATGAAAAAAGAAATGTTTAGTTTACCAAAAAAAAAATGTTTACATGTTCATCAATCGTCTGATTGTGAAACCTTATTTAATGCATTTATGCGAAATATGTGCATCAGTTGATATCGATTGAAACTGCAATTGCTTTTATTGATAAAAATCTGACGAGGGTAATCGGTATAGTCACTCTTTTCGTGACATTATTAATAAGGTATTTGCACGTGTTATGAATGTTCGATTTGAGTCATAAACACTCATTTCGCTCCTACGTGCGCGAGTCATCACATGAGTGTTCTAGAAGCCACATTATCTCTATAAATGAAATAACAAACGTACAAGGCACAAATTTGATCATAGTATGGTTTGCACGCATGACCTCATGAATGGTAGTATGACCCATTTACCATTAAGCTATCATGCTCGATGACGTCGAAGCTACAGTTTAGATACATCATAAGAAAATTGGAGCCGAGATGAAAAATATTATACTATTACATACATCACCCATGAAATTAACACATTCAGTTACAAACCATCCATTTGAATCATTTCAACCGCATACAAACTGCTCTAGGTTAACCCTACCTGCACAGAAAGTTATAAATTTCTAAATTTTTACCAGTTCACGAGCTTGCAGGGTCTCCGCACCAGTTCCTCGACATTTGTGGGAAAGAACTATAAAATACAACCTCGATAATATTCCCCAGTCCAGTGTTCGATTTCTGTAATGCCCTGGGCATGTGATGGAAGAATGTATTCCAATTCCCTAATCTTTGAATTAATTAAAGTATCATCCAGACTCTCCTGCATTAACTGCCCTGCTCGACATCAGACTTTAATGAGGTCGTCTGCTTCTTTGACCGGGCTCATACATATTGTATTACTCGTCTTGCAGCTCGGTCGGAATAAATTAATCAGGAAATCTCGAGATTGCTAACATATCAACGAATTTATAGAAAGAAAATCAAAGCAATCAATGTCGTGTCTATATAATATGGTAAAGAGTATTTTGCAAGATAATCCATGTTCTCCTGTCACGCCTCCACGCCCTTGAGTCCTCAGCAGCAGAGTCTCCGTGGGATAAGTAATTATCGTGGTGAACAGAAATGCTAAAGATAGAAAACCTTCTAGTCGCTGGTTTCGAAAATTCAGCTAAATGGGTATAAAAAGCGAAAAAGAATCAAGAATCCATTCACCAAAAATGCACGGAAAAGTTTTTTTATGCGCTTGAAAAGTCTTGATCGTCTACGTATCCAAACACTTTACATGGGGTCCTATGTCGACCACGACCGGAACTCAAACTCCCTAAACCCCCTACATGGGGTTACGTTGTAGTAGTTTTTGAATGAATTGGACATGAAGATTTTGATAGCGAGTGATTTCAGAATTGTCAAGATATCATCGTGACAATAACAACCATCGCTATATGGCTTCCATAGTCTAGCAATCACTGTTGTGGTGGTTGTTGATAATAAGGATGTCGACTGCAATAATAAAGATTTGCTAGTAATCGCTCGCATTTGATTAATTTTTTTATTTGATTTCTTCTCTGATCCTAATTTTGGGTATCTTGAATTTTTGAGTTCCTTATGTGATACCGGTTGATCTATAAAAACAATCGGATATAAAGATACTTTCAGAATCACTTATCTAATCTCATCCCATTTAATTCTAATTCTTATCTTGACGGCCAAATACAGTGCTAGGGTTATGACATAGAAAGGTTGGTTAGCGAGAAAGAAGGCTTTTGATCAAGCCCAGGATTTTGACTTTGAGCATCACCTTTTGGGAGGTCCTCCTTTTCTCCGTCAATCTTTTCCCAAACCAAAACGCAAAGTCTGAGAACACCCGAAGCTTTCCTTTGAAGTGAAGCAAGCCAGCCTCATGCTTGCCAGCATTTTTGAATTATAGCACGAGGCTCCAAGGGTGGTAGTGGTACTCAAAAGACAAGCATGTGATCAAGAAGTAGTAGCATAAAGATGAAAAAGAGACTTTTTTTTTTAAAATATTTCCTTGGACTTTAGTCCATGCATTGCGATGTAATGTCCTCATTCTATATTTTTGTTTACGACCCTTGCCCTTCACACCAAATGCAGGAAAACTTGAACCGATTAAGGTTAGGTAGGTAAAATGTTTCGATCGGGGCCCGGACAAACCGGGCTTTTTGAACCCTATGAATTTCAATTGATTTGATAACGTTGTCTGTCGTCATTTTTGGTCTATTGACGGATTGGGTCCGCACAAGAAAAATACTATATTTTTAATATACTGATGGACACACGATACAAGAAAAACGATGGATTGGGAATCACAGCACATTGGTTTTAGGCGGTTTTTGGGATGTTGGTTACAAGCTATAGATTCTTTAAGCACTCGGCATCAATTTTCGTGACTACAGATGCATCGCTGAGATTTGCATCTTCAAAATGAGATGGAGTGAGCCGACGAGAAGGCCTAGCCAAGCAGGCTGAATCGAGAAAGAAAGGACTTCAACTCGTGTTCACTCTATTTGCATTTCGAGCGACGAGGCTCGCCACCGAGCTCGAGAACCCGCGTTCAATCTCGCCCGTGATGAAGAAAAGGATTGATGTTACCATGCAAGAACTAGTTTGGGCTCGATGGGCCTAGCTCGATGGGCCGGGCCAAAATGGGAATAGCTTGCTCGAACCCAACCGCTTGCAATTCGGTCCCTGGCACGGGACCAAGCCTATTTCTAGATGCTCATTCAATATATTATGTGCTACATCTAATAAGGTTCATACCCCCCACCCTCCCCCCTCACACAGTTTGACTTATGCTAATTAATACACGAACCATCCACCAACTTCAAAAGAACGCACTTGAACTCTATTTGCCCTTCATTTATTTCGTGCCGACAGTTTTTTGCCGAGGAATAGCTTGTGCGGTACTTGATGAGTTAGAACACCACGCCTCATTTTATCTAGTCTTTCAAGCGAGACATGTAGATCGGTTCAATAAAACAATTGATTTCAACTTGCATGACTTCATCAAGAGAATGACTTTAGCTCTCGACAAGTTTATACAATGGAAACCAATCTCGACTTTAGAGATTCTTTAAGATAACATGGTATTCGTTCTACTCTAGGATTCTTAGTGCAAACACCCGAACCCTACCTTCACAAACCAACTGTATTGTCCTTTTTACATCACTCACTCTTTATCCATGGCAAAGCTCTACTTTTTCATCCAAGTGTACAAGAGAATTCGGATCGTGAGGCTAGCCTTGTACATTGCACATCCTGCGGGCATGCCACTTCCAGCACGTGTGCACTCCACACACAAACGCCCTGACTTAGCCCGTATCGAGTTCACGATGCCTAATGGCGCGTTTGGCAACGTTCCAATTTTTCTATTCTTTTATTCTTTTAAATAAATAAAATAAAAAATTCATTTGGTAATATCTATTAGTATTTTTATTCCTCATAACAAGGAATATAATTAGAATAAAAAGAAATAAGAATAATTTCTAGAAAGTTATTTCTTAAGTCGCTGTTACGCATGACCGTTGCTACTCGTGACTGCTCCCACTCGTGACTGCCACTCGTCACTCACTGCCAATTGTCGGCCGCTGCCACCCTTCATTGGGTGACTAGCGACAAGCTGTGGGCAACCGGTGATTGACAGCAAGCGGGTAGCGAGCGATGGTCGAGTTGCCGTCTGTTAGTTGCCGCTATTATCGAAAAAAAGAATACTAATTTTATTAGTCGGTACCAAACGTATTTTTTTATTTTTTTTTTTATTTATTTTTAAAAATAAAAAATTTCTATATACCAAATACCTTATTTTATTTAATAAAAATAAAAATTAATTATATTTTTAAAAAATTAATTTTAAAAATAGAAATATTACTGAATGCGCCTTAATTGACTTGGTTAGTGATGCCGTGCTGCTCATGGCTCCGCCCTTTTTTAACCAGCGAGAAAAGCAAAGAATCCTACTTACGTGCATAAACAAATCAGCGATCGCCACGTGGCGAAAATTGGACAGGCTGTGCTTTCCCTTTGCCACGTCACCCTTTCCGGGGTAGAACCGCATGAAGGGCATCAATGTTTTTTCTTTTTAGCGGACGACCGATTTCGGTTTCAAAGCAAAGTCCAAAAGCTCAACAAAAACCTTCGACTTTGATCCGGGCCACCTCCGTACAGCCGAAACCAATCTTCGCCGTCGTCCTCTTCGATCCGCTCTTCGTCTTCTTCCCACCATCACGCAATGATCCGATCGCACGCGCTTCCGCTTCCGCTTCTGATCCTCCTGCTGTCCCTCTCGGCCACATGCCAATCGCTCCGGTTCGACCTGCAATCGGGCCACACCAAGTGCATCACCGAGGACATCAAGAGCAATTCCATGACCGTCGGCAAGTACAGCATCGTGAACCCTAACGAAGGCAATCCCATGCCCGAGTCCCACAAGCTCACCGTCAGGGTAACGCCCCCGCGAAAGCTCGGACCTTTCGTCGACGGTCCCCCGTCCCGATTGCATGCTCGATCGTTCTGCGAATCCGGTTATTGGGTTTTGGGTTTTCTGGGGGTCTTGATGGGTTTTTTTGGCCTTTGGTGCAGGTGACGTCGACTTATGGGAACAATTATCACTACGCGGACCATGTGGAGTCGAGTCAGTTCGCGTTCACGGCCGCTGAGGCTGGGGATTACATGGCCTGCTTCTGGACCCCAGATCACCGGCCGCCGACCACAGTGACCGTTGAGTTTGATTGGAAGACTGGCGTGGCTGCTAAGGATTGGGGCAAGGTTGCCAAGAAAGGCCAAGTTGATGTGAGTTTACTCCACAGATCTTTTCGTGTGTGATTTTGATAAGATGCTGCTATTGGCCAATGTTAAGTTTGGATTTTTGGGGCATTTTAATGGTTATTTTATGTTTCGCGGTGAAATTTGATGGAACGGGGAAGGTGATGGCTTGGTTGAGGTAATGTCTTATTTTGGGGGGGGGGGGGGTCTAATGTGTTACGGAGTTAGAGGAATCAATGAAGTTAATCATGAGTTCGTAGATGTAGTTGACTGCTGTAATTCTGATTCCTATGTTTGGACGGGGCACACTGTGTGCTTTGTCAAACGAGACTAGGGGTGAGCATGGTTCCGAGATAGGTGAGCATGGTTCCAAAATTTGGGGGACTTGTTTTGATGGGTAGAATCTAGGTTCTAAGTTGGTAAAACCTGGAACTTGGAACTTAGAACCTAGAACCTAGAATAAGTTTTTGTACTTTTCTTAATCCATGTGTTCACACGATTCTAAGGTATTCCATGGCGTTTGATGATGAGTATATAATCTAGAACCACTAGTCTGAACTTCCATTTTATGATTGAGAATTGTATTCTCGTAGATCATGAGACCAATGCAAGCTTCAATTGCTTCTTTGATGCAGTTATGTTTGGTTTATTGTTTCTTTCGAGATAATGATTCTATTTAATACAAGAGCAATTGGTGCATTGAAAACTATAAAATTTCCTTAATACTATTTGAGAGATGCATACGGATACTCGTTCTTAGGCAATCAATAATAAAATCCTTATTCATTTTTGTTGCTACGTTTATTTTTGTTTTGCCTAACTAAAGATTAAAAAAAAAAAACCTGTTAGAACTTGGAACCGACCTTGGAACCTATGATAGGGTAGGTTCCAAGTTCTAGATTTCGATGGGTAGGTTCTAAATTCCAAAAGATGAGGAACCTGTACCCGAGGGTTAGATCTAGGTTCCAGGTGAAACCTGTAAAGAACCTGCAACCGCTTACCTCTAAACGAGACCCATATCTTCAACATAGCTCAATGGCCATTCATTATGTGCACTAAAGATTTATGTAGTTTTAGGTGTTGTCATCTTGCAAAAGTTTCTTGGGCTTATACGTATCTTAAAGAAAGTCTCTTTCTATGGGAAGAGATAATGCCCATACTTACAATGGTGTTCAGCTTGCTTGTCCTGATTGATTTACATATGCTTCGGAGCTAGGAAGAAGCAAGTGAGTTGTGGCCTATGGGATATTGCAACCAGTTTGTCATTTGGAGTGTAGTAGTGTTTTTCTGCTTATAAGGATTCATGGACCCTAGAGATTTGGTTTCAGGCCAATCATTTTATATGATTTTAGATTTTTCAAATGTTTTGTCTTCGAACCACTGGCTCTAGGTTGCACTAGAGCTTAATTAGATGATCAAGAAGTTGTAGCTTCAGATGGAGTTGGAACTGGCCTTTTGAAGGGACATGTGGCAAGAATAACAGTTTAGATGTGTCACTCAAAATTTTTGACAAGAATTAGGGAACAATTGTGGGAGATTGGAAATTCAAAAATGCTTTGGACTTTCCGTATTCTATTATTTAAACTACTCTACAGGATACAATCAAATTCTAAGTTGACGGAAGAAGATATAAGACTTGAACACAGAGCAAGCAAACTCTTTCTGAAGGTCACTGGACCATCCTAGTTGATGGCATGAGGATCATGGAGTAATGTGAGTTAAATGCATTGAAATAGCCAGCTGTTTCTTACCAACTGAACTCGAATTTTGCATGCTTCCCTCTTTCAAGAAGCAATAATAACGCATGGCATGGGTTTAGGGTGAAAATGGTAGGTGAATGTGTTGTAAATACCTTAATTACTGTTGAAGTGCTGAATAGGGATGGGGGTTTGAATGGCTATCAATGTTAGTAGAGTTATAAGGGAAAAGTAAGAATCTTATGTTTATTGGAAGAACATTTTTTTTGTTATCTGGAAGCAGAGTCTACATCGAAACACCTCCTATCAACCTGCGCCACATAAAAAAGTTCTATTGACATTGTGTTAGTACCATTTTGTCTACCATGCCTCAAGCAGGAAATTAACAATTTCAGAGAAACCATTTGTTAGGGGTATCATAATTGGCTTATGATATTGCACTTCTAGCTTAAACACTTTTTTAATTTGTGTATGTGGAAAAGAGCCAACAACCATAATTATTGCCTTGTTCCAGCAGATAAGGAAAGAACTGGCATTAAGATTGATAAAATAAATGAACACCAACATCTGTGTATATGCAAGGATTACCATTGAAAGAACAGCAAGAAAGTTCTTAAGCACAACTCATGTCCTTCCTTCTGCATCATGTTTTGTTTTGCCTGTCATTCTGCAGTAATTTCATCCTCTGAAAGTCTCAATATAGTGTGGGAATTCTTCCTGAATGGAGACCATTCCATTGTCTTAAAATTTTCACTGGTCCTATCTCTTTTACTCTTTCCTTATTGACTTCAAAAATTACGTAGGCCGATACAAGTAATAATGTGGACGATACCATCTGAGTAGTAATTTAAGAAGGTGGTAGAAAGCTAAATAATTGGGCATTGAAGAACAGGTTTGTTGTGATATGTAACTTTTTTCATTCAAATGGATTAAATAGTGAGAGGAGATGGTTTAATTATGACTCGGGCCCAGGTGAACATTTACCGCCCATTTTGGGGAATGTACAGTGCCAAATTCATTGAATGGGCATAGGTATCCTTAGGTGCAAAGCGCTGAAATGCATTGAGGCACAGGTGCACACCCCGTAGAAACTGTCTACCCTATGTGTGATAATTTGGTCAATACAGTGAGGATCCCTGCTTATGCTTTATATCTTCAGAAAGGTACCTTACAATTTTTTCCCACTGAAACTCAAGGGCGCATTTTCAAGGCAGAAGGAATTTTAAAAGAATATTGTACCCTAGGTTGCAATGTACTATTTATTGGAATTCAAGAAGTCTTCCTTTTTGGCTTAAAGAATGGACAATAATTCGTTACCAGAAGGAGTTAGCGAGGTTGAGGAAAATTAATGGCCTGAAAAAGGAGGTTGAGGAAAAGAATCTTTTTATCTGATATGAATAGTTATCATCTGTTCTTGTTCACACTTATCTATTTTTGGCAATCATTGTCCATTTCTTCATCTTAAGTTATCTGTCGACATATTCATCCAAGTTATACCCATCCTTTTTTTTATCTTTTGAATATCAGCTCATGGAACTGGAGCTGAGGAAGTTGCAGGACACGATCAACTCCATTCATGAGGAGATGTTCCATCTTCGCGATAGGTGTGATTTTTCAGTTTACACCGCCATTTTTAAAATAGCATCTAAGATTTCTTTTGGAGTCCCCTTGTGAAGATGTCAACTTTATCTTTCTTTACTTAATTCTTCAGGGAAGAAGAAATGCAGGACCTCAACCGCGCGACCAACTCCAAAATGGCATGGCTGAGTTGCCTTTCACTTTTTGTTTGCTTGTCTGTGGCTGGCTTGCAACTATGGCACCTCAAAACATTTTTCGAGAAAAAGAAGCTCATTTAGATATCAGGATGACATTTAGCAATTTTTTTTCTTTTTTTTAATCTCTGTATCATACGTGGAGTTAGACAGTATGTTGAAAAGGACCAAACTTATATGTTTGGAATTCCTGGTCAACTTAAACCGGCATCATACCGCAAGGGGACTTCGTTGCACCATCCTGTATAATTGCATTGCCACGTCGGTATTGATGAAAATATTGCCTCGTCCTTCAGTTTGCTCGAATGAACTTTGCTGAACAAGAATGCCTCAGCCTTTTAAGTTTCACGGCCCCTGTTTCTTTTTCCTGGTCAGACTTTAGTTTTACTACTACTGTCTTAGGGTGTCACCAAGAAGGAGCCAAGGGCTGCTGTATCAGGCAACTGACCCGTGGCGAGGAGTGACATACTTCCTGTGCATTAAATAAATTAAGCACTACTCGGTTGGATACGGTCAAAATCCAATTGTTTTCTTGGAGACCACTATAACATTAATGTTTGCTTAGCCAGTGCACTTCAGTTCGGATGTGGAGAGAGAGAGAAGTTGCAAATGCATGATTATACCCGTGTCTACAAAACATGTTGTGCCTAGCCCGGTATAAGTGTCAGCTATACAGCAAGAATTCCAGCCTGTGGTGAGGCTGAAGACGTCCCTGTTCTCTTTTTTATACTAGCAATCAGTTGATGCAACTATCAGAAGCACTCGTTCACTGTCTTATCTCCTCGTTGCGTCTGTTAGAATGCAGACCAAAGCATTGTGAGATTCCCAATTATTCTCCAGCTCGACCCTCTTCCTCGCCTCAACTGCTTGTCATTCTGACGAGCTTAGTTCGACAAAAGCTTAGAGCTCAACATTGCGGCTGTGGTTTCCTCTCTCCACGAGGGAAAATTTTCTCAAGAATTTTAGTTCAGAATCCTGTACATGGAGAACTGCCTAGTTGTGCGCTTTCCTTACTTTCCTCGCCTTCTGCGACTGGGAATGGGATAAAGGCAGGCGTTAAGGCCGTCAGCCAAATCTAACTCGGGAAAGATCATTCAAGTGAAAAGCTTAGGATTTTGTTTAAAATAGAAGCTTCGGATCAGAGGTCTCTGCAAGTTTCAAATGCTTGCGAATCATCAACCCTGTTTAAGCCGAAAACATTGATACATCTCAGGAAATATAACTATTTGCATTTGTCTTTTTTATTTTTTTTCCCTTTTTGCTCTTAACTTCATGTAGTGTCAGTTGAGACTCTGTATTGTCTTTATAGATATAAGACTTAGTCTAATGAGTGATGATTCTCACTGTCGCATTGCAGAGAGGACAAACCATTTGAGAAAAGGCACCGAAACCTCGGTTAGGAGAAGCACTATGGGAAGTGACTCCTGACACTCTAAATGACACAACCTTAAACAAATCATTCAAATGTCAAGTGCAGCAAAGTCCATCTCCTAATCTTGAGATTGGGTCATAAATAATACTTTCATCCACGAATCATTATCAATGTCTGCCTCTTCAATTCTTATTAAAATGTCTTTGAATTTAATAATGGTGTTGGGGAAATAAAAACAATCAAGAAAAATCACCATCCTACTCCATTGGGTCTGATCTGATGGCATCCAGAATCTCTTTCAAGCTGCCTCAGCATGCACTTATTTTCCTTTCCTCCAACATATGGACAAACCAAGATTTGCATTCTCTTCAGTCTAGATTTTCATTATAGTTTTCATCCGTCTGCCTTCATTATGTCTCAATATTATATACAAGCATACGCAACAAGATTGCGGTCAATCAGACTATCTTGTTAGATATTGGGTTCTGAATCCACTTGTCCCTCAAGTGAGGGATTAGTGGGAATTCATGTCATGAGTAGAGTATCATATCATTTTGTTTCATTGTTTGCTAGTTAACAAAGAGGAAATCATTTTTGAAGCAGTAGACCAATAGGCAGAGGGTTTGGTAAGGAAGGAGGATCATCCGTTTCAACCCGTGAAGAAGGAGAGGGATGGCTTCGTCCATTGTAATAGTAGACTGTTACATCGAAAACCCTTTGGAAAGAGAAAGAGCCGTCCTGCGTAGAGACTTTTTCATTTATCATTTCATCGGATGCGCTCTCCTATGTGTTGTTTTGCTAATGCAAATGAAAAGGAGCGTCCAAAAAAGTGGTCACGAGCACTTTGACTAAGCCATCGTCACCGAAAGTTACCGAATAACTCTTAAATTACTCGTCATTCGTTTGATAGATGAAACCAATCACAAAGCTCAGAGTCATAAATAAAGGCGTAATTTTTCTCATGTATTTGATTCCGACTCGAGGGCCATGTGTATAACCGAAATTTCGATTGCTAACAAGACGATAACTTCCTCCATCTTTTGCTTTTACTGCACGAAATTTTCAGTTAATAAGTACATGTGGCGCATTCCCTTTTGCTAAGCAGGCAAGAAAACATTATCTCTCTTTATTCCCCAACTAGGACACATCAAATCATCCTTAGGGGGGGAAAAACAGACTCATATCACGGCGCAAGATCTGTTTCTTAGCCTTTCCATTCAGCATGATAATGAGTGCATTTGGAGAAAAAAGAGCAAGGCTAGCAAAAGATATAGACCGCATCATCAAGATTCAAAGATATGGTATATCTCCCAAATCCCCCCCCCCCCCCATCTTTCACCCAAAATGCATCGGAGGCTAAACAAAAATAAAAATATATATATATTTACAGCTGCCCTTAATGATGACTATCGAAACGGAGGGTGTAAACTAATACCCTCGCTCGAGCCACGTGTTGAGCTGCTGGGGAGTCTTGGGAACTGTTTTTAGGGGGTCTGCTCAGTCCGATGTATCGATCCATACGCTGGAAAACGTTCTCCATATGGAAAAAAGGGCGAGCGGACCTCCATCTGATGGGTACATGATGTGGTCCAAAATCCTAACTAGGAGTTTTTTTTTCTTGGTTTTTTGGGGGGTCGAAAATCCTAACTAGGAGTTTAATGGTGTTTTTTCTTCGGCTCCACTCCTAATCATGGTGTCCCCATCACCGCATTCCAACACCATGTTTCATATCCGATGGAAAATTCTCTTTTAAAAAGGACCCATCTTCGCAGCCACTTCCACTAATCATGTTGTAGAAAGATGAGGCAAAAGGGAGGCTAAAAGTAATAGTGGATAGACCAATGTTCAAGAGAGAGACATAGAGAGATTGAGATGATTTTTCATTAGAATTTTACCTGAGGGAGAAAAGGAGTGGGTCAAAGAGGGGGTCTAGCGAGCTTGAAAAGTTTTAACATAAATTAATCACAAGGAATTAATTAGAGAGTCAATGAGGTAGCTCCATGTCATTCTTTAGCTTATAGAGAGGACCCCATCTCACCCCCTATGGTTTTCAGATAGCTCTTTCATAGATATGGAATAGAAGATTCTTGGCTCCTGATGCCCACTGTTGTCTTCTTTCGTTTAAACTACAGGCATGATGAAGGGGGGAGCTTACGACTTTTAAACGACTGGCTCCTCTTCATTGAGATGTAAACTCGATTAGGACAAAGGATCGAGAATTGACTTTTGTCAGTTAGCCGCATTCGACGATCTTTTTGCCATCCCACCAACGGATGGGGAGGTCCAATTGGATCCACTGAGCGAGTCCCTTGGTTAGGCCATCCGAGATTAGGACAAGATGGAATCTTTATCTCTTTCTCTCCCATGATACACTCGGCCGGAAACGTTGCTTGAGAGTGAAATGGTGGGGCGGACTGCAGGTCGAGCACATGGAGGTCCAATCCCCATCAGGCAAATATAATTCCCACAGATGCTGATATCATAATGCTTTTAGGGCTTTTCTGTACTTTTCCCCTTCCCCCACCTCATTGACTTCAATAAAGTTTCTCTCTTTTTCTCTTTTATTCTTTGGAACCCCCGAGGAGCAAAAATGGGGGCTACATTCGCCTCACATGATGTTTGACATGTAGCCAGTGGCTCGATGGAGTGAACATCGGTATCTCCATTCCATACGCATCTCGCAGCGCACGAAGATTTTGCATCTGTCCATGTTTGCGGACGATATCAGTAGCAATGCGAAATTCGTGCGACGACTCGTACCTTTTCCATCGAACCGCTGTGGGATGTCGGCCGTTTCGTGATCGATCGCAGCCTACCACTCGTATATGGTGAGTCTATACGATGTAACGTTTTTCACATTATATATTCATTTTTGACCAACGTGGAGACGCCCGGTTTAAAACATCGTCCGTGGAATTTTCTCTCGCCACAGGCTCATTCGCACCTTTCCCTTTGAAAGGAAACAAAGAAGGTCAGAGACCTCAGAAACCGAAAGCCCATCTCTCTCTCTCTCTCTCTCTCTCTCTCTCTCTCTCTTCCTTATTATATGCCGCATCTGCTGCTCCTACTCACTCTCGCCACCCTGTCTCGCCGTGAATCGAGCCATGGACGAGACTCAGGAGTCGAAGGCCGACAAGAAATGCAGCACCAACGCAAGAACTTTCAGGAGCCCCATCAAGAACCATCATCACCAGCTTCATCCTCAACTGTCGCAGCACTCCACCAACAATCAGTTCGGCCTGGGAGGGCTGTGTAGCCAGACGCAGTGCTACCAGGCTTATTATCCCGCTCTGCTTCCTCTGCCTCCTCCTCCTCCTCCGACGCTTCCCCACCTCGCTTCGCCTCCATCGCTCTCTCACAGCCGGGCCCGCAACCAGTGCTTGTTGGGTTCCAAGTCCCTGGTGAAGAAGTCCTCTCACAATCTCAATAGCCCTCCTCCTCTCGCCACATCTTCCGAGACCCAGGTCCCAAATGCCACAGTCCCTCCAGGTAAATGCCAAAAGAAAGAAAATAATCGGAGACCCTCTTGTTTCATTTGCTTTTCTTGCTTCCTTTGTTTCCCTCTTCTTGCATGTATGCTCTGCTTCTCAATCTTCGCTCTGCCCACATGTTAAATGCAAGTTGGTTCCTTTCTATTCATCCTTTACAAGCCCTGTTCATGCTTCTTTGTGTTCCAATATCCAATAGTCAAGAAGGCTCTTGTGGGTGCTGTTGGCTCTACAAGCAAGGCATGTGCTTGCGGTAAAAAAAATAAAAATAGAAGGTCGTGTATCCGAAAATTGAGCAGCTCGTCAGAGGGGTCTTTAACATTATCGTGGTTAATGATTGTTTATTTCCCAATGACCGATAGAGACTCAGAATCTTGTCCTTGGTTATGAAAGTGAATAAGTTGAGAGTTATATAACTCACTATGCTGTCTTTCCGGATACTTGAAACAGCTCCGCCGAGGGTTCAGAGGCAAGCCAATGCGAAGGAAGAAAATGGAAGGAGGGCACCACCAGAAGCAGTGGCCATCGCCAGGAGACCTGATTCTGGTGGCGTGGAGGGCCTGGTTATCCCGCTTCTTGCTAACCATTTTCTGGTCCAGTTCGACCCGAACCAGAGGATTTACCATTACAATGTTGAAATCACCCCGAGCGTCCCCAGGGAAGTTGCCCGGGCAATCAAGCGACAGCTAGTGAAAGATAACTCGGCGATGTTCTCCGGGGCACGTCCCGCGTTCGATGGCCGGAAGAATCTCTTCAGCCCGGTGGAGTTCCAGAACGACAGGCTCGACTTCTACGTTAGCCTGCCGATCCCCGCGAGCAAGTCGACGCTGCCGTCTAGTAATTCGGACGGCAAGCATCACAAGCCCAAGGAATTCCGGATAAGCATGAAGCTCGTGTCGAAGCTGGACGGGAAGGGATTGAGCAGCTACGTGAGCAAGGAGGAGGACGACTGGGTTCCACTCCCTCAGGACTACCTCCATGCTCTGGACGTCGTGCTGCGGGAGAGTCCCGCGGAGAAGTGCATACCCATGGGCCGTTCCATGTACTCGAGCTCCACGGGCGGGAGCAAAGAAATCGGGGGAGGAGCTGTCGGAGTTCGGGGGTTCTTCCAGAGCCTACGGCCGACGCAGCAAGGTCTCTCGCTCAACGTGGATTTCTCCGTGACGGCATTCCATGAAAGCATTGGGGTGATCCCCTATCTGGAGAGGCGACTCGAGTTTCTTAGAGACCTTTCTCAGAGGAAGACCAGGAGCCTGAGCGTTGAGGAAAGGAAGGAAGTCGAGAAGGCTTTGAAGAACATCCGGATCTTCGTTTGCCATAGAGAAACTGTCCAGAGATACCGGGTTTACGGCTTGACCGAGGCGCCGACCGAAAACCTTTGGTTCGTCAACCGGGATGGCAAGAATCTAAAGCTGGTGAGCTACTTCAAGAACCACTATAACTATGAAATTGAGTTCAGGTACTTGCCGTGCCTCCAGACGAGTAGAAGCAAACCGTGTTATCTTCCGATGGAACTATGCGTGATTTGCGAGGGCCAGAAATTTCTTGGGAAACTTTCCGACGATCAGACGGCGAGAATTCTCAAGATGGGTTGCCAAAGGCCGAGAGAGCGAAAAGCAATCATCGACGGAGTGATGCGAGGACCTGTTGGCCCGACCAGGTAAATTTTGAGATCTATGGAGTGAACTTGGATTAATCTATTTTACCTGAAGATTTTATTCAACTGATTTTTAATCTTCATTGACTTATGGCTTCATTGCTGAATCATCGAGTTGTCTGCTTTACTGACAGCGGCAACCAGGAGAAAGAGTTCAATCTCCAGATTTCAAGAGAGATGACACGAGTAAATGGTCGAATCCTGCAACCTCCAAAACTAAAACTAGGGGAGCATGGCCATATAAGGAATCTAGTTCCGTCTCGCCCAGACCGGCAGTGGAATCTCGTGGATAGCCATGTTTTTGAAGGAATTCGGATAGAAAAATGGGCCCTCATAAGCTTTGGTGGAACCCCGGATCAGAAGTCGAGCATTTCAAAGTTCATCTCGCAGCTCTCGCAAAGATGTGAACAGCTAGGCATACATCTCAGCAAGAATCCGATTATTACCCCCCAATTCGAACCGAATCAGGTGCTCAACAATGTTGTTCTTTTGGAGTCTAAGCTCAAGAAGATCCACAAAGCCGCAGATAACAACCTCCGACTACTTTTATGCATAATGGAGAAGAAACACAAAGGATATGCAGATCTAAAGCGGATTGCCGAGACAACCATCGGAGTAGTAAGCCAGTGTTGCTTGTACACCAACCTTGGAAAGTTGAATTCCCAGTTTCTCGCGAACTTGGCACTCAAGATAAATGCCAAAGTAGGAGGATGCACGGTCGCGCTTTACAATTCGTTACCCTCCCAAATCCCCCGGCTTCTCCATCAAAATGAGCCGGTGATATTTATGGGCGCCGACGTGACTCATCCTCACCCGCTTGATGACTTCAGCCCGTCTGTTGCCGCTGTCGTCGGCAGCATGAACTGGCCAGCTGCCAACAAGTATGCATCGAGAATGAGGTCTCAAACCCATAGACAAGAAATAATCCAGGATCTCGGCGACATGGTGGGAGAATTACTAGACGATTTCCAGCTCGAAGTCAAGGAGCTGCCCAGGAGAATAATCTTCTTTAGAGACGGTGTGAGCGAGACTCAGTTCCACAAAGTCCTTAAAGAGGAGTTGCTGGCCATTAAGAAAGGCTGTGCGCGATTCCCTGGCTATAGGCCAACCGTTACCTTCGTAGTCGTTCAGAAGAGGCACCACACAAGGCTATTTCCTGAGGATGCCGATTTTTCATCTACCAAAAACCAGGTCTTCGACGAGAACATCCCACCTGGGACGGTGGTGGACACGGTAATAACTCATCCGAGGGAGTTCGATTTCTACTTGTGCAGCCACTCAGGAGTAAAAGGAACTAGCCGGCCCGCTCACTACCATGTACTGGTGGACGAGAACGAGTTCACGTCCGACGAGCTCCAGAAGCTGGTCTATAACCTGTGCTACACGTTCGTGAGGTGCACCAAGCCGGTGTCGTTGGTGCCCCCGGCTTACTACGCCCATTTGGCTGCTTACAGAGGAAGGCTATACCTCGAGCGGTCAGAGATGTCGGCCCACGCAAGGAACGGGTCTCAACTGTCCCGAGCCGCCCCTCCGAAAGCTACGCCTTTACCGAAACTCAGCGAAAATGTGAAGAAACTTATGTTCTACTGCTGATCATTGATTTCCTCCCTCCTAGGACAGCTATCTCCGGGGCTCCCGAATAATTAGAGTTAGTTGTCTGGATTAACAGAGAGATGTCCATACATAGCACCAACTTATCACCCTAGATCATAGCTTTTTCTTTTTTTAACTGTGCTAATCAAATCATATTAAAGTTACTGTCGCGGTAGCTCAGATCAATGCAGCTTGTACAAAGGCCTTAATCTTAGAAAATCTAGTTGCTGCCCATGCTCACAAATGCCTTCAAATGCTAGCTAATCTCCTCTCTCGTGCATCTTGCTTCATAACGAGGCTGCCCTTTTCTTTCGCCTTATCTTTTCTTCTGCTGACTCTGTTCTCTAATCTCTGACCATCCTACTGAATGTGGCTGAAAAGTGAAGTAAAGGCCATTGATGACCTAAATCGAGGGTGGCCTAGGAGCTAAATCTCCAACTGGGAGCTGACTTCTTTTTCTTCAGTTTCATCCTGCTGTACGCAGGCCGTTCCTCTTGTCACGAAGAACAAAGATTAACTTTTGGGTTTTGGTTGGGTTTTAATTGCTTCTCTATGCTCCAACTCCGCTATCCATTGATTTTTCTCAACGGCCGAGTTGCTCCCTACGAACTTAATGCCTAGCCTTTTCTTCATTTATTGCTCTTTGCCGACGACGACGACAAGTCGGGATGATGGGGTTGTAATACCGAGTTGGTCCCAAGAAATTCTCTGCGTGCCTAAACATCGTGGTACGAGGCAACGAGCCAGTCAATAGAGAGAGAGAGAGGAAAGATTCACAAAGAAAAGGGTGCGAGTTGTACTGAAAAGAATATGATGGAGAACGAAATTACATGTGAATCCTCGCGTCAAATCCTGAAGAAATTCATCAAAAAATTGAATTTTTAGGATTTACTTGGCTTGCATGTAATCAGAAGAAAGAAAAGAGGAAAACAGATGAAGGGCACCATACGTAGCCGAGTGTATGAGACCAAATTTCCATGCATGCAGTGTCAGGGGAAAGCAGGGGAGTAAAAAAAAAGGAAAGGCAGGCAGAAGCGCTACTGCAGATGGAGAGAGAGAGAGAGAGAGAGACCAGAAGGACTACCGAGAGAGGACATTGAAGAAAGAAACCAGCTTTTGAGGGACCCGCCAACGCCAACGCCAACGCCAGTGGCAGTACTAGTGGCAGCTGAGTTACCTCGCTGAAGCCCCCCTCCCCTTCCCTCCTGACTGAGTCCCGTGTGCCAACCAATTTTCGTACCGAGCGAATATCGAAGTCGACAGTGAGGGAGCGAAAGAGACAAAAGGAAAACCAAGAAAAAGATGGGATTTTTTGAAGCAAAAGGCTCTGACTTCCCGACTTCTCCTTTTGTCTCTTCAGCTCTCTCTCTCCTCTCTCTCTCTCTCCGGTTCATGTGTCTTCATATTCAAGAACTGAGCAGGTAACTAGTGAACAGGAAAACTCGTTGGTGCCGGGTGTTTTCTCGCACATCTTAATCTAATGGAGCCAGAGAATCCTGAGAAAGTTTTCCTTTTTTTTCTTCTTTAGGCTTAGTGAGTAATTATTACATTTGCCTTTTAAGGAAAGTTATAAGCTTCAAGACGTTGATTGCAAATTTCACAAGAATAATTAACGTGTTAAATGCGGTAATTTCTTAATTGGCCACTTACCAAATATCTTGGGTCACCTTTAATCATTTTTTTCTTTTCTAAAATGCAATTAGTATTAAGTCACATGGTATTGAGTCATATTAAATTACCACTAGGGCAAACGCGTTTTGAAGTGAATATATAGTAAATATCACCTTGAAATTTACCATGTACACATTTGGAAGCTACTCAGAAATTTGATAAAGTATATTAATTTTACGAATTTTATGGATCCACAAATTCTTATATACAACCGTAGTTGTCACCATATAGTGTGTCGCATGTCTTATTGGGCAAATCCTAAATCATAGGGAGACTATCAATTTGTGACGATGACACAGTGAGTATTGTCGGCTTTTTTGAATTGTTTGATGCCAACATGAACCCTTGTTTTATGTAATCAAGTCATCCAAGTTGTTTTATGTAATCAAGTCATCCAAGTATATACTTTCAGTTTGCCTTGATCTTTTTATGGGAAAGCTTAACGAAGTCATGACGTTGTCAGTATCATGTCGACGCTCTACAAGGCGCACCTAGGGCTAATGCGATGGCACAAAGTGATCCCAGTGCATCAATCTAATCACACAAGGGGAGAGAGAGGGGTAGGTGGGGCAAGGGTTGGCAGCATTAGGACTAATGTGATGGTGGGGGACCCTGGTTGCTAATGAGGACCACGGTGAGAACCTTTGTCATAGATCTAGAATATGGTCCCGCCCCTACCTCATATCTATGCGAAGGGTCAGTGCGCCTCGCATGAGATGGCATGTGTGTGTCGACCCTCGAGCCTTCCAGGCTCTCCTTCTCTCACTGTATGTGTTTGTTGATGGTTAGATATGGCGATGATACGTTTAGTCGTCAAGAGGGTTGTTGGAACCTCGTCGATGGCTACCACCCTAACACATCTTTCAATTTTTATTTTTATTTTGTTTTTATATAATAATAATTAATTGAGAGAACCGTTGAAGTGATGTTGACGTAGATATCATGTCAACAATCTTAAGAGATTTGCCTCGTCACTTGCCGAGAAGGGCCATTAACCCTTGTTGCTAATGAGGGCGAGGGGGCTGGCAACAACCTTTACCTCAGATATATGATACGGTCTTGCCCTTACCTCATGTTTGTGGGAAGGGTTTGCGGTCATCACCACAGCGTGAAGGGTTAAGGGATGGTGCCTTGCACGCAATGGCATGCGTGTGTTGACCCTCGAGCCTTCCACCCTCTCCCTCTCTCATTTTATGTGTTTCTGGTATGGTTAGAGATGGCGGCAGCACACTTTGCCATCAAGAGGGTTGTAAGACCCTAGTTGATGGCTACTCTCTCACCATCACATCTTTGATTTTTCGATTTTTTTTATCTTGTTATTATATAACAACAGTTAATTGAGAGAACTTTCGAAGTGATGTTGACATAGATGTCTCGGTGACAATTCTACGAGATTTGTTAATAAATGATCGCACAAAATAATTTAATGCTCTTATTATATAATTGGATTTCAACTGTATATTTTGATTGACGAAAACACATACATAAAAAATTTAAATTCATAATTACTAATGAGTTCATTGTGAGTCTGCCTCAACTCATGTAAATTTCACAAGCCGGCCTGGCACGAACCTCATAGATTCATGAACAAAATTGTATCACGATCCCCTTTTACTCCATTTTGTACTCATGGTCGGAGTATCATCATAGAAACAGACTACACTCGCATACCACAGCCACTTGCCGACAAGGGTCATTAACCCCCATTGCTAATGAGGGCGAGGGCGAGAACCTTTGCCATAGATGTAGAATATGGTCTCCCCTTACCTCATATTTGTGGGAAGGGTCAACAGTGATCAACACCGCATGAAGGGTTAAGGGATGACACCTTGCACCATATGGCATGTGTGTGTCGTCCCTCTACCCTTCCACGCTCTCCCTCTCTCATTGTATGTGTTATGTATTTGTTGGTGGTTAGAGATAGCACACTTAGCCGCCAAGGAGGGTTGTTGGACCCTCATTGATGGCTACCCCGTACCACTAAATCTTTCAATTTTTATTTTTATTTTATTACTAAATAAGAACAATTAATTGAGAGAACTTTTGAAGTGAAGTCGACATAGATGTGAAGAACTCTTGAAGTGAATGTTGACATGAATATTACGTCAACATTGCTAGGAGGTTTGCCTCGATGCTTGCCAACAAGGGCCTTTAAACCCTCGTTGCTAATGAGGGCAAGGGCAAGGACAACAACCTTTGCCTTAGATCTAGGATGTGATCTCGCCCTTATCTCATATTTGTGGGAAGGGTTAGCAGTCGTCACCACCATGTGAAGGGTTAAGGGATGGAACCTTGCACACAATGCCGCGTGTGTTGACCCTTATCCTTCCACCCTCTCCTTCTCTCATCGAGTGTTTTAGAGATGGCAATGACACACTTAGCCGTCAAGAGGGTTGTTAGACCCTTAATGATGGCTACTTCCCCACCACCATATCTTAGAAATTTTATTTTTAATTTTGTTATTATATAATAATAATTAATCGAGAGAACCCTTAAAGTGATGTTGATATTGATGTTGATGTGAAGAGAACCTTTAAAGTGACATTGACGTAGATATCACATCAACAATTTTAGAAGATTTGCCTCACCGTTTGCCACAAGCACCATTAACCCTGGTTGCTAATGAGGGCGAGGGCGACTGATCTTGGATATGATCTTGCTCTTACCTAATATTTGTGCGAAGGGTCAACAGTTGTCACAACCACGTGGAGAGTTAAGGGATGGAAATTGCACGCGGTGGCATGCGTTTGTTGACCCTCGAGCCTTCCACCTTCTCACTCTCTTGTTTTATGTGTGTTTTGATGATTAGAGACGGTAGTGGCACACTTAGCCATCAAGAGAGTTGTCAAACATCTTCGAATTTTTATTTTTTGTTTTGTTATTATATAATAACAATTAATGGAGAGAACCCTTAAAATAATGTAGATGTAGATGTCACGTAAACAATATAATAAAGTTTGCTAATAAGATGATCGCACAAAAAAAAAAGATCAAAATTCATTTTATACAATTGGATAAATTTCAGCTATCCTCTTTAATTGACAAAAAACGCATCCATAAAAAATCTAGGTTCATAATTAATAATGAGTCCGTTGCGAACATGCCTCAACTTAAGTACATTTCACAAGCCGGCCCACCACGAATCCCATGGATTCACGAACACGACTGTATCACGGTCCCCTTTTACCCAATTTCGTACCTATGGTCGGAGCATAACCATAGGAAAGGACTACACCCGCGTACCACAGCCTAAGAGCCCGGTGCTTCTGCACAGAAACGGCCGAGACGAGGCTCCAGGATGGCCTTTTTTTCCTCGCGCCCTCACAGGCTTTGATGCAGACATCCGTTTTACATACATATGCATTGCCAAAGATCAAGAGATCAAAGTCAGGAAAGTGACGAGACCGCTGGGATGTTGTCGAGGACGTGACTGGAGTGGGATACAAGTTCTTCTTCGCCTCCTCAATCTTTTCCATCGCCAATCCAGGCCTCAGATCGAACCAAAGATCACCTCATCAAGTCGCAGGTCGGATGGAATCTGCCTGTCAGAAAGTTAGACCCCACGAATATTATCTCTAGTCCGACGTTGATTTTCCGACTGAGCATGTGCTTTTTCACCGAGTGGGGGACTGGCATCAGAGAAGAGAAGCTCTGCGCGGGCCGTGGTAAAGAGGATACAGGGAAAGGACGGGGAAAAAAAGTTAAAAACGCGAGACAAGACAAGCGGAGGACCCCGCTCGTGAGCCTTCCATTGGAAAGAGAATCTTATATCCCAATCCAACCTCTCGGATTCCATTTATTTCACACACAAATTTTTTTTTTAATTTGAATGAAAATTAAAAATATTTTTACTGTCCATGAAAACATTTAGACGTAGATTGTGACCATGGACTAATTATTTTTTATGATACCAAAGATCAGTTTTAAGAATATATATTTCAACTCATTCATTTTTTTGAAAAAAAAAAATTCAGTCTTACTTCTCCTGTTCCGTGGGTCAGGCATATGTCAAGTGCCATCTTTGTAATCACGAGGTCGATTGAAAAATTCGATAGCTGATGTGATGCATTGTGGTCTTATTGCAATTCAATGTGACCCGACACTCATTGCACTCTTGTTAAAAAGTTTCTGTGTGTTCTATTTATGCATGATCGTGCCTTTAGTGGTTCGAGCCGGCATAAGATGCGGACTCGAGATTAGATGGGTTATTTTGTTTGTATCCGCTGGTTTTGTTTCTTCCTTGGTCCTGATCCTATCTTGGATCATGGTCAACAAATGACGACAAAGAAGTAATCATATGCTCAGCTCACGCTATGGTCTTCCTAATCGGATTCTAATTCCATCCCACCTGCCCCCAATCCCAAGCCCTTGATCACCAAGCCGAACGTGTCTTGCCTCGGATGTTGTGACTGCCTATGTCACAAAAGCAATTACACTTGTCGCAAGCGACGGATTGTATTCGATGTCACGTGTGCGATCTTGTCTGTGGACATAATCATGGATGGAGGCGATCTTGGCAATGGCTAAGTTTGAACATGGAGATCAAAAGCATGATTGGGTAGATGAATGTAGAGGTGGGCACAGGAATCAAATGGATGCAACGGCTAAGGCGTAGATGGACAGGCCAAGGTGGGAGTTATTAAGGTTCTTGATGGACTTCGGTGGCTTAATGGAGAGATGGTGAAAGAGGAGTTCCCTATATCGATTCATGCTCATGACTCAAAACATGATATCTTATTTCACCTCGTTGATTATGGCTGGCATGAATTTTTCATGTCTTAACTCAATTTGTCGCCAAGTCTGATTAAAATTTCAAGGACGAAGTATGTCGGCAAAGCAGAGGGCCCCGGACGAAGGCGGGAAGCCCTAGCCCAACACTGCCCTTGCCAGTCCTTTGAAGGATTTGGCATAGAAATTCTGTTTACTCATATTTCCTGACGTCAGTGATATAACAAGTGCATCGGGAGCTGCTCTCCATGTACTCCAGATAGGTTTATTAGTAAAATTCTGCTCCTCTCTGTTTCTGTCTCTCTCTGGGGCAAGGAAAAACAAGTGAGATTCCTTGTGTGTGGTGATGGAATCCCCATAGTGATGACCCCTCATATCAACAGCATCACGATACATCTTCCATCCCATCCCTCCCCCACTCCACGATACAAACCGTCCATCGAGCACGACACCCCTTTTCTTTGGAGCATCCGCCCGTCTCATCAATCCCCATCCATCCCCTCTTGTTCTTTTCAGTTCAGCCATTCTTCATCTACATGGATTCCACTGTGTTCACCAGTATTTGTCTGTACAGAGCAACCTAAATAATACGCATCGTGCACTGTGTGGGTGGTGTACTGTCCCGGTGTGTCCCAACCTGGCTTCATTGGATTCGCTCACAGAAACATGCCAAGGCCCAGCTTCTGCGTAAAGGCCAGACCTTTTCTGGCCCACGCGAAAGTCCAGCCAGTGAGACTATGGGAATGTCATGCTCAATCTCATCCGCGAATCAAATGATCATCCAACAAGCTTATACACTAATTAAAGCTATAAACGTAGTATTTATCAGATCACCGTAGCTACTCAATCTACTCAAAGACGTGACCAGGAACATTAAAACAATGCCAAAACTTTACATTGATGCCTCTAAAATTACTGAGGCAGATTCCAAGTTCACTCAGATACTGTGTAAAAAGGCCAGAGAACGAACATGCCGATGGCTCCAATAATCCTACACTGGAATTTAGAGTAGAAGCACAAGGTATTGCTGCTCTAAAGTCTTGATTCACATGTTGCATGGAAAATCATCTCTGGTAACTATCTGGAGGACCATTTCTTAACCATACATGTACTTTGTACTTAGCTCCATTTGACAAGGAAACCCGAGCCCAGAAAGATGGTATCTTCCACATAGAACATTAGCGGACTGTCAGCTGCCTATTTTTTCATCCTCCTCTCATTAGATTGAGGATATCCATAGAGAGCAAGAGTCTTACCTAGACAATTCTAATTTGGCATCAGAATATGGGCTCCTGTGGTGTCACTTCGGCAGGGAGTTGAAGCAACTCCCTGATTCCCTCACATACCTGCACAATAATCATTTAGCTACTTCACTCCAGAGAAATGAAGTGACAATCATGAGGAGGATTCCAAAACATTTAAGTTCCAATCACTCTAGCAAGTGTTGACCTTGACACTATGCATGGACAAAGTCTAAACTTCTAATTTTAAGAAGCAAACAAATCGAGTCATCATTGCAACGCATTAGTTCGGAGATGGGTGTTCCCCAAGCAGGGGAGTCTAGTGCAAGGATGACAAGCTCCGCATAACCTAGGAACAGTAAGATAAGTGCCATTTTCATCTTCTTTGGCAAAAAGAAAAGGAAAGGAAGTTTGCAGATCAAGGAACCCCTAGCATTGTCTGGCCAACCAAAAAAGGTAAACCTAGCATTGTGTACTCTCAGCGTTTATATGCTCTAAGGGTACCAAATTTCAGCTGGCGATGATGTACAAGCATATTCAATCGGTTAAGTAAAAATCCAAAAGCATAAGCACAACTTCTCATAACACATACCATCTTTATCTGTGCCTTAATTGATGCAATCTGATGAGTGTACTCTTCTATTTGCCTGCAAGATGAGACAGAATGAACTGTGGGAGTAAGGGAAAGGAGATAAGAAAGAGAAGACCCTATCTCCAGTGTAACAGTTATTTCTAGACTTTTGGGATCACATCAGTTTAAGTGCAAACCTGGCTAACTTCTCTTCCCTTAGTGATATGTAATTCAGAGCTTCGGACCATGTAAACTCCACATGAAATCCTAGTCCAACATCTACAAAAATGCGTTGTGTATCTGGCCTGCAAACGTGTGGCATTACTGAATTAAACCTCAAAAGCCCCCAGAAACCAGGAAATGAAACCAGCATCAAAGGAATAGATTCTAGATCACCTATGTCATCAAACAAGTACTCAGTTTCATGCATTTTTCACCCACTCCAGATACCATTACATGAGAGCGAAAGCTAAAAAGGTTCAGTGTCCTGGTACTAATTGTAACATAATTGAAGCCTCAGCACCACTTGCACAAGCACCCTCTATTCACAAAACTTACCATCATTAACATAAAGAGAAAAGAACAAGCATATCAAGTATGAATATGTTGCTGCTCGTCAAGCAGTAACTTCACTAAAAAAATGACAAGATGGCATAGCCCAAGACTTGTCTCCTACCAGCATTACGATGTAGAATATTCGAAGGTTCCAGGGAATAATCACAGAGAAAGAGAGAGAGAGAGAGAGAGAGAGAGAGAGGACTTACACCTCCGCCTGCATGTATACCTCAGAACCAAGGTTGACCAAAGTCCTAAGACTAGTTACACTATTCTTCTGAAGATTCTCAATGTTTTTTCGTAAATCTGAGCTAAAAGTAATACAACGTCAAGAAAATCAAAAGACTGTCAAAGCATAAAGATGCAAATTCAAATGTGAATGCTCCTGAAACATGACTAAAAGAAAGGAGATAATCAAAATTGTAAGTAAATCAAGTGTGTATGACTATGGATTATTCCAGATGATAAGTAAACAAATCATTCCATATAAGGACAATGAATCCATTTACTTAAAAAAGGATACAAAGTCTTCTGTTGTTCGAAAACCTTATCCCTGTATAAAAACAAGGGCCAAGTCAGCCACGCATCAGCTAAATAATTGCAGTAATCCATTGTTCAGCTTACAAATGCATGGCACGCTTCAGCTTGATAATATACCACTGTCTTCTATTAGAAGAGCCCCTCTAGACAAATTACTCAGAAACTATAACCCAGACAAATCTAATAAAACTAAGCCAAAGTCAACCTTCTCATGAATCTAAAAAGGAGGTATGCAGGGATTCAAATCCAACTTCCAGATGATATATGATGACTAAACAGATACGTCACAGTCATCCATGCTTATGTCACAGCCCAGAGACATGAGCCTCAGAAGAGGAAGGAGTTCTAAACAACCCCAAATATCCTGGCTTCAACAGTCAAAGGCAGCTATAACTTAATAAGCTGCAGAATGAAAAAAGGGCAAAACAAAAGGAGTCCTCAAAAATAGAATCTTCTATTCATGAAACAAGTGCACAGAAGACTTATATGATATGCAATGCATAAATGTAGGAGAGTGCTTGTTGTTTGGCCAGAATAATCAGCTTCTATCGCTTGAGAAAATATTGCCATCAATCTATCAAGTCCTTCACATCTCACATCACTTTCCCCTCACAGTAATCATCCCTAACTTTTGGCCCCTGTACGCATAGATACTGGTTTTTCCCCGCACTAATCAAAGAAGAAATCGTTAAGTAAAATTAGATACCGCTCGGATATGGCATGAACAAGATCTGGTTTCAGGCGTCGATCAACGAACTCCTCAAATTTATGAACTTTCTCTTGGCGGTAGTTGTCCATTTGAGTCCTTCGCGGATGCAAATGAAACACGAGGAGAGAACGGGGAGAAGTTCCTGCAAGGAATAGTGAGGAAATATCAATTTGTCAAAACAAGAAAATGCAATAAATCTACTTCGAATAGGAAAAAGATGGCACGAAGCATTTTAATGACACCAGTGCTCAGATCTTTTTACGGCCACTAAGAAATGTGATGTGGTGATCTAACTCCCAAGATAGTGTCGCAACCTAAAAAAAAATTTAAAATAGGTTTAAGGATATTGTTAATTTCGGGCTGACGGGCATTAATTAACTCGGGCTCTCCCAAGCCCATACCCACGCGACATGGGATATTCGTAAAAATTTTCAAATAAGGAGTCACCACTAGCCTATTGGGGTCGGCTAGAAACCAAGCGAGACTCCCACTTTCCACGCAACCAAAGAGTCTAGGGTCGGGGACTTGATTACGCTAATCATGCGCCCTTTCGAGAATGGCAACCTATTCGAGAAATCTAAGGTCTGTCCTAACCGTTCTAAGATAAAGAAATAACGTCCAAAATATCATCGCAAAATAAGGTGCAAGAATAATCATAATATTGTCCCTAAAAAAGAAAAAGGAAAAATATAACGTAAACCAAGAAAAACCTATTGTAGAGCCCTAAAAGGCTTATTCAATTAGATGTTTTGCTTTTTTTGGGAATTTTTTTTGCAATTTTCGGATTTTTCTGAATTTTTTATGAATTTTTTATATTTTTTATATTTTTAATATTTTCGAATTTTCCAAAATTGAACAAAACAAGTTCTCAAGGTTTTTGATATTTTTTGACTATTCTAAATTTTAAAAAAACATTTATTAATGTTTTTTGGGATTTTCTAATTTTTTTCCTAATTTTTATGGAATTTTGAAAATATTCGATTTTTTATTTTTTTAAATTTCTTCTTTTTTTTTTTCTTTCTTTTTTTTTTTTTAAAAAGACAACTTTCAAAATTTTTCTGAATTTAAAAAAAAAACATTTTTTAATTTTTAAGGATTTTCTAATTTTTTAATATTTTTAAAGATTTTTAATATATTTTTTTGAATTACTAATTTTTTTATTTTTTTGAAAATTTTTTTATTAAAAAAAAGTGATTCGGACCGGGTCGGGAGACCCGGCCCCACTAAACCGACCCGGAACTTATCGGTCCGGGCTGGGCTAAGGAAATGACCCGGACCTTACGAATTTAAAAAAACGGCCCATTAACAAAAGAAAATAAATCGGCCCATTTCACTTTTTATAAAAACTCGGCCCATCCACCTTCCACCCACACCCGCGGTCGGCCCAAAACTCAGCCTAAGCCCACTTGCAGCTCTCAGCCCAGAACAAAAACAGCCCAACCCTTATATGAATCTAGCCCACATTTCCAATGCTATTAATTATAGCCCATTATAACTGGAGTTGAGCCCAAACTCAACAAGCTAATTTTGAGCCCACGTCCACCAGAGTCCAAACACATTCTAGCCCACGCCTAATTAACAAATTAACTCAGTTTTAGAAAGTTTTAGATTTTTTCTGTGGTATTAACCAATTTTTTTTTTTGATCACTTTTTCCTATTTCTTTTTCTTTCACCCCCACGGCTCGGCTTTCGGTTTCATTCATGAAAAATAAACATGAAGCATCTAAGAACTAACCGGGAAAATAAGCAAACTTCAATAAACAATGACTTGCAGACAACATACCGAATACCGAATACGCCACATGCAGATAGGACCGTAAAGATACATAGGGCGCAACATGATTTTACTGAGAATCTGCACCCAGCCATTTTTGCCGGAATGCCATCACCGGTTGACTCCGGGAATGTAAGACGTAGGACAAAAAGGGGCTAACTCGCACGGGGCTCCTATAGGCATTTTGCCGAATAGGTTGTGTGCGTGGATTAGGGAGAGGATGTTGACCATTTCAAAATGGGACTCACACCCAGATACGAAGGGCATCATTACAACACAACCCAAAATGAACACACCAGCCTACTCCAAACACAGCACGCCAATGGACCACAACAAAAAAAAAAAGAACCGAGAAACAGGGCAAGACAGCAAATGGTTCACAGAACGGACATACAATTGCGAGTAGAGGTGAGTGGTTCCAGGTTCCTTACAGATTCCGCCTAGAACTTAGAACCTACCTTCGGGTACAGGTTTCTTATTTTTGGAACTTGAAACCTACCCATCGGAACATGGAACCTGAAACCTACCATGTTACAGGTTTCAAGGTTGGTTCAGGTTCCAACAGGTTCTTTTTTTTTATCTTTAGTTAAGCAACATGAAAATAAAAACAATAATAAAAATGAATAAGGATTTTATTATCGATTGCCTGAGAACAAGTGTCTACATGCACCTGTCGAATAGTATTAGGGAAATTTTATGATTTTAATACACTGGTTACTCCTGTATTATATAAAATCATTATCTTAAAATAAACAATTGGAGTTTCACTAGTCTAATAATCTATGAAAATAAAATTCTTAATCATAAAATGGAAGTTTAGACTAGTGATTTCGGATTATACACTTATCATCAAACACTATGGAATATCTCAGAATCGCGTGAAGACATAGATTAAGAAAAACATAAAAACTTGTATTAGATTCTAGGTTCCGGGTTACAGGTTCTAGGTTCCACCAATCAAGAACCTAGAACCTACCCTCGGGTATAGGTTCTCCAAATTTTGGAAGCTATATATACCTTAGAATCTAGAAACTACAGGTTCCTACCAGTGCGGGGTTCTAGGTTCCAAGTTCTATTCTGAAACATTGCTCACCCCTAACTCCTAATTGCGAGGGGGGCCTATGGTTTCGGCTAAACAGACGCGACTCTCAAGGATATCACAGAAACATTTCATCGAACGTTTGAGGCGCACTGGCTAAAAAGGAAAAAAAAAAAACGACCAACTGGCGCTAGGGCTCGCGACAACCACCATCCAAAAACTGGACAAACACAAGGCCGGGGCTTACCGTAGCTTCAGGCGCGGGAGAAGAGGCTCGGTGGTGGGTCGTCGGCCGCGATTCAGGCGTGGCTGTCGGCGGTCTCTCCCTCCAGCTCCTTTTCCGTACTCTCTCTCTCTCACTCACGACACACATTCTCTCTCTCTCTCGAGCTCTCCCTGGATCTCGCTTTCTCGGTCTTCCTTTTTTTTTCGTTCTGTTTCTGCCTTTTCTTTCCAAAGCAGCTCTCTGTCCTCTCTGTTTTTTTTTTTTACTCAGTCACTCCTTCTCGCTCGAGCTGCTTCCCCCTCCACCGCTTGTCCGATTCTGGTCCGAATTTCCCATCAACGGTAACTCTTCTGGAACCTGGCCCGGGCACCACGACCACCAAACTTCTTGGGCTCGCACCACTTGGGATCAGCCACGAGCAGAGTCCTATCGTACCTGATCAAGATGTCCCTGATCTCCTTCTTCCTCTGCCCGTCCACGAACTTCTGGTAGAAAGCGACCAGGGCCTTGGCGATACTCTGGCGGATGGCGTAGATCTGCGAGGTGTGGCCGCCGCCCTTGACCCGGATCCTCACGTCGATGTCGGCGAAGCGGTGGCGGCCGATGAGGAGGATGGGCTCGTAGGCCTTGAAGCGGAGGATCTCGGGCTCCTGTGTTTTTTTTTCTCTCGGCAGCAAGCACCCTCTTGCGCTGCTCTCCGCTTTTTTTCTCCCACCGAATGATCCCCCAGAAAACCCAGAGAATGGGAAGAAGAAAAAAGATCCTCGCCTCCCTTCCTCTCCGAAAATCGTCGCCTCTCTCTCGGTTTTCTCCCTGTCCAAAAACTGCCTCCTCCCCCAAGAAGGAGACCCAGCTGAAAAAGGAAAGCCTCCTGCCCTGTGAGTGTCTTGGTGTAGGAGAGGGTGAAGAGGAAATAAAATAGTGATGGGCTGGGCCAAGATAAAAAGCTGGGCTGAGATAAAAAGGATGAAAGGTTGGGCTGAGAGATTAAAAAAAGGTGGGCTGGGTTACGCAAACCCAGATGACCAAAAAAAAAATCGATTTTTTTTTAATTTAATTTTTTTTTTCTAAAAATTCTTTTATCCAATTTTTTTTATCTTTTCTATAGATTTATATATATTTATATATACAAAGTAAATAGGCATTTAAAACATATAGACAAAAATTCGGGTGTCAACAAATAGCACAAAGCTACTTCTCATGCTTTTATGTCGAATTCATAATTGGTTCTATTCCCCCACATTAAATTGAAGGTAAATGTTTTTTTTCTTTCAGATCAACATTTGAAATCCAAGTAGATAAATAAAATCCCACAAATTTTCATGCCTTTTTGGGTGCTATGTCTGCTCCAACATGGCAAAAAGTATTCAGCGACAATCTTAAACCCAACCGTTATTTCTCTCCTTCGAAATTTACTCACAAATTTCATCCTCCGAAAGCATGTACATCGAAATCTAAGAAGGCAACTGATTCACCCAGCTTTAGTCCTGAGACAATCAAGACCATATTCAGGAACCTCATTAAAGTTGCTCTGAACAAATAAACCATGTTCAGGTATTAGAACCCCAGTTCACCACTTTCCCCTCTCAAGCTCCCCAAACAAATGAAATCGGCGAAGTTTCAAAGAGGCATCAGCCGACATCACATTCGCACGTCAACCACCGCAACACTCATCCTAGCCAAAAGCTTCCACAGCTCCAATGCCATATTCAAAATGCTATACAAATCCCAAGCATACTTCGATCTTGGAAACACAAGGAATTGAGATGTTCTAGAGTGCACGAGCAACAAGCAGAGCACACTGAATCATCATTGATCACCAAAAGGAAGTAAACGAAAAACCAGGATTCAAACTAATCCCAATCCCTTCCTCCGATAAGAGGTGGTCGCAAAAACAAAAGGGGGTCAGCCCCCGAACATGTTCAGAAAACACATTGCTCCTATCCAACCTAGTGCAACTCCAACTTTCATCGAGAGAGAGAGATTACTGAAGGAGCAAGAGCAGCTGTGTGAAGCGCTTTGGGCAGAAGCGAGAGAGAGAGAGATTACTGAAGGAGCAAGAGCAGCTGTGCGAAGCGCTTCAGGCAGTTTGCTTCTGCCCAATGCTGAGAGAGAAAGAGAGTTCAATGCCCTTGCTGCACAAAGATCACTCCCCTGTTTCTTGAATAGGTTTTGGGACTGAAGTGCAGGGTGCTCTAGTCCTTTTTAGGTCAAATGTAAACCCTTCTATAATTTATCTCAGAAATACTTGCAATCTGCAATCAAGTTCTAATGCTTCGTTTATTTCACAAAAAAAAGTTATTTTTAAGAAAAATGACGATTTTTTTTTTTTTTACTGAAACTTGAAAATTGTTATGACCTTTCCCTGGGGAAGCTGTCAGATTAATAAGTCCGAAAATGCATCCTCCCTAACTCTATCCTTGGCCTCTGGCTGGCAAGGGACGAGTTCACCTAGGTCAGTGAGGCTCCACCTTGTCAAATCCCACAAGCTTGAAACTCACTAGATCTGTTAAACGGGTGGATTAGGTCGGGTCATAAATGGTCCGATCCAAATTGACCCATTATGACACATTTATACATAATGTAAATTTTTTGACCCATACCCACCTCAACCCATATTGTTAAAACACTTCCATATTTAACCCAATTTATGAAAACTTATTCTTATTATTTTTTTAAAGATTATATTGCTATCTAGAAGAAAAAGATTATATTGCTAAAATACTTCCAAGTCTAATGGACAATTTTTATAATTTTTTATAATTGTTATAATATTTTTCTTTTTTCTTTTTCCTTTTTCTTTCTTTTCCATTTTCTTCTTCTACATTCACTGAGGGTCACAGACCAACCTATTTTATTCTACATCTCTTGAATCATTCGTTAGTTGAACATATTTCTCGATCCTTGTTAGCTCTTGACATTTCAACTAATTCGCCAGAGAAAACATAAATTAGAACAAGTTCAGAATTGCACATAATGAGTTCAACATAAAGGGTAAAGAAAGAGTTCTAAGAGGTGCATCATAGCTCCAAACATGCAGCAACTTGGTGGTGACAAAGAATCATCCAGATATCAAGAGGTGCATCATAGCAACATCACCATTGGCATCCTCATTATTCCTCACTTTTATCATACAAAACAGTAAGCTACCGGATTATGTTCTTCTCATCAGAAGATATCCGATGATATAAGACATACTACTTGGCTTCTCAGCTAAATCAATGAATTAATGACAAAATGACAAAAAACGAGAGACTTTAACATCTAACGTCCACCTTTCTAAGCAATGTATCAACTATGCTAAAGATTCTTCTGTCTAAATAAAGTCGACACAGAACTTGAATCTAACTTAAACCCATTTCACAGCTTGCAGCATCATAGCTGAAGTACAAATGCCAAACACCCTCTCAACAGCACCAATCGACAAAGGAAGAAAGGAACAATCAGATTAATAAGGAAACTCATTTAAGACGAGTGCTATTTCGAGAAGAAGCATATGGAAAATAGCGGCACAATGCAGAGGGAGGGGCAACTACTAAAACATGCTATCATTGGTCCATTCAATTAGGATCGGAAACAGAACCACTGCCTTGACTTCGGCCATTTCTTTCTACACCATAGCCAGGTAAAGGATCAAAATAGTGTTTCCAGAACAGCACAACACAATTCTCCAGCATGAAATGGAATCAGAAGATTAATGTCATTGATCTACAAGCAAATACGCACAGGCAGATGCATCACATGCACATCTTAACCATACAACCCATCAAGGCACTTGCATATGTATTTCCCGTTCCATTTTCGAACCTGCTATCAACCTAAAGCTCATGGAAGGAAAAACACTTTCCGAAGAAACGCTACATACAATGTAAAACCCTGAAGTTTTGAAAAAATGAAGCTTCACAGCTGAGTCCGGCAATGACCAACCGCAACACCAAAAGAACAAACATTTGTCTAACACCTGAACTCAACCAGACACGACTCACAGAAAAAATATCGAACCCAAAAAAACTGCAGGCCAAAGAACGAACTTGACATAAAACCCAGATCAAGATTAGCTCAAATAGGCTCAACACTCGCATCTGATCACTAACGAGACGAAACATACAAGCTAATACAAGTGGCCACCGCACCGGGTACTTGTGTAGCAACGGATCAAGAGAAATGATATCCCACTCAGAAAAGATGCCGAAAACAAGGCTACGCTAACCCAAAACGGGAGTCGGCTCCGCCACCGCCCTGTGCCTCGCGCAGGAACGGGGCACCGGTGCTTCCGATCGCCCAGGGCGGGGCACCGCTCCTGGCGTTCAGACAAGCACGCACGCAAAGGGGGGAACGAGACTCACCCTGATTTCGACGGCTAATCAAGCCAGCGAGGCGTGGCGGTCGGGGTTGCGCGGGCGCGAGCGGAGTCGGAGATCGAGAGAGGTCCGAAGATGGCAGCGGCGGCGTGCGACGGCACTATCGTGCGAGCAAGAGGAGGAAAGAGAGAGACGAGGGAGACTGAGAGAATCAGCGGGCTTAAGTTAATGGGTTGCAACGTGGTTTAAACTAGGCCCATTTTAAGACCCATATATTTTACTCTCATTATTTTTAAAATTCATTATAGCCATTTGAGAAATAAAATCTGACTCATTTATAGCTCATTTAATATTTAAATAGGTCATAAATGGATTATGGATCCATTTTGATAGGTGTAGGCCTCGTTGAACTTAGATCAACTCGTCCCTTGCTTGTGCCAATCACCAATTGTCATCTAGGCCAACTAGAGGAGGAAAAGGATAAAAAAAAGAAACAGGAAATTTTGATTTTGTTAAAAAATATTTTTATAAGAGTGAACATTTCATTAACAAAGGACCTGAGCCGAAGCACCAAAGATGCCCGCACGATTTTTGTGGACCTGAGCTTAAGTATCGAGAATTGGAGCTCGAGCATTAGAGACCAGAGCACTACCTTTATGGATACTGGCTCAAGTGCCAAGGCATTAGACACGAGTACTCGAGTGTGGGTGTTGGAGGCCTAGCTTGGTCTCGATAGACTCAGCCCAGGTCCTGGAGACCTCATCCAAAACACCAAGACCCATAATCAATGTTAAAATTTCCGTGTCTAGATATAGAATTTCAAGTCCAAACACCTATATCTAATCATATTTTGTTTCAAAATATTTTCTGATTTTTTTAAAGAGGAAATCATTTTCTCGGGCTAAAGTATAGAATATCCATTGGCTCATCTTCCTAGTGAATCAAACGTCGGAAAATAATAAAAATGTTTTTTGAGAAAATATTTCATAAAACAAATGGAACCTGAAGTTACATTTGCTAGTCAATATCATGTGTTTGGTTGTTGTACAAGATAATATAAAGCCATAGATATACAAGGAATATAACTTGGATAAAATAGTCTCATATGGAGATGGAATAATGGTGAACAGGACATGCCTTGCTCTCTAATCTGCTTTGTCCCCTGTGTTGACTCACGAACGTCAATCACGGCTGCTTCCACCCAGAGTCGTCTACCTAGCTTCATCTTGTTGCCACCAATCAGGCTTATCCTTGTGACTAAGGATGTGCAACCGGATTGGGTTTACCCGGAACCCGAACTAGCTCACCCAAAAAAAGGGTCGGGAATCAGTTCCCAGTTAAACCGGTCTGGGAACCGATTCCAATTTTTGGGAACCAATTGAAACCGGTTCGGGAACCCAGTCCAAGCAAAGACCCACTCGGAATTGGTTTTTACCCTATTAAAAAAAATAAAATCTATATAGTACTTTTAAGTCTCTTTGTCTTCAAAGATTTGTTAAAAAAAAGAAAGTCTCTCTCCGAATCAAGTTAAGAGATAATTGTTTTCAAAGAATTATTAAAATAAAATTGTTTTCATGCATTGTTTTTCTTTTTTAATGGTCACACATTCAACTATTAATATAGTCACTAGAAAAATGCTACTAACTATTATAGTACTAATTAAAGCATTTAGTCTAACTCAAGAAAAATGTCATCTTAATATCAGCTCAATCGCATACACATGAGCAAGCACATTAGATTATATTAGAAATATTTGTGGGAACAAGATTAATATTAGATCCATATTTGTTGCTAATATTTATGTATTGTTAGGATTTTTGCTTTATCTTATAATATTATCAAGATTACGTTGTCGTTTTTTCACGAATTAATGTAAAATTCGAAGCCGTATAGAATATCGAACGATTGCAAAATAAGTTCCAATGAAAACAGAGTTGACTCTGTTCCCTGACCGGAAAAATATGATCGGGTCCAAAACGGGGTAGGATACATGGTCCAAAAAAGGGGAACCGGTTATAACAAGGTCGGGTACAGGGTTCATGTCTCTACCCACCCTAAACCCGATTACCCCTACTTGTGACAAGCTCGAGTCAATCTCAACCACAGAGGAGCTCCACGGCCACATCTAGAGCTTCTCGGCCAAGCTCGATTGGACCTCGACCACAAAGTAGCTTGGCTCGGCCTTAGCCATAAAGGAGCTCCATAGCTAGATTTTGAGCGCCGGCCGTCGTCCCCCTCTATGACCAAATCTGGAGCCACAGATGCCGTCCCTCTTTGTTTCATGCATCATTACCACACAAGCAGCCGCACCTTCATCATGCAGAACCTTCGTTCACTAGGCGTTGACCGCAACGTCAACTAGGAGTGTGTAACCGGACCAGGTTTACCCCAAAATCGAACCAGACCACCCGAAAAACAGGGTCGGAAACCGGTTCCCAGTGAAACCGGTCTAGGAACAGGTTCCAATTTTTGGGAACCGGTTCCAAGTGGAAACCACCCGGACCGGTTTTGGAACCGGTTTTCTTTAAAAAAAAAATTGAAAAGCCCCTAGCTTAAAAAAGGAAACACCTCACCCTCTCAAGTCTCAATCACGGAACAAATTGTCATTAGGGAGCAAAAGCCGAGCTCCCTCGTTCCGGTGGGAGGAGAAAGCGGGGGGAGGAGGAGGCAGAGGGATTGGCTAGATCTGGAGCAAAGGCAGGGGAAAGAAATGGGGATGAGGCTTGGTAGTGGAGGCGGATTGAGCCAAGGTGAGTGAGCTATATTCGCAAGCAAGTGTCTTCTCGATCCTGATGATTGCAACTGCTTGTTATCGTCGATGGTTGCTTGCTGCTTGTTGCCTCAGCTCGCTATTCAGTTGCCATAACCAAGTTCAAACTATCGCTAGGCCCACTACCACTCATTGCTGCGGGATCGCTACCCAAAATAGGTCCAATGGAAAACAGGGTAGACCATGTTCCCAGACCGGCCTGGACTAGAAAAACAGGGTCGGGTCCAAAATAGGGTCGAATGCAAACAAGGTAAAGTATATGGTCCAAAAAAGCGAAACCGATTATAACAGGGTCGGGTACAGGTTCTAAGTCTGGACCCTACCCACCCTGGACTCGATCACCCCTAACGTCGACCATAAGGGTAAGGGTGGCAGTCAGGCTAGCGATTGTTGCAGATTGCAAGCGGGAAATGAAGATAGACGAGGGACTAGTGGTTTTTAAAGATCTTGCACAACAGTGATGCCCAGGCTGCTTGGACATCCATATGAGCTCGAATATCTAAACGGTTGACATTCAATCCAACATGATCGGAGAGGAGGTGGAGGTGGAGGTGGAGGTGGAGGACAGTGAGGATAATTAGGTTGCCAATGACAAAAGGCCATTATGTAACATTCAATCAACGGATTAATGTTCAATTCATTCTAGATATTCGTGTATTTACCAAACATTATATAAGACATTTTTATTATGTTGGTTGTATCATTCTATAAGACATTAGAAATCATCCAATCTGACCTTGTCCTATCTAAAAATAGGTCAGGCAACCAAATACAGCGTACACGTTTGAAAAGGTGTAGTTGATTTCTAAACATTGTGAGTCTTACATAATCAAATATGTCCAGCAACTTATTAATTAATCTTATATTGAAGAGGCATCCATGCCAATATTGTAACCATAAATATGTCCTTTCTCTTTAAACAAGAAAAAAAAACTATTAAAAATTCGTTGAAAATACATCCATCTTATACAGAATTATCAATGGATTAGTTTATAAAAGCTGACAAACTTTCCTTTTGAATAAATCTTAGTCGAGGTTGGTCGAACTTTCACTCTTCTAAAAGAGCCTATTGATTTTCAAACCTCGCAATGCTAACCACATTTTACGTGCATTATGAGAGTTCATGACTCTTCCAAATCATAGGAAGAGTTCAAAATCCTTTGAACCGTCATTATCGTATGTTATATTGCGAGTCAAACTCATCCACCAGATATGCCAAAAAATGAAAAAACTCATCTACCGGAAAAAAATTAATATATATACTTTTTTCCTGAACTAACCACCGTTGACGCACTTGACCCGTTCGTCTTTTTTTCTTCGTACTTACCTCGTAAGAACACTACAAAACGGAAATGCTGCATTTATTTATTTATTTTGCTTAATTTATTTATATAAATAGCGATCTCCGTCCCTCCATCTCATCTCCATCTGTCCGAATCATCCACAGCGACACCAGCTCCAGCTCTCGCCATGGCGACGCGACCTCCGCCACCGGCGGCTGACTTCTCCACCGTGATCTCCGAATCGCGACGCATACTCAAAGCCCACTCCCGCCACTTCCTCGCCCTCTCCGTGCTCTTCCTCCTCCCTCTCTCCTTCTCCATCGCCATCTACCCCGCTCTCCACCGCCTCCTCCTCAACTCCTCGTCCTCCTCGAACCCTTTTCTCGCCCAGGCCCTCCTCAGGCGCTCCCCCCTCAATCAGCCGCCGCAACAGCACCAACAAAGCAGCGTCGACGCGAGGAGCGTGCTCATCGGCGCCGGATACACCTGCTTCCTCACACTCCTGTCTATCTCCGCCACGTGTTCCATCACCCACAGCGTCGTCCAGGGGTTCCACGGCCGGCCGGTCGAGCTCCTCTCGGCGATCAAGTCCATCGGAACGTCCTTCTTCCCTCTCTTGGCTACGCTTATCTGCACCCAAGCCATTATTTCCTCGATCGTAATCGCTTCTGCAATCTTATTCTTGATCCTCATAGGGGCCGAACTCGTTAGTGGTCACGAAATTACTTATTCCTCGCCTTTCTCTCTCGGATTAGCAGCGTCGATCGTGGTTGTCCTATTGTTGGTAGTGGCGTATCTGCAAGTGCAATGGGTTCTGTCAAAGGTGGTCGTGGTGGCCGAATCGGGCTACGGGTTCTCTGCGCTGCGGCGGAGCGCTTATTTGGTGGAGGGAATGAGAGGCGTGGCGTTGTCGCTGATGCTGTTCTTCGGAGTTCCGTCGGGGCTTCTGGTGTGGGCTGGTTCGAGGGCTTGGGCGCGGGCAATCGATTGGAACGAATGGAGCTGGCCTTTCGTGGTCCAAATCATGGAGACGTCGATCTGCCTCGCGTTGCTGATGCTGCTCAGTCTGGCCGCGAACGTGGTGCTGTACATGTACTGCAAGGCTTTGCGCGGAGAGACGGTCGGGGAAACCGCCGGGGAGTTCGCGAGGGAGAGCGTTAGTTTGCCCTTCGACGACGAGAAGGTCCCTCACCTGGTTTCTGTCGCGGATGCTTGATCGATTCGCGATCGTGCGAGGGCGCACTCGGGTCATCGGCTCGGGCAGCCGTAAGATTGCCTTCCTTTGCGTCTCTGTTTCGTAGAAATGTGGCGCAGTTCGACATCGCTCCTCGCGTGTGGCCTCTAGGTGTTGGATTTTGTTTGTACAATCAGAGGCATGTATATTGTACAAGCAACTGTACAGATTACATCAGTTAGAATCTGATCGGATTCGGTGTGATCATGTGATGATGGGTAATAAAGCTATCGCAATTCCATAGATGGAGATGGGTTTATTGCGGGGCATTCGAATCCATATTAGGTCAAATGTAAATAGTTTTATAATTGAGCCAATATTACGAAAAACCGATAAATTTATCCCCAAATTAATTTTATAATAATCAAAAACCCCAAATCGAAATATCTGTGACAAATCTATCATAAGTTAGTTTTTGTTAAATTAGTTTAATACTACAAAAAACCAAAAACTAGTATACATATAATAAATTGGTAACATTCATCAATTGTCACGTTCTTTTTAACTTATAATTTGATGATAAATTTAACAAAAATTAATAGAGAGTAAATTTGTTACACATTATCAATCTAAGGTTTAGTTTAGGGTAGATTTGTTACAAATACACTAATTTGGAGTTTTTAAAGATAATAATCTTTTTTTAATTATCTCAAAAATACTGCATCAAAAGGTACATATGCAATCAAGTTGTAAGGCTCCATCTATTTCGCAAAAATGAAGTTATTTTTCGAAAAAAGATCATATTTTTTATGTTTGGCTGAACGATAAAAATATTTCTTTTTTTTTTTCCATTACGTATCTTTGTCTTTGTTCCTTCTAATAGTCTATGCAAAATATATAAGAAGATATGTTCTATCTTGACAGAATAGCTACTAGAGCTCTGCTTATCGAGTTTTGCACTTCAAAGGGAAAAACCATTCTTAAGAACAGTGATATCTCAAACAATTGATTTGATTTTCTAATTTTTTTCAATATCTTTCCAATAATCATTATTATTTTTCATGTTATCAAACTTGTTTCTAACAGATCTACAGCGGGAGCTCGGTGTGGCTGATGATGAGGATGGCTCAAAGTGACCTTGGAGGGACCTGTCTCGGTTGGTGACGCGCGAGATGGAGCGACAAGGGGACTCGACCAGCCGATTTAGTTCTCGTTGACACTCAGCCGAAGACAACCACAGACGCTGGGACAATCCTGCCATACAGAGAAAAGAACTTCGTTGTCGTTAGGGGGACGACAGCAGCAAGCGCCATAGGACAGCAGCAGGGAGGATCATCGGTCGGTAGTGGAACAACAGCAAGGATCGTGGCGACAGCCGAGGAGCAGGTCGTCGCGGTGCATCAGCAGAGGCAGGACTTGCTCGACTGGGGGGGCGTCGCCGGATCAGCAACATGGAACAGCAACGTCGTTGCTGGGACAGGGAAAGCAGCAGAGTCGGTCACAGCTCGCCTGTCTCCAAAAAGGTGGGGCGCCAGCTTCGCGGTGCTGCAGGATCGTCAACAAGGAAGCAGAAGCGAGCAAAGACTGTCCGGGGGTGTGCAGCAGAGCGTGGATGAACGGTGGCAGCGAAGGGCATGGCCGTAAGATGGGCTGAGCTCGTCGGAAACTGAAGCTGCAACAATGGTTCAAGCGTGAAGGAGTCCGTGACAAACACCAGTCGCAGCGGAGGAGGAACGCGTTCGAGGACCCGCGCACGACCTTTGTGGACATTTGGGACCCAAGCACTGCCTTTATAGGGCTTGAGTGCCGGGCATTGGGCCCGAGCTCCAAGGCCTTGGGCCTGGCCTCATCAAGGGCCTGGGCTATCGGGCTCGTCCTCGATGGACTCGGGCCAAGGCATCGCAAACCTAAATCTAAATGCCGGGACCTGAAACTAGCGTTTGGATTCTCATATACAAGCATAGAGTTTTAGGTTCAAACGCTAATATCTAGTTATATTTTGAAAAATATTGTCTTTTTAAAAAGAGAATATCATTTTCTTGAACGTAAGCATAAGTTTTTCGTTAATTCATTTTTTTTTAAGTAAATCAAAGGTCAAAAAATAAGGAAAATGTTTTATCAAATCCAACATTATCTTATGCGATAGAAAAAGTCAAGGCAATCAAATGCAGGCTAAATGTTTGAAAAGGTGTGGTTGAGTTTTGAACATTTTGAGTCCAGCACAATCCAACCTTTTAAAAGAGACTTCCATGCAAATGTTGTAACCATAAATATATTCGTCTGCTTTAAAATACAACCTATTGAAAATTCATTGAAAATGCATCCATCTTATACAGATTTATCGGTAGATCGGTTCATAAAAACCGACAAACTTTCTTTTTTGAATTCATCTAAGTTGAGGTTAGTTGAAAATTCAGAGTCTATTAATTTTCAAGCCTAACAATACTAAACGTACTTTATACGCATTAGAGTTCATGAATCTTTCAAATCCAAATTACATCATCATAGGAAGAGCATAAACCTTATTAACCGGCATTATTGTATGTTATATTGCTAGTCCAATTCATCAACCAAAATAAAAAAACAAATTTTCCTGAACTCTCCACCGTTCACGCACTTGTCCCATACTTACCTTGCAAGAAAAAAGCAAAAGAAGAAATATTTTATTTATTTATTTATTTTATATAAATAGTGATCTCCGTCCTTTCATCTCTATCCGTCCTGCATCATCCCCGACGACGACACGAGCTCCAGCTCTCGGCCATGGCGACAACCACACCTCCGCCACCGGCGGCAGACTTCTGCACCGTGATCTCCGAATCGCGACGCATACTCAAAGCCCACTCCCGCCACTTCCTCGCCCTCTCCGTGCTCTTCCTCCTCCCTCTCTCCTTCTCCGTCGCCGCTTATCCCACTCTCCACCGCCTCCTCCTCAAATCCTCCTCCTCGAACTCTTATCACACCCAGACCCTCCTCCGGCGCTCCCCCCTCCTCAATCCACCGGCGCAACACCACCACCAACAAAGCAGCGTCGACGTGAGGTGCGTGCTCGTCGGCGTCGGATACACCTCCTTCCTTACGCTCCTGTCTATCTTCGCCGCGTGTTCCATCACCTATAGCGTCGTCCAGGGGTTCTACGGCCGGCCGGTCAAGCTCCTCTCGGCGATCAAGTCCATCGGAACGTCTTTCTTCCCTCTCTTGGCTACGCTTATCTGCACCCAAGCCATCACCTCCTTGATCGTTATCGTTTCTGGAATCTTAGGGTTCTTGATCCTCAAAGGGTCCGAACTCGTTATTGGTAACGAAATTAGTTATTCCTCGCCTTACTTCCTGGGATTAGTAGCGTCGATCGCGGTGGTCCTAGCGTTGGTATTGGTGTATCTGCAAGTGCAGTGGGTTCTGGCGAATGTGATCGTGGTAGCTGAATCGGGCTACGGGTTTTCTCCGCTGCGGCGGAGCGCTTATTTGGTGAAGGGAATGAGAGGCGTGGCGTTGTCGCTGACGCTGTTCTTCGGAGCTCTGTTGGGGCTTTTCGTGTGGACTAGTACTCTGTCGACTTCCGAGTCGGTAATCGATGGGAATGAATGGAAACGCTGGCATTTTGTAGCCCAAATCGTGGCCACGTCGAGCTCCCTCACGTTGCTGATGCAGTTCAGTCTGGCCGCGACCGTGGTGCTGTACATGTATTGCAAGGCTTTGCACGGAGAGCTGGCCATGGAGATTGCCGAGGAGTTCGCTAGGGAGTATGTTAGTTTGCCCTTCGATGACGAGAAGGTCCCTCACGTGGTTTCTGTCGCGTATGCTTGATCAATTTGCGATCTTGCGAGGGGGCACTCGGTCATTGACTCGGGTAGTTGTAAAATTGCTTTCCTTTGCAACTCTGTTTCATGGAACTGTAGTGTAGCTCGACATTGTACCATGTATGTGGCCTCTAGGTGTTGGATTTTGTCTGTACAATACAAGCAACTATACAGTTTGCATCAGTTAAATTCTGATCAGATTTGGTGTAATCATGTAATGATGGGTAATAAAGCTTTCGCAATTCAATAGATGGAGACGTGCCTTTTCTTTCTTACAGTGTGATAAGTCACGCCTGCATATCGAGTGAAGACATTGTCGCGAGCTGTGGCGAGCTGTCGCGTTACCACTTGCTATGTAGGGTGGAGGGATGCTGTTGGGACTCGATTTTGCTGCTGTTAGCTGTTCAGATGTTGTGTAATCATGTAATGACGGGTAATAAAGCTTTCGCAATTCGATAGATGGAGACGTGCCTTTTCTTTCTTACAGTGTGATAAGTCACGCCTGCATATCGAGTGAAGACATTGTCGCGAGCTGTGGCGTTACCACTTGCTATGTAGGGTGGAGGGATGCTGTTGGGACTCGATTTTGCTGCTTTTAGCTGTTCAGATGTTGTGGAATTCATCCTTAGCACATGTTTAAAGTTGTTAGGTCATACAGGACTGCAGTTTTCTCGGCTTTATTCAGACCAAAGCATCATTCATCAGAGGGCTGAGATTGCAGTCTGATATTAATAATCATGAGCAACTCACAAGTTGCAGATATAGATCAAAGGGTCATTGAGGATTGTCTTTGGAGAATTTTGAGTATGCTTTTGTTTGGTTACATATGCTGGGGGAGCAAATAGTCTTGGCAGGAGTATTTTCAAGAGGAGCAAACTAGGATCCGTTCAGAATGGAGAAGACGTGTTCTTCAGAGTTCTAAAAACCGATAATTATTATTTGTGAAGCCTTTCTGATTGTTTCCCTCTCTCTCTCTCTCGTGCGCGTACGCAACAAACTATGTTCAGTTTCTCGCCTTTTCCCAACTCTGTTGATATTCTTGGGCATGGATAGGTGTTCTTTTGCCTGAGTGCCTACTCTGTAGTCCTAAAACACCATTTCATATCTTATACATATACAACCGGAGGCGTTTACTGAAGCTTGTAATACTTAAAAATCACTGTGCTCATTGCCCTGCCCGAGCTGGTGATCTGACTGAACTATCGTGCAAATCTGCATGCTAGCTTCCAGCCGTCCGCTGAATGGGCGTTGTCTCATGAGGCATATCCAGCTTAACCGGTTCGCTAGAGGCAGAAGCTTCTCTGTCGGTAAACGTACATCGTAGCTGCTAAATCTGCTTTAAATTTCTGCCATCGATCGTACAGACACCATAAAACAATAAAACGAATTAGATTGCGGTTGGTCCTGTATCCATACACTTTATGATACTCAATTCTGTCATTCTTATAATCTCGAGATTAAACGAAAAGCAGATATATTATCATGCTTCCACTGTGTTAGCCTGTTCGCTTACTTTGCGCATGTGAAGTGTTATACAGCCATTGTTCACAAACTAATGCACTCCCTGCTTTCTTTTCCCATTCAAATGAAGGTATTCATGGCCTACTTTCAATACACATGGCGGGTTCTGGCCAATTCATTACGTTAGTCGGGGGAAAACTTCATGTCTAATCTTTAGTAGAAAGTCCCACTCACAAAACCCATGTCTAATCTTCGGTAGAAAGTCCCACTTCCCTGCCTAATTATGGCCTTCCGATTCAAGCGTTTGACATGAACTGTTGTTAAGAACCGAATGTAGATATCAACATCTGCACATTAAAACGCCCATGCGAGAGAGAAAATGGAACTTGATAAGCAACGTACTGTAGAAAGGAAGTTGGAAATCGACTCCTTGCCAGATGAAGGATTACAAAAAGTACAACAAATCAGGCAGCTTGCCTGAATCGCAAACTTGCCTTTCTGTGGGTTTAGAAGAGTGAGAACCAAGAACTGCCAAGTTAAGAGGAGAGATTTTTTTCAGCCAATCCCACTTGCCAAATAGTCAATTCAAAAACTCCTTTTTACAGCTTATCGAAACTCCTTCGATTTAAGGATATCAGAGGCAATGAACAGCATTAGAATGCAAAAGCAAGATAGGTCTATTAGTCCTCGGAAGCCCGAATGACCCTTGTCCATGAATGAAAGAATTGTGAACTCCATCGCTTCTTCATCAAATCAGTTCGACACAAGACTTAATACAGGTCAAAGCTTCCTGTGATCAACCTGAGAAGATGATGACGACGATGCTTTCAATCTTGCAACCCTCTGATCCTGATCAAACCCCGATAGAAGATTACTCCAGTTTGCTGACCTCTGAACAAACCTAGAAGGAACCCTGTCGCTATCTTCCCCACCTGATGCTTCATACCCATCACTGGTTGATCTCGAGAGAGGTAATCCTCTCTGTGCAGCCAAACCAGCAGGTAGTCCAGTCGGCCGCCTACCCTCTTCAGGCCCCGAGGAGGAGACTCGGAAAGGGTGGATGTCAGGAGACTCCAGGCTGCTGTCAGGGGAAGACCCCACAATTTCATTGGAGCTAGACATGGCCCGGCTTGTCTGGAAAGCACTCCGAGCCTCGAGCTGAAGAGGAGCCAAGCTTGTTGATGTCTCAGGGATACCATTCTCTACACTTTTCAGCGAGAGATTCGTGATTGGCTCCATGGCCAAGTCAGCTGGGAGCCTCACCCGCTTACTCGGCCGCTTCCTATTATTATCAGGCCTTGGTATCATCCGTCGGCTACTGCTTCCAAAGTTCCTGTCAGCTTCAAGGCCAAAGGGGGATTCTCGTCTCACAACAGGCTGGAGTATTTTAGACCTTTTTCTAGCCTCTGCAGCAGCTTTCGAGACCTCTTCTGCATTTACGCGAGCAAGTGTCCATGGACTGATTTTCACTGCTCCAGGGTTCTTTTTCTTTGGTGGATCCTCTCCCACCGTCTTCTTGCCCAAAGAGCTAACGGATCCAGTGTCCGGAGGGACAACATCAAACTGAAGGAGGGATAAAATTAGGTATTCATGGCACATGACACAAACCTAAGCTTTGTAAAACTTCACTAAATAGAGTTCATAAAGCTCATAAAAGAGAATTTTGTGGAGACATCATAAACAGCGCTGGCCAATTGCCTCGGCTTTGCCCAAAAATATGCCCAAAGAGGGAGGTCTAATTTTAATCAAGGAATTTAAATGAGGATGATCTTGACTTTCAGAGATAGAGATGAATTAACACACTGGAGCTGCATGTTCAAATATAAGAAAATCTGCTTTGAACAATTCCTACTTCCACAAGTTTAATGAGTACCTGATCTTCCAGGAACAATCGCGGCGGCGTGCACCACGCACCTCGGTGGAAAGTTGTGAAAGAGCTCGCACTGCTCAATCCAGTAAGTGAGCTGGCAGGAGACATTTGTGCACTTTGATGGCCTACTCCTTGTTGCTCTTGCTCTTGCTCCCTCAGAGCTATGATGTAATCATACGTGCTAATTCCCTGAGATTCAATTCAAGGTTATGTTAATAAATGAAATATTCAGGCAAATTGCTATGTAAAACAAGCTCCATTATTTTCATCACAAAAGCAAATGGCACAAGAAAACTGGAAGTGCAATGCAGTTGGTCTATGAAAAGGGAAATATTCGATAGAACAGTAACCACAGATGATCTACAAGAAAGGGGACAACATTCGAACCAATGTCCAGCCAACCACCCGTGACCTAAAGTGAAGGCCAGAAGTGAACTAATGATTTAATATTCGATAGAATGGTAACCACAGATGATCCACAAGAAAGGGGACAATATTCGAACCAATGTCCAGCCAGCCAACCGTGACCTAAAGCGAAGGCCAGAAGTGAACTAATGATTGAATATCATGGCCAAGTACTACCAGTTTATGAAAGAAGAAGATTTTCAAGAGCAAATACTCAAATTCAAAACCAAAACAAGGGCCAGAAGTGATCATTTCTCAGTCCGTGCAAGAAGAGGAAGGATACATTAATATATAAAACTTAATGGTAGGAAAAAAGAAAAACATATGAGGCACAAGAAAAAGAAAGGGGCTAAACCTTAACAATCAAGAAAGGTGCTCATGTACTACTTAAGAGCAAGTTGGTGGCGAGTTACCTTCTTTACGAGAAGTATATGGAAGAAGAAAAGCTGAGCTAGTGGTAAGGTGGCAATCATCGCCAGGATGGTGCACACCACCTGCAACGTGAATAATTCCAGTAGCTAAGTAATCATTCAATAGCTTGCATATAATAATTAACAGAGACATAATAAGTTGAGACATGCAGATAATCTTAGTATATATACAAGCAAGTCCAAATGAATCTTATGAGATTATGAAAGGGCGGCAATCTTACCACTACAATCACAAAGGGCACTAAAGAAAAACTGCTCCCCAATTTGGTTGCAATATCCACCATAAATCGCTTCTTCTCGAGAAAACAGCATACGAGCACGAGCATACCCGTGGACCATTGCAGAATAAGCTGCAGTCTCAAGGCCAGGATGCAAAATCAAGCCATTTACAAGTCAATAATCATTTAACATGAAGGAAACAAAATGAAAGGCTCGCAGGAGGTGAATTTCAAGTCATGTCACTGTATGGCCAAAACTTAAACCAAATTCAAGTAGAGTTCAGTTGAGGTCAGAATTTTTATTGCTTTATGTTGGATGAGCAGTCTAGTAAATATGAGGTAAATGATGCGGACCTAAGACAAATGGCAAAACAAACAGGAACTCCTCAGTATCTATAGATGTAAAAGAGCTAATGTAGGGCCATCCAGCTTTTCTGCATATTAGGGTGCTTTAAGCTCAATTCACACTTTATAAATTGAGAAATGCATCATGCTGGCAATACATATCAAGAACGCAGGAGAGTGAAGGCATCCGACATACTGAAGACAATGATAGACTGAGGATAAGAAGGCCAGGATCTTAATGACATTTTAATAAACAGGATTTAGAGAGAAAAAAAAATTATATATTCTTGCTTACCAAGAGAAGAGCAGATACCATAAGAGTGAAAAACTGCTTGTAGTTCTTTCTACCAATACAATTATTCAGCCACTATAAAGAAAAAGAAATAACACAAGTAAGATGATTTGATTAGCTCAAACTTGAAAAATATTGAGTGCGTGAATGTCTCGATAATTGGGAACTTGCAATACCCTGCAGTGATGATCGAATCTATCAACACATTTGTCACAAACTCTACAATGCTTGCTGTACTTGAAAACCTGCAACAGAAGATCATTTGAATGACATAAGGTTATAACAACTTGTTGGATGCGTATATAAACTTATGATCTTGCAAACTTTGGCATGCATATATAAACTAATGATCTTGCAAATTGACAAGTTTATGATGCAAACTCTGTAAAGGAACAACTGTCACATGCAGATGCTACTTTCGGGGATGATTATCAACAATGTAAGGCCATCTTATGTGATGAAGAACAAGAGTGCTCAAACGAACCTCAACTTCACACAAGCTGCAATAGAACATGCCATCTTCACTTATGTGTTTCTCAGAAGATTCGTCACTCGAGCCACAGCACTCGCACATTAAAGCGCAGGGAAATAATGCTAATGCGCAACAAGTGGTATGCTTTGATGGTGCACTGTTCCTCTCAGTTTCAGCAGTGTACTCCTTTGCTGCAGTGCTCTCTACATCCTTGTCAAGAGATTTGCCTCCAGCTGCTGCATTATTGGCATCATGTATAGATGAAGTTGAGTCACCTCCTAGTTTGGAATCCTTTTGTCGGACATACTTTCCATTATCTAAAACCTTGAGATACTTTTTAGACTTAAAAACCCCTGGGTCTGCAGGATCAGCTGCAGCACACCAAATGTACAGGCCGAAAACACATGTAATCTGAAAGGCCAAAGGAGTTATTGATCAGATTAGAAATAGCAATGTATTATATATAAAATTAAAGGCAAAGAATCACTGAAATTCAGAGTTGAAAGACTTCAAATGATAACATGATGGGGCGTCTATTTTTGTCATATACAAGAAGTTACAAGCAAAGAGAATACAATAACTTTCATCTAATGTGCAGAGAAGCCTAATTTGTGGTGCTTTATGCTGTAAGCCAGTCTTCATCTTGCTCAGAGTATATGCGTCCATCTGGGTAGTAGAATTTTGCTGCAATGTCAAGCAACCCCGAATCCAAGGTTTTTCCAGATTTAATTAAAAGAGGGCATGCCACAACCCGGCACCACCTAACTTTCAGTCGCAGATACAGAAGAGCCAGCAGTTGCCATAAAACAGTGGCGCCACACAACCCAGTTAACCTCCTCACAAGCACCCTCCTACATATGGTCTTTAACCTTCTCCGGGCAAAAATTGGCAGCAGCACAAAGTAATCATCTGTCTTCATTTCCCAACCTCAAAATAACCGTACTGCCCAAAAGCAGTTCTAAAACAATGGAAATCTCCAACCACTTAAAGAGAGTAAACGAGAGCTTTCCAAATCTTAACTCGAGAACCGACATATTCAAATCTACAGACCACCCACCGAATGGACAAGTTAACCGTAACCTGTTCAGTCTGAATAACAACCCATCATCAGGTCTGTGGGAGGTCAATCACATAATAAAGTTCAAGGCTTTTTGCCGAGTGTGATGCTGAGTGCCGCGAATTGAATGCACACTCCAAAGGATCTAAGAAAAATTGTATCCGGGAATGGAAAGAACCAAGAAAGGAAGAGGCGCATATCATAAAAAGAAAGGACTAGTATATAACACCCAGTTAGAAGACAGCAAAAGTGGTACAGATCTGGATCCCTCTTTAGCCAAACGCATTAAGCAGCCACAATTTCGCTGCCAAAAAAGAAAGCGAAGAACTTCACTCACCAGAGGAGTGTAGATGCCCATCACAATGTACTGAAACATCTTGTTCCCAACAAAGGGCGCAAAGAACACATAGAAGGCAAACCCCAATGCCAGAAACACAGCAACCGCCACCACCTTCACAATGCAACCAAGAAAAAGAAAAAAAAAAAAAATATGAAAATCTTTGCAAAAGCCACACCTGTTGAACACAGCTAATCCAATAGGAAGTACCTGCAGAGGGTGGTAAGGAAGCTGCCATCCATGCTTTCTCATTTCCCCTTCAAGCGTTTGCAACACCAGGAGGAGAAAAACTAACGTGCGGAGACGAAAATGTATGTAACCAGAAAAGAGAAAACATTAATCACTTGGATTTGTCTGCTCCTTGATTTTCAAAGAGATTCCTTCCACTTTCCCTCATTTTCCGGGGAAAGCAAAAGAAAGAAAACATATTAAAAAAGAAAAAGCAGCGATTTTTAACTGCAGGATACCGCAAAAACAGAAGCTCGCATTGGTATTTCAAACAGGTCTAATTGGAGAAAAAGAAGCAAGAGAAATACGAAAATGGTTCGGAAGTAAAAACTGAAACTTTAGAAGAAAACAGAGATCAGAACAAGCTGGAGTCGGACGCTTTCCACTCCCAAACCCAGATTACAGCTAAATGGAAGCTGGGTGGGATGAAAGATCGAAAAAGGATCCTCTGGTTTCTTCTTCGTTTCTGCAAAAGCTCTCCTTTTTTCTTTTTTTTTAACTTGGGCAGAGAGCTTGGGGGACTGTGAGACAAACTGCCGAGAAAGAGAGAGATGTCTGGCTTTGGGTCCTTCAATTCATGCTCGTGAATGGGTATTATTATTACAGGGGGTTGCCCCCCTTTTTTCACCTTTTTCTTTTTCCCGGTTTTTTGTCTGTATAGCTCTGCCATATGTGGGGGGTGGGTGAATCATTGAACGAGGGGAAGTTGCAACCAAACGCTTCCGGTAGTTTTGCCACTTGCCGGCGAGCCATAGGCAAAAGCTCATTAAATGCCTTTCCCGTACGTACGCCCTTTTGTCTTCCGAAATGAACTTGATCATGAACGAGGCGGTCCAATGGCGAAGTCGGGCTCGATCGACGTCCGTCCAAGGCGACCCTACCGGATTAATTTTCCGCCGGTGCTAGGGTCGCAGCAGACGTCACGAGTGGAGCCCATCGCCCTTGCTTAGCTTACCGTATTTCTCCTTCGATTCGTGGTTTCGAAATTTCGGGACACATGGACGCCATTGCTCTGGTCGTACCACCACGCATTGGGGAAGTTTTCTTTTAAGCAACAATGATGTGCCACTGAATCGTCACGACCGGAAAGTCAAGGGTGTTTCGTAGGCTCTGTGAAGGAAGGCTGTCCATGATTTGGATCGCGAACGGGTTTTTGTCTACAGGAAATACGTGATCTTGTCCAACCACTTTTTGTCTTCGGTCGGAGCTTTTCTCACTTGAATGGCGATTAGGGGAAAACACACAGTCCTATCGTCAGAGTCAAGCTGGTCAATTCTTATATCATAGGTTTAGGGTGGGTGATCCCCGCCTCCATGATAGGTGGTGGGTGGATGTCGAGCCTCCTTTACGAGGCTGTTCCGTCACATGGGTCGGAGTAGGTTATGACCCGTATCTCCCGTATGATTGTTTGGTCTAGATTTATTATCAAGAGGACTAATGCCAATTATTGAGAGCCCGAAGAGATCGCTCAGAGCTTGCCAACATTTCCAATTGAACCAATTTTCATCGTTATTGGGTGGTTTTCTCACCCAACAAACTAGTTTAAAAAAAAAAAAATTTCTTCATACTTTTAAAATGACCACCGGCTCTTTCCGCAATTAATATGATGGAATAACCCCAACAAGAGAGAGTCGGTTAAACGATTTGATGTAAAAGAGGCAAATTAAGGTCACGTGAGATAAGTGTAACAATTGACATAGTTGGTCTCAAACAAACGAATGATAATGTTTTCTAAATGTTTCTAGAAATTGGTTGTGGAGATCTCAAATGTTGCAGGAGTGTGGATTTTCTTGATCAGGGGCACTCAGCATCGCGCGAGAAATTGAGAATTGATCATGTGCTTTGATATCGCCATAGAATCCATGGAATGTCACCCATTCAACCAAAAAAAGTTGGAGATCATTGCTACTTTATTTGATATGCACATTACAATCACGGAAATCTCACAGATTGCACATAGAAGAAAATGGCCTATTGCTGGAGAAGAAGGAAAGATGACTGAAATTGTGAAATATTATTATGCTTCTATGCAAGGAAAAGAGTAATGGAAAAAGGGTAGATTATATTTTACCTTTTGTACAATTTCTATTTGGAACTGGAACCTAAAACCTACTAGTTAAAATAAAGTCGTCATTTTTTGGAATGTGGAACGTATGCCGTATATCCTTGGAACATGGAACATTTCCAAATTCTACTCAGATTTCACCTATATTATTTATTGAAATATTGTAATAAATCATCACATTTAAAAACCACTACTTATTACTACAATTCGCTAACTACAATTTATATTTAGACATATAAAGAATATGAAATATTAACAAAATATAGGAGCCCATACTAGTAATTTTAAATTATATATTTATTATCGAACACTATAAAATATTTTGAGATCGCGTGAAGACATAATTCAAGAAAAACGAAAAAAACTTATTTTAAGTTCTACGTTCTTCCATCTACCTAAAACCTATAATCTATTCATCGAAACAGGTTTCATAATTCTTGAAACCCGAAATCTACATTGCATATATTGAATATCAGAACCGGACAAGTTTCCACCGGTCATTTTTATATATTATATCAATAGCTACTACATTATTCTTTTCATTATCTTTTTATCTATTTCCAGAAAAGAAGAAGCAAATTGCAGAGGGGGAGAGTGACCTAACATAAGAAAAGGACGATAATGTTAATGGTGCGTCGGGTGTAGTGTAGTGACGAGATTGTGTTGGGGGGCTTTGAAAGGCCCGATAAGATGCCTTTGGCATTTTCTTGTCGGGATGAGATAGTAAAATTCAAACTTCAAAGAGATAAAATGCTTTGTTACTTTCAGGACGTGTCTGGTCTAGGTTCGTTTGTAGGAAAATTATTTTCGAGAATTTCACTTCCTAATATTTGAATGATGAAAACTATAAACGAAACATTTTTTTATAGACTAAAGATAAGAAATTCGGATAAGGAACAACGACTTTTTAAAACTATCAAATGGATGAGAATCAATTATTTTTCATAAGAATTGACGTTGATGAAAAATATTTTTTTTTATAAAAAAACTCGTCAATTCAACAAATGCACCATAAGTCATGAGATTTGAAACATATCAAATCACGATGGTTATCATTCACACTTTAATGTCGATTACTTTTTCGCTCGAAACAAAAATTGTGAGAACCTTTCTTCTCTCAATTATAGTAGAAAAAAATTGGTAGGGAAATGATTTTCCTTATCCTAGCTCCAAATAATTCTTTTCTAGTGCTATTTCGATCTCCATATAGCATACGGAATTCAGAATAGAAAATACGACTTGTTTTCTTACACCGGATTGGCCCGAAGCTCTGATCTAACATTATAATTTTTCCTCTCTCTTTTTTTTTTTGTAATATTTGGAAACCCTTTTCCAAGAAATGATAAGTACGAGATCCGGAGTATTATTATCACGAAATCTACGGTGGACCATCCCATTTTTTTATTCGTACTTTTTTTTTTAATATTATTTGAAAAGTGAGTGGACTTTTCAAAAAGCCAACTGTATTTTACTGACGCAGTAGTTCGGCTGCATTAACTTCTTTGGATCGCCCTCTGTCGCCGCTTGGACAGGTCCGAGAGCACCTCAAATTCCCAAAACACCCTTTATCCGAACATAAATTAAAATCAAAATCCCAATAAAAGAAAAGGTTGAGTAATTGACGAATCTTCATTTTCACCACACGAAAGTTTAATATGTTTTCCCTCTCCCGTATAAGCTAATCATCATGCGCGAAAACGGGACGTCAACGAACCCGCATTGATGAGATAACTTGCGGAACTAGAAAAGAGGGCATAATAACGTGAATTGAGGCATGAGAAAAATTGAAAAGGAGAATGTTAAGATTCGAATATTAATCTGTGCTTTGATCCTGTAATAGAATGTTGAATCCACAAACTCAAACTATTGAGCAGAGTTAGACAGTATGTTTATAAGGTAAGGCACTTTGTAAATATTGGAATAGTGTGCTCAATGCTCCCCTCTTGTGAAAGCCAATTCCTCGGATGTGCACTACTCGACTCTATCTTGTGAAATGGAGATGACTCTTATTGTCTAAGCAAGTTGTTATGTATTCACCCTGAGCAAATGAGTCACGAAAAAACGTCATACTGGTATAAATTTGAAATTCTGTATATAACAGAAAAAAATTCATGATAAATGTCCACGATGGACATAATTTAAGATTTCTAGTGGCTTTTGTTTTTTACATCTTGGGTTTTTCTTATGACAACTTTCAAAATCACAGCTAATTTTGTTGCAAAGAACTAGAAAATGAAGGCATTCTTAAACAAAAGAGAGCTGGGGCCCTTTTGGCACCTAAATATCCCTCAATCAACATAAAGTTAGATTAAACATAATCACGTCATGAAACTTAATATTTTTTTTTTGTTTACAAGGTAGATAATGACACAAATAGTTAATGAACTTTGACCTAATGTGTAATTTGGTCATAAGTTTTTAATTTGTTTATGTAGTATTTAAACTTTTAGTATATATAAAATGTTAATGTCCGATATAGTCCTTTTATTAATTCAAAACTATGGACTATATTGAACATTTTTATATAGTTAAATAATATATTGAACATATATCAAAAGTTCAAGGATTATATTGAATAAATTTAAAGTTTAGGGATTACATTAAACAAATTTAAAGTTCAAGGAATTACATTGAATAAATTTAAAGTTCATAAACCATATCGCAGACGCGGCAAAAGTCAGGCGACTATATTGAATAAATCACGAAAAGATCAAATTATATGTTGGACCAAAATTCAGAGACTAAATTGAACAAATTAAAAATTCAAAGACCAAATTGCACATTGAGTTAAAATTTATGAATTATTTGTGTTATTTTCATTTCCAAGATAATAGACAAACGTATTTTTTAATTTTGAATTAATTGATGTTATCAATCATTTTTCGAGCTTTCAAAAAACAAGAAAATGAAAAAGAATATCGTTTATGCAAACTTCTCTTTGCTCTGTTATTCATCTAAGTACCCTCTTCTCGTTCGTGTCTCGAATCCCACCGCCTCCTCATCATCCCGGTTTCATCCTACGAAACATCGTTCGGTTCGGCACGAGGCTGGCCATCCAGAAAGTACAGCGCGACGCTTGCAGGTCGCAAAAGCACGACCAGATAAAGGAGAGAAAAGGGACTGGGGGGAACAGAGAACCTCAGATCTACAGAAGACCGAAAAACAGAACAACGAGAGAGAGAGTGTGGTTGCGTTTGACCTCGGCAAGGAATCCAATCTCGTTTTTTGTTAAACACGAAATAAAGCTAGGGGGCCGGTGTGTTCCGCGCCAATCGCGACGACCCGCGTCGTCCCAAACCAGATACGACGCGACGCTTTTTTTGTCCGAAACGGAACAGATGTTCGAACCCGTGACCGACCCCCACCACTCCCTTGGAGCCACGCCATTGGAGGGTTCCTCCCCCGTGAGCTATCCATCTCCATCTCTCCCCCCCCCTATTCTAGCGACGGCGCTAATGCGCCAGCGTGGACTCGCCTGGATTGTCACTCTTCTCTTTGCCATTTTACCCCGCAACTGAGTGGGTGGCCCCAGCCCAAGTCGCTCTTCAGATCCGTGCGGCGAACTCCATTTGGGTGGACGAACGGATCTGGCATCCGGCATCGGGCCACCGGTGGAATATCTTCTGTTGAATCCGCTTACAGACTCGTCGCATCGCGAACTGAAAATGGCAACATCGCCGGGATTTGGAACCAAATCTTGAAAGTTTGGAGTGCGCGAGCTAACTCGCTTCGATTGATCCACATCCCAAACCCTTCTTAGTATTTTTGTTCATAGCATGTCCTCTGGCCCAAATTATGTGACGACAGAGCCCTTAGGGTATTTTCTCGTCTGCTTGGAACTTTAGATTTCTAAAAGAGATGGTGAACCACTTTCTTGATCTAGGAAAAATAGCATAGAGAACGGGATTGGATTGCAAGCTCTTTGCCCTTTATGCAGCAATTCTCTATACCAGAAAGTTGAGTCAAGCGAGGAACCAGATTCTATTGAGGAAAGGACAAACTCTTGGATTCCTCTGTCAAACCAAGAGTTAAAGTTTAATGTGGATGGTGCGGGGAAGGATAACAAAGGGCCCATAGGTACTATGGCACAATCGAATATAGGTTTAGTTCTCTAAGCGGGGATAAGATAAGGATTCTTTTGACGTGCAAAGCTACTCAATCCCTCAATATCTACAAAACGGTCTTTGAAAGTAATTACAGGGTGTTGTTAATCAATGCTAATCAAGAAAAGGACTTTTGCCCTCGGTATATTCATCCTTTCATCTCGAACTCTTGTTTCCCTACTAAGCAACAACCTAGGATGAAGTTTGAAGTGGACTGGTAGAATTCGTAATGTCGTTACTCATCAACTTGCAAAATGAGCTTTTCATCGCGGAGGAACTACATCTTCTTTTTCTTTTTGAGGACCTTCCATCTGAAGTTAAATATAAAGTGCTAGCGGAGTCTTCCTTATTCTGTCAACCTAACGAAAGCTCTAGTTCCTGCTTGTCATATTTGGATTGCTTTGAGGGAATGGAAGGTTTGTTTTAGCCAAACAAGAAAACAAAAAAGAGAAGTCTAATCTCTCAATTATGTAGGGCCATCGGGTGGGAATTAAAGGTGGAAGTGATGGCAATTCTCTCACCCACTGTGAAATCGAAAGCATGGAATATTTGAGTGGGGGATGACTTTCATCATACGACTTTGGGCAAAGCATGTGACTCCATTGATGATCAAACTCCTTCCATGTCGCAATTGCTATGGTCCCACACTCTCCCAACTCTCTCTCTCTCTCTCTCTTCCTCATGCCTGTTCTTCATCAATCGATCTACCAAACCCAAAAGGGTCCCCTGCAATAAAACCATCGAGCTTTCTCTTCAGGCCCATGTCATCCCTAGAAAGAATAGCGACTCCAAGATGATTAAAGTGGCTTCGGCGGTCAATTACTCTTCTGAAACCGACCTGTCGATCTCCGTGCACTCGATTTCTTGCCTTCTATGCTTCCTGTATTTGTGTAAAGTCGGTTCCATATAGTTATTATACAAAGAGTTCCAGTGTTTGTACATAGAAAGATGCAGACTACTAGCGGTGGGCCTGCACCCAAGTTGGATATCCAACTTTGGACTTGGGTTTCTCAGCCTCTTGGGCTTGCCACTTTGGGAATGACCCCATTCTAAAATGCCATGAACGATCTCTCCCTCCTGGACATGATGAGTTTTAGAACAAGAGGATAAATGAGCAAACACCAGAAATTTCACTCAGACTCATCTGCAACACCAAACAAATTATGTGGGCAACACTTTACGTTTCCATGTACAGAAAGAATGCACCCAAGGGAAACAATCTCAAAAACCAATCGTGTTAAAAAGCCTACAAGGTCTACCACTTAACACTACAGCACAAATAGTGCCTCCGGAGCTCGAGCTCGGACCCAGGTGATTCTCCCTCGAAGCAGCTTTTTTCGGGACTTTTCTCCCCTTTTATTATTCAATATATGCAAAAATCAGAGCAATTAGCATTGACCAAAATCTGCAGCCTCCCAGTATGAAAAGGAAAATCGAGCAAAGCAAATTTAACTTTTGGTTTTAGTCTCCTTCACAAACATATCCTCGCGCTGCTTGGACCACATTATTGGGGTCGCAGACGACGAAATCTATGTTATCTGCTCTTCCTTTAGACGTAAACGGGCCGTCGGCTGTTGCGAGTTGGTTCCGAACATGGCATGCTTCTCGGTTTCCACATTCTGTTGCGGTCTCGATTGGGAGGCGTAGCTGTTGGCGACGCTGTGGCTGCTCGGTTTAGCGGCTGGAACGTCGTGATTGTGTTTGCCTTCGTATGTCGTTATGACAGCTTTAGGGTCGCTTGAAGCCCGCTCGACATGCTTCCGGACGTTACATCCTGTAGTCGTGCATTTGTAGTAGCTCCTATGGATTAAAGAAACAAGATTAAATAGTTAGCGACCATAATTAAAACCACAATTCGGCTGCAAATGCGTAGCTTGAGGTTCTAATTTCACAGCATTAAAAAATTGATGACGTAAACTATGCTACATTTTGCATTTGCAACGCCAAAATGATCTTGCAAACTCAAGTGCATGATGAAATTCCATGTCATACACCCGCCTCTCCCGAAAGAGGAAAAAAAAAACCAGGTGAGGTGGCCTCGATCATTTTCACTCTGAACAACTGATGGAACATATGCTGATACTTTTTGACATTCTAAAATTTGCAGACTAGAGGAGATATTGAAGGAAGTTGAAAAGAGGGGTCAGACAGGATTCAGCAGTGACAAGTTGTATATACCCAGATTATTACCTTGGGTAATTAATCATTTTCACCAAAATCTTGTGCAAAAAAAGCAAATTCGAAGTTGTCAAAACCCGTACTTTTAAAAAGAAAATAACAGATAGAAACGGTAACCAGGGATTTAGCATGCCATCATAGCTCATTGTTATGTAACATCAATGACATTATTCAGGCTTCAAGAAATATGTTTATGCTGCCTTATTGTCCTGCAAGGTTGGAATTTCACTGTAAATGATCCGCTATGCGGTGTGGAAAATATCGTTTGATAAGTGATGGACATGGCAAGGATGATCGATGAGGATGATGTAACCACGGTCCATGGCCAGCGATGCTTTGGTAGTCTATCAGAGTATAGGAGAATTGCTACGCAGTTCAGAAATGAGTTCATAACCAAATAGAAACACTATATAACAACTAGCAACGACATCTGGATTAAGGAAAAAGGAGAACCGGGGGACTATCTCTGATGGAATTTGGATTCAACTTGAATAGACAAGAATGATAATTAGAGAAGTCATCGTTGCACCTTGGATAAGGGTTGCCTTTGACAACTTTCTGCCCATACTTGCGCCACCTATAGCCGTCATCCAAAAGATCGACCTCACTCGTGGTTTGCACAATTATTTTCGGTTCAGTCACAGTCCTATGCAAAGATCCTGCATCCAAAGCCATAACCTCCATGCTTCTGCAGCACAAAAATGAAAACGTTTTCATCAGCATCCGACGAGAACCGCTCAATCATGAAATACTGACGGTACTCATTAGAATTGTCGGTATTAGTACCGTCGCTTTGGTTCAGGTTCATCCTCATCTCTTTCATCCGCTCCAGTCTCAGCATCGCCAACTTCCTCGCTGTCACTTGTCCCGGACAAGTGCGCAGGCGTGACCTGGCTAGAGTCCTGATCCTGAGGCATCAAGTCAAGGGGAATCTGAGAACTTTCCTCGACATTCGAACTCCCATAAGCGACTCCAGAGTCCTTTGCGCGCTTATTGCCCTTGGGGGGCTGATGATTGTGCTGTCCCTTGTAGATTATCTCCGTTATCTGGCCGTCCAGAGAGCGCTCAACCTTCTTCTTGACGGGGCAGCTAGGGTGCGTGCACTTGTAATAGCTCCGAGGGAATTCGCTTCCCTTGACCTGTTTCTGACCATACTTCCTCCAATTGTAACCATCGTCGGCAGGCTTATCAACGGCAAATGAAGACATGGGAAGTCTCTGATCAGAGCGAGAGAAGTCGATGGGTTCTGCCTCGATGATTTTCGATTCTTCCAAGGATGAGGTCCGCTGGTTCATCATCGATGTGCTCACTGTGAAGGGCGGAAACTGCATCGTTCCTAAGGATAGTGCAGCAGTCGAGGAAGATGCCGATGCATACCCGGATTGGACGTGATGAGTTTGAGCTTGAGAACCTTGAGCGCCCATGCGGATGAAGCCGTGCTGGTGCGACATTCCGAGAGACCCCTGCAAAAACTGCCGTATACATATCAAGATCAGTGTTCAAAGCAAGATCATCAGTTAAAGGGTGAACCCTACTAGTGCCTCTGCTGCGCATTAAAGGAGACACTTTCCGCCAAATCATGGTTCTTCAATGGAGGAACATTGTCTTTCTTATGAGCCTTGAATCTAATTTTTGTACTGAACATTACTCAGCAAGACAAATGAATTCCAACTAGGCTTAGTCACAGGCGTAATCATCCATGCTTTATGGAAGAAGGGAAAAAGCACAAGATCGATTTCGCTGTAGATGATTACCGGAACAGAAGCGAAGGTCCCCGGGGAGTCGAGCAAAGCGCCCGGGCTCAGCCCCGGTGGTATCGCGAACAGCGCCGGCGACTGCGGCTGCGTGGTCGCCAATCCTTCCGTACGGGTCTGCTTGAAACGCAAGTCTCCGGGGGGGACGGCACTCCTCTCGGACGCGCTGCCGGCCGCGGGCAGGGAGAAACCGAGCCACTGAGCCGTGGGAGACGCCGCTACGCCTCCCGACAGGAGCTGCGAGAAGGACTTGCAGTCCTCGCCGTCGGAGAAGAGGCGGGAGACCAGGGTCATCGGTCCCGGGCTGAGACCCAAGCCCATTCCGCCCGGCCAGCCTCCGGCCCCGCCCCCTCCACCCCGCCCCCGCCGGCGGCGGCGGCGGTGAAGAGCGAGTCAACGGAGGCGTGCGCGGGGAGGGCGAGCGAGGGGCGCGTGAGAGCCGTTGGCCTGGCAGGAAATGGCGGCGGCGGTTGGTCGTTGCCCGCCATCCCGACTGGCGAAAAACGAAAATCTCTCTCTCTCTTTCTGCGGTCCGTCTCTGGGTTTTTTCCCCTTTTGTTTTCTCGTACTTTCTATGTCTGGAAAGAAAGACAGACAGAAAAGAAAGAGCGTCTGTCTTCTCGTCTGTCCGATCCGCCTTTCCCCTCCTCTTACTTTTCTAGATTTCCCATGAGTCGTCTGTCCTTTTGGGTATTTGTTGTGGGGATCTCCAGAGGAAAATCAAGAAGAAGTCCACGGCGCATCGCAGCGCAGAGAGAGAAAGTTCACCTTTGCCTTGCCTTGTTCGAGTTTCTTTACTTTTCAGAATCGAACTGCGAAATACTAAACAATTCTCCAGGAAAGGAGAAAGAAAGAAAGAAAGATCCGAGTGCGTGCAGCTCAAAGCGGAGCGTGATTGGAGAATTCCATGCAAGTTGGGCCAACCCATCCGTCCCCGTCCCCATCCCCCACCCGAATTTACGAGCTTGTCCCCGATGACTTCGGTGCATGCGTGGACTTTTGGGCGCACGTAGACTCTTGATCAGCAGGATGAGGAGGAGGAGGAAGGGAGGGAAATAATATATATTAGCTTCGAGAAGTTGCAGAGAAGCAGCCACTTTGGAGATTTTCCCAAGATAATTTTATGGTTTTTTTTTTTTTGTCTTTTTATTTAATATCTTGAATGCCTACGCATAGCTCAGGGCGTGATGCGTGATGCGTGGCATGCTTTGGACTTTTTCCGAAGCGAAGCCAAAAGTCGTCGTCACCGCCCGTACATGCCACACGGAGTTGATCTGAGTTCGGGCTGCGTCATCCGTAGAAAGTTACTGCAGATTCACGCTTGAGGACGTGTTGCCCATTTCCCTAATTGTTTAGGAGGAGATGCGGCGGGGGATTGACAGGCCCCGTTGGTTGCTATAGAGAGAGAAGCTTGGAAATGATTTTTTTCAATCGTACTAATTGCTTATATGTGTTATCGTGGAGGTTCGAGATTTTATAGATCTCCAAGCAATACAATATGAGTCGTTCCCAAATTTACTCACAACATATATAGAAAAAGATAATCGAATGGAAAATAGCGAACCCCTTAATCATAGGATCGCTGAATGCCTTGTTAATCTCTGAACTCTAATAAAATATACAGATGTATTTACAAAATTTCCGTATGATGGAATAGCATTAGTGTTCGAGATGGTCGCGGAACAATCTCTTGGACGATTCAGGTCATACGACATCATCGCATGTCATGGTGCCGTTGCATGCATCGGGACCATCTGCTGCATTTCTTTTAACGGTACCTATGCATCGGGACCATACGCACGACGAGGGAAAGAAAGGAGGGGGAAAGCGGCCCGAAAAGTGAGACTATCTTCCAAAAGGTAAAAAAGCGCCATCCCTAACGTGGGGGGGCTGTGTTTCTACCTCGCTGTTTCCCACTGACACGACAGATGATGGCGAGTATCCGTGCATAAAATTAAGGAAGATCCACATGCTTGCTCAAATGTTCCGAGCTGCCCGGATGTTGAAGTTGGTAGCAATGTGGAAAGCTTCTTGGGGACCAGCAGCAAAGGATTAATTACCCACGACTTGGGCATTTAGTTATAAGGGATGATCATGTTCATGTGGGGTTGGGGTTCCGTAACAGCTGACGGCAAACTGGCGATGGGAGTAGCTTTTTATTTGCTCACGCCATGACTACTTTCGTGCCCCCACGTAGGCCCGGATTCAAGATTTACCCTGATATAGAGAGAGAGAGAGAGAGAGAGAGAGAGAGAGAGAGAGAGAAGATCTTGGATCACCCCCGTGATAGATCTTCCCTAGAGAATTAACTCGGTGGGCAAAGATGATGATGGCCATTGAAACTCTCTTCCCCAATGTCTTGCCTCCGTTCTGGAGCAAACTGTGCATTTGGGTACACGAGCACTCGGCGAAAAGTTGTTTCGGATGTTTCCCAAAGTGAAAGGGCAACAATCCGAACTCGACACCCCATGCCGTGTTGTCTACGTCGAACCCCTCGCAAGGGATCGACATTCATGAATCGGACACGAAGGACTGAGGATTTTGGTCTTTAGGCTGAGCCGAACCAGCAGCTTAGGATTGTCTAGCAGCGAATTTTATGCCGAGGATGCGTGTTCGATGCTGAGGGGAAGTGACCCTGTAGCCACACACTTCGAGACTATAGCAAATAATCGCTCCCCTGTTTCGATTAATAAAGCAAGAGGTTCGAGATGAGAGAGTTTTCGCTGGAGTCACCGAAAAGAGAGAAACTGGAGCCCCATCCGATCCCAAACAGTTCAGATGTACAGTGCCAATCTTTGTGGATAATTTACTACCTTACTAAAAGGACACATCCTACCCAAAGATTCAACTTTAGAAGCTCAAGCCCCATAAGTGCAGCTGCTCCGATAAATTACAAGGGGGCACACCAGTCGTACGCTAAATAGACATCTCTCTTTAAAGGACCACTGACAGCATTCAATGACTTCAGCATCGTCCTCCGCATAGATTTCCATGGACTTTCATTCATGGCAGTAGAACCAAGTCATAGTTCTAAACATAAAACATCCTCATCAGAATAAACACTCGAGTTAACATTTGCTCAGAGACATCTTCAGGAGTATACCAAATCTAATTTGCAAAAACATGCTAAATTATGCAGCAATTCTTACTAAGTATCAATCACGACCCACTTATTTAAATATCTATGTACAAACTATTCACACCACATCACCCGGTACGCCAACGTTGTTAACTAGTCTTATCCAAGCAATTTCCATTTTTTCTTTACCATCATGGCCTGAATAGTTTTCCTGTATTTAGCAGTCAAGGACACAGCTAGGGCTCACAGATGGTGACCCCATCCATAAATCAGCTTTCAAACGATGGACAAGGTGTTTGTTCCAGAACACCAAACTTAAGTTCCTGCATTATCTTTTGGTGAAACAATACAGTAAATAGCATAAAAAAGGCAGAAATGCAGCAGGTAACAACTAACTTCTACTATGACTTGGACTTAGAGGAATGTGGCGCAAAAATGCTTCTATACAGCCTTTGCCAGCCAGTTAATTAACATTCTCCGCACCATAAGATAGGCAACAATCCACATAGTTCTTCAGAGAACACAAGAGTGTCACATAAACAAAATAATCAATGCCAAAACGGTTCTTATAAGTAGGGGTCCAATCTCATTAACCCATAACCAGAGATGTCAACCCCGAGTTGTCCAACCAACATAAAAGCAAAGCTGAAACCTTCATCTCATCAGCTCTGAGAATTATAAACATACAAGGGTACAGTCACTTGGGACCAATGTCCTTGAGAGCACAGATCTGCTCCTCTCCCATGGAGGACATAGCAGTGACAACCAGATCTTTACCTTCACCAAATCCATCCTTGATCTGCGGAGGACATGGAAAAACACATAAAAACACCCATAAGTGATAAGTAAACAAAAGGTAACATGACATGACAAGGAAAAAAAAATATAAGGTTGCTGAAAATCTAGTGAACAGTCAACTGCAACAAAGGCTGCCAAGAGATCTTTTAGAAAAATCTTTACTTAAAAAGAAGCATGAAAAGCTAACAACATCAATTCAGACACGGACTACTTTATGGAAGGCTGATTGCAATAGGTTGGAAGCAACAGTCCAGGACATGCTGATGCTGACTTCATATGTGAACCAACAACCCACCAAGAAGAAGATTTAGAAAATCTCAAGATCCTATTTCACGTTGAAGTGGACTAACCTGTGCAAGCAGAGATTCATCGGTTGGAAGCCTCAGGTCATCCTTCGTACTCCCATTCTCAGTCAGCAGACTCAGCTGAAATTAGCAGAGCCAAGTGAGCAACTCCATATAATAGAAACCAAAAAGGCAGACTAAACCAAATTATATATAATCTTACAAATCCATCCTCAGAAATATCAATCAGCTGGTAATCAGTACGAGTGACATGGGGAACCTACAAAAGCAGAATAAAGATATTAGCCTCATTAGAGATGGGAAATATATTTAAGTATAAGGAATATATAGTAGAATTTAAAAATCCATACATCACAGTTGTGAGATGATGGAACTATATCTTCAAGCTTCTTGCCATTGAAGATGTCAATTCCAACAAAATGACACTTAGCATGGCCATGCTTGCCAGTTTTGGAAGTAGACACCTCAACAACCTGCAGTAAAAACGGATATATCCAGACAAAGCCAATGATTAGACCAGAAAATTCACTAATTCGCATCAAATGCTAACAAACTGCAGCAAAAACAGTGAAGCCAAAAATGTTGGAGAAAAGAGTATTAGCCAAGGATGTGGGCACATAGCCCAATCAAAAGTCAAACAGCTCATAATCATGGGAGAACAATCTGCAAGCAACAAATATTGGTGAAAAGATGCTTGGAAGCCAGATGACATAAACGTTCTCATGCATCGACCTATGTAATTGAAGTTGCAGCTCATAAAATTAGCTCATTCTGTTCTTTCGATGCTGAGCAAATGCGTCGGTAGTACTGCACAGATACTTCCAAGACAGGAAGAGGAGAATATGACTGTAAAGATTCAGATTTTCAATACAGGTGGTAATTCGTACGGTATTATTTGCGTTGGCAACTCATGCCAATGCCAAATTAGCCCGAATCACAGATAAATGATTAGATGCTGATTATTTCAAAGTGCAGGTCAACGTGTCAAATCATGTGGATAATCATTTACTGGCGCTGGCGCCTCCTGTTAGATTCGTCCCCAGTCTTTCCCTCGCTTCCTGATTTCAAGATCCTTCGTCTCGATGAGCCAGTCCGTAATCATCTCAAAAAGTACCAGCGTAGCACCTTTGCTAGAGAAACGTCAACGCAAACACACAATCAAGCGGAAGTTTTTCCAACCGGTAAAGCAACGAAAGAGCATGATTATCAGGAAACGAGGCCCAAATAAGAGCTCGGCCGTCTAAAACTCGCGGGCCATCGACCCGAAGCCACTGAAATCTGCGACGATTAACGTATCCCGATCGCCTAAATAACTAATCTAACCCCAACCAATCACCAATTCCGCTAGAACCCATATTGAAAAGACAACAACCGCGTACCAAGAGGCCCCCAAAAGATAATTTTTAGCGCACGATTAGCAAAGAATCAACCGGACTTAGGGGAATCGAGACGAATCAAGCACCAATCAGTCGATCAACTCGAAGACGGGAGGAGAGAGAGCGGCACGCCGTTTCTCGAGTTCGGGAAAGAGGGGAGGGAGACCTTGCAGGGCCTGTTCTTGATGACGATGTAGCCGTTCTTGCGGATGGTGCCGGCCTGCTGAGGGTACGTCTTCGAAGCCCCGGCGTCGGCCTTCGACTCGAAGTGGTGCTCCTCGTCCGACATGGCGGCTCCGTCACAATGGAATCGCAAAGCAGAAAAAGAGCGAGAGAGCGAGAGAGGGAGAGAGCAATGTGGAAAATCGGGGGAAGGGGAAGGAGGAGGAAGAAAGAAGACGACCTAGGGTTTGATCGATTTAGATCGGGTCGGTTTTCCACCGTTGGATCCTTTTCTCGCGAGAAGGAAAAATATCTTCCCCGTCCCCTTCCACTATTTCGCAGGATAAAATGGGGAAAGTGCCTAAAAATAGCGCACGTGGGCTGCTGGTGAAACTGAGCAAATCCTCCTCCGCCTCCCTTTTTGGTACCTATGGTTACCGTGATTGATTCCACCTACCACAAATTTGAATCCATACAAATATGCAATCCATCTGGCGAAATCACGTTGGAGCTATATCACCTCGACAGTCCAAATTTATTGGAGCCACGAGAGGCTAGATACCCAATAAGTTCTTCACCTCGACAAAGACACGACAATGCTCGGTAGAATCAAATCTTGACTCATTGCTGTTGTGAGGGCCGAAGAGGTTTTCTCTTCTTTTCTCCTCAAGGATCTTCACTTTGTCAAATGTAATACTGATTAATGGTTCATGCATCCATTCAGATGCAAGACCCGAAGATGAAATGGTGTGTCGAATTTGTGATATGCGATGTTCGAACACAAATCAATTTGTAACCACTTCACTAAGAAATCATACTTGCTGAGAGCTAGAGCACAAAGTTATCGCACAAAAAATCCTGCGCTGAACTACCCAGTTGAAGATCCATTCATATGAAGCTTGTTACACAGAATGCTAGAAAGACTATTCCTTCATTTCAGATTGTTTCTCTGAAATTTGTCAAGTCTCTGTAATTTATAGGTTGCCCTGGCCGAACAAGGAACAATGAAACGACGAGGTAATCGTTTGTGCGGTACGTCGACCAATAATCCAGAAGAACAGTAGTGATACAACAGGACAACACATATTTCAGAAGAACAGTAATGATACAACAGGACAACACGTGAAGGGTACAACAAAAGCAAAAGCAAAAGATTGCTGCTTGTCCAAGCAACCGACGGCAAACGCTCTGTAGACGACTCCCATAACCTCCATCTCTGGTATCAAATAGGCTGCATTTTGATGCCTGAACTACCAGCGGAAGCTGATCCGGGACGAAGCTCATTCATTTCGAATACATGGATTTCAGGAAGTTCCTCTCTGCCAGGAGAAGACAAGGGCACAACAGATTACAAAACCTTGCCGCTGACTAAAAGCAATAAGCAATACATGGAATGCTTTTTAGCTGTTAGCTTGTAAAACATAATATAATTTAGGGAAACCATAAATAAGAGAAGGGAATGTTCCGGTAGCTAATCCAGTCACTTTTCGGCTTTGATTCTTTTGCACAGTTAGGATCGAATATGCATGTACCTATTCTATCTAATAAGGTGCCTTTCGTATTTCCTTTTTCCTTTTAATCCAGCTCCATTATCTTCAACTGAACAGTGACATAAGAATTTCACTTACAATTCATTAGCTTCTTGGTATGTGTAGCTTGACGCAACTGCCAAGAGACGAGCCCCATGGTTATAGGACAAAGACGCCACGCTATTTCCGAATCTGGGTAGCTGAAAGCAGAATATGCCGGAGTGAGATATGCAAAATAGCCCATTACTGCTATAAGTAAGAAAAAATGGGCAAGCACAGAAACAACAGAAAATGGGAGGGGATTCGTGAGGCAAGGTGCCGATAACCATTGGTCAAGACATGATGCAATTCTTTTAACTTGAATCTGGATACAGCAGGCAAACAATTCATAAGATGACAAAAACAAATCTTCAACCATCATAAAAATGCCTTCTCAAATATCTGGTGAACATATACAGTACAATCTACCAAGGTGGAAAATCAGTTCCCTGATCTAGTAGATGTATTGACCTCCCTAAAACCAGAGGCACATTCCAAGAGAATTGCCAAATCATGGAATGATAAGAATTTCACTGATTTGCCTGGACAGAATACAGGATCACATGAATAGCACCTCGCATAGTCTTCTCCTATTGGGAGCGTCCCATAAAGCCACATACCCTTCATCATCACCAGTCACAAAAGAACCCAAGCCCCTGCATAAACATCCATATGACTATGAATTCACATAAATTGCTAAGGTCAGCTACTAAAGGAATTTCACATACAGCGGATTGAATACAATGTCATTCACCGATACCAAGTGATTTCTTCCAGTCTTTGCCTTTGGATGGCACCGAAATGTGTAGCTGCAACAGACCATATAGCTAAACATGTCAGTATTTCGGAGCCATACAAATGCCGCAGTCTGGCAAGAGAAATATAAGGGGAGAAAAGGAACTTTGATTCAGTGTAAGACAAAAGACAAGCGCAATTTTACGCTGGCATTGATGCTAGAAAATTCAAGTAGGCTTTCTTAACCAAAATCATATACAACGTTCAGTAACATTTCAGAATTCTCATAGCGAAATAGTCTAAATATGAATGAATAATACTTTTTCTACCAAAAAAAAGTTGTCAATCACAAATATGGTGCATTTCCTAGAATTTGATGCAAAAAGGCTCTGAGATATATCGCGGATTGCATAAATAGCACAATCAGCACTGATTTTAGTTTAATGGGACTTTATTCAATTATCCTATAATCCTAGAGTTTTAACTTGTGCATGACAAAGTATCAATGGCTGAAGAAGTGCAGCATACTACTGACCTGCTGTCATTTGAATTGGATGATGGAGAAATCTCAACAGCCACACGTCCATCAACTGATCCAACAGCAAATCCTGCATAGACACCACCATGACAGTGTGTTTAAAGCATCAAAGTTACCCCTTCCATGGTCTCATGTAGGGTATAACACTCAACCCATATGCATACCTAGGGTATTCCTTAGACATACCTTTGAGAAAAGCACACGAGCTTATGCATCTTATACGGGCATCAACTGGTGATTCTTTCAATTGAAGTGGTCTTTTTAAATTGCGTAAATCGTACACATATGCTGAATTTCCAATTGCAACCATTAGATTACACCCAGAGAGCGAGATGGACTCCACCTCTCCATTTACATTAATTGAATGTGCAATAACTTTATCGATGCGCATGTCCCAACAAACTACTGTTTTGTCTAAGCCAGCTGTAATCACCTGACCTGCACCAAGACACAACACCAAGTGAAAAAATTATCATAATAGACAAGAAAAGCTTGTGATTATGAGTGACAAGAAAAATCAGAATCTGACGTCACATTTTTATCTTTTTTTTCACTAGCTACTTGTCAGAATCCTGTGAAGGCCCTACTCTCATTATCCCATATATGGGTACCTCCAAGAGTGCTGGTTTAGATCACTTAGCATAGAATCAGGAAGGAAGCTGTCTGTAAGTTCTCTTTTACTTAGGTTCTCGAATACCCAATACACAATTAATGATCTACACTAAGTTAAAGATGAAATAAGAATACTCTGTGATAACCACGGACCTGTGTACCCCTAGATTTACAACTTTCGTGCAAGTTGAGTTGAAACCTAATTAGTGCTTCTCACAGAAGAACATATTGACATTCCACCCAAAGTGCCAATAATAGGAAAAGGAGATGTCAAAAACTTTGAGTCTGAAACATTTGATTCTGCGCAAAGGAAGATTTTTTATCTTACAACAAACTGGTTATTGAAATAATTATTTAGATCCAGATGTCTCATTTGTAAAACAAGCTTCAGGTTCCAGGTTTAAACATTTTTCCAAACCCATACCAAAAATTGACGCCAGGGAAATGTCTTCATTGGAGAGATTTTTACCTTTAATGGAAGAAATATGTTCCGTATCTGATACATCATGGGTGAGATAGTGTTGAGAGCTTACAGGTTTGATCAGAGCATTCAATGCAGGTTGCTATATCAGCATGACTTCCAATTGTGTCCTGAGCTCCAGAGTGCAGATCGTACCTATATACAGTTTCCAAAACGATTCAGGAAAAGGATCTTGCTGAAGATGAAATCCAGCCAATGGGGCAGTCAAACGTTAGAAAAATTACTCCCCTTACAGCTATAAGATGCGACTGCTTAGATGATAGACCCCAGGGAAGAACTACCTAACCAAATGAAAGCAAACCGCACTTTTTCGGGAGATAACTTATTTCCCATGCATTAACCTTGTCGTCACTTCTCCCGAACGTTCAAGCAATGACTTAAACCACACATTGTTTAAGAATCTGATGTACTGTCCACAAGACATTTATGTCAGCAATCACAACAAGCTTGACTCTAAAACTAAGGGCTGCGTGAAAAGAGTGGGGAACAAAGAACTAAGCGCCAAGGATGTCAAAAGGGCAGATTGACGCAACCTCGTGCTCATACTTTAAAGTAAGACCATGTAAAGTCTAAACCTTCAAAAGATGTCACGCTCACAAGCTTTAGTTTTGAACATTTACTAAGTTACGAACAGCTAAATTAGGAAGAAAATCCAAGTTCCTGATAAAGGTGAGTGGTTAATCTCCCTAATCCAGAAGCCCAATTCCACAAAATTATCTATCTGACTTGCTCGGGTAGAGAAAAGGCACAAACCCACGAACGAGTAGCATCAACAGATGGCGAACAAAAGAACAAAGTGCAGTAATTGAAGACGGAAAGGCGAAAAAAAGAACTCGGGTTGGGATTCACCTTATCACGGAACCATCAGAGCCAACGCCAAAAGCAACAGATTCGTCCTGGAAGCAACAACTGAGAAGGGCGGCTTCGGAGGGAGCTTCTAATCTGAGCTCGGAACCATCCGCATCGAACAATCTGAGGCACTGTGTAAAGCACAATTCATCAAAATCCCAAACAAATAAGGAAAAAATGAAACTCAACAAAAGACGAAACGCCGCAAAAAAATCATTAATTGGGAGAGGAACCGCGCTCACAGAGTCCCAAGAAGAGACGAGGAGGTTGTTGGACTGGGGAGCGAACTGGACTCTGGAGATGGCGTCCCTGACGGGGTTCTCGAGCTTCCGGCGAGCTGCAATCATCGGAACGCCGCGCACAGATCCGGAATCGCCGGAGGGATTGCGACGGTGGAGTTCTCTAGCGTTCTTCTCGGGATGTGACCAAACCCAGAAACGAAAAGGGCGTGGCCGGCCGGTGACGGAAGCGAGAGCTGTCTAGCGACGAAGGCAAGGCGAAGAAGATGCAGGTAGAGAGAGAGAGAGAGAGAGAGGGAGAGAGACATGGACATTGCCCTGGAGCTCCATCCCACCTCTTCCCGCTCTGCTTTGAAAAACGAGTTCCTGGGAGAAGTGCTCGTGGGCCGGGCTAAACCAGACAGGCTCATACCTTAGAAGCCCAGCACCGAGAAAAAACACGCTTGTCGAGAATGGTAATTGCACGACCCATCGGGCCCAAAATTTGACTTGCATCTTTAATCAAAATATATCATCTACACGAGAATTCTCGCGATTTGTGCGGGCGAGCCGTTTGAGGGTTGGTCCATGCTTCGTCGAGAACCTAAAATCTACTTATCGGAATTGATTTTCAAGTTTTTAGACCCTCAGACTCTATAGTCAATTCCAAGATTTACCCAAATTCCACATGTATTCTTAATTAAACAATTACAGTTAATTATTATATTTAATAACCGCAATTTGTTATTATAATCCAATGACCACAACTCATATTTAAATATATGAAAAATATAAATATTCACAAAATAGGCATTCAATCATGAATATAGTTTCAAACCACACATTCATCATTTGATGCAATGGAATACCACAAGATTATGCGAAGATTTAGAACAAGAAAAATATGTGGGCTTAGTTCCAGACTCCCAATCAATTCTCCAATTTTCAAAACCTAAAACCTATCTTACATATCCTAAAACTTAAAACTAAATCAAATTCCACCGGTCGGATCGTCGTTTTTACCACGAAATCATGCTGACGATATCAATCATTTGCGAACTTGGACTCTGCCATCTCCACGAACGCCTTGGCCTTGACGTAAGCCCTCTCCAGGGACGCCCTGAACCGCCCCAAGTCCAGCCTCACGTTCTGCGTCTTCAAATACGAGCGCATCTCCTCCCACCACCGCCCTCGGATCCTTCAGCACCACGCTGTCGACGCCGTACTCCTCCGCCAGGCTGCTGTCGTTGGCCGCGATCCGGTACTCCACGTGCTCCAGCCCCAGCTCCCTCGCCGGCCTCCCGAAGTAGGCCTCCGACAGCCACGTCGTCCCCACCAGCACCACCTGCAGCAGCACCGACCCCCGCCGTAGGTACACCTCGTGCGTCATCGTCGCCCCATGCACCCCTACCATGGCGTGGCTCCCCTGCACCAACCTGTACGACTCCGTCAGCCGCATCCCTCGCATCGGCACTAATCGCCTCACCTCGAACCCTATCCTCTCCGCCAGGGCCTCCAGCTCCACCAAGTTCGAGAATGCGCGCCCGGCGCTCCTAGGCCGGCTCACCAACACCAGTCGCGGCCTTCCTCCGGCCGCTGGACTCAGTGGAGGAGACACCGCACCGCCGCCGCTGCAGATGCCGTCGAGGAAGGAGGCGAAATCGCGTAGGCTCTTCGGATGCGGAAGCAGCTGGGGATTTATGGTCATCGGACCATGCTTGATCAGCCCGACGGTGATAAACGGGAAGCAGAAAGCCTCCTTCTGCCTGTCTAGGTTGATGACCGGGCGGTGGCTGAGGCCGGAGAGCACGTCCACGTACCTAGGGAGCCACCAGTCACGACAATCGACCACCGCGAGGTTGACGTCTCAGTCAGGAAATACGGACTCGACGGTGATGAATAGCGGGACGAGGCCGTCACTGAACTCGTGGAAGATATTGCCGGTGTAGCCGCCGGCGCTGAACACGAGGGCGGGGGCCACCTGCACAGCGCCGCACGTGGCGTTGGGCGGGGCGAGGATGTTATGGTCACCTCCTTGACCCCTGAGAGCGCGCCGGTCCCTCTTCCGCGTGTAAGGGCGGGTCCTCACCGGGGCACGCGGCGGTGAGGTCCGGTCCAGGGAAGAGATCGTCGTGGTCGCCGGGTCCAGCAAAGCAGGGCCGTCGACCGTGCACAGGTCGTAGGCGGGATGAGATCGGTCACAGGTGACCGGCCATCCATGGATGTCCGATGATCGCGAGGCCAAGGCCCTCGGGTTGGTAGCCCATGCCCAGCGCTTTAGCACTGCACGAAAGGAACGTGATCAAGATCTCTCAACTTACGTGCACATTAATTATGTATTTGCTATCTTTTAGTGTGCTCTAATGGTTGACGATATAAATATTTATTTTCCAAAAGCTCATTGAATGTGCATAACTTATGGTATAGAGAAAATTACCGTAAATTATCTAAATTTATAATTTGATCAATTGAGTCCTAAATTTTTTAACAATTTATCAATTTATTTTGTCTAATTAATTTTGGATGAAAACCGTTGATGTTGACAATTTTTATAATTTATATATTTTTTCAAAATGTTTATATAATTTTTTTTTTCTTTTTTTTCTTTTCTTTTTTTCAGCATTGACCAGGGGTTAGTACAAGCAAGGGTCACACTTAGCCAAATCTAACAACTGATGAGGGTCACCAGCTTCGAGAAGGTTCGACCTCGTCAAATCTTACTTGCGGCTGGTTGTTGACTATTAACAAAGGCAGAAGAAAAAATAAAGGAAAGATAGAAGAGAAAATGCAACAAAAACCCAAAAAAAATTATAATTTGCAAAAACCGTCTATGTCAGCATCAACACTAATCATGTCACATAGAATGACCAATGTTCATATCAACGATTTTTTGTCAAAATTGATTGAATGATTGATTTGACTTAATCAAAATATTTAAAACTAAATTAGCATCTTTATAATATGTTTTATGACTCTCTTTTTTTGACAATTTTCCCTAAGGTTCCACAAACCGACGTGTCACTAGATTAAACAAACCAATAAAATCAATGATGATTCAAGATAGATATCTAGAATCCCGGTCAAATTCGTCAAGGATGTTAGATTGACGTTGAGGGCTAGAGTCATCACTCTAAGCCCTAGGCACACGTCGTGCTTGCTCTCCTCATCGCACCGTGTTTGTTCCCCTGTCCTAGGACACTTATGCCCTGCAATGCCCTGACTAATTGTCTAGTGGATTGGGTTGGATCGGGTTTATCAGTCCCCCACGGTGTGGTCCAGAACTCGGACCACGGTCCGCGTCGGCCACAGGGATGTCGAGAGGAAAAGCGATTCGTACTGCGTCGCTGGCTACTCTTGCCCGCGCGCATTTAGAGCAGAGCTGGAGGACATTAACAGAAGGAAAGGGGCAAGTGGCTCATTAAATGACGTACGAAGACTTTGGCTTTCGCCTCAGATTTTCGAGAGTCCGATCGACGTTTTTGGACAAGGAAAGCACGCACGCTCAACGAGGGAGAGAGAGAGAGAGAGAGAGGGGGGCAAAACGGCAGTCAATCGTGCGTCGTACGACAGCGATAACGTGGCTGTCCTAATAATCGAAACTGAAAATCTCCGAAACTGACGACGACAATCGATCGGGGAGATCGGGGTGCGCGAATCTCGCGATACGTGGAATGAAATCTGTCTCCCCATTTAATGCTCTCCTTTTCGTTCCTTCGAGCGGTTTTGTCATGTTTCTGTCCATTTTCCTCCTCCTTTCCTTTCCTCCATGAGAAAATATTCTCAACGAAGGAATAATCAACTTTCCCCAGAAATATTTTTTAAAGAGTGCTAACTTTATTTGATTGCACTTATAAAATATATGGAAATCCTTTTTCCAATGCTTGTCAAAAAAAAAAAGAATCATAAAAGGCACGTATGAGTGTAATTCCAAGTCCCAAAGTTCCGTTGTAGGGACTCGGGGGCACTCGAGCTTGATGACCAACAGCCATGGGCACCTAAGGCCAAAACCTTAAGGCTCTATTCATATCGTGAAAAATGAATGATTTGAAAATTATTTTCTTAAAAATAATCGTTTATATAACTTGAAAAAATTAGTCAATAAAAAATGTTTGTATTATCGATAGGGATTTATGTTTGAATATTTACGTAGACGATGAAAATAATTTATATTCATTTACTTTTACAAATTGATATAGAGTAGTTAGTTTTAGAAAAAAAAATTTCTAGATCGTTCATTTTGCACGAAATAAGCACACCCTAAGGTTCGTTTGTTCCGCAGAAAATGCGACATTTATAGAAAATATTTTTTCGAGAAGTCCTATTTCAGAAAAATAATAATATTTTCAGGTATTTAGCTGAAACTAAAAAACGAACCGAAAAATATTTTTCGTCATTTGGTGAAAAAAATCTCATAAGATTGAAAATTACTAACATGAACGCTAACTCTCCTACGTGACATGAGCACGATGATATAAACAATTTCATTATTTATAAAAATATATATTATCTTTTCCTTTTCTTTTCTTTTTTTCATTCTTCCTCTATCAATTGTTAGGACAAAGTTTCTAACTCAAGCGTCGATACCCAATTATATTCTCAAAAAATAAATTTTGATTTCTTGAAAAATGAAACCATTTCCTTAAATTTAAGCTTTTGTAAAAAAAAAAAATTCCCTTTAATTTATATTCCCAGGCAAAACAAAGATCAGAAAATCATAAAATAATTTTCACGAAATATATACGTCCCTGGTCCCGGCAGGGCTTGTTCCGAGCCATAAATGATCCCGTACTGGTCGCTCGGCCGCAAGCGTCGGCGACAATAAAACCAAAGGGACGCCACGACTTGGCGGTCCCGGACAAAGAAAAGGACCCGTCGACAGATCCGCTGCTGGTCGTCCGGCACGCGTTGCGCGGCCCAGCCCAGAACCCGACCCGCACGTCACGTGCCGAAGCGCCGCGACCCCGAAAGCAAATAGAAGACGAGAGGGAAAAAGAAAGTGACGAGAGCATCTATCTATCTCTCTCTCTCTCTCTCTGCCGATGAAACAATTTTTTTTCCTTAAAAAGGACGGTCATGATGAGATTACGGAGGAAGGCGACACGAGCTTTTCTCGTTGGAGTGGACTTTTTTTTCCCGGAAAAGAAGGGCCCGAGAAAAGGAAACAATTAATAAATAAATAAATAAATAAGGAGGAAAGGGGCTCCACACGACATGGGATGCGCACCGAATTGTCATTGGTTGGTTACCGCCTGGCTGGACTTCTATCCGAATTGACACTTTACCTTCTACCATTTTCAGTTCGTATTTTAAATTTTTTATAACTTTTGAAAATTGAGAAAATAAGATAAATGATGTATGAATTTTGACCGGATATGTGATGAGATCACTGGACTTTTAATTTATTCGATATAATCATTAAATTATATATTAATATGCAATGTAATCCATACTCTTTAATTTGTTTAATATAATCCTTTAAATTTTGTTACTCGTTCAACTCAGTCTCCGAATTATATGGAAATATTTAATGTTATTTCTAGAGTTGAATTAATGGGAGGACAACATTGGATATTTTTACATATTTCAAAATGATTAAGTTGAACATGTATAAAAAATCAACGAATTACATTAAATAAATCAAAAATTCAATGAACACATTACATGTTGAACAAAAATTCATGAAAATGTAAGTGATATTTCAAATTTTCGCAAGGATGCGAAAAAGAATGATTTAAGCTTTCTTATAATCAAGTGTATACAAACGAGTTATGAATCTTCGAAACATCTTATGATTTTGGGATTTGAGAGACCATCTAGGGATTTTAAAGTCACATCGAAGTCCTTGACCAATGGATAATAGTGAGATTGTTAACATTTCCTTGCTCTTTTCATTGGTTTGCTCTAGAAAGGAGAGAATAATTGAGCCAAACCCGATAATGTCTTTCATTTATTTTGGGATGGATAGGCACAGTGGTTGTAACCAAAGGTATTGGTTGGCATGGCAATTACAGCCACTATGTGAAGCATGAGCCAACTAGTAGGAGCCTAAACTCCACACAAACGTTCTCTAATGGTAGTCTAGTAACCTAGTGCCTCACTTAGATGCACCATTTTTAATTTGGTGAGCACCTACAATTGGCGTTGTGGATTTTTTCTTCCCTCGATACCAAGGGAATATGAAGGGCAAACGAAGCCTCCCACCCTAAGGTGGATCTCTCGCCTATTGCCTCATTGAACAATTTAAGGAGCTGTTCAATTTCAAGTGATGACATTATCAGGTATTAAAAAAAGAGACCAGTGAAATGCCGATGGTTAAGCTTTTGACGTTGATTTGTACTCTAATTAGGTCCAACATTTAATCGTCCACATCTAGCAATCAAATGAAATCCATCAAATCCACATATATACACAGTTGACATTATATAATTTTTGGCTTTAGGATGGTCTAAGGCTAGACTAGCTGTTTCTCTTTAAAATTTTAATCCGTTAGAAAATGTGTCCTTGCTTGTAAAATTGTAAAAAGGGTCTATTGCGCGTGCGAAACTAGGTTTATGTGATAATGGACATGGCTTTTGATTTTGGGTGAGAAAGTTGTGAACCAACAATGTCATGGTTTGCGTGACAAACGCTTAATTACTGAGTTATAAGTTAACCATTTTTTCTAAGATGTTAAATCATCAAAAATCGCATCATCGACATGTTAATAGCATATTTTTTAATAGATACGATGGGGATGCATAAAAGACGCAGTCATAATCTAGCAATTGAGGGTTATCATGTTACGATTATGCTCACTCCGATCGTTTTTGCCTTTTATTTATTTATTTTTATTTGGTCCACTCTTAACATCATCAAGTTGCAAGTCCAACTGTTTAAATTTCTATTTGAAGGCATAGGCTATCGGATTATGACCAAGTTAATCCGCAGGGCTACTACCTTTTTATTCCGCTTGGCTGGTTTTTGTATTAGTCTTTTGCTATTTCTACTATGTTGAAGTATTAACCCACGTACTGTGAGAACGAATCTTAAATACTTTTTTTTATTCATGCGGCATTCATTTACCTATTAATTTAAACTTTCGGGTTGAAATTTTTGACATGGTACTTATCATTTCGTTATAGCTTATTTTATTTATCATTTGTAATGGGGCAGATCTCTAGCCTTCTATTGACATTTAACGACACTCAATTTGAACAATCTTCCGAGCCTATGTGATGAGAGGCATTTTCATTATCAGTTGCTTTTTAGCTTCTTCTTTTTTATGGTCAAATGACACAAATGATCATGAACATTTCCATATAGTTGATGTACTAAATTATATTAAAAGCTCATTGTCCACATTGAATGAATTAAAAGTTCATAAACCAAATTATAAATTAAGATAAATTTCAAAATCACATTATACGTTGGGTTAGAGTTCAGTGATCATTTATGTCATTATCCCATTTTCCGGGCCTACGTGGCGAGGGGCGTGTTCGTCATTGGATGCACTTCAGCCTAATTTCCACGGTGATCCTGGGTTTCGGTTTCCTAGGCAAATTGGGTTGGGAAAAAGCCCAAAAGATTCGTGGGCGCAGACGGGGAGGGGGGCGGCGACCGAATCTCGACTCGATCGAAAGAGAATTCACTTTTTTCTGAGGTCTTGATTCTACACTTCCGGGACTTTCTCCAAAGAACATTCAACTTCTGGGGCAAATGAAATGGGTTTGAACCTCCGCACCCGATTCAAGATTCGCCATATCTACGGTCTCCTGCCGATGTTCTTTTCTTTTCTTTTCTTTTCACAATTCGTGTCTCTGGATCGAGTCGATGCCGGATCTGCCCCTGGCCCATCTCCCGCCAGTCCGGCCCCCCGACACGCATGCGATGATGTAGCTACCTTGAGGTGAATGTAGCAAAAGATATGGAGGGTCTTCTTTATTATTTTTAATATTATTTATAGTTACTACCAAGTCCAGAAGGTGAAATTTATATTAGGGGGGGGGAGCCATGTGAGGGGCACCCAAAGAAGGGGAAGAAGGGCAAAATGCCTTTTTGTGCGGTGACAGCTACTGGGGGGAATAGCAATTATTGACATTGTTGCTTGGTGATGATAACAACTGTGCAGTGCATGCAATGTAAAAAAAAAAATTTATATTAAAATTTTTAAATAAACTATAAAAAAAAAAAAAGACGGGGAAAAAATACTTCCGCCTACTAGTTTTTAAATTGGATGGTGAATTTTTATATTATTATTAATTTTTTGTTTTTTTCGATGGAGTTTTTTTTAGAGGATTCTTTTCTGGGACCAATGGAGAGGGAGGATGTCCTGCGTCCCATTGAGCTCTGCTCCCCTCCCAAAAAGTTGTCCCTGTCTCCTTCTCGCCTTTGGAAAAATGCTTTCTCTTTTTTTATTTTTTTTATTTTGTCCCTCGCAAATAATATTCACAAATACTATTTTTCATATCTCTTTAAGGAAATAGATTAAAAAAATCCAAGTGCAGCATATGGCCGGCAAAATCGCCCTCTTCTGGGCAGTTTTGTAATTCTCGGGAAATTCAAAAAAAATTATGGGCTGAACCCCACAAATTGAACCTGGCCTACGCAACACGAGTGCCTTTTTATAAGGATGGATTATGTTTTCCACGGAGAAGGTCTTTAATAGACTTTTTTTATATATAAAAAATTCATCTACGCACGAATTTAGTCAAAAGTAGATATCAACGATGTCCATATTTATGATCCATTGATCGCGAAACTAATTATAGAAATGGATGCGAAAGAAAAAACCCCTTATTGGATTGTAAATTTAATTATAGTATAAATAAAATATGTCATCGAATCCTCACGTGCACGTCATTTGTCCATTGAAGTTTCCTCCTCTCTTTTTTTGGCTTAATCGTGTGGATTTTCTTCGTTACTTCAAATTGCTCTCCTCCATCTCGGATTGTCGCGAGAAACGATGCGCGACCGCCCCACAAAAAGACAGTCATGGAAATAGACTCGAAACTTCCCAGACATTGCTCAAGTCAACCGACTCGTAGACCTTATTTTTCTTCTGTCCTCCATTTTGATCGGATCCATTCACACATGCTCCAAAAATCGGGAAATCCAACGGCCAAGACACAAACATGAAGAAAACCCAAGACCCAATTCGAACCCGAGAACCCGAATCCGGCGGCTCACGATCCACGGTCGGACCCTACCCCGACCCGGGGGCCAAAAAAAAAAAACAGAGAGAGAGGGAGAGGCGATGAAGTAAAGTAAAATAAAAAAAAATAAAGAATGGAAAGTGAGTCGAGGAGGGTTTCTTCAAAGGGAAGCTTTTAGCAAAACTTAGGGGGAACGCATTGCAGGTGAATTCTTGCAGCGAACGAGTTCCAGATCTCCCCCGTCGCATTCATACGCCAACGCCAATTCCATGCCCCAATCGGATTTTCCTTCTTCTTATCTTATCCTTTTCTTTTTTTTTTTTTTTTGCTTAATATAATTTCGGGTCAAATGAGGATTTTTTTTTTTTGTTTGGGGAGGGAAGGAAGATCGGATCTTAATCTCGAGCCGGGGTGTGTGGGGAGGGGGCCCACCACATCTAGTTTTAGACAAAATCTTTCCACTTAGTTGGGGGGGACTTTCGAAAGCTCCACATATTTTTCCCATGATCGCGACCATGCAAAAGCCTCCTTAGGGGACCACCGTCAGGTCAGGTCTCCCCTCCCCCGTCCCCGCGTTGCTTACCCACGTATACTTTTCCCTCAATGTCCGAAACCGACGTGACGTCATCCCTCGATCTAGCTACCGGCCGATTTCTCTCTTTTTCCTCCCCCCTCACCGTTGCCGGCCTGAGCCTTCTCCGGTCGATGGCCGGTTAGGAGTTATGGGTGCACCGGCTATATGTAAATTTAATCGAGGGCATATTTGTGTTCGATGGAAATTTCGAGATGACATTAAATAATTAGTTTTTTTGTTTGTTTAGCGGGTTGGGAAAAGTGATTTCTTTATCGTCGGAAGAGGAGGTCATTTTCCATCCAATTTATAAGTTTGTTATTTTCAATCCGTGGACAGCTTTTTTCCTTAGATCGATTAGTTTTGGACGTTGGAAAGTAGGAAAAGAATTTTCTTGACAAACAATTGTCTCACAAATGAACGTAACGATCTACCAATCGGAACAACGATCAAGAGGAAAATTTCTCCTTGATTAGTGACAGAGAAGAAAAACATGGACGCTTAAATCTATTTCCAATCCAATTGATCGCGACTTGCCCATGATAGGATATATATATATATATATTATATTATATTATATTATTATTTTTTCATCTAATAACTTTTTGGTCCGAGAAAGGAACATTGGATAGGAATTGAGATCGTGGTGTCTACATGGCCACTAACCAGAAAAAATATATATATAAAAAAGTAATAAAAATATCTCTTTATAAGAAGACGGATTAATAATAAGATAAAAACCCCCCAAGCTTTGCTTGACTGGCAATCCAAATTCCAATTCCCGTCCGCTGCCGAAGCGAAACGTCTCTCTCGATAATGACGCGGGCCCCACCTCCTATCATCTCCCTTCTCCCCCCCTCCCTCCTCTCGGTCTAGTCTTATGGTCTCTTCAACAACCCTACTAAACAAAACATAAAAATATAAAAAAATAAAATAAAATAAAATATAATAATAACAATAATAACAATAACAATAATTATTATTAATTACTAATTATTACCAAAAAAATATCCCCAATTCGACGGGGATGAGCCTGTAGGGGCAAATCAGTCATTGCGCGATCCGGGCTCCGAGTGGTCAATTCCTCGTTTTTTTGTTTTGTGTTTTTTTTTTTTTTTGGGTTTTTTTCCATGTGCCAAAGAAGAGAATGGTGGTACACATCGGATGGATCTTGCCGAAATGATTTAAATGAGAAATCTTTATTTCGAAAAGGATTGGAGCTTTCTTTAGAAGAAGGACATCTCATGTTGGTACGACCGGCTGCGGACTGAAAAGACACTCCCCCCCGAAAAAAGAAGAAGAAAAAAAGCTAAGCTTTTCAAAGTCAGGTACGGATGGAACCAATCGCGAACGATCTCGTCAAGCCATTCGTCTGGATTTTTAATGGGGGTCGTCGGTGCCCCGGGGCTGGCTTACTTATGAAAAAAGAAAATACGGTTTATGACGTTATGGTGTTGCCCGATTCTTCAAAAAATAAAACACGTAAATTTTAGATATCATCTCAAATTTATCTGAAACATTTTTTCTTTTTATTTGAAAAATAAACCACCATCTTGCCCCATTCTAACACTAGATCAACCCCTGATCCAAAAAATCGCTACTGATTTCTTCAAAATTATCAATATCACGAGGTTATTGTTTTTTCTTATGAAGGGAAAGGTAATGGTGAAAATGTCAATTTTTGGACATGGGCGGCAAATTCTAGACTATGTTGAAACTTGTGAAATTAAGCCCACTATTGTATATTCATGAAAGAGAAAATCACACCAACGAGTCTCGAAATGAAAATATTCGTCAGTTTTGGAGGATTAGAACGAAAAAGGAAACCTACCAACTACATACATTTCCTTCTTCTCGTGCCCGGTCCCAATTGCCCCCAACGTGGCTCCCGACTCAATTAAGTCAATTTCGCATCGATCATTCTGTCGCGCCAATGAATTCTTCGATGGCAAATAAACATCAAAACGGGAATGGATGGGGACGTCTATTTTTAATATTATTTTTTGGGGGGGGGAGGGGAGCAAAAATTTTGGTGGGGGCGGTCCATTACTCCGTGGTACGCTCCGATTAATGTCGCTGTTGGAGTATCGTTGTCAGTTGGGGAAAAAAAGAAAAATTCTAACTAAAATCGCGATTTGTGCATATAAAAGTATCGATCGGTGCATCGACGTTAGCGTCGCCGTTAGGGTTGGGTTCGGGTTTTGGAACGATGTTCGGTTCCGGTGTCTGTCTGGTCTGGTCAAAACCTCTGTGTCCCCCTTCAAACGTTTGCTGATCCTAAGATTCTCCCTTAGCCAGTAGATGATTTCCCTTCTTCTTCTTCTTTCTTTTTTCTTTTTTTTTTTCTTTTATTTCCCTTTCTTCTCCGATTCTGTCGAGCTAGAAAAAAAAAAAAAATCTATAGATCTCGAGAGTTGACTTCGGACCTTCTTCATTAGTCAATGTTCGCATCGATGCAAGCCGGTTGCTGTCATGCTCGAGCTTTCGATGCAAATGAATTGGACGGTTGGATGCTAGCGCTCGGCCCCCTTCGATTGCGCGTCACTCCTTTTTTTCTTTTTTTTTTCGAAATTCAAGAGTTTCTCGTTAATGGGAGTTCCGTTGTTTTGATCGTTCGGTTTTGTTTGAGATGGGATTTCTTCTACGGTCGGGTTCGATTTGTCGTGTCTCGGCCTTAGAATTAATGCCGTGCCTATTTGCGGATAAGTTTTACATTCATTAAATGATATTGTTTTTTACGAGATTTTAGGCTCGTTGATAAAAAAGAAACCCTTTCAATTCAATAGTAAACGGAAGTTGCATAAGATGGCAAAATATAGGATTAATTGTCCAAACAAATCATACACTGATGGTATGGAGGGTAATTCGGTCATAAACTTTTGAAATTACCAGTTTAGTTATAAATCTCTTAATAATTTGTCAATGCTATTCTTCTAATCAATTTTGATCGAAAATCGCTGATGATTCGTTAATAAAAGGAAACTCTTTTAGTTCAATTGAGAACGAGGATAAGGATAGTATAAGATAGCAAATGACACTAATAATTAACTTAAGTGATTTGAATCGGGTAATTTCCTTCTTTTAACGATGATGAAGTCGAAGTGTTAAAATCCCGGATCTACTCTCTTTTTTTGGGTCTGTAAGTAGATATTACTTGGCAAAATACATTGAATTATCTTCTTCTACTTTGACTTTGCTATCATCGATGGTCATCAGATTTGGAGTAAATGTGCCACTGCTTTATTACATATCCGGACACACCAGTCAGAAAATAAATATCTATGATTGAGATCCGACCCTTAATAATCTTCATCTTTTTTCCCCTTCTTCTCTGCCGAAAGGGAATTTGCATCCGATTCTTTAATTGACTTTTGACCGTACCTTTTGGGTTTTTTTTTTGCACCGTTGGATCGAAAAAAAATAATAATAAACATTGACGGCATCTGCTGGACGGTTAATATATGCAGTATTTTAATTCAACAGCAAGAGATTATTAAGAAACCAGAACTTTTCGGAGGCGATGGAATCATTCAAATTGGGAATCGCGAAATCGCCATCTTCTCCCCCACAGAAAAAGGAGGGGGAAAAGTTGGTTTTTCTACATAAATATGTGGTTAGGTTTGGTTGGTTCGCATCTCGCTTTTGAGAAATATGTCTCTGACTAGGTTGTGGTGGCCCGCCGGCGGATGACATTCTTAATTACAAATGGAAAAATGATGTCTTACCTCCGAATGCCAAAAGTTCCCATTAGCTAATTTGGATCTCATTAAAAAAGGAAAAGAAAAGAGTTCATGAATATTGTGCTCGGATAATATGCGATCCTCATCTCCATTTTCTAACGCAACATGATGGAGATGGACAATCACCGAACAGTGTCACAAGAGTCTCGCACATCGTCATGGGTAGCCTAATCGAATTATAATTGCATGTTTTACCTATGGTCTAAACATTTGAGATTGATGAACCTACCGTCGTAATTTCACCGGAAAGGTCTTTCGGTACGAGATAGTAAACATCCTAAGGTTTAATGCAATCGAAACAAATGGAAATGTCCAGAGGAATCAAAATTAGGTGATGGTAATGACCCGTCGTGGGAAGAAATATCTGAGGGACCGGTCAATGTTGGGGGCAAAAAACTTGAGGAGGAGAGAGGTGAGAGATTGGAACAAGTTAGGCGTGCTTGTCTGGTCCATATTTAGCACTGAATGCAGTAGAAGAGCATTAAAAAACGATGTTTCGCGATTCGAAATAGCGAGGAAAAATGATGATTGAAATGACAAAAAAAGCGAGGGCGAGCGAGACAGAGACACGTAAAATAAGGCCAAAGCAACATGTCTTGTCCATACATTGATGCATTTCGATAGAGATAAGCATAGTTCTGAGATAGAGTTCAGAACCGGTCAAGTTTCAAATTCTAAGATATGTAAGATGGTCGGTTTTAAGAGTGCACTATGAAACTTGAAACAAGTTTTTATGTTTGTGTGTTTTTTTTTATATCTTTGTACAATCTCGCGGCATTCCAATATATGATTTGGAACTTATAATTTAAGCTCCCATTTCTAATGTGTTCACGATCGAGACTTTTATTTTGTTAATATTTTCGCATTCATCTCGTGTTTAAATATGAGTCATGATTAGTGAATTATAGCAATAATTAGTTGTCATTAGATGTTATAATTCATTGTAATTGTTTAATTAAAAATACATACGGAACCTTTGGTAAATCTCCGAAGCTAGGACCAATTTACACAAGAGACTAATTCGTTTTCCCTAATTTAACTTTAACCATAGAGCAATATTCATCAAAGCCACTTTGGATATAGTTACTAATTCTAGCGTTTCGAGTGTAATCAGTGCGTGTAAAATGAAGATTTCTATCTCCAAAGTGATATAGTATTAAATTATTCCACATCATTTATTTACGAAAATTATATGCTTTTTGTATTCACGCGATTTCTCTCCACTTTTTTTTTTTTTTTTTTTTATATCAAGCACTTGTTAGCTTAAGCTTCGAGGTTAGATCTTCCAATATGATATTAAACTCAGGGTATGTTCCTATTTATTTTATGGGCTAAAGTATCCATTTATTCCTTGAGTTTAATCTCTCAGGTTGAACTAACTATAGTCCTTTCCTCGATGCTTCACCTAATTTGTGCCAAATTGTAGAGTGTGCACTCGAAATGCTTCTACAAACAATACAAATGGAGAACACGTAGATAAACGGAATTTTAACATATCATGGTCCTTTTAGACTTATTAAGAAGAAAAATTTGAGCCTTTTTCAAAACAACCCACCTCAAGTTGGGCATACTCGTGCTCACTTTTGTGTAGAAACCCATTCAATAATAATTTTTTTTTTTTTTTAAAAATTAAATTTTGAATAAAAAAGTTATTATTTACGCTCTTACTTACGAAGATAAAAATACAGATCGTACCCATTAAATGAGCATGGCACGCAACATGTGTGAAAAAAAAAAAAAAAAAAAAAAAAAAATGAAAAAATAATAAAAAAGAAGAAAAGAAAAGAAAAGGAAAATGGGGGAAAAAGATCCAAAACACACGGTGGATAAAGCGTCGAGACTCGAGACATTCCGAATGCGCGCGTCGTATGATCTTTGATGGTCCGCTAAAGGCGGCCACGTGTCCGAGGATCTTTTATGTTCCCCCTTTCTTTATTATTTCTTTCCTCCCCCACTAAATCCCACCCCCACCCTCCTTTCTAACAGCGATCCACCCTACTGCTCACGCAAAGTAGTAGAAGCAGTAGAGCTTCCGCCGTTGGGGAAACAGGGAGTTCCAGCCAATCGGAGCGCGACGCGTCAGCACCGATCCCCTTTCCCCCACCGTAATTACGGCCATAACCGAGGGCATCTTTCTCCAATATATAAAATAAATAAATATAAAAATATATATAGATAGATATATGGAAAAGAGGAAAAAGAAACCTCATCCTTCTCTCGCAGGCAGTACACCCCCCCGGGGAGCGGGGCCCACCGGCTTGTCCCGGTCGTATTAAAGCCGGATTTTAAACCCTGCTTAAAGTGGAAGTTTAATGGGGATTGGGCCCCCCCCCCCCTTAAATTTAATTTTAGATTTATCATGCGACTAACGACGAGCTTGAAAGGAGGCAACTCGCGAGGTTGTTGTGTCCGCTGTCGTATCGCCCAACTATCAACATATCGTCCTCACCCGCCTTATCAATTAACATCGGATAAATCAAACCGGCTTTGTATCGATGGAGGGTGGCACGAGACTATATTTCTTATCTCGCTTTTTGTTCATCGAAATAAATGTTTGATAAGATTTCTTTTTTGTTTCCTTTCTTTTCAATAAGGTAGGTTTTGAACGTTAAAATGTCCTGATTAGCAAGCTCGTGATGGTACGAAGAAATATATTTTTTTGGCTGACAATTCACTTATCAGTTATAAGGAGGCTTTTTATCTAATATGGGTTCAATGTATCATGGGGTGGAACAACTTTATGCTTTATTGCAACTAGCATTGTGGTGTAGTGATGGTGATGGATTTGCTGAGAATTAGCAGTACTTATGGTTCTTCGATGCTACTTGCTCATTTCCATCGTCATTTCTAACTAAAAAAAAAATCACCTCACACCACCTCATGCACGTATAAATAACTTGTAAAATATTGCTTAAAAGATATACATATAAAATAGAAATAAGATCAAGTTAATTGTGACCTCATTTCTTGGTTTTCTTTCTCTCAATTTTTATATGAATTACGAATTTGTGTTAAATGCTTCTATAATCAACAAAAGCCTGACAATTTTTCACTTAGCTATATCTTTTTTCGAAAAAGTATAGTTTAATCGTAATCATGCAATCGATAGTTTGAAATTTTATAGTGAATTCTGAAAATCAGTGATACACTAGTTGATGCCGCTCATTTCCTATCGCAATCCCTTTTGCTTAAATTTAAGAAAAGAAATGCTAAAAATCCAATTTGGAATTTTTTTTTGATTTGTAACGTGAGGGGGCAGAGAAGGAGCATTGAATGGAGAAGGGGGCCTTGACAAATTAATTTTCATCGGGATTATTTTTAATATTCTATGGTTTTTTTAAAATGTCCGTACGGAAAGCAAGGAAGGTGGAGAGAATCTAGAAATGCATACGATTTTATCTTTTTTCCGCTTTCCTCGAAATATATAAAAGAACAAAAAAACACCCAGAAAAAGAATATTTTCCTCCTGGAAAAAGGAATATATATATTTATATTAATTACTGGTTTAGTCTACTAATAAGTAGTAATAATAATGCATCCGCAGGGCGCAAAGCCATGGCAACAAATCAAAGGGGAGGAAAAAAAAGATAATTAAGGAGAGAGAAGTGAAGAGAGAGAGAGAGAGATGTGTTCATGGGGAGTTTTAGAGAGAGAAAGAGAGGAGTGAAGAAAAAGCAGAGAATAAAAAGAGACCGGATGTTGACAAATTTCATGTCACTGTTCTTAGAAGGTCGTTTGTTTGTGTGAAGATTTCTTATCTGGGATCTCTCTCTCTCTCTCTGAAAAGACTTCCCTTTCTCTCTCATCATTCCCCCCCTTCTCTCTCTCCCCCTCTCTCTAGAACGAAAAACTCCTTTCTTTGCCCAAGAAAGAGGAGAGAGAGAGAGAGAGAGAGAGACAGACAGACAGAGAAGAGAGAGGGAGGAGAGAGACGACAGTGGCCCAGCAGATCGAGAGCTTCCCCAAATCTCGTTTTCCCTCTTATTATTTTTTTCTGCTCTTTATATATATATATTTTATTTCTTTCTTCCTCCCTCAGTGTGAGTGATGAGGATCTAAGCTTCGTCCAATGTTGTTGCGAACGTTGCCCACTTTGCTATTTCTCGTGTAATTACCAAATTTCTTGGCTTTTCTCGTTTTTCCCCTTTTTTCTCCCCCTCTTCAGTTTCAGCTTATTTATCCTTCCTTTGTCCTGTCTTATTAGTTGGGTCCTCTTCTTTTCTTTTCTTTTCTTTTTTTTCTTTAAGTGGGATTTTTTGTTTTTCGTTCGCTCCTCCGATGTGGAGGCTCTGCAAAGTAATTGGATCCATGGATGATTTCTTCCGGTAGGGAGGGAGCTGACGAAGACAAGACCATGTTGCGCTGAGGTAAAACGAATTCTTCCTCCCCTCTCTCGCGGAATTCGTTTTCTTGATTGTCTGATGCTGCTGATTGGGTTTTTAGTCATCTCGTTCTTGACCCTTTTTTCGTCGACGTAATTGAAGTAAGTCCCTTTGATTAGTTTGAGGGTACGGATTTGCCTTTTCTCATTTGATGTCTGGCTTCAAATTTTTTGTAATTGGATGGAGCTCGGAGTCGATTCTGTGCTCTCTGCTGTTAATTCGTATAATTCTATTGTTTGGGGGGCGTGCGGGGCGGGGCGGAATTCCTCGCGCCTTGTGATCGGTTTCTCGAGTGGAATTGCCTCATGTCTGTGGGATAATCTTTTGTTACCTCATTTGAGTCTTTCGCTTGATGGACTAAATTTAAGAGTACCCGAAGTGGTTGTTCAATGATAGACTTCACTTGAGCTCAGTGTCTCAGTGATCTCCCTGAAATGTAGCCCTCTCTTTAATGATACAGCTGATGGCATTTTGTAGAATTCATGGGAGAACTCGAGTTAATGATCAGAAGTGGCCAGATTCTTGCTCTGATTGGTAAAGAGATTGCGGGGATGATCTAGTGGTAGTGGGAAAGCGTGTTCGCTTACTGTAAAGTGAGTGAAGTAGTGAAGTGCAGTTATGGTGAACTGAAGTGCCTCTGTAGATTGAGGAAATTTGTGGCATGCATTTGTTGTCTAGTCTAATGTGATGCATTTTAAGTCTGTTGCAAAATACGTTCTGCGAATTCTGGAGTCAGTGGCGTCCAGAAATGATAGAACTACTCTTGCTGGTTTAGCTTTTAGAATCCTTTAGACGGTGCTTTGCTAAAAAGTTGCATTTCTCTGTGCGACCCATTTTCGTATATTGCTGTCTACACCTGCCTCAAGAGAAGTGAAAAGGGAAGACAATGGTGGGCAATGTATTTAGACCATTTTTAATATTTGTCTTGCCAAGTTATTTTACTGATCTGTTTTTTGGACCCTAATTTGTTTATTTTTAAAGTTTGCTTGGCCATTTCCAAGGAATTTGATGTTCTGCTCTTTGATTTCTTTTTGACAAAGAAAGTTCTGTAATTCAAGTTAAATTATGTATACATTTGGGAAAACATAGCGATACAAATTTATGAAGGTGATGTTACAATTACTTGTTAGGTTTGGCACTGACTATGGGAATGCATTGTGGAATCTAATTTGCAATTTCAATTAACTAGTCCCCGGTTAGTAGTAACCATTGGCATCTGAAAGGATACGGTATTAGTCAATTGTTTAATGTTTAGCCCTCTATGTTGTGATAGATGGGCTGGTTGCTTTATGCATGAGACGTCCATGATTCCCAGATCAAGAGAATTGATACTCTTTTGTGTAGAAAATGTAATACTGGATGGACACATTTCTTACCTGAGAAATAGTTAGATAATGGAATGGGGATAGAGAGGTAATATTGCTTGTTTCTGGGATAATCCTTGGGGTGCATTGGGATTTTGCTGGAGTGGTGCTCTAGACAGACAACAGAAACTTCATCTTTGCATCTCATTTGGTAAATTTGTAAATGCAGATACAGAAGAATCTAAGAAATGAAAGTTTTGAGAGATTCTTGGGAATTAAAAAATCTCCATTCAACATTGGTAGCAATCATTAAGGGAGGCTAACTATATAGAATCTGTACTTTTTGAATACTATACTGGATATGGAACAAGTGGAAATCTCTCTCTCTCTCTCTCTCTGTGTCTCTGTGTCTCTGTCTCTGTATTGTGTGCTTTGGTTGGTGCGGCATGTAAAATTTCAACTTTAGGTTGATTATGGGGATTTCCTATTGCAAGTATGTAGCTTTAGTCAATTCCTCGTCTACTTTTGGTATGGCAGATGATTATTTTTCCTTTTACTAGTCTGTCCTTGGATTTTATCTTGATTCCCCTTCTCTTTGGAACTCTACGTCCTTGATTTGCTATTCTGCTTATTTATTCAAAGTGTTCTTTTATCTACTGCCAGTGATGGGAACAGAAATTCAACTGAAAAGCAATCTTCCTGGACATCACTCAATGAGGGATCTGAATGAGGATTCTAACAGTTGTAGCTGGTCACTGTTTAATGGGGAAAGGAGTTTGCAGAATGGGCATTATTACGATGGTGTTTTGCTGGGGGCAGGTGCAGATATTTATCCTGTAAATGACAAAGATAAGCTGAAGGAAAAAATGCTTGAGCATGAGGCCATCTTCAAGAAACAGGTATGGTTACTGATATACTTGTCTTTGTTGTATCAGATCTTAACTTGGATTTTCATTTGATATGCCGTGTTTTCATCCTTCGTTTGTATCATGATTGGGCTACTTGATTTACAAACATGTGCTGGTTTTTTTTGATTTTTCATGCTTAGAGAGCCTTTCATTAGATAGAGGCATGTAGAAGCGATTTTGGCCTTTTCCACTCATGCAGTTGGTTGAAGAATTTTGACTACTTGAATGAAACTTACGGTGAATTGTGGATTACTGGCCAACACATTAGAGAAATCATGGATGACCTCTCCAAACTGTGGTCACGTGTTGCTTTGAATTTTTTAAGAATAATATCCCAATTTTGGAACACGTGGACTAAGAAATTGATTGTTTCTGTCATCATCCAGGTGTATGAACTACACCGTCTGTACAAAATACAGAAGGACCTGATGGATGACATTAGAAGGAAAGAAGCACTAAAAACTCGGATGCCTGCTGAAACTTCACTAGCATCAAGCCCTTTAGGGTCTCAAATTACATGTGAAGACACTCGGAGATGGCAAAGCCCGAGCTTCCTTGTTCCAAACCCCAATTACGCTACGCTATCCGCAGAAGGAATCCATTCTCCTATCAGTTCTATGAAGGGGCATAGCACGCCACCTACTACTTTTGCTTCTCCAAATGGAGGTATCTTCAAGACTTCTGAGGCGCCTGATTGCAGACCCTCAAAAGTTAGGAGAAAAATGATTGACCTTCGACTCCCAGCTGATGAGTACATTGACACTGATGATCAAGAGCAGGTTGACCATGGAAAAGACATGTCAAATTTTCCTAATCAAGAATGTAAATTTGGCTTTCACAATGCTGTAGATATAGTTCGCGGAGATAGTGGGAAGACCGATAGTGTGGGACATGCTTCAGAGTCTGGTTTATATGCCAAAAAAAGGAACGTGGCTGACCTGAATCAACCTATTGAGGTTGATGAAACTAATGCCTCACCATATATTGATCTTGAGGGTCAGGGTTTCCCTCATGGGGAGATCCGTGTTCAATCAATCAATCTAGGCTTACCTTATGATGATGCTCAAAGCTCTCATCGTGGAAGCAATAATGGGACTCTATTCAATTTACGTCAGGTCAGTGAGAGGCACAGAAGAGGGTTGTTTCCGCACATGCTTGAAGCTGGTAAGGTTTTCTTTGGTCTAGCAATCGGGCTTCTTGTTGCATATGCCTATGCTTCTCTTCTCATGATTTCCTCGCTTTTTACTTCTTTATCTTTAAAATTTTCTCTTATTGGATAAAAGTATCCGCATTGTATAATTTTCATGCTGCTTTGTCTGTACTTCTTTGCTTGCCTGCTTTGTCGAATGTCAGATTGCCTTCTTTGTTTTTGGTGATTTTTGTTATACAGACTACATTCACAGAGATGGTCGCTTACCTGGAATGGTTGCCTCTAAAATAATTTTAGCAGTGATTAATGAAACCTCCATACACTGTTCTAGCTAATTTTCAAGTAGTGGTTTGATCATTGAAATGCTAGAGAATGTGCATATAGACTTCATGATTAAACAGGCTACTTGTGCGTGGCTGTTGTGGGTAAGATCTCAAATATGCGCGTATGGATGGCAAGATTGTAGGTTCAAGTGCTTTTAGTTGAATGACATTCTCACTTTATGATCTTATACATATTTTGGCTGCAATTCTGGAGTCAATGATCTCTTTGTCCACAGGGGACATCAAGGGCAAGAAATCTACTTCTCATGGTCTCCATGTCCGTGGTTTGCTTAATGAAGTCCATGACGCTCCTTATAATCAAACTGATCAAAGCACAGTTGGTCAAAGCAGTGAGAGGACCATTTGTGGCTTAGAGACCTCTGTAAATGCTCAGCGGCCAGAATCAGTAATGCCATCTTTGGAAAAAGCAGGCAAGTTAAGCCAGAATGCACTTCCATTTCAAATGCATCCGTGCATAGTTTCATCCAGTACCCACAGTGCAAGTACTCAGCCAGGAGATCGGAACCATGCAATTTATGGTGACAATTGGCATGACAGGGATGTTAGACCTAACAGAGGATTTGGGAAGGAATTGCTCAATCAGAATGGCTTTAGCAATGGGTATTCTCTGCATTCCAAGGAACTATCCAGCTGCTTCTCAGGACTTAGCTATCCTTTTGGTGATAGAAAGCTACCCTCAAAGGACTTCGTTGATCACACTGCTGCTAAATATGATGGATGTTCAGGTTCCATTAATGCTAAAACTGGAAGAGAGGTAGATCTGAACAGAGTACTTGGACATGGTACATCTAATAGCTTGGTTCTGCCAGAAGGGGGTGGAATCTCAGATGCACAGAACAAAAGAGGGGACCATGCTGTGATGCTGCCTTGGTTGAGGGGTAAAACAGCTGGCCAGAATGAGGTCACTGTGAGAAGTGATCCGAATTCTAGAGGTTCAAATTTGCATCAACCTTCATCGTCTATTTGCCTGACCAGCAATAACGAAGCTGGGAAAGGTCTGACTCAAATGCTATCAAGATCGGATTTGTGTTCCAATGAAGTTGATGCTAAGAGGAGTGATGTAGGTGCATTCTCAAGTAATAAAAAGATTCTTGGGTTTCTGATATTTGAAAAGCCGCCTATTTTGAAGAATGACTCATTTTCTCTTAACTCACCATCTGCATCTCTTCCTCATATGTCTGAAGGTGAAGTTGTGGAAAAAGAGAAGAAAGTGAGATTACTTGACATTAATTTGCCCTGTGATTCTGTATGTGAGTTGGGTAAGCCGACTCCTATAGGAACCCCTGCTGTGCAAAAAGGAATAGGTTCAACCACGAGCTCTACAAGACATCAAATTGATCTGAATCTATGTGTGAGTGATGATGAAACTGTTGCGATGCCATCAGTTTCCACTACTTGTACCAATGGAAAGCGGATATCTGGGATAGATCTGGAGGCTCCTGTGGTTCCAGACAGTGAGGACATCATTTGTGACATAGAGGTTGCAGAAAAAGAAGGTGAAAGATCTACGCTCTCCTTGCAGCAGGAAAATGGACATCGACAGAATGAAATTGTGAAAGTGGCAGCAGAGACGATAGTTGCCATCTCATCAGCCAGCCATCAAAATTATCTGAGCAAGATAAATAGCAGATCACCTGAGTCTCTGGAGGACACACTCAACTGGTTTGTGGATATTGTTCTCTTATGTGTAGATGGTATAGGGGCCAGGCTGGAGGCTGCTGCAAAAGATATAAACAGACGGTATGACGACGATTCCTCATCAGAAGAGACAGATTACTTTGAGTCCATGACACTGAAACTGACAGAAACAAAGTCGGATGATTACCTGCCTAAACCATTCATCCCTGAAACCCTCAACGTCGATGAATCTGCCGCAGCCACTTCAACACTGAGTCGCCCCCGGCGGGGACAGGTGAGAAGAGGGAGGCAGCGGAGGGACTTCCAGAGGGATATCCTTCCGGGCCTAGCTTCTCTTTCTCGACATGAAGTAACTGAAGATCTTCAGACTTTTGGCGGGCTTATGAGAGCAACTGGTCATGTGTGGCAATCTGGATTGACGAGAAGGAACTCTAGAACTGGCTGTGCAAGGGGGAGGCGGCGGTCTACCGGTAGCCTCTCTGCTGTAACATCTGTGGGTCCCAATTGCACTCCGTTGATACAGCAGCTGAACAACATAGAGGTGGGAGTTGGGTTGGAAGAGAGGAGCCTAACTGGATGGGGAAAGACCACAAGGCGACCTCGTCGGCAAAGATGTCCAGCTGGTAATCCCCCATCACTTGCTTTAACATAAATTTGATAACAGGCTCGCTTTAATTACTCTGATAAGATGGAATTCCGGAGTTAGTTCCATGGTTGGGAGATGAAGGGATGGTATGGTCCTGAGGATTCTGTTTGTACATTCTTCACCAAAATTTGGTTCCGTGGGGTCTGTTGTTGGCTACCAAACTCTGTATTATTCATGAATAATGCTGCGGTATTCTTGTTGGGATAACATTGGCATCTCATCGCTCGTGTCTCCACCGTTCGTCGCCACAGTAGAAGACCATGCGCTTGGAATCAGGGGATGATTTTCTCGTAATGGAGTGTACTGGCTCTTGGCGATTCAATTCACTTGTTTCATCTTTTCTGATTGGGTTGTGACACGCCCGGATGAGCAGTGAGACTTTAATACAGGATGCTAAGACATGGGAGTTGGAGTTGGAGTTGAAAGGTGTAGAAACTTTTTCTGGTGGTTTTTTCTTTTGAGTTGTTTCAGTTCCGTCCTCTTTACTATTGTGTAGATCATAGAATGGGACCGAACTGAAAAGGGTAAAGTAGAACAAGAGACTGCTGTCCGAAACCGACCCTACCCGACATTTGAGGATGGGTTTGGCATTGTTGAGGTGGCCATGCCTGTGTTTTTCACCTGTTGTTTTCCATTTCTTCTTCTTTTTTAAGTTTTCTTGGGAAGGAATTACCTGGTGGCAAAGTCAGTGATTGGCCCTGCCAAAAGCGATTCTCGCAAAGGTGGTGCTGGTTTTCGGCAAAATCATGAATGCAATTTATCTTAGTTCCTGCGACTGGCGACTGATGTGCCGAAGCTGTGTCATTTTTGTATATGAGTGAGCGTTGGAACAGGGGAGGCATTTCCAGCAGCAAGGACAACATTGAGGGACTGTTCAATACTAAAGCTCAAGCCATGGCCTTTTCACTATTGCATGTTGCGTTTGGGGATGTGATGTCCTGCTCATGTAAGAAACAGAGAGGTGGATAGTGGACCATGGGACATATATTACAGAACTAGTGCTTAAGTTTGTGTTGAAGCATTTGCTGGCCTGTCTTATAATCTATTCTTGCTGAGACAATTTTGCTTCGTTCCCGGGCTCTTTTCCAACCGATTCTTGTGGTCGTTTCGAGTGTATTTTTGCTTCGCTCTCTACCATATGCATGCATCGTATATAGGGTGTAATGCGATCCATTTTTCTGGTGTCGAGCCGCGACCCAAATACGATGGTGTGAACCCCCCCAGCTTCAGTTGCGACCGCTTAGAGCCACTTCTCCGTGAATAAGTACTGTCGAGTGCCAATGCCTCCAACCACCTAGCGTACCAAAGACTTTCCTTTGAAGAACATGACGATGGATCAAACGCGATCCATGACCAAGCGACTTTCGAAATCACATAAAGTGTTTAGAAGTACATCACTCCGCTACAATATCGCAAGAATATATACATAAAATGGATGAAACCCAATGAAATAATGTGTGAAATCTTTGCATTGTATTACACTTGCTCAAAGGTACTCCAACTTGCACCCGTTTCCAATCCAGCATTTTTTGTAGATATCCACCGTGACATTCATGGATTAATTTACTTGAGGTATTATTTGTTTTGGCTCATCTCATATCGAATTTCATGGTTTTGTCATATGATGTATAAGTAAGCATTTTTTCAATCTTTTCGTGAGTTAATTTTAGTTGAACATATATAATCCAGGATGCATTCTTCTTATTCGGTATGCAACTCGATTAATTTTTGCCCCATTTGCCATCCAAGAAGCCTATGACAAGATGTCGCTCCTTGTCAGAGCTCCCTTTTCCCTGTGGTTACTCTCCGCCCTCATTCGGATTGTTCCATCCACGGTGTATAAATGTTGGCCATTATTACAAGAAAGAGTTAAGTCCATGTAAAAGAAAATGAAACATTTGTCGAGATTTGAGCAAATGATAAAGAGGGATTTTTAATTTTCAAGACCAAACTTCTAACATCGTGTTGGGTTCATGTTTTCTTTGGGTGCATGATAAACCTTCACTGGAGTGGACCATTGACGTGAATCTAATTAACAAACTCATGCTTCCGTAATCTAATTAGTGATCACCCTTTGATATTAAACATCCTTGCATTTTCGAAACATATAAATTATTGACATATAATAAATCTTACTAAATTCATGATACTCATTGTGATATAAATCCATTTTTTTTTGAACGAATTGATTTCGGACATATACATATGTATATTTTTTTTTGGGAATGCATTCCGGATATACAGGGACAACGGTAAACTGATGTCGAAATTCGAGCGTGAAAGATGCACTTTTCAAAAAAAAAAATTCTCTGTTTTAAATTTTTTTTAGTAATATTTTTCTTTTCAAGGGGAGGGAAGAAGTCAGGAGGGGCGAAGACCACGCGCGGGGGCATGGCGCGTGGGGGGGACACCAAGTGGGGAGGCAACTGGTCGGAGGATTCTGCGATGTCCGGGCGGATCAGGAAAGAAGATGCGTCGTCCTCTGTCTCTGTCGGCGTCTGAAGTTCGCATCTGGTCGTCCGTTCATTTGGAGGTCAACGGTCAAAAGTTGCAAAAACAACAGATTCTCTCTCCACCAATCCCAACCCCTCTGTCTCTCTCTAAAATTGATTGGTTGATGGGGGGGGTGGGCCCTCCGCCCAGTTCTCTGTCCCTTTCCCGGGCGCATCTAGTTTAGCCTCCTCTTTTTGGATTTTCGCTGGGGCAAAATAAAAGAAAAGAAAAAACAAATGACCGAGATTATAATAATTTTCGATGCACTGCTTTCTCCCGTCATACATGTTTAATTTTTTTTTTTAAACTTCGAAAGGTAAAATATTTTCTCCTTTTTTTTTTCCTTCCCTTTCCCTATTGTTACAAATGAGTATCGAAATGGAAGGACCATGACAACAACCACCAACGCCGATTCACAACCTGAATTTAGACCGATTTTGGGGACAAGAAAACGAAATTAGGAATAATTGTATAGATGATAAAAAGATTAACATCATTAAAAATCACAAAATATACTCTTCGTCTGTTAAATTTCACCGTTAAATTACTAAATTAAATTATACAATATTGAGAGTGTAGCAGTTTGGAGTTTTACCCTACATTTATCATGTGTACCAATTTACGATTTTTTGTGGTATTAATTCAATTTAACGAAAAATAATAAAGATAAATTTATCACAAATGTAATGGTGAAAATATTAATTTGAAATAAATTTATCATGATATATATCGATTTAGGAATTTTCATATTAACCGAGAGATAAATTATGGGCCATCACGTTAACGAGGATTCACGATTAAATCATCAACCTCTGTCGTTTTGAGTAGTTAATATTTCAGCATGACTTTTGAAATGTGGCTCCAGGGAGCTCTGTCAACGGGTACGATATCTCTAATCAAAGCCTTTAGCATCACCTTATATAGATCATTCGAGCATTTACCGCATATCCAACAGCTAAAGACTGTTCCCCTTTCGACAATTTCTCACAGTCCAAATGCTGATATTTGAGGTTTAAAAAAAGAAAATGTATGGCTGTGCTTCCTAAATTGATAAATACAAGACCCATTTTGCAATCCTGTAAAAGACGTAGGTTTTGTCATGGAATTGCTAGATTCACTTTCCATGATACACACACACAACCATTCCCGGTATGGATGAACAAGCTAATCCTGGCAAAGCTAGCGATGTTCGACATTCCACTCCGGATGAAAGAAGTTACTTCTTCATTAGCACGATAACATCGAGGCTCAAGTAGTGACTCCACACAAGCAAGCAACTAGCAAACCAATGTTGTCGACGCCATTCAGAGTAACTCACAGTGAAACAACCGCAAGCTAAGAGCGAAAAGCATCCTACTTGATCCCAATGGTCGCAATATGACACCCCTAGCCCTGGGAGCTCTGTATCGAGACAGTCTATATGCCCAATTGAGGGACATGAAGCTACCTGCAGAAGATAAAAGTCCGCGGGAGTGATCACCCGGCGACAGATACTGAGTAAATTAATGTTGCATTAACGACTTTTGATCACTTATGTTGCATTAACGACTTTTGACCACTTAGTCACGGTCACCTGAACACGAATGGATAGATACAGTGGGAAGCACCAGCTCCTTGTAAGCCATTTAGGCATTGTCTCCATCCTTTTGATCTTCTGGATCGATGGGCAATTCATGACGGGGCCGATTGTATTTCTCACGCAGCTGCTTGATTGGGATGAAATCTCCAGCGCTATCCATCCCATAAAACAAAATGGAAATATAGGGATGGTCGAACCTATCCTGCAGATAAATCAGAGTATAGCCAACACTAGTCAATTGAAAGGCCCGTCAAATATGGGGTGTGAACATGATTCCAAGCACACAGACTTTACCTTGTCTGGCTGGTCAGGAGCTACCAAATTTTCCTCAGGTACTGCAACATAGTGCAAAGTTTTCATCAGTGGGCAGGCAATAAGGATGAATTAAGAGCAGAAACAACAGTACCGGGACAGTACAGGACCAGCAAAAGTACTTCATAAATGAGATGTCATCAACAAAATCAATTACTGCTGAACTGAATGTGGTTTATATAACTGAGCAGTACCATATGTTACTAGTAAGTTCGGATCCTCGTATACATCAACCAAAACCTGCACAAGAAAAGTAACTGAAGTAAGGCACCATATATGCTCCTGTTTTGAGCATCGGATATATCTACTAAATGTATCATATTACTAACTCTTGTTCAAGCATTTTAAGAGTAAAGACACAGTCAGAGAAGTAACTTTGCCGATGGCAGAGGTCACAGTGGTATGAATGAGCAGTAGTTCTATGGACTCTGCACAAAACTGAAACTCACTGGCAATATAACCCTTCTTATAACTTAATGTACATTACATGCTTTTTTTTTGGATATTAAACAAAAATAATTAGGTGGCCACAAAGCTAACAACAGCAATGCTCACACCCTGCTTCAAATAAGGAGAATAATTTGAACTTCAAATACTTGCTTCTTTGTTCTTTGTGTGGCATCGTTTAATTTCATCACATGAGTGATTTTGAAATGGTGATGCAAATTACTCAAAAAATTGGCCAAGCTTCACAATCTCCACATGCTGCAAGCCTGCTTATCAACATAGAAATATACACCAGGCCACTTATATCTAGATACCTGTTGAGAGGAAGTCCCATCAACACCTAAACAGAAGGCAGATATTCTTTTCACTTTTGGCCAGAAGATGATTGCAATTCATTTCTTTTTGGATTACACATTTGTTTTCAGACTTTAGAATGGAACATGACTTAGCTAAAGTAAAGTCTGAACAGACGCCTTAGCGTGGAGCCACCTATCTTGTTTCAAGTTCACGATAGAAAGCCTCAACAATAGGCAAGAAAGTCATTGGATTTGCCTCAAAAGGACTTTTCTTTGGAGGACTATGCACATGAAAGGAAAGTCTGTTGTTCAAGAGCTGATTTGAGCTAGCCAAGATTCTCAATCCAGTTACACTCATGTAAAGACCTATCTCAACTGTATTCTAGAAGCCAATGATCAATAAATAATATAAGATTGGAAAGTGTCACGAAATTCCATTGTGTAGCAACATTGCACCACCAATAGACTAATAACCTGGTAAAATGGCTGATTGGAACCTCTAGCCAACTTCTGAATCTGGGCAGCTTCCATCCAGGAATTCGATTCACAACACACGGGATCCATCCCACAGACAACAGCTCGATATCCTGATACCGTAATACGAACTTTCAGAGACACAATCAGAATAAGGAAAAAAAAAAGATTGAAGAAAACGTAAATTGAAGTAACTAGATTCTTAGTGCAACATACTTGACACACAAAAATTGAGAACTAGCTATCAGCTTGACATTTGATACTGTAAGTGTGTCTACAGCATATGGTTAATAGGACACTCGTGTGACACATTCCTCTAGCAAGTACTCCAGTTGGTAGCAACAAGTTTTACATATCTGAATTGAAAATACAAGTAGGAATACAATAACATTAAGTTTCACAAGATTTCATTAGAAGTACCTTTGACCACTCTGATATTAGGTAATATGAGAGCAACATGATGGCTTCACATTACACAAAGAAAATGACACTGCGAGATAGGAGTCCAAATATTTGCAAGAAAGAAAACAAATTTCTTATGCTATTTCCAAAGAAAATAACTAGCACAGGAATCATGCAAACATAAATAACAAGGGGTGGACAAAAAGGTGAAGTAAAGGGTCTTCTATATAGCATATAAATGTACTGACAAGATAAAAAAAAAAGAAGCTTACTGGACTGTCTTTATGTGCATGAAAAATATGTTCTCACATGATTTTTCTTTTGATAATTGATAACCTAGGTATAAATCCTAGAAAATCAGAGCAGGATTATCAGCTCTGGTGGGTTTCCCTAAAATGTTCTCACATGATTTTATTGAAGTGAAAGATAAATAAAAATGTAATGAAGGGTGTGTAGATCGCCAACCGAATAATTTATGCTTCACTTTCTGGCCCAAACGAAAAGCATATTGTGCATTCTCATAAACCAGAGCTTTGGCTGATGCAGCCAATGAATCTGCCTCCAAATTGGAAATTTCGTCTCGCAATTTAGATGCTAATGCATAATCCTCTCTCTCAACTGCTTTCTGCAAATCTGCACTGCATCAGAGCAAATGATACATTTCTGAAGTATAATAAAGTTAGGAAGGAGGAGAATCTAAAACACCTAAGAAGATTATAAAAGAAAGAAAGATAAAACTAACCGTAACCGGATAATGCTTATGGCCTTATCTTGAGCTTCACTCTTTGAAGAGGATCCCCTTTTGGCTTCTTGCTGCCTGATAACTTCTGCTTCAACCTTCCAAGAAGTATGCCTCACTCATATCAGTACAAGGATGCACAAGCACAGGCTGAACTCAATGTACAGTGTTCATGATGAAAGAGTCTAAAAGGTTATAACGAAAATTTATTTTGCACAACTAATATCTTTCTTCCCTATAATCAATCAATGGAATAAGAATTCTCATTAAGATAACTGATACATAACCAGAAAAAAAAGATTCAACCTCCGTAAGCTTGTTTCTCAGTTGTTGTGCGATATCGTACTGCTCCAAATTCAGCGCATACTGCCATTTGACAACACAAATATTGAAAAATATTCAAATGCCAAAAAATGCAGTATTACTTTACAGACTGAACAGATCTAAATATCAAACATCTTTTTGGAGCTTTCTTTTTCAGCAAACAACAGAGTTGCAGAATGATCAGCGATTTCTCCAACCAGCGATTTCTCCAACCAAGCATATCAGAAAAATCAATCTCCATACATCCCATATTCCCAATATTGAATCTCTGACCTCTGAAGACCAAAATCTTCGGTGACATATCACCAGACTACTTGGTGGCTTCTATCATAATGTGCTAAAATAAATCACATGATTTATCACTCTTTTCTGATGCCCTTCAGAATGACCAGTATATAATGGGGGCCATTTTGCATCTAAACAACTACCTTTTTCACACTCAACAAGAAAGCAATGACATATAAGCTACCACTAACTGTGATTTGGAACTGGTATGCAGTCCGATACTAAAGCATCACCAATTCAAATTCTTGAGGGAACTTGAAACACCTGTACACGAGTTGCCAGGTCCAGCTGGAAAAAGAACATGAGTATATCTTCATTGGCACTCTCACTCTGCTCTACCCTTGCATCCAACCCCTTTTCACCCCCTTTAAAAAGCCATCCGGCTCTGACTGCAACTTCTCTTTGCCTCGTTGCAGTAAGGTTGGCAGAAAAGGAAGAACTCAGCATGCACCGATGTCCATCTGAGCCTGAAGTGGCGAATGTTCCCTTTGTCAAGCCGAATTGCCTCCTCCATGATGAATCCGTTGCATAAACTCCACTATTCGCAGATGCTGTCGCAGGGCTCAGCGACAGAGCTAGCATTCTTGTGGCTGCACAAGGCAAGCGTGGCAACTAATCCAGTCCGTTACACCAAAGTTTCTGTACCTGCAGTCTAAAAGAAACCACGTAAGAGACCATGCGAAAATCACCTCGCCTCCCAGTTGATTCCATTATCAACCTTACAGCCCAGCCGAGTTTGCACATAGAATTCTATCATTTTTCATTTGCAAGTCAACTAACTTTCAAACTATGAGCGAATCAATGCCGTATCTTGGTTTCACAGGCAGCTGAAACCGCTACTGACGCAGCCACAAAGCCTCAATCCATCACAATTCAACCGCTTCCCTCCATTAATCCACCGACTCGAGTGCACTCGATTGCCGAGAACACGACCCATCATATACCAAACCTACACAAATGCTACGACACCTATCCTCGGATTCAACAAACAGAGGCGAAAGACCATAAACCTCCAGTTACATTTTTGGTTGAATCAAGAACCTAAAAATCAACCCCAAAAAAAAAAAGGAAAGAAAGAAAAGGAATCAAGAACCGAAGAAAAGATTACCAGCTACGGTAACTTCACATTCTAGACCAAACCCATTTCTTTTTTCTGGGGGAAACAAACGGAACCGTGATTAAACCGAACGGAATGGGAAGCAAAACCGATAATTCGTACGGAACGTAAAGGGGAAAAAATTAAATCAATTCAAAGAAAAGCTTTTGATAATAGGAGAGTCACCAGGAAAGCCAGGAGCAGCTCTGGCGAGCTCAAGCTTCGTTGTCCGCACAAATAACCAAATAAAAATCGGACCTTTTTCCTTCCAAGAAAATACCTCTTCCCCTCGGGCCAGTGCAAAACTACAAATAGAAAATAGGGAAAATTACAAAAAAATCCCAAGTGCCATTAGTTTCTCAAATAAAAGGTCGAAGTTGATATTGTTTTAAATAAGGGTCCGAAGTAATTATAATTATTTCAAATAAGGACATGACTTTGCTCGGCTAAATTTTCCAACCAATCAAAGGCATTTTTGTCATTTGCCACTTTTTTTTTTTTCCTTTCCTTTTTTCTTCTATTTATCTTCTTCATTATCGCCGTGGCCGGCCCCAGAGAGGGTTGGGCTCTTGCCCTAAGGAGATTGGCCCTCGTGGCCATCTGTGAGGTCAACCCTTGTTGACGGCTTTGCCCGTCCCTCGCCTTGAGGGAGGTTGCCCCTCATGGCCAACTGTGAGGTTGACCACCCTCGCTGATCATAGGCAAGGGACGGGTGAGGCCGTCTCTCGCCCTGAGGGAAGCCGACCCTTGCGACTATCCATGAGGTCGGCCCTCGCTGGCTGTGGGTGAGGTTGACGTCATGGATGGCTGCGAGGGGTGGCCTCCCCTAGGGCAAGGGTCATCTCGTTGGATCATGTGAGGGCGACCCTTGCTCAACTCTCTATGGGTTTTACCGGTGGGTGATGAAGAAAAAGATGAACTAGAAAAAAAGAAGAAAAAATAATAAATGATGAAAATGCCATTAATCATCGGAAAAATGAGGTTCTTATTTGAGACAGACATAACCATTTAAAACCCTTATTTGAAGTAATATCCACTTCATATCCTTATTTGAGAAAGTGATAACATTTTAGGCCTTTATTTGAAATAAGATCAACTTCAGGCTCTTATTTGAGAAACTGAAGACATTTGAAGCCTTTTTTTTGGAATTTTCCCTAAAAAATACTTGAGGATCAAAAGATAAAAAGGAAGAAAAAATTGCCCACTTCACGGCAGTCCAAAATCGAAAGGGAGTTTTTTTTTTTTTTTGGGTCCGTGAAAAGGAGTAGTTTACCATGGGGAAATGACAGATGGAGAGATGAGGCGTGGATATACTCTTTTTATTTATTTTTTAATCTATTGAAAAATAGTATATTAAAAATCTTAAACTTGTTAAAAAATTGCAATTAAGTGTAATCGAATCTTAAAATTTTCAAAAAGTGCAATCCAATACTAAAACTTGTCACAAAAAAAGTACAATTGAGTCATGAAATTTTCGAAAAGTGTAATTAATGGAAGGACTCGACAGAACCAATTTGATAAATTTTAGAACTTGTTTGCACTTTTCAAATATTTTAGGATTTGATTGCATTTTATCGATAAGTTTAGGACTTAACTACACTTTTTGAAAGTTTTATGAATTAATCGTATTTTTGTGACAAGTTTTAAGACTTTCGATATACTTATCTCAAATTTAAATAAAAGAACAATAGAACAATAGAGAAATTGTGACCGTCTTTGCCAATGTGATTTTTTTCCAATTTATTTTTTCATATTCACTTTGACGCAAGTTTCTGTCAAAATTATGGTGACTATCGGTATCAATTATGCTGTTGACATTAAAAGCATTTGCGTAATATATGACCTGAATTTGAGCTAGTAAATACGTTGGGGGGTTTTTGAGCGCTTTCTTTTATCTAATTTCCCGGGTAATTTGAATTTGACGTAGTAAGTAATTGTTGCCATTTAGCGGTTAGAATTGTTTTCTGGTTCTTGCCTGACTCACCAACATAAGCCAGTGTATTCACGGTATACATTGTTTGCATTGCATCTCTCTCGCCCTTTCGTCCTCAAATTTTTTTCTTTTTAATCATTTTGCTCATTACGCCATTAGGACTGACCAAACTGAACCATCCATTTCATGATTTCACTCAAATCATCCAGGACATTGCCTGCCTCCTTTCTCATACCTGGGTAAATCGTCTGAAGCAATCAAGGGGGGGAAAAGAGCGCCAAGTTCGCGGTCTTCATACACAGGCAAAATCGACATGAGAGAGAATGTAACAATGCTCCAGACAGGAGAGACAATTTCATTTTTTTCTGGCAATAATGTTAGTAAATACACTTCGAAGATCAATCTCTCTTCAGAAGCTCGAACCAAGTTCCATGCTGTCCAAGATGTCCCGACGACCAAGGAAGAAAAAGAAATGGAGCATTTCGTTCTACCATTTCTATTGTACTGACAAGTGGCCCAAGATGTTTTTTAAGGTACAAGAGACGCAAAGAATGAGAACAATCACGACGGTAAAAAGAATAATCGTGTGGATACAGAATTTAGCCTGCTTCTTCCAATGCATGATGGTGCGTAAAAGGCGAAAAAGAAACTCGATTGCTTTTGCTGAGGCCGGCTTTTATCTCCTAAGAATGGCGCAAAATTGGTTGCTTATGTTTGCTGCTGTACATGATTTTTCCCAGGCTCCACAATAAGGCCCTTTCCTCCATTCACTTCTAAATCATGCCTGCAATAACGACACTATTTAACTCATGAAAATTCCATTTCCACTTTATAATGCGCAGGTGCGATGGTGGCACACGCAGACTGCATTTAGAGGAAAACATATATTAGCCTAGTGCCAAATGGATGGCAACTTTACAGTTTCTAACCTCTCAAAATTAAATTTACCCTCCATTAACTCAACGGGGAATCATGATGAAATGAAATACTATAGATCCGTGATGAATAGAAAATGCAATAGAAGTGAAGAGGCAATGAAAACTCAACTGGAACACAAAGTCTGGAATAGTTAACTGGTCGCGGGGAACATATCTGAACAATTGGAGCAGCCGATCCACATATACTGCTTTCTTCCACACCTAGAAAGTAAACTATTGAGAGCCTTGCATAAAATTGGGTTCCCACCGAGGGCTCAGTCCCAAGTGATGCATCAACACTAAAAGATTCAGACATACCACATTGTCAACGAACCACTCCAGCGCCAAAATTGAAGCCTTCAAATGCAAATTTGGGTGAAGAACATACAATGCCTGCATAGGGAAACAGATAACGATTGGCATTGCTTGACTGTTAGCTTGGTCAAATAAAGTAACTCAAGAGTTGCATACATGCAGGTTTCGCTGATGTTTACGACCAAGTATTTGCTGCAACCTCCTCATCCATCCCAAATCTGGTATACTGCTTATTCCAAAGAGAAGCATAAAGTAGATATTAGAGTGTTGTAACTTCCACTGATCGAACAGACGTGGTGTTGTAACTCTAGTAATCATGGCTAAAGCTGCAATTAAGAAACTAATTATTCTGAAAGGAATATATATCTGTTCAAGTTATTGTCGGTTTGCAGAAGAGTTTTAATCTCTCGTGCATAAATCCATTTAGAAGGTTTTTATAGTCTCATCTGGAAGTTACTACCTGGTGAATGACGACAAAATTTTTTAAAAGTCAACATCTGACGGAACAGGAGTAAGGTAGGTTCTAGCACAGTGGTGAGAGAAACATCATACAGGGAAATATCCAAAATGTCTAAACCAACCAAAGAGGTGATGCCCAGACTCCCAAATACAATTATACAACTTGTCCTGCAACTACCAAATACTCTGTCGCTCTGTCCTCACAGATCAGATGATGACTAAACATACGGTTTTTATGCTCTTGGTGATCCTGAATGAAACAAACGGAGCTAACAGTAACTTTTTGCAAGGTCGAGGGGCTAATTAACTTGAACTGTTTTAAAATTACAAAACTGAAGATATCAAGCCATTTTACAGGGTAGAAGCAACTCTAGCATTATCATGATCTGCTGAATCAAAGATTATCTCATCCCTCCCTTGCTAATGTTTACTTCATACCAAGCTCTTGATCTTGACCAGCCAGATATCATGGAAATGATTTCTAAGCTTACTTTGATTAGTATAATTGCCATAGAAATTCATGGATGAAAAGCACATCCCTGAAACATAGAGCAATTTGACCAGGCGAATTCTATCATTATGATGTAGTTATGCTACTGAGATCATAGGGGTACTCACAGTTGCAATGATGCAGCCGAGTGGATATAAATGATAGAATAAGGTTTCTGTATCAAAGTTTCAAACTCCTGAAATTCAATGAACAAGAAATTTCTTCAGCTCTCACAACTGAATTAACTTGAACCATCTACTAAGAATTACAAATAAGATAGCGATAACAATTTGGCAGCAGATGCACAAAAGAAAAGTTGAAAAGCTAGATTAAGAAACTAATACAAGATCATTCATTCTACTGGCCTATTGGTTTACAAATAAATATCAGAAAATAGGGAAAAGGCCCTTAAAATAACTAAAACACGATTCTAGGGAGTCCTATTATGCCAATGACTTGAGCCTGCAGTAAAGGAAATGATGAAATTTGAGCACTGATTGGTTCCCCGGTTACTTCCCATAAATGCTGACAATATGTCTGTCATTAAAATTTTTGGAAAAAGCCACAAAAAACCCCAAATTATTGTGACACATTTACCACATTTTTTTTGTGACACCAAAAACTCAAAACTATGCTCATTGCGACACATTTACCATCCGTAATAGTTCTGTCCAAACTCACCATCAAAAGCTGAAGCAGATACGACGTGGCACTTTTAGGGACAAAGTGGTTCCAATGTGGCCCCATGCGAGCGCCACATCGAAAAAAGAAAAAAACATAAAAACTAAAAGGAAAAAAAATTGCACTGTTCATCATCTTCTTAGGGGAGGAAGATCAGTACTTTCTTGTCCAGCAAATGAAACTTCAAGAATGGAAACATCTGACTTGTTGGCAATACTTTAAATCTCATTACTTATGCATGTCGATGAATAATTCACATCTGGGAGCACTATAAATAATATGCAGGATAAGGATATAAACCCAGGGCGAGGTTAGGTGTATTGATTAGTGGGAAGTTGAAGAACACTAGATTAGTGTCAAGCCAGCCAGCTGCCATGGCCACTCCAGCTCAAAGCTTGGCTTTTTTGACCTTGACCTTCGAAGTTCATGGGTGGTCGCAAGCCACCATGGCCAAGCTTCAAAGCTTGTGGCTGCCACGACTGCTCTAGCTCTAAGCTTGGCTTGAGGACCTTACCTTGACCTTCGAAGCTTGCAGACTGCAAGCTGCCAAGGCCAAGCTTTGAAGTAGCCTGAAGGTCAAGCTTCCAAGCTCACAGCCACCATAGTTGCCCGAGCTTGAATATTGGCTTGAGGGTCTGACCTCAATTTTCAAAGCTTGCAGGTGGTTGGGTAAGCGCTGACAGGCGCTGTTGGACATCCAGGTAGCAGAAGGCAGTAAATCAAGAGCGAAGAAGGTTTTTGGCCAAGCAATTAAAGATGATGAACAATACTTCATGAAGTACTGAGAAGATGATGAACAATACTTCACGAACTACTGAGAAGACGATGAATAGCGCAATTTTCGTTTTACTTTTTTTTTTTTTCCGATGTGGCGCTTGTGTGGCGCCACATTAGAGCACTTGTCCCTAAAAGTGCCATGTTGGATCCACATCTGCTTTTTAACTGTGTCATAGTGGACATAGTTTGGGGTTTTTAGTGGTTCTTTCCCTTAAAATTTTGAGAAAATCCACAGTGAGCACATAACTCAAACTAGGCTAAAACAGGCCCAAAGTCATGGTACCAAGCAAAATACACACTTAGTCAAGACTTAGAATGTCACCAAATAATATGACTAGATCTAAACATAATTCTGAAACTGAAGCAACTGGAGCTTTCATACCTTTACTACATAGAAAATAAATCGCTCCAAATCAAGACAGCGCCGAAGAAAATGTGCTCCCACAACCACCATTACAGGGTGACCCTCACTATCTACACCACCACGGTATCTGATAAGAAACACAAGACCAAGTTAGACTGACTTTTCATCATAAAAGGATATGCATGAAAGTTTATTCATCAATAATTAATCCTAGTGTTGTCATGCAATCATGCAGACTTTGACATTTGTGCAGAAATGATCTTTAAGAACAAAATATGGTTCTTTTAGAGGAAAACTAACAAGGGAACACTGGGAAGTGCCAATCAAAGCCAGCCAAACATAAGGTTCATGAGCCAGTTAAAGAAAGAGAATAAACCAAGAAATAATGAGCCGTCTCCTGCTTCATAAGTAATGATATCAAGACACTTATACCATTGATCCAACCTGCTATCATCTACACTACATTTTTACAATTGTCATTGTTAAGAATGTCAAAAGCTAGAAATTTGACATTATTCAGGTACAAAACTGACTACAATATGAAGAGATTAGATGCAATGCAGGAGGAGGCAGAAAATGAAAGTAAAGAGATGCTTACATAATTTTCATCTCGGCAATGTCAGAGAGGTTAAGAGAAATAGCTTTAGAAAGGTAACTTGAATGAAGCGTATACTCCTCAGAAGGAGTCAAATGGGGTCCTGCAAGGTCACCAAGCCCAAACAATTTGGCCCAGTTCCATCCCCTCCGTACCTCAAAATTTTTATCCCACTGCTCCTTCCTCCTCTGATCTGGATCTTTACTTGACGACATGAAAGCAGGATCCAGGAATGAAGCCAAATATGATGAGCTCCTGGAGATGAAGAATCTCTAGTCTTATCTCTCAACAGTTTATATCTTAAACAAGCAGCAGAGGAAAAGATTTACATGAAAAACAAGAGCACTCACATCAGATGTTTGCAACAGCCATTTTACATTCCTCGATTAATCTGTTCCTTTAAAGATATTGTCCTCTGAAATTCAAGGAAAAGTCTTATTTTTCAGAAATTGCGAACCTCTCATCTTATTAAAAATTCCTTTAGCATTTGGATGGTCCACCTTTTGTACTGATAATGAATTGAAAGCAATAATACCAGGAGGAGAAATAAAAAAAACTTAGAGTAAAGGAATGGCAACCATGAAGGAAAATCATGATTGGTATGCATACAAGCAGTAATGGTATCAGCTTTCATTATGCATCTCATTGCCAAATCATTTTTCATTTCCAATGTGAAAAGCCAAGATAAATAAATGGTAACTTCCAGAAAATGGGGGAAGAAGAATTGCCTGTTTATACCCATGATACTTCTAGTTTCTTCAAAACTTTAACCTGTGCTAGATTAACACCCTAACATCAAGGGAAGATGTGCCGAGGGAATGTGTAAAGTAAGACAATTCAGACTCCCATGTCACTTAAATGTCATTTTCGTATCACCATATAATCACAGGAATGTGATCAAAGCAGTGAAGATGTGAATCAAGAGAATCAAAATAGAAGTTACTCAAATGAATGGCACCTATAAGTGACTATATTTAACAGATTCCAGGTAAACTTTACCATGTTATTCTTTAACACTACCACACAAAATGATCAATGCCTAAACTTTGAAAAACAAAAAATATGACATGAGCAAATGCCCGCAAGAACATTTTAGAATCACAATAAAGTATTCCAATTCCGCTGACAGAAAAAACTAAAACATACACCATTTTGTCTGGCAGTCAAATGCTATGCCCACTAACCTTCTCGCCAAACCACCATTGCTGATAGGAACATCAACTGGGGCTTGAGGAGGATCTTTAGAAGCCTTTTTTGGCAAAGGTTTTATTCTTATTTTGCGTTCATCTATAACTGTTTCACCATTCTCATCCCACAATTCTGCAGGAAGCTTTGAGATGGCTACCTCCTCCTCACGCTTATCTCGAGGAAAGTAAAGAGGGAGCAATCTACATGAAAAAGGAAACAAACTTAAGACAACATAAATCTAAACTACCACAAAAAGACAGCCTAAACCCACACTACTAATATACCCATCCTCTTAATCCGACCTCTTTCAATGAAACAAGACAAGTACTATGTACCTTTTGTAGATCTCAGTGTCAAATGCAGTAGTTGTGCAAAAGACAATGGCCGTGATTTCATCTTTTTGCTTGTCAAGAAAACGACGAACAGTTCCTGATAAAAAAACAAGTACAACTTTATTGCATAACTGCTTCTTACAGTACAAGATGCAGCACTGTTAATGCAAATAATTAGGTCCTCCTCAAACTGTTACAAAATTCTTGCGTGGTTAATGTACCGCAATAATGCATCCCTCCAAATTTTCTAAACCATGTGACAATAGAGAAATTTGAAAAAAAGTCCCAATTATAATTATTTATGAGTAGAGTAAGATTTCTCTCTAAAAAAGCAGCTTCCCCTTTTCAGTACGATGGCTAGTGACACTATCATTTCCTACTCTTTCAAGAGCTATTTTTCTTTTTTCTTTTCTTTTTTGGGGGGGAGGGAAGGGGGTTCGTTTTGGGTTTGTGGGGAACATGTGTGAGTGTGTAGACTATCCTGAATTGAGGGAAACCAAAAACTATTGAACTAGACATATTTTTCTGGAGATATCCAGGCACAATCACCTTGATACCCCTTGATACCCCTTGATACCACAACCACAGGAACAAGAAAAAGCATAAAGAACTCTGAAGATTAAAAAACAGGAATAATAAGTTGAAGAAAGAAATAAAATATATATATATATATATCTCTAAGTTGCAAGGAACAGAATAAAATGCCACAATCAATCTTGAAACTTTCCTAGACAAGCATACTTTAGGGATGTTAAAATATGTCATTAGTACCAAGAAAAAAAAAAATCTGTAAAGCCTAGCAAAAGGGCGATGCAGGATAGATGGCTCACTTAGAGCGACATGTGCAGCAGGTTCCCGTGGATAGTTCTTTGCCTCTGTGTATATACAATCCATAGCAATGCTGCATGGTTATGTCACTCATGTAAGATTAAGTGCAGTTGAGTATTACCTGAAGAAAGGACAACAAATCAGAAAACTCTATAATTCAGTAAGACTTATCTCCAACAACCTTTGAAGTTCGCTTTCAATAAGAAGTCCGAGGCAAGACCGGTAGCAATGACTCAAAGCATTCTCAGCAGCAGTATGATACTTTACAGCATATTTTGGACCCACAGTATGAATCACCCTCCTGAGAACCCAGAAGAAATTCTGCTTTTAGCTTCTCTACGAGTTTGATACCCATATGGAGAATGTTTCAAGTTTCTACTCTAAATTCTTTACAATTTTTCATTAAGAGCTTGAAGAAAATAATGTAAAAGGCCAGTGGAGTATTGACCTAGCAGGAAGGTTATATGCATTTGTAATTTTGGCCATCCCTGTTCGACATCCACCCTGGATCACAAAAGAAATGCCAGATATGGGTCAGTCTACCCCTGTAATTCTTTTTCTTTTCACAAAAGGAGATCTCCTGATCGTACTTCACAAAGAAAATAAGCAACCAAACGCTACGTTCTTCACATATTTATACGAAAAGCTAAATGCTCTTGCTGCTATGCTACTTCAATTGCTCCAGCTACATTTCACCAGAAGCAGTCTTTCTAACATCATATATAGAGTGTAATATTGAACATCAAAATTGGTGAAAAGAATTAGCCTCACAAGCATAGCACATTCGTCTGCGAGATCAGGTCCAGCTGCAGCATGTAAACCAGGACTACTGTGTGCATCATCCAAATTCTGCAGACAGCCAAAGTAACTGTAATATCAGACTACTTTTCTTTTTTCACTTAGAATAGGACATACACTACTGATTATGAAAAATCATGTAGTATATATAATGTCATCGGATTATATTAATATAGGATTCAGATACCTACGGCACAGTTCACAAATCTAATTTTCTTCATGGTAGTTAAATGGCATAAAAATCATTCATTGAATTACATTTTTGAAAAGGTGTAGGATTATCCAGAAGTGGACCTAAACGTTGATCTTGATCCAAATTTAGCCATTATTAGGTAGCAATGCTTTTGAATTTCCTTGGGTGCAGGTTGCTTTATAGCTGAATTGCATCTAGTACAACCTAGGCATACCTAAAAGCAGTTTGCTGCATAAGCATAGGCAATGAACACGGAGTTCGGTTTAACAAAACCAAAATCCATTTGGCCTAGTAAAGATGCTAGAAGACTGCAGTGCACAGTAAGCTGATCACCTCATTCGTCGAGTTCACGACCGCATCCACCTCGAGATTCCACGGGCTGCCCCTCCAAATGTATATCTTCTCGTTAACCTCACGGTCCACAGGAAACCGAGAAACCATCCCGTTGCCCGCGGCATCCGCCCCAGAGATCGACGTCAGGGGATCGCCAAAGTACGGGTTGCAAAACGAAGCATCTCCATTCTCATCCTCGAGGGACGACCCGTTCTCCACATCGATCCACCTGGGAATCTTATCCAGGCCCACCACATTCTTCCCGTTCTCCATTGCAAACCCTCTCCCGCAGTCGCAGTCGCAGTCGCAGCCGCAGCCTCAGCCGCCGCGGCCACAGTAGCGGCGGCACCTCCCGGCGGAAAGAGAAGAAGGAAAAAATCAAACAACGTCGTCAATTCTCCACCCTCTCCATCGCCTTTAAATCCAACCGCATCCACCCTCCCACGAGAGGCGACCCGAACGATTCCAGATGCCGACCGGTCAAAATCTCCACCTCCCTGCTGACAATTCACAAACACGCGCGGAGGCACGGCACGGCACGGCACGCGATCAGGATCGGGCAATCACAAAAGCAACCATCGAAAAAGAATTCAGCAAAACTTCCAGCGCTCGCAAGATCTCGAAATCGTCACGCGGACATTGCGAAGCTCGAACGGCAGCGCGACGGCGATCGCGCACGCCGATGACCGGAGCGCCAGAGACGACGCGAGGAAAGAAGACGAGATCGGAGAGCCGGAAGGATTGAATGCGGAAATGATTGGCGAAATCAATGAAGGAGGCGCGGGGAAAGGCAGAGATGGGATGCTTCCTTCTTACCAGAGCGGAATGGCGACATTGAATGATTTCGGATTTCGCGAAAGCGACCGCTCTTGCAATTACGGAGATTTTCTTCCTCTTCTTCCTTTAGTTTTTATTTTGTCGATTTATGTTTTTTGTTTTATTTTTTTTTTTTTTTTTAAAATCCCCGTGCAAGAGAGACAGCTCCAACGTTGCGTGCGACCAGGTTCGGTTTCGTAGTTTTGTTTTTCCATCTAAAGCCATAAATAAATTTGGCGTTGTGGGGGTCTGTTAAACGTGGGATGTTTTTCTTATATTCTGTTTTCGGGACATGAAGAAGGGCTTTTGTTTTGTTCGGGTTGTCCTTTTTCCTCCTCGCGTAAATAAATAATAATGTTAATTTTTTTATTGCTTTGAAAGGACGCGCAAATCTTGAACTCCCGAATCGGGATCATGTATGTTTAATAAGAAGAAGTAAGCTCCCGATCCCGGTCCCGATTCCCGTGATGCCAAAAAGGCCCCGGCTCATATAACTATATCGCGAAAGCAAGCGCATTTCGCTGAGCACTAGGAAAAAAGAACAGAAATCGAATACTGGGTTTGACCCTACAAGGCATACGTTTGCCAAAAAAACGCATTTTCTATTATGATCTCCTTATCGTCGAAATGGGCAGGCCATGCAAGCGTCATGGGAAAGCGTGATAAGGACTAGAACATTTTACGGGGCAGGAGTAGTCTATTCGCCTTCGGGACAAAGTGGGACTTGTCTCTTCGAATCCATGGAGGAATATTCCCCGGGGAACCTCCATCCCTCCCACGCCCGTCCCGCATGTTAAGCTGTAAAATTATTATGCCATGCCGAATTGGGATCGAGCCCTGATTTCGCCTTCAGCAAGAGCATATGCGAATCGAATCGAATCTCTCTGCTTGGTCTTAGTTGAGAAGAACTGTGAAACGGAGGGCATGGTCAGCTGCCTAGCGCTAATTGTAATGCTCCGTGGACACGGTATTCCGTATCGGTTGCACACTCGAGTAAGGGATGGTGATTTTGAATAGGGAAATGATTAGGACGGAACATGATTTCAAGATAAAATCAAGAAATTGAAATCTTTGAACTGATTTCCACCCATCCACTTTCAAGTTCTATAATATGTAGAGTAAATTTTAAATTCTAAAAATTAGGGAATTTATTTGGACAAATTGGAACTTGAAAGTTTTCCTTGTTTTATATCTTTATGCGATCTTGTGTCATTTTATGATATCTAATGATAACTGTATGATTGGAATCTACTAGTTCGAGTTTGCCATAATGGTATTTATGATTGAGACTTTTATTTTGTTAATATTTTATAATCTTTATATGTCTAAATATGAGTTGTGATAAATGAATTATAACAAATTGTAATAATTATATGCAATTAATCAATTATAAATGGAACCTGGGTAAATTTCAAAATCAACCTTAGAACCCGTGACATGGTGAATTCCAAGTTATTGGGTATGTATAGTAGGTTCTAAGTTCTAAAAATTAGGAAATCTATTCCGATGGATAGGTTCAAGGTTGGAACTTGGAACTGTTTACCCCTAGAAATGATATTGAACTTGATTGGTGTGCAGTATTAAATTGGCATGCTAGAGAAAAATTGAGTGTTGATGGTGTATTTATAGTTAAGGGTGTCAATGGGTCGGGTCGGGTCGGATCTTGATGTTACCCGACTTGACCCGAACAAGAAGGCTCGCGTGCTCTAGCCCGACCTGACCCAACTCGACCTGAAAGGCATGAAACACGAAGAAGGGAAAACGGGACGGGTCGGGTTTCGGGCCAACAGGTCAAATCTAATTATATGCATGCCATCAAATCAAAAACTCATAGCATTCTCCATCATCTAACATCTAAAGCACAATAAAATATGAAAGTCCAGCATATATAATAAGCATAAACAACAAAGTGGACAAAGCATGTTATTTAATTGCCTCATTTTCATTTTCATTGCAGTTTTCTTTTCATGTTTCAAAGGAAAAAAATGTCCATCCACCGAATAAATAGTACAGCAGAGAGTTGAAAATATAGTAGAAGAGTGGTCAATCTATTCGTTGAAAATATAGTCTGGTCATTAACATTAATATAACGTATTAGCTGTCCTTTCTCCAAAGTTGTTCCTCTACTAATGCCATTTAAAGCTTGGCCAAGACTTTACTGTATTCCAATCTCAGCATCTTAACATTTTCAAGAAAAAAGCTTCGAAAAAATTTAAGGTTTTTTAAGCTCGTTTTTTTATGCTGATTAATTTAATTAAAATCAATGACAACAAAAAAAACTCAGCCCAATACACACGGGCCTGAGGCGAAGCCCATCTCCTTACCCTATTTTTATTTTTGGTCTTTTTTTTTTTTTTTTCTTTTTTTTTTTGTGTTTCTCTTTTTCCTATTTTCTTTTAATCTTTTTTTTTTCTTTTGGTCTTCTCCTTCATGTTCACCTCCTCCCTGAAACTCCTGCAGACTTGCAAATAACCCTTTTACCGAACCCACACCAGATGACCACAGCTGAATCAACCATCACCCCTTCCGCCATTGAGCCATCATCGTCCACCGGTTGTCCGTTTCGACCAGCGCCAACCGTCGCCGGCCACCCATTTCGATGGCCACTAAAGCTACTTCCGAATGTGAAGAGCCACTCTCGCTGACTTGACAATATACGAGTGTTCCATGAAAAATGCATGGAGACACGACAAACATAAGCAAAAGCAGATGTGATTTTGTGGATATAATAGCATGAATGAGTTGGTTTCGTGTCTCAACTTAAAATGCTCTTTCGATTCTATTTCAGACATTTATGCAAACAATGTGTATGCATCACAGAATCGAGCGACTTTTACCTTGAAATAGATTCAAGCACCATCCAAGGCTCCTAATGATGCACACTATAGCACGCAAAAACATTAATGAAGGGTGGGCGGGGTCGAAGCTCACGCGAACTGGCTGGTCGTGAGCTCCGACCCAACGTTTTCCTAAAAATGGGACAACTATTGTTTGGACAGACCAACCTAGTTTAGCAAAGGGGCTGCCATGGACAACGGTTGAAGGACGGGCCTCCGCCGATGGTCGACCGCCTTCTCGAGCTCTCTCGATCTTCGGTTGTTTGCCTTTCAACTCTCGGTCTCTCTACTGTTCTTCCCTCCTTTCTCTCTTCTGTCGGTTTTTTCTCTCTCGAATCCAAGAGCTATGGTGAAGGTGGAGAAAATGCGTCGGTGGTTCGTCGGCCGCGTTTGAGGCACGGTGGGCACGGGGCTTCTCTCTTGCTCTTCGCCCTCGCTCTTACTCGCCCTCTCTTTTTCCGACCCTCGGTCCCTTTCTCTCCGCCCTCTCCGCGTTCGAGAGAAGGGTTTGAGTGAGAGTTTGTTTATTTGTTCATGGGCCGAACAATGTTCTAGGCCTAACTCGACCCAAAAGATAGTTGTTTACTTATTTTATAATTGTAACCTAAACATTATTAATATTCGAAACATGTATCATATTTGTTTCATGTTCGGGTCGTGTCTGAGTCGGGTCGAGTCAGGTTTTTGGACACCCCTACTTATAGTGATGTCGAGCTTGTGCCGGAGGTAGTTGTGTCGAAATTCACGACTTGAAGCTCAGTAAGCGACATATAAGCTATAATGAGCTAAATCACCATTATACATGACTAGTTATTACTCTTTTGAATCAGATCCGCATCCCACATTATAGGGATGGTTCCCCATGGAATTTGGTTAGAACTTGAAATCGCCCACCTCTAAAAATAATATTGAACTCGATCTTTGTGCACTACCAAATTGGCATGCTAGAGAAACATGGAGCGTTGATGGTGGACTTATAGTGATGTCAAGCTCGTGCCGGAGAAAGTTGTGTCAAAATTCATCATGTGAAACTCGGAAAGCAGCTTTTATACAAGCTATAACGAGCTAAATCACCGTTATACATGACTAGTAATTTATCATCTGAATTTGATCTGCATCGCGCATTACAGGGAAGGAATAGAAAAAGACACGGTGTTTGCCGCGAACCCGGGTGGCACCACCGACGACCCGACTGGTTAACAGGGTCGTGCATCTCCAGCTGGAAAAGCAAAGAGACTCCTTCATTTCACGCCAGCCTTCTGCTTCAACATGGCAATGAATTTTTCTCGATCTTCTGGAGACATACCTTCCGCCGAACAATCTCCCACGCCCCACTCGGCTCCGCGGATGCAGTATTTGTCTTGTATCTCTTGCTTGTTCCTGAAACATGCATCCTGCCTATGAGAGAGAGAGAGCTTGCTTCTAATAGAGACAGCTCAGTGAACATTTGGAATTGTAACTATGAAATACAAAGAAAAGAAGCAAACGCCAGAATGACGGGTTGAGTTATTCTAAAGCTCTTTTCCCTCTCATCAGCTCATAATCATTCCATTCGAAATCATTGAAACACCAGAATGACAGGCTGAGCATTGAATTGTGTTGGATATAATAAGACCGGCTTGCAAGTTCGACATACTTCTGTCATTTCGCTTTATATACTAATTTTCTGAACTAAACTTAGTTTGCCTCTACACCTAGCATTAGTCGTTGCCCATAATCCTGAAAATTTGCCATGCCTTTGTTCACCATCATGTGATCGCAATTTATGAATTCGGAAAGAGAATCGGGACTGGAAGCTTACTTCTCCTTATTGAGCTTAGACTGCTCCAGCAGCTTCTTGAGCAGAGGAGATTGCTTGAACCTCTCATCAAATTCTGCGTACTTCTTCTGGTTGTCCTCTGCCAAAGCACCCCTCAATGTCTTTTAATCGCGGAATTAGCCAGGTCAAGGACAGGCAACAGAATATACAATGAAGCTAAGACAGTTACCGTTGAACCGCTCGAGAAACTCAACCTGAGGCAACTGAGGACCGGGAACAGACTCTATTCCAGGGAGTCCAGAGAGAAATCCGGCTTTAGCTGCAACAGCAGCAAAAGTATAAATGTAAAAATTCAGCTTCAACATCTGCACATCCCTAGTCCACTACAAACGCCGATTGCGCATGTCTCGTGATTTTACCACGCAAAACCTGGTGTAATTCAAGAAGTGCGAAGAGCATATACCAGATTCTTCAATCATATCAGAAGCTGTGCAAGAATAAGAACACAAGAAGCTTTAACTACTTCAGTGCATACATCCTCAACCAAAACACTGGTCGAGGTTGTTTTTCTTCAAGTGTACAATGCACATCCACATCTTATCTTCTATACATGATTCTACTGGCATTGACATCTTCTCCCGCAGCCGATGAAACGAAGCAAATACCTTACACGACCATACTAGTTGCATTGACTGTAAAAAGTGCGAACAATCGACCAGCGCAGGCCGCGCAAGCCTTCAGTAATTGATGCACATCTGCGACCACAACCTTATCTTTCTCAACAGTAGAAGCTCGAAGTCACGCTTCCCATTTTCCAAGAACCATTCTCCCACCAAAAAAAGACGAACACTGGGGAATTCCCTCCCAATGACCAGACACGCAGTATGTAGAAGCGGAAAGGGTACGAATCAAACTCGAATATACTCGGCAGAAACTACTCTTCCGAAGAAACCCAATGAAAACTGGAGCTAAATCCATGCTATCGCTCTAGATAAACAGCACGCGAGAGGACGACGACGCCGCCTCGAGGCGAGAGCAAAAACGAACCACATAGGAGAAGAACCCTCCGTGACCATACCTGGATCCGACCACAAGAGGATGGCGAGCGAAGCAGCAGCGAGAGGGACGCTTCTGTGAAGAGGGTGGACAGAACTTGATGAGGACGACACGCGGGATGAAGAAGAAGAAGAAGATGTTGAAGAAGAAGAGGAGCGAGAAGCGTCCGAGAAGGCTTTTGTGGACAGAACGGGAGTGCCGCCATCTGCGAGTTTATCTTCGCTTTTGAACGGGATTTTACAGTGCAGGGTCGCCAGAGGCGAGAGCAAAGATAAGCCCATGACTTGGGGAGAGAGAGAGAGAGAGAGAGATAAGAGGCGAAAAATCTTCTCTTTCCCGTGGTTTCTGGAGGAGCCTCTCTCTCTCTCTCTCTCTCTCTCTGCCTGCTCCTGAGCAAAGGTGATTTCTATATTATCTTTCTTCATTCCACAGAAAAGTAGTTATAATAAAAAGTTTCGGATAAATCAGTCCGACAAAGTATGTAAATTACACGTTAAAACACAATTACCAAAATCATGAACTCCCGTGTGGTAATTACAATTTGATTGATTTTATACATCGTATCATTCACTGAATGACACCATTCAACACTTTTCTCAAAATTTCATTTTCGCCATTTTCAGTGACTGATACCACGTGACTACAGCACAAAATTAATGAAACTGTTCAATCCAAGAAACAACAGCGGTCAGTAGTCCCAATAACTGGTTCGAAAATCATAAGCAGGAACAAATGAAGATTTTTATATCCGCAAAAGTGCACAATGCCAAGTAAATTGAAACATCGGGATACAAATCTCTGCGTCTACTTGCCTAAATATTTCCGGCTTTGGACAATTTGCTATAAAAAGTTTGGGGAAATCAAATCGCAAAAGGGATCATCCTTCGATCATGGCTTTTGCAGCATCTATTAGTGCTGGTCTCCAGTCATTTGATGCCCTGCCAAGCACGGTGTATCCTTCTTTATCTTCCACATCTACATCTGCTCCATGCCTTATCAACAGCAGAGCCACCTAACCACAAATAAATCAGCATAAAACAAGTAAATGGTCTGATGAGGTTCTCGAACGTAGAAGCAGAAAGCCTGATCTCAGTCAGTTCAAGCTCATGCAAGTTTTTGCTCCAGCAATTACAGCGGGATTACACATATGGTTATTTACAAATTTGAATATGAATTGCCTAATCGATGATTCTAACTGATAGACCAATTCAAAGGTTAAAAGGACAGGAAAAGGGTGAAAAGCCTTGTCCCACCTCAATTTCTCTCATTAAAGGAGGGATCTAATTAACTCTAATTTATCAATCCCAGTAACTGCCCAAAGGACTCAGGGCTATATATATATGAATGTATAAACTAGTTTGCAGATGTGCACGTAAAATTGTACCTAGCCACTAATTCAGTGTAAAGCAAAGCAAATTGCATGACTAATTCACTGTGGTCAGACCTCTCTATTGTTGCAAATTACTGCAGCCATCAGAGGCGTTTGGCCTGCTTTATCAACAGGGTCAACCTCAGCTCCTTCCTCGATCAGTAGTTCACACACTTCTGATTTCCCTGTGCTGGCAGCACGATGCAATGGAGTGCTCCCTACCTGAAAGCTAAGCATGTCAAGCAATTGATGAACGCCAAAAATAACACCACCGAATTTTTTCAATTCATACAAACATGTATAGAGGAAGGCAATTGTGCGATTACTGACCTTGTCCTTTGCATTGATATTTGCACCGTGTGACATGAGAATTTCAGCAACTTTCAACCATCCTTTGCTGGCGGCATAATGGAGACCAGTGCGTCCACCATCATTCTTTAGATTAACATCAGCTCCTGCAAAGAATCGCCATTATGTGACCAATAAATTATGTTAAGACAAGTGAAAAACAAAAAGGGACATTTCTTTCTCTAGGATGTATGGAAGGAACTGAGTGAAGGTTGTTTATATAAGAGAACACAACATGGAACTCAGCATGTTAATGTGTCATCTATCCTATGCTACTGAGGTTAGACACAGTTACACTCACAACAGTAAGCAGCCTTCTCTTTCATCTAGCTAGACTGACCATAGATGATTTAAATGAATTCTCACACTATACAAAGGCTGTGACCAAAATTGATTCACTGTTCACTGAAATGTGAGCATGAAGCAATTACTAAGAATGAAACAGACACACATGCCAAAAGATCCATAAGGCTTGTGTGGCTGCTTTTTTTTTTTAACAAAGTCCAAGTGTAGAGAATAAATTCTTTCACCATATCCACATGGATTAAATTAGTGTTTCCCAAGCCCTACCACAAACACTGAGTCTGAATTACACTAAAGCCTGAGTACTCCAGTTGACCATACATTTAGCAAGGAAATGGCGTCTTAACAGTGAAACCTGATGATAAGAATCCTCAAGTTCTCCATTTACCCAGTAAACATGAACAATTGCCTGACACTACTCCACTTCACAAGCTGGAGATGCAATAGGATACATACCAACTAAGGGCTTACACAACATCCAAAGAAATTGATCCGCAGTGGAAAATTTCGTTGAAATGGCTTCAGACTGCTTTTGATTTTCAAAGGCTTATCTGACTTCAGAGTACCAAAAAGGGTTCTAACAATAGAAGAATTATCCTAACAAATTAAGAGCGGAAAGTAAAGCACACAAATCATCTGCGTGTCTGTTTACTTAAAACTGTTTTCAGGCTCATCAGCACGTCATGGAACTCGCAGACATACTTGCCTTTCCTCAACAAGATCTCCACAATCTGCACATTCCCAATGCTCGCCGCAGAATGAAGCGGGGCCCAACCTTCTTCATCTTTGCTGTTTATCACACTCGTTGATTGATCAACATCTGACAGTATATCCACTATCTGATCCAGGCAAATGAAAAACATTTCAACACAAAGCAATCTAGCGGATGGATTAAACAGCCATCATGAACAAAGAAACAGACAAACATATTTCACAACAAGCCAAGCAAATGCGTGAAAGCCTCGTACAATAAGCATGCTCTCTAGAATCTAGACATCAAAATCTTCAAAAACTAATGCGCTGCATATGTAGATTGCAGCCGTCCGTACTTAAAAAAAAATCATATTTTAGTAATTATACAATTGCAAGATAGTGATAAACCATCTAATTACTGAGAAGGACCACCCGAAATTTTCATGGTTACTTCCCATGAGCTTTTGGCACAAAAAGCACACCGAATCAAGACTATCTACCGGTGCAAGATCATCCGCTCTGCGACGAGAAATTACAAAGAACTACTTTTTCAGACCTCTGGTCCAAGAGGCTATCGCCTCACCAACTCAGGCTAATCCAACGTGGCGATCGCTAACGAAGCTAAAACGACTCGACAAAAGAACGGGAGGATCAATGTCTCCGGCGAAGCACTTTATCTCGAATCTCTGGGTTTCCGGAGGCGGAGGAAAGGAAAAAGAAGAAGAAAAAACCTCGGCGTGACCGGAGGAAGCGGCGACGTGGAGGAGGGAGCGACCGTCCTCGTTTCGGAGGGAGAGAGCCTTGGAGAGCTGGTCCGGCGCGAGCGCTCTGAACGCCGCGGAATCGCCGCCCTCGGCGGCTCTGAAGAGGTCGTCGTCCCTGGTCGGCCGCTGCTCCGGCGTCGGGCTCGAAGCGTCGATCTCCATTTCCACGGCGGTGCGTACGGATCCGGGAGGAGGAAAGGGGCGTTCCTCGAAAGGCGAGGGATTTTTTTGCGTTTGACCAAAAGGTCAGCCGTTCCGGCGGCTTTGATTGGCTCGTGCCCGCGCGCCCATACAGGAACAGATGACGACGGTCGTAGAGAATCCCGTTCGCTTGGGCCGGTCCGATAATCGCCGTGCGGAAATCGGACCGCGAACTCTTAATTCGCATGCGTCCGAAAGGCTGGGCCGACAAAAAAGGGTAGACAATCTCGAAAGATAATCAGCAGTCTTACATATCAATGGTGGCATGCTTCTCTGGAAATTAATTATAATACGTACTAAAAAAGAATTTAAGAACCACCCCGAAAATAACACAGCATTGAACCCTAAAATCCTCGAAAATATGCAGAAGGGAAGGGACGCGATCATCTCGAAGGGGTGACCTGAAAACACAGGTACTGATACGATAGCACTAGGCGAAGGAACACCGCCTGTGTTGTCAGGTCACTCCTCGAAGATGCATCCCTTTCTATGGTCCGTGACAGTTTTGGGGTGGTGGCCGGGTCGCTTGCCTCGGAGCTTTTCTTATATAGGAAGAGTCAAAGCTCGAGTTTTGCACTTGCTCGCGACAATGTCACTAGAATGTGCTCATCCTAGCGACACCCTGGAACAGGAGACAGAGATGTGCTGTCCCGGCTTGGCTTTTTATGGAGGTGCAAGAGACGAATCCCATCTACCCCGTGAAGAACGGGACCCGCGCACACTGCGCCTCGATCCGATCAATCTGATTTCACGGTCGACGGGCTCGCTAGAAACGAAATCCTGGCATCATTTTCTTGAATGGGTAAAGGGGGAGGACCGAAGTGGGTTCCACCCCCGCCTCGCGGCGTGTCTGTCCCTTTAGAGTCGTTTAAGGTCTGCGTCTCATGATTGCGCGTGGTTGCTCGAAACACCTTCCTGCGCCGTTTGAGAATTGTGGAACGGAAGCGAGGCCTTGCTCTGTGCAAGAAACCGCCTCCGTCCTATGTAATCCGAGTCTGATTCTGCTGGGTATGTGAACGAGACTGGCAAGTGAAAGATGCGCAAGAAACGGTAAATTCCTCAGGCCATGAGACGTGCGGCGAAACGACAGTGTACATTTCGTCTACCAACCAGAACAATAAAAAAGGTTTTTTGAATACTGAGAAGATTTCTCCACCTTGAAAGGACTTTGAACTCTAACCAGCTAATCAAAATCCTAGGAAACGATGCCAGAAAGAGCTTGTCTAATATCTAGAAACCGTCCATCCGGAAGACTTTTTGGGAAGGAAACTTTTTTAAGCACATGCTGGTGCCCTGAAGTCCCTGAGGGTTGCGTACACTATTGAATCTGCTGCCACGACGATCGGCGAGGACGGGTCGACGAGCACTGGTTTCATCTCGGGTATGTCCAACGATTTGGTGAGCTCCAGCGGAGTCCCGTTCAGGAGCAGCACATCGCTCTGAATGTTTCCGTCCTTTGGCGTCAGATGGTACTCTTCTCTAGGTTGCCTGCCCCCACCAGTCTGCTCGGCCACGGGATATATATTCAGCTCGTTGACGACCGACACATTGAAGGAAGTCGAGTTCGACATGTTGATCAGGATGAGGCTCACGCCAGGCTGAACCAGAAAATTTTCCCGAGTGGTCAGAAAATTTAAGCAGAAACGGGCATTGGACAATTACCAGTAAAAAGGGGTTGTGTCGCTAGCAATGCGTGCTCGACCCTTCCTGAAGTGAATTTACCTTGTCCTTTGAGCAATGAGAATATGCGCGTAAATGAGCAGAACTGTCATGCGTGGTCGCAAGGACGTGTTTCCCCATCAGGCGATGCCACAGGAGCGCACTGATTGGATAGAACAGGTTCGATTATAACTTTGAACAGGAAAATGAGAATCGTGCCATAATCGGACAATAAAATCATAATAGACAAAGTTAATTGCTAATGCTGAGGCGACCTACTGACCCGTAATAATCCGGGTTTGGGATGAAACTAGTGGTGTTGAGGAGGCCATAGTTTCCGCCGATCAAAGCCTGTCTGCAGAAGACCTTGTGGTTGAACTGGGATGTCATGCCCAGTTGATCCAGGTACCTGTTTTTTTTGCTCATGAACACAGAGTTAAACTTTGTTCCATAATTCATCTCAATCTGCAATTCTCTTGTTTCCGTAAGGGTCCTCACCAGAATCCATTGGCGAAGGTGTGCGAAACGTCCTTGCCGCCGCTGTTATAAGCCCCACCTGCTTCCCCAACCCATGGGCCCGACCATGGTCCGAATCTCTCTGCAGTTCTCATGACATCCTTATGCGTCTGAGCGATCTCGTCCAGGAAGTACGGGTCCTGAATCTTGTCGATGAGAGTCGGATCGACACCTGCAAGGAGGAAATGCGGTAATGACTTTATCCTTGACTTGCAGGATATAGGCAATATCAAGCACGAGGTTCCTGGTGGCTTAGTACGTGTACCTGCGCCGAGATTGTATATATGGTGGGTTAAACCATCGACTACATTGGGTCCTGAGACCTGGAGGAAGGTCTCGAACCACTTCTGGTCGTAAAATCCAGCCGGACCCAAGACCTTCGGCCTTGTGGCGGGGTCCGGGTACAATTCCTCAATGATCTTCTTGAGCACGATCATGTCCTTGCCATACTGGTCAGCGTCGATTCTTCCAGAAACCCCAGTTCCACAGAGCTCATTGCCTGATCAAAGAAAATGCAGAACGGTTTAGTCAGGTGATGTACACGGATGCTAACAAGAGTTTATAAACTCTGACTTAGGCTTCAAGTTACCAAGTTCATATGAGTCAATCTTGTATCCTTTGGAGATGGTGTAACTCATGAGATCACGGGCGTTCTGCGGATCCCAGTCACCGATGAAATGGTCGTTATCATTGGGTGACCTTTTCCTTCCGATGAGAGCATTCAAGCCGAAAGTCAATGCAGTTCTGTGAAGCAAAATTGGATGAGTATCCAGAGATTTTCCTTTTCTATCCTCTAGGATTTCATCTGCGGCTCGAGAAGTTCAATGAAGCCTACTAATATCATCGAAGAAATTTTACCCGGTCTCATTGAACAACTCATTAAGCTGATCCCACCGGTCCATCGTGAGGCAACCCCGGCTGAACCCAAACAAGCCGTCGGGTCGCTTCTTGAAGTGGGGGCATTTGCGCACAGGTCTCGCATTGCCGACCTTGTAAATGACCTGGTCTTGCAAGGAGCCTCCGACTCTGATCCTCAGAGGATTGAAAGCTGTAATGCCACAAGACAGATAAGCCCTTTTCTTACGCGAAATTCTCTAGGATCAGAACAGTACTGATAGATCAAGAAGCACGTTGTTCAATCCTAGAGTAGCAAAACGGCATCTTGCCATTTCACCGGTGGCTCGACAAATCAGACATATAAGCTCTTTTTTGCTTGAAAAAATAAAAAACTACACATGGTACTTCTTTTCTCCTATGGATTCTCAATCATCATTAATCAAACTTGCTCTATAGAAAGCTGAGTTCGGTGCAAGCTGAACTATATTTATCGTAAAGCTCCTATTCAACTTCAAGCAACAGTTTAAATGCGTCGAAAAGTGACTCCTTGGGAAGCTGTCCGATTCAGCAAAAAGCTAACACAAAGTTTCTAATGCCTAGAAAACTCAGATCGTGCTCTTGATGCAACTTACCCTTTATAGCATTCGACAGGATCTTGTTCTTCAAATCCTGCAAAGGCAAGAGACGACAGAACCACGAAAAACATCACGTTCATTCCAGTGCAGCCTCATCCGGCAACGATAACAACCAACAAACATCACGGATTCTAAGCCAGTGCGAGAGAGGAAGAGCGAGAGAACATGTACCAAATTGATGATCCCGGTCATTCCCCAAGGGCACTGACCGTAATCGCACTTATCGACCGGCCACCAGTCCAGTGTCGCGCACACGAAGTTGTCGTCGGTCTGGGCCACGTCGGTCGCTCCGCCGACGGTGACCTTCACATCTTTCGCCAGGCACAGCGAAAGCCATGAGAGCAGCGCCAAAAAACAACAGGTCGCCTTGAACTTCGCCATGTCTCGAGAGATTCTGAGACAAAAACCGCAGCAGTGAACGTAAAGCGGCCTCTCTCTCAAATCCCAGTTTGGATCTTTTGGAGTTAAATCTTGAAGATTACACTACTCCAACATGCCTTTTTATGTTAGATTAAAAGATCAAGTGTTGCCAAAAAAACAAGAACAAGAAAGAAAGAGAGATAAGATCTTTTGATAACAAAAGATTATCCATAATCCTTTCATTTTGGGAAAATTTCAAATAAGGATACAAAGTGAGGGTGTTTTCTCAAAAGAGGACCCAAAGTGGATAATGTTTTAAATAATGGCCTGAAGTGACCAACTTGGTTTCAAATAAGGACCTACTTTTTCAGTCAACCAAATATTCACTAGCCAGTAAGCATGTGCATCTCACATGCCATTTTTTAAGTCATCTTTAGGGGCATTTTCGTTCAAAAGCTCTTTTATTTTTCTTTCTTCTTCTCCATTCATCTTCTTCGTTCTTCATCTGAGCCACTTCAATTCATCTTCTTCTTTTTGGAACGCAGATGACCCTTCATCAATGGCACAAACTTGGCAACAATCAATAACGACGGCTAGAGGACATGAGCACACTGGCAACCCCAAAAACAAACCCTAAGCCTTGATTTTATGGTGATTGAAAACTAGGCGGTAACAAGTCGTCCGATAGCGGTGGTGACGATCGGCGACCGGCAATTATGGCCTGAGTGGCTTCCATGACGACAAAGCTGGCTATTCTCGACTTTGTGCAGCTCAAATCGTGTCCTTGAGCTTGATTTTGGCGATGATTTCGTCGCGGCATCTTGGCGAAATCTAATGAGTGCGACTCATTGATAAGTATATTACTTGTGTGTGGTGATTTTGGGCGATTTCCGGCTTAGGTGCGTAAATTGTGAGATTTTGATTTGTTATTTGCTATTTGGGACTTGGTGGGACTGAGACGACGATGGCCACAACGTGGAGTCCTGATGTTTGCTTTGATTCATGGTGGCGGTGGTCTGAATTACGGCAAGTCAAGGATTAGGATGGCTTTGTTTTGGCGTGTGAATGGTGCAATTTGAGTATGTTTCGAGCGATTGAAGCCAGAGGACAAATTCTAGTGAATTAGTTGCTGATGAAACATCAACCATCGGGAAACTCTTTGCGTCGTGAGCTCTGTATACTACTGGGGGTGAGTGCGTGGAGAGAGAAATGATTTTTAGAAGCATGGGGATGCAGCAGCGACAAGGCTGAGGATGGTGGTCGGTTGGTTGGATTATGCTCGGTTAAATTTTCTAAAGTTATTAGATCGGACTTTGGATTAATAAATGGGATAATATGGAAGTGATTTAACTTTGTTAATGAAGAGGATTCATCTTGAATGAACATTTGTTCGCTGTTGTTAGCTTTGCTGCCAATACCCTCTATATGTAAAGCAAACATTTGAAGAAAAAGATAAACAGTGAAAGGAAAGAAAAAGAATGCAAAAGAAAAATAAAAAGAGTCTTTTCGACAAAAATACCCCTTAAGATGACTTTAAAAATAGCATGTGAGATGCATGTGCTCACCGGCTGGTGAACATTTGACCAACCAGAAAGCTAGGTCCTCATTTGAAACTAAATTAGTCACTTCAAGTCCTTATTTGAGACATAATTAACTTTAAGTCATTTTTTGAAAAAACACATTCATTTTGGGCCTTTATTTGATATTTTCCCTTTTATTTTTGTTGGTTAAGTATATCCATTTAAGTTTGAATGAGATAGAATCCTGCGCTCTACGGTCATCAAATCCCTCGGGGGATTCGCATGGAAATATTCATTCACTGCCTCGAGTGATTACATTCGTGAGAATCCAACCAGAAAGCCCACACTACTTGAGGTATAAGATCGTGTGTCAGCTTGATCAATTGGATTATTATCAGTACCTTTCTATCGTATTCAAATATGTTCGCAATATGATCGTATGTTTGATTTGTGTTTTTTGAAAATAAATTTTTTGTATGAACATGCCTCGTCTATTAAATAGTATATTTCTTAAAACTCCATAGAGAGAAAATCTCTATTTAATGTTACCCTTACCAAGATATAATACTTATTTTATTATTTTCTTATATCTATTATTTTTTGGTTAATTATTAAGCCTCAAGTATGGAAAAATTGTTTTGACAAAGGCACGAGTAATTTCTCGATAATGAATTGATTCTAACGATATCATATTTACTGAAATAATTATTAACCTAAGATCCTTACAACCGATTGATGCTATTCTTAGTTTTTGATTCATCTACCTCGATCAAGAAACAAATTCCATCATGTTTCTAATTTTATTTGCAATTAAAACATACTCTTTTTTTTCAAGTACATGTTGCATTTGTTCACAAAAAATAAATAGTTTTGAAAAATGTCTTTTTAAAAATAATTGCTCGTACCATCTGAAATAATTAGTCAACGAAAAATACTTTCAATATTGACAATAATTTATATCTAAATATTTATTGTGGACGATAAAAATATTTTTTATTTATTTATTTTCATGAACAATACAAAGTACAAGTGATCATTTTTATGAAAGCATTTTTTTCAAACTATTTATTTTTTGTAAAATAAACGGAGACTAAAAATAAGAATATTATACACAATTTACTTTGGCACTGTGGATATTCGAACCGCTCATAACGATCCCAATCAGCTAATCTTGAGCTGGGTCTAGGAATGAACACCACTCAAGCATTTATCATGGGCCTCACACCAGGGCCGTGGCGGCCCATGAGCCCGCTAAGCAGTTCCATCATTGGGCCTAGGCCCAAAACATAATGCCTTCATGGGCCAGCCCAAGTGCAATCATCAGAAGTCCAGATGAAAGCTACATGAGTGATTGCAACAATAATTAGGTACCTGTCTCCCTTCTCCGTCACTCTCAAGTTCATGCATAGACCCCGTCGCAATTAGGGCCGGACATCGCACTCGCCCGGATGCCCGGATGAACACGCAACTCGCACACGCCGTCGGATCAGGTGGCTTCCATTGTCGGGCTCGGCCTCATCTGACGACGTTCCGTCCGAGCCGGGCTCGCGCGATCCGACCGTACCTGGGATCTTTTCCCGATTTAGAAGAGCTGGAGGAGAATCCATCCGTCCGCAACTTTCACCTTTTCTCTTTCATTTTTCACTATCCGGGTCACTTTCAGGGCATCTTTCCACACCTTATGGCCTTTCCACTATAGAAATTGCAATGATGAAGTGTTACTAATAACGGAAAAAATTTTATGATTGAATTTGATCAAGATTCAGTGCATCTGCTTCAAGTCGAATGATGTGCCGTGGTCCCCCTCCTCGAACTCCTTTGCTTAATCTTATGGCCATCATGATAATGTTTACGTTCCCATCGTCAATTTCATGTTCGGAAACCGTCCGATCCGAATATATTCGCATCACTGTCGCTATCGTCCTCGTCGTCATTTAAATAATCGATCGTCATTTTCGCTGCCTATAGCAATCAAACGCGTAGGTGTCGGCATGTCCCCAATCCTTATTTTATTAGCAGTACGATGTATGGGAAACAACCATATCAAGCTTGCTAATTTTGTTTATTATCCCTAAGGAGTCCGGTAGGTAACATATCCTACTGAAAAGGACAATTACATATTCATGGGAAAAAATCTAAAGTAGTAAACATTACTTTAGGTTTTTCAAGTGTACGATTTGAATTGTTAATATTGAAATTTAGATGGGTTCGAAAATCGATGGCTATGATTGTTTCAGGGCAATTAAAAAGATTCTACTCTACCCAATATTTGCTTCGCTCAAAATATATATGCCACGTCTTTCCATTTGGATTCCTTGATTTTTTTCTTCCACATGAAAAAAAAAATGGCAGGTGAAAATTAAGTATAACTGGTTTGTTTATCTCCAATATTTACTAGCAAATTAAAATAGAGGGATTTTGCATTATTCTAGCTATATCTTCCCTTTTTCATATTCCAATTTATTACAGAATATTGAAGAAAATTTGAATGCAATATTGCATTTTACTCCATCATCAGTCAAAGCGGAAAAAAGAAGAATCGGTGTTGGCTCTTGCCATAGTGCCAGACCAATTCTACGAAGTACAGCCTAATCGAGAGAGGCAGGCAAGTACAAATGGTCGAGGTACATACATAAAAACGTTAGGATCCACACATTCAACTCTGAATCATGGAATTCTTCTCTTTAACGATGTTAAGTGTTCATATCTCTTAGAGCATCCTTATAAAATCTGTCGTGTTAATAACAAAAGTCACCCGGTTTCACCCAATTCGGTAATTACTCGAGTGGGAGACTTCAAGAAAGTCGTGTTTGTTGGTACTTAAACACATGGCCATGCTTGTTGATGTGCAATCAGTGTCGAGACTCGACTAACTCGACTAACCAAACCTCCTCCCCTAAGCTATTGATGTAGGGAGGCATTTACCCCTCAAAGAGTAACTTTTGAATATTATCGACAAATGATAGATTTAGTTGATAAGAGCAATGTTTGGTCATTTATGAACAGAATTATTGATAATTTGAAGGGAATCAACAACTCGCCAATGAAGTTATCTATATCATAATATGAAGTTATTGATAAGAGCCTTGAAGCTTCTCAATAAAATTATTGAGCAATCGATGCAAAGATAATTGGTGGATAATTATATCCATATCATTGGTTTAGGATTTGCGTAAGTTCTTTTCGATCAGAATTCGTGAAGTAACTTCCAATAACCACCTAAAGGATAAAGTTATTTGTTTTTTCAAATTTAGTAACCTGGTTTGTAACTGTCCGAATACGGATATAAGTTAGTCGTCATTTTTGCCGCCTATAGCTATCGAACACGGGGATGGCGGCACATCCCCAATCCTATTTTGCTTTCATTATGATATGGGGGAAACGACCATATCAACTGGCTAATTTTGTATATTATCCCTTAGAGTCCGGTGGGAAACATATGCTGCTGAAAAGGACAATTGCATGGATTCATGGAGAAAGATTTCAAAGTAGTAAATACTATTTTTTAGCTTTTTCGGGTGTATGATTCGAATCGATCATATTGAAATTTTAATGGGCTATACAATGAGATAATAGTTCAAAAAGTCCTAAAACTTATTGTACGGTGGCCAATTCAGTTCTAAACATTTTAATTGTGTTAATTCAATCCTAAACATATTGTACCAAAAGCCATTGTAGTCATTCCAAGTAATTTTGGCTGAAAATCATTAAAGGATTGCATTGACAAACTATTAAAATGTTTATAATGAAATTAACAGATCGCTAGAAAGTTTAGAACTAAATTGACCGCTATATAATAGGTTTAGGATTGAATTGGTACAATTGAAAAGTTTAGGATCGAATTGGCCATCGTACAATAGATTCACGACTTTTTGAGCGATTTTGGTATTCTAAAATGAATGATTGTGATTGCTCCAGGGCACTGAAAAAGATTTACTCCTACCCAATATTTGCTTGGCTCCGGTTATATATGTTTTATCTTTCCATTTGGATTCCTTGATTTTTTTTTCCACAATAAATGAAAATGGCAGGTGAAAATCAAGTACGACTCGCATGTTTATCTCTACTATTTACTGGCAAATTAAAATAGAGGGATTTGCCTTATTCTAGCTATATCATCTTCCCTTTTTCATATTTCTAATTTATCATAGAATGTTGAAGAAAATTTGAATGCAATATTGACCTTTCATTCCATCACCAGTCAAAGCAGGAGAAAAAGGAGGAGTCGGTCTTGGCTCTTGCCATTGACCAGACCAATTCTACCAAGTACAACCTCATCGAGAGGAGAAGTACAAGGGTCGAGGTAAGTACATACCAACGTTAGTATCCATACATTCAAACTTAGGATCATGTAAATTCTTCTATCTAAACAATGTTAACTGCCCGAATCTCTGGGAGCATCCGAGTAATCTCGGCTGTGTTATTAGTATAGTCGTCCGGTTTTGCCCAATTCGGTAATTACTCAAGCGGGAGATTCCGAGAAAGTCGTGTCTAGCGGTACTCAAACACATGGCCACGCTCGTGATGCACAGTCTGGTGTTGAGACTCGACTAACTCGACTCACAAGCATAAACTTGTTAAACAATGGTTCTGCGAACGAATCGATCCTCTCATCAGCATATGCTCATTTTCGATTTTTAGATCACGGCATCTTAAGGCTGCGGAGCAACTTATTTGACAACTCTACGTCTTTCGTTTCGATGCGATTCCGTTCGGCATCGTCGGTTCGCATGCGATGCTCTCATCTTTCTAATTTTGGGGAGTTCCAATACGAAATGCGATCGGTCTCGACGACGCAGGCGGCGCAGACCATCACCGTGCGAAAATCACCAATTTCATTTTACGGAAACCATCGCATCATCGGCGGATCGACATCGTGTCTGTCTCTCGAGATGGACGAGGAAACGTGGCCCAACCGAACGTTTCCGGATGCTCCAGAAAACCCGCATTTAGAATATATTCAAAAGCGTGGCTCTTCTCTGTCGATGGAAAGAGAGACGACGAGCCCACGGGACAGCGAGAAAATATTAGGTAACCTAAAAGTGCCATGTCATTCCTCCTCTGAACCATTCAAAAATCGCCACGTGTCCGGGGTCCTACAGTTCATTGAAAATTCCTTTCTTTCTCTTCTTTCTTCTCTCTCGTCTCTCTTCTACCCCTACCCCTGCACTTGCTTTCTCTCTCCTCTCTCCTCTCTCCTCTCTCATCCCCAGTACGCTCTCTCTCGCCACTCTCCCTCTTCGTCATCCCCTCATTCGACCAACGAACTTCACGACGGTGGAGGCACTCTTTCAAGGTGGAGGTGGAGGTCGCGTGGTGGCTCGTGCGATGAACCACCGCACCCCATTCACGAACTTCGAGGCGGCGGATGCAAACTTGAGACGGAGCCGCACGGTGGCTCGTCCGACGAGCGATCGTGGCCTCATCCAACCGACGAGCCACAGCGCCGCCCCTCCGGCTGCGCTGTCAACGAATCGCTGCCCTTCGTCCGATGATGGTTTAGTGGGAGTAAGAGGGGGGCAGCGAAGAGAGAGAATCGAGTGAGAGAGAGGAGAGAGAAAGCAAGTGCAGGGGTAGGGGTAGAAGAGAGACGAGAGAGAAGAAAGAGGAGAAAGAAAGGAGATTTCAATGACCTGTGGGACCCGAGGACACGTGGCGATTTTTGAATGGTTCAGAGTAGGAATGATGTGGCACTTTGAGGGTACCTAATATTTTCTCACGGGACAGCAACCTTGGAAAGAGACCGGCATTGGACATGGAGCGTGACGCGATCTCAAAAGACAGAATACCCAAAACAGCCGAGGAACGTAGGACGGACAGATGCTCGGGCACAAACGACCCGGACCATGCGAACAGAGGCCGGAATCTATTCGACGGGCCCTACTTGGTCGCGCGATCGTATGACCGTGTTAACGACTCATGACCAGAGCTATCGGACCAGCCGCCGGCCACCCTCTCTGGGTTCGGCATCTTGAAAACCGCGACGGAGGTTATACCAGATGGCTCGGCGGTATATGGGATTAGACCAGTTCAATTGATGGAACTGGTACAGCTCTGATGAAGAGTTCTTTCTATCAATCGCTTTCGCCTTTTTGTAGGAAAAGCATGCCTCTACTTCTTTTTCCGAGATCTGATCTAGAACCCAGTCACACATGTCACATTAAATTCCAGGTCACTTTATCTACCTGGAACACTGGAGTGTTCTTGTAGCTATAACTTACCCCGGATCGAACCAAAAGAAAGCCTCAATCTAACTCTAATATGTCGCTAACTAATCGAGTCTATGGGGACAAGTAACCGACGAAGGGGAAACACGAGCTATGTTATGCTCCCTTTCTTTTGGACCAAGACATACCCCCGATGGTAAACGATGAATTGAGGATCCACAATGCCATGATAAAGTTTTCGCGTTCGTACAGGAAAGACCCGTTAGCCATACGGTGATGCTTAGGATATGAATGGTAATTATTCTATTTTCGAAAAAAATTTCTGAACAGAAATTATTCTTTTTTATTATGTTTTCGGGAACAATTTTTAAACATTTGAAGGTGTTCAGTAACTGCTCAAAATTTTTATTCCCCGAATAGTAAAACTCTTAAATTCTTTTTTTTTCTTCTAATTTTTTAATACTTTTCTTTTATTTCTTATTTTCTTTTTCTTCCTCCTCCTTTTGTGGCTAGTTGCTACCGTTACCAGTAGCTGGTGAGTGGCTGGGTGAGCTTGCCAGTGGCCAAGCGAGCTCGTTAGACCTCGCTTGGCCGCTCATTGGTCACCTCTGACAATGACGACAATGGCTGACGGGCGGCGATGCCCCGGCAGTAGGCTGGAGGAAGAAGAAGAAAAGGAAAGAGAAAGAAGAAGAAAAAGAAAGAGAAAAGAATTGATTATACAAATTGTTCCCAGGAACAAAAATTTTAACAAACGGATTTCTGTGCTAAATTTATTTCTTGGAACAAAATAACATAATCAAACGCTATTTAACTAGTTACTATGGGGGCCCTTAGCAAGGTTAGATGAGCGCATGTTGTACTTGAGTAATTAGAGAATCACAATATCACCTGTAGGGCCTTGTTTGATCCAAGTTTACGCAAATTGGCACAATTAGGGCACACATAATAACCATTCTATTTTTCTATTTCTAGGAATAAGTTTGGAATGTGAATCCATTTAGTGATACAGTTTTATTTTTTCTATTTCTGAAACAAATAATAGATTTATAACAAAAATGAGAAGTATATTTTTTTTTTAACTTTTCTATTTCTGGAAACAAGAATGAAAAATAAAAGATCTTCTAATCCTTTGCCTTTACTATTAGACAATTGCTCACCCATCGGCCGTCTAAGAGGGATAAATTTTATATTGTTATCAAATAAATTTTTATTTTAAAGATAGAAAATTTATGTCATTATCAAATTCATATTTTTACTTAAAAACTCATCATAATAATTATCATAAATTAATTTCTAAAATAAAATGATTGTTATTGGTGCCTTTAGTGTCCTCGCTTTCTCAAGTGGTTAGCCGGCTCTGATCGTGCCCGATACAAGGACATGAACTGGACCCAAGGTCAAGCCAATTGTCTATCGAATCGGCCAATCAGGTCCGATTTTCAAAACGCTACCTTATACCTAGGCTATGCTGGCTAGCCACGTTGATATGGCGTCTCGAGGCAAAGTCCCGTCACACTGATGGAAACAATTTATTGCACAAATCAAGAAAGTCAAAAGAAGGGACGAGAGGATCCAATCGCAAGACCATCAATCCTAGGGAGAAGTAAAATATATGTGAACTTCTCGCAAGCATCGCATGCACCACAGAACTTTGTAATGCGCTTTGTAACCACATCGAAATGTGTCGGCCATGGCACGACATTGATTGCTGAACTTAGTCCACCAAGGTCCGATGAAATTCTAAACTCATGAGCTACGCGAAACTAGAAGTCGATTGCATGAACTCAAAACAAGACTCACGAGAGCAAGAGTTTGACAAAATAAATGAGGAAAGGTAATGAAAACTTTGATAAAAGTAAGTGAAAACTCACAATTTGATTGAGTATGTGTGTGCTCATCGAACCTTAATCTTGCTTTTACATTTTCAATTGACCTCGCTCGTCACGCCCGGGTGATTTTTATGCACCTTTCTGCTCATCCAACGAGTTCAGTATCTTCCTTGTTCCCATATCTTCAGGGTTGGATTTGGCATGTATGTTCGCTATGTCCGACATTTTAGGATTGTTCCATGGTTAACTCCGATCATCTCAGGTCGCCACACACCGTCCATTAGTCAATTCCGAGTTTTCGAGACGTTAAAATTACGATAATTCAAGAACGAGAACGGAGAAGCTCCGCTACCTGAACATCCATTGAATATCCCGCTGGTTCCTCGGCCTTAACTCGGAGAATTTTTTATATAAATTTCCATCCATGATCATTACTCGTGTTCATGTGTTTTTGTCATATGTCTATCTGGACCATCGTGAATATTTAGGTCAATTTGAGAGGGACTTCCGCGAGGTGCAAGTACATGTTTTTCGCACGCTTCTCTTGCGTGGAGGATCCACTAGCATCGGTGCTCATAAATCTTCCAAACCCTTTTCTTCTATCTCATTGACGAAAACCACATGATCTTCTCGAGTAAAAACCCACTCTTTTGTCATCGAAATAGGAATCGATATTAGAGAGATTGATTGCCCTTTTGGTAACGTTTCTGTTCTTATATTTTTATGTTTTTTGTTCCTCAAAATAAAAAAAGAACAGAAATCCGTTTGGTAATATTAACTAATTTTTCTATTCCCTTATAATAACTCAATGCTAGAGAATTGGAATGGAAACAAAAAGTGGAAAAAACCTACTTATTTGTTCTCGAAAACAAAAAGAGAAATAAAGCTATTTTAGAAAAACAAACTCAACGTAACCTAATGTTTGTCCTTACACAATCAGTAAAAGCTTAAATCTCCAAACCTGATCTGAGTTCCCATTTTTCAGAATAAAAAAATTTAGAAATTAAGGAAAAAAATTTGTATATTAGATTTTGAATAGATTTACTATATATTAGTGTTAATTCTAGTTTAGAATTAGTTTAGCATAAAAAATGTGAAAATCTTTTGGATGAAAATTGGATTCAAAATTGAATAAACTTTTAGAATTTTACTATATGGATTTTGGAATGTCATTTTCTTTAAAAACAATACTAAGTTGCGAAAGCTTGGCAACATCAAGTAACAATTGCTCTTTTTCTTATAGCTAAAATAGCTCAAAAGGTCTATTGCACTTGTTTATTGAAATGCCCAAAGATTTACTATCAATCTCCACATATTATGAGTTATAAACTAATGAGACTATCTACTGCTATTTCCAGCCATCCATCTTTGACTAACTATTACGCTGGATTTTCTTAGGCCATCTTGGGGTATTTTGATTAATTAAATCATTATAAAAGTATGGTTTTATTCAAACTTGAAATGTTAAGTCTCCACTGACATTTTTATAATTAAATGAAAAAAATGGGAATACAAATTTTTAGGGTTGTATTTAACTAATTTTTTTTTATCAAACGCATTCTTTGTTTAAAAACTTGTTCATGTAATAGAAATGGAAAAACTATTTCTAAACGAAAATTATTCGTGACACCTTTAGTATGCTCATGCTTTCTAAATTGAGCCCAATTTATTTTGCGAGAAATAAATTATTCAAAAAATATTTTTCTAAAAATAGTTGCTCATGTCGTTTCATCGTCAACGATTATTTATATATAAATATTTTTGCGAACAACAAAAGCAGTTTTTGGTCATTCATTTTTTGAAGGGTACTTTTGAAAAGATATTTTTTAAATTATTCATTTTTATTGAATTCTTTACACTGAACTTTGCCCTCGGATCTTCAATTGCAGATGCGTTCCAGCAGTCGGATTATCTTGTGCCGCACAAAATGCATTAAAAAAAAAAGAGAGAAGGGTTTGTGCGTGCTCGTAAGTAGAAGCCAAAATAGGGGGGGCCAAATCAAGATGACAGGACCTTTCCCTCGGCGTTTGTCGTATCATTTCGAGGCGTAAGGAATCAGAAAACTAGTCAGCCTCTCAACTTGGCCCAATGTTATATCCAAGTTGGATTTATTAACCCTTGTATGGAAAAAAAAATCAAGAATTATAGACGAAAAAGGAGGTATATATAATAATATATATATATATCTATGTAAGAAAACGTGGGCTTTGTTTCGCTTTTAACTTTCCCATTTAACCTTTCGGCCGAAAAAAAATAAATTTCCCATTTAACTTCATCTACATATTTATTTTAATATTACAAAGCAAGGTGGCCTAAAAGGGAATAAAGTAAATTGGCCAAAATTAAAGGATTAGAAACTGTAAAAGGCAAAAAAAAAGTTAACTACCCAACACTAGGGGTAATCCCTTAGTTGCTCTATAAATGCGATTACCGACTTCATCCTTCTCTCGGTTTTTTTTTTTAAAACCAAATTTCAAATTAAACATTTGTTATTAGTGTTATTGGGAGAACTGCAAAATACTCATTCAATGTTTACTTTCTAGAAAAGAATTCGCATGACAATGATATCATATGTTTTTATTTCTCCATCTGATAATTATGCATTTTAATATTAATTTACTATGATGTGACACGAAGAGTGAAAAGCATTAGTCGCATCGCGCGTGCATGAAAGCTAATATTTCTTGTACTACTATTTAAGCTAAGGTCTGGGTAGTTGGTCTCCCTTTGATTTCCATGCAATTTGGGCTAATTGGACTTTTACCTTATCTTTGGACCAAGTAAAACTTTTTCCCCACCAACTCCACCTATCCCCATAACCTCTTTTTCAACCGTGTAGCTTGGATAAGTTCGCGGAATTTAACCTTATTTAACCTCGACTTATACCTTGAAATAGATACTCAAAGAACTAATTTTTCGCAAAAGTAATTACGCACGTTGCCGTGCATACGTGAGTGCTAGCATGTAAGGTGAAAACTGTATAAAAAAAATTGGACCAATTATTATAATTCATGAAAGCTAAAGGGAATCTTTTTAAGTAGGGCTTACATAAGTGTAATTAAGTTCCATGATAAAAGTATGTGGCGGTGGTACGATATAAGCACCGACCGAGACCACTTTTGACATCAGACGATAGTCTTTTTACAAGAACAGATGATTGCGAGAGAGATATTAAGCTTTTAAGGTGCCACAACTTGTACTTTCATTAAAAAAAGAAATTGTCACGTAATTTATAGCGAGCAGTTACTAACAAAACCATCCGTACAAACGCTTCTCCTTTTCAGGTTATACGGTCGGCACTATCGTATCTCTACCGTAGAAACTCCACTGCGTATAATTAAATAATAATAAAAGAAGAAGAAGAGGAAGATGTCGGGCTAGTTCGGATGTCATTAATAAATCCCCATCGTGCCCTAACTTAGGCCGAGCATCTGACACGTATCTCTACCGTAGAAACTATCGTATCTCTACCGTAGAAACTCCACTGCGTATAATTAAATAATAATAAGAGAAGAAGAAGAAGAGGAAGTTGTCGTCCCGGAAGACGTCGGGCTAGTTCGGATGTCATAAATAAATCCCCATCGTGCCCTAACTTAGGCCGAGCATCTGACACGTGTCTCGCTCGCACTGGAGAGAACTCGAACCGAAGGAGGGGACGAAATAATAGAAAAGGTCAATCCCATGGAAAGGGCCGAACACCTCCACGTCGATCGAGAATCGGATTATGACAAATCTTCCCTAACATTAATAATTAATTAAATAATAATAATAAATAAAATAAAGAGCGCGTCGGGTGTTTTAATTGGGAAAAAGAGAGAGAGGAAGATTTTATGCTGGGCCCACCCACGTTTGGCGTGCGGAACAATCATGCGGATGATTTATTCGCTGCTAATATATTTTATTATTCCCCTATTTTAAGTGTGAATATTATTCTTCTTTTTTTCGTTCGATATTTCTCGCTCTGCCTGCCTGAATGGAAATGATGATAATAAGGAACAAATCCTTTTTGATTATGGCGGCCTCAATTCTCTCTTTTGGGATCTTTGATTGGGATCGAATTCCCTTGACTCGAATAATTTGCCTCTTTTTTCATTATGACCCGGCTCTTCAGTCTACATTTAATGATTATTTGTACAAACATGATATACGTGTCGAGATTCGATTTTATTTTTATTCATAGATCATCCAAATCAAATTGTCCATCGAATTTTTGCTAATTTTGATTTTTCATTATACACGATGTGTTATTATGTAAGAACGTTAGTGCGTGTGTGTGAAATAGAGAGGCTCATAGCCTATCCCATCTTCTAGCTCGTGCATGAACTCTTTTTAAGCAGTTCTCACTTTCAACCTTTTTATTTATTTATGCAAAAGTTACATTTAACATTTTGAAATTTGAAAGTAGAAATCTTTCGATATATTAAGCTATTAAAATACATGACCATACATAAATATTTGAAATTTTTTGCAAGGGCAAAAAAGAAGGAGGTTTAATATTTCCAAAATTTTGTCTCATTTTTTTTCTTTTTTAATAAGTATGCGTTTGTTTCATAAAAAATGAATGAATTAAAAAATATTTTTCAAAAAATAATCACTTATCTTATTTACAATAGAAAATAAATTTTTTGTTGTTATTCAAGAAGATATGTAGACATTAATTGTTATCGATAGTGAAAAATATTTATAATTAATTATTAATTTCAAACAATACAACCGACTTATTTATAGAATTTATTTTCAGAAATAAGAGGAGAGTCAAAGAATTGAAGACAAGAAGGTTGAGGGAGGAGGAGGAGGAGGAGGAGGAGGGGGGGGCCAAAAAAGAAAGAGAGGGAAAAGGAATAAAAAACCAAGGAGCAGAGAGATATGCGCGTGGGGCCCGGGGCCTGGCAATCACGTGTCTTTCGCACCGTACATCATTCTCTTTCCTCCTCTTCTTACCCTCCCTCCCTCCCTCCTTCCCTCCCTTCCACTCTCTCTCTCTCACTTTGACGGCGATCATCCCCCCCGTTCTTTTCTCCTCCCCTCCCCTCTCTCCTTGTTCATGTCCCATCCCTTTCCACTCTCTCTCTCTCTCTACGCTCTGCAGATGCAACGAATGCACTGACAGCACCACCCAAAGCTCCCCCAAAAACCACGCCGTCCTTCCCGCTAACCAAATCGTCCGCCCGAACCCTAGCTCTCTCCTCCTCTCCTCTTTTTCTCTCTCTAGGATCGCCTCTCCCGCTCGAGCTCAACCCCCGATTGCTCCTCGGATGAAGTGGTAGTCATGGACGACGACGACGACAGGCCGCCAGAACCGGGGTCCGATTTCGCCGGATGCTCCAGCTGGCCGCACCTCGGCCCCGACTCCTCCGACAGCGTCTACTTCCTCGGCCTCGCCGCCGCCGCCGCCGCCGAGAGCAGCATCCTCAGCGAGTTCGGATGGAACCTCCACCCCGACGACGACGAGCCGCGCGCCCCGCCGCCCGACGGGCCCGTCGGCGGGGCCCTCGATCCTGCGGGAGCCTCCTCGGCCGGTGGCGGCATCCGATTCGGGAGCACCGATCCGTCGGCGGCCGGCGGGGAGGCGTCGACGTCGAACGCGTCGGACTCGAGCGCGAGCGAGGATCCGCCGGAGAAGTCCGGGAGCTCCGGGGGCAAGCCGCCGCCGCCGCCCGAGACAACACCGTGAGTTACATCGTAGGGTTTCTAAAGCTTCCGGGGAAAAAAATTGGTTGCGGATGGTTCATGGTTGTTGGGCCGAGTCGTAATTTTACTCCGAATTGAATGGCAAAAAAGGAAAAGAGAGGGAATAAGGGGTCAAAATCCAGGGGTGCACTGAACGAGTCAGTCAGATACAGAATCGCTGATTTGGTAGTATTGTCTAATCTATTCATTTCTAAATATCTGCTTGGGAGGGAGTGCAATTCCTCCTTGTCCGTACGCCACGACGACCGTTCCCCCCAGTCCAAATCCTCAAAGCCCCATCTCCATCTCCATCTCCAGCTCCGGCTCCGGCTCGCTCCGGCGACCGAGGCGGGGGGGAGGAGGAGAAGAGATCGGGCAAGGCAATTTTGTAAATTCTACGCAGAAATACCGCGGGCGTGCTGGGTGGAATACGCCAGATTACCGGGGAGGGTATACTTGCATTAATCACGTCCCCCAACGCCGCCGTTATTGCGGCGGGAATGGCGTGCTGCAACTTTTTCACCAAAAGAGTTTGTGGCCGCGCCTTTTTTTTCCCGTTTCTTTTTTCCTTTTCTTTCCTTCTTCCTTTCTTTCAAAAAGTGGAATTCTTTTGGTTAATTCACGCAGAGTGTCGAAGTCGAGGAGGATAATTGTAAAAAAAAAAAATGACCAGGAAAAAGTTTTGAAGGGTTTCGATCATTTTAGGGATGATGGTCCATTCGGATTTTGGTTTCTCCTCCACGGCATGTTCCGGCGTCGATTTCTGAGCATCTATTGAAACTCGCCCAACTTGGATGCCTCCTCCTCCATCCCTTTTTCCCTTTTATATTATTCCAAAAGATGTACCCTTCTGGTGTTTGAGGTTTTCTCGTCCAGCATGCTTTGCCTAGAGATCCTTAGATCAGTGGTGCTTTGGCTCCTCTCCTTCCGCAAGTGAACTAGGTTTTTGTCGACCATCGGTTGTCTTTTTGGGCATGGCGGACATGCGTGTGGCTCTTCATCGCCTCGAATTGCATCTTGCGCATTACACCATATGGTTTTCAGTCTATATTGTGGTGATTTGAATAGGTTTTCGGTCGTGGCATATTATAATCATCATGGAGCTGGAACATTTCTTGGCTTCAATTTACCTACAATGCTGGGATTATGTTTCGTCCCCCACCATTAAAATGGCCGCGACCCTCGTCCATAGAACTACTCTCTATCCGGCCTTCCTTTTCACATTTCTTTGCCTAGTCGGGAAGTTCCTCTCTTGAGCTGACTTGAAAATCGAAGTCTTCTGTACGACACTTAGATCGTTTTTGAATGTGAAGGGTGAGGAATTCTTAAAACTTAGGTACCCAGATGCGAGATCTCTTAGGAATTTTGCATTAATTGGAGAGTCAAATACTTCCTTGCTAAATGCATGTTGTGAAGAAGGGCTACGCAAGCAAGTCCGAATCCTGTAGCTCGAATCTACTAATTCATAGCTCACCTTCTGGGAAATAGATGTAGATTATCTTCGCCCCTTAATTTCTTGCAGTCATTCAATAGATGGATAAAAATGTCCTCCTTCCAGGAATAAGGTCCGGAGGAAGGGCCAGAAGCGGATTAGGCAGCCGCGCTTTGCATTCATGACCAAGAGCGAGGTCGACAATCTTGAGGATGGCTACCGCTGGCGGAAGTATGGACAGAAGGCCGTGAAGAACAGCCCATATCCGAGGTATAGTAATACCTTCCATGCCATTTTATAATCTCAATGTCTCTTACTCAAAGTTCAGTTTTTCGCCAATCATTTGTTAATGACCTCTCCATGTTTGCCATCATTCTCTATGAACTTCATGGCTTTCCTTTTGTAGTTCGTGTGTTCGTGGAACGCAATAAGATGCGAATTAAATGACTATTATTGGAGTTTGTACTTATTTAAAAGTACCGACCCGCTAATTAAAAAATATGTCTAGAATAGAATAGTTATATATAACTAATAACTATTAATATTAGTTAGAAATGCAAATTATATTTTAATTATTAGTTAAAATTTACTATTCTAACAGTCCTCCATTGATTAATAATTCTGATTTTTGGTAAGTATCATTATCATCCAAGAAGAATGATGGGGCTTCATGAGATTGTTATCTACTTGTTTTTTTTTTTTTTTTTTTTTTTTTCAAATCCTTGAGTAGTTGGGACATTGAGGAATAACCAAAAAGGCATCTTTGTTTGGCTAAGTGGCATGTATTTCTATGGCGCTCGTCTTTCCAATTATGAAGCATGGCCATACTCACATTCGCCCACAAGCGGCCCGAAAGAGGAAGTGCTTTTCCCTCTCTAGAGTCAATAATTTTATACAAGGAAACGCTCTCCATATGCCAAAGCGACTGAAATTTCCACTTAACCATTTGCGAGTGGCTTAGGTTTTATTCTACTTGACAACGCGTGTGTTCTTCCAGTTCATCATCTTGCCCAATGCTTGCTTTGTTGGATGATATGGGCAAAAGAAAGAACAGGCAATTTGAAGAGTGATTGGGAAACCATCTGTTTTTGGTGGTTCAAAAAGGGTGAAAGATGAGAAAGGAAAAGTAAGTTCTTTCAAGCAATCAAGAGGAACTCAAAGAGTCATAAGATTAACATTACAATTAGGAGGACTTTACTCATTTGTTTTCACTTTGGTGGGAAGAAATGCCTCCTTTTTCCTTGTGAAAATATTTTGGGAATTGCCATATCGTATTGGTTGTCTACTATTAGCCATTTATGTATTGAACGAAATTGGTCATGGTGAATAGATTATGCAAAATTCTAGTAAGTTTTTCTAAGATAGATGAAGCCACTCAACGCGATTCTTGATATGTGAACTATTCAGTCTATCCTATAAATAATAGGTCAAGAGAATATGAATGCCACTAAAAACTTTCGTCAATGCACATGGATAAGTCATACAAAAACATCAATGATGCTGCCTAGAATGATCGCAAATGCCAATCGGTTAATTGTTGCGATATTTCGTATTATACAGCACAAAAATGAAAATTTGAAATTTGAGAGAAAATGAAATATAATAAGAAAGAACTTAAAAAAATTCGAATTTGGAATTAGATTCCACTTCTATATTAATTTAAATTTGAGAAACTTACGTTGATTAATTATACTAAGCAGTCTTTTTGATTATTCAAATTCTATTCTTGTTGTTATGTAATAAAACATTTTAATATTCTGATGTTCTGAGACATCATTTGCCAGATGACTGTTAGTGGTAATCATCTTTAGATTACTCAGTATCAGTGTAGAAAAGTGTGCTGCATGTAAAATTGTTTCATTGACTGTAAGCTAAAAGAGCGTTGGTACAGCATGTAATACTGTCAAACATAACAAGGTGGTCTCTTGTGCGCATGCGCATGTCCATGTACAAACACAAGGTTTTGTGTTGTTTCTTTTTTTGTCATGTTTGTTTTTCTTTTTGTTGAAATTTTTTTTACCATGTTGAAGTATGCTATTTCTGCCTTGGGCTGGAAATGCATGAGAAAAACCTGAAGGAGGGACATGAAAGAGCCGAAAATCAACTTGAAAAACTAATTTACCCAAAGAAACAGAGGGAGTTGTGCTCTCTTTTTTCTTACTTTACCAAAGTATCGCGTAAAATCCTGGCATTTTCATTTTTTCATTTTTGTTTGGGGTGATTCAGGAGCTATTATCGGTGCACAAATAGCAGATGCACAGTGAAGAAACGAGTGGAACGATCCTCTGAAGATCCTACCGTTGTGATCACAACGTATGAAGGCCAACACTGCCATCACAGCGCTGGATTTCCCCGAGGCGGACTTGTCATTAGTCGCGATGCCGGTTTTGTCGGCGGACGTTTGGCTCCTTTAGCAACACGTCTTGACCTTCCACCATTTCAGCTTCCTCAAGAAATAAGTCCCCCTCCTCCTCGTCCGAGTAATTATTTACGGTCAACCCAATTGCCGAGTACTTCGTCCCGAGATTCCCGTGCATTGCAGGTGCATAACTCGGCAGAAGCTGACCAGGGATTGTTAGGGGACATTGTGCCTCCGGGAATGCGTAACCGGTGATGGGGAAAAGTTAAATATGGTACACTCTAATCCACATTGTCATTTGGTCTATAGATATATATTTGAAAATGAAAGTTCAAGCTTGTTTACCCCCGCGCATTTGCCTAAACCCTCGTTTTGATTCAGTATGAACTTAGCCAGGTGACTAGTAGAAAGAGAAACTATTAGGTTTTCCGGGAGCGTAAGTCCTCATCTTCTCACGCATTTGTGGACCTCACCTTAGGGAAACCGTGATCATGTGAGTTCTGGTGCCGAATGTAGTAAATTAACGCTAGTGTAGCATATGTGAAACCTACATCAAGAGATACTTAGATCATGTATATATATGTAGTCACCATTGAATAGTTTTAGCTAAAGCTAGAACTATTCTTTTGAGGCCCAGCCAATGTCCTTGTTGACTTTCGAACGGACATCTCTGAATATATTGTAATTGTTGCATATGCCAACATGCACTGTAGTCTCTGAATCTCATGCTTGGTTCTGACCTTTGGTGTCTCTTCGAGGCTAGGTGCGTATGAAACTGTACTGTGTTTTAGCTTTGTTCGGTGGAGGAAGTGTTTTATTTTTACTTTTCTTCTCCTCTTTTATCAGAACAAGGAGTCTACCTTCTCCAATAAAGGGTCTCTAATTCCCAGTCAATCTTTGTCTTCCTGACTAAGGGGCAATATGGGGGAGGTGACATTGCGGGGTCTCTCACCCAGTGCGGATCTCCCGCCCATTTCTTTCCCCTTGAGCCTTTAAAAGAGATGCTCAGGTCTGAAGCTTTGTTCGGTGGAGGAAGTGGTTTTTTTTCCTCCCCTCTTTAATCAAATCGGTAAAACTTACTTATAGACACGAAAAACCCCATAACCACTAAATTATGAAATACTTAATAATCTTATGGGTAAGGTAAAAACGCAAGCCATGACATACTCCAGCTCATGTTAAGTATTATATAGCTTATGAGAAAGAAAACGTATAACTTTATATCAGGTTGAAGCTGAAGCGGATCTGTGTGAGGGATCTTATCTCTATCTTTATCTTTGACCAAAGAAACTGTATGTTGCATCACTCTCATCTCTCTCTTGACACGCACACTCGACGCGTGCCTGTCTCATCTGTCTTCATTTTTACAAGGACAAATATTAATATGGTAAGTTCATAAGGTAATCATTTTAATCACAAGCATTTGCAATCTGCTCACATTTCCTCTCCATTTATTCGGCATCTACAAAGCCGGTATTAGGAATGTGAACGGTTTGGTTCAGGTCGATTCTTAGTAATACCCAAATTGGGCCAAACATAAATAATGTATGTTTATCGTGGCCCAAACCGTGGCTCAACCCGTATTGACCCCGAATCAAAAGCACAGTTTGTGTCGGGATTTCGTTCTTACCTCTTTCAATGAACACCCCAAAAAACTCCTAACCATCCATTTGCTTGAAACATAATTGACGAAGAAGAAGATGAAGAGGATGCCGACAGTGGCGGCGAGGAGGGAGTGGGGACTAAAGAAGGTACGTCCTTGGCCGTCAACATGATGGGGCCAGCTAGCGAGACTTGAAGAGGCTGGTTGCACGGCAATCCAAGGGGCAGCTCGGCCATGTTGAAGTCCTCCGACGAGGACGGGACAGACTAGTACTTTCACGTAGTTAACACAGCTGACAAGCCAGTTTCGCATGCAGTGTCTCCCTGCACGTCTCTTCCGTGCAACGGCAAAGGAGGGAGAGAGACTACAAAGAGGTGGAGAAGAAGTTAATAGAGAAAGAGAAGTTGATTTGACGGCAAGTTTTGTGCGAGGAAGAAGAAGCAATAGTAGGCGAAAGAAAGGAGAGAAGCGATGGACGGTGAAAACGAATCTGGGGATTTCTTTCTCCTTTGAGCTTTTAATTGTTTCAATGATGTGTTTTTAATGTGTTTCCGACTAACGGAACCATCCGCATTCTTTTATACATACCATCCGAACCCGACCATTCAACAGCCAGTATCCACTGTCCAACAGCTAGAGTATACGTGTATACCCAAGGCTAGGGAGAGAGGACAGATAAAGTTTTTAGGCAAAATAACTAAGTCATCATCACCATCATTTCTCTAACTTGAATCGCACATTAATGCATAGCGATAAAGTAGGGGTGGACAACAAAGGAATGGTAAAACTGATGATAAGACTCGCGGTGAAAACGAAACACAGATTTCCCAGGGGACATAATGATGATGAAACGGTTGGCTAGTGACATTGTCTCCTCGACCCAATATGCTGCACTGTCACAATATTCCCTTACGAAGGTGCATGCACCAGTTGACCAGCAAACCCTGCAGTGCCCCTCTGGATTGACTCATGATGATAATAGATATAATCTTAATCATCATCATTATTAAGGTTGTTATGGTTATTATTGTGCATGACTCCTCCAAGATAGGAACTTTTGACGTGTTTACATTGGGGTTTTTTAGCTCTTGAAGCTTACTGCTACGTGCTTTGTTGCCCTTTTGTTCCTTGACATTATTGCTTTCTTCTTTCTCCATTATGACTTGGGGAACCATCATTGACGACGCCTTAATGATTTTGCATTTGCTAAGGTTTGTCGACTGTTCTGCTAGATTCTTCCCCCTCCCCCCTTCATGTGAAAATGATGTGTCAAAACAGCCGTCAATTATGTGAACATGCTCAATCATTCCGTTTAACTACAAATTCTCATTTAACAAACTTAAGTTTAAATGTTGTCACGTGATTTCGTTACATCATTTAATAAAACGAATCTCAACAAAGTTTATACGTATATATTGTTGGCATATATACCATAAATTTTTTCTTTTGATAGTAAAAATTTCAAACTTTCATTCGTATGATATATCTTAAGCTTTTTTGTGACACAAAAAATTTCAATCTTATATCCGTTTTATTTTTATCAATTTTAGTCTAACTCTTAAGGCACTCTTAGACATTTATCTTGTCTCTTTACATAACGTAAGAGTAGAAACATACATATAATCCGACCTCTAAACTTTTTGAGAAAGTAGAGAATTGGACTCCTCCTTTTTTCTCATATGAAAATGATGATCAGTGAGACAATTCCTAATTTATTTTATGTGTCATGAATTTTTTTTTTAAGATAAGCATGATAGAAGTTTGAAATTTGCAGTGGCTTTTTTCATTCCTGATTTGACCTGCCGAGTGCCCTTTGCATTCTCTGTTTGGGTGGCAAAAGTCATGGGGGTCGATAGGGCCACCTTATCCTGTTTGACCCGCTTTTCGTTTTTCTGTTCGTTGGTCTCAATCTTTTTCCTGCAAACGACCCACTTCACTCGTTGACGCGATGGACTAAACAGAGCCGCCCGCCACCACCCCCACACCAATAATAGTCTCTGAGAAGATGGGGATCGTCTGCACGTCCGTGTCCTCCTCCTCCTCCTCCTCCACTCAACAAGATCTCCTCCATTCTCTCGACCCGTCTCTCTCTCTCTCTCTCTCTCTGATCTGCAAAATTTTCGTGGAGGGCCCTCCACGGACTCCCGCAGGTCGCACGTCAAATCGCCATCGAAAGGCTCTCCCCCTCCCCACCGCCCTCTTCCGAGCTCTCCCCACCTCGAACTAACCCCGATCGGCTTTTTACGTGACTCCAGAGAAGATGCCGCCGTCATCATGACCATGATCTAAAATGCGCTCAACCGAAAGCGATGGCGCCTTGATTTGCCATCGCGTGCCCGCATCGTGCGGATCCAATGACGTCCACACGTCGGATGCTTTTGATTTGATCCCGCGAGCCGCCCCCATCACTATCAAAGGGAGCATGGCAGTGGCAGTGGCAGTAGAGATGATGGAGTTATGTGCCTGAGTGGATCTGGAGGCGGCTGAAAGAGAAAGATGCGGTGTGTCATGGTAAAAGATGAAAAGATGAAATTTCACTTTCAATAAGCACATGATAATTAATCTGATTCTCTATTTTTTAAAAATAAACCGGCATCGTGTGGATCCAATGACATCCACGCATCGGACGCGTTTGATTTGATCTCGCAAGCTGACCCCCAATCGCTATCTAAGGGAGCATGGCAATGACTGTAGAGATGATGGAGTTCAGTGTCTGAGTGAATTGGAGGCGGCTGAAAGGAAAAGATGCGATATGTCATGGTAAAAGATGAAAAGATGAAAATTTACTTTCAAGATGCGCATGATAATTAATCTGTTTTTTTATTTTTTTAAAATAAAATTTGATCTCTAAAAATAGATTTTGAATGAAAAGAGAAGTAAATTTTTTTTACTGTGTTATTTTTGAAATAAAATCGAAAAATAAAAATTTTTCTCATCATTCGCTTTTGCTATTAGTTAGCTGTCCACCTATCATCACTAGCAGCTGAATTTTGGCTCATTATCAAACAAATTTCTATTATAAGAATGGGAATTTTACGTGGATATTAAACACGTATTCTTAATCAAAAACTCATACGGGAAATTCAAATAGAAAAATGGTCAAGAATTAACTTATGAGACAGAATGGTTATCATTTGGGTCCTTAATAAGTCGATTGGGAAAGTTGTCCAAAAACCTTTAAATCCTTTGTATTTTTATTAATTGAGTCATAAATATTTTTTTTTTTAATATTTTGCCAATTAAGTTTATCTAGTCAATTTTGGCTAAAAATCGCTGATGTGGACATCGATCATCCCACATTACACAATTGACACGACGTACACAATTTTTAATAATATTTTAATATTTTTAGAATTTATTTATTTTTTATCTTCTTCTTTCTCTTTTCTTTTTTTTTTTTAATTGAAGCTAGCGAGAGTCGCCACCGGTCTCGTCTACAGCCGTGACTATGATGGCCTTGCCCAAATCTGGATTATGGTTGTGGCCAGCGAGGGCCTAGTGACCATCGTCGGCCATAGTTGAAAAAAAAAAAAAAAAGAGAAGGAAAAAGAAAAAGAAGACAATTTTAAAAAATTAAAAAAAATAGAAGAATATTAAAATATCATTAAAAATTGTTATAGCTAGTGTCAATAATACCATGAAGAATGATTGTTGTCTACATCGGTGAAATCCTAGCAAATTTGGCCACGATAAACTCAATTTGGTAAAATGTGAAAATGTTTAGGACTTAATTGGGAAATTAAAATGTTTAAAATAGAATTAACTAAAGTGTAACAAGTTTAGAATCTTTTGGACAACTTTCTTGATTAAAAATATAGAAAAATCTGATTTCCGGTCAGCTTTTTTTCTATGCACAATGCTTCGAAATTATGTTTTGTGAAGAATTCATTTCGACCAATCTATTTGGGAAAATTTTAAGATGCATTAGAATCACGCGAATCCAATCATAGTGCAATATAAGATCATATGATCTAATGACTATGAAACATTGGTTTCGTGCATAAACCTATCTTGTCTACTGGCGTGATTGGCTTAGCTCCATCGACGAACTCGGCATCATTGATGCTCATCCAAGCCAAAATCGGATTTGAGCATAACGTCATTCGATGGGTCAATAAATAAAATTACCAATGGAAAAAACTATCAATCATAAAACTTATTGAGGAGCTGTTGATTCATCGTAATAGTTGCTGGATTCAAAGCCAAACAATAGTTTATCGATGGGAGATTATTCTGGACAATTTCCATGCATATTTGATGGGTTTTCAAGATGATTATCTTTTGGTCAAGGTGGGTGCAAGAATTTTTGAAGGTTGAAGAATCAAGAGTGCAAATTCCCATATCATTTATTGCATCTCTAAGTTCTTAGAAGTCTTTATTGTTATTCAAGTTTCAAGAGTCAACACTCTAAATTCCTAGGTCTTTAATTATTTTCTCTAGATATCATCTCTTCTATAAATAGAAGAAGACTCTCCATGCCATTATTGTTAGGTGAGCCAAGAAGCCCTTTAGCCATAACTAATGATTCATTCTTTAAATTCTGGTGGTGAGCTTCTCTATCCGAAAGTCCTTTATCTTTGGCAGGTGATTTTCTTTTAAGTCTTGATGGTGAACTTTGTCAATTCCGATCTTCATCCTTGATTAGCGGCACGACCTTTATACCTTGGTGACAATTGTATTCTATTTTACACTTATATTTACCCATCGATAACCATCCCCATACACACTATTTCCATTCACTTAACCCCTAAGTCCCCTGTTCTTAGAATCACTTGCCCACGTACGCATTAGGACGTTCGGACGTTACATTTTTTTTTTTTTTGTTGGGAAACAAGGAATAGATGCATTGCATGCTGGTTGCATGGCTGCGCACCAAAAACGAAAGAACAAAGAAAGAAATGGCACGAGGAACCAAGTCCACAGTATTACACCGAAATCTCCTCGTTAAATGCCTCAAAAATACCCTTTCGCAAGAATGTTTGTGGGGAAAAAAAAAAAACCGAAAACCAACATGATAAATATTTCATATATTTTTTGAAAAATCACTAGTAGAAATTAAAAAGGGCCGGTTCTTTTGTCGAATCAAACAAAGAAGCGACAGCTAACTTAGATGGTTATGACCGGTCGAAAGTGAAAAAAAAGGACAACTGAAGGAATTGTTCTTCCCCCAGAATTTGATCTGTTAGGGTTAACGTACGTGTATGATGGTAGGCCATCCACATGATGCCTCTGAACACATCGTCCAAAAGTCGACACGACATTCGCTTTGACGGCATTGAAGGGTCTCGAGATCCTGAAAGTTGCTCATGAATGTAAACTCTAATGGAAACCTATCTGCCATTGCGGAATAATGCGATGCCTCTGTGAAATCTAATTCAAAAGGGTTGCTCTTTTTCATCATCCTTCTGATGAACCAAGAAACACGTGATTCCGTAACTAGGATGCTCCTTGATGCTTGTTACGACTGACTGCCATATATAAGAAACTCTACAAGTTTCTGATCTCATCAAGGTATTGACAAGAATCCATCATCTGAAAAAGGCTGACGCGGGTGGAAGATGAATGTCGCTTCGATCATGCTCGTGGTTCTGTGCCTCGCAAACTCTGTTGCCAGCCGAGGCGGATGGAGTTCAGCACATGCCACATGCTATGGGGACATGAAAGGCGCTGGTAAAATGAGTAAGTCTTAGGTAGTTCGTTGTCGTCGACCAAACGTGGGATATCTGAAGCTTTTCTGGGCAAATTTGTTTATTAGACTAAGTTCGACGAGACAACAAGGTTTTCATAAATGGATATCAAACGCACTTGTGCTCGACTGGATTGGCGTCTCGAGTCATCATAAAACGCCTAACATGTTCTTTCCCTAGGAAAGTACTAAACGGGAAACAGCCAGGAGTTTTTCATGAGCCAGTCCAAAAAACTGTTAGGGGGAAAAAGTAGCGCGCAGGAAGTCATTATTGTGTACTAGGTTGTGGTAACATGTCACTCTCATTTCATCGTCGCGCGTACTTTTATCTCCAGAGTAATCTGAAAGATTCGCATGCAGCTCAACGAAATGGAGCTGTAGACCTTCCCAAACCTATCCATTAGCCAATTGCTGTGAAAGCAATTTGCATGTCCAAGATGGAAACAGGGTATGGCCTTGAGACAGCAGCTCTAAGCAGCGCCCTCTTCTATGGAGGCCTCACTTGTGGCGCCTGCTATGAGATCAAGTGCCACAACTCTCCAAGGTGGTGCCTCGACAACACCATCCACGTCACGGCCACCAATCTAAGCCTTTTCAAGCCGCCAATCTGGACAGATCTGGTGCAACCCGCCGATCGGCACTTTGACCTCTCACAGTCCATGTTCGGTGAAATTGCCAACATGAGGCAGGCTTTGCCCTGATCTTATACTGCCGAGCCCAATGTGTTAGGTCGGGAGGCATCGAGTTTGAGATCAAGGGGAACTCGGATTGGATTCTTGTCTTGGTGTACAATAAGGGAGGAGCCGGCGATGTCGAGGAGGTCAAGGTCAAGGGATGGGGATCCGAATGGATACTGATGGCACAGAACTGGGGCCAGAACTGTCATTTGGAATTACTGCTAGCGATGGTAAGATGGTCCAATGGGATAATGTTGCACCGGCTGCCCGGAAATTTGGTTTTACCTATGAGGGCAAACAGTTTTGACTAATTATGGAAAGCCCGTGGCGCTAATGCCATCCATGATCTCCTGGCGGCTCTAGCTGGAGCATGCCGTTCAGGGATTTTCAGATTTCACCGAGGAAGGACCCATCGTGAGAGCAGGCGAAAAGGGTATGTATTAGGCATTTCAAATCCAGAAACTTTTCTAGAATTTATTGAGATGTAGCAATGTGGAGTAATGAAGTCACTTGTCCCCACACAAATAGAAGAAAATGAAGAAGCATTGTGTCAACCGTTGCGCGTCCTTCATCTTCATTAATTGCTTAGGTAGACTTCAGGAAGTTCTTGAACCACTGAACAGAGTCTTTGGGGTATCTCTTCAGCTTGTCGTTGTAATCCACAAAGAAAAGGCCGAACCTCGAAGTGTATCCGGCCGTCCACTCCCAGTTATCCAACAGAGACCACACGAAGTACCCTTTCACGTTGCATCCGTCTTCTCTGATTCGGTTATAAAGCAAAATGTTAGAGAGAACAACATAGAAAGAGCTCGGTTTCGACTGATAAAACGAGAGAAAGCACACGGAACTAGTAACGCACTTGATAGAGGCCAACAAGTTGGTGAGATAGTCATTGTGATACTTGATCCTCTTCTGATCCTTGAGAGCATCTTTAATGTTGATTAGTGGCGGGTTCGGGTCATCCATACCTGCAAAGACCCAGTTAAAATAGACTAAAGCAACAGATTTGAGCATCTATTCTTCTTCAGTAAGTCATGACTAGATTAGAAAGACCTTCAACTTCAGCGAAGATATTACAGAAAGAAAGCATCTGTATGCTAGTTGCTCCTCTATGGCTCGAGGGACTTACCATTTTCCGTAATAATAACCGGGGGGTTCCCATACTTTGTCTTGATATAGTTCATTAAACTTCTGAGCCCCTGAGGTACTATGTACAGCCATACGGAATTTGCCTGCAAATCGACATCCGCATGACAGTTTTAGTCGGAAAAATGACTTAAGAGAGAGAAATCATGCATTGCAAAAAATACATCACGAGTTATCATTTGAACGATGCACTTGATCCTAAATTATCTTTGCCTCAATCAAATCGAAATTTTCTTGCGGTGCTGGGAACTGACATACCCTGTCTCCAATTGGATTGAGAATCCCGTCTTTAAAAGCTGAAAACAGCAGCAAGCATAGCTTAGTACCACCAAAATTAAAAAGAGAAGAACCAAACTGCTAAGACTTTACTGGATATATGCTAAGAACGGTTACTTACGCAGAGTGACAGCGCCGGAGTCCGAGAGGGAGCCATTAAGTAGACGTCCATATGCATCAGACGTATCATTGCTGCCGTAGTATGTAGTGTAGTGATTGATACCCACGAAATCCAAAGACCCCTTCAGAAGAGCAGATTCGGAACTGGAAATTGCAGGTAAGCGGCTTCCCACCCTACTTCTCATGGAGCTCGGATAATTTCCAAAGATCAATGGTTCGATAAACCTGTGATTACCATGAAAAACAAGTTGTACTTATAAACCCGATATTTTACTTGCATAGTTAATACTCAGGATATTTTCATGCTCTCAACACATCTTGCTCGTGCACAATCAGAAGGATTTATCTTCCTGGAATTTATTAAACTTGGAAAGTGTCTATGGTTTGTTACCAGCCAAGCTGAAAATCCTGGGCATTCTGAGTTGCTTCAATGTCATCGGTCGAGTTTGTTTTCGGTACGAACCACATCACATTAAAGGATAAACCAATTGATCCATGCTGCTTTTGCTGTACAGGATAACTAAACAGCTTAGTAACTTGGCATGTCAACATACAAATTAGGAATGCGCATAAGGAGTCGATAAGGGTACATCTTTCGAGCAAAATATAGAATGGACAACAAACAAGATGAGTGCTTATGTTGGATGCCACACAGACCTGGTACTTCTTTTTATACACATCGACAGCAGTGGCATGTGACAGCAGAATGTTGTGCCCAACAATGTAAGGCTCAGTTGTGGAGTTCCCAGCCCTGCAGAAGAGGCGAAGAAAGATGGAGCAACGGCTCGGCGCATGAAGTCCAACGTCGTATCCTTGTATTGCCAGAGTGTGCGGCTCATTGAAGGTGATCCAGTTCTTCACCCTGTCCCCGAATTTTTCAAAGCAGGTCTCGGCATATGTCGCAAAATCCTTTCTGCAGTAATAATAACAAAAGAAAAAGAGTCAACCTGTAGGCTCTGTTTGAATTTCAAGTCCTTCAGTTGGTAATACATATATGTTCATCACATGAAGGAGAAATCTGCGCGACTCACATGATTCGTGGGTCGAGCCATCCCTTGTACTCATCTTCCAGAGCTTGCGGGAGATCCCAGTGAAATAGAGTCACGTATGGTTCGATCCCTGCTCTTGCAACATTATCAGAGAGGCGACTGGGGTTAGCCTATTTAATTCTTAGATGGATTCTACGCATGCGATGACCATACTCATTTAATATGCTCTGCTTAAAACCAAAGCTTTTCCTTTCTCTTTCAGCATTTTGCTATTATAGTAAAAGTCATGCATCCATTTTAAGTACTGTAAGCCGAGGACATACGGCATGCGCAGTACATAAATTTTTTTAACAAGAGCAAAAATGCCTGTGACTTTGGTCAGAAAAGATAAAAAAAACCCAAGTTGTCTAACTATTAACTCTGCTTCAGACATATTGAATAGGAAAGTCATAATAACAGTGCTTTTGCTAGTGATTATGCTCGTACTGGACATCGCGTGTTTACCTTTAGCCAATAACGCATCGATGAGTTTATTATAATGGTCGACTCCTGCCTGATTGATCTCGCCGCTTCCATCTAATACGCAGCAGAAGCACGACAACAGTTGGCAAAAAATTCAAGAGAATGTAAAGGTAACTCACAACTTCAAAGTCCAAAAGCATGTATACGGTAGTTTCTTACTAGGAAAGATGCGAGACCAGGCGATCGAAAACCTGTAGGCGTCCATTCCCATGTCCTTCATGAGCTGAATATCTTCCTGAATTGGAGTTCATAAGCACAGAAACATGCTCAGGTAAATGCTTCCATTAGCTTGCAAGCCAAGTGATCTTCAACATGCTATTTTAGTTTGGATTCAGCTTGTCTATCGCTGTCCTTTCTCCTGAAAAATGTTTAGCAGGTTTTCACAGAGAGACTTACGTTATACCGGTGGTACTGATCCACGGCGACATCTGCGTTGCTAAAATCGGTCACTTTACCTGGAGGCAATCGAATGTGAGTTACTGATCACATCGGTGAAACAAATGCACAACTCCGTGATTTATGAATTGTGTGGATTCCAGAGAATTCATTAAGATAAAATGAGAAGAAAAAAAGAATGCTATAATAATATTACCAAATTGATGCGAAAAAGTATCCCAAACCGTTGGTCCCCTTCCGTCCTCTTTCACAGCTCCTTCGTACTAATCACAAAAACGAAACGAGCTATGCATCAATCGCAGCTATTCAAAGTACCAAACTTTTCTGACCAAAAAAAAAAGTAGCAAATTTGAAAATATAAATTTAAAGTGCCACCAAAGGAATAAAAATTAATTTTTTTATAAGACTTGATATTAAAAAAAAGAATATACATGTTCCCTTTGACTTGTTACGAATATTATCCGTGCACAACGTTAAATCCTATGTTCCATGTCCGAAGCAAACAGGAAAAAACAATAAATAAATAAAATAAATTCATGTGCCCATCGTTTGGTTGGTTATAAGAAAATCAAGAATCGACCCAGTCGTTACAAAGGCAACGAAGTTTCCCAGTACTATGTTCGCATTAAATTTCTCGCCCCCCTCCAATCGACCGATCTGTGTCCGATGATATGACCGGAGCTAAATGTCTATCGTGAATACTACTAGGTCAAGAGCCTTTGTTCATTCACGATGATAAAATGTCACATCTCCGCATTAAAACTGTCAAATGAGTTTGGATCGGATAAAAAATGATTCAATTCAAATAATCCGTTTCGACATTTTTATATAATGCAAATTTGATGAATCATATTCCCATATTTACTTGACTTCATTCATTTCGTCAAGATATAATGAGTCATTCTAAAATCTAACTGGCGAATGGCTAAGAGAGGAGTATTTAAGGATATAATAATGGAGAATAATCCATACTTAACAAATAGGGATATAATATAATAGTCATTTTCGTAATTACTTCGATTTTCCATAAAAGAAATGACATGGCTTTGGTCTGCGGAAAGTGCAAGCTGTTCTCCCAGCGCGCGACTCGACAGATCCGTCCCGCCGCCCCGACTTCAGTCGCTAGAAGCACAAAACGAAAACGAAAATTTTGTAACTTTTGCTCCGAAAACATTCACAGCCAGAAGAAAAGAAGTTCCGACATGAATCTCTCTCTAAGAAATGAGAGGATGGCGCGAATGGAATCGTGTTCGAGGGAGCGTCCCGGTGAGCAGGAAACTTGCTTAAAGTCGTTCCTACTGATACATGAGACGAACCCCGACGCGCCCGAGTTCTTAAATTTAATAGGGCCTCACGTGAGATCGAGCCGGCTGTCGAGTTGCGCTTTTGTGGATTGAGTACGCATGCAGTACATGAACGAAATGCGTTCCGAACATACAGTATGATGAAGCAAGAGCGTTGAGATCCGTTCATTCGTGACATGAATTGATGAGAAAACCAAAATGAAAGGGAAAACAGAAGAGAGAGAGGACCTGGAAAGCAGAGGAGGCAGTGCCGAAGACGAAACCTTCGGGGAAACTGGATCGGGTGATGTTGTCGGCACAGCATGCATGGACGAGGAGTCCCGTAAGCAAAGCCACCATCATTGCCGGAGCCACCGCTCGCGGACGATTCCTCCCCGTCGTGGTCGTCTCCATCGCCATCTGTTTTTGTTTTCTCGCCAGTTGTGTTCTCGATCAAAGGGTGATATGACGAGTGTGATCTCGTCAGTCGTCGTCAACAAGAAGAAAAGGGAGAAGAGGCACGAGGAAGAGGAAAAGCTGGAGAGGCTGTGAAAGGAGTGATTGGATTTCGTGAATGTACTTGGCTAGAACTAAGGCCATGATCACGACTTTTATAAGAAGGGAGACAGATGTTCTTGAGGTGTAGGGAAAATTTCAATACTAACCTGAATTGATTTTATTTTCTTAAATAAAGGTATAAAGTGGACCTTATTTTAAAATGGCGTAAAGTATCATCGTTTTCTCAAATAAAGACTAAAGTGGCTATACAGTCTCCAACTTCACCGGCTGAAGGGCATTTTTGTATTTTTTATTTTTTCCTTTTTCCTTTTTCCTTTTTCTATTCTTTGTTTTTTTTTTTCTCTTTCCCTCTTCGCTTTGCCGGCCATGACAAAGGTCGTCGGATTTAATCGAGGGCCACCCTTGCCCGCCCAACCCAGGCGAGGCGTCACCCAATGTCAGCGAGGTTGGACGAGGGCAAGAGTTACCCTCACCAGCCTACGCAAGGGCAAGTGCTAGGGCAACCATCGCTTGACGTTGGCGGCAATAAGGCGCAACAATGGCCAAGGAAAGAAAGAGAAAAAAAAGAAAACAGAAAAGGAAAGGAAAGGAAAGGAAAGGAAAAAATAAAAAATATATTCTTCATTTTTTTAAAACTAAAATATCCATTCTCCGATCGCCAGAATAGTCACCAGTCAGCCAAAAGTCTTTATTTAAGACAACTTGGCCACTTCTATCACACTCTAAATCCTACAAGTAAAGGGATAATGACATGGCCATCATTTTACCCAAAGGACTAGATGCAGCCTTTAATAACTCAAATCCAACTCCCAAAATCACCATTGATAGTGCTCTCACTCTAACGACTTGAAAAACACGAAAGATTAATGGAATGAGCAACTACAGCCTAGTGAATAATACATGTCTTCTAAGTCGATCGAACATTCAATATGCACCTTTATAAGAATGAGTTATCTCCCTTTAACATAACCATATACGTACGGAAACATTCATTAAATCAATAATATCATGACAAACATCAATGGTCTATTTCATTGATCAATTTCATCACAACACACATTAATGGTCCATTCCATCGACTAATCTTAAATCACAAGTCAATGACCCATCCATTGATCAAACTTTTGCTCAAATATCTAATAATGGTCACACATAACGTCCCATGACAAAGTGGCCAAGCTCTCTCTTTGGCAAGATCTCCACCTATATAGTCCATGGCTGGCCCATAAGAATATCCTAAAATAGTATGCATACCCACAAGTCCCTTATTGGGCTTACAGTGATATTGAGTATTAACATTAACTCACAACAACTTTGTCCACAATCAACACATATATACAAAAGCCTTCCGTGACAACTTTCCAAAATCATTTAGCAAACTATTCACAAATATCGAATTGTAGTAAATATCCAATTCAATATTATTTTTTTTGCAACAAACATGCTTATTCATAACTTATAATATATCAAATCTTTTTTGCTTTCAAGACGAGTTTAGAAATTCATGAAGAGATAGCACCAATCATATGGGGATGCTTAAACCAAAGAATGCATAGCTAAACGAGTCAAGGATCTCGTAATCCTAATAATTAAACGAGAATTGACGTTAATATCAAATAAAACTTTACATCAACAATGAAATAGCTAAACTACGCCTAAACGTTAATAAAACAACTTCTACGTGTTAACAAATCGCTCATCCGAAGCAACAACTTAAACCTAAATGCAACGCAATCGAAACTTGCATGCAAAGCCCTAAAATTTCGCTAGACAAAATTGTTACTCAAAAACGACTCTTGACAAACCCTACGGCTCCATGATACCATAAACTACCATTTCCATGAAATCTCGAAGCTCCACAGCTTAGAAATGGACTTTGGAGGTTGATTTTCACAACTTCGAATATACGACCTAACCCCAAAAACTACTCTGATAGAAAAGACGTAGGGCTTGAATCCTTACCCAGCATTGCAATTTGTAGCTAATTTGGCTTGGCGAGGTCCCTAAGTGCCACAACTCTCCAAGGTGGTGCTTCAACAACACCATCTGCGTCACGGCCGCCAATCTATGCCCTTCAAGCGGCCAGTCCTGCCAGAACTGGTGCGACCTGCCTTATCGGCACTTCGACCTCTCACAGCCCATGTTTGGCGAAATTGCCAACTATGAGGCGGGCTTTGTCCAGATCTTATACCGTCAAGCCCGATGTGTTAGGTCGGGAGGCATCAAGTTCGTGATCAAGGAGAACTCTGATTGGATTCTTGCCTCGGTGTACAATGTGGGAGGAGCCGGCGATGTCGACGGGGTTAAGGTCAAGGGTTCGGGATCTGAATGGATACCGATGGCACAGAACTGGCAATGCTCAGCACGGCTGGTCGGACAAAGCTTGTCATTTCGAGTTACTACTGGTGAAGGTTTACCTACGAAGGCAAAGAGTTTTGACTAATTATGGAAAGCCGACGGCGCTAATGCCATCTATGATCTCCTAGCGACTCAAGCCGGAGCATGCTGTTCATCTATTTTCAGCTTTTACCCCGGAAGGACAATCGTGAGTGCAGGTGAAAAGGGTAGGTAGAATAACAAAGCAATTCGTTCAATTCCGGCTAATGGAGTAATAAGTGAATAGCATAATGCAAGGAAATCCAGAAGCTATATTACTTGAAATAATTCACAGTTTGTTACAAGGTTTCAAATTCTTCATATGGAACACGTACTAAAATTTCTTTTTTTTTCCCTATTGGCTTTTCAAACATAAACATTTCTGAAATTTATTGATATGTAGCTATGTGGTGTGATGAAATCATGCGTCTCCACAGAAATAGAAGAAAATGAATAAGCACTGTGTCAACCAACTGCTGCGCGTCCTTCATCTTCATTAATTGTTTAGGTAGACTTCAAGAAGTTCTTGAACCATTGAACGGAGTCTTTGGGGTATCTCTTCAGCTTGTCATTGTAATCCACAAAGTAAAGGCCGAATCTCGAAGTGTATCCAGCCGCCCACTCCCAATTATCCAACAGGGACCACACGAAGTAGCCTTTCACGTTGCACCCGTCTTCTCTGATTCGGTTATAAAGCAAAATGTTAGAGAGAACAATGTAGAAAGAGCTCGGTTTCGACCGATAAAATGATAGAAAGCACACAGAACTAGTAACACACTTGATAGAGGCCAATAAGTTGGTGAGATAGTCATTGTGGTACTTGATCCTCTTCTGATCCTTGAGAGCATTTTTAGTGTTGATTAGCGGGGAGTTCGGGTCATCCATACCTGCAAAGACCCAGTTAAAACAGGCCAAAGCAACGGATTTGAGCATATTTTCTTCTTCATTAAGCCATGACTAGATTAGGAAGACCTTCAGCTTCAATGAAGATATTACAGAAAGATAGCATCTGTATGCCGGTTGCCTTTTTCCCTTTTTGGCTTGAGGGACTTACCATTTTCTGTAATGATAACCGGTGGGTTCCCATACTTTGTCCTGATGTAGTTCATTAAACTTCTGAGCCCCTGAGGTACTATGTACAGCCATATGGAATTTGCCTGCAAATTGACGTCCGCATGACAGTTTTAGTCGGAAAAAATGACTGAAGAGAGAAATCATGCATTGCTAAGAAAACATCACGACTTATCATTTGAACTATACACTTGATTTTAAATTATCTTTGCCTTAATCAAATCGAAAGTTTCTTGCGGTGCTGGGAACTAACATACCCTGTCTCCAATTGGATTGAGAATCCCGTCTTTAAAAGCTGAAAACAGCAGCAAGCATAACTTAGTACCACCAAAATTAAAAAGAGAAGACCCAAACAACTAGAACTTCCAATATGATAAGAAGGGTTACTTACGCAGAGTGACAGCACCGGAGTCTGAGAGGGAGTCATTAAGTAGATGTCCGATTATATCAGACGTATCATTGCTGCCATAGTATGTAGTATAATGATTGATACCCACGAAATCCAAAGATCCCTTCAGAAGAGCAGATTCGGAACTGGAAATTGCAGGTAAGCGACTTCCCACCCTAGTTCTCATGGAGCTTGGATAATTTCCAAAAATCAACGGTTCGATAAACCTGCGATTACCATGAAAAACAAATAGTACTTATGACCCCAATATTTTCATGCTCTCAACACATCTTGCTCGCGCACATTCAGAAGGATTTATCTTCCTAAATTTATTAAACCTGGAAAATGTCTATGTTTTGTTACCAGCCAAACTGAAAATCTTGGGCTCTCTGAGTTGCTTCAATGTCGTCGGTTGAGTTTGTTCTCGGTATGAACCACATCACATCAAAGGATATACCAATTGATCCATGCTGCTTTTGCTGCAGAGGATAAATAAACAGCTTAGTGACTTGGCATGTTAACATACTAATTAGGAATGCGCATAAGGACTCGACAAGGGTATACTTTAGTCTTTCGAGCAGATTATGAGCAACTTGAATGGACAACAAACAAGATTAGTGCTTATGTTGATATGACACAGACCTGGTACTTCTTTCTATACACATCAACAGCAGTAGCATGTGAGAGCAGGATGTTGTGTGCAACAATGTAAGGCTCGGTTGCGGAGTTCCCAGCCCTGCAGAAAAGGCGAAGAAGGATGGAGCAACGGCCCGGCGCTTGAAGTCCGACATCATATCCCTGTATTGCCAGAGTGTGCGGCTCGTTGAAGGTGATCCAGTGCTTTACTCTGTCGCCGAATTTCTGAAAGCAGGTCTCAGCATATGTTGCAAAATCCTTTCTGCAGTCATCATAACAAAAGAAAAGAGTCAAAACTCTAGGCTCTGTCCGACTTTTGAGTCCTTCAGTTGGTAATACAAATATGTTCATCACATGAAGGAGAAATCTGCGCGACTCACATGATTCGCGGGTCAAGCCATCCGTTGTACTTGTCTTCCAGAGCTTGCGGGAGATCCCAGTGAAACAGAGTCACGTATGGTTCGATCCCTGCTCTTGCAGCATTATTAGAGAGGCAACTGTGGTTAGCCTATTCAATTCCTGGATGAATTCTATGCATGCGATGACCATACCCATTTAATATGCTCTGCTTAAAACCAAAGCTTTTCCTTTCTCCTTCAGCTTTTTGCCATTACAGTGAGGGTCATGCATCCATGTTAAGTACTGTACGCCGATGACATACAGCACACGCAGTACATAAAAAATTTTCAAGCGCGATAATGCCAGAGACTTTGGTTAGAAAAGAAAAAAAAACCCAGGTTTTGGCTAACTCTTAACTCTGCTTCAAATATATTGAAAAGGAAAGTCATGACAACAGTGTTTTTGCTCGTGATTGTGCTCGTATTGGACATCGCATGTTTACCTTTAGCCAATAACGCGTCAATGAGTTTATTATAGTGGTCAACTCCTGCCTGATTGATCTCGCCGCTTCCGTCTGATACGCAGAAGCATGACATCAGTCGGCCAAAATTCAAGAGAACGACGTAAATGGTGATCATCACTCACAACTTCAAAGTCCAAAAGCATGTATAAGGTAGTTTCTCACTAGGAAAGATGCGAGACCAGGCGATAGAAAACCTATAGGCGTCCATTCCCATGTCCTTCATGAGCTGAATATCTTCCTGAATTGGAGTTCATAAGCACAGAAACATTAAATGCTTCCATTAGCTTGCAAGCCAACGTGATCTTCAACATGGTATTTTAGTTTGGATTCAGCTTGTCTATAGCTGTCCTTTCTCATGAAAAATGCCTTGCAGGTTTTCACAAACAGACTTACGTTATACTGGTGGTACTGATCCACGGCGACATCCGCATTGCTAAAATCGATCACTTTACCTGGAGGCAATCGAATGCGAGTTACTGATCACACCCATGAAACAATACCCAACTCCGTGATTCATGAATTGTGTGGATTATGGAGAATCATTAAGATAAAATGAGAAGAAAAAGAAAATATCATAATAATATTACCAAATTCATGTGAAAATTTATCCCAAACCGATGGTCCCCTTCCGTCCTCTTTCACAGCTCCTTCGTACTAATCACAAAAACAAAAAAAGCTCTGCATCAATCACAGCTATCCAAAGTACCAAACTTTTTTTCTTAACAACCAAAAATAAAGTACCAAACTTTGGACGAAAAATACAATTTTTAAGTGCCACCAAAGGGAAAAAAACGTTTTTTTCAGAATCCTTAATATTAAAACGAGAATATACATGTTCCCTATGACTTGTTACGCATGCTCGGCATACAACGTTAAATCCTATGTTCCATGTTCGAACTAAACCGGAAAACACAATAAATAAAATAAAAATAAAATCATGTGTCCAGCGTTTGATTGGGAATAAGAAAATCAAGAATCGACCAAGTCGTTCCAAAGTCAACGAAGTTTCCCAATACTATGTTCGCATTAAATTCCTCCCCCACCAATCAGTCCGCATCCCGTGACGCGCCCGAAGCTGGCTTGCAAGTTTCTATCATGAATACTACGGTCAAGAGCCTTCATTCATTTGGACGATAGAACGTCACATTTCCACATTAAAACCGTCAAATGGGTTCATCTCCGCATTAAAACCGTCAAATGGGTTTGGATCGAGTTTAAAATGATCCAATTCACTTAGCCCATTTTGACTCATAATCATATCTCGATCTTTACCCGACTCAATTCATTTTATCAGAACATAATGAATCACATCCCGTTGAGTGGGTTTTTTTTAGAATTTAGTCGGCGATGGGCCAAGACGTGATATTTCAGGATATTAATATAATATCGGGATATAATGAGGGAGAATCTATACTTAACAGACAGGGATATAATATAGTATAATATCCATCTTCATAATCAGTTCGATTTTCCATAAAAAAAAATGACATGGCTTTGCGTACGGAACGTGCAAGGAATCGGTGAGGGTTGGGGGCGGGTGGGTGGAGCCGCTAATGTCGCCTTGAATTCGGGCTGTTCTCAGGACGCGTGACTCGACGGAGCCGTCCTGTCGCCCCGACTTGCAGTCGCTAATAAAAGCACAAAAAAGCCATCAAGAGGCTCAAAGTTCAACTTCAACTTCGTCCCCCTAGATGTCGAAGTACCGGCCTAAAGGCTCCGAAGCAAAGCCCGTCGCTTTCGCCGGAAAAACGAAAGCGAAAATTTTTGTAATTTCCTCGAAACATTCACAGCCAGAAAAAACAAAGTTCGACGTAACTCTCTCTCTCTCTCTGTGTATAGCAGTGTGCACAGAGAATGATTCACGAGACGAGAGTTCGACATGACTCTCTCTCTCTCTCTCTCTCTCTCTCTCTCTCTCTCTATAGCAGTGTGCACAGAGAATGAGTCACGAGATGAGAGGACGGCGCGAATGGAATCATGCACCAGGGGGGCGTCGAATTGGGCTGGTGTGGATTAAGTGCGCATGCAGTACATGAACAGGATGTGTTCGCCGAAGCATGAGCATTGAGATTCATTCACGGAGGAGACGAAACCCCCTCTTGGCACGAATTGATGAGAAAACCAAAGTTAAAAGGGACAAAAAAGAAAGAGAGAGAGAGAGAGAGAGGACCTGGAAAGCAGAGGAGGCGGTGCCGAAGACGAAACCTTTGGGGAAACTGGACCGGGTGATGTTGTCAGCACAGCATGCATGGACAAGGAGTCCAAGAAGCAAGGCCACTATCATTGCCGGAGCGGCCACTCGCGGACGATTCCTCCCTGTCGTCGTCGTCTCCATCGCCTTCTGTTTTCTCGCCAGTCGTGCGTTCTCGATCGAAGGATGATGAGAAGGGCGATCTCGTCAGTCGTCGTCGACAAGAAGAAAAGGAAGAAGAAGAAGAGGAGGAGGAGGAGGACAAGCTGGAGAGGCCGTGCAAGGAAGGAAAAAGGTTGGAATTCGTGAATGAAGCCCGGCAAGAACCAAGGCAATGATTACGACTTTTTATAAGGGAGATGGAGATGGTCATGAGGTTGATGATGAAAGTGGTGGGGACAAAAGTTAAATGGGACAATGCAAAGGGAGTGCTGGTGGGGTTGGGAGAAGGAGAGATAATAGGCTTTGCGGTGTGGTGGAATATTGAAATATCGTGCGCCTTTGAGTTTTTGAGTTCACACGCCCCCCCCCCTCCTTTCTCTCCTCTTACCTTTTGCTTTTCTTCTTTTGTCTTTTCTTGTTTATACCAAAAAGGAAATAAATAAGATAAAAGTTAAAAAAATCTAAATTATAGATTGTGACACATTTATCCTCGATATTTTTTTCTGTGATGTCAAAAATCTAAAACTTGTACTTATATAATATATTTATCTTTCGTCAAAGTTCTGTTAGTGAGGATCGTTAAAAATGTGTCTACATGAACGCTAAATAAAAACGGACATTGTTTTGAATGAAAAATTATCCAACAAAACCTTAGCGAATTATAAATGCATCACACAAGTTGGAGATTTTTCACGTCATAAGAAAAAGTTTAGGATAAATGTGTCACAGTAAACGTAATTTTTTATTTTTGATATCACAAAAAAAAAATGCCATGATGAGTATACTTTTGATTTTTGTGTGTGTGGTCTTTTTCTAATGAATAGTGGGGCCAAAAGGAGGGGAAAACAAGGGAGAGAGCAAAGAAAAGTCTGTGTAAAAGCGTCAGATTAGCCTTCTACTCTCTGGCGGCATCTATAAAGCATAGTAGCCTTCATCCACCCCCTCCCAACCACCTCGGGGCCGCTGCGTTTATGTCCCTTCGTCCTCCGATCTGCCTACGTTACATGCTCCTAGATTATGCCCATTGCCCATCTTCTTTTCCTTCTTGGCTTCACATTTCCCCCATCTCTCCCCCGTGCCGACCTTTTACCATTTCGCTTTCATTGCTTCCATTTCGGGTAAAGAAAAAATGGCGTACCTTTTACCCTATAAAATATGATTTCCGGAAGAAGATAGGGGGGTAAAACCTTGTTGGAGTATCGGATCTTCACACGGAAGTTTCGGTTAGAGCTGGCACATTGAACGACTATTGCATGGGATGACTTTAGTGAATCGGTTAATTCGATCCATAGCTATCGAAAGATGGTTCTTTTGACCGAATCTCTCTTATTCCAAAAACGAGAGGTTAGTGCTCGAGTCGGTGGACCTTGTGATGGGAGGAGAAAGAGCTGATCGTACATGAAAAAAAAACGAAAAACCGAATTGAGCTGTTATCTGTTTGAAGCCATATTGAAACCGAACTCATATACCAACTTCATTTAGCAGATTATGTGGAATTGATTGAGAAAATTTTGCAAGAATAATCTCATATGATCCCTAGGTATGTCATATTTGTCAAGATGTTGCATAGCAAATGACGTGAAACAGCACACAGACTTTGTTTTTCGACAAAGCTTCATCAATCGAGTACATGTACATGGAGTCAAATGGGGGGCGGTCGAAGCAACGCCCCTATTTCACAGATGCTGACCACATGGGTGATGTCTTTTCTCTTATTCTAGGGTTTTTATCTGTGGTAGCGTTTCCTTTTAAGATAGACCAACCCCGATTCGTCATTATTGGGTCGTTACTTCTAATTCGTTCTTAATCCAAAGACAATTTCCACTTGAACAGTGTTTGACTTGTCTTATCGAATCATGAGAAGAAAGAGGCTATCTTGTTCCTATCCTAATGGCTGATGTACTTGGAATCGAGACATGTGACTTTTTTCTTTACCCTAAAAGTTTTAAGCCATTAGGGTACGATGAAGAATATATTCAAATCTTAACACTCTGCCTCGAGCAAACGAACTTGATTAATGTTGATGAAACAACAGTTGAAATCCATTATAAGTGATGAAGGGGTAACCCATGAACGGATGAATTGAGGTAAGGAGGAATCAATGTCAAGAGCTCCATTCTCTGATACTGACGTGAAATCGAATGCCATTGCGAAACCATTGACTCTAACAGCTCGAGCTATTACAGTGGAACATATGCTTTATCTTAATACATGTGAAAAAGGGTGTGGTTAGATGAGAATCGATCATTGGCTCGAGGCATTATGCATGAAATTCTCAACTTGGAGACGACCTCATTCTTTAAGGAAGTCAATGAATTAAAAAAAAGACTTGAAAGATGGTGTTCATAATGAAGACGGATGTTTGAGTTCTCCATTGTTTGCACGTTCCATGTTTATTCCACTTGAAATTGACTTCGATAGAATACTCTTTTGCTTGTTGCCGTCCTTCAGGTCTTGCCTATAGAAACGCCCTGCAAATCCCTTTAATAAAACGATGAACTAACTTGTTTTCCTTTTGATTTTTATTAGTTGATCAATCATTACCTTTCCTTATCTAAACTTTGAAGCATCTCTTAACTTATAAAACATGAACTCGGTTGTCTTTTAAAAATAAACGGTGGCGCGATCAACTCCAAGATAAAGAAAAAGAAACAATGCATGCGGTCAAAAGTCTTAAAATAGATTCATCATATGCCTGTTCTACATACTTGTCATTTCTGCTCCTTTTCATGTCTAGAGGACACGTTCCAAGAAATATTTCATCTCTAGGGTTTTTTTATTTTTCCTTGCTAACTTCTTGTTTATTTAACTAAGTGCCCTTGTCCGTGCTTCGCAAGAGCTTTATATATATTGCATTTTAGACATTCTAATTCTACAAACGTGATGATGGATTATATTGAGTCATGTGTAGCTAAATTATTATTTTTATGCATATATAAATCACGATACAATCAGACATTATTAAATACTCCTCTTGTAATATATCAAACCGTGAAGTTTGTAGCTAAATTTTTTTGCTATGTATGCACGAATCATGATATAACCAGGCAATTATTACTACTTGTCTCTACTTATAACTATTGTGCATAGTCCTGTATGTACATTGGGATTTCAAGAGATTTCCCTCCCACTTTAAATCATAAACATTAATTGCATAAATTATATATTTTAAAATGAACCCAAGGTTGAGCATACTTCTAAGCATTATCAAAAGAGAGAGAGAGAGAAAGAGAGAAGGCGATGAAGAAACCAAAAGCTTGCTTCCAGATAGAAATCCCTCTTTGGATACCAAGTCGTTTCAAGCTAAGATCACTCCCTAACGTTTCAGCCACTCTGTTTCAGTAAATGCCAGAAATAAATTCATTTTTTAGAAACGTATAAATAAATTATTTATTCAGCTTGAAAACGATTTTTTTTGGAAGATAACGGAGATTAACGGCGGTTTTCTTGTAGACATGCTCGTTCGCGTGCATGCTACGCCTTTTCCCTTGTTCTTACGGCAAAATTCTCACAAAAATACAAAAGACATTCGAGCCACAAATTGAAAAAGAAAAAAAAGGGTATTCGATGAGTATGCCCTTTGCTGGGGAAAGTCTATCCTCGAACTTACAGTCCTTTTTCTGGAGTAGTCCTCGGACTATGTGGTTTTTGCAATTGAGTCCTCGAATTTATAGAACTTTGCCAAACCAAATCCCCCAAGTGTCTGATTATTATGGGTGAGCAAAAAGCACCACTCGGATTGGATTGGACTGATCGGTTCTGGGCAGTTTCCTGGGTCACCGGCTTAGTTCCCAGTTCTTAAAAATTGAAACCGGTGAATTTCAATTTAGTTCCCATTTCCGAGGATAGAACCACTTACCTGAATCACTAAACCAAACTGATTATTATTTTCTCTATTTTTTTTTTTATTTCTTAAAGAAGGTGGTGATGATGATAGAAAGAGTGACCATTATGTTGCTCAAGAAGACTGAAAAGTTTGGTCGAGTCTCCTTTGATTGCGAGGATTTTTTTGTTCCTATCTATCGTGCAGAAAATTCCCTTTATGCACTCGGGTTCCAAGATTTTAGCCCTATCATTTTGGTGTGACCCAATCACCAAATTTCCCTTTCCTTTAAAAGTCTTGGCTAGACCTTCCTCTTCAAACAGCCAAATTCGGCTGACTAAGCGTTAATTGCGCCTATGAAATATTCTTTCCACACCACTAACTAAGGCTCTGTTTGATAACACTTCCGAAAATAATTGATTCTGTTCTTTTGTTCCTGAGAGTAAATTTGGAACAAAAATGCGTTTGGTAAATTTTTTGTTCCCGAGAACAAATTTGTTCTGGGAAATAGATTTGGAGTAGAATCGAAGAAAAAAAGTTCTTCGCTCCCAGGAAACAATTTTGGGAATCATTTTTTTTTCTCTCTTTTCTATTTCTCTTTTTTCCCTTCCATTTCTTCTTCTTCCTCCTCTTCCTCCTCCCACCCCCTCACCACCCCTAGCCGCCGCCCGGCTGAGCGGCGGGCGAGGCTCCCGCGAGCTCGCCGGTGGCGCCTCGCCAAGCCAAGCGAGGTCCGATAAGCTCGCCAGAGCCTCGCCAGTGGTGACCTCGCCCAACCGTGGTCGGGAGAGGCTCAAGCTTGCCCAAGCGACGAGCCTTGCTCAAGCTCACCATCACCGGCGAGGCTCAAGCGAGCTTGGGCTCACCCGGCCGGCGAGGCTCCGGCGAGCTCGCCGGGACCTTGCCCGGCCGCCCGCCGACGGCGGCCCAAGGGGTAGTGGCCAAGAGGAAGAAGGGAGAGAAAAAAAGAAAAAGAAAATTATAAAAAAAAAGTATTAAAATTTAAAAGAATCAAAAGATCAAAAAAATTTTACTAAATGCATTTACGTTAGGAGTAAAAATTTCAAACAGGTTTATCAAATACCTTAAATACTCAGAATTTGTTCTTAGGAGCAAAATAAAAAAATCATTTCTGATCAGAAATTGTTCCCAGAAGTAAAATTGTTACCAAACGCACCCTAATGGGCAAATCTCATCAATTCCTTCCCTAGAGTTGCTCACCATCCTCACAGTTTCGCCTGTGAAAATTTTGACGAGTTCGTTGTTCTCTTTCCGAATTTTGTGGAATCCAATTTCCCTTCATCAACCAACTCAATTTTAGACCCTTTGAAATCTCTAAGGATTATCGTTTCTCACTCTGAAATCTTAAACCGGACCGGTCATAGTCGGTTTTCAATTTGTGGAATGGCCTGATTGATCCCACAATTAAGTCAGACCCAACTGATTCTAAGCTCGATCCACTTTTAGGATCGATGCTCACCCCCTAGAAATTCCCGAAGTCTCTGTTTTATCGCAACACGGGACAAGTTCTGTGTGATTGCGATTGTTTTCAAGGAAAAGCAAAAGAAAAAATCAAATCAGACCCACAATCCCCGATGTCGGTTTTCAATTTGTGGAATAGCCTGATTGATCCCACAATCGAATCGGGCCCAACTGATTCTAAGCTCGATACACTTTTAGGATCGATACTCACCCCCTAGAAATCCCCGATGTCTCTGTTTTATCGCAACGCGGGACAAGTTCTGCGTGAAAGCCATCGTTTCCAAGGAAAAGCAAAAGAAAAAAACAAACGCATGTCGACCAATCCGATACCAATGTGGACCAAGACAAAGAGTGACAAGAACGACAACGGCCGTGGGAAGACAAAGTTCAGCGACTTGTAGTTTCACTGTCTGAAACAAAAGGACAAAAACCGTGATCGACGACTTTGAACAGGAAAAAGCAAGAGCCGCCGAAGCCATCTCCACTTGTTGCATCCATCCACGTGACTTGACATCCCCGGCTTTCGATTCGGGCCGGGACCTTTTCGATCGAACCGCTTAACTGCACCGGCCCAATTTTCCCAAGGCCCAATAATGAAATGTTCAAACTGAGTTGTGAAAGTAAATTAGTAATTAGTGTTAAATAATTTCTCCAACTACACGAACAGTTTATGAACTTTAGTCCAATCTGTAATGTGGTTCATAAACTTGTAATTCGTTTAATGAATATTCAATTTAGCCTCTAAATCATGTAAAAATATTCAATGTCTTCTTTTCATTAAGTCGAACATACAAAATCTATTGATATGGCTTTCAATCCTTTAAGTTTAAACAATGGACAAACAAAAATTACATATAAATTACCTATGTAAGATATTTTATTTTAAATCAGGGCAAGATAATCTATCGTTATCATTTAACATTTTTCTTTCCTCATCTAAAATAGATGGATAAGGGGATGGACATGATAATTTTTAAAAATTTCAATTCAACATATATTGATCAAAGATAACTTTCGATTTATTGTTTAGCAGAAGGGAGGCTACTTCGAACATTTATCAATAATTCAAGACGACGTTGAATAGCATTGCACATTAATCAAAATTTGGGAATTTTCGGGTTAAATGCATTTGCCGCATAGTGTATAATTATTTGTAGCTTATATATATATATTCCTTAAAAAATTAAAAGAACAGGTGAATCAGGTTCAGTGCCTGGGCCTACTCTTCTTTTCGTTGTGCAGTTCTCCGTTCCTCCGTTCCACGCAACCCTAAAAGGGCGAGCTTCAACCGCAGGTGTTGCTCCGACGGTGGCGATAAGCTCCGGCCAAGATTCGGCGACAGTTTCGCGTCGGACGAGAGAGGAGGGGCGCTCCTTGCGGTGAAGTCATATCTATAGATTCGAGAATTGAACGAAAGAAGGCGAACTGAAGCCGCGGACAAGAATGGGAACCAAGCTTGGATCGGGGAGATTCGCTCGGTGATGGAGGATTTGTCGTCGGCAACGAAAGCCCGGTTTACGGTCCCTTCTGCAGCCCCGGTATGGCTCACGGCCATTTCTTTTTTTTCTCCTGGTTTATGCAGATTGCTCTATGAACTCTCTTGCCGTCTGAGTTAGGGTTTTCGAGTGGGTCCTTCTCTATTTGTGGAAACTGATACGTGTCCGATGGTATTTGCGATGCCGCTTTGTGTTATTGGGCGGGATACAGATTACTGAAACCGATAGGGGAGAAATTCATGTCCTTTATATCTAGCCGGAGGTCCTTGTTTTTTCTTTTCTTTTTTGATTTTTCGGAAATCTTGCGAAATTTCGGTCCGTGAAACTAGGGTGAGACGTTCCTCGGAGATTGGTTTCTGGATTCTTATCGACCCGTTGGCAATTCAGTACGTATTGCCATGCATACAAGATCTGTGAAGTCATTATTATCTCTGATTTTTATCCTAAATGTCGTGTCTCTGTTAGCTACGAAACAGTGAAGATGAAGATGAGCTCTGCTCATTAGGACTAGTTTAGTATTTAGGGATCGAGGGGAGGAATAGTGCTGTGGCCGTTTCTTGGGATATCATATATTTCGAAGAGAATTGCTCTGCAGCACTGTCGCCATCAATTACTGGTTTATGGTTAACTCTACATGGAGATTATCTATCTCTTTTAATGAATTCTCAAGTAGAAGTCGAATGATCTCTGTTAAATTCTGTGAGACATGTTTAATGTGGTTTAGGACATACATGTCAGTATCACTTCTGCCTCTTGTTTCTAGCATAGATAAACACCCGAGAGAAAGCAAGGTATTTGTTGCTCAAGTGGGCGAAAGACGCTGATAGTTTAAACTCTGAGCAGGAAGCACTTCCCCAAGAAGACCCATCTAAGCATCGATTCATAATAGATGGCATTGGTTGTGATCTGTGGGCAGCCATGCAGTGGCAAGTCAACAGCTGCAGTTTGCCTTGCTGAAGCCCTTAAGGAGTCGGAAGCAAAGCCCATTGTTAGGATAATTGATGAAGGGTCCTTCCACCTCGATCGCAATCAGAGCTATGCTGATATGCCTGCCGAGAAGAATTTAAGAGGAGTGCTCCGGTCTGAAGTGGACAGGTCATTGTCGAAGGAAGACGTTGTCATAGTCGATTCTTTGAACAATATCAAGGGCTATAGGTATGAGCTCTGGTGCTTGGCTCGTGCAGCTGGTATAAGGTACTGCGTTGTGTTCTGTGATGCAGAGGAAATGCATTGTCGGAAATGGAACGAGGAGCGCAGGGAAAAGGGAAAAGCTGCATATGATGATAGGATTTTTGAGGATCTGGCAAGAAGATTCGAGAGGCCAGATAGAAGAAACCGTTGGGATTCTCCTTTGTTTGAACTATGGCCGCACAAAGAGGGAGTGACTAATTCTTCTACTGCCATCACAGAGGCAGTTTCATACTTGACGAAAAAGGTGGACTCGAAATCACGAGACGTTAAGGTTTTGCAGCCGACCATTGCTACGCAGAACACACGGTTTTCGGAAGCGAATTCGCTTTATGAGCTGGACAGGGCGACGCAGGAGGTGATCAGCGCAATTGTGGAAGTGCAATCCCAGGCCCTGGGAGGCCCTTCAAATGGGATCTCTGTTGGCGTAGGATTGCCGACTATTACCATTTCAAGATCAGTTGGGCTGCCGGAGCTACGAAGGCTCAGACGAACTTTCATTAAGTTGACAGGGCAAACGAGTTTAAGCGGGCGACCGCCGCCTTCCGATGCAGAGAGTGCCAAGCGGATGTTTGTAGACTATTTGAACCGGGAGCTAGGCGCTGCTTGAACTCAAACACCTCCGATACGAGCAATTTCACAATTTTGTTTCTTCTGGAGTTATTTCTCAAGTAATCTTCTAGGATGCTCAAACTTGTTAATGGGCTGTGCTCTAATTAGTAACACCCTGCTGAGAGTGAATACTTGGATATCTTGTTTTAGCATTGGATGAAGCAAAATGTGAGATTTTGTTCTTAACTTGCATGATTTTGTTTTGGCTTATGGCCTGTAATTTGGTCGAGCGTATCTGTATGTTGTCTGCATGTCGATTTGTTATAGAACGATGCATACGCTTCTGGTAATTTCAAATCTATAAGAAAATTGTCTTGGAAACCCTGGTCAATGCAGATTCTCTTGGTTTCTTTTAGACCGGTCTGCCATGAGATGAAAAGACTCTACTCACTGCCTGTCATTCACCCAGCACGCTGTATTATTGTTTGTATCGCTAGATTGATCCTAAGAACGTAAATGAGGAGAGAAGTCCTTCAAATGATGATTCAACTTAGTCTTTTGTACCACGATTACAAAGCTATTTATAAGACAATTTTGAGTGTCAACTAGGAAAGAAAAAGATCTAAAAGATCCCACAAATTAAGGGATACTAATAAATCATTTCCTAACTAATTCTTTACAGCTATTTCCTAATAATCAAGACCTAACAATCATGATCAAATATTCCTAATAATTAGGTGCAGAAATCAAGATAATTCAACACTCCCCCTCAAGTTGAGGAATAGATGTCTTCCATTCCCAGCTTGGAAATTATTTTGTGGAAGATCCCACCATTAAGTCCTTTGGTTAGCACATATGCCAGCTGATTTCCAGAAGGTATGTAGGACATGCAGATCAATCCTTCTTCTAGCTTCTCTTTGATGAAATGTCTGTCGATTTCAATATGCTTCATCCTGTCATGTTGTACAGGGTTATGAGCAATGTTAATTACTGATTCATTGTCACAATATAGCTTCATAGGGCCCTCCCACTTGACTTTTAAATCTTCCAGGATGATTTTGAGCCATAATAGCTCACATATTCCTTGGGCCATTGCTCGAAATTCTGATTCAGCACTTGATCTTGCAACTACATTATGTTTTTTACTTCTCCAAGTCACTAAATTTCCATCAAGAAATGTGCAATAACCAGATGTTGATCTTCTATCCACCATAGATCCTGCATAGTCAACATCAGTGTAAGCTTGTAGCACCAGTTTTTTATTTCTTCTAAATAGGACTCCTTTTTCAAGGCTTCCTTTTAAGTAATGTAGCACTCGATTGACAGCTTGTAAGTGTGATTCTCTTGGGTCATGCATAAATTGACTAACCACACTCACTGAATAGGCAATATCGGGCCTAGTATGAGCTAGATAGATGAGTCTTCCCACTAATTTTCTATACATTTCTTGATCAAAGGTTCTCCCTTTGCCTCCCTAAGTTTTTTATTAGGCTCGATAGGTGTAGCCACTGGTTTACACCCAAGTTTTCCGGTTTCCTTCAAGAGGTCAGTCACATATTTCTATTGTGAGACAAAAATTCCTTATCTGGAGTAAGAAACTTCAATTCCAAGGAAGTATTTGAGTCTTCCCAGCTCCTTTATTTCAAACTCTCTAATTAAACACTGTTTTAGCTCCTGTTTCTCCTTATCATCATCACCCATGACAATAATATTATCAACGTACACTAGAAGTGCAGTCACTCTCCCTGTTGCCGAATGCTTAATGAAGAGGGTATGATCGCCTTGGCTCTGTTTGTAGCCTAAAGCTTTCATAACTCTGGAAAATCTCCCAAACCAGGCTCTAGGCGATTGCTTAAGCCCATATAGTGCTTTCCGTAATCTACATGCTTTGTTTGCCGTCCCTTCTCCTTCAAAGCCCAGTGGAATACTCATGTTGATCTCCTCTTCTAGGTCTCCATGTAAGAATGCATTCTTCACATCAAACTGTTGAAGTTGCCAATTAAAGTGAGCCGCTAAAGAAAGTAAAATTCTTACAGTGTTCATCTTTGCCACCGAAGCAAATGTCTCCTGATAATCTACTCCATAAGTCTGAGTATAACCTTTCGCCACCAATCGTGCTTTATATCTCTCAAGAGAGCCATCAGCTTTGTATTTCAAGGTAAAAACCCATTTGCAGCCCACAAGATTCTTTCCCCTCGATTTTTCAACAATCTCCCAAGTCTGGTTTTTTTCAAGTGCATCCATTTCTTCTCTCATTACATTCCTCCATTCTTCTTTAGACAATGCCTCAAATAAAGTATTTGGAATAAAAATAGTGTTCAGACTCACAATGAAATTTCTGTGAGGTGGTGATAGGCGGTCAAGTGACACATAGTGAGATAGTGGGTATAAGGGTTGCTTTGTGCACTCTCTAGTACCTTTTCTAATAGCAATGGGAAGGTGCCAGTCATTTTCTGGCATATCAATTGACTGATTATGTAAAGGAGAGTCAGAACTTACCGAAAATTCATTTGCAGAACTCGGATGGGAATCTTGAACTTGTGTTTGGTCAAGAATAGTTGTCTTTCTTGAGTACACCTAAGGAAATCTCATAGAGTCATAAATATGAGGAGATATAGGAGTAGACACTTGTTCCGGAATAGACCCAAACGTAGAGTGTGAGTTTGGGATTGAAAGAGCATGAATTGATTCATTAGAAACTGATTTGTTAGGAACTGATTGGTCAAGTGTTGATTGAATAGAGATTGCTTGATCAGAAGTGGGAGCCCAGTCGGAAGATTATCAGGAGGTAAGTCAAGATTAAGGCTGTCAAAGTCTTCATCTTTCACTAATGATTTCTCCCCCTGAATATTAGATTGTGGAAAGTAAGGTTTGTTTTCTACAAATGTAACATCAGCTGATATGGAAGTCTTTCGAGAATGAGGATGGTAACATTTATACCCCTTTTGTGTGGAGGAGTAACCTAGAAAGACACACTTGATTGCTCTAGGATCTAGTTTCCCCCTCTGCTGATTATGAACATGTACAAATGAGGTGCAACCAAAGACTCTAGGTGTGAGATTATTTGTTGTCTTGAAATGGAGATAAAAGCTAGAAAGAACTGCCATAGGAGTTTTAAAACCTAATACTCTTGATGGTAGTCTATTAATCATGTATGTAGATGTAAGAACAGCTTCCCCCCAATATAATTTAGGAACATTTCCATGAAATGACAATGCTCAAGTAGTGTTAAGCAAATGACCATTTTTCCTTTCAACCACCCCATTTTGTTGTAGTGTGTTTACACAAGATGACTCATGAATGATTCCTTCCTTTTGGAAATAGGTTGACAAGGTTTGGTTAAAGTAGTCTCTAGCATTATCCAATCTAAAGCTCTTAATTTTAACTCCAAATTGATTTTGAACCATGGAATTGAAATTAGGAACAATACTACTTACATCAGATTTGTGTTTGAGTAAGAATATCCATGTGACCCTAGTGCAATCATCGATTAGAGAAACAAACCATCGAGCCCCGAGATATTTGGAATTGTGGAAGGTCCCCAAATGTCGCTGTGAATCAAATCAAAAGGATGAGAACTTCTTTTATTGTTTATAGGAAAAGATACACGGGTATGCTTAGCAAATTCACAAGTGTCACATTGGAATTCACTCATATCTAATCCTTTAAACAAAGAAGGAAACATGATATTTAAGACACGAAAAGATGGATGACCAAAACGAAAATGAAAAAGCCAAATGACATCCTTATTTGAAGTACTAAGAAATGATAATGATGAATTGTTCACGACTTTCTTTGAAATCCTTAGTGTTTCAAGATAGTACAACCCATTCTTTTCCTTAGCAAGTCTAATCTTCCTCTCCAAATCTTGTTCTTGAAAAACACAGTAGTTAGGGTAAAAAATTGCATGACATTTAAGATCTTTGGTGAGCTTTTGTATGGAGACAAGATTGGCTGATAGTTTCGGCACATGAATGACACCTTTGAGAGTGAGAATGGGTGTAATATGGATATCACCGATTCCTGCAACGGTGGCTAGGGAACCATTTGCCACTGCTATTTTTCTATTGCTTGGACATGGGATATAGGTACTAAAAAATTGTGAAGTGTGAGTCATGTGATCAGTAGCACCTAAGTCTATTATCCAAGTTTCATTCAAAAATGTTTCTGAGGCATTTAGACCAAAAGAAAATAGAGGCTTACCTGAGAGTGCCAATGAACATGCACCGGAGGGTTTTTCAAGAGATCCTAAAAGGCCTCTAATTCTTTCTATTTCCTCACTATTGAAGGATTCTTTCCAAATCCTTCACTATGATTGATTTGCTGGTTGGTCTGTTCAATTAGATGAGCCTGGGGCCTTTGCTGTCCGCCTCTATTTCCCCACTCTTGGCTTGAGGTTGCTAGTTTGCCATTCAGTTTCTAGCAACGCTCCTTTGTATGCCTTGGCTTTTTACAACAGGTACACCACATACTGTCTCGGTTATCCCTCCATGTTGATTTTGAAGCATCCATCTTTCCTTTTTCTTGTGTTGATGCATTGTGAGTTATTAACGCTGAACCTTCCATAACTTGAGGCTCTAGCATTATTCCTCTTCAACTTTCTTCTGCTCGAATTAGAGAGATTGTCTCTTCCAAAGAAGGGATTTCTTCCTTGCCAAGTATTTGAATTCTGACTTAATCAAATTCAGAATTAAGACCTGCCAAGAAATCATATACTCTATCCTTTTCAATGAAAGTCTTTAGAGTAGCAGCATCATCCACGCACTTCATCTCAAATACTCGATAATGATTAAGTTCTTGCCATAGATTTTGAAGGGAATTGGCATATTCCGTCATAATTTTGTTCCATTGTTTTGTTGCACTGGTTTTTACCTTGATTTCATACACTTGTGCTACATCTCGAGCTTTTGAATAAGTCCCGCGAACAGAATCCCAAATCTCATTTGAAGTTTTGAGAAACATACATGTATCACTTATGGCCGGATCCATCGAATCACATAGCCATGACATGATCATTAAATCTGCTTCATCCCATGCGTTGAACTTGGGATCTTCGGTTTTGGACCCGTTCCGAAAAGATGGTGAGTCTCCCTTTACCCTTTATGTAGGTTTTGACGAACTGTGATCATTTGAGATAATTCTTCTCATTCAACCTATACGTTGCCCTCACATTTTGTAGATCTTCGGTCGTATGGGTGGTGTTGGCCTTCTCGTTTGACCGAGGAAACTCCCTTCAGTTTTGTCTCAGACATGGATATTTCTAGGCACAAGAAAAGTACTTGGAAAGGAAGAGCAAAGCAAAAGGAATAAAGGCCGCAAGTGAATGAGATTTTAGGGCCAAAAATTGAGATAGGATTAGAGACAAAGTGAGAAAAATTGTAACTGAATGGATCACAACAATGAAGGTTGCGATCAGATTGCACAAAAAAAATCCAGCAATGAAGGCTGTGATTGGAAGATTATTGCATCAATGAAGGATTCACTGCAACACTATCCCAGAAAATGAGCTTAATGCTCTGTTACCATGAAGAATTTAGAGAAGAATTGTGATAATTCTCTATTCTTTTGTACCACGATTACAAAGCTATTTATAAGACAACTTTGAGTGTCAACTAGGAAAGAAAAAGATCTGAAAGATCTCACAAATTAAATGATACTAATAAATCATTTCCTAACTAATTCTTTACAGCTATTTCCTAATAATCAAGACCTAACAATCATGATCAAATATTCCTAAAAATCAGAATCAAATATTCCTAATAATTAGGTGCAGAAATCAAGATAATTCAACAGTATGGACAATGAATTTCCCTTTTCTTTGGGCATATATTATTATATTTATTTTCATGAAATTAATTTTTTTTTTTTTTTTTAATTGAGAAAGGGTACACTTTAGCGTAATTTTTTTTTTTTCCGTTGAGGTTTCTTAGCCAAAAAGAAACATCCCTTTTTTATTTATAAACTTGTTAATACATTTCTTTTACATTGTCGTCAACATTTAAATTGTAAAAGCTACGGGCATTATTTTTCTAATCTTAAATAAAATAGAAATTAAAAAGAGTAAATTGATCGTGACTCTTTAAAAGTGTTTCCGTCAAACTTTTTTTTTTTTTTTTTATCAAGTTGGTGCTCAATGCACTTTTCAGTTAGGAATACCAAACGTCTTTACTTTTCATGAAAATCACATATTCTTTGCATTTTCTCACAAACTTTCCTTAAATGCAAACCAAATGCAACTTTTGTCTTGTTCCCCTCTAATCAATAGAGAATGCTGATTGACAGCTCCGACAACCATCAATTCTTTTGGGGGATATCTAAAAATAATCAGGACAAAATTGAGTTTAAAACAAACATATAGATCAATTATCAATCTCAAAATTGGTAGGTGGAAAAAAAAAATTGGAGACTAAAAAATGAGGAGAACACGGGATGAATGAATTGCTACAGATGCCTGAACAAAATTCATTGCGGCGCGTTTAAACAAACATATGGATCGATTATCAATCTCAAAATTGATAGGTGGAAAAAAAAAATTGGAGACTAAAAAATGAGAACACGGGATGAATGAATTGCTACAGATGCCTGAACAAAATTAATTGCGGCTACTTTTCGGGCCAAACCACTGGATCTACAATTTGCACACCATGTAATTCGGCCACGGCAGCCATGGCTGATGTCTGATTTTTCTTTTCGGGACCGAAGAATATGTCATGCGAAGATTCCGTTGGATGGTTCACTCTCTAGCATTGACCTGAAAGGAAGAGATCCAGTCCAGTGAGATCGACCAACTTCAATTAGTGATGCCTAAATTCCTCACTAAAATGAATGCCTAAAGGGAAGTGTGGATATGTGACTATAATTTCTGCGCTTCCATAAGCACAACAATCAGCACACCAGAGCTTGAGGATGGCAAAGAAAGGTTATTCAGCAGCACAAAGGCGAATTTCAATCTAAGTACTTGATGAGATGCCAAAGAGAGATACATCGAGTTGCTGATGAAGCAACTGATGACAGTCATGCATCTACTTTCTTTATTCTAAGGCCGTGGTGTAAAGTGTCTATCACTTAAAAAATATCAAAAAATCATTATATGATAAAATAGTCTGCAAATTATTGACCTTGTTAAGAGAAAGAACAGAACTACCTGAGCTAAAACAATGTACAGTTGTTGGATGGTGAAAACCTTTCTGCAGTGGAATCAATCATTTTCTCACAAAAGGTTTCTGACAAACAAGTAGCCGTTGGTCACTGCCATTTTGAAGGTCAATCACACGAGCTTCCCAGCGAATCTGAGTGGCAAGCATTCTCGCCAGCTCTATAACTCCCATTCTGTCGCATAGGACAACCCACCCCTACAGTTGTATCAAATGTCAGATATTTAGAAATCACTTGTTAGATGAGAAGACTCATATAAAATGATTAAAAGTCTATGCATTAGACTTAAATCGTGGTACCCATACTGATATACATCGAGGATTAAAATTGTAGATACATGCAAAAGTGTTTGGCTGCATTAAATAGTGCATCAGAGGAAGGATGAAAAAAGAAAAGAAAGTTATGAAGAGCTTTAGATCAGCAAAGCATAACTAAATGAGACATTCTTTATACGTTCAAGCAAAAGCAATGAGGTATATTTTAGACCGAAAAAGAAAAAGATACCTCAGGACGCAGAATTCTATCCATTTCCAACAATAAGTCCATCATGCTGCACCTCTCAGAACTGAGATGAGAAAGTAGACCATTTGCATGGAGCATATCATAGGTTCGAGGGTATGTTGGAAACGGTTCACACCTGCTTAAAGCAAAATAATTACTTGGTTTTCAAAGCCCCAGACAGATTGAATAAAAAGTATTTTGAGTTTAAGAAGTACATGAGGAAATAAAAACTGATTATCATAACTTTGCACGGACCATTTTCTCAGTGACACATTTGCAGAGTGACAGATATAGATGGAGTAACAAGAATGCATGTAGATATATCTTTGTGGGTTAAGTTGGAAGCAAGCAAAGCAACATAGATGGAATAACAAAAATCACCACTGCTATGAGGTGTTACAACCATCTCAATTTCAAACTTCAGAATGATGAAATATAGCAAAAGGCGATTTTTGTTTTCAAATATTGTCAATTGAAAATCAGAAAGAAAACTTGGCATTTCTACAGGATAGACAAAGCTTGTTGCTAAGACAATCCTGATTACAGAAAGAGAAGCTTATAACTGTTTTATATCAAAAGCTAACCCCCAATCATACTTACCAATCATGCAAAACCCCAGCAAAACCTTGCTGGAGAATGAGAGGCAGTGTATTCTGAGCCCCAACAGGCACAACATTCATAAGCCAAACCGACTTCTTTTCTTCCAAAAACGCATAATTCAAGCCCCCATAATGAGCATTCATGTCCATAACATTCCGAACCATGTTGAACGGAGGTAATGGGTCTTCATCTCCTGGCCTTTTTGGATGGTCAGAAAAAATCAAAGGAGTGAGCAGAGACCAATAGTTTTTCAGAGATGATCTCCAGTACTGCAGGTCCTCAAAAAAGTCATCAGGTTGAACTCCTGCAATGACAGGATGATCAATAATTGGTTCAGCATCTGGACTCTGTCAATAAGGTTGAATACTATTGAGGCTGCAAGAAAGAGGGAAAAGAAATGGAACAATGCTAACCATGCAATTCAAGCTCTGCCGAACTCAAATATAGACCAGATGATCTATTCTGTATGGGAGTCCAGTGTTTGCTGGAAATGCCACCAATACATGAAACAAGGGGCTGATAGTATGATTGGAGATCCTGTCCTTTACAAAGGGGTATGGCAGCCTGCTTGCTATTAGAATATTAAGGAGAAGGGTCAAAGATGAAGAAGGATCCAACTAAAATTATGGAGTTTAGAGACCTGATCCCACGGGAAAACATCAACAGTATAAGTCAAAGCAGAAGCTACTCACCGAGATTTATAGCAGTCTGTTTCCACGGTTTTTGCCATATGAAAGTATCATCTTGCTGAGCCAGTAAGCTCCAACAGATTTGGTCAGTGAATTTTTCCAGAGGAACAACCATGTTTGCCTTTTTGTACTCAATGAACTTCCCTGTGCCTTATTCACTGGGGCAGTTAAAACAAAGTAACCTCCAGGTCTCAGCAGTCGATCTACTTCTAAAAGGAAAACCCCATCTGCTTCGACAAAATGAGTCAGGAATTAGCTTCACCAAATAAAGTTACAGCTTTCTGCGAGCTAAAAGGAAAAACATTTAAGCATTTACCAACACTTACTTAGTCAAGATTACTAGAGAAATTGTTACTTGTATGTCAACTTGAACTATTGGAGGTTTATTTAGCTTAGACTTGTTCGACAAAAGCCATTTCATTCCCGTGGTATGACCATTTGCATCAAAACCAAGCAATGAGGTCCCTGGCTCCACCTATATCAGTTTTTTACTTCTACACACCAACATCTTAACAGAGCAAACTTGACACATCAATAACACACAAGAAGAAAAAAGTAAACTTAGATGAACTTGTGATTGGTCTTTGTCATAAATGTTAAACAGTTTCTCAAAAATGAATCTTTTTTGCTCATCATCCTTAGACCTTAAAACCTTGCCGTTTTGGATCAAAAGCTTTCTACCTGTGATCTCTGCCCCAGACACCTCCATTGTTTAATTACCATTTGCAAGTGAAGGACACACTGCACTGGTTGTCTCCAACAAACCAAACAAGGAGCACCCACCATCCCCATCCTCACAGTCCAGGAGCAAAGCTCCATTTCAGATTTAAAAAATATGAGGTTGCTGTTTTCCTGAAGTGTTGGGCTTATGAAAGAGGGGGAGACAAAATTCAACAAGTAGATGGAAAAGATGAAACCTTGAAAAGGACCTTGGCAGAGCTGTTAGTTTCATGATTAAAAACAAGAAATTTTGCTCAAGTGCAGTACTAGATTGTGGCTTTTGGACTTCTTGTGTTCAATGGTGACCTAAAGGGTCAATGAAGAGAGGCATTATGCTATAGACACAGACAGAGACTTGGACAACAATCTCACACCCCCATTAAAGCTTATTTGATACTATCCTACAGGCCCATTCATTGAACAGACCTGCTCAACCTGATGATAGCTTATGCTGAATGGTTGAACAAATGCCATCTTATACTGCACGGGTTTCAACTCATCCCTTCAAAAAATAATCAGCTCCTACCACAGGCTCCTACAATTTCCAGAGAGACTTTTGCTTACCACAGACCCGGAGACCATACCAATCAAAGCCAATCTGGCAATGGAAATAATCACTATAGCAATTGATACAGCTAGAAATTTCTTTAAATATAGCAGTTAAGCAATATATATAATAGAAAAAGAGTACAGCTCAAAAGCCTACAGAAAACTAACAAGGGAAAAGCAGAATTAGTTAAGCAACTAAAAAAGTACCTTTGTCATCCCAAAAGATTCCACACTGAGCACAGTGAACCATGTCATATGACAAAGTAGGATATGGAAGTTGCCGAGAAACGAAGTTGCCAATGATTGCAGGAAGACCTCTCTCGAGGGCCATTTGAACTTGGCTACCAGTTGCCTCGTATGCCGCAACACAAACAGCCATGACCTTTAGAGATAGTAAATGAGCCCCAAAACTGCCAAAACCACAGCCAATATCCAGCACTGTGCGCACCTGCCAAGTGTACATTGGAACGATTATATGTTACTGCTCTTTCAAAGGGAAAAAGAGGACTATGGGCAGAAAAATGGGGATTTTAGAAAGAATGACTAGGAACAAGAACCTTCATGGTATGTCACAGTTGCCACTACAATTTAGCACTAGACTAAAAGCCAATGCATAAAAATTCATGCTATAACCGACATTAGAAGTCCTCAGGAATAAAATAAAATGTGTATCAAAGTGATATCTTGAGATAAAAAGAAGAGTTACCCCTGCTTGGAAAAATTCTGTGTCGCCTCCCAATCCTAGCATCTCTGCGATTTGACGAGAATAGTCCTTGACACCATCAAAGGTTGAACCATCATCCGAGTGGAAAGCAATTTGATTTTCTTCTAGCAGCATCATCCTAAACAGGTCAAGAAAATGAATGTAGGAATGTGAGTTAAATGTATGAAAGAGCTATAAGAAATCACTACAATCTGGATAAAGTGATAAGTTGTAGAGAGAGGAGTAGCTTATTAGCTCAAGGACAAGCTTAAGTGAGAAGATGGACCTTTTAGTCATGCTTCCAGAAGAAAGAAATTGGTCCTTCGTAATCTTCACATTTCCATTCCATATCACATCCCGTCCAGCTGGCCACCTAAGAGGGATCTTATATTCTTTCGGAGGGCGAACCAAACAGCGTTCTACTGTTCTTGACAGCTCACAGTGACGATCGAACGTCTCCATGTCCTTATATCCAGCCAACATATTTGCAGAGACATTGTAGCAGGGAACAAAGTTCTCCCTCTCTTTGCCACACAGACCGAGTTCCTTTACTCGACTAGCACCCCCCGAAAGAGATTTTAGTTCCAAATAATCAACGGCAGCTTGCTCCTTTAGCTTTCTATAGTTCATATAGACGTCAGGCGCCGGAGTAGAAGTTGCAGCTTCAAATGCATTTGAAGAAGACGACCCCAAGACAGTGATGAGTGCTAGTACACTTATAAGGCACAAGACTAACCAACTGATTGGTGGCCTTGGGCCAAAAACGAGAGCAAGCTTATTTAACCAGGGGCTTCTCATGTTCAAAAGTTTGTGCAAGCCCGTTCAGAACCCAAGTTATAAGTCCCTTAGATCACCAATTTTGTCCTCCTAATTCTCCAGAAAGCACAAGATCCGCTACCTATCACGAAACACATACACTTCACATACTACCATGAATACCTCACGCTTCATCCGAGCATTCCCCTTTCGTGCCTTGCAAACTGAAGAGAACCAATCTCCGACACTAAATCATGCCATCAGTCACATGGGGTCTGCACACTCTCCAAAATCAGAGTTCTCTTAAGTCCACGAGCATGTTAGAACTCACAAAATTCCAAGAAAAAAAAACCCAAATTTCCCGATTCGATCACCAACAGCTTATCCTCAGAATCTCGAAACCTATAAAAAGCTCGAGTCAATGCCAATTCTGCTCCAGATCGCTCCTGCACATAACAGTCAA